>CM075349.1:44930000-46180000 GCA_037693485.1 Kitagawia praeruptora
CTAGGTAGATTGCAGGTTATATGAGAACCTGGATAGATTATGATTATAAAACAAATATAGGTTTTGTTTCAATTGCGATAAATTTTGCTGAACTAATACATAGAAAAAGTTCATTAACTGTTGATAAATAAACCCCTCACCTGAACCCAACCAAATACTTGAGCTCCCAAACCCCCCTTATCTACAGACTCATGTCTATAGAGGAAATTAAACTGCCATGCTAACTCGTTTAATTTACAATAGATTGCTGCAAAACCATCTGAGTAGAAAGTGCATTTAACCTCTCACTTGGCTACAGATACTTGTTATATATCCTGTAACACCTTTAGAAACAGGGTTGCTAGCTTCAGCATGCACAGAGAAGGCTTAACAGAAAAAAATGAAAAATGTAAAAAAGAAAAACAGTTTAAAATGGATTATTTCAGTCATGGAAGCTTGCTACAACCGATAGATAATGAAGTGAGAAGCTACAAATGGAAGTTATTTTAAATCTGTGCCGTGTTGTCAAAGGCATGCTGAATAATTGCGCGATTAATGGCTCTTCGTGCTTAGGGAAAAGGCGTGCGATTAAAAAATGTGTGATTTTATGCGATTCTGTCGTCCAAAAAGTGCTCGTGAAGCACAATTAAGCACTAAGAAGGGCAAAACGCGTTCAAACTAGTAAAGATGAAAATACCCTTAAAAAGAAAGGTAAAAGAAAAGAACCCATCTTTCACACAAATGCAACTCATGGAGCATCTTCTTTAAGTCTAATTAATGAAGATGATGAAGAGAAAGAGTGAGAATTTGAGGGGCCGGAGATTGAACTAAATGATTCTGAAGCCCTGAATTATGAATATTGTTGATTAATACTTCATTATTGACATACTTATCATGTTATATATGCTTCCTATTATTTTTGAGTGTTCAGACTTTAGGTTATGTCAAGCATTATTTTCTTGTTAAATTTGTGAATTTTTTTTGGTCAAAAAGTGCGCGATTAATGGAGCTTCGCAAGTCGCGCTTCAAAATCAGGTCTTGCACTTTCTGGAATTAGCGCCTTAAACAACACTATCTGTGCGTCTCCAAATTGTTTGTATCTATGAATTATAATCATTTCAACCCCCAAACTTTTTTATATGACTTCCTTTGTTGAAATATAATAGCTAAAATATGATGTAGCTGACTGCATCATTTTAAGCAACATGATAATTTTTCCAGATTTTGATGAATATATTATCATCTAAGGGTACACTTGTGCAAGGAGTATACTAGATGCTCTGGTATCAATTTTGATGAATTGTTCATCTAATTAAATGGGGTGCTGCTTCAGACCATTTTATCTTCTTAGAAAATGTGAAAACTATTTTCACATGCTCTCGTATCACAAGAAATATGTAATGTGGCTGAGAATTGTATAGTTAATATAATAGAGAAATCAGTATAGTAGCAAAGGATTGTTCATATGCCAGTTGAATCTCCTTGTTGCACTAGAATTGTAGTGCAGTAGTTACAAACTCCTATATCTCTGTTTGTTACTTTTTGATTACTTCCCAAACTCCCAAAGTTGTATAGATTTTTCTTTTTTTTTTATTCTTTTTTTTTCTTTTGAGCCTCCTTTCCACAGTTTTTGTTCTGTATAAAATTTAAATTTATTAAAGAAGGCTCATCACTCTCATTCTGCTTTTTAAAGGCTGTATGACGATAAAGCACATGTGATAAGCATGCAAGTCGGGGAATTTTCAGGTATATGAAGGTGGAAAAGGGAGCTAGGGACGTATCATAGGAAGCCACGTCTTGGCATGTTGAACTCAGAGTCTCCCCTATACGCACCAGCCTAATAACGAAACCTTAAGGAGGAAGATATATATATATATATATATAGGGGCTACTCCAATACAAACCTCCTTAAAATACAAACCTACAAACCAAGCATAATCTAATATTTCACGCTAATCTAATGACCAAACTAGGGGTACCCCAATACAAAAAATGCTTAAAATAATTGGCTCTATCCAACAAAAAAAAAATAAAAATAAAAAAAAATCACTGTTCACGTGATGACGTGGCAGTGGATTTCACTGGTTAACGGTGCTTTGCACCTTCTTGTACGGCGCTTCGCGCCTTTATCATTCTAAAGTTGTAAGGAATGGCAATCAATGGTAAAGGCAATAGACGATTGACGGGTGTGTCGAGAGCCTTCGGCTCTCATGACTACCTAACTCATCCGTTTACTGTCTTAAATGCTTCGCATTTCCACGGCAAGATTTTTTTTTTTTTTTTGGAATTTTTTTTTTTTTTTTTGTTGGATAGAGCCAATTATTTTAAGCATTTTTTGTGAAGGTACCCTTGGCGGAAACTTTAGAATAGATGAAATATAATTAATTTAGTGTTGGTTTGTAGGTTTGTATTTTAAGAGTGGTTTGTATTTGAGCACTTGCCTATATATATATATATATATGAGTAAGGCTCTAGAGAGAACATGCTTAAAAAGAGAACGAGAGAACAACTTAAAATATTGATTTTTAAAATTCAAAAAAATTATAAATATGTTTATATCATTAATACAATTCTAAAAAACACAATTATGAACAACAAATACATGTGTAAAAAACTATTTGTGAGATTCTAAAAGAGATTCTTCAAAATTTGTGAGATTCTAAAAGAGATTCTTAAAAATTTGTGAGATTCTAAAATAGATTAAAAAAACAAAATTCCCATAAATATTTTTTCCCACAAAAAATTATTCAAGTTTGAGAATCGTAAAATGCATCTAAGAATATTTACAATTTTTAAATTAATTTTTTTGAGATGTTCTCTCATTCTCTTTTTAAGCATGTTCTCTTTAGAACCTTGACCTATATATATATATATATATATATATATATATATATATAGGGACTCGTTCCACAGCCCCCGGGGGATATCCCCCTGATCCCTCTGCCCGCAATGAAACATGGCGGGCGTACTCTTGTGAAAATTAAATTAAAAATAGGAAAATAGTGATATTGAGTTGGCATTCATCCCAAAATTAGTGACTACCACTAATTAATTGTGTATGAATTTTTAGTTCAAATTTAATCTTTTCTTCTTTTTTAATTAATTTTATAACATATTTCACAAACTAGCTAAATATTATTGAAAATAAAGAAAATAGAAAAATAGTGATATTGAGTTGTCATTCATCCCAAAACTAGTGAATACCACTAATTGAGTGTGTATGAATTTTTAGTTCAAGTTTAATCTTTTCTTCATTTTTAATTAATTTTAAAATATATTTCACAAACTAGTTAAATATTATTAAAAAATCAAGAAAATAGAAAAATATTGATATTGAGTTTTCATTCATCCCAAAAATAGTGACTACCACTAATTGAGAGTGTATGAATTTTTAGTTCAAATTTAATCTTTTCTTCATTTTTAATTAATTTTATAATATATTTCACAAACTAGTTTAAAATCATCAACCGGTTTAAAAGAATTCATTGAGAACTCACAAAAGGCTTTGGAGAAACAATATCTCAACGAGGTTGGAGCCGACCATGAGACCGAGTGCATAATCGGGTTTTGTGATAATACAGTGTTAGGTTGTGTGTATAATCGGGCATAGTAAGGGTAAGTATGTAATTTCAGTAACGCCCGCAATGTTTCATTGCGGGTGTGCGGACAAATTTTTTATTTTCCTCCAATCTGTTATTTGTTTATTAAGAATTTAAATAAAATTCAAAAAAAAGAAAAAAAAATTAAAAATTAAAATATATGTCCAATTTAGTGATATTCCCAAGATTTCAAAAAATAATAAATTAATTTGGAGGGTAAAAGATATAATAATAATAATAATAAATAATAAATTAATTTCAAAAAATAAAAAATTAAATTGGCTGGAGGTCTTATTAAATCACTGGTATATTGACCAGTACCGTAACTCGTGCTTTGTCACTGATTATTGTTTCTATTTTTTAAAAACTATTTCTCGACGATCCAACCGTACGGATGTTAAGATATATCTAATATATTGATATTGCCAAGTTTTCAAAAAATAAAAAATTAATTTTGTTGGAGATCTTAGTAGATCACTAGAAAATTGACGAGTACCGTAACTCGTGCTTTGTCACTGATTATTGTTTCTATTTTTTAAAAACCATTTCTCGACGATCCAACCGTACGAATGTTAATATATATCTAATATATTGATATTCCTAAATTTTCAAAAATAAAAAATTAATTTGGTTGGAGGTCTTAGTAAATCACTGGTATATTGACTAGTACCGTAACTCGTGCTTTGTCACTGATTATTGTTTCTATTTTTTAAAAACTATTTCTCGACGATCCAATCGTACGGATGTTAAGATATATCTAATATATTGATATTCCCAAGTTTTCAAAAAATAAAAAATTAATTTTGTTGGAGATCTTAGTAGATCACTAGTATATTGACGAGTACCGTAACTCGTGATTTGTCACTGATTATTGTTTCTATTTTTTAAAAACCATTTTTCGACGATCCAACCGTACGGATGTTAATATATATCTAATATATTGATATTCCGAAATTTTCAAAAAATAAAAAATTAATTTGGTTGGAGGTCTTAGTAAATCACTGGTATATTGACTAGTACCGTAACTCGTGCTTTGTCACTGATTATTGTTTCTATTTTTTAAAAACTATTTCTCGACCATCCAACCGTACGGATGTTAAAATATATCTAATATATTGATATTCCCAAGTTTTCAAAAAATAAACAATTAATTTGGTTGAAGATCTTCGTAGATCACTAGTATATTGACCAGTACAAGTAATTCGTGCTTTGTCACTAATTATTGTTTCTATTTTTTAAAAACTATTTCTCGACGATCCAACCGTACAGATGCTAAGATATATCTAATATATTGATATTCCCAAGTTTTCAAAAAATAAAAAATTAATTTGGTTGGAGATCTTCGTAGATCACTAGTATATTGACGAGTACCGTAACTCGTGCTTTGTCACTGATTATTGTTTCTATTTTTTAAAAACCATTTCTCGACGATCCAACCGTACGGATGTTAATATATATCTAATATATTGATATTCCCAAATTTTCAAAAAATAAAAAATTAATTTGGTTGGAGGTCTTAGTAAATCACTGGTATATTGACCAGTACCGTAACTCGTGCTTTGTCACTGATTATTGTTTCTATTTTTTAAAAACTATTTCTCGACGATCCAATCGTACGGATGCTAATATATATCTAATATATTGATATTCCCAAATTTTCAAAAAATAAAAAATTAATTTGGTTGGAGGTCTTAGTAAATCACTGGTATATTGACCAGTACCGTAACTCGTGCTTTGTCAATGATTATTGTTTCTATTTTTTAAAAACTATTTCTCGACGATCCAATCGTACGGATGTTAAGATATATCTAATATATTGATATTCCCAAGTTTTCAAAAAATAAAAAATTAATTTTGTTGGAGATCTTAGTAGATCACTAGTATATTGACGATACCGTAACTCGTGCTTTGTCACTGATTATTGTTTATATTTTTTAAAAACCATTTCTCGACGATCCAACCGTACGGATGTTAATATATATCTAATATATTGATATTCCCAAATTTTAAAAAAATAAAAAATTAATTTGGTTGGAGGTCTTAGTAAATCACTGGTATATCGACCAGTACCGTAACTCGTGCTTTGTCACTGATTATTGTTTCTATTTTTTAAAAACTATTTCTTGACCATCCAACCGTACGGATGTTAAGATATATCTAATATATTGATATTCCCAAGTTTTCAAAAAATAAAAAATTAATTTTGTTGGAGATCTTAGTAGATCACTAGTATATTGACGAGTACCGTAACTCGTGCTTTGTCACTGATTATTGTTTCTATTTTTTAAAAATCATTTCTCGACGATCCAACCGTACGGATGTTAATATATATCTAATATATTGATATTCCCAAATTTTCAAAAACTAAAAAATTAATTTGGTTGGAGGTCTTAGTAAATCACTGGTATGTTGACTAGTACCGTAACTCGTGCTTTGTCACTGATTATTGTTTCTATTTTTTAAAAACTATTTCTCGACCATCCAACCGTACGGATGTTAAGATATATCTAATATATTGATATTCCCAAGTTTTCAAAAAATAAACAATTAATTTGGTTGAAGATCTTCGTAGATCACTAGTATATTGCCCAGTACAAGTAATTCGTGCTTTGTCACTCATTATTGTTTCTATTTTTTTAAAAACTATTTCTCGACGATCCAACCGTACAGATGCTAAGATATATCTAATATATTGATATTCCCAAGTTTTCAAAAAATAAAAAATTAATTTGGTTGGAGATCTTCGTAGATCACTAGTATATCGACCAGTACCAGTAATTCGTGCTTTGTCACTCATTATTGTTTCTATTTTTTAAAAACTATTTCTCGACAATCCAACCGTACGGATGCTAAGATATATCTAATATATTGATATTCCCAAAATTTCAAAAAATACAAAATTAATTTGGTTGGAGATCTTAGTAGATCACTAGTATATTTACTAGTACAGTAACTCGTGCTTTGTCACTGATTATTGTTTCTATTTTTTAAAAACTATTTCTCGACGATCCAACCGTACGGATGTTAAGATATATGTAATATATTGATATTCCCAAGTTTTCAAAAAATAAAAAATTAATTTGGTTGGAGATCTTAGTAGATCACTAGTATATTGACTAGTACCCGTAACTCGTGCTTTGTCACTGATTAATTGTTTCTATTTTTTAAAAACTATTTCTCGATGATCCAACCGTACGGATGTTAAGATATATCTAATATATTGATATTCCCAAGATTTCAAAAAATAATAAATTAATTTGGATGGTAAAAGTGGTAGTCAATTATCGATTTGACCCGTACTTCTAACTAGTGCTTTGTCCCGGATTGTTGTTTCTATTTTTTAAAAAATACTTATTGACGATCCAACCGCACATAAGTCAATATATATCTAATTTAGTGATATTCCCAAGATTTCAAAAAATAATAAATTAATTTGGATGGTAAAAATGGTAGTCAACTATCGATTTGACCCGTACTCCTAACTAAGTGAATCTAATATATAAAATCTCAAAAATAGAAAATTAGTGAATCTAATTTAAAATTAATCATAGAATTAATGAGTATTAATATTTGAATTTTTATGAATTTTAATTCAAATTTTATCTTATTTTCCTATTTTTAATTAATTTTAACAAAATTACGCCCGCAATGAAACATGGCGGACGCCCGCAATGAAACATGGCGGGCAGGGGGATATCCCCCGGGGGCTCCTGATTGATTTCCATATATATATATGTATATATGTATATATATATGTATATGTATATGTATATATATGTATGTAACTATGTATGTATGTATGTATGTATGTATATAAATGCAACTCGGTACAAACATAAAACACTTTATATATATTTCAAATAGTTGTACAGAGCTTAGAGCAAGTCCAGTACTACGTGCAAAATGACAATAGTCATTGCTATAATATGACACCAAAAAGTGATTTTTGGTGCTTAAATATAACATGCACTCCAAAAACCAGTTGCATTTTGCAACCAAATAATCCCAGATTAACTTAACATTTTATCCAACCCACCCCAATTTCATTTAAAGTAGACCAACTAGCACTACATTTATGGTTAATTAATGATGTGGCTAGATGCCTTTTTGCATCCTTGGATGCAAATTTGACACCAAGTATGCATTTATGCATATCTGCATCCAAATATGTAAATCTTGATATTTTTTGCATTTGGTGCCAAATTATAGTAATGGCACCAAGTTTGGCATTGCAATTGACTCGCTCTTAGAGCTTAATGTTCGTATCCATATAGATAGAAAAAATAATTAGGTCTGAATGTATTACGTCTAGAGAGATTTCGTGGATGAATTATGGCTAGCTCAAGGTTTCTGTAGGCTTCACCCAACAGTATTCATATGTTATTTCTTTACTTTTACTTTATTTTTCTTTGCTTAAAAGAACAGAAAAAATCAAATATACATGCAATTTAACATCCACGAAACAATTGTCGATGGGCTTGGACATATAATGTGTCATGATTTCCCTCCAAACGACAATTTAGGAATATTGAACGGTTTGATTGGACTCTTAAGGTCCACTGCTTGATGCTTTTAGGAATATTTCTTAAGTTGCTGCACATCAATAAAAGTGTCTTAATTTTGTTTCATACGGTTATGCATCAGTAATGTGTTGCACGTATTAGTAGAATGATGCTACATGGTTCATGACTTTATGTATATGTACTATTCCCTCCGTCTCTTAATTCTTTTCCCACTTTCCTTTTAAGGATATTCAATATACTTTTCTCATTTCTATTTTTGTCCATAAACAATATTATTCAATACCCACTACTCCACCCACTACTTCTTAAAAATAATATTCAATACCCACTACTCCATCCACTAATCATTACAAATAATATTCAACATCCACTATTCCACCCACTACTCCAAAAAAACAATATTCAATATCCACTATTCCACCCACTACTCCTTAAAAATAATATTCAATACCCACTACTCCAAAAAAACAATATTCAATACCCACTATCCCTTAAAAATAATATTCAATACCCACTATTTCATACAAAAACAATATTTATTCACCACTATCTTAAAACCCGTGAAATTCAGCAAACGTGCAAAGAATTTAGAGACGGAGGGAGTAATTTTTTAAGTACCTAAATTTGCAGTGAAGGTAGGACCTGTCAACATTATCTTTGCTTCTAGTTATGATGCTCTTTTGGGATTCCACGCCAAATGTCGTGATGTTTGCAATATTTTTGGTTACTATAATATCCTCTTCATATACCCCCTATCTGATATATATGACATGCCTAGATGGAGTAACTAATTAACATGACAAAATTGTAAAATGTACAAATATTAATCTAGATAGATGGATGGGAAAACTAATCTACATGTATGTAATTACTAAAGAAAAATTATGTGGTGAGGGATGAAGCTCGCAAATTTTACAAGTGAGACTACCAAGCATCTAGATCTGATTATTAATTTAGAAAGGTCTTCATGTAAGCAGGTAGATGAAGATATTTCTCAATTTTATCATAGGCACAACTCTTAAGTGTAATATCGAACATTGATAGGTGCTGCAAAGCTCATAAGGCTTAAGTTAGAACGGGAACCTGATCAGAGTGGATACCAGACTGCAAAATAGAGTTTTAACTGAAGGTGTGCATAGTCCAGCTCTGATAATGTCTTGTATGTTGTATATGTTTCGCTCCCGATATGATTATAGCACATGGATGAGTTATTTGCAAGTAGTTATCACTGTGAACTATTTTCAAGTGTAGCCTAATTGTTTAAAGTATAGGTTAAAGGTATTTCTCTGAAGACCATAGTTGGGGTTTCTGTGCTCAGATAGTTTAGTTGAGGATAGGTATCACTTCATTATTGTGAAACATCTTTTTGAAAGTAGGTTGATCAGCAATCTCATCAAATTCGCATTATATTACATTTAGTTTGTCTTCCTTTTAAAATAGTTGTCAAAAACCATAATATATTATATTAACAACCTCCTCTAAAGTCGATTTCTGAAATTTCCAATGCAGATCTGTTGATGTGACAGCTCGACAGCTTTGCTGGTTTTTACAAGTTGACAAAATTATACGAGTATGTAATAGTTTGTGTATTCCGAAATACCAAGAAAAAGGGAGAGGGAGATGTTTGAGCTATCTCCAGTATGGAGTATTTGACCTTGGCAACCAGCAAAACAAAGCATTTCGACAAGGTTCAAATTCGATACTAATATATTTCATGTCAAAAACTTGTTTTTTTGTAACTTTAATAAACTTGTTTTTTATAACTTACACTTGGCTTTTGTTTAATGGAAAATAGTTTGACAAGGATGTGCATTCATATTACAATTACACTGGCTCAACTGATTTAATATATTAATTTAGACTCATTTGCATATTACTTAGAATCACACTGCCTCGATATATAGACGTGATTATGGTGACTGAGTTGATCTATAAAATTTTAAACGTCTTGTGAAGAGGCAAGATAAAATCTTGGTTTGCTTAACTTTTAATTACCACCCTCAATTTATATTTATTTTTTGTTGGATTTTAATGCCTTAACTGCCTAATACTCACAGTCATCTGGTACAAACTCTACATGTCTCGAGTTATTTTTTTAAAATTTACAGATTGTGATGGAAAATTTGTTAATGTACAATTTAACATTTTTGTGCATGGATTTGTAGGTTCTGCTCGACGAGCTCAATACATACAATTGTAAGAGAAACTAACAGATTTACAAACCAGGGGTTCTTCCCAATAAAGAAGAGCATTATATTAGCGTGGAAGTAAAAGCTATGCCTTAACACGGAAATAGTTCAGTACGTCATCCCCGCTAGCAAAAATAATTTCACGTATAGATGATTTGAACTTCAAGGACAACACTGGATGTAACCTATAAAATTTATCTATCTACGACATGTATGTGCTTGACATGGGTTAGGAAGCTAGTTTAATAAGTATATAAAGAGTTGATTTTTGTTGAATAATCAATATTGTGGAAAAAATCTATCAGTGTCCGTCTACACAGAAAGATGATGTTATATATTACATTTACAGATCCAAAAGTTGTGCAAGTTTTTTAAGTAATAAATGTTTTAGTTTATAAAAACTTTAAATTGCACAGTTCCTGTATATCTTTGTCCTGGGTCCTGACTTAAATATTCTTGATAGCAGTTAATCATTTAGGCTATGTTCACTTGGATTGAATGGAATGAGTGGAGAATGGAATGAAATTTATACTATTATTTGGTGGAGATTGGGGAAAGTGTTTATAAATTTCATTCCTTGCTTCATTCCTCTCCAAATAATTTGAACTAGAATTCTAACCCACATGTTTTGGAAGGAATGCTCCATTCCCAATCTTCATCATTTTCCTTGCAATCTTCATCATAAAAAACTTCTACTCCCTTATATTTGTTCATTATTTTCCCCAACATCCCCCTTTCTTCATAAATTTTGTTTACAATTTTCATTCCATTCCTACCCCATTCCATTCTTTCCAAGTGAACACACCCTTAGAGATTGAAAAATATGAGCTCTCCACAATATTCAAACTTTACATTCCAAATTGATGTTTTGAAACCCAAACCTCTTGTCCTGGTGTTAACACTTTGATCCATTGAACCAGTAATTAAGGAACAGTATTGATAAAAATGTGCAACTCGATATTACGGAGTATTATGACAAATTTAATTGAAAAATATTTTCAACAATTTAATAATAAATTATTGTTGAAAAATTGTTTTTGAATTTAACAAAAATAAAGACTAAAATGTGTTTGTTGAATACTGTTTTTTTTTGCCACATTGATTCTATTATTTTAGTATCTGTTCTGATACATGCGGTAGGGGAGAATCAAACTTTGGTGATTCGACAAGGCATAGTTCTCGTTTTAGTAATTAATGTTTGTTGAACACTGTTTAAAGTCAATAAAATAATATTTGATAAATTAATAACTTGATTAGATAATTTATTTTTGATTACGGGACGAGATGAGAAAAAGTTAATGAGAAAAATTAAGAAAATGGAATCTAAAACACATTTTACGCAAATATACAAAATAAGATGGGTGAAATTCCTAAATATCCACTTTTTCAAACTAGCTAACCAAAATACCCATCTGTGCGAGTTTTCATCCAAAATACCCATCATATACGCATGTCTAACATGCGTAGTCTTCCTAATTTTCTTTTTAAGCAAACCACGTAATAATAACATGCGTATTCTTTATTTATTTTTTTTAAGTGAGCCACGCATCATAGTAATGCATATACATAGATTCTTTATTTTATATATATTAAAGAAATTTGATCTACGCATTATAGCAATGGGGTGTACCATAGAAAGTTTCCTTGCGGGCCCAAAAGAAGCATGTTAGTATTTTGTACTGTACGCATTTTTGTGATGCATATAACTTTTTTTAAAAAAATAAATTAAAGAGCACGCATGTTGGACATGCGTGTTCAACCTTGAAAATGAATGCGTATACGGTTTATTCGCCTTTCCGAATACTTCTAAACTCAAAATGGAAACGTTGAATCCCAAAGGTTAACCGTTGAAACCCTGAAGGAATACAAATAAAATTTAAAAATTTTAGTTAAAAAATTGAATCCGGCGGCCTGATTTTTAAACGGTAACGCGTTTAAAAATCAGGGTAAGTTATGGTTTAGGGTCTAGGGTTTAGGTTGTAAACAACCCTAAACCCTAAATCGTATACGGTTTATTCGCCGTTCCGAATATTTCTAAAACCCAAAATGGAAACGTTGAACCCCAAAGGTTAATCGTAGAACATCTAAGGGATAAAATTTAAAAATTTTAATTAAAAAATTGAATATTTCTAAACCCTGAATAGAACCTGTTGAACCAAATAAAAACTTTTTTAATCCGATGTTGAAGGCCTACGCATTTGTTATATGCGTAGTATTTGTACGCATTAATGATATGTGTAGCCTATCTTTAATTATGTGTTATTTTTACTAACCAATCAACAATAGCTGTCAGATTTTAAAGTATGTTTACTTTTGATATAAGGAATACGCAATGTGTTAATGCGCGAGGGGAGTACACATTTTGGCAAGGCGTATTTGGTGGACAAAAAGGACGTTGTCTCTAGCCGGTGAGTATTCTGGGCTATGGATTTCTAAACGTAGTGTCATTTGGTCATTCTTTCAAATAAGAACACAATATTTTGATGATATTCACAATCTTTTTTTTTAACGAATCTAGATTTATATTAATTACAAATACGGGAAAACATAATAGAAACTGGCTCCGGAAATGGAGAGAGTTTACACTTGCATATTGAAGATGTAAGCAAAGTTCACAAGCAAAGGTTACACACTAATACAAATCTTAAATCTTAGGGACCATCTGTTAACCCATGAATGAGACTAAAAAAACTGGACGAGAAAGAATTTGTTATTCAGATTGTTTGATAAAGTGAAAGATGAACTGGACGACTCCGAAAAATTAACTGAACGGTTTCCTACAATTCATAGAAACTAAATACACAAGTGAATGACACAATAGTACTCATTATACTTTTTTTTAACAAGTTTTGCTTTTCCTTTACACCAGACAAACTTTATATCATGATATAAAAATATTATTTTTGTTTAAATGCTAATTTTATGTTGACTTGGTTCACAAATTATTTTTAACATTTCATTATATATATATATATATATATATATATATATATATATATATATATATATATAGGGTCTTTTTCTAATAGAAACTAGAAACTAGAAACTAAACCTAAATTAAATATTTGAAGCTAATCTAATGACCAAATTAGGGGTACCCCAATACAAAAAATGTTTAAAATTATTGGCTTTATTCAATAAAATAATAAAAAAATTAAAAAAAGTTACTGTTCACGTGATGACGTGGCACGTGAACAGTAACTTTTTTTTTTATTTTTGTTGAATAGAGCCAAGAATTTTATAAGTTTTTTATGAAGGTGCCCCTAGCGGGGCCATTAAAATAAATGAAATATAATTTATTTAGTGTAGATTTCTAGTTTCTACTCTAAGGTTGGTTTCTATTTGAACGTTGGCCTATATATATATATATAAATTTTTTCAATATTTTTGTGTAAAAATAATTATGTGTGTTTAACTTAAATATAGTTAGTTAGTTGTTGCAGTTTTGAGAGTCGACTTAAGCATTCCGTTTTCTCTCTTCTCTCTCCTCCCTTCTTTTCAAAAACCTTAGCTGCTACTTAGGAAAATCAAGATCTGCTTCTTGTTCTTGATTTTCTCTTCGATTTCTTATCTTCCCATCAAAGTTTGAAGCTTCGGCTTCATGTTTCACCCACCACTTTTGGTATACATAAGTTTTAGCTTGACTTTATGGGTTCCAAAAATCTGTTTTTCGAAACACTGTTCATCAGCTTAGAAAAATCAAGTTTTGCTTTCATTTCTTGGTTTTTCTTTGGATTTTTGTTTACCCATTATGGTTATTTGTTATTTCTTCATGTTGCTTCCACTACCTTTGTGTTCTTCATGATTTTAGCTTGGCATTTGGGTTCCTAAACTGGTTCTGTGCTTGTCTCGAATTACTGTTCATCAGCTTAGGAAAATCAAGATTTGTTCACATTTCTTGGTTTTTTCTTTTGTTTTTTGGTTACCCATGATGCTCTGAAGCTTTATCTTCATGTTTGTCTTTTGATTTGAGCATTTTGACCTCTCTAGCTCACTCCTTTGTCTTTTTAATTTTGTCTTCTGCACTGAGCCGAACTGCCTGCAAGGTGTTTGGTTATTTGCCTAAACGAGCTTTCTTTCATCTCTAGGTTCCTTTTGTGTTGCTTAGGCATCTCGTTGCTGGGTTCCTCCAAACCTGGTTTGGGTGGTGACATTGAAGAAGATGGCTGTGGTGGTTCCAAAATTTTCAAATCTGGCTGCCCACTTTCAAATTTTTCAATTTCCCGCCCACGGCCTATTTCAAAATTTTCATTTCAAACTTTTCAAATTTTAAACTGTCCTTGGTGCTGCTTTTGGAAAAGATGGTTGGGGTGGTCCAATTTTTCAAATCTGGCTGCATTTTTCTATTTTTTCATTAGCCCGCCCTTAGCCATTTCAATTTTTCAAAAAAAGTTCAAAATTTTCATTCTCCCGCTCTCGGGTCAATTCAAAATTTGAAATTCAATATTCTCTTTCTAAACTTTTCTTGTGGGCCGTAGTTGCCACACTTGTCCTATTTGGATGTTTCTAATTATTTTCTCTTGGTGCTTGAACATGGATTTTTGCTATAAGACTATGGTGTTTCTCCTCTTCGGCTCGGGGGATAGTTCTTCTTCATTTCGTATTAACTCTGCAATGTAGTCGCAAGCTTGAGCAACTTGGTTGCATTGGGGCTGTTATTGTGTTATTGTTGCCTGGGAGCTATTTGTTCGCTATTTTCTCTACGCAAGTATACGCAGTCCAAAAGCAATATAGGGAAATAAGGATCGTTCCCACGAAGACTCGGTTATTTTAGTAAATATGTCTATTCAACAATGTTTGGTTAATTATAGAAGCATGAACGAACTAAAATGGTTTATTTGCAGATAACAATTAACTAATGAAGTAACGGCTAATTTGTTTAAAATAATATGATAGAGGCATGGGGTCCTAATTTCATGAATGTTTTAGCTCTATTAACTATCAAGAATTAATGTGTTACATTTGTTAAGAATGCTAGCGGGAACACGACACTAATATGAGCCATCTTTCAATTAACTCACACCATTCCAAATAAACATCCACAAAAGAGATAGAAGTTATAAGGGCATCAATTATATTCAATACACTATATGTCTATGTGAATAGGTGATACAATCGATTTAATCACAAGTTCCGCAATTAACTACATAGGGGAATAACGTTATTTCGAAACTATAATCCGAAATGCGGAGAAGCCGACATACCTATGCTAGCATGGCAAGCCCTAAATCTCTAAATCCACTTTCGCAATCATTAGAGATTTGGCACAATAGATGTTAGCTATTCACCTATATTTAATTAAAACAACCATGCAAGGCAATCTTATATAGAAATTGTAAACACAAATTATCTATCAAATTAACATGAGCATTAACAATTCATTACATTAGAACCCCATGAAAGTGTTTAGTTCATAATTGAACTAGGCACCTTTATGGAATTAAATAAAATCATGGTAGAAAATTTTATAATTTAATTAAGAAATTACGAAAAATTAAAAATAAAAATAAAAGAATTAGAACCTAATAATAATAATAATAATAATAATAATAATAATAATAACTAAATTAAAAATTACGAGAAATTAATTATGAAATTACCAGAGTTTAGAAATAGAACCGAATAAATTGTTGAAACAGAGGAGCACTCCAAGTGGCCAGCTTAATTAATTAAAGACTCGGACAAAACGTAACCCACAGAAATTTCACACTCACATGCTGCGTTGTACTGTAATGATGATGTTTTGTTTCTGTCAATCAATTGCCCACTCTCCTCCACGCGCGTGGAGTGCACGCGCCGGCCTTAAGGATCAATTTTCCGCACGTGGCGGCACTCCCACTTCCTGCGAGTCTGCGACTAGTTGGCTGCTGTCATCTGTGAATTCTGTTTTAATCATTACATGATTAAGTGAGTATTATTCGAACAGTAATGCTGAAATTAGCTCCGGCGAAATAGAATTTAAAGTGTATAAAATATAATAAAATTACAGAAATTTAGAGTGTATAAAATATAATAAAATTAAAGAAATATAGAGTGTCTAAATTAAACTGTTTGCAGAAATTTAAAGTGTATAAAATAAACTGAAATTACAAGAGAAAGTGATGAAAGATGGAGAGAATAAAACTGAACATTCAGTCGAGAGGTGTCCTTTAAAACTATGAAAATCACACATATTTATAGTACAATTTAGCACACCATGTACGAATAATAAACCAGCCCAAAGCAGCAAATCAAGACTGGAAAGCGGCGGCGGCTGTCAAACTTCAACAACTACCAGGCGGTTGTACTCCTTTTTTCTTCTTTGTTTACTAAATTGATTTGCTTAATCAATTGCCGCCAACTACTCCTTTAATCAACAACCGGGTTTGTTTTATATGAACGGCTCCGTAAAAATTCTTTTTAACCCGCACAGCTTATAATCTTTAATTAATAAATAATTATTTTAATCCAGAAATTGTAAAAATAAATATCTAATATTATTAGATATTTATAAATGTAATTTTCTAAATTAATAAAATTATTTAATAATAAAAATAAATCCTTATTGTCTAAGATGCGGTCTCTGGCCGTCTGGAACCGGACTCCTTTTGCTTAACAGAAAATATATCAATTCCAACCGGGGTTCCAGCTTTAAGAAAATATCACTTTCCATATTTTTGTGATAATTCTTATTTCTTCATTGCTCGTCCAGATGTAAGTTACGGTCTTTTGAGGATCTAAAACCGGAGTCCTTTTGCTTGGAGAAAAATACAACAATTCCAACCGGGGTTTCAGCTTTAAGAATATATCACTCAGAACATCTTTATGATAATTCCTTTTCCTCGTAGCCAGTCCATCTGAGCCAGAAATCCACCGTCTTTTAACCTTTTATCGCCAGGATACCTGAAATTTCGAGTTCTACACAATAAATACCGAAAGAACAAAAACGAATTAAAAGACACCACATACTTAAGGATAAATCACCAATCTAGGCTCAATTAGTGCATAATAAGTGGATATAAAATCCACTTATCACACCCCCAAACTTAAACTGATGCTTGTCCTCAAGCATAACAATATATATTAACTAACTAGCACCACTTCCGTAGGTGATCACGGTTGCATTTGGCATATGCAACAAGCCCTTTAAACCCCTAGGCAGCCCTAGTGGACGAGTTAGGTCTCGTGAGGGCCTATAGCGAATGTACCCACAAAATCCATTTATCAAATGCAACTAACAATGCATGAATGCAACTAATATGAAAAATGCAACGATCCCCTTCAAACTCACCAAAATCAACTAAAAAGCAAATATCTCCAAAGAATGCAACAATTCCAAGCAGAGCTCGACTAAGTCCCCGTATACTAACAAATACATGAACAGAAACGTGCGTGTGTGCAATGCTCATCAGAAATACTCCCAAAACTAGGTAAAAAACCATACATGCTTTTCGTCAAGACAATCACAGGTTTATAACTAGAATAAACTGTAGACACTTCATAACCTAGGAACACCTCCACCCTTATCCAAGGTAGACAGAACTCATGCTTTATTACTATACTACGACATTACATATAAAATACGCATGCTTATTTAACCGTGCAATGAATGAGACCCCAAAAGGCTTATACAATAATACCCATGTAGCGAGTGTTAGGTCAGCAATCCCAAACCACAAGGGCTTTAGGTTACTAGGACTAAGTCCCCTCAGACTTAATTACTCGAGTATTAAAGAGCTCACTCTGGTTAATTTTGCATATAATCAATTGGACTTCTGACTCTTTTTTTTTTTCTTTTCTTCTTTTTTTTTTTTCGCAATCTGGAATGAGCCTTTCTCATTTCCAACCCTAGACTACTCATATAAATATGAGCCGGCTACTAGCCATTTGACGCCTAGCCTTTATTGACAATTATTACCACTTAGCATGAAATCCCTGTTTTCCCCCAAACTTAGATTTTAGTGTTCCTACGCTATCAAGGGAATAACGAAAATTCTAAGAATAAACAAGTGATTAAATCTCAAAACATCCAACAGGCATGACCCTAACCTAGCCCAAAAGCACCCCAATGAGACTGTGTAAAAATTTTGTTCCCATAACATGCAAGTCAATTCCTTAGGAACTATAAATCAGCCCTCTACTCATCATCATCACACCCAAATCAACATCCACCTATCAATCAGAATCAGCTCGTCCTAAGGGATCATGAAAAATGCATGCCATGAAAATGCAACTAATATGACTCACATGGTAAAACAAACAAACAATAACAGAATGTCCTAAATGAAACAACATAGATAATACGAACAAATATGCATGAATTACTACTAATATGCAAAACATGATATCCTACATGAACACAATGACTCACAAAAACTACTAACACATATACATACTACTTATCCCCCAAACCACCCCCAAACTTATAATATTCAATGTCCGCATTGAATGGAAGTAAATACAAGGGATAGTAGAGAACATACCTGAAAACACCGAAACACATGGGTTGCCTCCCACGAAGCGCTTGTTTATTGTCGCTAGCTTGACTTCACTTTCGCACTTTAATCGGTAGTACCAAGAACCGCGGTTTCTGCTTTGCGATTCACATGTTCACCAAAATATGGCTTCAACCTCTGTCCATTTACTTTGAAAGCTGCTTCCGGTGTTTTATCAAAAATTTCCACTGCACCATGTGGAAACACCGTTTTAACCGTGAATGGTCCTGACCACCTTGACTTAAGTTTCCCTGGAAAAAGTCTGAGACGAGAGTTGAAAAGCAAAACTAACTGCCCTGGTACAAAAGACTTTTGCACCAAACGTCTGTCATGCCATCTCTTGACCTTTTCCTTGTATAACATGTGATTTTCATAAGCCTGTAGCCGAAATTCATCCAGTTCATTAATCTGAAGCATTCTTTTCTCACCTGCTGCTGCTAAGTCAAAGTTCAACTTCTTCAGCGCCCAATAAGCTTTGTGTTCTAGTTCGGCAGGCAGATGACAAGCCTTGCCATATACTAGCTGAAAAGGTGACGTGCCCAAAGGTGTTTTGTAAGCTGTTCTATAAGCCCAAATAGCTTCATCAAGTTTTAGTGACCAGTCCTTCCTTGAAGGATTCACGACCTTCTCTAGGATCCGTTTTATCTCTCTGTTGGAAACCTCTGCTTGGCCATTCGTTTGAGGGTGATAGGCCGTAGCAATTCGATGATTTATGTTGTACCTTGCCATCAATGCTGTGAACTTGCGGTTGCAGAAGTGTGATCCTTCGTCACTGATAATTACCCTTGGAGTTCCGAAACGTGTGAAAACTTGCTTATTCAGAAAATTCAGCACCACTTTAACGTCATTGGTCGGTAAAGCCTTCACCTCGACCCATTTAGAAACATAGTCCGCCGCTAGCAAGATGTACTGATTATTGCATGAAGAAACAAAAGGACCCATGAAATCGATCCCCCACACATCAAAAATCTCCACTTCCAACAGCATATTCAGAGGCATCTCATTCCTCCTAGAAATATTACCAATTCTTTGACATCTATCGCATCTCAACATAAACTGATGCGCATCTTTAAACAGTGTTGGCCAATAAAACCCAGCCTGAAGTACTCGAGTGGCTGTCTTCTCTCCAGCATAATGACCTCCGTAAGTGGTAGAATGGTAGTCATGCAAAATACCTTCAACCTCACTAACTGGAATGCACCTCCGAATCACCTGATCAGGTCCCTGTCTGAATAAGAAGGGTTCATCCCATCGGTACCATTTTACATCATGAAGAAACTTCTTTCTTTGAGCATAAGAAAATTCCGACGGGATGACATTGCTTACAAGATAGTTCACAATGTCTGCAAACCATGGTTCTTCATTTTGCACCCCAAAAAGTTGCTCGTCAGGAAAAAATTCGTTGATGAGAGTTTTATCCGCTGAGTTACCGTGTTCCTCTAACCGAGACAAGTGATCAGCCACCTGGTTCTCAGTACCCTTTCTATCCTTGATTTCCAAGTCGAATTCTTGAAGCAACAGAACCCAACGAATCAACCGTGGCTTAGCATCTTTCTTCGACATTAGGTATCTAATGGCTGCATGATCTGTAAACACCACTACCTTAGTTCCGAGCAAATACGATCTGAATTTCTCGAAGCTATATACAATAGCTAAGAGTTCCTTTTCTGTAGTAGTGTAATTCAGTTGTGCATCATTGAGAGTTCTGCTAGCATAGTAAATCACGTGAAACACCTTATTCTTCCGTTGACCAAGAACAGCTCCCACTGCATAGTTACTTGCATCACACATTAATTCAAAAGGTTCACTCCAATCAGGTGCAGTGATAATGGGCGCAGTTGTCAATTTCTTCTTTAAGAGCTTGAATGCCTCCAAACAATCTTCACCAAATTTAAAAGGAATATCCTTTTCTAACAGATTGCACAAAGGTTTAGATATTTTTGAAAAATCTTGGATGAATCGCCGATAAAAACCCGCATGACCAAGAAAACTGCGAATTCCTTTAACTGAAATTGGTGGAGGGAGATTTCCAATCATCTCCAACTTAGCCTTATCCACTTCCAGCCCCTTACCAGATACCTTGTGCCCAAGAATGATGCCTTCCTTTACCATGAAGTGACATTTTTCCTAGTTGAGTACTAGATTAGTCTCAACACATCGTTTCAGCACCATGCCTAGATTTCTGAGGCATTCATCATATGATTTCCCAAAGACTGAGAAATCATCCATGAACACTTCCACATTGATACCAATCATATCCGAAAAAATTGCCATCATACACCTCTGAAAAGTAGCAGGTGCACCACAGAGTCCGAAAGGAACGCGTCGGAACGCAAAAGTGCCAAAAGGACATGTGAAAGTGGTCTTCTCCTGATCTTCTGGAGTAATACCAATCTGATTATATCCTGAATAACCATCCAGCAAGCAATAGAATTCATGCCCAGCCAACCTGTCTAGCATTTGATCAATAAATGGAAGGGGAAAGTGATCCTTCCTTGTAGCTTTGTTCAGCTTTCTGTAGTCCATGCAAATTCTCCACCCTGTAACTGTACGAGTCGGAATGAGCTCGTTCTTTTCATTGGCAACTACTATCATGCCACCTTTCTTAGGCACACATTGCACTGGACTTACCCATGAACTGTCTGAAATGGGATAGATGATACCAGCATCTAGCCACTTGAGAATTTCTTTCTTTACCACTTCTTTCATGATAGGATTTAAACGCCTTTGGTGTTCTACTGTTGGTTTACTCCCTTCCTCCAATGGAATTTTATGTTGACAATATGCGGGACTGATTCCTTTTAGATCCGCAACAGACCAACCAATGGCTGATTTGAATTCTCGAAGAACTCTCAAGAGCTTGTCTTCCTCGGAGTCTGAAAGGTTAGCGGCAATAATCACAGGTAAAGTGGATTTTTCACCAAGGGAAGCATACCGTAAGTGATCCGGTAGTGGCTTGAGCTCTAGAGTTGGAGCTTCTTCGATAGACGACTTTAATTGCTGATGTGGTCCTTTTAATTCTGGCAGTCCCAGCGATTCAACTGGTCTTCCAAATTTTCTTTGCCACGGCAAAGCATCCAGATATTGCAATTGTTCATCAATGTCATCTTCATCTAATGAATACTCCCTACTGAGGGCCTTTTCCAAAGTATCATTCATGAGCATGTGCCCTAACTTTTCTTGCACCGTAGACTCAATCAAGTCTATCTTCAGACACTGCTCTTCTTCTGTTGGGAATTTCATAGCTGTGAAAATATTGAAGGTGACAATTTGATCGTGCACCTTCATCGTCAGTTCCCCCTTTTGGACATCAATCAATGTTTGTCCTGTTGCTAAAAATGGCCTACCAAGAATGATAGGAATCTTCTTGTCCTCTTCGAAATCAAGAATGACAAAATCAGCAGGAAAGATGAGTTTGTCTACTTTCACCAACACATCTTCAACAACTCCCCAAGGATAGGTGATAGATCGATCAGCCAACTGAAGGGACATACTTGTCGGTTTTGGTTCAGGAAGACCAAGCTGCAAGAAAGCCGAGTATGGCATAAGATTGATACTTGCTCCCAGATCACATAAACATTTGTCGAAAGATAATCTCCCAATGGTGCATGGTATTGTAAAACTCCCTGGATCTTTCAGCTTAGGCGGCAACTTTTGCTGCAATACCGCACTACATTCTTCCGTCAAAGCAACGGTCTCTAAGTCTTCAAGCTTTAATTTCCTCGAGAGAATGCCTTTCATGAATTTGGCATAGCTTGGCATTTGTTCGAGAGCTTCAGCAAATGGAATGTTGATATGTAATTTTTTAAAGACTTCAAGAAATTTGCCAAACTGCTTGTCCAATTTCTGTTTTTGCACTCGTTGAGGAAATGGTGGAGGTGGGTAGACTTGCTCTTTTACTTCTTTTTGCTCGAGGACAGCTTGTTTAGGAGTTAGCATATTTTCTTTAATCTCCTCCTTTGATTCTGATATATTGCCCATGTCCTTTGTGTCTCCCAAATCTGCTTTTTCAGTTCCTTTGTCTGGCAGAATTTTTTCTGTATCTTTTAGCTCAGCATCCTCCGTGATTCTCCCTGATCTGAGGGTAATTGCTTTGATGTGCTCGTGATTATCCTTTTTCCCAGGATTAAGTTCAGTGTCACTGGGGAGTGTTCCTTGTGGTCGGCTCATCATGAAACTAGCGAGTTGACTCAATTGAGTTTCCAGATTTTTAATGGAAGCCGCTTGGCTTTTTTTGGCCCAACCTCAACTCCTCTAATTCAGTCTTTTCATTCGACGATTGTCCAGAATTTCCATAAGATTGTTGTTGTTGAAATCCTGGGGGCTGAAATTGTCTAGGAGCATATGGTTGTTGAAAATGTTGCCCCTGTTGTTGCTGGAATCCAGATGGATTATACTGCTTAGCTCCAAATGGCTGATGATTAGATTGTTGGTAGGGCTGATGTGATTGTTGTGCTCCTCCTTGATTATTGCTCCAACTGAAATTTGGATGATTTCGGTTGTTCGGATGGTAGGAATTTGGAGCTGGCTGTTGCTGTCTCTGGAAATTGCTTACGAACTGAACCGACTCGTTTGAGATGGCACATTGATTTGATTCATGTGCGCCTGCACACAACTCACAAACACTAGCAATTTGATGAAATCCTTGTGCTGTCAAAGAGTCTACTTTCAATTTCAAAGCCTCTAGCTGAGCTGCTAAGGAAGTGGCTTTGTCGATATTAAGAATTCCTGCTACCTTCTGTTGTGGCATTCTCTGAGTTGGGTTTTGATATTCATTAGCTGCCATCATCTCGATAAGATCGTAGGCCTCCTCATAACTCTTAGCCCATAGTGCTCCTCCTGAAGCTGCATCTACCATTGGCCTTGATTGCATTCCTAGACCATTATAGAAACAATTTATGACCATCCAATTTGGCATGCCGTGATGTGGACATTGCCGAAGAATTTCTTTGTATCTCTCCCAAGCTTCACATAAAGTTTCACCAGACAGCTGAGAAAATTGAGTGATAGCATTCCTTATAGCTGCAGTCTTAGCCATGGGGAAGAATTTGCTAAGAAACTTTTGAGCTAGATCAGCCCAAGTGGTGATAGATCCTGGTGGTAGAGAGTGTAGCCAACCCTTGGCTTTGTCTCTTAATGAAAACGGGAAGAGTCTCAACTTCACAACATCATCTGACACATTGTTGAATCTGAATGTGTCGCATATTTCTATGAAGTTCCTGATGTGTAAGTTAGGATCTTCCGTTGCAGTTCCTCCGTACTGTACTTGATTCTGCACCATCTGAATAGTACTGGATCTAATTTCAAATGTAGGAGCCGTAATTGCTGGCCAAATGATGCTTGACTGGATGTCATCAATCTTCGGTTGCGAGTAATCCATTAAAGCCCTTGCTGCTGCAGGTGCAACTACTTCGCCTTCTCCATCCATCTTGTGAGTATTTGCTAGTTCAAGTACTTGTTTGGCTTTTAATGCTTTAGAACGTGTTAGCATAAAAATCCAAGTATCTGTACACAAATAATCACTTCACAAAAATATAAGATAAAATGTTCAAGTCAAACAAATTAACTTCTATTGTAGTAAAACACATAAACAAAAATAACAACCGTCCCCGGCAGCGGCGCCAAAAACTTGTTCGCTATTTTCTCTACGCAAGTATACGCAGTCCAAAAGCAATATAGGGAAATAAGGATCGTTCCCACGAAGACTCGGTTATTTTAGTAAATATGTCTATTCAACAATGTTTGGTTAATTATAGAAGCATGAACGAACTAAAATGGTTTATTTGCAGATAACAATTAACTAATGAAGTAACAGCTAATTTGTTTAAAATAATATGATAGAGGCATGGGGTCCTAATTTCATGAATGTTTTAGCTCTATTAACTATCAAGAATTAATGTGTTACAATTGTTAAGAATGCTAGCGGGAACACGACACTAATATGAGCCATCTTTCAATTAACTCACACCATTCCAAATAAACATCCACAAAAGAGATAGAAGTTATAAGGGCATCAATTATATTCAATACACTATATGTCTATGTGAATAGGTGATACAATCGATTTAATCACAAGTTCCGCAATTAACTACATAGGGGAATAACGTTATTTCGAAACTATAATCCGAAATGCGGAGAAGCCGACATACCTATGCTAGCATGGCAAGCCCTAAATCTCTAAATCCACTTTCGCAATCATTAGAGATTTGGCACAATAGATGTTAGCTATTCACCTATATTTAATTAAAACAACCATGCAAGACAATCTTATATAGAAATTGTAAACACAAATTATCTATCAAATTAACATGAGCATTAACAATTCATTACATTAGAACCCCATGAAAGTGTTTAGTTCATAATTGAACTAGGCACCTTTATGGAATTAAATAAAATCATGGTAGAAAATTTTATAATTTAATTAAGAAATTACGAAAAATTAAAAATAAAAATAAAAGAATTAGAACCTAATAATAATAATAATAATAATAATAATAATAACAATAATAATAATAATAACTAAATTAAAAATTACGAGAAATTAATTATGAAATTACCAGAGTTTAGAAATAGAACCGAATAAATTGTTGAAACAGAGGAGCACTCTAAGTGGCCAGCTAAATTAATTAAAGACT
Organism: Kitagawia praeruptora; assembly: GCA_037693485.1. Lineage (NCBI taxonomy): Eukaryota > Viridiplantae > Streptophyta > Magnoliopsida > Apiales > Apiaceae > Kitagawia > Kitagawia praeruptora. The sequence goes on from CM075349.1 coordinate 44,955,400, forward strand.
CGGACAAAACGTAACCCACAGAAATTTCACACTCACATGCTGCGTTGTACTGTAATGATGATGTTTTGTTTCTGTCAATCAATTGCCCACTCTCCTCCACGCGCGTGGAGTGCACGCGCCGGCCTTAAGGATCAATTTGTCGCGCGTGGCGGCACTCCCACTTCCTGCGAGTCTGCGACTAGTTGGCTGCTGTCATCTGTGAATTCTGTTTTAATCATTACATGATTAAGTGAGTATTATTCGAACAGTAATGCTGAAATTAGCTCCGGCGAAATAGAATTTAAAGTGTATAAAATATAATAAAATTACAGAAATTTAGTGTGTATAAAATATAATAAATTAAAGAAATATAGAGTGTCTAAATTAAACTGTTTGCAGAAATTTAAAGTGTATAAAATAAACTGAAATTACAAGAGAAAGTGATGAAAGATGGAGAGAATAAAACTGAACATTCAGTCGAGAGGTGTCCTTTAAAACTATGAAAATCACACATATTTATAGTACAATTTAGCACACCATGTACGAATAATAAACCAGCCCAAAGCAGCAAATCAAGACTGGAAAGCAGCGGCGGCTGTCAAACTTCAACAACTACCAGGCGGCTGTACTCCTTTTTTCTTCTTTGTTTACTAAATTGATTTGCTTAATCAATTGCCGCCAACTACTCCTTTAATCAACAACCGGGTTTGTTTTATATGAACGGCTCCGTAAAAATTCTTTTTAACCCGCACAGCTTATAATCTTTAATTAATAAATAATTATTTTAATCCAGAAATTGTAAAAATAAATATCTAATATTATTAGATATTTATAAATGTAATTTTCTAAATTAATAAAATTATTTAATAATAAAAATAAATCCTTATTGTCTAAGATGCGGTCTCTGGCCGTCTGGAACCGGACTCCTTTTGCTTAACAGAAAATATATCAATTCCAACCGGGGTTCCAGCTTTAAGAAAATATCACTTTCCATATTTTTGTGATAATTCTTATTTCTTCATTGCTCGTCCAGATGTAAGTTACGGTCTCTTGAGGATCTAAAACCGGAGTCCTTTTGCTTGGAGAAAAATACAACAATTCCAACCGGGGTTTCAGCTTTAAGAATATATCACTCAGAACATCTTTATGATAATTCCTTTTCCTCGTAGCCAGTCCATCTGAGCCAGAAATCCACCGTCTTTTAACCTTTTATCGCCAGGATACCTGAAATTTCGAGTTCTACACAACAAATACCGAAAGAACAAAAACGAATTAAAAGACACCACATACTTAAGGATAAATCACCAATCTAGGCTCAATTAGTGCATAATAAGTGGATATAAAATCCACTTATCACTATTCAAAGACACGGTTCTCGGTCGCTGGGCTCGTTTTGGACCTGCAACATGGTTGAACATCTTAACCTGGCTCTCATTATATTTCTGGGGGCTGTGTTTTCTACTATTGGTGTTCTTGTTGCTATTCGTATGCTGGCTGCCTTGTCTCTGTTTGTAAGTATTTCCCTTTCCTAACTTCGTGGGGTGCTTCACTTTCGTGTAGACGCAAGTTTGGGCCACTTGGTTGATAGAAGTTGTCGCACTCATAGACACGGTTCTCGGTCGACGGGGCTAGTGTTGGGGTTCTACCTGTGAATCTGTGATTGGAGCTTGGTTGCTAGTATTCTGTTTGATCGATGGGGCATTACTGGTTTAACTTCACATAAGTCCTTTGGTTGTGTTATGATTGCTTGTGTTGGATGGCTGCAAAGTCTCATGTTTTGGCTCTGGGAGGAGACTATTGGAATTAGGCATCATTTCTTCCTTGGTGCACTGAATCTGGGGGCGGTGGTGTTATTGTTGATGGTTCTGTTATTCTACACATGGCTGCCTGGGCTTAATGCCATTTCATTTTTTAACCTTGGGGGGTGCTTCTATTCTCAACGCAAGTTTGGGCCGCTTGGTTGATAGAAGTTATGTTGTACTCAAAGACTCGGTTCTCGGTCGTCGAGGTTAAGACTTGGCTTGTTTGTTGGGACGGGATTGCTAAGTTTGAGTAATGGGGGATTCAGCGATTTTAACTTCATATAAGACCTTCGGTGTTTGTTTCTTGACTGCTGCTTCATCATGCCTAGGAGATGCCTTGGCCTTTGTTTAACTGATGTTATGCTCTAAGTTACTTATGTGTCGAGGTTAGGAAGGATGCAATCCAATTGTTCTTTTGGATGTTTCTAATAATTTAGTCTTAGTGCTTGGCCTGGATATTTGCTATAAAGCTATGGTGTTTATTCCATTCGACTTGGGGATAGCTCCTCTTCATTTCACTTCATTCCTACAATGTAGACGCAAGCTTGAGCAACTTGGTTGCATTGGGGCTGTTTTGTGCTAGTGTTGCTTGGAGCTATTCAATGACGCGGTTCTCGGTCGCTGGGTTTGTTTTGGATGTGCATCGTGGTTGAACATTCATCTTGGCTTTCATGACTTTCTGGGGGCTGTGCTGTTTTTCTCTTGGTGTTTCATTGTTCTACGGTTGGTGGTGGCTTGGGCTTTAACTGCAAGTACTCTCTTTTCTTGATCTCAGGGGTGCATCTCTTCGGTGTAAACACAAGTCTGGGTAGCTTGGTTGATAGAAGTATGTTGTACTCAAAGACACGGTTCTCGGTCGTTGGGGTTAAGTCTTGGATTGTTACTTGTTGTTGGGTCTGGGTTGTTAGTCTTCCGTTTGAGTATTGGGGCATCATTGGTTTAACAGCACATAAGACCTTCGGATATGCTGTGTTGCTTGTGTTGGATGGATGCAATTTTCTTGTCTGGGTGTTGGGAAAAGATTATTGGAATTAGATGCTCTTCCTCCTTGGTGCTCATGGTTCTCTCGGTTATCACTTCAACATGCCTAGGTGATGCCTTGGCCTTTGTCAAACTGTTGTTGTGCTCCAAGACCCTTGTACATAGAGGTTATGTTAACTCGAATAACTTGTAGAAGGGGGGGGGGTTGAATACAAGTTATATAATCGTGTCTGATTTTTGCTTGATTATATGAACAAGAATAAACGAATGAATCAAACTCTTGTTTGTATTAATAAGATCAAATACAAACTCTACCAAAGGTGTACAATACCTTTAGCAGCTGCTGACAATACAAATCTCTCTCTGTTTGTTTCGAACTCTCGAATACAAACCTTATACAGAGCTACGCACATTCACTAGTTCGACTCACAATTTCGTCACACTCTTTACAATGATATTGAGAGAGTATTTATAATGCTACCTATCAACTAATAACAGAAAGATATAATCTATACATGACAATGTTCTGCCTTCTAGTCAATAGTTTCCTTCAATAGAAAAACTCTTTCCTTCATAATATCTTCTTGCTTGTTCTTCAAACAACGATCCTGTTTTATAGCACTTGCCAGTTTCTGTAGCATCCATAATGACATCATCAGTAACACGACTGATATCAGGATCTGTACACTGCATCAGTATCTGATCAACCATCAGTATTGGACCGTCATCAGGATTTGCTCTCTGTTCCTGACATATAGTCTCCGATACACTGTTCATTCCTGACTAAACTATACAGATAACTGTCTTACACATAAATCCTAAATACAGTGCTAAATCCTTTATAAGATCAGGATTACAAGAAGTATAATGTGTAAATTCTATTCTTAACATCACAACTTATGAATTATTCCTAACAATCTCCCCCTATTTATGCTTTAAAATCTGAAGCATAAATCTAAGTTGTGGATGTCAAAACATATAACAATACAACCAGAATAGAATTTATGAATGTAGAATTATGAAGTTAAGTACCTCCTTCTCAGATGTAGACGTTTATCTAGTACTTAGAAGAAAGAATTTTAACTATTAATGCTGCTCTTTACCACTTCCTAGCTGAGATTCACCACTGTCACTCCTGTTAGTTCTTCTTTTTACTACCCTTTGTCTGATCTTTATCTCCCCCAGCTTTATCATCCCCAGTCTGGTGGTGTTGTTGTTGTTGTCTTTTAATTGTCTTTATCTCCCCCTTTTTGACATCAGCAACATTAATTCCAAGAGATTCAGAAACAGAACAAATGAGATTCATAAGAACTGCTTGATTTTCCATAATTGTGACTTGGTTATCTTCAAGTGATTGAAGTCTTGTTTGAATATCAATTTGAGAATTCTGAATATCTTTCAAAACATCAGAATGAACTTCAATGTTGGAAGTGCCTCTAGTATCTTTAGTATCAGAATCAGAAAGAACTGTATCTTCAAGTCTTGTAGTAGAAGTTGCTTGAGTTGTATGATATTCAAGTAATAAAACCTGATTAGAAGTATCAACATCTTCATCTTTCTGTTCTGGAACTGAAACATGATCATCATTTCCTTCACCAGTATTCTGTGTACTAACATCTTCAAATCCTGACTCCTCCTTAGAGTGATCAGAGACTGTTGATGTCTCAATTCTAGCTGATATTGGAAGTACATACAAAGGAACACTAGGATCATTAGGATCTTCATCTGGTACATATGTATCAAGAGATTGCTTTATCCTGGCACCTCTTCTGTTAATGATTCCTGCAAGCCTCTCCTTTTGCTTCTGAGCTTTAACTTCTGGCTTTGCATTGTGATGTGCTAGGTCATTCTTCTGATACATTTTGATGAATGAATAAGTACCAGCATCCATACCCAAATTTTCAGACCAAGATTCAGGAAAAACCTGATCCCAGAAATCAAATGATGGTTTCCTAATTTTCTCTCCCTCACTATGGAGTTGATCATCCATACCCTCATTCTCACTGTGACTTACTAAAGTCAACACTCTTTCTACCTCACCTTTTGCCTGGTCAGGAGCCAGCCGCTCAAATTGTGGATCTAAGTCCATCTTTTCAAGTGTATCACTCAAATTTAGATAAGTGCTCTCATGACCTACAGAAAAATAGAGTTTAGAAGAAGTTTTTATACCTGAACTCACATGGAGAGAGGGTTCCTCATTTGGCATGTGGCTTGAGGTTTTCTCCAAGGAGTGAGCTGCTATAGTCTCTGAACCCTTACAATCATCTTCTTTCCTTTCAGAAACTACAGGCTCCAATATACCACTTTCAGGTTCTTTACTAGACTCTGATGTCTTCAGTAATACTTCATTAGACACCATAGTTAGTACATCACCGTCTTTAAGTGTTGTTTGCTGAGACACACCCTCAAGGTGGATAGACTCTGACTAAACAAAATTTGTTTGATCTTCAGAAAAATCAACCAAAGTCATTCCTCCCATATCATAGGGTATCTCACTTGCATTCTCAGTCATCACAGAAGTCCTTTCAACATCAGCTATCACAGCTCCTGAGTCATCCTTCCTCTGACTAGATGGTTCTTGTGTTACAGTGACTGTGATCTGATCTTTCATACTATTCACCACTGGTGCAATAGTATCTTCTGTTGACTGCATTCCTCTATCTACTTCCTCCAGTTGTTCACCTTGAGCTGAAGCATCTTCAATAATTACATTCTTGTCAAATAAATATGCATGAAGTGATTGAAGTGCACCATGCTTCGAGAGTCCAAATTTCTTGACTAATTGTCTTCTGGCAGACACATAGAAATACATCTTCATTAAGTCAAGTCTTTGATGTAGAAGTCCATATTCATCTGGAAATAAAAGTTTTGGTACTCTTTCAACCAAAAAGTCTAGAACAGGCCTTGACAACTTCACTTTGAGAGAAATTAGTCCCATAGCCAGTCTGTATGATAATGTAGTTTCCCATGAAGAATCAATATCCAGATCTCTCTTGTCAAATACTGACATAGATGTAGCTTGATTTGTAGAAACCTGCATGATATTAGTTGGACTAGACTCTGTGTGTGTAGGTGACAATTGAATCTTTCTCCTTGTTCTCCTGATATAGTGAGCAAAAGATTTATCCTGAGAAGACTCAAGAGGTGTAGACACAGAAGTGATCTTGGGATGAGATCTTTGTTCAATAGACACAGTCTTTTGTCCCTTTTTAAGAACTACAGCCTTTTGAGAGACTGTAGCCTGGCTGTGACTAGGTTTTTCATCTCTTTGTGCTAACAAAGAAAGTTGAATTGCAGCCTTCAATTCTGCTCTCTCAGCAAGAGTTAAATCATCATCATCTTCACTAGAATTACTACTACTACTTGACACAACAAATCTTCTCTTCCTTACAACTGATGTCTTTTGAGAAACACCAGAGGTTGGTTTCTTTGAAACAATAGGCTGTGGATCAAAATTTGGTTCTTGAATTGTTTCAGAGACTATAATGTTTTGGGCTACTTGGGTAGACACAGGTGGATTCTCCTCCAATTGAGATTCCTGAGCCATTTCACCACAAAAGAAAGAAGAATTGTAGAAAGTAGGAAGATGAGTTTTAAGAATTACCTGAACATGATATGGATAAAGAATTGCAGGTATTTCATCTAGATTCTTTTCATTGTCCTTCTTTGTAATGTCAGAGAAAATTCTCTTTTGCTGTTCATAAGAAGAAACACAATATTCTCTACCAAATCTAGTTTCAACATCAGGAACAAAATGGTTAATAAACAATTGCATAAATCTATGATAATAAACCATTTTCCTGTTTTGATCTCTTAACCCAAGTTTACTACTCATCTGACTTAAGATAATATGACCAATGTTGATTAATCTGTCATAAAGTAAACTATAAGCAATATGTGATGTAACAGAAGTAATTTGCTGAAAAGAACTACATTTGCTAGTAAAACATTTAGCGATTTGATCAAAGTAAAAAGACCATTCCTTTCTAAGAAAAGACATATTCAACTGGCTCATGTTATCTAGAGGTCCACTATAACCTAATTCAGACAACATAGTTCTTATATTATCATCAGATGGTACATTCTCATAACTATCAGTAACAGGTAAGCAAAGTACTGAATTAACAACAGATTCAGTAATGTCAAATGAATCTTGTCCTAAATGTAGAACAATCTTACCTGATTGACTCTGAGTAGAATCAATTACCTCAGCATTCTTCCAAGCTTGTGAAACAGCTACTTGATTAATCTGTGGAGATGCTGTCAATGCATAACTTAATGGTCCATATGCCAGAAAGTCCATGATTGGATGAAAATCAGATGATACTCCTTCTTTGTTGGTGATAGCTGCAACATGATTGTTTGTCATAAAATCAAAGTCACCAAACTTGAAAGCTACTGATTTAGGTAATCTTCTCTGAGCTGCCATTTTTGATCTGAAAAGAACTTGAAAAATTCTTGAAATGGATTAGTGATTTTGAAAACTCAAAAGTGGTTTTTGCTTTAGAGAATGTAAAATTAGAGAAAGCAATTACACGATTAGAGTTTCAAAACAAATATATTTCACAAATCTTTCAGACCACTATCCCACGTTGACACGTAGATTGACAGGTGTCAGTCCCTGAAAAATGCGGTTACCCACGATTTTTGGAAAATAAAATCCAAAATTGATTTTCATGAAATAAATCAGGATATAAATAAGCAATACTGATCAGCTTCCTTTTCCTGATGACCTCTCATCAAAATAATCACAAAATGCAATGTAATATAATTTTCAAATCCTGATGGTCACACATGAAATCCTGACCAATATCATCAGAGACTTAATATGGAGTTTCCACGTGGCATTTTTCTTTTATCTGAAAAAGAAATAAACAATTAATCTGAACAAAAATCAATTGGTTAGATATTTTCAATATTTCTTGAAAACAAGAAATACAGTCACACACAATAATTAGCATCTGACTTCATTAACTTCCAAGTGACTGTTCAGCTTCTCACGTCTTTCTTTAAAAGAACCAGACGCCTTATGCCATTCTCCATAACCTTTCAATTTCTTTTCTTCTCAACAATGCTTCTCAAACCAAAAATCCCTTCAAACCCATTTTCCAGATTTTTCTTGATCGATGAACATCCTATTCTTGATCATCTCTTTGAACAAATGACTCTTCTCATCGAACTAATCATAAATGGATTGGTTTTCGATAATATCCAGAGGTTTCTCCTAGAACATCCATCTTTTGGATACAATCTTCCCCTAACCTCCTCAAAACTTGAGGATGAAGAATTTGGCCGAGAGTCTGAGGTTGATCTTGATGGAGATGCTATTCATTTAAGTTAGCTGCTCTCATTCAAGTCGCCCAGACAAGGAATCCAAGAGCAAACGAGGTTTTCATCCCCTGATGGATTTCTTGAGATTCTCCTTGTCCTGTACCTCAGAGTTCATATCAATAGACAAGTATAGAATTATCAATAGAAATTTAGACAGAAAGATGTTGTATTTCATTTCCATGTAATGATTTCTATTAATGAAAATACAGTTTCTTGTTATCTGCTTGTCTTTTGATTTTTGAATGATGTATAAATTATCAGTATGCAAATATCAAAACTTGCTGCTATAGACTTAACACATCACAGAATTAGATTACTACACAAAGTAAACGTCAGGATCTGAAATAATTTTCATAATCCTGATACTGACACAATACTGATGACGTCAGCATCCTGATAACAAATCTAATCCTGATGATTATTAACAAGTCTATCGTACTGAAATTTATCAAGGCAAAGTGTTATAGCTAAAACATTTAACAATCAAATATAGATCCTGACAGGAATATCAAGTCTATAAGCTAAGAACAACATACCTTGCTACTTTTGCAGATGTTAAAGATCTAAAAATTTAACATTCCTAACTCACTTACTAGTCTACTGAATGTAGTCTCATCAAGTGGTTTAGTTAGAATATCTGCAAGCTGTTTGTCAGTAGGAACAAAATGAAGTTCCACAGTACCATTCTCAATATGTTCTCTAATAAAATGATACCTGACATCAATGTGCTTAGTCCTTGAATGTTGAATTGGATTTTCTGCAATTTTAATAGCACTAGTATTATCACAAAACATAGGAATATTACTAAGTGTCATACCATAATCCAGCAACTGATTTCTTATCCAAAGGAGCTGTGCACAACAACTGCCTGCTGCTATGTACTCAGCTTCTACAGTTGAGGTTGAAACAGATTGTTGCTTCTTGCTTGCCCAAGAAATCAATCTATTTCCCAAAAATTGACATGTACCTGTAGTGCTTTTCCTGTCTATCTTACACCCTGCATAATCAGAGTCTGAATAGCCAATTAAAAAGAAATCAGATTCTCTAGGATACCACAAACCAAGATTTGGAGTTCCTTTGAGATATCTAAAAATTGTCTTCACATCAATTAAATGAGATTCCTTAGGATCACTTTGGAATCTAGCACATAAACAGGTAGAAAACATTATATCTGGCCTACTTGCAGTTAGATATAACAATGAGCCTATCATGCCTCTATAACTAGTATTATCCACACTCTTTCCTTTAGGATCAGAGTCTAGTTTAGTGGCTGTTGCCATGGGTGTTTTTGCAACTGCATAGTCTTGAAAGTCAAACCTTCTTAAAAGATCTTTGATATACTTTGACTGATTAATGAAAATACCAGTCTCAATCTGTTTGACCTGCAAGCCTAAGAAATAATTTAGTTCACCCATCATGCTCATCTGATACTTAGACTGCATAAGCTTGCTAAACTTAGCACACAACTTTTCATTAGCAGAACCAAAAATAATATCATCAACATAAATTTGAACTAAAAGCAATTCACCTTTTATCTTTCTAAAGAATAGAGTTTTGTCAATTGTACCTCTTGTGAAGCCATTTTCAAGAAGAAATTTAGACAAAGTCTCATACCATGCTCTTGGTGCCTGCTTTAGTCCATAGAGTGCCTTGTCAAGTTTGTAGACATGATTTGGAAACTTTGGATCAACAAATCCAGGTGGCTGTTCTACATAAACTTCTTCATCAAGTTTGCCATTTAGAAAAGCACTCTTTACATCCATCTGGTATACCTTGAATTTTGAATGAGCTACAAATGCAAGAAACATTCTGATTGCTTCCAATCTTGCTACAGGTGCAAAGGTCTCATCATAATCAATGCCTTCTTCCTGAGAATAACCCTTGGCCACCAGTCTTGCTTTGTTTCTTACAATCATACCAGATTCATCTAGCTTGTTTCTAAAAACCCATCTTGCACCAACAATAGATCTATCTTTAGGTCTTGGTACCAGTTTCCAAACTTTGTTTCTCTCAAACTCATTTAACTCCTCTTGCATTGCAATTACCCAATCAGGATCCTGTAAGGCTTCTTCAACCTTCTTAGGTTCATTCTTTGAGAGAAAGCAACTATACAAGCATTCATTTTGAATTGATCTTCTAGTTCGAACACCACTATTTGGATCACCAATTATCAAATCTTCAGTATGATCCTTTGTCCATTTTCTAACAGGTGGTAAATTAACTCTGCTAGTCTCTCCCCCTAAGTTAGTGGTATCCCTTGTAGAAGAATTCTCTCTACCTTCAAAAACTCTCCTTTGATCAATAGAATCAGTAAATTCCATATTGCTACTAGTTACTGATCTTTCCTCAGTAGACTCTGAAACGTCAATTCCTGATGGAATAGATTCTGAAAGACTAGTCTGCTCCTGATGATCACTGTGTTCTCTTTGATTTATTTGCTCCCCCTCAACAGTAGCATTCCTTTGAGAAGCAATAGAAATTCCTTGTGGAGAACCTTCATCATCACTTGAGAGTATCTCAGAATTCTTCAGATTTTCAAATTCCAATTCGTCATGGCTTTCATCAGTTTGCAAAATTCCAAATTTCTTATCATCAAATGCAACATGAATTGATTCCATAACAACGTGAGTTCTGAGATTATAAACTTTGAAGGCCTTAGATGCTGAATATCCTAGAAAAATTGCTTCATCCGATTTGGCTTCAAATTTTCCAAGTTGTTCTGGATGAACTTTTAGGACATAGCATTTGCATCCAAAGATGTGAAAATATTTCACACTTGGTTTCTTTCCTTTGATCATCTCATAGGGAGTTTTTCCATGACTATTTACCAAGGTACAGTTCTGAGTGAAACATGCAGTGTTAATAGCTTCTGCCCAAAAGTAGGTTGGAAGTTTTGCATCTGCAAGCATGGTTCTTGCTGCCTCTATGAGAGTTCTGTTCTTTCTTTCCACTACACCATTCTGCTAAGGTGTACCAGATGCAGAAAACTGTTGAGTAATTCCATTATCTGCACAAAACCCCTCCATTGTAGAATTCTTGAATTCTGTACCATTGTCACTCCTAAGTACTTTGACTTTGTACTCAGAGTTATTATGAATATTCTTGATGAGTTCAATGATTTGCTGAGGAGCTTCATCCTTCTTGTGTAGAAAGAACACCCATGTGAACCTTGTGAAATCATCCACCATAACTAGAGCATATCTTTTCTTGCTGATAGACATAATGTTTACTGGACCAAACAGATCAAGATGTAGCATGTGAAATGGTTCAGTAATTGAATTTTCAGTCTTGCTCTTGAAAGTGGTTCTTCTTTGCTTTCCAAGCTGACATGCATCACAAAGTCCATCTTGCACAAAATTTGCCTGAGGTAGGCCTCTCACCAAATTATGTTTAACAAGTTGATTAAGCTTCTTGAAATTAAGATGTGAGAGCTTCTTGTGCCAATTCCAGCTTTCATCACTTGTTGCTTTGCTGTAGAGACATCTAACAATTCCTTTAGATGTATCACTTAAGCTGGCTTCATATATGTTACCATGTCTTTGACCAGTTAGAACAATGTCTCCATTCTGCATATTCAAGATTTTGCATCCTTCTCTGTCAAAGATTGATTTGTAACCTTTATCACCCAGTTGACTTATGCTTAAAAGAGTATGTTTCAAGCCTTCAACCAGTGCTACATTTTCTATGATGACATTCCCCAAAACAATTGAGCCATATCCCAGAGTTTCTCCTTTGTTGCCATCTCCAAAAGATATCACTGGGCCAGCTTTCCTCTCAAACTTTGTAAGCAGGGACTTCTTTCCAGTCATATGTCCAGAGCATCCACTGTCCAAGATAATTGAATGCTTCTTTCCTGTGCCCTGCAAACAAAAAGTAACTAGTTAGAATTTTTTAGGATCCAACTTTGATTGGATCCTTTCTTACTAGATTTAGAGACAACAGACTTTGAAGATTTTGCTTTTATTTTACCTGTTGCATAGTCAACTTTAGACTCTGATCTTACAAACTGTTTGTGACTAGGAGTTTCAGATTTCAAAGAATAATAGTCATAATACAGTTCATGATATTCTCTACACATGTAAATAGAATGAAGTAAACTACCACAATGATAACAAGCTTTTTGTGGTTGGTATTGAATTTTCTGAGTCTTGGGGAATCTGGACTCAGTTTTCCAAGAAGGTTTTTGATTGCAGTCTAGGGCCAAATGATTATGATTTCCACACTTATAGCATTTTTTCCTAGGTGCATCAGGTACATTCTTGTAATTATTCTCTTTATTAATACCTTCTTTTCCATTCCTATTTCTCTTGATCTTGCTAGACTCTGAAAGACCATCTAATCTCTGTTTCAACTGAGACTTAGACAGAAACCCTATGTTTACATTCTTAGGTTTCTCTAACACTTTCTCATCTGAATAACTATTGTTAATCCTTTTGTGTACAACAGGGGTACCTTTTGAATCAACAAATTTAACATGATTAGGTTCAGAAACAATTTTCTTACCTTCAGATTTAGATGTGTTAGCTTCTACCTTACTATCATCATTGACAATAGCTACCTTTTCTTCTTGTCTAGCCTTATCAAAACCTAAACCTAAACCATTAACCTTACCACGAATTCCACTTTCAAAGATTTCCATTGTCTTCTTACTGGAATTGTTAATGGTTTTAATCACATCTCTCTCTTCTTCTAGTTCTTTTCTGACATAGTCATAAGCCTCAAGAATAACACTATAATCATGCTTAGCTTTATCAGAACTTAACTTGTATTCTTCCATTTGAATTAATTCAGATTCAAGAAAATTATTTCTATCAACTAATTTATCATTCTTAACCTTAAGTTCATCTCTTTCACAAGTAAGAATTCTAAAATTAGTCATAAGATTCTTAAACTCAGCATGGATAGATCTAATTTCATCAGAATTTAAGCTATCAAATGAATCAAGAGAGTGAAGTGATACCTTAACAGAGGATGGAGAAGTTTTCTTTGGAGATCCAGGTTTGTCTGAACTATTGGCCATCAATGCAATATTGTCATAATCCAATTCATCTTCAGAGTCACTGGAATCAGCCCAATCCTTCTGTGTGACCATAAGTGCATTACCCTTTCCTGAATTCCTAGGCTTCTTACACTCACTAGCAAAGTGTCCAAGCTCGCTGCAGTTAAAGCACTTGATCTTGGCATTATCAAGCTTGACAATTGTACTTTTGCTTTTGTCACTCTTCTTCTCCTCCTTCTTTTGAAAAGGTCCTTTGCTGAATCTTCTCCCGTTGAATCTTCCTTTCTTGAAAGCTTTAGCAAACATAGCAAAGAGTTCTTGCATATCAGATTCAGAATCATTGTTGTCAGAGTCCATATCAGTAATCTCTGACTCAGAACTTTCTTTGCTTTTCTTCTTCCTTGAATTCTTTACAGCAATCTCTTCATGCTGTTCTTCAGGAAGCTTCTTAGCTTCAGATTGAGCAGTAAGTGCAATAGTCTTCATCTTTCCTTCACTCTTGCTCTTCTTCTGCTGCTTGTCAAGTTCATAAGCTCTCAATTTTCCATATACTGCCTCTAATGAAATCTCATCCAAATCATTAGCTTCCTCGATCGCAGATATCTTCTCATTGTAGAAATCAGGCAAAGCTTTCATGAACTTTGTATTCATATCCTCCAAGTCGTAATATTTACCATGCATGGCCATCTCATTGATGAGTTTTGTAAACCTATCAAAGGTATCAGTAAGTGACTCACCAGACTTGGATTCAAAGTACTCATACTGTTGTATAAGTAATGTCCTCATATTCTTCCTGACAGGCTTAGTTCCTTCACAGTGAACCTTAAGATTGTCCCATATGTCCTTAGCAGTTTTACAAGAGAGAACATAGTTAGTGAGAACAGAATCAAGACTATTGAATAATATGTTTCTCACTTTAGCGTCTTTAAGAACATTCTCCTTGTCCTTATCTGACCATTCATATTTTGGCTTCTCTGCTGTATGTTCTGGAACAACCACACCATCAACTGTTGCTTGTCCAACAACCTTTGTTGGAACAAAAGGTCCATCTCTGATTCTGTCAAGATAATCAGGATCTGTTGCTTCCAGATGATGCAACATCTTTACTTCCCATAGAGTATATTCGTTTCTCTTGAGCATAGGAATTTTAGTATTCCCATCCTTGTAACCAGACATGATTGCAGATCTTTATGATTACTCGAAATCAACCTGCTCTGATACCAATTGTTAACTCGAATAACTTGTAGAAGGGGGGGTTGAATACAAGTTATATAATCGTGTCTGATTTTTGCTTGATTATATGAACAAGAATAAACGAATGAATCAAACTCTTGTTTGTATTAATAAGATCAAATACAAACTCTACCAAAGGTGTACAATACCTTTAGCAGCTGCTGACAATACAAATCTCTCTCTGTTTGTTTTGAACTCTCGAATACAAACCTTATACAGAGCTACGCACATTCACTAGTTCGACTAACAATTTCGTCACACTCTTTACAATGATATTGAGAGAGTATTTATAATGCTACCTATCAACTAATAACAGAAAGATATAATCTATACATGACAATGTTCTGCCTTCTAGTCAATAGTTTCCTTCAATAGAAAAACTCTTTCCTTCATAATATCTTCTTGCTTGTTCTTCAAACAACGATCCTGTTTTATAGCACTTGCCAGTTTCTGTAGCATCCATAATGACATCATCAGTAACACGATTGATATCAGGCTCTGTACACTGCATCAGTATCTGATCAACCATCAGTATTGGACCGTCATCAGGATTTGCTCTCTGTTCCTGACATATAGTCTCCGATACACTGTTCATTCCTGACTAAACTATACAGATAACTGTCTTACACATAAATCCTAAATACAGTGCTAAATCCTTTATAAGATCAGGATTACAAGAAGTATAATGTGTAAATTCTATTCTTAACATCACAACTTATGAATTATTCCTAACAGGTTAGGAAGGATGTAATCCAGTAGATTTCTATTATGCATAGTGTTGTTCCCCTGCGTGGGATGGTTTTCAGATTGTAGTGTTGCTCCCCTGCATGGGCTGCTTGTTCTTCCCTTGGCTCTGCCAAGGTGCAGAGGGTCGATCCCTCATTTATCTCCCTGTAATCCAAATCTTACATATTTATAATACATACAAAATTAGCAAAAAAAAAACTTAAATATATTTGTATGAATATACTTCTAAAATAATTAGACTTATTAAAATAGAATTTTATAATAGTATATCTTGAATTCAAATTAAAAAAATTATGTGTATTTAAATTTAAATATGTGTTTAATATAATTAGATCTATTATAGTAATTTTTATTAATTGGATATGTTAAACTAGGATTATAGATAAAATATAATCTTTGGATTAATTTTGGAATTGTCTATTATTAATATATAAAGGGTATAATCATCCAGAAATTTTAGAATTTTGTTTATCAAACAATGTTATTCATTCAGCATTCAGATTATCATTCGTCCAGATATTTTAATTGTTCAGAAATAATGATCCAGATTTAACAATGACCCTAGTGACTGAAATTAACAAACAGCTAATTGGACCTAAGCATATGCTTGATCATGTCGCTATTGTTGCTCAACTTTCCCAATCTTGCATCCTGAGTGCTGGTTGCAATGTTCATCTTCCTCCGAGAATAATACATTCCTGGGTAGTCTATCTTCTCTCCTGGTGGCACAACATCCTTTCTTCCATCTGTAGTCCTGGCTCTAATAGTAGTAGAAATCCTCTCTGAGTGTGCAATAACTCGTGTTGATCCGAGAAAAACCCAATAACCAACCTCAACATCCGTCCAATCTAGTAATATTTAAAAAATTACCAATTTTAATTTCAATTAAAACAAAGATTTTGTTCCAACCATGTATCCAACAAAAGAAAAAAGGCAAAGAGGAAGCAAACTCGTGCTAAGTAAATCTTAAAAATAGATATCTAACAAGATGTTCTCAATAAGACACAACCTGCCTTGACTAGAATCATGTACTACCCTTGTGCAAACATATATCACATACAACAATGAACATGATAGTATTAGTGCCCTAGAGACAATGTAATTATGTTTCTAGGAAAGACTATTTTGTGATTTAATGATAATGTTCCATCGATTATTCAATAATGATGTATTATGTCTTTATTTACTGCGAAATAAATGTTAGAATAATAAATGTCCTTGGAATATGTAACACGCATTTTATAACTTTAAGTATGTGACTTAAAAATGAGATTATATGAATAGTGCTAATACTTCTAAATATCCCTAATCGAGCATTAATAATATGGGACAATTATAATGCATATAGATTAGTATGTTTGTTGACTGATGATCACATCTCATTGGTCATAGGTATAGTGATACTAAAGTCAAGAACATAGGTGCATGTAATATTCTGCATGGCACTGGATAGACCCACAGTAAGATTCTACATGTTAATAATGTCATTAGAAAGACTCACAGTGATAATGGTGTAATGATCCTTAGACATGATATCATTATATTTCTATACGAGAATTAATATACTTTGATTACATTAAAAGTTACCTTTAACTGGGTGATGATAAAAGTGGACATTGGGTATATTATGAGTCGTATGAGAAATATGAATGATAGATAAAGAATTTAACCCTCCTAAATTAGGAGCGATATTATTGGCCTCTTGATTGAGTGAGACTATGAAATGCATGGCCATGCTCAAATGATGATTTGATTTAATAGTTTACTCATTGATCAAGGAAATCTGGATTAAATGTTGAAGAGAATGACAATAGACATGCCTCGAGTTTAATCTATAATATTTGGTTCAAAGGATTATATTACACGAAAACATTAATCACGAAAGGTTTAATATGGATCACCATTTAAATTGTTATTACTTTGGTAGCAATAATGTATTACTAGATGCCGCTCTTTGTTTACGATTTTAATTGAGATTTTAAAATCGTTGCCAACGTAATAATAACCTATTGGGACACACACATAGAATGCTCGGAGGATTATTTAATTTGAATTCGGATTTAAATTAAATAAAAGGAATTCGAATTATTTATTATTAATTTAAGTTTGACTTAATTAATGTAATAAATAGAATTTCGAATTTAAAATTATTAGTTCAGAAATACAGTTGTTATTTAACTAAGAAAGTCTTAGTTAGATAATGATTAGAAAAACTGAATTAGTATGGACTCTAATAAGGATTAGGGCTGATTTTCGTTTTTGTCTCTCATATATAATATATCTTTGTGGCTTAGAGAGGGTTACACGTTTTATTAAAAACCCTAGCTGCTAGAGAGATAGAGAGAAAAGAGAGAGAGAAAATGAATTATTGTGCTAGTACACAGCTTCCTCCGTTCGAGTTTCTGCGTGGATACTGATAGAGCGTAGATCGTTGCATACGTGATACGCGTTGTTCATTCAAACTAGGACCTCCATTTTTCAGAATCGTAAAGCTTCTTAATAGGTATGGTTTCATATCTCCATAATCTGTCACGTCTTATACACGGATCCTAGGTTTGGGTTTCGTTTTTTTTATGTTTTACGCTTTATATCCGCTGCGTTTTTGCCCCGAAACCCAACAGAACAAACATATTATGTGCAATGAATCCAATGATTGAAAAATGAGAACAATTAAAATAGAGTCCAGAACCTTATCTTGTGGTTTTTGAGACCCACATATTCATTTTCACTTGAGAGTTGGAGAGTAAATTTGAGGTACCACCCCATTTTATCTTATTTTCGTTCACTTTTGATTCAGAGAATTGAAAAATTTTCCAATTTAATTTACCCAAATCAAAGAAAGTTTAATGAGATTAATCTCCGAGATACCCAAAAAAGACATCCCATGTAATCCAATATCAAATGCTGGGAGGAGCATGATTCCAAAATAAAATATCCACAATCTTTTTAAATACTATTTTGATATATCTAATTTTCTATTATAAAAAATTGATTATATTAACCATGTCAAGAGAAAGATTATTTATGATTATCTCAAATTGCCTATTCTCAAAATTATTTTTTATTAAATAATTTTTTTTCAATCCAGAATTTGAGTAATAGGATACATTAACTTTTTTCACAGAAAATATTAGATATTAATTTTTTGTTACAAATATTTTTTAATTTACACGAAAAATTTGTAACAAGGTAAAACGTATAGAGTTCTAAAACAATAATTAGTTATTAATTAATAAGAGATATTACCTTTTTCCAAAAATAATTAGACTTAGAACCTTTATTATTTTGTCTCATTAAATAAATTTGATAAATTAATACTTTATTGTTATTTCCGTCAAAATATCCCACAAATCGATACCAAAATCCAGAATTTTGCTTCATGTCCTTTGAAGATTGAACAGCTTCCTTTGTTAGCAATTTAGCTATTTTCATATCTTCTCTAGGACAATTTAGGAGGGTGAAAAGGTTTTGCATGGCTTGAAAATCAACGCACATCCCATCAACATTAAAAATCTCATTTTCATTAAAAATCTCTTTACAATACTCAGGCCACTTCTTAACAAATTCCATAACATGTTTAGCAAGTTCAGTTTATGTCCTACTGTTCAAAAGAATACTTTGAAAAAAGTTCCTCACCTTGAGAACCTTGGAACTGTAGCATGACATCAAAACGAAGGTTGAAATGGCAGACTGTATCTCAAATCTATTATTTGTTCCTTGTGCAACAGTATCAATGGCCATGATCAACCTTTCATAAAAATGCCAATTCTCAACTGAATAAAAAACAATTAAAGTTACAACTAGGCACGTTCAATTTCAATAACATAGGATTAATAAAAAATAACACATCCAATTCCAACATCATCAAAAATGGTCTAAATAAAAATTTCAGATTCTACCAAAATTATAGTTAACTAATCTCAAAAACAAAAAGTCAACAAACTAACAAAGAAAAAATCAAAAAATAGCAAACAACCAATTACAAAAAACAACATGATAGTCTAATTGAAAATTAGGAAAAATAATAAACCTTACATTGAGCAAATTTGAATTGAAATTCCGACAACCCACCAAGCTTTTTAATCCTGTTGTAGTACCTTCCTTCACATCATACCAAGCACCTTTATTAATGACCAAAATCGAACTATCAATCCTAATAGCAACGGGCATCAAGTCAAGTTTATCAATCAAAAAGTAACAGCTACTACAATCTGTGTGAAAGCCAATTTCCCCTTTGGACCTATACTTAAAACAGGTATGCCCCGAAATTTCTTGTGCTCAAAATAAGATATGAGCTTCAAAATTTCATTAACATATGAGGAGGGGCAGATTTTCGCAGGTGGAGTTGTTTCAACATGATTATCAATGATGATATTAGACACTTTTGATCTCAAAAAAGTCCAAAACCCAGAAAGTCTAATAGACTTAGACCCCGAAATAAGATCATGATTCTTGTTTAGAAAGAAAAACTCATCAAGCAAATCGAAATGGGGAGATTTCCGAGTGCAAAGTTTTTGTCCACAGCTTCACTAGCCTTAGAATAGGATCTAAGGCATGTGCTTGCATTGTGGGAGCTTAAAACAGTAGAGTGATTGAAAGGTTGGAGGCTAACATAGAGAGATGAAGATTGGGAATGGGTGAAAAGCTTGGAAGCAGTTTGGTAAACTTGCCTTGGTAAAATAAATAAATTTATTAATGCGCGAGAGTTGAGACGAGATACCTCACCTCCCCTAGATGGCACCTTCAATGTCCAAATAGTTGAAACTTAGCAATATTATTAATTAATACAAATAAAAGAATAACTCTCTTCCATTTTATTCAAGTGTCAGCTGGTTCAATATTTTCTAATTTGAATATCAGTGGTGTGAAAATTCTTAGAAACAACAATTTTTTTAAGAAACTTTTTGACTCGTTTTTCTTTCCCAATTAGATATATGTGTAAATAAGAATTGATCAAGGGAAACGGTACACTTTACGCAGCTTTCATGCTTGATTCAATTGTACATCTGTCCCATATGCATTTCACCTCGTAATTCACTATTTAAATCTACTTTTTTTTAGGAAAAAATTATATTTTATTCAAATCTACTTTTCACACGTGTACTTGTATTTGCTGTGTGAATATTGAACATCTTACACCTATCGATCTCTTCCGGATATACAAGAGAAAGAAACCTACACCTATCGAATCATATTTTGTTCGAGTTTTAAAGAATTTGAATCTTTTAAAATCGCGCTAGATGGAGATGTGTGTCGAGGAAGAACAATGGCTAGTTGCAAAGTGAGAGATTAAAGAGCACAACTTGATGAATTAGTACGTTGCTCTGGAAGCTATTACTATGGAAGCTAGTACTCCCTCCGTCCCAGTGATTTCTACCCAAATCATCTGGGCACGGAGGACAAGGCACCATTTAAAAAATTATATAACAAAGCTTAGTACTCCATTTAAATATAGAAAGGTACACTTGATTAGAAAAAGGGGGAATTGATTACTTAATTCTACCGCCTAAATACAATTAACAGATTCCCTCCTTTTTACAAATAGATACACTTTACAAATAGATACTCCTACTACCTAGACTACTCTACAAACATTTCTTTATACTGACTACTACTTTCAGAGTACAACAAAAATGGCTCATGACTCTATGCTTCCAGATTTAAATGAATACCCATTTCCAGATTTGAATGAAGTTTCAGCCACCACTATTACGGGTCCTGCAAAAGGAAAGAGATTGACGAATTTAGAAAAAGAACAGATTGTTCGTATTCTAATTATAAATTACAACAATAACAAGCTTGAGAGATGAATGATCAACCAAATTGCCTCTAAGTATGAAGTCAACATGAAAGTAGTTTCGAAGATATGGAAAGTAACCCTACAAGCAATCAAAGATGATGACCATCCTGATGTGCAGAGAAAGTACAGAGGTCACAACAGGAGTAAAGATTTTGACTTGGAAAAGGTAAGTTCAATTCCATTACACTTACGAACCAATATTCAGACACTTTCTTGTCAACTAAATGCACCTAAATCCACTGTCCATAGAGTTATTCAAAGGGGAAAAATTAAGCAAGGGGAAAAATTAAGTCACATTCAAATGCCTTGAAACCTTATTTAACATCTCAATATATGGAAGCAAGGGTGAGGTTTGTTTTTGCTATTTCCAAGTTATGCACCACGAGATTGTAGAAGGGGGGTTGAATACAATCTCAACTTAATTCTTTTAGAATTAATGAGGTCTTAGACAGTTTGTAAAGAACAGATAATAAACAAGATAAGTAAACACACGATATAAAAATTTCAGGTGGAGTTTGAGAGGTCCACCTAAGAGTTTGCATTTGAAGAAATACTCTGTATAGAAATACACAGCTGCTGATTACAATGTGTTTACAAGAAAACCTATAGATCTCTATCTTATGCTCTGGATTTTTCTTGCTTACACTATGCTGCTCATACAACTTATTTAAACTATATGAAGACAAGTAAAGTACGTAAAATGTAAAGATACATTCTTGGTATGAATTGTCACACACACACACACATGCTTGAAGTGATAGCCATTTCTGGAAATGTCTTGAAGGTATTCTTTTCTTGATTTGGATAATTCCAGCATGCTTCAAGTCTGTGTATGTTTCTTTCTTCGTAATTTACTAAGTTCTTGAATTTACTTAGCTTCATCCAAGCCCATCTGAATCTTCATATCTGAAAAGTAGCTTTAGCAAAAAGATAATCTTTTCGAAAGTCAATAAGCTTTTCTGCTTATTGAGCTGTGCTTGAACTTCCCAGATAAAATAGATGATCCTTATACATTCATCAAGATATCCTTTGAATTCTTCAGTAGTAATGTAATCATGTTGGAGGTTGCTTTCACTCTTATTGTTACCCTTGAAGTCGGATAAACAGTGATTGATTTCACATTTCACTTAGAAGAGTTTGAGCCTTCAAATATTTATAAATTGACTCCCTACTCATAACATCCTTTGTGTAACTGATCATTGTCTATAAGTCACGGGTTGCAAAGTAATTTTGGCTTTGTTCTTCATTCAATATGTTCCATTAGAGAACTCTGGTATTACTAAGAATCCAGGCTGAGTTCTCAAACTAATAGATCTTGAATTCTCGAATGTTGACTTCTCGAATAGTCCCTTTTATTGAGTTCTTGAATGACTTCTCGAACAACCTATTTTGTAGACTTCTTGAATAGCCTATATTGCAGACTTCTCGAATAGAGATGGCAGCCTAACTTCTTAAACTGGGACTTCTCGAATAACCCTTTTTGTAGAGTTCTTGAATCCACCAAGCCTTAGATAACTCGAATAGAGTTATAGTAGTGGTCTGACTTCTCGAACTGGGACTTCTCGATTAACCCTTTTTGTAGAGTTCTCGAATCCACCAAGTCTAAGATAACTCAAATAGAGTTATAACAGTGGTCTAACTTCTCGAACTATTCTTTTCTTAACTTCTCAAAATTACTTGCCTGGTTATAGCAAACTCTCTTCTGATTATAGATACTTGATTGTAGCATCTCATGGCTTGTTGCAAAAATACTCTCTAATTATTTACATATTTCCATTCACAATATGTAGCTTTAGTTGATATGCATTCCAGTTAGCTTCCTGATTTATTTGTCAGCTTCAATTCCTTGATTCATTTTCTACCTTGTGGTATTTGTTATCATCGTCTTTAGACATGTATGCTCAAAGTTTTAAACCATATCGAAACACTAGTACAAAACTGACCTTATTCAGCTAGTGTGCATTCGGATCGAGCCGTTGATACTGAACAGGAACCAGATACCGGCAATATTGAGGAAGCTGAATTATCTCTGCGGGAGAATGGTTCTTTGAATTACGAGGTTCTTTCTCTATTAAATCTTTGCTCAGACAGCTCTTAATTACCTGAACACTTCTTTTAGTAAATTATGTTTCATCTCCAAGTACTGTTAAATTGGTTCCATATCTTGTTTCACATTTCCATATCTCGTCGTTCATTTTTTTAGTACTTATGAGTTATGATTTATGAAAGCTATAGAGAGTTTGTAAAATCATAGTTCAGGTCATATGAGAGCTCGAGTTGATAATAACAACCTATTATGCAAGTTTTCCCATTTGTCAAATGACTCAAATCCCTCGAGTTAATAATTTCAGTTTATTGTCTATGGTTCTTTCTGAAATCTGAATGACATGTCATTATCTATGCCAATGTCGTAGTAAATGATAACTCCGGGTTACTAGTTTGAAGGAATTGTATTATATTTTAGCTTGTAAGAGTGGGGATATCGACCTCGGTTATATTACCATCTACTAGTTGCTTATGAGTTATGTAATCATTGTAGTAAATTTAGTGTATTATATTTTTTTGGAAATTTTCTCTTTGCTGAACAGCCTTATCAGTCTGGGTACACTGCTCCCCCTCGTGTGGAAGACACCACCATTGATATCAGGCATGTTTATTTGCCCTTTAACTTGTTCTATATATTTTTCTGTAGTATTTAATCCTTTACATCTAATGTTGACCCTTTATATGGTAATGATCAGCAAAAAAGCCATCTAAATACAACCTTATTTTTTTCTCGTGGATATCCTTTTGGTATATACACGACACGAGTCTCTTTCCTCTTCTGTTTTTCATCCATCGAATTAAGCTGCTTTTTTTTTCAAGATAGTAGGTTTGTATATATAATCACATGTTCTTGCTTGGAGATTGTAGTGAAATAAATATAAATGTGTGTAAAAGATCTTGCCCTTGCGGTAATTTTTATAATTTTGTAAGAGTATGTATTGAGTTTTTTGTTTTATTTCATGTGCAGCTGGTAATACCTCCCACTTTACAAAAATCTTTTGAATGCATAGGCCTTCTGACCTCTGTCCTTGTTAGTTGCTACCTTAAGTACATTGCAGATAGGCTTGTGGTCCTGATGTCAGAATTAATTCTTGGTTTGTATTATATGTCAAAATTAGTTCTTGGTTTGTATTATATGTTTGTCTTGGACATTGTTGATCCAGTTCTATATTTACCTCCATTCTCTTCCATCTCTTTGTGTGGGAATTAATTTACCGACTGCTAAGGATCATAAAATATAATTTTATTTGCTGAATTAGTTTAAGGATCCTGAGTTTTTGTTAAAGACAGTTACAATATTAGTGAATTACTGCAGGTCCACTATTTTACAAGTTTGTTTTGTTTTCTTAGCATTTGTAGTCAAGTTTGTTTTTCTAACAAAAGTATGAAATATGCATTTCATAATTTGGTAATAGGTATATATTTTTCAGGGGAGTTTGTAAATACTTTGGATAAACATAAAAGGCAAGTCTTCTCTCTAAAGTGGAACAAGAAGGGTGACTATCTTCTCAGTGGAAGTGTTGACAAAACTGCAATTGTCTGCAGGGACACCAATACAGGAGAATGCAAACAACAATTTGAGTTTCATTCGGGTCCATGTAAAGGTGATTATTCACTGTATTACCATGTCACTGTAATAATAATTAAAAAATATACTGTGCCTGTAAAATATAATTTTATTTGCTGAATTAGTTTAAGGATCCTGAGTTTTTGTTAAAGACAGTTACAATATTAGTGAATTACTGCAGGTCCACTATTTTACAAGGGATGATACCACTTGTTCTATCAATACAATCCAGATGGTGTAGTATGGGGTAATAAAATTGTATGGGGTCATGCTGTCTCAAAGGATATCATGTAATGGCGCCACCTTCTAGTGGCCATGTACACCGATCAGTTGTACGATGTCAACGGGGTCTGGACGGGCTCTGCCACAATCCTTCCTGATGGACAAGTCATCATGCTATACACTGGATCAACCAATGAATCCGTGCAGGAGCAAAATCTTGCTTATCCTGCTGATCCGTCTGATCCCCTTCTTGTAGATTGGGTGAAGTACCCTAACAACCCTGTTTTATACCCACCACCTGGTATCGGGTATAAAGACCTGTTAGATTGAGAATTTGTGAACATTTTGGATGTATTTTTTTAACTGTATAACAATAATTATATTATTTAATCAGGTTTTGCATTGTACAAAATTTTGTTAAAGCATGTTATTTTAATTGCTTACCAGATTTTTGGGTTTTGGCATATAGAAACAAAAAAAAATTAAAAACATTTGTGGACAATATACGTCGGTTTCCACATGGGCGATGTATAAAGCATAAAGCATAGACATTATACGTCGGTTTTTTGGACATTATACGTCGCCCTTCTTCGACATTATACATCGGCTTTTTTGACGTTATACGTCGCCTTTTTAACCGACGTATATTAAAACTTTATACGTCGCCTTTTTAACCGACGTAAAAGACTCGTGACTTTATACGTCGCCCCTCTATACGTCGCCATTTAACCGACGTATAAGACCTATTTAACCGACGTAAAAAGCCAGTTTTGTACTAGTGAAAGCTCAACAATCCATACAAACCCAACATACGTAGACATGTATTGTATGCTTCACATAGAAGAGAAGTGGTTTTATGTGACAAGAGCAACCCAAAAATACTACTTATTGCCAATGAATCGGAAACCCATAAAACTAGCAAATCCAAAAGATTTATAATAAAAGTTATGTATGAGTGTCTGTATATTTCATGAAAAAATAGGAATCTTTCCTTTCACTATTGAGGAGCCGACGGCTAGAGCAAGTAAAAATAGAGCAAGGGGTGTCATAGAAGTGAACCCCATAAAAAGCATCATCAAGATTGTGATCAAGCAATGTTTAATCGAAAAGATTATTCAGGCTATAAAAGATAAATGGCCATCCGACTTTAACAAACGTATAGTTATCCAACAAGATAATGCTAGACCTCATATAAGTGACAATGACCAAGATTTTATCAAGGTTGCATAAGATGGTGAATTTTACATTACATTAGATAATCAACCACCTAATAGTCCGGATCTCAAAATCAACTATTTGGGTTTTTTTAGAACAATACAAGGACTACAACACGAGAAGGCACCTAAAACGGTTACTCAATTAGTTGACGATGTGAAGCAAGCATATGAAGAAGTTAGTCATTCCACTTTAAATTATGTATGGTTGTCACTTATGAATTGTATGACAGAGATACTAAAACATGGTGGCAATAACAATTATAAGCTCCCACACATGGGAAAAAAAGCTTGAAGGACTTGGATTACTACCTACTCAAATCAGTGCTCCACTATACATAGTGGAAAAGGTATTAAACGAGACAACTAGCGTGAAGCATAACTTGTACTCCTATGGTCTTTATCTATTTTGATGTAATGTACACATATATTTTGTAACTTCCATCACAATTAATAGAACAATCACTCCATTCCTGCCTTTTTACAGTTGCTAGATTTTTGTTAAATTTTAGTTACTTTTGATCCTGTCTTAATTACACTAAACTGAACTGAACAAACACATGTTCGATACTATATCAAGGTTATTTTTTCCCCATTAAAGGAACTGAACTGAAGTCAACAAGCCATAATGAAGAAACATGTTACTCTAAATAGCCAATGAATATCAATTCAATTCTGAAGTTTAATTATAAGAAACTAAAGCTGAGCAGTTTAAAAAATAATTAGACCTAAAAATTTACCTCAGTGGTATAGGTGTAACAAGGTAACTCCAAATGTAACAGGGCAAAAGTTAACAGAACTGAAAGTGCGGATATTGGGCGCTAGAACCATGACTTTATGATTCATACCAGAATCGCTAATCATATCCATAGTACATGTGTAGTTTTCGATTTCCAAATTCACCAATTGGGGACAATTCACGACAAAATTGGCACATATGCCTTTGCGGAAAAGCAAGGTGAGAATATGGGCAAATTCAACATTATACAGTATGAGAGTTGTTAAACCATCAAGTAACAGAGTTTGTAAACAAGACAAACATGTCAAATATGATTCAGGTAACTTGACGAAATTATCAAAAAAAGGAGTAAAGATTTTAATATTAAATTTTCAAGAATGTTTGTTGTTCAGAATAAACTCAATTTTCTTGAAAGTTTACAGACAATACAATTCAATACATTCATAAAATCATAATCACAACCAAATTAAACACTTTGAGCAATTGCGGTTTTGAAGTTTTAATTTT
This sequence comes from Kitagawia praeruptora, assembly GCA_037693485.1. Lineage (NCBI taxonomy): Eukaryota > Viridiplantae > Streptophyta > Magnoliopsida > Apiales > Apiaceae > Kitagawia > Kitagawia praeruptora. Next base: position 44,982,567 of record CM075349.1, read on the forward strand.
CAAACGGGTCCATATATATAAAACACAAAGAAATTTTCAAATAAACATTTTGTGTAAAGAATCTAACCTAGGTGTATTTGGTTTCAATGGAGTCTTAAGCGTCTGTGAAAACATCAACTAAAAAGTCGGGGAAGATAAATTTGCAGTAGGCCGGATGGGTCATCGAATGGGTCATCGAATTTCAACTTCTTTGCTTTTAAATTGCTTAACTTATGTTGTAATTCTTGTTGGGTATAATTAAACTACAGCAACAATGAGACAGTGATATATATATTAAAACAAGAACAGACAATAACCAATTAACAAAACAAATCACGAAGGCAAAAAGAATATAATCAGAGACTGAAATATAACAAGAAAGGAAGAGAACTTATCTCTCACAGTAGCTTTAGCAAAGGTAACAAGAGAGAAACAAATCAGCTGAGTCGCCAAACCCTTCGAGAGGACTTGGCTTTTCTTGAAGAGATTATTGCCCCACTTACGTTGTGATGGGTTGCAGCAATATCGCTGTTTGCACTAAATTACGCAAGCGTACGTGGTCACAAGAAATATATGAATAAGTCAAGTTCGTTCCCACAGAGATCTGGTAATGGTTTTAATTCAGTAGATGTACCTATGCAACAATGTATGATTATTATTCACTGCTAAGACAATTAACAAATTTGGGTTTTGATTATCTAAATTAACTAAGAAATAAATTAACAACTAAGAATTAATTATCTAATGAAAATTAAAATCGAATTACTTCTACAAGAGTAAACATGGGATCCTAACTTCATTAAATACTTCGCTTAGAGTTGATGCCTTTAATCAATACATGTTATGGTTATGGTATCTGATCAGACAACACAAAACAAGTAAACGCTACCTCTCAGTATACGAATACCAAACTAAACATACATCCACAAAAGAGATAGAAGATGAATAGACACCAATTATGCTTAGAGCCTATATCTCTATAAGATTTGAAAACATAACGGTTGAAAAACAAGTTGTCTATTAAGATCACATAGGGAAGCATAATATCTCTATTTACGCTACAAATCATGATGTTAAAACATCAACATATCCTATGCTAGCATGGCAAGTTCTAAATCTCAAGATCCACTCTCGTTTCGCAAAAGATTAACAAATTATATGTTTGCGACGCATCTAAACACATGAAGCATAACCATACGAGAATATCAAGAATTCACCACACATAAATCTTTAAAGCAATCAAACTACTAAGCTACATAGATAAATCCGTTAGAATCCCATGACAACGATTAGTTCATAATTGAACCGCTCGTCATCATGGGATCTGATGAAACCATGATAAAAACAAAGTATGAAAAGATACAAATAAACCTAAGTAATTGATATGTAATCGTGATACAAATTACAATGGTAGGATGTGCTTAAATAGGCTCCAGAAGTCTTGCCCAACAAGAAAATACCAAATCAGAATTAAAATAGAATACGTTTCCTAAACAGATTCTGTTTTTAAGGAAAATTCGTAGCTGACTTTTCTTCATTATTTCTGGGCCATTCCAGTTGTGTTTGGACATCTGGACCACTTTATAATGATAGAGAATCTCGTTAGCTTCGCGTGGACAGTAAGATCGTCCAAAACGGACTTGTAGAACTCAAGATATGGCCAAAACAGTGAATAAGAGTAAAACTGTAATTTTTCAGCAACGCGCGCGCGCAACCTGCCCCGAATACAGCTGCCAGACGCGCAGCCTGCGTGTCATCTTGCGCAGCCTGCGCCTCCCCTCCGTCCGCGATCATTTTTCAGCTCTATTTCCTTTGTTCTTGCTCCGTTTTCGCCTGTTCTTTTTGCGTTAGATCACATTCTTTATTTCCCTTGACTTAGGAACCTTCATGAGAGTTTAATAACAACTCCATTCTTCATTCCATTGCACAAATTTAAATCCAAAAACGATGGAAGCATCAACCATAATCGACATTCTTACAAACCTGCACAACTACACAAAACACATCAAAACTACAACAAACTTGAGTCCAAGACAATCAATTTAAGCCGATATGGAATGCTCCAAATGGATATAAAACCCACTTATCACACCCCCAAAACTTAAACCGATGCTTGTCCTCAAGCATAAACAATTAAAAACTAACTAACTAATTAGTACCACTTCCGTAGGTGATCACGGTTGCATTTGACATATGCAACAAGCCCTTTAAACCCCTAGGTAGCCCTAGTGGACGAGTAAGGTCTCGTGAGGGCCTATAGCGAATGTACCCACAAAATCCATTTAACTAAACAATGCAATGCCTGAATGCAACTAATATGAAAATGCAAAGATCCCCTTCAAACTAACCAAAACCAACTAGCAAGCAAATATCTCAAAGAATGCACTAAATCCAAATAGAGCTCGACTAAGTCCCCATATACTAACAATACATGAATAGAAACGTGCGTGTGTGCGATGCTCATCAGAAATACTTCCAACACTAGATCAAAATCATACTTATTCTTCGCCAAGACAATCACAAGTTTATAAATAGAATAGACTGTAGACACTTCATAACCTAGAAACACCTCCATCCTCATTCAAGTTAGCCAGGAATTCCTGCTTTATTACTACACTACGACACATAGTACTATATACAATACGCATGCTTATTTAACCGTGCAATGAATGAGACCCCAAAAGGCTTATACAATAATACCCATGTATCGAGTGTTAGGTCAGCAATCCCAAACCACAAGGGCTTTAGGTTACTAAGACTAAGTCCCCTCAGACTTAATTACTCGAGTATTAAAGAGCTCACTCGTGGTTAATTTTGCATTTAACAATTGAACTTTTAACTTTTTTTTTTCTTTTTCTGATTTTTTTTCTTTTTTTTTTTCATGTAATTTGGAATGAGAATTCTCAATTCCAACCCTAGACTACTCATAGAAATATGAGCCGGCTACTAGCCATTTGACACCTAGCCAACAACTAGCATGAAATTCCTGGTTCCCCCAAACTTAGACTTTAGTGCTCCTACGCCATCAAGGGAATAACGAAAATTCTGAATATAAACAAGTGATTAAATCTAAAACAACCAAACAAGCATGACCTCAACCTAGCTAAAAAGCAAACGATGAGACTGTGAAAAAGATTTTGTTTCTGCAGCATGCAAGTCAATTTCGTAAGAACTATAAATCAACCCTCTACTCATCATTACCACACTTAATAAGACATCTACCTACCAATCAGAATGAGCTCATCCCAAGGGATCATGAAATATGCATTGTGACAGCCCCAAATCCGGGGTCATGAATCTGGGCCATCACGGACCAACTTCCATTCAAAATCAATATCTCTTGGTTTTTTTTTATAATTAATACTTATGCAATTGACCCCACAGTAATACACACACACACACCAGTCATATGCTCAGAGAACAACATTCACCATAATAAAAGTTTAGAGTTAGAAAGTTATTACAAACCCAGAATCATACTTAAGTACATTGTTGAGTGATGCTTCTACAAGAAGCATTTCAACAACCAAATTTATTACAACCTTACACACTTACACACTTAATGTACATAAGACCACTAAACCCCTTGCGCTGGTCGTCTACCTCGGGGATTGATGCTAACGAGCTCTCAGAAGGTCGCCTTTCCCTTACCCTCTTGCGGGGCGTTCTGCGTAGTATTGGCATACCTAGCTGTATATAGATAAGTAGCAAGAGTGAGCTATAATAGCTCAGCAAGATAATATTGTAACTAGAATTTAAAATGTAACCAAGTATACATGTATATACATATGTAAGTAGTAACCAGATTATAAACTTTAAGGGAGAATAAAACTCTTATTTAATAATACATCATCCACTTAATATTATAAGAAAGAAATCTAGGATAATACAGTATCAGTTTCTCTTCTTAATAATATACAATCAATATGACCTTTCCATGTAATATTCCAAGGTAATATGAATACTTGAATAAATCTCTCACTAGCACCTTATCATTTCCTTCTTATGCAACAATTTATAAATTAATATAAAATCAGTTTCTCTTCATCTATAACAATAATTCTATCTTTCATATCATTTTCTCTTTTCAGTATACCAATCTGACTTTATCATTGATTCTTTATTCAAATATTTGGGGGTTTTCACTGTTGCCGAATACGTGAGGCACGATGATCAGTCGCCCTCCGTATCCGTCCCTTTTTACTACCGGTAGAAGGAGGAAAGTCCACCACTACATCCCCCTGGAGGAAGGTACACCACTACATCCTCCTTTGGCAACTCTTGGGCCGAATTAAAATATTGATTGCTGGACTGTGCAGCACACAGCCTCTTACACTTTTTATTGTTATCCCCCTTTTTGTCAAATCGTTGTTCTATTTACTAAATGTCATTCCACATTTCCATTTTCTCACTTTCATTTCCACATATCATTTACTCATCTCATTTCCATTCTCGCACATTATTTCTATAAAATATATACATAACATAATACTTTGATTATGATTCAGACATCTCTTTTATATTTAAGAATTCAAATATGCTTTTATATCATATTCCGTCTACTTAAAGGGTAGCAATTAATAATCAAATAATATTTGTAATACTACTAACACTAAAAGGAATATCTTTAATATAGTATTATAAACCATATAACCCTGGATAACAACTGATACCATTCTTTCCATATCTCTTTAGTTTCCCAAAATCAAGGAAATATATTCTTTGCAACATAACAACAATAACATCATATATATATATTCCATAATGTCATTTTATTCCAAGGATAAATAATCTTCAAAGTAGGGATAGAAAAATCTTGCCTCTGTTCCTGAATCCTGACAGCATGGCTGGTTCCTCCTCCGGAATTTCTATAAACACAAAAGGACCGTCATTAGAATACCACATCTCTTACTCACTACCCTCTCGTATAACAACACCCTTTACACTTCAATGTATGTTTAACGTATGATTATTATCCCAAAGGTTTAAGAACTTAACCATTTATAAGCTCAATCGAAGTTTCAGGGGTTTTCACCATTTTCCCTAACGACCACACTTAACTGTAAAAATTCTCAGAAAATATGGATTTCGAATTTTAATGTAAGGTCAACTGTCAAGGGTCCTCTGACTACCCTACTACACTATCCCAAAATTTCGTGGCTTATAAGACTGTCTAACTATGGTAACTTTAACCTCAAAGTTGATACAATTACGTTTTCTCGGTTATCGAACGTCTTTCACTAAAACTGACTTTTCTCCTAAACCGTTCATCAGATTTTAACGCACCTTATATCAAAACGATCTATGAACTAAGCTCTATCATCTCATGGTCCCTTAGTGTGCTGGACAGTAACCTACCGTGTGTGCACAGTTGCTAAAAACAGGGCAGATTTCGTTCTAACGAAAATCGGACATTATAACTGCTGTAATTTCATACTTTCCAAAATCAAACTCCTCCAAATCAATCATCAAACACAATAATCATCACCTACACCATGTGGTCTTCATTACCAGCCATGGTTACACTCCCAAACTCCTTCCAAAATCAACTCAAACCACTTACAAACACTTATAACATCATAAACATAACCTTTATACCACTTAATCACTAAACCCACAATATTCATCATAATATAAAAAGGGGCAAGAGTGTTTATACCTTCTTGAAGCTTTAAAGATCCTTAATAAATCTTGGTGTATCCTTAAAAAACCTTATCTTAGCTTGAATCAACTAAAAGATCCATAAAAACAAAGTTAGTTCTAAGATTCTACTATTCACTACTATTCATCAAGTAACTTGAATGATTTTATTACCTATGAAGATGATGATGGATGGCTATGAAACTTTGTGAATCTCTCTTTCTATCCTCCAAGATCACCCATGATTTTCCTCTTGATTTGTAGTTGATGTTTGTTAGGATTTTTATTTTATTTTTTTTGCCTTTTTTCTAGCTTTTGCCGAATGGAAGAAATGAAGGGGTGGGAGAGTTTTTCTTTGGCTTCTTTGCTAATTCTCATCTTATCTCATCTTAATTCTAGAGTTTTGTAGAATGGTGTGGATAATTACAAGGTGAAATGACTAATTTACCCCTAAATTTTGAGTTAGTGGAATGTGATATCATCAAGATGATCTCATAATCCTCTTTTTCTTGTTTTTCCTAAGTATTGTACTAATACTTTTGGTAATTAACAATGTGGTATGTATCCTTGTTATATTACTAATCTTGGTTGCTTGGTCTCCATATTCGTCTAATTGTGGTTCGTTACGAATGTACCTCATTATCTCAGTGGTTTTGAAATCATTTAACAATCCAAATTCCATTGGCATTCTCTTAACTTAATAATCCTTGGGTTTAACCTAAATTCACTAATCCCTCACTATATAATTTTTATAATGTTTCCATGCTCCTTAATGTCCAATAGAAGCTTATTCGAAATCAAAATCCTCAAAATCCATGTTTCAGGAATTTCTGAAATCTAACGTCATTTCGAGTCACTTATTTTCATTGTACAACACTAATATGGTTTCTGTTTATTCATTTTCCATTTCCATTATAGAGTACCTATATACCATTTCTCTAAATCCTCGAAATTTACTATTCATGTGACCACGGTAGCATTACTGAAGTTAGGGTTATTACATCCTTCCCTCCTTAAAAGGATTCCGTCCCGGAATCACGTCAGAAATGTCCATAGATACCTTTTCATCTACACCTTATAACTTCTATATCACTTTCTCCATCCTTTTTCCTTCATAATATCTCTATCTTGTTTGCGCAAAATTACACCAACATAAACTTGCTTGTCATTCATCAACATCCCTCTTTTAGTTATGGGTATCGGCCACCGCATTGGCCTTTCCTGAATGGTAGTGTATCTCACTTATGGTTTATCCCTATGTTGATCTCTATCATGACATAAAATATACATACTTCAATCTTATTATATCTTGTCTCTGTAAAATCTTCCAGAAATCCGACTAGAATAAGATTCTTTGAAACAATTGTAAGAAAATACTACCTATAATATATATTTCCTGTTCGTATTTAAATGAGTCTATGGTTTACCCCCAAAATACAATTATTCTCCTTTTCATAGAATTTCTAACCCCTAACAGATACTGATTTTCCTTATCTAGATTATCAACCTACCTATACCATTCATTGACCACATTGATTCCTAACCAAACATTTACACTAAAAATTTAAATACTAGAAAAATGTTCACCTGTATCTGTATCCGGCTTTCTTAATGCCTCTCCTAAAGTCATGTTATACACTCTAGCAGTAGGCCTGTTTGAAGCAGTCACACTCTGTCCTGGCGCAGACGACCCACCATAACGACAATCCCTAGCAATATGTCCTAGTCTTCCACATTGATAACACTTTACATCACCCTTATCAGCTGATGGACACCTGTCCTGATAATGCCCTTTCTGTCCACACTTAAAGCAAGTTACTCCCAACATCTTACACTCTCCGATATGCTTTTTACCACACATGTTGCAATCTGGCAATGGTGGTCGCGATTGATTAGACTGAAAGGTTCCTGTGGACCTACCACCCTGATTCACCGTCTCACTGTTAGTCTTATTATTCCCTGACTTTCCAAACTGGGGTTTTTGTCCTTTACCAAATTTATTAAAGTAGCTTCCCTCACTTGAACCTCCTTTTGGACCCTCAAATTTTCTTTTCTTGTTCTCTCGACCTAATTGGTTTTGTTCACTCTCGGCCTCAATAATAGATGCCTTCTGAACCACCGCAGCATACTCGGTCAACTCAAATGGTGCCACTCTTGTCCGTAGCCATGGTTTCAATCCTTGTTGAAACCTTTTCGCTCGTTGTTCCTCAGTACGCACAAATTCTGGAACAAACCTAGACAGTTCGGTAAATTTCGTTTCATACTCAGCCACTGTTAGATTTTCCTGCTTTAGCTCCAAAAATTTTATTTCCATCTGGTTCTCCAGGTACCTAGGGGAATATTTGTCTAGAAACACCCTAGTGAAACGCTCCCAGGTTATCACTCCCGCTCCCTCGAGATTTTTCTTAGCTTCCCACCAATAATTTGCCTCTCCCTTTAGGAGATAGGCTGCAAAGACTATCTTCTGATCTTCCTCTACCCTCAGTATCTCAAAAGCTTTTTCCATCTCTTTTAACCAGGCTCTGGCTCCTACTGGGTTAACAGTTCCCTCAAACTCTGGGGGTTTTAGTGACTTAAAGGCACGAAAAGAGTTAGCTGCCTGGTTGGGAAGTACAGGTGGTTGTGGCGGATTCTGTGGATTAGCTAAATTCTGCTTCAAAAGTTCCATAAATTGGTTAAAAGGGTCACCACCCTGATTTCCCTGTTGACCAGTTGATTCATCTTCTTCTTCCTCATGATCTTGTTCATTATGAGCGTTTTCACCCTGCCTATTATGACTTGCTTCCTCTCTCTCATTTTCCCTTGCATTCATTCTATTATTACGCTTAGGCGGCATGATTCTGTATATAATAATATTCTTCATTAATCACCCAAAATTAGGGTACAATATACATAATTTCCATATATGCACAATTATATCATTAATTAACTTATTTATGCATCCCAGTATTCTTAACTCCACACAGGTAATATTTAATTATAATACCACTTTGACAAATAAGCTTAGTACCTTTAGCACAATAACCTTTTCATTTAAGTCAATCACCTCATATATATCAATATTTTTGAATCTCAACATTTAATATCAAAATACGATAAAATTAGGCAAAGTACATAAACTTCATTAATTTACATAAATATTTTACAACTTGGGTACAACGCCTTTTACTACTAATATCATACATCATAAAGTACAAGGTTCGAAACCCCAAAAGCATAACTGTACATACTAACTCGCTATAACAAAAGCACTACTAGCTGTCCTCTAATCAGACTGGGATTAAGACAGTAAACAACTAACCTAATCCCCAAAATGACATCCACAAGATGACTAGTCTGATTAGTATCCAAGACTACTACTCCTAATCATGGTAATGACGCCCTGATAACGTCTCTGATCTGCACTACCATAGTGGTGACTGTATCAACTATCTGAGCCCTCCATACTGGATCCCCTCTGTCTCCCAACATCGTCCTAATATCACCGAGTGCCCGCAGCTCGATACTAACTATGCTCAAAGTCAACCCATCTGGTATCACACCTCCTCCTCCTCTCGCCCTGTCTAACCTCTGTATAAGCGTATCTATAGTCCGACGGGACTCATCCAGCTGTCCCTGTAGGGCAAAGTACTCTGACAAGAAAATAGCTGGCAACTGACCAGCTGGAAATATAGGTGCCTCCTGAGGTGGCATAGCATCTGGGGGAGGTACATCTACAAGTGGGGGTGCATCCACTGGTGGAGGTGGTGGTGGTGCAAATGGTGGGGATGGAGGAACTGGCTCCGTGTCCGCATCCTCAGAAGGGTCCTCCTCCAACTCATCCTCTGACAAGATAAAGTGTCCCGGTGGAGTGAACTGCTCAACTGGGTCCTCAAAAGGGTCAGGGCTAGGTAGAGGAGATGAAACTGGTGATGGCACTGGGACAGGTGGGACAGGAGTAGGAGTCACGTGAATGTCCCTCCACTCAATCGGCTCCTCAGGTATAACAGATAACCTAGGCCTCTTACGCAAGGGCATCTCCTCCTCAGGAATATCCGACCGCACTCGGGAAGGTCCGGCCCCATCAGGTCCTACATATGGTCTACCAGAATATGGCACTATGGCCACAACATCCCTCTGTCTACGCTCCTCTGCCTCCTCAAGTCTCACTCTGATCTGGTGTCTCTCCATGGCCTCTGCGCGAACTCTCCTCCTCAGGTCAGTGATAGCATACTCTGGAACCTCTACACCTACCAGCAACAAGTCTCTAAGCTCCTGCTCGGGTAGTCCTAGCCACTGGGGGTCCTGACCCGGCTCACCCATCTCCGCTCCCTATAATAAAACATAAAATTCTATTAGTAACGGTCTATAAAATTATAAACAATACTTAAAATAAATACTACCTGCGATATACCACCCCTGAACTTGATGGAAGTTCAAAATTTTATATTATAAATGATACAATATTATTATCACTCTTGTTCCTGAGCATTATGACTCTTAGCTCTGATACCAAACTGTGACAGCCCCAAATCCGGGGTCATGAATCTGGGCCATCACGGACCAACTTCCATTCAAAATCAATATCTCTTGGTTTTTTTTTTATAATTAATACTTATGCAATTGACCCCACAGTAATACACACACACACACCAGTCATATGCTCAGAGAACAACATTCACCATAATAAAAGTTTAGAGTTAGAAAGTTATTACAAACCCAGAATCATACTTAAGTACATTGTTGAGTGATGCTTCTACAAGAAGCATTTCAACAACCAAATTTATTACAACCTTACACACTTACACACTTAATGTACATAAGACCACTAAACCCCTTGCGCTGGTCGTCTACCTCGGGGATTGATGCTAACGAGCTCTCAGAAGGTCGCCTTTCCCTTACCCTCTTGCGGGGCGTTCTGCGTAGTATTGGCATACCTAGCTGTATATAGATAAGTAGCAAGAGTGAGCTATAATAGCTCAGCAAGATAATATTGTAACTAGAATTTAAAATGTAACCAAGTATACATGTATATACATATGTAAGTAGTAACCAGATTATAAACTTTAAGGGAGAATAAAACTCTTATTTAATAATACATCATCCACTTAATATTATAAGAAAGAAATCTAGGATAATACAGTATCAGTTTCTCTTCTTAATAATATACAATCAATATGACCTTTCCATGTAATATTCCAAGGTAATATGAATACTTGAATAAATCTCTCACTAGCACCTTATCATCTCCTTCTTATGCAACAATTTATAAATTAATATAAAATCAGTTTCTCTTCATCTATAACAATAATTCTATCTTTCATATCATTTTCTCTTTTCAGTATACCAATCTGACTTTATCATTGATTCTTTATTCAAATATTTGGGGGTTTTCACTGTTGCCGAATACGTGAGGCACGATGATCAGTCGCCCTCCGTATCCGTCCCTTTTTACTACCGGTAGAAGGAGGAAGGTCCACCACTACATCCCCCTGGAGGAAGGTACACCACTACATCCTCCTTCGGCAACTCTTGGGCCGAATTAAAATATTGATTGCTGGACTGTGCAGCACACAGCCTCTTACACTTTTTATTGTTATCCCCCTTTTTGTCAAATCGTTGTTCTATTTACTAAATGTCATTCCACATTTCCATTTTCTCACTTTCATTTCCACATATCATTTACTCATCTCATTTCCATTCTCGCACATTATTTCTATAAAATATATACATAACATAATACTTTGATTATGATTCAGACATCTCTTTTATATTTAAGAATTCAAATATGCTTTTATATCATATTCCGTCTACTTAAAGGGTAGCAATTAATAATCAAATAATATTTGTAATACTACTAACACTAAAAGGAATATCTTTAATATAGTATTATAAACCATATAACCCTGGATAACAACTGATACCATTCTTTCCATATCTCTTTAGTTTCCCAAAATCAAGGAAATATATTCTTTGCAACATAACAACAATAACATCATATATATATATTCCATAATGTCATTTTATTCCAAGGATAAATAATCTTCAAAGTAGGGATAGAAAAATCTTGCCTCTGTTCCTGAATCCTGACAGTATGGCTGGTTCCTCCTCTGGAATTTCTATAAACACAAAAGGACCGTCATTAGAATACCACATCTCTTACTCACTACCCTCTCGTATAACAACACCCTTTACACTTCAATGTATGTTTAACGTATGATTATTATCCCAAAGGTTTAAGAACTTAACCATTTATAAGCTCAATCGAAGTTTCAGGGGTTTTCACCATTTTCCCTAACGACCACACTTAACTGTAAAAATTCTCAGAAAATATGGATTTCGAATTTTAATGTAAGGTCAACTGTCAAGGGTCCTCTGACTACCCTACTACACTATCCCAAAATTTCGTGGCTTATAAGACTGTCTAACTATGGTAACTTTAACCTCAAAGTTGATACAATTACGTTTTCTCGGTTATCGAACGTCTTTCACTAAAACTGACTTTTCTCCTAAACCGTTCATCAGATTTTAACGCACCTTATATCAAAACGATCTATGAACTAAGCTCTATCATCTCATGGTCCCTTAGTGTGCTGGACAGTAACCTACCGTGTGTGCACAGTTGCTAAAAACAGGGTAGATTTCGTTCTAACGAAAATCGGACATTATAACTGCTGTAATTTCATACTTTCCAAAATCAAACTCCTCCAAATCAATCATCAAACACAATAATCATCACCTACACCATGTGGTCTTCATTACCAGCCATGGTTACACTCCCAAACTCCTTCCAAAATCAACTCAAACCACTTACAAACACTTATAACATCATAAACATAACCTTTATACCACTTAATCACTAAACCCACAATATTCATCATAATATAAAAAGGGGCAAGAGTGTTTATACCTTCTTGAAGCTTTAAAGATCCTTAATAAACCTTGGTGTATCCTTAAACAACCTTATCTTAGCTTGAATCAACTAAAAGATCCATAAAAACAAAGTTAGTTCTAAGATTCTACTATTCACTACTATTCATCAAGTAACTTGAATGATTTTATTACCTATGAAGATGATGATGGATGGCTATGAAACTTTGTGAATCTCTCTTTCTATCCTCCAAGATCACCCATGATTTTCCTCTTGATTTGTAGTTGATGTTTGTTAGGATTTTTATTTTATTTTTTTTCCCTTTTTTCTAGCTTTTGCCGAATGGAAGAAATGAAGGGGTGGGAGAGTTTTTCTTTGGCTTCTTTGCTAATTCTCATCTTATCTCATCTTAATTCTAGAGTTTTGTAGAATGGTGTGGATAATTACAAGGTGAAATGACTAATTTACCCCTAAATTTTGAGTTAGTAGAATGTGATATCATCAAGATGATCTCATAATCCTCTTTTTCTTGTTTTTCCTAAGTATTGTACTAATACTTTTGGTAATTAACAATGTGGTATGTATCCTTGTTATATTACTAATCTTGGTTGCTTGGTCTCCATATTCGTCTAATTGTGGTTCGTTACGAATGTACCTCATTATCTCAGTGGTTTTGAAATCATTTAACAATCCAAATTCCATTGGCATTCTCTTAACTTAATAATCCTTGGGTTTAACCTAAATTCACTAATCCCTCACTATATAATTCTTATAATGTTTCCATGCTCCTTAATGTCCAATAGAAGCTTATTCGAAATCAAAATCCTCAAAATCCATGTTTCAGGAATTTCTGAAATCTAACGTCATTTCGAGTCACTTATTTTCATTGTACAACACTAATATGGTTTCTGTTTATTCATTTTCCATTTCCATTATAGAGTACCTATATACCATTTCTCTAAATCCTCGAAATTTACTATTCATGTGACCACGGTAGCATTACTGAAGTTAGGGTTATTACATGCATGCTATGAAAATGCAACTAAAATGAACTCACATGATATACGAAAATAAAAAACAGAATGTCCTATATGAAACAAACATAAATAATACGAACAAACATGCATGAATTACTACTAATATGCATCATATAATATCCTACATGAACACAATGACTCACAATTACAAATAACTACCACACGCTCCTTATCCCCAAATCAACACCCCCAAACTTAAAGTATTCAATGTCCCCATTGAATGGAAAGGTAATACAAGGGATAGTAGAAAACATACCTAAAAACTACCGAAACACGTGGGTTGCCTCCCACGAAGCGCCTTTGTTTAAAGTCTTTAGCTAGACATGGCAACGGCTTTTTCTCTTGAAAATTTCTACACCGTATCTCTATATGGCCATTTAATTATCTTTTCCGGGGCTACATCCTCGATGACAAGTTTTCGCCTTCTTTGCCCCTCAAAAGTGTTCGTAACATTGTTCTCTTCACTACCTGACAAGTTAGCAATAATAATAATAGGCAAAGTAGATGATTGACCCAAATATGCATACCTCAGGTGATCTGATAATTTAAGCACGGGTTTGGAAGCTTCTTCAATATGATGATTTTCATTATTAACCACCAAAGACTGAGCAAGAGTGGAAATAGACGAATTAGGAACGAAAGTGGGTAGTTCACCAACAGAAGTCTTCACAACAGACTTAGGATCAAAAGAACTCTTCTCAAGTTGAATTTCATGCTTAGAACAAATGACCTTCAATTCCTCTAACATCTCATCAGAAGTAAAATTCCTATACAACTCATGAAGATCTTCATTAACCTCAATCAAAACATCTTCCTCAAGAAAAGACTCAATTGCACTATCCTAAAGATTTGACAATGAAACCACATCATCAACCAGCACCTTAGAATCCCGGAGATCAGCCAAGCCTAGTGACTCACACTCTTCCTCCTCATCACTATCCACCATAGGTTCTGACAAAATAGAATTTTTTTTCTTTTTCTGTAGGATCCTGATCATGAATTCCTTCTTCATCCCCAATTGCTGAATTCTGATCATTCGTGACTTTTCCAGATCTGAGTGTTATGGCATTAACCTGCTCCATGCCATCTTGTTTTCATGGATTCACCCCTATGTCACTAGGAAGAACTCCCTGCGGTCCGTTGAGAAAGGCACTTGCAATTTGCCCAATCTGATTCTCCAATGTCTTAAGAGATACCGCCTGACTTCTAATCATCAACCTCAATTCATCCAATTCAGATTTTTCATTCGAAGATTGACCATCATCCCCATGAAACTGTTGGTGTTGAAAATCTTGATTGTTGCTCCAGCTGAAATTGGGATGATAGGTGGCTGGAGCTGGTTGCGAAGGTTGTTGGAAGTTGCTCACAAACTGTACTGATTCAGAAGATATGACACATTCACTCGTCTCATATGCGCCCTCACATAGCTCACAAACACTAGCAACTTGAGGCATCCCATGCTTTGACATAAAATCCAATTTCTTATTAAGTGCCTCTAGCTGAGCTACTAGAGCTGTGACTGTATTAACTTCCAGAATTCCTGCTATTTTGCCTTGTGATAATCTCTGAGTTGGATTCTGGTATTCATTCGCAGCCATCATCTCAATCAGCTCATAAGCTTCCGCATAGCTCTTAGCCCATAAAGCTCCACCTGATGCTGCATCTAGCATGGGTCTTGAATGTGCACCCAAGCCATTATAAAAGCAGTTAATCACCATCCAATCAGGCATCCCATGATGTGGACACTTCCTTTGCATCTCGTTATATCGCTCCCAAGCCTCGCACAAAGACTCTCCAGACTGTTGTGAAAATTGAGTAATAGCATTCCTGATTGCTGCGGTCTTTGCCATGGGGAAAAATTTAGTGAGAAATTTCTGAGCAAGATCCTCCCATGTCAAAATAGAACCTGCTGGTAGAGAGTGCAACCAGCCCTTAGCTTTATCCCTCAAAGAGAATGGGAAAAGTCTCAATTTCACAACATCTTCTGACACACCGTTGATCTTGAAAGTGTCGCAGATCTCAATAAAGTCCCGGATGTGCATATTAGGATCCTCCGTAGGAGTACCCCTAAACTGAACTGAATTTTGTACCATTCGAATTATGTTAGGCTTAATTTCGAAAGTATTAGCTGCAATAGCTGGCCTGACAATGCTAAATTGGACGTCATTGATATTTGGTTGAGAATAATACATCAATGCTTTCGCTGCTGCTGCTGGTTCTCCCATTGCTACCTGAAACACATAGAACTAAACGACTATGTAAGAAACAATCCGAGTTAGTGAACTCTAACGACCACTGATGACAAACACATAAACTAAAAATAAAACACCGATGATCCCGGTAGCGGCGCCAAAAACTTGTTTGCACTAAATTATGCAAGCGTACGTGTTCACAAGTAATATATGAATAAGTTAAGTTCGTTCCCACAGAGATCTGGTAATGGTTTTAATTCAGTAGATGTACCTATGCAACAATGTATGATTATTATTCACTGCTAAGACAATTAACAAATTTGGGTTTTGATTATCGAAATTAACTAAGAAATAAATTAACAACTAAGAATTAATTATATAATGAAAATTAAAATCGAATTACTTCTACAAGAGTAAACATGGGATCCTAACTTCATTAAATACTTCGCTTAGAGCTGATGCCTTTAATCAATGCATGTGATGGTTATGGTATCTGATCAGACAACACGAAACAAGTAAACGCTACCTCTCAGTATACGAATACCAAACTAAACATACATCCACAAAAGAGATAGAAGATGAATAGACACCAATTATGCTTAGACCCTATATCTCTATAAGATTTGAAAACATAACGGTTGAAGAACAAGTTGTCTATTAAGATCACATAGGGCAACATAATATCTCTATTTACGCTACAAATCATGATGTTAAAACATCAACCTATCATATGCTAGTATGACAAGTTCTAAATCTCAAGATCCACTCTCATTTCGCAAGAGATTAACAAATTAGATGTTCGCGACGCATCTAAACACATGAAGCATAACCATACGAGGATATCAAGAATTCACCACACATAAATCTTTAAAGCAATCAAACTACTGAGCTACATAGATAAATCCGTTAGAATCCCATGACAATGATTAGTTCATAATTGAACCGCTCGTCATCATGGGATCGGATGAAACCATGATAAAAACAAAGTATGAAAAGATAAAAATAAACCTAAGTAATTGATATGTAATCGTGATACAAATTACAATGGTAGGATGTGTTTAAATAGGCTCTAGAAGTCTTGCCCAACAAGAAAATACCAAATCAGAATTAAAATAGAATACGTTTCCTAAACTGATTCTGTTTTTAAGGAAAATTCGTAGCTGACTTTTCTTAATTATTTCTGGGCCGTTCCAGTTGTGTTTGGACATTTGGACCACTTTAGAATGATAGAGAATCTCGTTAGCTTTGCGTGGACAGTAAGATCGTCCAAAACGGACTTGTAGAACTCAAGATATGGCCAAAACAGTGAATAAGGGCAAAATTGTAATTTTTCAGCAACGCGCGCGCAACCTGCGTGTCATCTTGCGCAGCCTGCGCCTCCCCTCCGTCCGCGGTCATTTTTCAGCTCTATTTCCTTCGTTCTTGCTCTGTTTTTGCCCGTTCTTTTTACGTTAGATCACAATCTTTATTTCCCTTGACTTAGGAACCTTCATGATAGTTTAATAACAACTCCATTCTTCATTCCATTGCACAAATTTAAATCCAAAAACGACGGAAGCATCAACCATAATCGACATTCTTACAAACCTGCACAACTACACAAAACACATCAAAACTACAACAAACTTGAGTCCAAGACAATCAATTTAAGCCGATATGGAATGCTCCAAATGGATATAAAACCTACTTATCAATCGCTACCAGGATAAAACAACAACAGATCAAGGTGTTCACAAATACACCAGTGATCAACAGCGACCAGCACCTCAGTTCGCCTGAGAATTATGTATATAGACTGTATGTATTGACAGAGAGAGAGAGAGAGCGAGCAGAGAAAGAAGAAGGTTTCTATCCTTAGGACGTATCTCTGTTACTACGTTCTATTCTTTCTGTATGTATATCATACCAAAATAAAACGTAACTGATACTCCATAAAAGGAAAGTAAATATTCTGATTTAATTGCATTAACAGCAGCATCAGGATTTAAATTTCAGTTACAGTAGCATCAGAATCTAATACTCGTCAGGATTTTATATCCATCAGTATCAGGATCTATCCATCATCAAGATCAGGATTTGATCAACATCAGGATCTGAATTCTAGCCTCCTTCAGGATTTAGTCCATCAGTATCTAATGTCTGACCTCCATCAGGATTCGGCCCATCAGTATTTGATGTATGACTCAGTCCATTAATCCAAGTACTGATTTCTCAGTATAATGCTGTAACAAATAAAGTCTGATTTCCTGTTAAAATATATCAACAAACATCCTCCTTTCAACTCAATTTATTTATGGATTTCACTAAGAAAATGTCTTAGATCCAAACATGAAAGTTTAAGTCCTCATTACAAGGAACAACCTCCACTTGTTAGTTTCCGAAAATTTCATCAAGAACATATTAAAAAAAATATGCCTTAAACTTTCCATTTTCTAACAATCCCCCACAAATCCATACAGAAATGCATATCTATCCTCATCATGATTTTTTTTCAGAGTAGGTACCCTTCCGGATTTGAACCCTCCTAAGTCCTCTACTTCGATGGCTACCGGATTCAGATGGAATGTTTCATCTTGAATCTTTATCCGTTTGGTTTAACCACACTCCATAGACAACGACAAGTCAAAGGCTATGGTGCTAATCTACGGCTTTGAGACATTAATGGTCATGTCTCGATCCTGTTCGTCGAATGCTTCAAGGAATAACCCTTTCCTCTAATTGCGATCACACAATTACATTCACTTAGCTGGGCATCTCCAGAGATGTACTATTAGCATCTCGTCATATGACTTGACCCCATTCAGAGTTCAAATAACTCTTGCTATTCTGGTAGTTACAGTACCTTATAGGTTTACATGGAATAGACTCCAGATACGTGAGTATCAATCTATGTAGTTAAAGGTACAACCAATTCACCCTTACAACTTGTTATTACCACACTGAATACACTTTCGAGGGATCTCCTCTCATGTGTATTGGGTTCCCGTTGTAGATGAATCATTATGGGCTATCAGTCCCATCCCAACCTAGACTTAAGGACAACAGCATGCTCAAGTCACTTAGTCAAAGGATCAGCTAGGTTTTCTTGAGTTCCAATAAACTCAACAGCTATGATCCTGTTAGACATTAGACCCCTTTATAGACTTTAGTCTAACTTGGATATGTCTCTTTGTTTTCACATTATACTTTCTACTGTTAATCTTGTCGATAGTTGCACGGCTATCACAATGAATAGCAAAAGCAGGAAGTGGACGACTTACTACAAGTAACATCGACATCAGTCCATGTAACCATTCAGCCTCAGTCCCGTGGCATCTAATGCACACAACTCAGCCTCAAAAGTAGACCGAGTCATAACAGTCTTTCTAGAAGACTTCCAAGACACTGCTCCACCCACTAGGGTAAACAGGTATCCAGTCACTCCGTTGGAACCAGACTTCTTAGCTATCCAACTTGCATCACTATATCCCTCTAGCACTTCAGGAAACCTCCTGTAATGCAAACCAAGATATATGGTGCCTTTCAGATATCTAAGTACTCTATCAAGAGCATCCCAATGAGTCTTGTTTGGACAGCTTGTATATCTTGCTAACTTAGACACTGAATTTGAAATATCCGGCCTAGTACCATTAGCAAGATACTGCAAACTCCTAATAATCTGAGAATACCTTAACTGAGACACAGGAACTCTTGAACTATTCTTGACAAGGGCAACTTTCGAATCATATGGAGTACTCGCGATTCTACAATTTGAATAACCGTACTTCTCAAGTATAGATTTCTCTATATAATGAGACTATGATAAGGTTATTCCATGAGTTGACTGAGTCAACTTGATTCCAAGAATCACACTAGCCTCACCCATATCCTTCATATCAAAGTGCCTTTTCAAGAAACTTTTTGTCTCGTTAATAATCTCAATATTGGTTCCAAACAATAAAATGTCATCCACATATAGGCACACAATAATACATTCATTTCCTTTAACCATGTAATAGACACACTTGTCACTTTCATTAACTACAAATTCTGATTCTAAAACAGTTTCATCAAACTTTTTATGCTAGTCTCTTGGAGCTTGTTTTAAGCCATATATAGACTTGATTAACTTACATACTTTCCTTTCATTTCCAGAAGCAACAAATCCTTCAGGCTGATCCATATAAATCTCTTCTTCAAGTTCACCATGAAGAAAAGCTGTCTTTACATCCATCTGATGGATGATAAGACCATGTACAGAAAGCATTCGATTGTTGTCATTCTAGCAACTAGAGAGTATGTGTCAAAATAATCAATGCCTTCATTTTGCTTAAAGCCCTTAGCTACCAGCCTAGCCTTATACTTATCTATTGAGCCATCCGGGTTCATCTTCCTTTTGAATACCCATTTACATCCTATAGTAGAACACCCAGGAGGTAGATCAACCAACTCTCATGTTACGTTAGAAACAATAGAGTCAATTTCACTTTTTACGGCACCTTTCCAGTACCTAGATTCTGAAGAATCCATGGCCTGTCGGAAAGTTAAAGGTTCATCCTCGATATTGTAAGTGATAAAATCACTTCCAAAATCCTTGACTACCTTAGCACGCTTACTCCTTCTAGGTTCCTCTACTTAATCAGGAGTAGAGCTACTACCAGGATCTGCCCCCACATTTGTCATCCTTTCCACATGATCAGGAATGGACCTCGATGTGTGAGTGGGATCATCATCAGTAAAACCCTGAGGTATACCAGTCTTCATAGGGAACACATCCTCAAAGAATGTTGCATCACGAAATTCAACTATAGTGTTAGCCACTATTCCGTCTATGTCAGATTTTACCACTAAAAATCTCATAGCCGTAGTGGTTTCAATATAGCCCAGAAAGATGCAATCAACAGTTTTCGGCCCTAGTTTCTTTCTCTTGTGTTCAGGGACAAGTGCCTTTGCAAGGCACCCCCACACACGAAGATATTTTAAACTAGTCCTTTTCTCTGTCCATAATTCATAAGGTGTCTTGTCCATATGTTTTAGAGGAACTCTATTCAGAATATGGCAAGCCGTATTCAGAGCCTCCCCCCACATGTACTTAGGCAACCCCGAATTAATCAACATACTATTGATCATATCCTTAAAGGTTCTTTTCTTTCGTTCTGCCACCCCATTAGACTCAGGTGTGTATGGTGGAGTTACCTCATGAACTATACCATTGCTCTTGCAAAATTCATTAAACGAGGTACTCATGTACTCACCACCTCTATCAGATCTCAAACGTTAAGTACTTTACCAGTTTGTGTTTCAGCTTTAGCTTTGAACATAATGAATTTTTCTAGTGCTTCATCTTTATGTTTAAGAAAATAAACATAACAATATCTACTACAATCATCTATAAAGGTAATGAAATATCTATTATGTTCCTTGGTCAAAACACCACCAAATTCACATATGTCAGTGTGTACTATATCTAACACATTCGAATCCCTAACCACATTATGAAAGGGTTTCCTAGTTTGTTTAGATGTCACACATACTTGACATTTAGATTTCTTATCAATGGCATGTTTTGGAATCAACTCTAAGTTCATCATATTCTTTGGAGCACCAAAATTCAAGTGACCAAGACGTGCGTGCCACAAATTAGAGGATTCAACACAATTAACAGAAGGAGAAACATTATTATTAACAAAACTGCCCAAAACAGGCTCAATATTTATTAAAAATAATCCATCAGACACATAACCTTTGCCAAAAAACACACCAGTATGTGTAATAACTACTTTATTACATTTCAAAGAAAGTTCAAAACCATTCTTAACTAAACAGCTTCCACTTATTATATTTCCACGAATATCAGGAACATGATGCACTCTAGTGAGGGATAGAACACGCCCAAAAGCAAACTTCAGGTCCACGTTTCCTAATCCAAGTACTTGAGCCGCACTTGCATTCCCCATCGTCACCATCATTCCATGAGTCTGTTGATAAGATACAAATAGAGTAATATCAGTACAAATATGTACATTAGCTCCAGTATCAATCAACCATTCATGTGACGAATAAGTAGAAAGAAGTACAGGATTGTAGGTCACATACCCGTTGTCAGTTTCAGAACCAATAGCCTCACCAACAACCATGTTAACTGTAGGCCCACCAGTGGTTCCAAGCACAGTGTTAACTTGTGCTCCCACAACAGGTTTCTTAGCTTTCTTTAAAGGACAGTCCTTGCTCCAATGACCAACCTGTCCACAAGACCAACATGGTTTGTTTGCCTTTGGTTTCTTAGCCTTGTTCTTGTCTTTAGACTTAGTATTTTCCTTCTTAGTGATAGTATTTCTTTTTTAGTCCTACAGTCACTACATTCACCTTCGAACTCCCAGCATGTTCAGTAGGCATCACATGTCCTTGCTTGGACTTGTGTTGCTCCTGCACAGAGATGTCCAACATCAGGTTTATCCAAGTGATATCTCCTTTCTGTCTTTTCAGGGAGAGTGCAAACTCTTCCCAAGACTTTGGGAGCTTTTCAATCACAGACATAACCTGAAACTTTTCAGGAAGATCCATACCAGACTCCTTCAAAGGATGTACCAACATCTCAAACTCATGCACCTGCTCAGTCATGGATTTAGTATCCACCAGTTTAAAGTCAAGGAACCTAGCCACATAATACTTTTCCAACCCTTGCGAGTCAGTATTATGTGTCTGGTCAAGCTTATCCCATAAGAGCTTAGCAGTATAGGAGTCAGATGAATAAACATTGAATAGAGTGTTCGCTAAAGCTGCCAGAATTGCAGCCCTAGCCACCCCATCCTTCTCCTCCCACATGGCATAAGCCTTAACAATTTTAGGCTTTTCCTTAACCACAACTGGTTTCTCATACTGCACCACCGACCATAGACCTTTTACCGTTAACCACAGTTTCATCTTTTTCTGCCAACGAGAAAAACCAACACCCCCACCGAATTTATCAGGCATTCCTGACAAATCAATAGGTTGTGGGAAACGATACGTGGTCCAATCAATGGTGGGTACAGTAATAGTAGACCCAGAGCCAGTCTCAACAACGGGAGTTTCAGTTTCGTTAACCATCTTGTTAATTAACAATATATAACACAAATAATCTCTTCAAGATTGTTGGGATTGTTGGGTATAATTAAACTACAGCAACAATAAGGCAATGATGTATATATTAAAACAAGAACAGGCAATAACCAATTAACAAAACAAATCACGAAGGCAAAAAGAATATAATCAGAGACTGAAATATAACAAAAAAGAAGAGAACTTATCTCTCACAGTAGCTTTAGCAAAGGTAACAAGAGAAAAACAAATCAGCTGAGTCGCCAAACCCTTCGAGAGGACTTGGCTATTCTTGAAGAGATTATTGCCCCACTTACGTTGTGATGGGTTGCAGCAATATCGCTCCCAGGATAAAACAGCAACAGATCTAGGTGTTCACAAATACACCAGTGATCAACAGCGACCAGCACCTCAGTTCGCCTGAGAATTATGTATATATATTGTATGTATTGATAGAGAGAGAGAGCAGAGAAAGAATAAGGTTTCTATCCTTAGGACGTATCTCTGTTACTACGTTCTATTCTTTCTGTATGTATATAATACCAAAATAAAACGTAACTGATACTCCATAAAAGGAAGTAAATATTGTGATTTAATTGCATTAACAGCAGCATCAGGATTTATATTTCAGTTATAGTAGCATCAGAATCTAATACTCGTCAGGATTTTATATCCATCAGTATCAGGATCTAACCATCATTAGGATCAGGATTTGATCAACATCAAGATCTGAATTCTAGCCTCCTTCAGGATTTAGTCCATCAGTATCTGATGTCTGACTTCCATCAGGATTCGGCCCATCAGTATTTGATGTATGACTCAGTCCATTAATCCAAGTACTGATTTCTCAGTATAATGCTGTAACAAATAAAGTCTGATTTCATGTTAAAATAAATCAACAAACATCCTCCTTTCAACTCAATTTATTTATTGATTTCACTAGGAAAATGTCTTAGATCCAAACATGAAAGTTTAAGTCCTCATTACAAGGAACAACCTCTACTTGTTAGTTTCCGAAAATTTCATCAAGAACATATTTAAAAAAAAAATATGCCTTAAACTTTCCATTTTCTAACAATTCTTGCTTTTTCACCTTTACCGGCGTGTCGCCGACAACTTCAAATCTATCTAGATAATCTTCGATTATATATAAGTGCAAATCTGTAATGGGGTCTAGTAAGGAAGGATAAGATATAATTTCGGTAGTTTCAGAATCAGAACTATATGATGGGGCGGAATCATGGATCAATTGAGATTCCATTACGATGTTCAATTGATAGTAAAGAAGGAGATGCAGAGAAATTGGAAAAAAGGAAATTAGGGTTCATGGGGATGAGTGAGATAAGAGACGAGTGAGATAGAGATGGGTTGGGTAAAGTGGGTTGGAGTAATTATTGGAAGTCAAACATGTGATTAATTAAGTTAATAAAGTGTGATTATGTGAGTTAATAAAGTAGATATACTTATTTTTATAATAATATAATTTTACTATTTTTGGAATGGGTAGAAATTATAGGACACCCCAAAATAGTAAGTGGGTAGAAATAAATGGGACGGAGGGAGTATAAACAAATATTAATAATGAAAGACAACACAGATTGCCGAAAATAATATAGGCAAACAAAAGAAACCAAAAAGAAAAATACAAATACATATCAACTGGCTATGAACGAAATAACAGGAACAACACCCTCGAAACCAGGCAACTAACAGCAATATTTAAATACAAGAAAAATAGTCTATGAATATGACTATCGCGGGAAACAAAAAAAGTTCCCCAAAGTGAAACAATCACAAGCCACAACAGTCAATAAGAAGTCCAAAAAAAAATATAAAGGCAATTAAAACTAGTATTAGAGTAAACTAAAGAATTCATATAATATTATAAGGGCAAACAAAATGACAAGTAATGGCTCCAGGTAGGCAAGACAAGGCAGTATGGAATAGCACGAGAACCAAAACCAAAAAACTCAATTTAAATAAACGTAATAATCAAAACACGAATAACATAATGCAAAGGCAAACACAAATTTGATTTATAGAGGATAGATGAGAACAAAACAAGAACCACGTAGACAATAATTAATTAAAAACAGGGACCATATAATATGTGAAGAACAGATACAACAACACTATGAATCAATTGATAAAGGTGGACAAGAAGATAAAATTAATCTGAACAATCATTCAAAAACCAAACACAAAAGGAATCAAATATTAAAATTAATACCGGACAATATGTGGATATAAAATCTCTAAAAAACAAAGTAACTATAAAAACAAAAACAAAAAAAAACTTACCTAAATCATGCTATTAAAATAAACTAGTCATAAAATGAATGAAAAACATGTATACAAAGACAAGGCTAGGGTACCAGATAGTCATAGATAACACATAGTCACGTACACATAACATAGTAGATAAGTGAACATGGACACATGAGATGTAATTTACAAAAACAATCTAGAAACATATATATATATATATATATATATATATATCACTAAAACTAAATAAAAAAAATCTACAGGAAAAACAAATGGTTAAGGATATGTAAACCAGTGCACGAGGACAAGAGCAGAGAGAAACCAAAACCTGAGAAAACCACTATTAACTTGTTAGAAATGATTGATGAGAACAGTGTTTGGAAGCTAAAGTCAGAAAACAGAGTTTAGCTGGAAGCAGTCAGAGTTTGATTAAACACTGACTGGAAGCGCAAACAGAGTTTGTTAAACTCTGTAGCGGTATTGTCTGAAGAGTCAACAGTGTTTGAAGATTGATAAATATGGAAGCAATATCTTTGAAGATTGGAAAGCTGTCAAAGAGATTGAGTTGACTTGGAAGACTAAGCAATCGTGATTGATATCAATTGTATAGCTTGATTTTAGGAGTATCAGTTGCTGATTGTACGAAGCTGTATGTTCTATAAATACAGTTAGGTTAACCCTAGAAGGGTAGTCGAACATTGAGAAATCTTTCGATTGTAACCTAAGCAGCTCTCTGTGATATTTACATCACTGAGAGAGGAATTATTAATTCCAAACAGTTTTTAATTGTTAAACAGTGTGTTCTTGTTAAGTTACTCATACAGTATTTGATTGCTTATTGTGTATTCGACCTAACAAGTGGTATCAGAGCCAAATCTGTTATTTTATTACAGCTAAAGATCCAAACACAATAGTAATCAATGGCAGAGATACCTCCACCAAATGAGAAAGCTCCTACTACTGTTAGTAGGTATGAAACAATAAGGGTTCCTATACTTAGGCCATCAGAGTATGCAATTTGGAAGGTGAAAATGACCATGTTTCTGGAGGCTACAGATCCAGAATACCTTGATAGAATTTATGAAGGTCCTCACAAACCAACAAAATTATCTGCTGCTGCTGCTGGTGAGGAATCAAAGGTCATTCCAAAGGAAAAGAAAGATCTAACTGCTGAGGATCTTTCATCTATTGCAAAGGATGCAAAAGTGAGACATTTACTTCACAGTGCATTAGACAATGTTATGTCTAATAAAGTGATTAATTGCACAACTGCAAAGGAAATATGGGATGCACTTGAGGTTAGGTGTCAAGGAACTCCTGCAATCAAGAAAAACAGAAGAAACATACTCACTCAGGAGTATGAGCACTTTGAGGCAAAGTCTGATGAAACCATGACAGAAACATTTGACAGATTCTGTAAACTGCTCAATGATTTGTCATTGGTTAACAAAGAGTATGATTTAGAAGACTCAAATCTCAAGTTTCTTCTTTCTCTACCTGAAAAGTGGGATGTGAAAACAACCACTATAAGAGATAATTATGAACTTGGTGAAACAGAGATTGATGAAATTTATGGACTGCTCAAAACCCATGAATTGGAATTGGAGCAGAGAAACAAAAGATCAAGTAGAAAGTCAAAATCTGTTGCACTCAAGGTTGAGGAGAAACCATCAAAGAAGGAGGCATCAAGGAGAAAGGAAAAAGGGAAAGCCTTAGTCATCCATTCAGAGAATGAGTCATCAAACACTGATGTTGACTCAAACACTGATGGATCATCTGATTCTGAAGATGATGAAGAGATGATGCAAATGGCTGCTTTGATGGTAAAGACCTTCAAGAAGATGGGATACAAGAACTTCAAGAAGGGAAAGAGATTCTCCAGGGACTACTCAAAGTCTGATAAGAAGAATTTCAAGAAAGCTGAGGGAAAGGACTTCAAATCTGGCAAGAAAGAAAAGTCTGAAATTCAATGCTACAAGTGTAAGGAGATGGGTCACTATGCTCCTGAGTGCAAGAAGGGTAAAACTGAAAAGGCACTCTACACCAAAGGCAGAGATTGGGCAGACACTTCAGATTCAGATGAGGAAGTCAACTATGCTCTCATGGCCACTACTCAGACTGAAAATGATGATCTCAAGGTACCTCCAACCACTTATGCTTATAACACTGATAATATAACTGAATTAAGAATTTATCTTAAAGCATTGCATATCAGTTATAGAGATCAGACCTTAGAAAATGAGAGGATAAAGTCTGAGTGTTCTCAACTCAAAGAAAGAAATAAACTTGTTGAGGAACAGTTAGAGAACATGAATAAAATTCAAAAAGAGAGAGATGATGCAGTGTTTATTGAACAGGAGTTGCTAGGTAAGTATAAGCAACTAGAATCTGAATTGGAGGATAGTAAACACATCATTAAAACTTGGACACACTCTGGCAAAGACACTCAAGAAGTGTTTCAGTCAGATACAGTAGGTCTAGGTTACTCTGTTGGAGATGAACTTAGATTTGAAAATAAGGTAAAAGTTAGACCATATTGTTCATCTGAGGGTAATGTCATGGGAACAGGTGGACCTAAGACTGAAGCACAGAAAAAGGCTGTTAAAGAGTCATATGCTAAAACTTTTGTTAAAGAGGCTAACATTGGTTTAATGACAGATAAACAACTCAAGCATAAGCTTAAGGAGATAAAATCTGTCAACAAACAGAGATTGCCTAAGAAAAACAAAAATGGAAAAGTAGGCATCACATCAGGAATTAAGCCAATGCTTGCTTCATTAGCCCCTAGAAAAACATGCTTTAATTGTGGTAGCACTAATCATCTTGCTAGTTTCTGCAGTAAGAATAAGAACATTAATTCTTTGCCTTCTAAAACTGCAGTAAAGAGTGATTATGTGAGAACTAGACCACAGACTTTATGCAAACACTGTGGAAGTACTTGGCATTCTATTTACACTTGCAGAGATTATCATGCTATTTATTATAATTACTATGAACCCAAACCAAATTTGAAATGGGTTAAAGTAAACTCTGCAAATGTAAATTCTGAAAAAGTTAGCTTAAACTCTGTTAATTTGAATTCCGCTGCAAAAGCTAACAGATTTAAGAAAGCCAAAGGATCCAAGCAAGTCTGGATCCTTAAAACTAATAATCAGTGATTGTTTGTGATTGCAGGGCACAAGGGTCAGTACCCTAGTCGTGGACAGTGGATGTTCAGGACACATGACAGGAAATAAAGCCCTGCTATCAGAGTTTGAGGAGAAGGCTGGTCCAGAAGTTTCCTATGGAGATGGCAACATAGGACATACACTGGGATATGGCAATATTAATCTTGGAAATGTCATCATCACAAATGTAGCTCTTGTTCCAGGACTCAAGCATGATTTGCTATCTGTGAGTCAAATCTGTGACAGAGGATATCATGTAGATTTTCAGCCTGAATATTGTCAAGTGATCAGTAAATCTACAGGGAAAGTTGCTCTAGTTGGAAACAGACACAATAACATCTATGAAATCAAATTGTCAACAAACACTGATGGCAAAGCAGTGTGTCTGTCTACAAGGATGTCCAGTGAAGAGAGTTGGAAATGGCACAAGAAACTCTCTCATTTGAATCTGAACAACATCAATGAGCTAATCAAGAATGATCTTGTAAGAGGTCTACCAAAGTCCTTGTTGAATGTAGAAGGACTGTGTGATTCTTGTCAAAAGGCCAAACAGAGAAAAACATCTTTCAAAAGTAAATCTGAGTCTTCAATTGCTGATCCTTATCATCTACTACATGTTGATCTTTTTGGTCCAGTGAATGTGATGTCACTTGGAAAGAAGAAATATGCATTAGTCATTGTTGATGAATATACCAGGTTCACATGGGTATATTTTCTTGCAAAGAAGAATGAAACTGCATTAACACTGACAGAACATGTAATTCAACTGGAAAAAGGGTCAGAGCATCAAGTGAAGATAATCAGAAGTGACAATGGAACTGAGTTCAGGAATTCATCAATGGAAGAATTTTGCAAGAGTAAAGGGATAAAACAAGAGTTTTCTGCACCTGGTACTCCACAACAAAATGGTGTAGTGGAGAGGAAGAACAGAACCTTGATAGAAGCTGCCAGAACCATGCTAGATGAAGCAAAGTTGCCAACATATTTCTGGGCAGAAGCAGTTCAAACTGCTTGTTTTACTCAAAATGCAACACTGATCAACAAGCATGGTAAAACACCATATGAAATGGTAAAGAAGAAAAAGCCAAATCTAAAATATTTTCATATTTTTGGATGCAAGTGCTTTGTGTTGAAGACTCATCCTGAACAGTTGACCAAATTTGACCTAAAGGCAGATGAAGGAATTTTTATTGGCTATCCACTGTCAACTAAAGCATTCAGAGTTTATAATCTGAGAACCAGAGTGATCATGGAATCAATTCATGTGTCATTTGATGACAAGAAAATAACTGGACTTGAAGATGCCAATGAACATGATCAACTGCACTTTGAAAATGAAGATTTATTCTCTGAAAAAGTAAACTCTGATCAGACTGATTTGACAAACTCTGTTGATCTAAACTCTGAACCTCTACTGGTAAATACTGAAGAAACTCTTCAATCAGAAACAAGGGAAGAACCAGTTGAGGGGGAGCATGAAGAATCACATCAAAGTGATAATTCAAACACTGAAAGTGACTCAGTTGATGATTCTGAATCAAACTCTGTTGATTCAAACTCTGTTGATAATTCTGAGAAGTCACATTCAGGGGAAGCATCAGAAAATGAAGAAAGGCCCCAAGAAAATCAGGAGAGCATGGATCAAGGGGGAGGATCACATGATGACAGAAGCAATCTGCCTTCTGCAAGAAAATGGACTAAATCTCACACACCTGATTTGATTATTGGTGATCCTGATGCAAAAGTAAGGACAAGAAGTGCAACAACAAATGAATGTCTGTTTCATGCATTCTTGTCACAATCTGAGCCAAAGAAAGTGGAAGAAGCTCTTAAAGATGCTGACTGGATAACAGCAATGCAAGAAGAGCTAAATGAATTTGAAAGAAATGAAGTGTGGACACTTGTACCAAGGCCCAAGAATAGATCCATTGTTGGTACTAAATGGGTTTTCAGGAATAAAACTGACAGTGAGGGTGTTATCACAAGGAACAAGGCAAGACTGGTTGCAAAAGGCTACTCACAACAGGAAGGAATTGACTATGATGAAACATTTGCACCAGTGGCTAGATTGGAGGCAATCAGGATTTTTCTAGCATATGCCTCCCACATGAAATTCAAAGTGTTTCAAATGGATGTAAAAAGTGCATTTTTGAATGGAAAACTTGAAGAAGAAGTGTTTGTGGAACAACCACCAGGGTTTGTAGATCCAAAATATCCAGATTATGTCTACAGGTTAGACAAGGCACTCTATGGACTTAAGCAGGCACCAAGGGCATGGTATGAAACCCTTGCCAAATTTCTACTAGAAAGTGGATTTCACAGAGGTACTATTGACAAAACTCTGTTTTATTTCCAAAATGGTAGTGACTTGCTTTTAGTTCAGATATATGTGGATGACATTATTTTTGGGTCTACTAATGATAAACTCTGTAAGAAGTTTGCCAAACTCATGCAGTCAAGATATCAAATGAGTATGATGGGAGAGCTTAGTTATTTTCTAGGCCTACAGGTGAAGCAAACAGATGATGGAATTTTTATAAATCAAGCAAAATATACTAGAAATCTTCTCAAGAAATTTGGTATGCTTGACTGTTCATCTGCAACAACTCCCATGGCAACTGCAACAAAGTTGGACAAAGATGCAGGGTCATCAGTAGATGTGACAAGTTACAGAGGAATGATTGGTTCTTTGCTCTATTTGACAGCTAGCAGACCTGATATCATGTATGCAACTTGCTTGTGTGCAAGGTTCCAGGCTGATCCAAGAGAACCACATTTAACAGCAGTAAAGAGAATATTCAAGTACCTGAAGGGCACTATAACTTTGGGGCTGTGGTATCCAAGGGAATCAGAGTTTAAACTTCTTGGTTACTCTGATGCAGACTTTGCTGGATGTAAGATAGACAGAAAAAGCACCAGTGGAAGTTGTCAATTTCTGGGTGACAGACTTGTTTCCTGGTATAGCAAGAAACAGAAGTCAATATCTACATCTACAGCTGAAGCAGAGTATATTGCTGCTGGTAGCTGTTGTGCACAGATTTTATGGATGAAGAATCAACTGCTGGATTATGGATTAAGGTATTCCAAGATACCTATTTACTGTGATAATCAAAGTGCTATTGCAATGACAGGTAATCCAGTGCAACATTCAATGACAAAGCACATCAGCATAAGGTATCACTTCATCAGAGAGCATGTAGAGGAAGGAAACATTGAGCTTCACTTTGTGTCTACGGAACAACAACTTGCAGATATCTTCACCAAGCCATTGAGTGAAGTTACATTTACAAGACTGGTCAATGAACTAGGAATGGTCTCTAGTTTTGACTAGAGATGTTGGTTAGACTCAAAAACTTATTGCTCATGTTTTCTGTAAATTGTTAAGTGCTATGTGAACCTTAGTATTAAACTCTGTTCTGCATGCTAATGTTTAAATCTTTTTAAACTCTGTCAGCATGTCTGTCTGTTAAATACTGTTAACATGTTAGATACACTCAGTGAATTCAGAATTGATTATTGTCTGAATGAAAATACCAATGAAGAAATATGTATGAAGCATGATTCACAGTAATTAAATCATGATTCTTTCTGAGTCACTGCTATCTAATCAGACTTTGTGCAGAAAATTAACACAGCATGATACTGTTTCATATTTATAGCATCTCTTAGTTTATTCAGTCCTAAACTCTGAGTCTATGAATATTGTGTGCATTGCCTCTCATAAATAATTTTGGTTATTGATGAACTCTAAACTCTGATAAGTGACATTCTGTTTCCAAAGGTATGGTTCATGATGATTCCTTGTTTGTACTTGTGAAAACCATAAAACTTGAGATGTGTCATTGATTAGTTTGGTGAGTTCAGATTTATGTCTACACCCTGTGAGAGTTTGCGCCAAATCAGTGATTGATACATTTTCTATCAATCAGTATTTATTGTTGTGTGATATTCATCAGGTAGTATGTTTCTCTAGAACTTGTATTAAACCATTTTGAGACTACATGATATGTGTGTGCATGAAAATGATAAAGGCAATAGGATTTACCATTCTTTCAAACACTGTTCAAAATTCTTTTGAACATTATACAAACACTGTATAAACACTGTTCATAAATTCCATCATTAGTAAACCCCTTTGAGCCTTATTAACTGCTCATTTTTTTTATACTCTGAAGTGTTAAGAGCAGTTATTTTTTTTCTCAAACAGATGAGTATTTCTCAAGAAAAGAAAAGTTTATTCAGTATATATGCTAAATAAAAAAAAAAAAAAAAAAAAAAAACATATATACTGATCTTATACAAATATATACTGTGACTGAACACTTTGTTCTATTATGATGTTCAGCTTGAAATCACTCATGAATAAAACATCTCTTTTCATCTGTTTGATCTTACTCCATTTAAACCCTGAATAAAGTCCTTTTGATTTGTGAATACATGTACTCAAAGTAGTGTAGAATTGGTGGACATTCAAGCATATGGTAGACTCTGCTATTTCTGATTGAATGTGAGTGTAAACACATCACCTAAACACTTGTGTGCTTTGAGAGTTTGTGAGGTTATACAGTTCATGACTGTTATTCACTGAATGATGCTCTGATTTCTATCTCTTGATATTTTTGTCTTTAAAGACTGTGTGCTTACTTGGATAGTCATGGACATCAAAGGGAATGGAAGTTTTCAGATTTCTGTATAACAGTAACTACAGAGTTTAGCATTCATCAAACAATCAGTGTTTAATATGAGAGTTTGTGCATTCAGTGTTTATTAACTGTTTGTTATGGATTTTATGAAATATTAGATGCTCTAAAAATTGATTTCAGTAAACTCTGCTTCACACACACTCATATTCACAACTGTGCAATTTTTGAAAGGATTTTAGTGATAAAGTTGGAAAATTGATAAACACTGTTGAGTTGTGTTCAGTACTCTGAGGTAAAGTCTTATTGAGATGATTTGACTATTTTGGAGAAATTGGGGTAGTTGACAACTGTTAATTAGTGTTAATGTGTCTAAGTGTCGTGATTATAGGAATAACAGCGGTAATTATTAAGTGATCCATTGGCTGTTTGACACGTGTCCCATGATTGTGTCCCACTCACACACTACTCTACAACAGTTGCGCGTCTTTACTGCATAAACGATTGAGTTTTAGTTTACTCTAATCGTTTTTATTCTCTCACCTCACATCTATTCACATTCATCCACTCATAATTACTTACATACTCATTCATTTTCACACTTCTCTTATTCTCTCCTTCACTTTTTGATAAACACTTACAGTGCATATACATCTTTTCTCTGAATATCTTCGTATCTTGTTACTAATGGCAACTAAAGCATTTGATGCAGCAGGGTTAGTCTTTCTCCCTAGTAACTATGCAGCACCATTGGAGAATGAAAATGCTCCACAGGCGTTTCACTTGTTCCAAAACTTCTTGAACGATTCTGAGATAGGGACGGCTCTAACTGCACCACCAACATTATCTGCTTCACAGATTGCTACTTTCTGGACAAACTCTAAATATGATGATGGAGGAGAGGCTGGCACTCCAACAATCATTTTCACTCATGAAGAATCAGAGTATATCATTACTCCAACCACTGTCAGGGATGCTTTGGACTTTGAGACACACACTTCTTACAGTGTTGTTGGTCATGATAGATTGAGGACAATGTTGGAACAAATTGGATGTGCAGGAAACTTGAACAAGATAGGGTCTTTGAGACGGCCAAGTTTGAGAAAGGAATGGAGTTTCTTCTTTGATTGTATAACAAGGGCTTTTGGAAAGAAGACAACAAACTGGGATGCACTGCCTCTGGATACTCTCCAAATTGGTCATGCTCTACTATATGGAGGTAACTTCGATTTTGGTAGACTAGTACTAATGAACTTGGGAGAGCGATTGTCTGAGTCTACTACTGTTTATTTTGCTCGTTTTTGTCAATTGCTATTTACTGCATGTGTGCCTAACATTCCAATTGATGAAGCTGATGTAATTCAGCCTTTTCAAGTTGCTAAGAGAATGTTCACTGATTTGACAAACAAAGATGTCATTAAACAGCAAATACCTGAGTTGTTTATGCCTTTAGCCTTACAAAACTATGTGAACCAACCACAAGACCCTCAATCACCACAACAAATGCCTGAACCACCAGAAACCATAAACTCTGAACCAACAGCTCCAACACCCACAACTACTGTACCTACTACATCTCAACAACCACAACCAGAAACTTTAAACTCTCCACCAATAAACTCTCCACCCTCAAACACTGAACCCTCAAACACTGAACCATTAAACACTGAAGCTTTAAACACTGATACCTTACACTCTGAGCCAGCACCTACTGAACCAGCCAAAACCAAGCCAAAGAGAAAGAAACACACTGCCCAAAACACTAAACATTCAAAGGCTAAACAGACATTACCTGGAGCTGTTTATACTAGAAGAATGAAGCAACATGCAAACAGACCTTCACTTTCACCACCAAAAGAAAGTTCAAGTGAAGATGAAGAGGAGATTGTTGTGCCAATCAAGAAGAGGAGATTAATTCTTTCTGATTCAGATGAAGAGAATGTTGTTGAAGCTCCAGAGGTGGTTTCACAGCAAACACCTACTGTTGAGGATACAGTGAATGTTGAAGTACCTGCAAAAGTTGACATGCCTGCAGAGAATATTGTGGATGACAAAGTAGAAATACCTGCAGAGGTTGAAATGCCTGCAGAGGATACTGTTACTGTTGAAATACCTACAGAGGATAAAATGCCTGTAGAAGAGGATCAAAGAGATGGTTTGTCACCAGTACATGATGTTCTTGAATCAATTCTTGATCCTGTCTCACCTGTTATTCATGATGAAGCTCCTGGTGTAGCTGATGAGCCTGCAGTACATGTTCCTGAAGCTGTGGCATCACACACAGAGCTGGTAACTTCTCAAATTCAAGACAAAGGTGATGAAGCTACTAAGGCAAACTCTGTTGCAGAGCCTGTGCAACATGAGGTGATTATTGAAAAGGTTGCAGAAGTTATTGCAGAAACTGTGGCTGACACTGCTCAGCACAGTGGTTCTTTCAAAGATGGTCAAGCTCAAGGTGCAAGTGATGAAGATAAATCTGACAGTGATGCAAACTCTGATTCTTTTGTGAGTGCACCTGCACAGACAGATAGTAAACATACACCTTTTGCTCAGTCTTGTCCATCACATGCTGTTGAAGTAGAGCATCTTGCTAAATCTGCTGAAAATTGGTATAAACAAGATTGCATTTTTCCAAAAGGGAGAGCATCTGAGTTTGTTAAGCAAACTGCAAAGCAAATTTCAAATCCAGAAATCTTATCCTGTTTAAAGGCAACTGTGGTACAAGTCAAGACTCTGGAAGGAAATTTTGCTGACACTAAACACGAAATTGCTTCCTTGAAGACTGAGATTCAGTCAAGAGAATTGAAGATGGAAAGAGAGTCTAAAATTAAAGCTGTTCAGCTGTCTAAACTTCAAGACACTCTCTTTGCCAGGCTAGGAAAGGTTGAAGAAAATCAGACTGCTTTATCTGCTAAGGTGGACTCAATTGCAAACTCTTTAGAGCTCATTACATCAATACTAATTCCTGATGATGTCAAAAAGGGGGAGAGAGTTACTAAGTCAAAATGCAAAGTTTCTCAAACTCTGACTAAAAAGGATGATGCTGGAGATGGAGGGGCAAGTGATAAAAGCAAGGTTTTAAACTCTGAAAGGCAAACTCTGAGATCTGATAAATCTTTTAAATCACAGTCTGTTGGAACAAACACTGAAACTCAAGGTACCTCAAAGACCAAGAGTTTGGAATTAACATCAAACCCAAAGACTGATGAGGAGTTAGCTGTTAAGCTTTTCATGGAAGAGAATGCAGAAGGAGTGACCATAGAAGATGCTAAAGCTGAAGAGAAGAGTTTACAAGAAAAGCATCTGAAAGCTTTAAAGTCTGAAAAAGGAAAGAAGAATGTGAAAGTTGCTAAAGCTGCAAAGCCTGTTCTTAAAGGTATTCAAATCAAAGAACCTGTTGGTACAGATCAAAGAATGCAAGTATTCAGAAAACCAACAGATGCAGAAGCCAAGCAAAAGCTGAAAAGTATAGTTACAACCTCTGTTGATACACATGTTGTACAGAAGAATGAAGACACAACCTCTGTTGCTGCACAAGTTGTGACCACACCATTATTGTCTTCTCAGTTGAAATCCACATTTAAGAGGGGTGCTCCTCATGATCCAAGACTAGAAGCTACAATTCCAATGGATTTTGCTGATGGTAGAGCTTTATCTGGTAAAGTTGGATACAACAAAGAAGGGATAGGTTCACACAGAGATAAAAGACAATATGTTGGTCCTAGAGATCCTTCTTCACTGTCTGTTCCAGGAGGTGGTGTCACTCAAGAGAGTTTAGACAAACTGGAGTCAGTACAGCTTGTACATCAAAAGAGTCTAGAAAAGGATTTCTTGTTATATTTCATGGCTGATGGAACAGTATTTAAAGTCTCTGAAAAGGATATCGAATTAAAATATGCTGAAGAACTTGAATATGTCCTGTATATTTTCAGAGTTAGGAATCAAAGAGCTCAGTCAGTGGCAAATGTGCTTAGACAAAGAATGATTCAAAACCTTGCAAGAAGGCAAATGAAATTCAACAGCAAGTATGTTCCTAAATACAGAGATTGGAATGGCAATCTGATTGAAATGGAGAAGGGGACTACAAAGCTGAAAACAGATCTTGGAATTACTGTTCTGGATTTCAATGTAAAATCTGAAGAGGTGAAATACATCAGGCTGGGAAATGAGATGAGAAGAAACAAAATCTACGATCTTAGAGCTGCTATCTATCAAACTGATGAGAATGATCCTCAGTTGAGAGAAATCAAAGAAGCTATGCAGATAGAGCTTGAAAATGCTGAAAGAAGGTTGCTTATAGACTATCTCAGAACAGTGCCTGATCTTCAAGAGATTAGAGATTAAAGTCTGTAAGAATTTTCTTATTTCATGTAGAATTTGTTAAGTAAAAGCTTAAACTCTGTTTGTATGTTAAACACTGTAAAACTTTGTATTTGTTTTGACATCATCATTTACTGTAAACTTGTACATTTTTGCTAATGGACAAGTTGGGGGAGATTGTTAGAAATGATTGATGAGAACAGTGTTTGGAAGCTAAAGTCAGAAAACAGAGTTTAGCTGGAAGCAATCAGAGTTTGATTAAACACTGACTGGAAGCGCAAACAGAGTTTGTTAAACTCTGTAGCGGTATTGTCTGAAGAGTCAACAGTGTTTGAAGATTGATAAATATGGAAGCAATATCTTTGAAGATTGGAAAGCTGTCAAAGAGATTGAGTTGACTTGGAAGACTAAGCAATCGTGATTGATATCAATTGTATAGCTTGATTTTAGGAGTATCAGTTGCTGATTGTACGAAGCTGTATGTTCTATAAATACAGTTAGGTTAACCCTAGAAGGGTAGTCGAACATTGAGAAATCTTTCGATTGTAACCTAAGCAGCTCTCTGTGATATTTACATCACTGAGAGAGGAATTATTAATTCCAAACAGTTTTTAATTGTTAAACAGTGTGTTCTTGTTAAGTTACTCATACAGTATTTGATTGCTTATTGTGTATTCGACCTAACATAACTTTAGATGGAAACTCCGTGAACCAAAAAGAAGGCCTTCAACTCTGATACCAATGAAGGATTTACACCTACAAAAAAATAGAAAATAGAAATAATAATTTTATTTGGGGTTCCGAATTGTGAAATGATCAAAGCTTTTTTCATGTTCTTTTTTATGCTTTTTTTCTTATGATATGAATCACTATTTATAGGCTTTTCCTTCACATCCTCCACCCCAAATAATGTAACAGCCCAATAAATATCATTCACAATACATAAATATTATGTAACTCCTAATTTATTGCACTTTAATTGTCATTATGTGAATAGATTTGTAACTTACAAATGTATTATCCACATAAACAATATTTGTAACTCTCAAATACATAAATAATGTATTTTATTCCTTTTCTTTTATTTCACAAAAATAAGTCAAATATAACAATTTGATCCTAAATATCAACAAGATACTCTATTGGTAGTGGACTAGTAGGATGATACTGAATTGTGAGCATATCAAAACTACAAATTGATGTTCTTGAAATCCTGTAACAAATTAAATCACGGAGCATCTTAAATTGATCAAACCATTGCATCTGGAAGGCAAGTAAAAGGGGTCATTACATCATTATGGAACCACTACTCATTTACATACCAGATGGTTGCACATCCTGTTGTTAAATTTGCACCATGCTCGAAATTTGCCTTTAGTAGAATTAAAGTGGGTATTCAGGTGAGTTAGCCCCCGAAATATAGTTGACATATATATATATATATAGGCCATTGCTCCATAACAAACACCCTTATATAACAAACAATAAAGAACACCTTAAATCTAATAGATCCATTGGCCCCGCCAAGGGCACCCAATACAAAAAGTTGTTATTTTTTTAACCTATATCCATTCAGCAAAAAAAATTACTGTTCATGATGATGTCACTGCTGACGTCATCATGGCGCCATCATGAACAGTATTTTTTTATATTTTTTTTGTTGGATGGATAGAGGATAAAAAAAAATAACAACTTTTTGTATTGGGTGCCATGACGGAACTATTAGATTAGATTAAATATGAGATGTTCTTTATTGTTTGTTATATAAGGTATTTGTTATGGAGTGCAACTCTCTATATATATATATAAATATCTTGCTGACAAAATTTGTGATAAGGCGATCATCACATTAATGCAACCTGTATCCAAGTTTGAGTCGCCATGGATGGCATATTAGTATATTACATGTATGAGAATTTGTCACCGAGCAAAGAAAAGTGTAAGAACTTTGTAATTCTCTACATCATCAAAAACAAAGTGTGTGCTCACGGAAGAAAGTTACGGTACTTGTTAGATTTAGATTGCATTAATGTGGGGAAACCAAAACGACCTACTTAAGATCATTACTGAAATGTCACCAGTGTCTAGGTTGAGTCACTTTGGATGGTATGTTATAGTTATGAGAATTTGTCAACAAGCAAAGAGAGTGTAATATCTTTGTTATTCTCTTAGCAGAAAAAACAAAGTGTAAAGACTTACAAGAGAAAGTCATGGTACTTGTTAGATTGGAGTTGCATTAATGTTTGGAAACCAAGACGATCTACTCATTAAGCAAATTTTTCTTAATATTAACCTCAGATTGCTCTCTGTAATTTTGTGCTCTAATTTACTTGCAGCGCTACACAAAGGCATTAAAGAGACTGTTTGGCTGGGGCTTAAAACCCCAGCTTAAAGTAATTTTTGACTTTAAGTTAAAAAATGTCTGTTTGTGTAATACGTCAGAAAATGACTTAAAGTTAAAAAAAATAGCTTAAAACTAGAAGTTGGTATGAGTTATTCTTTGAATGACTTATTTTATTTTAATGATTTTATTTGATAAAAGTTAATATCATCATTCAAATTAATAATAATCAAATTTATTTTTATTTTTACATTTTTAAGAATTCATAAGTTACTATTATAAAAAATTACCCAAACAGATATTGACTTAAAAAAGTTTCCT
The DNA here is from genome assembly GCA_037693485.1 of Kitagawia praeruptora. Lineage (NCBI taxonomy): Eukaryota > Viridiplantae > Streptophyta > Magnoliopsida > Apiales > Apiaceae > Kitagawia > Kitagawia praeruptora. The sequence goes on from CM075349.1 coordinate 45,022,381, forward strand.
TTTCACTTATCACTTTAAGCAACTTTAAGTCATAAATAATAATTTTAAGTTAAGCCAAACGACCTCTAAATGTTTTTGTATCTTTTTAGAGTTGACAGGAATCATCTACACAACCATCGTTCACACTTTCATAGGCTCTCCAGTAAAAATGATCAAACATTTAAGAAAAATACAAATTTACCAAAATTGTTCTGCTGCTGCATTATTTAAGATAACTTGATTCGAGTAGGTGATAGAGTATTTACTTATATGTATTTTAAATGATTTTATTCCTCATATTAATTATATTTTGCATTTAATTGGATTTTTATTAAATAAATTTTAATGTTTTATTGTAGGAAGCAATAGATCCTAAACTTGGATGGATTGGAAAATAAAGAGCTGAATTTGGAGATTTTTTAGAAGAAATTCGGATTTGTTAAGCTACACGCGCGAACTTCACTAGGGGTGATCATTCGGTCGGTTCGGTTTTTAACCGAACCGAATAACAAAAACCGAAAAATCGAAATCCGATTTTTACCGAACCGATTTATCAGTAGAAACCGAACCGAAAAACCGAAAAACCGAATTGAAATATTTCACCAAAACCGAACCGAACCGATTTAAAAATATATATATATAATATTTTTTTTAATTTTAAAATTAATTTTAATAGAAAATATATTAAAATATGTAACAATTAAAACAAAATAAAACACAAACTATCAATTTAAATATTTAAACTTAATTTTGAATTAATTAAATCATGCATATATATATATAATATAAACATATAAATATATAATATAAATAAAATATATATATATATAATTCGGTTATTTCGGTTTGAACCGAAGTTTTTTAAAAAAAACCGAACCGAAATAAATTTCGGTTTATACCGAAAAACTGAAATAACCGAAATTTTTAGAAAAATACAATCCAAACCGAACCGAAATTCAACATTTCGGTTCGGTTTTTCGGTTTCGGTTCGGTTTTGCTCAGCCCTAAACTTCACTGTTTGGGCCATATCTTGAGTTCTACAAGTCTGTTTTGGACGATTTAACAGCCCACGCGAAGATAACAGAATTCTCTTTCATTCTAAAGTGGTCCAAGTATCAAATTACAACTGGAACGACCCAGAAATACTGAAGAGAAGACAGTTACGGATTTTCCTTGTAAAACAGAATCTGTTTAGGAAACGTATTTTTGTATTTTTTCCTAAAAGCATTAAAATATTTTTATTAGAGACATATAGAGACATCAGATATTATTAGTAGGTTCCACGTTCCTAGAGAAGAGAAGAGAGGCTACGCTCAAGAGGGAAAAAGCTTGGGTAGACGAGATTGTTGCGAATACAGATTTCATCTTTTCTCCTTACTTTTCCATATGTTAACATACTCTTGTGTATTGATTTCTTTTGAGCTGATAAACTAATTTTTTCTCTAGGCCTTTGATGGATTCTTTTGTTAATATATAAGTTATATTCTCTACTCTGTTTTTGTGGTCATTAATTGTTTATCTTGATTTGTGTTTAATGCTTCTCAAAGATTGATCACCCTTGAGATTGAATCAGTAATTTATGTGGAATTGGAAGAGAAAACCTAAGTTAAGACCCAATCAATATAACCTAGGATTAATATTTATATTAATTTGCGGTTAGGATAAGAATATACCTAAACACCTTAGGTAGTCCAATTAAGGCGAAGCTTAATGCTATTTATGGATTTAAATTCTACATAGGAATATGAGAGTTAATGCATAAATTAGAGTCACTTGAGATTCGGAAGGTCCTTGTGAATACTTGATAGCCTTAGACTAGCAATTAGATCACGAGAATAGAGGTTGAGGAAGAAACTTGTTGAAGAACATTAGAGGAAGTTAAAGGCCTAGTTTTCATTCTCTTGGAATTTATTATTCGATATTGTGTTATTTTAATTATTTAGTGATAATTTAGTAAACACTCTACTTGATTTTTATTTAGACTTGAATTGAAAGAAAGATAGTAAGTGGTATTTAACAGCTTACAAGCAATCCTCGTGGGAACGAACTTATTTACTACTTGTTGTGATACGTACTCTTGCGTTAAAGTTGTAAAACCGATAATAGTAGGAAATCATCAATCGGTTGTACCATGACTTTGAATTTACGTTAGTTACGTATAGTGAACTAGTATTATGTTCAGGAAAAGAAGATAAACAATATTAATTCATAGAACTTTCTAGAACCTAATTATCTTAGCTTAGGCCTTTATAATCTAGAGAAAAGGGGTTATGTTACCGGTGTGATGAAAAATGGTCTATTGGCCACTGGTGTAAACGCAAGGAGCTGAGCGTACTATTAACTTGTGAAGAAGAAGAGGATGAAGTCGAGCTCATTCCTACCAGCCCTATATGTGAGGAACCAATAGAGGTACAACCCGACCCTATTCAACCTAAAATCTTGTTAAATTCAGTCATGGGTATTTTGAGTCCTCGTACATTAAAACTGTTGTGGCAGATTGGGGGCAGTGATGTAGTGGTTATAGTGGACCCAGGTGCCACACATAATTTCATCTTGAATACATTGGCAAGGAGGTTGGGTCTACCAATAAACTCGTTGAAATCATTTGGGGTATCTCTGGGTACTGGGGAGGTTGTACAAGGCGAAGGGGAGTGTCGTTCTGTGATGTTAGAGTTACAAGGCATTGTCGTGGTAGAAACCTACTTGGTTCTCCCTTTGGGCAATTCAGACTTGATTTTAGGCATACAATGGTTAGAGAAGTTGGGCACCATGACCGCGAATTGGACAACACAAACACTTAAGTTTCAAATGGGGGAGGAGTTGGTTACATTACGTGGTGACCCGTATTTGAGCAGAAGTGGAATTTCACTGAAAGCCATGATACGAACCTTGTAAAAAGAGAAAATGGGATTTCTGGTCGAGTTGAATCAAATACAGGGGAATGAAGAATGCGCGGCCAGTCCGGAAGGCAAACCAAAATTTGTGTTACCACTGTTAGGCAAATTTGACAATGTGTTTAATATGCCCGCATGATTACCACCACAGCAAAAGCAAGAGCATGCTATTGTGTTGAAAGAGGGAACAACTATCATAAATGTATGACCGTATCGGTACCCACATGTGTAGAAAGGATAAATAGAGAGATTGGTGACAGAAATGCTTCAAGCCGGGATTATACAGCCTTTGGTAAGTCCTTTCTCCAGCCCAGTTTTATTGGTTAAAAAGCGCGATGGTTCTTGGCGTTTCCACATAGACTACAGAGCTTTGAACAAGTCCACCATCCTTGACAAGTACCCAATACTGGTAATATTCGACGAGTTACTCGATAAATTACATGGGGCAGCAGTGTTTACGAAGTTGGATCTAAAATCAGGGTACCACCAGGTTCGGATGAAGGTAGAAGACATCCCAAAAACCGCGTTTCGTACGCACGAGGGACACTATGAATTTTTGGTACTTCTTTTTGGGTTAACAAATGGTCCCGCAACCTTTCAAGCAATAATGAACGATGTTTTCCGACCATACCTCCTCAAGTTCGTTCTTGTTTTCTTTGACGACATTCTGGTATATAGTCGTAGACTCGTAGTCGAGAGGAGCATTTGGTACATCTGGAAACTGTGTTACAGACTCTTAGGAAACATCAGCTGTATGTCAATCTCAAGAAATGTGAGTTCGGTGAACCACAGGTGGCTATTTAGGTCACATTATCTCTAATTCTGGGGTGACAGTGGACATGTCGAAGGTTCAATCAATGCAGGAGTGGCCCATACCAACGACCCTCAAAAGTCTGCGCAACTTTCTAGGTTTAACGGGGTATTACCGGAAGATTATCCAAGGATATGCCAACATTGCCAGCCCCCTTACTGACCAGCTAAAACAGGATAAATTATGTTGGACGGGTGAAGCTACACAAGCTTTCGAGGCTTTAAAGACAGTAATGATGAGGGCTCTGATACTGGCCATGCCTGACTTTAAGAAGCAGTTTATTGTGGAAATAGATGCATACGGGTATGGTTTAGGCGATGTTTTACTTCAAGACAATCATCTGGTCGCCTACTATAGCAAAGTTCTTGGCCCACGAGCTTGACTTAAATCTATATACGAGAAAGAATTGATGGCAATCGTGCTTGTAGTCCAAAAATGGTGTCATTACTTGCTGGGAACACAGTTTATAGTGCGAACAGACCAACAGAGTCTGAGGTTCTTGCTCGAACAGCGGGAGGTAGGAGCAGATTATCAGAAATGGGTCAGCAAACTACTAGGTTTCCAGTTTGAAATACATTATAAACCAGGCCCTACAAATCGGGTGGTAGATGCACTATCCAGGGAATTTGCAGAGAAAATGGAGCTCACAACCATGGTGACAATGGGAGGTGTACAGTGGAGCGAAATCAGCTCCCAAATTGAACAATACCCATTTGTGCAAATGATGATTTCAGCCATCAATAAAGGAGAATATCACCCTAAGGGGTATACAGTAAAACAGGGCATCCTTCGATACAAAGATGGACTTGTCATTCCTGCAAACTCTTCTTTGTGCACCAAGCTACTTCATGAATATCATGAGAGCCCCATGGGAGGGAATGCAGGGGACTTCCGGACTTATCAACGCCTGGCCCAGGAATGGTATTGGCCAGGTATGAGGTGAGTTGTGCAAAAATATGTTAGAGAATGTGTTGTTTGCCAACAACAAAAGGTAGCCTCCCTTCACCCAGCTGGGCAACCCCTGCCCATTCCGTCTCGGATTTGGAGGATATCTCCTTAGATTTTGTCGAAGGGCTACCTCGCTCCAAGAATGTGGACTATATGCTGGTTGTGGTTGATAGGCTCTCAAAATATAGCCATTTCATTGGTCTCAAGCATCCGTTCACAACCCAAACAATGGCTCAGGCTTTTATACAAGAAGTGGTTCGCCACCATGGGTTCCCCTCAACGATAGTCTCGGACAGAGATAAGATTTTCTTGAGTTTATTTTGGAAGGAGCTTCTCAAACTCCAAGGAACTAGCCTTCATAGAAGCACCGCTTACCACTGATAAATGGATTTTAGATCCATTTAGAGCATTCCAAATTGGCTTAAATTGATTGCTTTGGCCTCAAGTTTGTGGTAGTTGATAAGTGGATTTTATATCCATTTATTATGCGCTAAATGGACCTAAATTGGTGGTTTATCCTTAAGTATGTTGTGTCTTTTAATTAGTTTTATGTTGTTTCAAGTCTTTGTAGTGCAAAACTCACAGCTTCAGGTATCCTGGCGATAAAAGGTTAAAAGACGGTGGATTTCTGGCTCAGATGGACTGGCTACGAGGAAAAGGAATTATCATAAAGATGTTCTGAGTGATATATTCTTAAAGCAGGAATCCCGGTTGGAATTGTTATATTTTTCTCCAAGCAAAAGGACTCCGATTTCGGACCCTCCATAGACCATAACTTGCATCTGGACGAGCAATAAGGAAATAGAATTATCACAAAAATATGGAAAGTGACATATTCTTAAAGCAGGAATCCCGGTTGGAATTGATATAATTTTTGTTAAGCAAAAGGAGTCCGATTTCCGGCCCTCAGAAGACCGCAGCTTAGGACTTAAGGATTTATTTATATTAATAAATAATTTATTTAATTAGAAAATTATATTTATAAATATCTAATAATATTAGATATTTATTTTTATAATTTTTAAATTAAATTAATTATTTATTAATTAAAGATTATAAGCTGTGCGGGGTAAAATGTTAGAAATGATTGATGAGAACAGTGTTTGGAAGCTATAGTGACAAAACAGAGTTTAGCTGGAAGCAGTCAGAGTTTAGTTAAACACTGACTGGAAGCGCAACAGAGGTTGTTAAACTCTGTAGCGGTATTGTCTGAAGAGTCAACAGTGTTTGAAGATTGATGCAAGATAAATATGGAAGCAATATCTTTGAAGATTGGAAAGCTGTCAAAGAGATTGAGTTGACTTGGAAGACTGGAGCAATCGTGATTGATATCAATTGTATAGCTTGATTATAGGAGAATCAGTTACTGATTGTACGAAGCTGTATGTTCTATAAATACAGTTAGGTTAACCCTAGAAGGGTATCGAACATTGAGAAATTCATTGATTGTAACCTAAGCAGCTCTCTGTGATATTTACATCACTGAGAGAGGAATTGTTAATTCCAAACAGTTTTTAAAGTGTTAAACAGTGTGTTCTTGTTAAGTTACTCATACAGTATTTGATTGCTTATTGTGTATTCGACCTAACAAGTGGTATCAGAGACTAATCTGTTACTTTATTACAGTTAAAGATCCAAACACAATAGTAATCAATGGCAGAGATACCTCCACCAACTGAGAAAACCCCTACTACTGTTAGTAGGTATGAAACAATAAGGGTTCCAATACTTAGGCCATCAGAGTATGCAATCTGGAAGGTAAAAATGACCATGTTTCTGGAAGCCACAGATCCAGAATACCTTGATAGAATTTATGAAGGTCCTCACAAACCTACAAAGTTATCTGCTGCTGCTGCTGGTGAGGAATCAAAGGTCATTCCAAAAGAAAAGAAAGATCTAACTGCTGAGGATCTTTCATCTATTGCAAAGGATGCAAAAGTGAGACATTTACTTCACAGTGCATTAGACAATGTTATGTCTAATAAAATGATTAATTGCACAACTGCAAAGGAAATATGGGATGCACTTGAGGTTAGGTGCCAAGGAACTCCTGCAATCAAGAAAAATAGAAGAAACATACTCACTCAGGAGTATGAGCACTTTGAGGCAAAGTCTGAAGAAACCATGACAGAAACATTTGACAGATTCTGTAAACTGCTCAATGATTTGTCATTGGTTAACAAAGAGTATGATTTAGAAGACTCAAATCTCAAGTTTCTTCTTTCTCTACCTGAAAAGTGGGATGTGAAAACAACCACTATAAGAGATAATTATGAACTTGGTGAAACAGAGATTGATGAAATTTATGGGCTGCTCAAAACCCATGAATTGGAATTAGAGCAGAGAAACAAGAGATCTAGTAGAAAGTCAAAGTCTGTTGCTCTTAAGGTTGAGGAGAAACCATCAAAGAAGGAAGCATCAAGGAAAAAGGCAAAAGGAAAAGCTTTAGTCATACACTCAGAAAGTGAGTCATCAAACACTGATAATGACTCAAATACAGATGAAACATCTGATTCTGAAGATGATGAAGAGATGATGCAAATGGCTGCATTGATGGTAAAGACCTTCAAGAAGATGGGCTTCAAGAACTTCAAGAAGGGAAAGAGATTCTCCAGGGACTACTCAAAGTCTGACAAGAAGAATTTCAAGAAATCTGAGGGAAAGGACTTCAAATCTGGTAAGAAAGATAAGTCTGAAATTCAATGCTACAAGTGTAAGGAGATGGGTCACTATGCTCCTGAGTGCAAGAAGGGTAAAACTGAAAAGGCACTCTACACCAAAGGTAGAGATTGGGCAGACACTTCAGATTCAGATGAGGAAGTCAACTATGCTCTCATGGCTACTACTCAGACTGAAAATGATGATCTCAAGGTACCCCCAACTACCTATGCTTATAACACTGATAATATAACTGAATTGAGAATTTATCTTAAAGCATTACATATCAGTTATAGGGATCAGACTTTAGAAAATGAGAGGATAAAGACTGAGTGCTCTCAACTCAAAGAAAGAAATAAACTTGTTGAGGAACAGCTAGAGAACATGAATAAAATTCAGAAAGAGAGAGATGAAGCAGTGTTTATTGAACAGGAGTTGCTAGGTAAGTATAAGCAACTAGAATCTGAATTGGAAGATACTAAACACATCATTAAAACTTGGACACACTCTGGTAAAGATACTCAAGAAGTGTTTCATTCAGATACAGTAGGTCTAGGTTACTCTGAAGGAGATGAACTTAGATTTGAAAATCAGGTAAAAGTTAGACCACATCGTTCATCTGAAGGTAATGTCATGGGAACAGGTGGACCTAAGACTGAAGCACAGAAAAAGGCTGTTAAAGAGTCATATGCTAAAACTTTTGTTAAAGAGGCTAACATTGGTTTAATGACAGATAAACAACTCAAGCATAAGCTTAAGGAGATAAAATCTGTCAACAAACAGAGATTGCCTAAGAAAAACAAAAATGGAAAGGTAGGCATAACATCAGGAATTAAGCCAATGCTTGCTTCATTAGCTCCTAGAAAAACATGCTTTAATTGTGGTAGCACTAATCATCTTGCTAGTTTCTGCAGTAAGAATAAGAACATTAATTCTTTGCCCTCTAAAACTGCAGTAAAGAGTGATTATGTGAGAACTAGACCACAGACTTTATGCAAACACTGTGGAAGTACATGGCATTCTATTTACACTTGCAGAGATTATCATGCTATTTACTATAATTACTATGAACCCAAGCCAAATTTGAAATGGGTTAAAGTAAACTCTGCAAATGTAAACTCTGAAAAAGTTAGCTTAAACTCTGATAATGTGAATTCCGCTGCAAAAGCTAACAGAATTAAGAAAGCCAAAGGATCCAAGCAAGTCTGGATCCTTAAAACTAATAATCAGTGATTGTTTATGATTGCAGGGCAATAGGGTTAGTACCCTAGTCGTGGACAGTGGATGTTCAGGACACATGACAGGAAATAAAGCCCTGCTATCAGAGTTTGAGGAGAAAGCTGGCCCAGAAGTTTCCTATGGAGATGGCAACATAGGACATACACTGGGATATGGCAATATTAATCTTGGAAATGTCATCATCACAAATGTAGCTCTGGTTCCAGGACTCAAGCATGATCTGCTATCTGTGAGTCAAATCTGTGACAGAGGATATCATGTAGATTTTCAGCCTGAATATTGTCAAGTGATCAGTAAATCTACAGGGAAAGTTGCTCTAGTTGGAAACAGACACAATAACATCTATGAAATTAAATTGTCAACAAACACTGATGGCAAAGCAGTGTGTCTGTCAACAAGAATGTCCAGTGAAGAGAGTTGGAAGTGGCACAAGAAACTCTCTCATTTGAACCTGAACAACATCAATGAGCTAATAAAGAATGATCTTGTGAGAGGTCTACCAAAGTCCTTGTTGAATGTAGAAGGACTGTGTGATTCTTGTCAAAAGGCTAAACAGAGAAAAGCCTCCTTCAAAAGCAAATCTGAGTCTTCAATTGTTGATCCTTATCATCTACTACATGTTGATCTTTTTGGTCCAGTGAATGTGATGTCTCTTGGAAAGAAGAAATATGCTCTAGTCATTGTTGATGAATATACCAGATACACATGGGTATATTTTCTTGCAAAGAAGGATGAAACTGCATTAACACTGACATAACATATAATTCAACTGGACAAAGGGTCAGAGAATCAAGTGAAGATAATCAGAAGTGACAATGGAACTGAGTTCAGGAATTCATCAATGGAAGAGTTTTACAAGAGTAAAGGAATAAAACAAGAGTTTTCTGCACCTGGCACTCCACAACAAAATGGTGTAGTGGAGAGGAAGAACAGAACCTTGATAGAAGCTGCCAGAACCATGCTAGATGAAGCAAAATTGCCAACCTATTTCTGGGCAGAAGCAGTTCAAACTGCTTATTTTACTCAAAATGCAACATTGATCAACAAGCATGGTAAAACACCATATGAAATGGTGAAGAAGAAGAAGCCAAATCTAAAATATTTTCATATTTTTGGATGCAAATGCTTTGTGTTGAAGACTCATCCTGAACAGTTGACCAAATTTGACCTAAAGGCAGATGAAGGAATTTTTATTGGCTATCCACTGTCAACTAAAGCATTCAGAGTTTATAATCTGAGAACCAGAGTGATCATGGAATCAATTCATGTGTCATTTGATGACAAGAAAATAACTGGACTTGAAGATGCCAATGAACATGATCAACTGCACTTTGAAAATGAAGATTTATTCTCTGAAAAAGTAAACTCTGATCAGACTGATTTGACAAACTCTGTTGATCTAAACTCTGAACCTCTACTGGTAAATACTGAAGAAACTCTTCAATCAGAAACAAGGGAAGAACCAGTTGAGGGGGAGCATGAAGAATCACATCAAAGTGATAATTCAAACACTGAAAGTGACTCAGTTGATGATTCTGAATCAAACTCTGTTGATTCAAACTCTGTTGATAATTCTGAGAAGTCACATTCAGGGGAAGCATCAGAAAATGAAGAAAGGCACCAAGAAAATCAGGAGAGCATGGATCAAGGGGGAGGATCACATGATGACAGAAGCAATTTGCCTTCTGCAAGAAAATGGACTAAGTCACACACACCTGATTTGATTATTGGTGATCCAGATGCAAAAGTAAGGACAAGAAGTGCAACAACAAATGAATGTCTGTTTCATGCATTCTTGTCACAATCTGAGCCAAAGAAAGTGGAAGAAGCTCTTAAAGATGCTGACTGGATAGCAGCAATGCAAGAAGAGCTAAATGAATTTGAAAGAAATGAAGTGTGGACACTTGTACCAAGGCCCAAGAACAGATCCATTGTTGGTACTAAATGGGTTTTCAGGAATAAAACTGACAGTGAGGGTGTTATCACAAGGAACAAGGCAAGACTGGTTGCAAAAGGCTACTCACAACAGGAAGGAATAGACTATGATGAAACATTTGCTCCAGTGGCTAGATTGGAGGCAATCAGAATTTTTCTAGCATATGCCTCTTATAAGAAATTCAAAGTGTTTCAGATGGATGTAAAAAGTGCATTTTTGAATGGAAAACTTGAAGAAGAAGTGTTTGTGGAACAACCACCAGGTTTTGTAGATCCAAAATATCCAGACTAGGTCTACAGGTTAGACAAGGCACTCTATGGACTTAAGCAAGCACCAAGGGCATGGTATGAAACCCTTGCCAAATTTCTACTAGAAAGTGGATTTCACAGAGGTACTATTGACAAAACTCTGTTTTACTTCCAAACTGGTAGTGACTTGCTTTTAGTTCAGATATATGTAGATGACATCATTTTTGGGTCTACTAATGATAAACTCTGTAAGAAGTTTGCCAAACTCATGCAGTCAAGATATCAAATGAGTATGATGGGAGAGCTTAGTTATTTTCTAGGCCTACAGGTGAAGCAAACAGATGATGGAATTTTTATAAATCAAGCAAAATATACCAGAAACCTTCTCCAGAAATTTGGTATGCTTGACTGTTCATCTGCAACAACTCCCATGGCAACTGCAACAAAATTGGACAAAGATGCAGGGTCATCAGTAGATATGACAAGTTACAGAGGAATGATTGGTTCTCTACTCTATTTGACAGCTAGCAGACCTGATATCATGTATGCAACTTGTTTGTGTGCAAGGTTCCAGGCAGATCCAAGAGAATCACATTTAACAGCAGTAAAAAGGATATTTAAGTATCTCAAGGGCACTATGACTTTGGGGCTGTGGTATCCAAGAGAATCAGAGTTTAAACTTCTTGGTTATTCAGATGCAGACTTTGCAGGCTGTAAGATAGACAGAAAAAGCACTAGTGGTAGTTGTCAATTTCTGGGTGACAGACTTGTTTCCTGGTACAGCAAGAAACAGAAGTCAATATCTACATCTACAGCTGAAGCAGAGTATATTGCTGCTGGCAGCTGCTGTGCACAGATTTTATGGATGAAGAATCAACTGCTGGATTATGGATTAAGGTATACCAAGATACCTATTTACTGTGATAATCAAAGTGCTATTGCAATGACAGGTAATCCAGTACAACATTCAATGACAAAGCACATCAGCATAAGGTATCACTTCATCAGAGAGCATGTAGAGGAAGGCAACATTGAGCTTCACTTTGTGTCTACAGAACAACAACTTGCAGATATCTTCACCAAGCCATTGAGTGAAGCTACATTTACAAGACTGGTCAATGAACTAGGAATTGTCTCTAGTTTTGACTAGAGATGTTGGTTAGACTCAAAAACCTATTGCTCATATGTTACAAATTGTTAAGTGCTTATTTGAACCTTAGTATTAAACTCTGTTCTGCATGCTAATGTTTAAAACTTGTTAAACTCTGTCAGCATGTCTGTCTGTTAAACACTGTTAACATGTTAGATACACTCAGTGAATTCAGAATTGATTATTGTCTGAATGAAAACACCAATGAAGAAAAATGTATGAAGCATGATTCTCAGTAAATAAATCATGATTCTTTCTGAGTCACTGTAATCTAATCAGACTTTGTGCAGTAAATCAACACAGCATGATACTGTTTCATATTTATAGCATCTCTTAGTTTATTCAGTCCTAAACTCTGAGTCTATGAATATTGTGTGCATTGCCTCTCATAAATAATTTTGGTTATTGATGAACTCTAAACTCTGATAAGTGACATTCTGTTTCCAAAGATATGGTTCCTGATGATTCCTTGTTTGTACTTGTGAAAACCATAAAACTTGAGATGGGTCATTGATTAGTTTGGTGAGTTCAGATTCATGTCTACACCCTGTGAGAGTTTGAGCCAAATCAGTGATTGTTACATTTTCTATCAATCAGTATTTATTGTTGTGTGATATTCATCAGGAAGTATGTTTCTCTAGAACTTGTATTAAACCATTTTGAGACTACATGATATATGTGTGCATGAAAATGATAAAGGCAATAGGATTCACCATTTCTTCAAACACTGTTCAAAATTCTTTTGAACTTTGTTCAAACACTGTATAAACACTGTTCATAATTTCCATCCTTAGTAAACCTCTTTGAGCCTTATTAACTGCTCATTTTTCTTATACTCTGGAGTGTTAAGAGCAATTATATTTTTTTTTCTCAAGCAGATGAGTGTTTCTCAAGAAAAGAAAAGTTTACTCAGTATATATGCTAAATAAAAAAAAATAAAAAATAAATAAAAAAAAAATAAAAAAAAGGGGCATATATACTGATCTTGTACAAATATGTACTAACATTGTGACTGAACACTTTGTTCTATTAAAATGTTCAGCTTAAAGTCACTCATGAATAAAACATCTCTTTTCATCTGTTTGATCTTACCTCATTACAACCCTGAATAAAGTCCTTTTGATTTGTGAATACATGTACTCAAAGTAGTGTAGATTTGGTGGACATTCAAGCATATGGTAGATTCTGCTATTTCTGATTGAATGTGAGTGTAAACACTTCACCTAAACACTTGTGTGTTTGAGAGTTTGTGAGATTATTCAGTTCATGACTGGTATTCACTGAATGATGCTCTGATTTCTATCTCTTGATCTTTTTGTCTTCAAAGACTGTGTGCTTACTTGGATAATCATGGACATCAAAGGGAATAGAAGTTTTCAGATTTCTGTATTACAGTAACTACAGAGTTTAGCATTCATCAAACAATCAGTGTTTACTATGAGAGTTTGTGCATTCAGTGTTTATTGATTTTTGTTATGGATTTTATGAAATACTAGATGCTCTAAAAATTGATTTTAGTAAACTCTGCTTCACACACACTGATATTCACAACTGTGCAATTTTTGAAAGGGTTTTAGTGATAAAGTTGGATAATTGATAAACACTGTTGAGTTGTGTTAAGTACTCTAAGGTAACAGTTTCATTGAGATAATTTGACTATTTTGGAGTAATTGAGGTAGTTGACAACTGTTAATTAGTGTTAATATGTCGTGATTATAGGAATGACTGCGGTAATTATTAAGTGATCCATTGGTTGTTTGACACGTGTCCCATGATAGTGTCCCATTCACACATTACTCTACAACAGTTGCGCGCTTTTACTAAATAAACGATTGAGTTTTAATTTTACTCTAATCGTCTTTAGTCTCTCACTCCATATCGATTCACATTCACCCACTCACAGTTACTTGCATACTCATTCACTTTCAAAATTCTCATACACTCTCCTTCACATTTTGGTAAACACTTCACATACATCTTTTCTCTAACTCTCTTCGTATCATATCTTACTAATGGCAACTAAAGCGTTTGATGCAGCAGGGTTAGTTTTTCTTCCTAGCAACTATGCGGCACCACTGGAGAATGCAAATGCTCCAGAGGCGTTTCATTTGTTCCAAAATTTCTTGAAAGATTCTGAAATAGGGAAGGCTTTAACTGCACCACCAACATTATCTGCTTCACAAATTGCTGCCTTCTGGACAAACTCTGTATATGATGATGGAGAAGAGTCTGGCACTCCAACAATTACTTTCACTCATGATGAATCAGAGTATATCATTACTCCAACTACGGTTAGGGATGCTCTGGATTTTGAGACTCACACTTCTTACAGTGTTGTTGGTCATGATCGCTTGAGGACAATGTTGGAGCAAATTGGATGTGCAGGAAACTTGAATAAGATAGGGTCTTTGAGACGGCCACTTTTGAGAAAGGAATGGAGTTTCTTTTTCGATTGCATTACAAGAGCTTTTGGAAAGAAGACAACAAACTGGGATGCACTTCCTCTTGATACTCTCCAAATTGGTCATGCTCTACTATATGGAGGTAATTTTGATTTTGGTAGACTAGTGTTAATGAACTTGGGAGAGCGTTTGTCTGAGCCTACTACTGTCTATTTTGCTCGTTTTTGTCAAATGCTATTTACTGCTTGTGTGCCTAACATTCCAATTGATGAAGCTGATGTGATTCAGCCTTTTCAAGTTGCTAAAAGAATGTTTTCTGATTTGACAAACAAAGATGTTACTAAACAGCAAATACCTGATATGTTTATGCCACTAGCCTTACAGAACTATGTAAACCAACCTCAAGACCCTCAATCACCACAACAAATGCCTGAACCATTAGACACCATAAACTCTGAACCAACACCTACAACACCCACAACCACTATACCTACTACATCTCATCAACCACAACCAGAAACCTTAAACTCTTCACCAATAAACTCTCCAACAATAAACTCTCCACCACTAAACTCTGAAACCTTAAACACTGAAACCTTAAACTCTGAGCCAGCACCTACTGAAAAACCCAAAACCAAGCCAAAAAGAAAGAAACACACTTCCCAAAACACTAAACACTCAAAGGCTAAACAGACACTACCTGGAGCTGTTTATACAAGAAGGAAGAAACAAAAGGCAAACAGACCTTCACTTTCACCACCAAGAGAGAGCTCAAGTGAAGATGAAGAGGAGATTGTAGTGCCTCAAGTCAAGAAGAGGAGGTTAATTCTTTCAGATTCAGATGAAGAGAATGTTGTTGAAGCTCCAGAGGTGGTTTCACATCAAACACTTAATGTTGAGAATGAAGAAAATGTTGCCATACCTGCAGAGGTTGAAATGCCTGCAGAGGATACTGTTAATGTTGAAATACCTACAGAGGATAACATGCCTGTAGAAGAGGGTCACAGAGATGGTTTTTCACCAGTGAATAATGTTCTTGAGTCAATTCTTGATCCTATCTCACCTATTGCTAACACTGAAGCTCCTGGTGTAGCTGATGAGCCTGCAGTAAATGTTCCTGAAGCTGCAGCATCACACACAGAGCTGATATCTACTGCTTCTCCAATTCCAGACAAAGGTGATGAAGTTGATCAGGCAACAAAGGAAAATTCTGAATCTATGCCTGTTGAAGCTACAAAGGCAAACTCTGTTGCAGAGCCTGTGCAACATGAGGTGACTATTGAAAAGGTTGCAGAAGTTGTTGAAGAAACTGTGGCTGACACTGCTCAGCACAGTGGTTCTTTAAAAGATGATCAAGCTAAAGATGCAAGTGCTGAAGATGAATCTGACAGTAGTGCAAACTCTGATTCTTTTGTGAGTGC
Organism: Kitagawia praeruptora; assembly: GCA_037693485.1. NCBI lineage: Eukaryota > Viridiplantae > Streptophyta > Magnoliopsida > Apiales > Apiaceae > Kitagawia > Kitagawia praeruptora. The sequence goes on from CM075349.1 coordinate 45,038,067, forward strand.
GCCAGCACAGACAGATAATAAGCATAAACCTTTTGATCAGCCTTGTCCATCTCATGCAATTGAAGTAGAGCATCTTGCTAAATATGCTGCTGATTGGTATAAACAAGACTGTATTTTTCCAAAAGGGAGAGCAGCTGATTTTGTTAAGCAGACCGCAAAGCAAATTTCAAATCCAGAGATTTTATCCTGTTTAAAGGCAACTGTGGTACAAGTCAAAACTCTGGAGGGAAATTTTGCTGATGCAAAACAAGAAATTGCTTCCTTGAAGACTGAGATTCAGTCAAGAGAAATGAAGATGGAAAGAGAGTCCAAAATAAAAGCTGCACAGCTATCCAAAGTTCAAGATACTCTCTTTGCCAGGCTAGGAAAGGTTGAAGAAAATCAACTTGCTTTGTTTTCTAAAGTGGATTCCATTGCTAACTCTTTGGAGCTCATTACATCAATACTCATTCCTGATGATGTCAAAAAGGGGGAGAGAGTTACTAAGTCTAAATGCAAAGTTTCTCAAACTCTGTCTCAAAAGGATGATGCTGGAGATGGAGGGGCAAGTGAAAAGGGTAAGGTTTTAAACTCTGAAACACTAACTCTGAGATCTGGCAAATCTCTTAAGTCACAGTCTGTTGGAATAAACACTGAAATTCAAGGTACTTCAAAAACCAAGAGTTTGGAATTAATTTCAAATCCAAAGACTGATGAGGAGTTAGCTGTTAAGCTTTTCATGGAAGAGAATGCAGAAGAAGTTACTATAGAAGATGCTAAAGCTGAAGAGAAGAGTTTACAAGAAAAGCATTTGAAAGCTCTAAAGTCTGAAAAAGTCAAGAAGAATGTGAAAATTGCTAAAGCTGCAAAGCCTGTTCTTAAAGGCATTCAAATCAAAGAACCAGTTGGTACAAATCAAAGAATGCAAGTATTCAGAAAACCAACAGATGCAGAAGCTAAGCAAAAGCTGAAAAATATTGTTACAACCTCTGTTGATACACATGTTGTACAGAAAAATGAAGACACAACCTCTGTTGCTGCACAAGTTGTGACCACACCATTATTGTCTTCTCAGTTGAAATCAACATTTAAGAAAGGTGCTCTTCATGATCCAAGACTAGAAGCTACAATTCCAATGGATTTTACTGATGGTAGAGCTTTATCTGGTAAAGTTGGATACAACAAAGGAGGCATAGGCTCACACAGAGATAAAAGGCAATATGTTGGTCCCAGAGATCCTTCTTCACTGTCTGTTCCAGGTCGTGGTGTCACTCAAGAGAGTTTAGACAGACTGGAGTCAGTACAGCTTGTATATCAGAAGAGTTTAGAGAAGGATTTCCTGTTATATTTCATGGCTGATGGCACAGTGTTTAAAGTTTCTGAAAAGGATATTGAATTAAAATACGGGGAAGAACTTGAATATGTCCTGTATATTTTCAGAGTGAGAAATCAAAGAGCTCAGTCAGTTGCAAATGTGCTCAGACAAAGAATGATTCAGAACCTTGCAAGAAGACAAATGAAAATCAACAGTAAGTATGTTCCTAAATACAGAGATTGGGATGGCAATCTGATAGAAATGGAGAAGGGGACTACAAAGCTGAAGACTGATCTTGGAGTTACTGTTCTGGATTTTAATGTGAAGTCTGAGGAAGTGAAATACATCAGGCTGGGAAATGAGATGAGAAGAAACAAAATCTACGATCTTAGAGCTGCTATCTATCAAACTGATGAGAATGATCCTCAGTTGAGAGAAATCAAGGAAGCTATGCAGATAGAGCTTGAAAATGCTGAAAGAAGGTTGCTTATAGACTATCTCAGAACAATGCCTGATCTGCAAGAGATTAGAAATTAAAGTCTGTAAGAATTTTCTTATTTTCTGTAGAATTTGTTAAGTAATAGCTTAAACTCTGTTTGTATGATTAAACACTGTAAACTTTGTATTTGTTTTGACATCATCATTTACTGTAAACTTGTACATTTTTGCTAATGGACAAGTTGGGGGAGATTGTTAGAAATGATTGATGAGAACAGTGTTTGGAAGCTATAGTGACAAAACAGAGTTTAGCTGGAAGCAGTCAGAGTTTAGTTAAACACTGACTGGAAGCGCAACAGAGGTTGTTAAACTCTGTAGCGGTATTGTCTGAAGAGTCAACAGTGTTTGAAGATTGATGCAAGATAAATATGGAAGCAATATCTTTGAAGATTGGAAAGCTGTCAAAGAGATTGAGTTGACTTGGAAGACTGGAGCAATCGTGATTGATATCAATTGTATAGCTTGATTATAGGAGAATCAGTTACTGATTGTACGAAGCTGTATGTTCTATAAATACAGTTAGGTTAACCCTAGAAGGGTATCGAACATTGAGAAATTCATTGATTGTAACCTAAGCAGCTCTATGTGATATTTACATCACTGAGAGAGGAATTGTTAATTCCAAACAGTTTTTAAAGTGTTAAACAGTGTGTTCTTGTTAAGTTACTCATACAGTATTTGATTGCTTATTGTGTATTCGACCTAACATAAAAAGCATTTCTACGGAGCTGATATTAAAAGTCAATTAACGCCAATTGCGGAAAAGAATTCCAATTTGGCTTTGCAATTGTCTCTGGAGAGTTGTTAGAAATTAGGCAGGCAGTAGACTTTAAAACATCTGACTTGTAGTAGGTGTATGCTGATCTATTATAAATAGATGTAGATCAATTAACGAAAGGACAATGGGAGAGTGAAGCTGAATCAAAAAGAAAAGCTGAGCAAAAATTCTATTCTCTCTCTGTAATATTTTAGCTGTTTCTTTTACAAATATTTTATTTTATACATTTTAAATTTCTGCAAACAGTTTTATTTTATACAATTTAAATTTCTGTAATGTTATTATAGTTTAAACACTTTGAATTTCTGTAATTTTATTTTATTTTATACACTTAAAAATTTCTGAAAAATTATTATAAGAATTAATTTAAGAATTAAGGGAATTATTAGTGGGCCTTTTATTTTTTTTGGAAGCAACAGAAGTAATACACGGTACAACAAATAACACAGCAGAAGGCAAAAGAGGAGCAGGCCACGCGCGGACCAGGGAAGAGGGAATTGATTTCTCCGACAAATTCCTGTGGCTTGCAGGAGGTTAGTTTAAATTACTTAAATTTTGTTTCCTTTTACTTTATTAAAGCTATGTACTTTTCTTTTACTTTATTAATTTGTTTCGTTATTTTGTTAACTCGCTGAGTGTTCCTTTCTTATTAGCTCCGTTATTATTAGATGTTATAGGTTCTATTTCTTTTATTTTTATTTTTAATTTTTCGTAATTTCGTAATTAATTTATAAAATTTTCTACCATGATTTTATTTAATTCCATAAAGGTACCTAGTTTAATTATGAACTAAACACTTTCATGGGGTTCTAATGTAATGAATTGTTAATGCTCATGTTAATTGGATAGATAATTTGTGTTTACAATTTCTATATAAGATTGCCTTGCATGGTTGTTTTAATTGAATATAGGTGAATAGCTAACATCTATTGTACCAAATCTCTAATGATTGCGAAAGTGGATTTAGAGATTTAGGGTTTGCCATGCTAGCATAGGTATGTCGGCTTCTCCGCATTTCGGATTATAGTTTCGAAAGAACGTTATTCCCCTATGTAGTTAATTGCGGAACTTGTGATTAAATCGATTGTATCACCCATTCACATAGACATATAGTGTTTTGGATATAATTGATGCCCTTATAACTTCTATCTCTTTTGTGGATGTTTATTTGGAATGGTGTGAGTTAATTGAAAGATGGCTCATATTAGTGTCGTGTTCCCGCTAGCTGTCTTAACAATTGTAACACATTAATTCTTGATAGTTAATAGAGCTAAAACATTCATGAAATTAGGACCCCATGCCTCTATCATATTATTTTAAACAAATTAGCCGTTACTTCATTAGTTAATTGTTATCTACAAATAAATCATTTTAGTTCGTTCATGCTTCTAATATTAACCAAACATTGTTGAATAGACATATTTACTTAAATAACCGAGTCTTCGTGGGAACGATCCTTATTTCCCTATATTGCTTTTGGACTGCGTACACTTGCGTAGAGAAAATAGCGAACAAGTTTTTGGCGCCGCTGCCGGGGACTCGGTGTTATTTTTGTTTATGTGTTTTACTACAATAGAAGTTAATTTGTTTGACTTGAACATTTTGTTGTGAAGTGATTATTTGTGTACAGATACTTGGATTTTTATGCTAACACGTTCTAAAGCATTAAAAGCCAAACAAGTACTTGAACAAGCAAATATTCACAAGATGGACGGAGAAGGCGAAGTAGTTGCACCTGCAGCAGCAAGGGCTTTAATGGACTACTCGCAACCGAAGATTGATGACATCCAGTCAAGCATCATTCGGCCAGCAATTACGGCTCCTACATTTGAAATTAGATCCAGTACTATTCAGATGGTGCAGAATCAAGTACAGTACGGAGGAACTACAACGGAAGATCCTAACTTACACATCAGGAACTTCATAGAAATATGCGACACATTCAGATTCAACAATGTGTCAGATGATGCTGTGAAGTTGAGACTCTTCCCGTTTTCATTAAGAGACAAAGCCAAGGGTTGGCTACACTCTCTACCACCAGGATCTATCACCACGTGGGCTGATCTAGCTCAAAAGTTTCTTAGCAAATTCTTCCCCATGGCTAAGACTGCAGCTATAAGGAATGCTATCACTCAATTTTCTCAGCAGTCTGGTGAAACTTTATGTGAAGCTTGGGAGAGATACAAAGAAATGCTTCGGCAATGTCCACATCACGGCATGCCAAACTGGATGATCATAAATTGTTTCTATAATGGGCTAGGAATGCAATCAAGGCCAATGGTAGATGCAGCTTCAGGGGGAGCATTATGGGCTAAAAGTTATGAGGAAGCCTACGATCTTATCGAGATGATGGCAGCTAATGAATATCAAAACCCAACTCAGAGAATGCCACAACAGAAGGTAGCAGGAATTCTTAATATCGACAAAGCCACTTCCTTAGCAGCTCAGCTAGAGGCTTTGAAATTGAAAGTAGACTCTTTGACAGCATAAGGATTTCATCAAATTGCTAGTGTTTGTGAGTTATGTGCGGGCGCACATGAATCAAACCAATGTGCCATCTCAAACGAGTCGGTTCAGTTCGTAAGCAATTTCCAGAGACAGCAACAGCCAGCTCCAAATTCCTACCATCCGAACAACCGAAATCATCCAAATTTCAGTTGGAGCAATAATCAAGGAGGAGCACAACAATCACATCAGCCCTACCAACAATCTAATCATCAGCCATTTGGAGCTAAGCAGTATAATCCATCTGGATTCCAGCAACAACAGGGGCAACATTTTCAACAACCATATGCTCCTAGACAATTTCAGCCCCCAGGTTTTCAACAACAACAATCTTATGGAAATTCTGGACAATCTTCGAATGAAAAGACTGAATTAGAGGAGTTGAGGTTGGGCCAAAAAAGCCAAGCGGCTTCCATTAAAAATCTGGAAACTCAATTGAGTCAACTCGCTAGTTTCATGATGAGCCGACCACAAGGAACACTCCCCAGTGACACTGAACTTAATCCTGGGAAAAAGGATAATCACGAGCACATCAAAGCAATTACCCTCAGATCAGGAAGAATCACGGAGGATGCTGAGCTAAAAGATACAGAAAAAATTCTGTCAGACAAAGGAACAGAAAAAGCAGATTTGGGAGACACAAAGGACATGGGCAATATATCAGAATCAAAGGAGGAGATTAAAGAAAATATGCCAACTCCTAAACAAGCTGTCCTCGAGCAAAAAGAAGTAAAAGAGCAAGTCTACCCACCTCCACCATTTCCTCGACGAGTGCAAAAACAGAAATTAGACAAGCAGTTTGGCAAATTTCTTGAAGTCTTTAAAAAATTACATATCAACATTCCATTTGCTGAAGCTCTCGAACAAATGCCAAGCTATGCCAAATTCATGAAAGGCATTCTCTCGAGGAAATTAAAACTTGAAGACTTAGAGACCGTTGCTTTGACGGAAGAATGTAGTGCGGTATTGCAGCAAAAGTTGCCGCCTAAGCTGAAAGATCCAGGGAGTTTTACAATACCATGCACCATTGGGAGATTATCTTTCGACAAATGTTTATATGATCTGGGAGCAAGTATCAATCTTATGCCATACTCGGTTTTCTTGCATCTTGGTCTTCTTGAACCAAAACCGACAAGTATGTCCCTTCAGTTGGCTGATCGATCTATCACCTATCCTAGGGGAGTTGTTGAAGATGTGTTGGTGAAAGTAGACAAACTCATCTTTCCTGCTGATTTTGTCATCCTTGATTTCGAAGAGGACAAGAAGATTCCTATCATTCTTGGTAGGCCATTTTTAGCAACAGGACAAACGTTGATTGATGTCCAAAAGGGGGAACTGACGATGAAGGTGCACGATCAAATTGTCACCTTCAATGTTTTCACAGCTATGAAATTCCCAACAGAAGAAGAGCAGTGTCTGAAGATAGACTTGATTGAGTCTACGGTGCAAGAAAAGTTAGGGCACACGCTCATGAATGATACTTTGGAAAAGGCCCTCAGTGGGGAGTATTCATTAGATGAAGATGACATTGATGAACAATTGCAATATCTGGATGTTTTGCCGTGGCAAAGAAAATTTGAAAGACCAGTTGAATCGTTGGGACTGCCAGAATTAAAAGGACCACATCAGCAATTAAAGCCGTCTATCGAAGAAGCTCCAACTCTAGAGCTCAAGCCACTACCGGATCACTTACGGTATGCTTCCCTTGGTGAAAAATCCACTTTACCTGTGATTATTGCCGCTAACCTTTCAGACTCCGAGGAAGACAAGCTCTTGAGAGTTCTTCGAGAATTCAAATCAGCCATTGGTTGGTCTGTTGCGGATCTAAAAGGAATCAGTCCTGCATATTGTCAACATAAAATTCCATTGGAAGAAGGGAGTAAACCAACAGTAGAACACCAAAGGCGGTTAAATCCTATCATGAAAGAAGTGGTAAAGAAAGAAATTCTCAAGTGGCTAGATGCTGGTATCATCTATCCCATTTCAGACAGTTCATGGGTAAGTCCAGTGCAATGTGTGCCTAAGAAAGGAGGCATGACAGTAGTTGCCAATGAAAAGAACGAGCTCATTCCGACTCGTACAGTTACAGGGTGGAGAATTTGCATGGACTACAGAAAGCTGAACAAAGCTACAAGGAAGGATCATTTTCCCCTTCCATTCATTGATCAAATGCTAGACAGGTTGGCTGGGCATGAATTATATTGCTAGCTGGATGGTTATTCAGGATATAATCAGATTGGTATTACTCCAGAAGATCAGGAGAAGACCACTTTCACATGTCCTTTTGGCACTTTTGCGTTCCGACGCGTTCCTTTCGGACTTTGTGGAGCACCTGCTACTTTTCAGAGGTGTATGATGGCAATTTTTTCGGATATGATTGGTATCAATGTGGAAGTATTCATGGATGGTTTCTCAGTCTTTGGGAAATCATTTGATGAATGCCTCAGAAATCTAGGCATGGTGCTGAAACGATGTGTTGAGACTAATCTAGTACTCAACTGGGAAAAATGTCACTTCATGGTAAAGGAAGGCATCATTCTTGGGCACAAGGTATCTGGTAAGGGGCTGGAAGTGGATAAGGCTAAGTTGGAGACGATTGGAAATCTCCCTCCACCAATTTCAGTTAAAGGAATTCGCAGTTTTCTTGGTCATGCGGGTTTTTATCGGCGATTCATCCAAGATTTTTCGAAAATATCTAAACCTTTGTGCAATCTGTTAGAAAAGGATATTCCTTTTAAATTTGGTGAAGATTGTTTGGAGGCATTCAAGCTCTTAAAGAAGAAATTGACAACTGCGCCCATTATCACTGCACCTGATTGGAGTGAACCTTTTGAATTAATGTGTGATGCAAGTGACTATGCAGTGGGAGCTGTTCTTGGTCAACGGAAGAATAAGGTGTTTCACGTGATTTACTATGCTAGCAGAACTCTCAATGATGCACAGCTGAATTACACTACTACAGAAAAGGAACTCTTAGCTATTGTATATAGTTTCGAGAAATTCAGATCATATTTTCTCGGAACTAAGGTAGTGGTGTTTACAGATCATGCAGCCATTCGATACCTAATGTCGAAGAAAGATGCTAAGCCACGGTTGATTCGTTGGGTTCTGTTACTTCAAGAATTCGACTTGGAAATCAAGGATAGAAGGGGTACTGAGAACCAGGTGGCTGATCACTTGTCTCGGTTAGAGGAACACGGTAACTCAGCGGATAAAACTCTCATCAACGAATTTTTTCCTGACGAGCAACTTTTTGGGATGCAAAATGAAGAACCATGGTTTGCAGACATTGTGAACTATCTTGTAAGCAATGTCATCCCGTCGGAATTTTCTTATGCTCAAAGAAAGAAGTTTCTTCATGATGTAAAATGGTACCGATGGGATGAACCCTTCTTATTCAGACAGGGAGCTGATCAGGTGATTCGGAGGTGCATTCCGTTTAGTGAGGTTGAAGGTATTTTGCATGACTACCATTCTACCACTTACGGAGGTCATTATGCTGGAGAGAAGACAGCCACTCGAGTACTTCAGGCTGGGTTTTATTGGCCAACACTGTTTAAAGATGCGCATCAGTTTGTGTTGAGATGCGATAGATGTCAAAGAATTGGTAATATCTCTAGGAGGAATGAGATGCCTCTGAATATGCTGTTGGAAGTGGAGATTTTCGATGTGTGGGGGATCGATTTCATGGGTCCTTTTGTTTCTTCATGCAATAATCAGTACATCTTGCTAGCGGTGGACTATGTTTCTAAATGGGTCGAGGTGAAGGCTTTACCGACCAATGACGCTAAAGTGGTGCTGAATTTTCTGAATAAGCAAGTTTTCACAAGTTTCAGAACTCCAAGGGTAATTATCAGTGACGAAGGATCACACTTCTGCAACCGTAAGTTCACAGCATTGATGGCAAGGTACAACATAAATCATCGAATTGCTACGGCCTATCACCCTCAAACGAATGGCCAAGCAGAGGTTTCCAACAGAGAGATAAAACGGATCCTAGAGAAGGTCGTGAATCCTTCAAGGAAGGACTGGTCACTAAAACTTGATGAAGCTGTTTGGGCTTATAGAACAGCTTACAAAACACCTTTGGGCACGTCACCTTTTCAGCTAGTATATGGCAAGGCTTGTCATCTGCCTGCCGAACTAGAACACAAAGCTTATTGGGCGCTGAAGAAGTTGAACTTTGACTTAGCAACAGCAGGTGAGAAAAGAATGCTTCAGATTAATGAACTGGATGAGTTTCGGCTACAAGCTTATGAAAATCACAAGTTATACAAGGAAAAGGTCAAGAGATGGCATGACAGACGTTTGGTGCAAAAGTCTTTTGTACCAGGGCAGTTAGTTTTACTTTTCAACTCTCGTCTCAGACTGTTCCCAGGGAAACTTAAGTCAAGGTGGTCAGGGCCATTCACGGTTAAAACAGTGTTTCCACATGGTGCAGTGGAAATTTTTGATAAAACACCGGAATCGGCTTTCAAAGTAAATGGACAGAGGTTGAAGCCATATTTTGGTGAACATGTGAATCGCGAAGCGGAAACCGCGGTTCTTAGCACTACCAATTGAAGTGCGAAGGTGGCCAAGTCTAGCTAAAGACGTTAAACAAGCGCTTCGTGGGAGGCAACCCATTTGTTTCGGTGTTTTCAGGTATGTTCTCTACTATCCCTTGTAATTACTTCCATTCAATGCGGACATTGAATATTATAAGTTTGGGGGTGGTTTGGGGGATAAGTAGTATGTATATGTGTTAGTAGTTTTTGTGAGTCATTGTGTTCATGTAGGATATCATGTTTTGCATATTAGTAGTAATTCATGCATATTTGTTCGTATTATCTATGTTGTTTCATTTAGGACATTCTGTTATTGTTTGTTTGTTTTACCATGTGAGTCATATTAGTTGCATTTTCATGGCATGCATTCTTCATGATCCCTTAGGACGAGCTGATTCTGATTGATAGGTGGATGTTGATTTGGGTGTGATGATGATGAGTAGAGGGCTGATCTATAGTTCCTAAGGAATTGACTTGCATGTTATGGGAACAAAATTTTTTACACAGTCTCATTGGGATGCTTTTGGGCTAGGTTAGGGTCATGCCTGTTGGATGTTTTGAGATTTAATCACTTGTTTATTCTTAGAATTTTCGTTATTCCCTTGATAGCGTAGGAACACTAAAATCTAAGTTTGGGGGAAAACAGGAATTTCATGCTAAGTGGTAATAATTGTCAATAAAGGCTAGGCGTCAAATGGCTAGTAGCCAACTCATATTTATATGAGTAGTCTAGGGTTGGAAATGAGAAAGGCTCATTCCAGATTGCGAAAAAGAAAAAAATAATAATAATAATAATAATAAGAAAAAAAAAAGTCAGAAGTCCAATTGATTATATGCAAAATTAACCAGAGTGAGCTCTTTAATACTCGAGTAATTAAGTCTGAGGGGACTTAGTCCTAGTAACCTAAAGCCCTTGTGGTTTGGGATTGCTGACCTAACACTCGCTACATGGGTATTATTGTATAAGCCTTTTGGGGTCTCATTCATTGCACGGTTAAATAAGCATGCGTATTGTATATGTAGTGTCGTAGTATAGTAATAAAGCATGAGTTCTGTCTACTTTGGATAAGGGTGGAGGTGTTCCTAGGTTATGAAGTGTCTACAGTTTATTCTAGTTATAAACCTGTGATTGTCTTGACGGAAAGCATGTATGGTTTTTGACCTAGTTTTGGGAGTATTTCTGATGAGCATTGCACACACGCACGTTTCTGTTCATGTATTTGTTAGTATACGGGGACTTAGTCGAGCTCTGCTTGGAATTGTTGCATTCTTTGGAGATATTTGCTTTTTAGTTGATTTTGGTGAGTTTGAATGGGATCGTTGCATTTTTCATATTAGTTGCATTCATGCATTGTTAGTTGCATTTGATAAATGGATTTTGTGGGTACATTCGCTATAGGCCCTCACGAGACCTAACTCGTCCACTGGGGCTACCTAGGGGTTTAAAGGGCTTGTTGCATATGCCAAATGCAACCGTGATCACCTACGGAAGTGGTACTAGTTAGTTGTATATAGTTATATTGTTTATGCTTGGGGACAAGCATCAGTTTAAGTTTGGGGGTGTGATAAGTGGATTTTATATCCATTTATTATGCGCTAAATGGACCTAAATTGGTGGTTTATCCTTAAGTATGTTGTGTCTTTTAATTAGTTTTATGTTGTTTCAAGTCTTTGTAGTGCAAAACTCACAGCTTCAGGTATCCTGGCGATAAAAGGTTAAAAGACGGTGGATTTTTGGCTCAGATGGACTGGCTACGAGGAAAAGGAATTATCATAAAGATGTTCTGAGTGATATATTCTTAAAGCAGGAATCCCGGTTGGAATTGTTGTATTTTTCTCCAAGCAAAAGGACTCCGATTTCGGACCCTCCATAGACCATAACTTGCATCTGGACGAGCAATAAGGAAATAGAATTATCACAAAAATATGGAAAGTGACATATTCTTAAAGTAGGAATCCCGGTTGGAATTGATATAATTTTTGTTAAGCAAAAGGAGTCCGATTTCCGGCCCTCAGAAGACCGCAGCTTAGGACTTAAGGATTTATTTATATTAATAAATAATTTATTTAATTAGAAAATTATATTTATAAATATCTAATAATATTAGATATTTATTTTTATAATTTTTAAATTAAATTAATTATTTATTAATTAAAGATTATAAGCTGTGCGGGGTAAAAAGCATTTCTACGGAGCTGATATTAAAAGTCAATTAACGCCAGTTGCGGAAAAGAATTCCAATTTGGCTTTGCAATTGTCTCTGGAGAGTTGTTAGAAATTAGGCAGGCAGTAGACTTTAAAACATCTGACTTGTAGTAGGTGTATGCTGATCTATTATAAATAGATGTAGATCAATTAACGAAAGGACAATGGGAGAGTGAAGCTGAATCAAAAAGAAAAGCTGAGCAAAAATTCTATTCTCTCTCTGTAATATTTTAGCTGTTTCTTTTACAAATATTTTATTTTATACATTTTAAATTTCTGCAAACAGTTTTATTTTATACAATTTAAATTTCTGTAATGTTATTATAGTTTAAACACTTTGAATTTCTGTAATTTTATTTTATTTTATACACTTAAAAATTTCTGAAAAATTATTATAAGAATTAATTTAAGAATTAAGGGAATTATTAGTGGGCCTTTTATTTTTTTTGGAAGCAACAGAAGTAATACACGGTACAACAAATAACACAGCAGAAGGCAAAAGAGGAGCAGGCCACGCGCGGACCAGGGAAGAGGGAATTGATTTCTCCGACAAATTCCTGTGGCTTGCAGGAGGTTAGTTTAAATTACTTAAATTTTGTTTCCTTTTACTTTATTAAAGCTATGTACTTTTCTTTTACTTTATTAATTTGTTTCGTTATTTTGTTAACTCGCTGAGTGTTCCTTTCTTATTAGCTCCGTTATTATTAGATGTTATAGGTTCTATTTCTTTTATTTTTATTTTTAATTTTTCGTAATTTCGTAATTAATTTATAAAATTTTCTACCATGATTTTATTTAATTCCATAAAGGTACCTAGTTTAATTATGAACTAAACACTTTCATGGGGTTCTAATGTAATGAATTGTTAATGCTCATGTTAATTGGATAGATAATTTGTGTTTACAATTTCTATATAAGATTGCCTTGCATGGTTGTTTTAATTGAATATAGGTGAATAGCTAACATCTATTGTACCAAATCTCTAATGATTGCGAAAGTGGATTTAGAGATTTAGGGTTTGCCATGCTAGCATAGGTATGTCGGCTTCTCCGCATTTCGGATTATAGTTTCGAAAGAACGTTATTCCCCTATGTAGTTAATTGCGGAACTCGTGATTAAATCGATTGTATCACCCATTCACATAGACATATAGTGTTTTGGATATAATTGATGCCCTTATAACTTCTATCTCTTTTGTGGATGTTTATTTGGAATGGTGTGAGTTAATTGAAAGATGGCTCATATTAGTGTCGTGTTCCCGCTAGCTGTCTTAACAATTGTAACACATTAATTCTTGATAGTTAATAGAGCTAAAACATTCATGAAATTAGGACCCCATGCCTCTATCATATTATTTTAAACAAATTAGCCGTTACTTCATTAGTTAATTGTTATCTACAAATAAACCATTTTAGTTCGTTCATGCTTCTAATATTAACCAAACATTGTTGAATAGACATATTTACTTAAATAACCGAGTCTTCGTGGGAACGATCCTTATTTCCCTATATTGCTTTTGGACTGCGTACATTTGCGTAGAGAAAATAGCGAACAGTAGTTTTGATGTGTTTTGTTTAATTGTGCAGGGTTGAAGAAATATCGATTAAAGGTGTAGTTTCCGTCGTTATTTGGAGTTGATTTATGATATGGAAGGAAGAATGGAGGCTAATGTCAACTACCAAGAAGTATACAAGTCATTAAGGATTAAAGACGGAAGCTCATGCAAAAGGAACGGAAGAAAAGGCTTAAAAATCGAAGAAAAATCAATTTTCGCAGATTGGGGCCGAGCCGGGAGCCTAATTGGCGCTCCTGGCACCGTTTTATGCAGTTTGGAGCCGCGCCAGAAGCCTGATTCGCGCCACCAACGCTGCAGTGCGCTGCGTGAAATTTCCAGCTTTTGTTCTTTTTACGATTTTGGCCATATCTTGAGTTCTAGAAGTCCGTTTGAGGCCCGTAAGCAGTCCATGCGAAGCTAACGAGATTCTCTATCATTCTAAAGTGGTTCAGATGTCCAATTACTAATGGAACGGCATATAAATACTGAAGAAAAGTCAGCTACGAATTTTCCTTAAAAACAGAATCAGTTTAGGAAACGTATTTTGCAGAAATTCTATTTTAACTCTATTTTGGGTATTTTCTTGCTGGGCAAGACTTGGAGTGCCTATATAAACACATCCAACCCTTGTAATTTGTATCATTAGGAGTAGAACCATTACATATCAATTACTTAGATTTATTTGTATATTTTCATACTTTATTTTTATCATGGTTTCATCAGATCCCATGATGACGAGCGGTTCGATTATGAACTAATCGTTGTCATGGAATTCTAACGGATTTATTTATGGAGCTTTAGTATCTTGATGCTTTAAAGATCTGTGTGTGATGTATATTTGATATCCTCGTATGGTTATGCTTACTTGATAGATGCGTCATGAACATCTAATTTGTTAATCTCTTGTGAAGCGAGAGTGGATCTTGAGATTTAGAACTTGCCATGCTAGTATAGGATAGATTGATGTTTTAACATCATGATTTGTGGCGTAAATAGAGATATTATGCTGCCCTATGTGATCAATGTGGATAACTTGTTCTTCAACCGTTATGTTTTCAAATTCTATAGAGATACAGGGTCTAAGCATAATTGGTGTCTATCCATCTTCTATCTCTTTTGTGGATGTATGTTTATTTTGGTATTCGTATACTGAGAAGTAGCGTATACTTGTTTCGTGTTATCCGATCAGATATCATAACCATTGCATATAGGGATTAAAAGCGTCAGATCTAAGCAAAGTATTTAATGAAGTTAGGATTCCATGGTTTTTCTTGCAGAAGTAATTAGATTTCAATTCTTGCTAGTTAGTTAATTTGTAGTTTTGTTAATTTTCTTTTTAGTTAATTTAGATAGTTAAAACCCATATTTGTTATTTGTCTTAGCAGTGCATAATAACCATACACTGTTGCATAGGTGCGTTTACTGAATTAAAACCATAACCAGATCTCTGTGGGAACGAACTTGACTTATATCTGTATTACTTGTGACCACGTACGCTTGCGTGATTTAGTGCAAACAACTACCCACAATCGGATGACCAAACCGAAGTGGTGAATAAGACAATGGAAAGCTACTTACGCTGTTTCATTAATGGCCACCCCAAGACCTGGGCCACCTGGTTATCGTGGTTGGAATATTGGTACAACACAGCCTATCAGACCTCCATTAATTGTTCCCCTTTTAAGCTGGTGTACGGTCGTGAGCCTCCTGCTTTAATCCATTTTGAGCAAGGGAGCACAGTAGTGGCAACTCTAGAAGACCAGTTATTGGAGCGTGATGCAATCTTAGATGACATCAAAACTAATTTGTTCAAGGCACGGTAGCATATGAAAAAAAATTGTCGATAGATCTCGTCGAGAAGTGGAATTTGCAGAGGAGGAATTAGTGTATTTGAAGTTGCAACCGTATCGCCAAGAGACTTTGACGAAACGCCTCTATGCGAAGCTGGATGCCAGGTTTTATGGACCTTTTCTGGTAGTGCAACGGGTAGGAAAAGTGGCGTATAAGTTACAGTCATCAGCAAAAATTCATCTAGTTTTTCACGTATCACAGCTAAAACGTGTTGTGGGGTTACATAGGGTATCCCCTTCTATCCTTCCACAATTGACCTCGAAGATAGTGATGCAAACAACACTAGAAGCTGTATTGGGTGTCAGAATAGGAAGCAAGGATCTCAGCCAACAAAGGTGTTAATCAAATGGACGGGGCTACAAGAATAGGAATCCACATGGAAAGATTGGCAACAAGTCAGTTTGTTATTTCCACACTTCGACCTTGAGGACAAGGTCAATGTGTGGGCCGCGGGTAATGCAACGAACCAAGTTAGTCAATCTATATTGTTCACGTCCTCAAGAAAGAAAAGAAATGAAATGACTGGAAGGGCAAAACAGGGAATTGGCAAGTAAGGGTAGTTTGGTAATTTGACAGCTGGGGAATATATAAGGGAATGAGATGAGGATTGCTAGGGTTATGAAAAGATAGTAAATTGTAATTCATTTCTGAGAGGCATAGCCACTCCTCGAACTGTGGCAGTTTGTAATCCAACTATTATCCTTTATTAAGTGTGATTTACTTTTTCTGTTTAGTTTGATCATTCTATATGGTGTGAGGGTGAGTAAGAAACATACTAATTACATATTATCATTTCGATTCGCTCCATTTCCATGGTCGGTGACAGATTTCAAGACATGTTATGGTGATAGAAATATGTTAGATCTAGTTTAAATTTTCTTAGTTTCCAGTTTGTAGTTCGTGGTCCTTGTGTGCACTACCCAGATCTCTCATTTTCCAAAAATTTTGTGGAATACAAATTGATATCACTGTAGTGTTTCCCCACTTGCATCTTGGTGAATAGTCTTTTCAATTCGGTATATTTTTGGATTTTCAGATGACCTAATGCTCTCAATTGTTCAATCCTAGTGGTGTGGAATTATTTCCCTGTTTGTAATATCTAACATGTAAATATTTGTCTCTTAATTGGTCAATAGGAGACGAATTTTTTACATTTTATTTGTTGTACCTTTTTGAGAAAGTGATTTTCTTTAATATATATTGTTATTTCCGTTTTAAAAAAAGTTGGATATATGATTGAATTGAATTGATTGTAACAAATTATTATTATTGAGGTGGCTTATGTGGCTTTTTGAATGATTATGTGGTCTTTACATGAACTTATAACGTGATGATGCATTCAAGATTTATTATATTAGATTAGATGAGTATTTTAATTAGTTTGTATGAAAATGAGTATTTTGGACAAATGAACATAAAAAATGAGATATTTTTATTCTTTTCTCGAGTAAATTAATTATATTTTTTTGTCCCGATCCAACTCTAAACAAGGTTCAACTAAAACACTACAGTACCAGAAAAATCCGCAGTCATTTCCATGGCTGCATACACTGGAGCTTCACCGACTTCAAACTCTCAGTTACGGTCAACTACATCAATCTCCCTCACTGTCCAATCAAAAACCAGATTTCATGGAACAATAAAATTGCCGCGCAAAGCTCAGCAATTATCAATTAGGGTTTCGATTGAAGATGATAATAATTGCGGAGACGATAAGAGGTCCTCTTCTTTGGCTGAGATCGGTTCTCGTGATTGCAGAACACATCCAAGTAATCTACGTATTTATTTATATTATATTTATGAATTGAATTTACGTTTGGTTATCTTTTCATAATGAGATGGATCCTCGTGCATTAATATGAATCCAATGAATAAAACGATGTCATGTGTCATTTGGGAACACTTTCGGGATCCTTTTCGGGGTACGTAGCATTACTCTTTGTATAATTGTACTGTTACAATCAGTTGAATGTGTGATAAGTACCTGGGAATGAAAGCGGTTTACGATGTGTAATGGAAGTAAAGAATTTGTGTATATGTTAATAATTTATTTTAATAATTCGAGTGCAGAGATAAAAGTGGATTTATCTATGTATTTTATATATGAGGCTAGTAGTTTATTTACAATAAGCTTAATTGTTTACTGGACTTGGACAATTGGGTTATATTATTAGAGTTTATGTTCTTTGTATGAGTGTTGTAATGCCTCGCATATAATCTAAGACTCGGTTAATATACAGTAATCTTTATATCATCTATCTATCCAAATTTATGTGAGACTTAGGTTGTGTCAACTTGGAGAGAATGGAATGGAATAGAATGAAACGTGGAATGAAAAATTAGGAACAAAACTTATGGAGAAAGAAAGAATTTTTGGGAAAATAGTGAACAAAACTGAGAGATCAAAATATTTTTGATAAAGTTTGTATCTAAAATGAGGAGGAGAATGAAGAATTTCTTCCAAAATGGGTGGGAATGACTTCTAGTTCAAATTTTTAGGAAAGGAAGGAATGACTTCTAGTTCAAATTGTTAGGAAAAGAAGGAAGAAAATAAAAATTATTAACATTTCTTCCCGGTGCCCCCAAAAAAGAGTATAGAATTCATTCCATTCTCCCCAAGTAAACACAACCTTAGTTTTTTGCTGCTTAAGTTTTTCTGAATTTTATTTTTATATCATATATCCATATTTTCTGAATCTGTCCATCATCATCTATCTCTTAGCGATTGTTTGATGTGGTAGCACCTAGATCAACAGATATGTATGTATATATGTATGTGTTTAGTGACTGATCGTGTAATTAAAAAATATAAAAATGGGGACACCATATAGAGTGATGGAGTTAGTGGTAGGCTGGTAGCTCAGAGGATTGGCTGCCTCAAAAACTAGTAACATTCATAAAGCCAGTTCTAAAATATAAAAAATATTCGTATTGTTTCATTAATTCTTGTATTTAATGGTAAAAAGTAATATATTTTAATGTATGAACTGTCTCCCCCAAACTACATACGTATAATTTATGTTTGTTTTGATATTAATGGCCTTCTACATGGTTATAATTCCTTTCCACCAACCCTTTATCTTGGCTCCGTCCTGAACCATATGATACAAAATTTAAAAATATTTTTGGAAGCAGGAAATGGATTGTATTCTAGGTTTTGTACTAGTTATTATCTTTCAAAAGCAATATATCACAATATTATTTCATACTACTCTAGTTATTTAGGCTAGTTGTGTTGGATTTTATAGGGCCACTTAAGTAATTTTAGTACGGGAACTGGTTAAAAATATAATATAAAATTATTAATGTTCAAATTTGAGTGGGGGTCTTTTCCCCCTCTACTTTATACATGGATCCGTCCATGTACATCGTAGCATGTGAGTCACATTAAATTTGTTTTTTTGGTATATATAGTGGCTTGTTACACAATCGTAATCAGCTCTCCCTCAAATTACATTCATAGGTCGTATGAAAGAGCAATTAAGACATATAAAAAAAATGAATACCCTCTCAGTTGATATTGTTTCTCTTGGAAAGTACTTTAACACCGTGCTTTAATTTGTATTGAAGAGAGAACGAAGAGAAAGCTATATAAATCCTGAGAATTTCTTTTCTTTTATACCCATGAGTTTTTTTAGGAAAGAAGAGGATAGAAAAGAGGGAAAAAATTATAATTTTCTTTCTTCTTTTAGTATATAATTAGAGAGAATTTCGCACATAAAATTTTCATAATCCCTGAACTACCCTTTCTTATATTTTAAGTTTTAACAAACATGTATGTCTTTCATGTCCATACCTTTTCTCCCTCTTCACGATAACTAGGGAGCACTACTTCCTGTATTTTATTTCCTTTCCCTTAGATAAAGATCCAGATGGAAAATAGATGAATTTTTATATCTGAAATTAAATAGAAATGTGTTTTAATTTTGGAGGTGTTTATTTTGGAGTAGGGGTTCAATTGCATAAAA
The DNA here is from genome assembly GCA_037693485.1 of Kitagawia praeruptora. Classification (NCBI taxonomy): domain Eukaryota; kingdom Viridiplantae; phylum Streptophyta; class Magnoliopsida; order Apiales; family Apiaceae; genus Kitagawia; species Kitagawia praeruptora. Next base: position 45,057,269 of record CM075349.1, read on the forward strand.
AATATAAAATGCAAATTGAAGGCAGCGATCTGTTTCTCAGTATTGTGGTCATACTCTAATTTTTCTAGCCATTTCTCATGTCTTGTCATTGTATTAAAAGATGTTGTGAAATGTAGGACCTTTATCAACAAGTGATCTGTCAAAATCAGTCAGGGAGCGGTCTAGACTTCGAGTTGCTTACCAGGCAAGGATTAATTTTTATTACATATTGATTTACGTACTTATATGGAGATTAATCTTTGTTGTTAATTTTTTTGGAGATTAATTTTCTAGAGGGTGTATATTTTACTAATCTGTACTTTTTTTGTTTAATCAAGGGAGTTAGTGGTGCATACAGCGAATCTGCAGCTCAGAAAGCATACCCTGATTGTGAAGCTGTCCCTTGTGAACAGTTTGACGTTGCTTTTCAGGTGATTGGATGTTCCATCTTGTTCTTAATTATTTAACTGTTTACATCATTTTTCAGTTTGCTGCTAAGTACATGAATCAATATCTATTAGGATGTATTTTTTAGGCTTCTTGACCAATAGGATCTGTGGGCAATGAATGGGGGGGTATATCAGTCATCTTCTAATTTCTCAGCCTTAGGAGGTGCATTGCTCTTGTCAATTTTGGTTTCCTATAGTTTATAAATGAAGAATGAAACAAAAATAAGGTTCAGGTCTCTTTTAAATAGCCACTTTGTCTCATGCTATCACATCATCAGATAATCGATTATGGAAGTTTTTATGCGCTTGTTTCTTTTTATTTGGATTTGAGGATACTTAAACTGTCTAAAAACTGTTTGTAAATTTTATAAACTTCCAAATCACAGTTCTACACTAATTAGGTTTATTGTCAAGTAGATAGAAGTCATACTTATCCTCTTTTTTGTTTTCTTGGTGTAGGCTGTAGAGCAATGGGTCGTAGACAGGGCTGTTTTACCTATTGAAAATTCCCTCGGGGGAAGCATCCATCGCAACTATGACCTTTTGCTTCGTCACAGTTTACACATTGTTGGGGAGGTGAAATTTGCAGTTCGGCATTGCTTGTTAGCTAATCATGGTGTGCAAGTGGAAGATCTTAGAAGGGTTCTCAGCCATCCACAGGTACAAATTACTACATCTATCAATATTTGGTCTACATGATGGTGTGAAATAACATGTGGTGTTTCAGGCTCTTGCTCAGTGTGAACTTACATTAACAAAGTTGGGTGTTGTCAGAGAAGCCGTTGATGACACAGCTGGTGCTGCACAGGTATGGTTTTATGTGATGGTATTATGAGAATAAATTGGTTGCTTTGTGGTGGAACTACAAACTTTTATGAATGTCTTTCACTAATAAAGTTGGTAAAACAGAACCATTACAGACTCAACAAGGACTGATCTATCTACCATTATTGCCAATCTAGTATTTCATAATTGTGTTTTCTCAAAATTGTATGATGAGTGGTTTGTAAAGTGGAGGCAACTTTTAACTATATGCTAGTATTTGGTCTAAAAAGAGTGTTCATTATTTCTGAAAATTGACCTATTGTTTTGATTGATCTGCATGTCAGTTTGTTTCTTTGCATAAACTTAAAGACACGGGTGCAGTTGCTAGTGTGGGGGCAGCAAAGATCTATGATATGAATGTTCTTGCGAAAGATATTCAGGTATGCAATATTATGTTACAAGATAGTAGCTTCTGGTTATCGGTAATAATTATGCAGCAACTGTTCAGGATGATTCAGATAACATCACCCGTTTTCTGATACTGGCAAGAGAACCAATTATTCCAGGCATTGATCGGCCATTTAAGGTAATTGCACTAAGATAATTACATTATGTCAACAAATCAGAGTAAGTTAATGATTACATTTGCACTACTGCTTTTTGCTTTCCTCAAATTGGTTATACTTATTAATTCCAGACAAGCATTGTATTCTCCCTGGAGGAAGGGCCAGGAGTGCTTTTCAAGGCTCTAGCTGTTTTTGCTATGAGAAATATCAATCTTACAAAGGTGAAATCTCCTCCTTTTAAATTTTTGAACTCTCGTTGTTTGGGGGAGTCCTTTGTTTTTTACTTAGGTCTTTCATGGGCTTTCTCTGTGATCAGATTGAAAGTCGTCCACGACGTTGGCAGCCTCTTCGACAATCTGTTGAGAATAGTAATGGATCATTAAAGTATGTGGTAAATCAATATAAGATCTGCCTCTTTGTTTCTTTGCCAAGTGTCTCTTGTGGTCCGCAAGACTGTTAATGTTTCTGTCATTGTTCACCTAGTTGTGTTTTGTGCTTATGCCGGACACGCTATAGTCTGGTGATTCAGAAACACTCAAACACTAATGTGATAATTGACATGCAATGAGCAGATACTTTGATTACCTATTCTATGTTGATTTTGAAGCTTCGATGGCAGATCCTAATTCCCAAAATGCCCTCAAACATTTAAAGGTTTTATTTATTTATTTTTTCCCAACGCATTACTGTTTCCTAGAATTAGAATTCAAAGTGTAAATTTGATTTTGTTATATCTGTAGGAGTTCGCAACATTCTTGAGAGTGCTGGGGAGTTACCCGATGGACACTGACTAGCTTGGCATAAGTACATCGCCTATGTGTGGGAGTGAGTATCTCATTAAAAGTGCATGAACCCTTATAAATTAAAAAATTTAGATCCATTGTCGGGGTTGGGGGGGGGGGGGATTTGGCTCCTATTTGGAGTTGCTTATACCCCAACCTGTAATTGCTACTTATCTCAACTTCAAATTCCCCACGTAAACCCAGCAACACGGATTGTTAATAATCTGATAGGTGTGGGCTAAAGAACCTACATCGATTCTTGTGTAGCTAATGACTTTGTTTTTGGACTTGCTTAGTTAAGATTTGGTCTTCTGTTTTTTATTTACTAAAGGATGCATATTTTTTGAAAGTTGTCTTTGTGTTTGGTGATGTGAATCGTTATTTTGACTGTCACATCACAGGTCTTGAGGATGGTGGAGATCTCATTATTATTGTATTAAAAAAACCATTTTTTAAAATGTTGATATGCCATCTGTGATTATGTCCTTTTTTGAGTACTCAAAATCATAAACCATGCCAGTATAAAGAAGTCAAGTAGTAGACAAAACGACGCTAATGAGCATAAGATAAATCATTAACATAATTCTTTATCATTCTCTATAGGTAACATATGAGCTGGGCTAATATAATATGGGCCTGTACTATTCTTAATTTACTTTCTGGCCAGTAGTGGATTTAGTGTTTATGCGGAATCATAACATTTTAAGTCTCACAACCAAATTGGTGGTGAATTTATACGGCAAATGGAATTAGATGGCAAATGGAATTAGATGCTTACTTCCTTTTGGCAACACAGTGATACAATTTATTCATATGCTTTAAACAAACAGCCCCCTTGCCCTGTGCTCATCCTTTGATTAAAGCATAATTCTTGTCCAGTAGGCCCAGTAATCCAATTGTAATCGCCATGTGTTTTGGGTTTCAGCATAAGATATGGACTATCGGGGCAACAGTGTCAAAGGGAGAATACTGGAAGCCTTATTTTGAAATCGGCAGGCATGTACATATTCAAGCTGTCTTCAGCAGTTGGAACAAAAGTGCCTGGCTATTTAGCTTTATGTACATTGTGCACGTCCCACGTGACTATCCTCCTTGTTGTGTGCTGGAGTTGGGAGTTGGGTTTTATGGTTTCTGGATGTCTAATTTTACTATTTTCAGCTTTGTTTTGGATGTCGTAATATAGTTAGCCGTTAACTACTACTATCATTCAATCTTGCGTGTTCATTCTGGAAGTTTAGTATATGGGGGTACTGGATATATGTTTTTGGGGCCAAGACGAAGTATCTTGCCAAATTTTGTATTGTTAATGCACTTCGGAGATTGGTGCTGAAATGAGATTTTGATAAACAACTTTTTGATACAATGTTTAGTTGGTGCTGAAAAACCAAGTTTTTGAAAAACAAATTTTTGTACAATTTAATTGCAAATCCTTTTAGTACTTCGGATTCAGTATTTGAGAAACTAAAAACCAAACTGATATTGGCATTCGTTCATGAAAATGCGCACACAGAGGGAGGCGTATAGTTTCAGGTCATTAGTTAAAGCAACATATTTGATCTACTCTGGTTAATTTGAGGCCTTGCACAAAGACAAATAGTTTACTCTCAGCCAAAATAAAACTAGTACAAAATGCAATAACTTACGAACTCAAGTAAAAACCTCTTCTTCTTTTCTTTTTTTCCCGAATAACCAAGCTTATATATCAAATTATCAACAAACAAATTTCGGGATTTTAGATTGAGGGACAATCGAACCAATCTATCTCATCGTGCTCTAAAAAAGTACAACTCAATATTATATAAAATAAAAGAATTATTAAAGATAAAATTACAACTCAAGATTATATAAAACAAAAGAATTATTAAAAATAAAATTACTGCTAATTTGTAGATGTATGCTAATTTTTTATTTTTATTGGGTGAAGGCCCAGAATACCCACAAATTAAATATGTGTAACCAAAATACCCACGGTCAGTCTGGGCAGTCCTAAATACCCACGAGACACGCTACTATCAGTGCCGTTTCTTGGGTTACGCTACTTGTGGCGGAGCATCATCAAAGATACGTTATTGGTGTAGGCGTGAGTAGTGTATCACTACTGCCATTGCACTCGCGGGTCACTGAGACACGCTTCTGAAAACGGCGCATCACCACACACGCCACTCTCACTGGCGTGTCACCATTCTTCCCCAATCTCCCGAACCTTGCGTCTCTCTCCCCTATCTGCAATTGTATGGCGATTTTCGACAGAAATCTGGCTAGCTCAGTTCGTATCATTTCTGTAACTTTCCGTTTATGATATATATATCATTAGAATCGTATTTCGATGATCTACAAACCTATACCCTTCTCAATCCATTTCTTATGCCAGATTAAAAACCACTAAATTAAACCTAATTTCCGTTAAATTGGAAAACGCCCCTGCGGGGCCGAGAGACAGATACATGCGGAGAGAGATATATACAGACGAGAGAGAGGATGGAGGAAGGGAGAAACGATGGTGATGGTGATGGTGGTGGTGCGGAAAGAGGTGCGCGGAAAACGAGCAGAAAAAACGAGAGAGATGATCGGAAAGAACGAGAGAGAACGAGCGAAGAGGTGCTACGATACTGTTGGGGACACGCTACACGCAGTGTAGCGTGGGTAGTGAGGTTCCGAAAATCAATATTTTGGGTCATATCCCATTTTGAGGTATTTTGGTCATTTTTTGTTTTTTTTTCTCTAATATTTTAATTCCCAAATTTTGTCCTAAAAATATTATCGGGGGACAAACTAGTATTCTTTTTTTTTTCCTTTTTTTACTTATCTATCTATATTATTATATTAAAGCCGAAACATTGAAAGTTTTGGTTTTCTCCTAAGTTTTGGATTTCACTCTAATTATTTAATTTTAAATTATTTATAATATAAAACAAATCAAATAAATTCCGTTATTGTCTTTAATCCTAAGTAAACTAGGTAATAATCCTAAGTAAACTAGGTAATAATTGGTAGTTTGGTTCAACCCTATTTTTTTAGCCATAATTTTAGTTCAACTAAAAATAAATTTAATTAATATTTTATCTACCTAAAAACATTCTCGGGTAAGCAAAGATTTATCCGAGAGTTTTGATCGAGAGGAGTGGCGTGTATGTGCGTGTTTTTTTAATTTTATTAGCAGGAGAGTGTTTTGTGTGTTTTTTTACATTTTATTTGTTATTAATAATAGAGATTTAAGCAAATCAAAGAGTGACCAAAATGAGTAACCAACAAAAGAGTACCAAACCGACAACCAAAAATATCATATTTTGCTTATAATAGTATTGAACTAGGGGATGCTTATAATAGTATTGAACTAGGTGATAATTGTTAGTTTGGTTCAACCCTATTTTTTAATGGAAAATGCTAGAGTTACATAAAGTTTCACAAAAATTTTCACAAAATGATAAGTGTCTTAATTTAATTGGTTATAACACAATGGGCCCCCTGCATTCACATTAATATCCACCAATAAAAACATATATAAGTGGAATCCACCTCATTCTGTGCATATTTCTGTACAAATTTTTTGTGCACCTAGCACTACTCTTTTTTAATATTAAAAATCATATTAAACAAATAACAAATTACACTATAACAAATTAAAATTAATATTTATAATATTATATTACACTATAAACAAATTACAAAAAATTAAAAAGCACGGGTTAGCACGGTTATAAGCTAGTTTAAATATAAATAAAATTTACACCATTAGGAAGAACACAATCGTTGGGTTAAAAGATCTCAACTTCGAAGCCTTCGAAGCGCTTTCGTATATAATTTGACCGTGTGTCTGAGAGAGAGAGAGAGAGATCTGGTCGATGTCGAGAGCTAGGCGAGCAACTCTACCTCCGGTACAGGAGGTATATATCTATACAATTTCATCAATTTTTGGATTCACCTCATTATATATCTAAAATTTAAATAAATTTATAATTTCTTATATGTCAATTTGTTATCCATTTGCTAAATTTGATGTTAAATTGTTAGAATTTATCGAAATTCAATGCAAATTCTGCACTCTTTTCGATTAATTGGATTAGTAAGATATTAAGAATTGAGATTATTATTTGCAGAATATTGACAAGCTACATAATGTTGTCAAACAAGGCAATTTTTACGGAGCTCAACAAATGTACAAATCGATAACCGCAAGGTATATTCATATATGTGCACACTATGTGTGTGTTTTTATTGTTATTTAGATTATCGTGTTTGTGTAAAGTTAGTTTCGACTTGATTATAATTTTATATTTTATGCGAATGAGTATAGTGCTTGATAAGTGTTTGTTTTGTTGTAGATATGTGGCGGCCGAGAGGTATTCGGATGCGCTGGAACTTTATGAGGCTGGTGCTCTCGTCCAGTTAGAACATGAACAAGTGATGCTTCTATTCATGCATATTCAATTTTTAGGAATGTGTGTAGTCATGTAAGAAAACAACAAGAAGCTGTAATAATGGAATAGCAATTTAGATTGAATATAACTTATTTTAGGATAAAAGAAAACATAAGGTTTTAAGTATTGTTTCCTTCTCTAATTTACGATGGAATTTTGTTGCATAGCATTCTCTTTTCCTTATTGGAATTCGAAAAATTAACTCACAATGTATTTTACAAATTCTGTGCTTCAGGTCACTTGTGGGGCTGAGCTTGCAGTGCTTTTCGTGGAAACCCTTGTCAAAGGGAAATTTTCTTATGATGAGGATACTTTAGGTCAGTTTAATAATTTGCTCTTTCTTTCTGGTGTTATTTCGAGTAAGCACTTTATCTGCAGTTGGGACTTCACAGATGTAGTTCATTTGTGAAATAAGTGCAAAGAGCCAAAGACATGCAATAGGCATACTAGGTGTTAAAGTAGCATATAAACGGAAATGCATATACTTGCATATGCATGTTTGTTAGGGACAGATTTACAGCTAGAGATGGTTATGCATCAATATTAAACTACTTGCCTGCTCTCAAGTTGGGAGATTGAATGCCACTAAATCTAAAATATTAAATCTTACTATCTGCAATTCTGTTGGGCATGGGGACTAGGGAGGTCCTTTATTTCCTGGTGTGAACTCCATATATGTTTAATACATTTGTTTATATAAATAAATTTTTGTAATAATCATTTGGGGTCACTCTCTAATTAATAATCTACTAAAAATCTAGTAGGGAGTAGTAAGTACCTGATTCTTGTTGTAGTTTCTTGATGTACAACTTTTGGAATGACATGCATATGAAAATGGTACAATGGTATATAAATAAAATATAATTAATTGATGGTATATGGTAGATATTTCTATATAACTACAAAAACACTTTAGTTATCTGGAAAGATCTGTAGGTAGTGAGAAGGCAGGCGCTTAGAGGAAAGTAGAACTAGATTTGATTGATAATTTACAAATTTTACATTTGACCATTATGTTGGGAAAAAATAGCATGTTTAATGTAGTTGATTTAGATACCAAGCTAACTTTTGAGGGGGTCAACCAACCCACATCTTTTCCCCATTGGGAGAGGTGATTACGAGTCCTCTAAAGTGTAGGATTTTGTGTAAACTTATGTTGGAAGACCTAAATAATTGTTTAGATATGGTAAATTTATATATTTTTGAAGTCTTTCCTGACTTATTTGTTTTGTGATGACACAAACTTAATTTTAGACCGTGTTAGAAGAATATATGAAAAGTTTCCTCGAATCCCTGTACCACATAATCTGGATTTGGCTGATGATGACATGCAACGACTTCATGAAGCTCTTGGGGCAGCAAAAACACGTGTTGATTGTTGCTCATCATTTCTCAAAGCAGCAATTAAGTGAGTTTTTTCTTCTATTGGATAGTGAATATATTTCATTATTTTGTGTATGTTTCATCTGTTTAAAGTTTATCTGGAACTAAATATCCTTTAGCTAGAGTTATTGTTTGAATTATTGCTAACACATGCTCTAAAGATTCTCTAGAATTAAAAATTCAAGAGATCAAGGGAATCCGACAGCTACAAAAAATAACATAATATTTACTTTTCATCAAAAGAGGAAATAACTACAAGAAATAACATAATTGTTATTTTTTTTTTGGAAATAATATGGTTCCATTCCTAAAATAACATGATAATTTTCCATTAATGATGGAGGAGTCAGAGATCAAGGTTGTAAATAAAAGAGGAGATTAATGTTTGATTCTTAACAACTATGGAAAAAGAATATAATAAAAATTAATTATTAAGAGACTAGATTAACTATTGTTCCTAACTAGGTTCATAGATTATCAAAAGAGATAAATATTTTTTTAAAGCGTATAACTAAATAAATTTGATGTAAACAAAAATAAATTCAAATATTTTGTTGAATCAATTGTTGAAATTTGAATGCTGATTGCTGAAGCTCCTAAAATAAACATTCCCACCTATAGCAATATTTTCTTTGTTACCAAGAGTATAGCAATATTCATTGACCTATAATATTATAAATTAGTTATTAATATTGTTAATCAAAAAATTAGAAATATTGAAAAAATTAAGAATTCTAATTTTCACATTTTTTATATGATGTTTAATTCAAGGCCGGTATATGCACTTCATGTTTGTTTGATAGAGAATTTTAATTGAAAAAACGTGTAACAGTTACAAACTCTGTTACCCGAACTCTCCAGTTTAGTCCTCATACCCATCCATCCAACATGACATTAGTCTGAGATTCGAGTTGGATCCTTAAGATTGAAAGTGGACACTTTATTTTCAAGCACTCTATTTCAAAATGAATTTTAAGGTACATGAACAACTTTATTACATGGAAAAAGTTCCATAAAAGACTTGTTTATCTGTAATTCTTTTAATTTGAAACTATGAATTTGACATTTATAATTAAGCATATACGATTTATTGGTTGTAAACACTCTTTTTGAAAATGTACATTAAGTTCAGAGTTCAAACTATATACTCCCTCTGTGCCATAGCTTCTGTCACAATTGACTTTTTCACGCATTTTAAGACCGAACAAAAATTAAAGGAGCAACTAATATTTTTAAAATTATCTTTTTCGTTTAAAAGTTTAATATTCAAATTTTATATATAAAAAATATTATTTGCAAAAGTCAGTGACAAAATTTTACGTGTTAAATTACATGTCCGAGACAAGTGACAATTCTCTAGTCAAATGCAGATTACGCTTCATGGCACTTAAGTATAAGCAGTATTACTATGATACTGATACATGAATGCAGCATTTTAGAATTGGGTCAGACCGATTCACAAAAATTAACAAGAAAAAGAGACGGCTGTAGGCATTCCCCCAATACAAATAACTCTTGGTAGAGATACGATATTCTGTTTGACGTCTATAGAATATCTGCATATGTTTGAATACTAATAATAGGGTACTTTTGTTGTGATGCACCAACTATGAAGTTAATAGCAACTTTGATTTCTGAAGAAAACAGATGTCTAATATAATGCAGGATGGCATCCTAATTTGAAAACTTAAAATGAGTAGGACCCGAGTGCTTCTGTATTTCCATCCCTTGGATATGTTTGAACTTTTCATGGTAGGCTGAGGGTTGGATTTATTTTCCTTTTAGGACTAACGGTTTGGAGGGAGGACTAATGGCTAGCTAATCTGGAAATGTGTAATCTATTACTATTTTACGGAATATGGGACAAGTTCTTTCCTTTTGAAGATCATTCATATGTTACTTTTGTGTGAGTAAATTATTGTTTGACTTACTGTGAACAGTGCCTTAATCTTTGAACATCTTCAAAATTTGATAAACCATACTTGCTCAAACATGTTCTGTAGTTCAACTTGTTTGAGGCGGTTAGACTCTGTTCCTCTCCTTAAGTACTGTTTTCTTTTGTCCTCCTAAGAAAGTTTTGTTTCCATCATTGAAGTTGGTGAGCACTTGCTGACTGGACCGGAACTGAATCTCATGGGCGTATTTTCAGCGTTACATATATACTTAGTCAATTTTGTACATTTTGTGGTTTAGGAGGATGAAATAACTCTGCATGTGAGTTGATTATATTATTTGGCCCACTGACTTGTCTATATTTTTGCATTTAGGTGGTCCACGGAATTTGGAGCTGAGAGAAATGGATCTCCAGAGATACACGACATGCTAGCTGAATACATATACTCTGAATCCCCTGAGGCGGTAAGTTTGGCAGCATACTTTCGGTGGAACATTATTAACCTTTTTAGTAATTTACTCTCCCCATCATCTTTTGGCTGTCCGGATGTACCCTTTTTATGTGTGTAACACCAGTTTTAGTACATTTGAACTACATAAATGAAGTTTATACAGATAATTCTTTTCTTAATGAGTGGGCACTAGAAATACACAGCTCCTTCTGCTCAATGATCCCCTTCATGGTAAATGTTTCTCAGTAATAAAGTTATAGCCATCAGTTATGTCAAACAAATTATTGATGATGTCTACATCATGGTCTTTGGAAAAAGATCATTTTGCACTCACTATGGAGTTTATATACAACATCTTGTGATGTAGTGATGTAGTCAAATACAAATACAATTTTGTTAGTTTTAAAAGGATATAAATTTAAATAATAACAGTTCTAGTATTGATATTATCATTTTTATATTATCTACCATATTTTAGTATATACTGATGATCAAAAGAAATTACGACTGTTACCAAACTGCAAAATAAATTAACCACCAAATTTATAACTACGTTGCCTTCTCTTTAAAAACAAAACAAGTAAATAAACTCTAAAATCAAAATATGGTGAGTTAGTTAATTACAGCTAAATAACCTTGGATTAAGCGCATAATGAAGGCAATATAAAGAAAGTGGAAGCAGAACCAGCACAACAGTTAAAAGACATGCCAAATATATTCAACTCCATTCATGTAGTAAACACACAGACACTAGTCTAGTTAATGTTCAAAGTATCAAACAAACAAAACTGCTGATATAATATACAAACGGAACTATAAAAACTTTAAGATTGTACTGTGTAGGAATTAGTCAATTCCTGATTTAATTGTTGACCTCAGCAATAGCAAACAAGTAATTTGGATGCCATATGCCTAGCTAGTTCTGTAGTGCTTTTTCCTCGTGTTTACTATATTTCCGATGTGTTAGTTTTTTCATTAATGGCCAAAATGAGGTGAAATAATTTCCCTATGTAATGCACTAATGCATCTTCAAGGTTTTTACAATTGGATTTTTCATTATGCTGCTATTTAAAATGGTCAGATTTTCAGATTTTCTGGTAGATATGGTTGTGCTTGTGCAGTGTGTGAAATTGTACTATATTATATCTGTCACAGTCAATAATTTTTATATCTATGGAACAATCATCAATTTGTGGTGAAATGCAGGATATGACAAAAATTTCTTTCCATTTTGTTCGAGGGAAAGATCCGAAGAAGTTTGCTTCAACTCTTGTAAATTTTATGGGCAAGGTTAGCTGTTTTATTAATTCATGTTGTTTCTCGCAAGTTCGAATTATGAACTGCCAAAACTTATGATGGCTTCCTGTTTCTATGCTTCAAGTTCCCTACAAGCTAGTTCTAATTAAATAATCACTGTAAGAGAAAGCGATTGACCTGTGAAGTATGTATTAGGAATTTAAAAACATAATAATGTTGTTTTTCTGATCTGTCCCACCTGACCATTTTCTTTTGAAGTCTATTTGCCATCAATCTTTAGTGCATGAATGTGGCCAGCCTAGAAGTCTAGAACTGCAATTGTTTTGTCTATTTGTACAATTTTATGCCTTTTTTTTTTTACCATGATATGTGTATCAATGCCGAATCTGTAGCGTTTTCCTTTCAAGTTGTCGTAACTAGTTAACTTGGTTTTCTTTGATAAGGATAATTGTTGTTTAATTGTTAACTTATATAATGTGTAAGTATGCAGTGCTACCCTGGTGAAGATGATATGGCAATTGCACGGGCGGTTTTAATGTAAGTTCAATTAGAAAGAATATATTAGAATTTTTAGGTTATCATGGGTTCATTACTTTGTAAGTCGTAGTATTTTTGATTGGTATGCTTAAGATGTAGCCTTAGGTAGTTAGGTATCGTTTGAGAGATACACGTGATGAGGTGAGATTGATTGTCCAACTAACTGTTTGGTTTTGTGCGTTCTCTACATTGGTTGTGAATCTCGTATTGTAGTTCCCAACATATTAAACAGTTTAACCCAACACGAATCGGTTCTCAAAGTATTTTTATTTAGAAGAAACTTGATTGACATTGGGGATAACACAAACATAACCCTATTAAATTTCACAGGACTCGTGGATACTAGTTTGTTCACAATTCGCTCACATAATATCCAGATTCTACTAAGGTATTGAACTACAAACCCCGAGTCCCCAACATCGTAGTCTATTAAATTTAAAATCCGTAACCATCTCAAGTTATAACCAATATTTCAAAGGGGGCTGAGTTATATAACAGTACCACTAAATTTTCATTCATGGTGAGCACTATAAAGAAATTCAAGGGGGTGCACACTCAACAATCAGTGGGGTTATGCACTATTTTATCTTTTGGAAGTTGTCTCCTCCCTTAACTCACATTGGTAACATGAAGGTGGAGATTTATTCTGAAGATCTTGATGAAATGCTTCCATTTCCTGAGCTCGAGATGAAACTTGATTTATACGATCCATATGCTTCGTGTTGACCCGATATCTCGCAGATTCGTGTTATCAAGATTAGATTAGATCTAGGATTAACCATCCCCAAAGACATCTTAGCAGAAGTATTTAGCTCTCTAGCAATTTGAAACAAGATCTCTAGAACCCTAGAAGTGGAGGCTCAATTAAGTTGGGAACGAGGATTAGTAGAATGGACCATTGTTGTATCTTTTGGCAATTGAAAAGAAAAAAAATGAAAAAAGAACTAACAAAAGGAAACTGAGAATTAGAAACAAGCTGGGGACTAGGGAGGGGAAGGAGCGGGAGGGGGAGGCAAAAGTGAGTGAAGATGTACTGAAAATAAAAAGGGACGACTCTAATTGGATATGCATGTTTACTTTGTCTGAAGCTTTTTAAAAAGCCTACTTTAAATTGACTTCTTGTCAGCTTCAACTATATGTGAACTTCATCTTGATAGCAACATATTTTGTTTCACCTAGGAAGCACCGATACGCCGATTTGGGTGCCGTATGCGTGTCGGACACGGCCGACACGGCCCCGACACGGCGACACGGCTGAGGACGTGTCGGACACGCCAGGTGGCGTGTCGTGAAGCAAACGCGATCGACACGCGGGGGACACGCGACACAGCCCATAAAAAAAGAAGAGCAGCTTAATATCAGTTTTTTTAAAAGAAGCCCAGCCCAGTTTTTATTAAAAGAAGCCCACTACTCCTACTTTGCAGTCACTTGCGTTAAAGCTACTTGGACAACCTTCATCTTCATCTTGTTGCGAAATAAACTGGAGCACGTATTCGTTTATCCATTCCATGAGAAGGAATAAAATATTACCTCAACGTGCTGAAGATTTGGTGTACGTCCACACAAATCTTCGTCTTCTCTCAAGGAAAACTCATGCATATATGGAAGGAGTAAGTAGGATGTGGGATGTTGGTGGGGATGATTTTAGTGGAGTGGAAGGTGCTGGTGTTTTAGAGATTGCAAATCTCTCTCTCGATGAACCGGAAATGGAGACTGTTTTTTCACTTCAGATGATCATTTCAATGAAAATTGATCATTTCAATGAAAATGCTGAATAGATGTCACATTAGTTTACCACTTGTTTTGTAAGAAACTTAATTATTATTATGAATGAAGATGTTCATTTTATGACATATACAAAATGTATATTTTTTTAGTTTTTTTTTTTGCCGTGTCCCGTATCCAGGACACTTCGGTAATTGGCGTATCCCCGTGTCCCGTGTCGCCGCACCCGAGTCGGTGCTTCCTAGTGTTTCACAGATTTTCACTTTTAATATATATATATATATATTTACATATTTACATATTTGACTGTTGCCAACCTTTATAATTTAATTTATCTCTCTTCTACATTGCATCAGTTTGCTTATTCATATAATTTTACAAGCAATTGTGTGTGTGTGTGTTCACTTACAATTTTCATAAGTGTAAATCTAAACCTATTAAAATTATGGGACTATGTAGTTGCCTAATATTTTATTTTCTATGTTAAAATTACCCCATGCTAGTGTGAGGACTTCTCAAATCAAAATAAAGGTTAACGGAGAGTCGAAGACAACAAATTGATAATTCTTTAAATATATTTTATTAAGATCTTGTAACGTACATGTCTTGAAACTAAAGTGTCTTTTTTTATAGGTATTTATCATTAGGTAACCTTGGAGATGCTAATGATCTTGTGGATGAAATCCAAAATCAAGTGCAAGCTAAGGAGCTTGACTATCCGCAGTCAGAGTTGATTCAGTTTATAAATTACCTTCTAGAAACGTAAGCTTTTTTTTATTGTTTAATATCTATGTAGTATATTTAGTTGTATAATAGTTTGTTGGTTCAGTGTTGCATGGCTCATTGTTCATGGCTCATTCGGGTACGTGGTATGGGATCGGTGCGTGAAACGTTAGTTTTTATGAATTGGGAACAATGACCCATTACTGTCAATATTTATTTTTATTTTTTTAATTAGACATTATGTATATATTTGTTATTGTACTTATGGACTTATGGTTTAGTTATTGTTTGTATATTTAAAATATAAATTTTTTAAGCAAAAAAATAGAAGGCAAGTTGATCGGAAAATGTAAATCTTAAGATAAAAATGGGGAGGACTTTCAATTCGTATTTTAAAGGGATTCAGATCACTTCCGGTAATCATCAAGGTCTTGGCATTTTTGAGTAAAAAATCAAATTACAATACGTGATGACGTGATGTATGTTAATCCATATTTTTACTCCAAAAAGAAATCAAAAATTAAATGGAAGTAATTTGTTGTATTTTAAGATTTACTCAAATTACAATACGTGATGTATGTTAATCCATATTTTCCATTTAATTTTAATCATATTACTGATTAAATTTTTCTAGTTACTTATTATATTCTATGTAGTTTAATTTTTGTGTACAATATAATCATATTATAATATTTATATAGGTGCAATCCAATTTAGGATTTTTTTTTTAATATTTGCATGGCCTCAATGTGACTAGACAAGAAGGAACTCTTATCTTTTTTTGACATGCAGATGCGTTGGAATTTTTGCCTATCCTTTACCTTCTAGCAATTCAGCTGGACAATGCAATCAGAATAGAGATCTGATCTCTATCTTCGTGACTTCGTCACTAATATTATTTAAGTTAATACTAGCACCTTATACAAAGTTTCTTGGAAGTACCATTAAAATGAAATGCCGTCATTCTTTATATTGCTAACTGATGAGTCTTTCAACACCGGTAGTCCCGCCTTTTAGGTTAACTACCAGTTTCCATTTCTCATTTGTTATGACTGTCTTGTTTCAGGATATCTAGTAGACTAGTACTGTAATGGGTAGTCAAAGTTTATAATTGGTATGCCATCAAACAGAAGGTTAGTCAGTGTGGTATTGACAATTTTGTGTCAAATGCAGGTTGCAGAGAGATGCTTTGCCACTATTTAATAGGTTGAGACAGAGTTATGCAGACTGTTTGGATCGAGATCCTGCATTGAATGAGGTGCCTACTTTTTTATAGGCAATATATTGAATTATTGATTTATGTATGAACTTGGTACATAAAATTGTCTCTGAACTTAATATTTTAGCACTGTGTGTACATTTGGGTTAAATATCAAATTGGCCACTGAATAACTTGAAATATCTCAGATTGCACACTGATAAATTTGGGGTCTCATTTAGAACACTTTTAAAGACATAAATATCAAACGGATACTTTTAAAATGTACTCGGAAAGTAAAAGTAATTTTTCATCGAGTTCTACACATTTTTCTTGAATGCTACCATAACCAAATGAAAGGTTAATAATTCTAGTATTTTTGATAATATATTTAGATTTTAAGAAATTTATTTACTATTTATTTTTGATTTTATGGTTATTTTCTTTGATTTAATTAAAATTAAATAGTAAATAAATTTCTTAAAATATAAATATATTATCAAAAATATTAGAATTATTAACCTTTCATTTGGTTATGGTAGCATTCAAGAAAAATGTGTAGAACTCGATGAAAAATTACTTTTACTTTCCGAGTACATTTTGAAGGTATCTACTTGATATTTATGTATTTAAAAGTGTTTTAAATGCAAGGTTGTTAAGTCGACAAGTCGAGCCTCCACGCCCGAGAACCTTGGAATTGACTAGTCGACAAGTACCTTATTTAATCTAAATATTATATATAATATAGGTTAGCATACTTTAATTTCATAGTTCAAATAAAAACTAATAGATAATAAATTCAACTATCCAAAGTCAAACATCTATAAGCAAATAAAAACATAATTAAAGAGTTAAATCAACTAAACAAACACATCTTGGAATCATCTCCATCTCCTTGAGTATTCTCCTCCGGTGGTCACAGTGTGTGAAGCAGTAGGCAGCAGCAGCAACTATAATGAAGTGTGTGTAATGAAGCTCAGAGGCGGAATAAAACAGGATTGATAAAACTGTATAAAACAACAGATACGCAGAGAGTTTGTAATTTTTTTATCAAAATTCTAAATTTGATTTTTGAAATTTGTATAAGTTTCTAAATTTAAATTTGATACAAACAAAAGAATTGATAAAACAAATGTTTAAAAATGAAAAAAAATTACTGAAAAATAATTAAAAGATTTACAGTTCAGAAATAATTAAATTAATTTGAAGTTCAGAAAAATAAAAGATTTAAAGTTGCAAAAAAACAAAAAAATTGAGTGAAAAAAGTTTGGTACTGTATATATAACGAAAAGAAGAGATGAAATAAAACAAATATAATTTTTCTAAAAAAAAGTAAAAAACGTGTATATATATAGTATATACATACAGACTCGAGCTTATAAAGAAGAGAGAAGAAGAGATCGGAGAAGAGAGAGATGAAGAAGAGATTGGAGAAGAGAGATGAGATGAAGAAGAAGAAGAAGAAGAAAGGGGAAGAGACTTACCGGAGAAGATGAAGTCGTCGGAGATGACCGTCGTGGGAAGAATCGAAGAGGAGATCGCCGATATCGGCGTGTGAGGTTGTTATTTGCAATTGGGTACAAAAACGTATGTTTTTAGGTCTAAAAGCCCCTTTTTTGTTAATTCAGGTCGGGTAATGGCCGGGTTCTGGGTCGGATCCGGGTATAATCCATGGGTCGACTTTTTCAGCAAGTCGAGGGTCGACTTTTTCTCTAGTGTCGATTTGTCGACTAGTCGACGACTAGTCGCGACTAGTCGCCCGACGTGATAACCATGTTTAAATGAGACCCCGAATTTATCAGTGTGCAATCTGAGATATGTCAAGTTATTCAGTGGCCAATTTGTTTAACCCGTGTACTTTTGCATAATTGAAAAAGATGGCCAGATGGCCCTAATTCTTTACTCATCTGTCTCTTTAGCTCACAATGATTTTAATGTATTCCTAACTTATGCACTTTTGTTGGTTTAGTTGCTTGATGTTGTTGCAGAGAAGTTTTATGGAGTGCAACGTAGAAACCCAATGCAGGATATGTTTGGAGATTTCTTCAAGGTATTAATAATGAAAACATCGGTCTTGAAAATTTTGGTTACCGACTATAACCAAACCGCGTATTTGTGTGTGCACGCACTCGCTGATTAACTTAGAGGGGTATTATTATTCATGAAAACAACGGTCTTGATAATGTTGGTTGCCGACTATAACCAAAGTGTGTATTTGTGTGTGTGTGCTTGCTGAACTCAGTGGGGCGGGCGAGGGTGGTTGAAAAACCCTCCTTGTCTGCCCCTAGATTGACTGTATTCTTGTGCAAAATTGTACTTCAAAAATGATAACTTATATTGCCTTTGTGGTTACTTATTATGCAGATGATGGGAGGTGATATGTGACAGACCGATTCAAATTGTCCATTCCTAAATATTTCACATTGCTATTTCGCCCTATGCAGAAGCATTTTCAGAAGGGCGACGTACTTGAACAAAAGCAGACCACCTGTTGTAATATTGGAAATGTTATATTAATTGTATGAAACACCAAGTGACTTGTTATTGACATTATAACCAAATTTTGCTAGCAAAGATGCATTTTAGTGACAAAATAGTACATTACAGGTAGTTGGAAATTCATATTCACCGTTAATTTAGATGATTGGTTTTGACAGAAAATATGTCAAGTATGTTCTGGTTGACAAGTTTTTTCACTCTTCCAGATTGCAGTCTATCCTGAAAGTTACATATTTTTCTTATAAATTTGGGTGAGATATATGTATCTTGGAAAAAATTTATACCACAGTACTAATATTCATATTATGGTAGTGAATGTTGATTTTAATCACAAATCGACAATTTTGATTTCAATCAAAAATCTATTCGACAAACATCTTTTTTTTTTCCTGATGTTTGGTCGGTACTCCGTACTCGTTAGTTGGTTAACTTTAACTCTTCTATCATTTTCCTTAAACTGGCAAATATTTTGTGTGTACAGTCCGGTTACAACAATTTTATTTTACAGGGGCTCTTTCTAGCTCTATTCTAACAGTTGAATAGTTGTATTGGGTTGTCTTAATGCATTAGACAAACAATACTTGATTATCATTGTTAGTTCTATCATACTCTACACCTAAAAATATTAGCATGGTGCGCGGATGCACGGTTCATGACAAAATTCACAAACCCCTAAAGTATAAACAATTAAAGAACATTTTGGTTTTTAACTATTTAAGATGTATCACAATATCGCAAAAAATAAATAAATCAAAAGCTAATATTTAAATAAAAGTGCAAAAGTCAGATGTTTTAAAATATTCAGAAATTCCTTTGGTACTGTTGGAATTAACTAGACTGATAATTTTCTTCAGTTCACACCATTCTTCAACAATATCATTCACTTCCATCTGCAATTCTACTTCAATATCGTTCTCTACCATTTCCAGGAAATTTGTGTAAAATAGAGATCTTCCTTTTGCAGCTGTTTTGTATAAACAAGAGCCTAAGGTCTAGATTTTCTAACATGGTATTTAGTTACATAAGTAAGGATCAGGCATAATTTACGAACATCCAAAATTAAAACGGAGGAAGACGTAGCAATCTTAGCTTCAAATGAGGTCAACTAAAACATAAAACTAGAAAAGCAAGTTGAGGTAGCTGTTGGTTGAGCTTACCTCTAGTCGATCGTAGAAAATATGTCAAGTATGTTCTGGTTGACTAGTTTTTTCACTCTTCCAGATTGCAGTCTATCCTGAAAGTTGCATATTTTTCTTATAAATTTTGGTGAGATGTATCTTGGAAAAAATTTATACCACAGTACACTAATATTCATATTATGGTAATGAATGTTGATTTTAATCACAAATCTGGTCGACAATGTTGATTTCGATCAAAAATCTAGTCGACAAACATCTTTTTTTTTTTCCTGATGTTTGGTTGGTACTCCGTACTCGTTAGTCTGAGTCTGATGGTTAACTTTAACTCTTCTATCATTTTCCTTAAACTGGCTCTTTCTAGCTCTATTCTAACAGTTGAATAGTTGTATTAGGTTGTCTTAATGCATTAGACAAACAATACTTGGTTATCATTGTTAGTTCTATCATACTCTACACCTAAAAATATTAGCATGGTGCGCGTATGAACGGGTTCATGACAAAATTCACAAACCCCTAAATTATATACAATTTAAGAACATTTTGGTTTTTAACAATTTAAGATGTATCACAATATCGCAAAAAAAAAATAAATCAAAAGCTAATATTAACTCCATGAATAAAAGTGCAAGAGTAAGATGTTTTAAAATATGCAGAAATTCTTTTGGTACCGTTGGAATTGATTAGACTGATCATTTTGTTCAGTTCACACCATTCTTCATCAATATCATTCACTTCCATCTGCAATTCTTCTTCAATATCCTTCTCTACCATTTGCAGAAAATTTGTGTAAAACAGAGATCTTCCTTTTGCAGTTGTTTTGTATAAACCAGAAATCTTCCTTTTGCAGTTGTTTTGTATAAACCAGAGCCTAGGGTCTAGATAATCCAACATGGTATTAGTTACGTAAGTAAGGATCAGACACAATTTACGAACATCCTAAATTAAAACGGAGGAAGACGTAGCAATCTTAGCTTCAAATGAGGTCAACCAAAACATAAAACTAGAATCAATTTAATGAAAACAATTATGAAATTATACGCGAGTTGGCTAGCATATACTGACCAATCACAAAACGGGGAAAATGAATTAAAACAACAGGAGATGTCTTTACATTTTTAAAGGCATATAAATATCATAAAAGATCTAAATTGTTAGCAAGAGGCCAAGCATAAAAATCCTCTGTAAAAGTTTGCACATCTCGACGATACATATCACCTAATATGCACGTCCAAAATGTCTCTACCATGCACAAATTGCACAATGCAGGTGTACAAGATCTAGAGTGTCCTGGTAAAGATTGTTTTACAAAATGTACGAGTTCAGGACAACACCCTTTGGTATTTTTGTCCCAAAGTTACTAACACGCCAACCAACACTAGCATAAGTGATTATCTGTGTCAAAAGATGCAAGTCTACAAAATATGTACAAAATGTATTATGAAACAACGGATATGTGCATGTCACGGCCTACAAGGGCAAGACAAAATGTGCATGTCACGGCCTACAAGGGCAAGACAAAATTCAGACAACAGAGGTCTAAAAGTATATAGCGGATACAACATCCACAGGAAAAAGGAAGACATTTCGGCGAATTAAACTTTTACTTTGACACTACCTAATCCGAAAAGAACTAAAATATTTCTGATAGCATTCACATGCCATATGATTACCAAGCAAAAAATCCCTCGAAGTGGATTTACCCATTGGATATGTTCTGCTCCTCAGATTTGTCCATGGCCTTCTTTGCTAGCTCATATCCAGCAAAGTTCATAGCACCTAATGGAGCAATCCAAAAGAACCTAGGAACAGCTCCTTTAAATAAGCCAATGGGTCCTTCGTGACGGAGGATAGAAAAGGCTACCAGTGACATTGATACAGGTCGCCCTTGCGGAGCAGTCATTGTTCTGGTTTTCATCACATCAAAAGGTGTCGTAGCGACCGCAGCTAGTCCACCAGATAAAGCCCCAACTAAAATAGTTTCCCATGGTTCTAATTCCCGACCCAGAACTTGTTGGAAGGCCTGAAAATGAATATGTGATCATTAAAAAATCAACTGTCATGCTAATGGTATATCATCACAAGTTAGATATCACAGGCCAAATCATTTTTGAAAGCATCTGGAATAAGGATACATTGCTAGATACAACTGCCTACATTTATTTCATCGAGACTTGGATAAGAATCAAGTGGACCGACTCCATACATCTTTTGAGGTACCAAGTCATTGCGACTTACCAGTGTGCAAACCATCAAATGTGACATATTAGATAGTGCATCCTTACATGAGGTAGATAACATGGGCCTTAATATATGCATATATAATATTGTTCTCTTTCCTAGCATACTTAAGTTTTATAAAGTCTATACCACTATATCAAATTTGACTCTCTCTCTCTCTCTCTCTCTCTCTCTCTCTATATATATATATATATATATATATATATCCCTATATCTCCTAGAAGTATCTCCCCAGAAAAATATATATTTATGGTGTGGAGAACCAAGTATGAACTAAAGATGTAATGAGGAGGTAAGTAAATGCAAGATGGAGAAGAAGCTACATCTATATCTACAAGAAAATAAACTTAATACCTTTTTGGATTCAGCATAAAGTCCCATCCCAGCAACATAGAATGGCACCTCACGGCATAGAGTAGCACCAGTCCCACGAAAAAAACCCTTTAGACCATCTTGCTGCCAAGTGCCAACAATTGCCTCTCCTACATTGTCAAATATGCCAGCCTGCAACCGTTGTTTAAGAACCTCACACGGTATCCGCACTGCTGTCCCCAGGACAGTGCTACAAAATGATGCTGCAGACTGAACCTAAATAGGCCAAACATATACAGATCTCTAAGCACATCTTATTTTTTGACAATGCTAAAATTAATGAGAAAATATACAGAGACAGACCCTAATGTGACACTGATAATAACATGTACGAGTCTACACAGATATGGCCTATGCAAATGATAGCATGAACAATTTGCACCATCATCCAATACTGTATGCATTCAGTTTCTAGATTATTGAAACGTGTGATAGTTAAAGTATTAGTACTAAGCAAGATTCTATAGTAAAATGATAGCAAAATCTATTGAACCACCTTAAACATAGAAATACATTCCCTATCCCTCCCCAGATGAGGGATTAAGTATTTTAGGTAATCCAGATTGATAGATATTCCTTAATTATGTGGATAGACAATTTCGGTCCCATAATTCGGTGGATGTGAAAGTCTTAGAGTTAACACACACACACACACATTGAATTGAATTCATGTAACACGCTATAAGCAATCAATCGAGAATCAAAATGAGGGCTACTTTGATTCGATTCTTAGACACATAAAATTAAACATCTTTTAACAAAATATAAACTTAAAATACTTCTTTCAAGTAAAATCAATGAAATTTAAATCAATTTCGAAGATTCAAACAGCATTTTTCCCTTTCATAACTAGGAAATGTTTTGAAAACAAAGCAAGTAAACAATATTTGATTGTACTTGTGTGTAAGTGCTACATAGTCAAGGATTTTAATATGATAAGGAACTTGTTTCTAATGTACAGCACCATGTAAGACTTACTTGTATGTCAGGAAGCGTTGGAGCAAATTTTACCAACACGAGCTTGCTTGCCTCAAATATCCCAGTTCGCAGTCCATGGCTGCAAATATCAAACCAAAAAAAAAAAATCAAAAAGGATAAAAGTTGGACAACTGAAAAAGAATTAAATAAATATGCTTGTAGATAGCAAGAGACAATAGAAATCAACCTTGAAAACTGACCAAGAACTGCTGGAATGGAGCCCCTATATAATCCCTGGACCCCAATTTGTGGAAGTTTTGCAATTACTTCTGGAAAATTAAGTGTAGATGCTTGTACCTGAGTCTGATAAGCATATCAAAAATTGTTAGTAGACCATGTGGAGTAAGAACTTAAGTAAGACTTTATCTGTTTATCATAATCAAAATATAAATTTTTACGGTATTTACTATTGTTTACAATTTTTGTACTATAAAATTAATAGTAGCACAATCAAGACCAGGATTTAGATACCACCACAAGCTAATATAGGGTTTTATATCAAACGGGTCACTGATCTCATTAAAAAGTATCAAGTAGCTCCCCAATCTCCACGAGGACTCATTTAAACCACTAAACTAAGAAATATATCATTTGCCCCCCTGCATTCACAAAAGTATCAAGTGTATATCACTTAGGCCACCATAAATTGTATTATTGTTGTGAATGCAGGGGGGCAAATGATATATTTCTTAGTTTAGTGGTTTAAATGAGTCCCCGTGGAGATTGGGGAGCTACTTGATACTTTTTAATGAGATTAGTGGCCCGTTTGATATAAAACCCCAAGCTAATATATATATATATATATATATATAAGTGGGAAAGCAATATTTTAACAATTTCTTCCCTGCTCGAGGATATCAAAATTTTCACATTTAGCTAGTATCCAGATATTTAAAAATATAAGTGATAAGCCTTCTAGAATAACATAAGAAAAATTCTAATTCTTATAAACAGTGTGTATATACCATCAACAAGGTTAAAAAGTTTGATGCTAAGCCAGTTTGCAAACAAAACATTAACACATTACATGTGAAAGAAGGGCAAATCTAGATCAAGAACTTTCAAACAACAATTTTTTATCGGTGCAATTTAACAATGTTCTACAAATGGAACTTGGGAATTGAACCTGAGCGGTAATATAGGACATGTAATACTATAAGGAAGAAATATTTGCCTTTATAGTATCCATTGGGTACAATATAGATGTCGATAGCGCAGAAGATAGTCCTCCCGCCAAAGCAGATTTCAGAACATTTCCAGTAGGTAATTCAACAGGTGGTGCAACAGCAACAACCGTAGCAGCTTCAAACCAGATATTCCTGTATTGTATATAATATGATATAATCTGCTTTGTAAATAGGAGCCTGGTTTATAAAAATCTATCACATAGGCATGTAACTGCAAATTATAATTTTATCCACCACATCATGGTAATATATCACTATCACATACACAAGAAAAAGAACATGCAACTTTGCATGATCACAGACACAGAATTCACATACAACCACCTTCTTTCAAATTTGCAATAATAGTCACTTGGCATAATACTGAAAAACCAATATGCTTTAGATATATTAAGCCATGAGATAGTTATTAAACAAGTGTTATCACGAATACAAAGACTGGTATCTTAATACAGATATGGATTGGCACACATTCATGTACAAATAAACCTTTGCAGCTTGTTAAAACATGGTACTCTTTTAAAATGCAATATGCTAAGCATGACAAAAACTCCCTTGGTTTAAAAATTATAGCGTTCTGACCTTTTTACACACATCTTTGGGAGTAAATAGTAATTAGTCTAAATTTTTTTTTTGCTAAACGATTAGTCTAAATTTTTATTTGATATAAAAATTTCAAACTAATACTATGTGTAACTATTTACATTTTACTCCTGAACATGAGTGCCAAAAAAGTCAAGGCAGTATAAAGCAATTTGTTGTTCAGTCCTTTGCAGCCGATATTTTCTCTCCCACATTTTCTTCCCCTCATTTTCATTATTCACCAAGGCTTACCATGTGTGCATAAATACCAAACCAACACCCAATCTACGCGTGCCAATTATCCAGACGTGGATACTTAACCCAATTGGAAGTATTTGTGTCACACATGATATAGACACCAATCACCTAAGCCAAAACTGCAGTTATCAAACAGAAAAACAGTTCTACATTCTTACAAACAATTCCAGACACATTTTACCTATATCCCACTTGAAATAAAAAAAACATAATATGCTTTTTGTATGCATATTTACTTGAGTGAGAGAGAGACTTTGACTTCAAGGTTTATATTACGCAACATTGGTCACAAGGACAAGCTTGCTTACCGAGGATCTTCTTGAAGTCGGTCGGATGGAAGCAGAAGCAAAAAATTCCTAAAATGCCCATAAGAAATAAATTCTTCGGCGTCTGCATTCAAAAACCTCATCATTGCGACAGCATTGTCTTCATTTGCCGGGAGTCCTGCATTTTTCAATGATGCTAATATTTCACTTTTTTGTAAAGTGCCAGACTTGCTCAAACAAAGACTGGTATAAGCTCGTAGTATGGTTGGTTCCTTCTGTTCCATCAAGGACAAAAATTGTTTCCAGCCAAATGATTTTGAAAACAAATGACTCCGGGTTCGACGCATGAGGTCATGAGCATATCTTCGAGGCAATTTTCTCTTTCTCATTGCAATTTCAAGATCTTCCAAATTGACTTTGCCATCGCCATCCCTATCTAATTCATCAAAGAACCTCCTTCCTGTAAGATTAAATTTTATTACAGGATTAAAAATAAGAGTGATTTAAAACTAATATCAAAAGTCCCTTTGCATATAATCATTCACTATTATCATTTTTGCTCATTCACTATTATCTAGGCGGGGAGAACAATTCCAATTACTGTCCATCAGGCAAAATACTAAAAGGTTAGCAATCAGATTAAACATATAGCAATTAACATACAAAGCAACACAAAAGGAGACTGCGTTGCGCCTTAAACTCAAACTCATATAATGAGAAGGAAATATTAATGGTATTCCATAGACCACAGTGTCTGACATTCGCAGTATATTTGTCATGTTTACTTTAACAAACCACTTGGTGCATCAAGTATCAAGCTTTACGTAATATTTGTCTTCTCGTGAACCGCAAAGCAGTATCAGCGGATAAACTACATCACTCAAGAATCAGTTATTTTGACTTATTTGGGAAACAATTTTCCAAATGAAGTTAACATTTATTTCTTATGACAGTTTAAGGGACATTTAGCCATAAGGGAAAAGCATCAAATTTATTACCAAGTCCAAACCCTAGTGCAAAAAATTACAAAATTCATGATACAACCCTGCACGGCACTAAACTTTAAAAGATTTGGGGGTGGGGGGAGGAGGTTGAGTGAGGGTCAATTAACATAATGCACGTCATGCAGGGCACCAACAACAAAAATGCAAGACATGAGAAATCATAGAAGAAAACAATTTCAGATTGTTGTGTTTTTAAACTAATATACATGACCCATAAATGGACTAGGGTAGTGGTAGGGGGCCTATAAGACATGGGCACTTGGGCAGCTTTCTTCATATGTTCATCAGACCATGTTTGCAGTTTCCTCAAAAATCACAACATAAGACCTATATCAACACTAACAAACATACCTTCTGCCTCGGTATATCTGAAAAAGTCCTGGACTGAGAATAACTTCTTCTTGTCTGGATGGTCTTTGGATGCTCGCCCTGCCAACTGCGGTATAAGTTCAATTAGTTCTGTCAGCGACACGGTTGACAGAGTTGATCTCAGACGCTCAACATTTGATAAGGGAATACTCAGTAACCCATTCACCATCCTTTGTGGTGGTTTGTCTTCACTCTGCTCCTGGCTTCCATTGTTAACTGCACCATCGGTCTCTTCCTTTTCTTCTTCGTTCACTCTTACAATACTTGAAGGGACGCCTCCGACTCTAGCAAACTTCAAATTTCCCAAAAATCCGCTGACATCTGCCCGTTTACCCTCCAATATACCAGTTATCGCTTTTAGATGATCAAACTTAATTTCAGGTGGAACAACGGGCGTCGTATCACAACTGCTACATTGAATTTCTTGAACCCCAAGATCAAACTTCTGAAGGTTCTGAACTAACATATCAAAAAGTAAACCTATGCAACACTCAAGTGACATTTTCTTTCCTTCATTTTCAAAACCCTCATCTTGGAAATCCATCACTAACTGTTTTTTTGTCTCCATCTGCTTAAATCCACAAAAAACACTCGTCTTCGATTTATTTGTCACAAAATCAGGACACTCCTTATTTCCGTTACTTAATTTCTGAGACCGCTTCTTCCCCGTCTTAAAAAGATTCGGAAAAGCCTGAGCGAAGCCAGTAAACAACAAAGACCAATTAACCGCAATCTGCAAACAATTTACACAACTCACATCCTTCTTACCACCATCCCTCTCTACCACCTCATTTCTCCGCACATCATGTCTTTCAGTAAACATTCCCAAAAACGACTGCTTTTTCCTATCATCACTAACCACACATTGCCCCACCTTCTTCTTCCTATCATTCCCACCATCAAATTCAAGATTACTACCATCCTTATTCTTACTACCAGGCCAACAATGCTCTAAATCTTTAGCTGCTTTTCTAAAACCCGATTCAAGCGGCGCAATAACATTCTTAACCAACTCAACAGAATTAAAAAAAGACTCCACAGGATCATTCCCAGACACCATTTCTAAAACCCCACCTCAAATCAACACAATCCTAAAATTTAAAATCAACCCACTTATCAGATTCACAAGATTATCAAAACCCACATACAATCACAAGATTAGAGCTCAACCCTTCTTGTATTTACACTTTTACACAACAAAGATTGAAGCTTTACACTATTTTAGTATGTCTGTATATATACATATATACATACAAACATAACATACATATGGATAAAATATGTGTATTAAAAATGAGTACCTGGTGAAGATTAAGTGGATAATATTTTAGACAAAATCTGATACATCCGAGGAGATAATTGTGGAGGCTGAAACAACAACCAGAACAACAACAAGAGCTTCCTCTCCTTTCAGTTTTGTATTTTTTCTAAACTCATAAATTAGTATTATTTTTTCTTATTTTTTACTGATTTTATTGCTTGTCCATAGATTTATGTTTTTGTTGTGTTTATATACTTACATATACATATGAATACACATGTGTGTGACTAGACAAGTGATAGGGATAAGTATAAAGAGTTACATGCATTTTTTGCATTTTAGTTATGGATTGTCTTAGATATTTAACCTTTTTCAATTATATCTTGTTACATATTTTTAATATATTATATGTATAGATATACGAAAACGGATACGGATGCGAAAATAAAATGCGAATGAGCATTTAAACTCGATATACAATTTTGATTTGTGAAATCGCGGATGAATATTTGAAAAGAAATTTAATTTTGATTCGTGAAATGAAATTACGCTATTAACGGTTTCGATAAATTTTTGATCATGAACATTTTTTTACGAAAAATGTATTTAAGGAAATCATAGAAAACTTTCTGCTCCCTTAGCTGTTTGAGTTGGAAGAAAACGATCTGCAATCTAGGTGTTTGAGCTACTAGGATATATTTAGAAAACAAAGTTCATCTTTGTTTTCCTTTTATTTGTCACCATTTATGTACATACATCATATAGTCCTGACTTTGGTGGCAGTTACATATATGTACAATTGTGTTTATCAAAACTTTAAACTCGCCTCTTTGTTTTTCAAGATTTATTTGATTTTATCGCCTCGAATTTTCACCATTACGTATATACAAACAAGTTAAGGATAACTTTACAAAAAAAAACAAGTTAAGGATAAGAATAAAGAGGAAATGAGCGTTGTGGATAAGAATAACAAGTAAATGTACTTATTGCATTCAAATTTGTGTTGTTTTAATATTTTTTTAAAAATTTATATAAAAAAAATTGGATCAATAAAAGACTATTTGGATTAAACTTTGTTATTGATTATAATGAGAAAAATGATCTTGAAATTAATTTCAGGGCACTTACCTGAAATTATTTTCATTTTTAATATAAATGATAAATGATATTTTTGTAATAATTGAATCCATTCTCTTATTTTTACAAAAATGATCGTTAACTTATAATGTATTATGTCTTAATCTCGTGGTTGTTACTGAAAATGTTCTCACGTCTAGGATATTTTTATAATAGTGATTAAAGCAGCACAATCAAAAAAATTCAAGCTATTCATGGATCTTTATTATTATTCGGCATTTAAGATTTTATGTCACAAGATTTTAACAGAAACTTCAATTTAATTTTTAAATCATCTATTAATATTAATAAACCTTTTTTTAATTTTATTACAATGTCTCGACAACAAAACCGTTTATTGTCTCAGGTGTCACAAAATCTAACCTTTTTTTAATTTTATTACAACATCTCGACAACAAAATCGTTTATTGTCTCACGTGTCACAAAATCTAATTCAATCTTTCGTTCAATTCAAATGACCAATCAATGTTCGTATTCATCAAATTATATTGACAAAAGTGCAGAGTATCGTATACTCTCGTAATCACTCACGTCACTCCGTACTCGAAAGTACAATTACCTGTAATTTTGCACTCTCACGTCACAAAATTCTAATTCAATGTTTCATCTAGTTACATACAAATTAGTCGTCATTCTTTTCTATCAATTTATAATGCTCAAATAAAATATTTTTGTCTTCATCATTCCGTAGAATTCAACATCATACCCGACAACATTATAATCTCTAATATCACGTCACGAAACTTAATTTAAATTTTCCTCCAATTCAAACAGTCAATTAACATTTACTTTTACTAAAAGATAAATAAAACATCGTGTTTTAATCAATATGTTCAAATTATATTTAAGTCAAAATATCTATGAATTTAAGAGAAAAGGAACTTGAGATTGATCTCATCAAATTTTCTGAGGTAATAGGAACTTTTAGTATAAATTTTTTAATGGTAATTTTGTAATTATATATAATATTTTGAAATTATAATAGCATCCTCGTATTTTTATATAAAATTTTAGCGCAAACTCAGGTAAACTATGAGATTTCTATCTCACATTCTTAATCTCTAAATTTAAACACCCTCTTCCCGATAATACTATTTATAATTCTGCATAACAAAATCCAATCTAAACTTTTCCACAACTATTTAGTAAAAAAGAAAAATTATTCCTCCGTTCCACTGAATTGCAGGCAGGCCTGCAAGGCTCTTTTTACTAACCATGCTCTTGTTTTCTGTTTCTGACAGTCCAATTGCCCAATTAAACGAGCCTGACATTTAGAAAACAGTTATATGCTTAGAAGCCTAAAATAATTGTTTGGTTTAAGCCCGAAGATGAGATAACATTCGTAAGCAAGTGTGGTATCGGTCCAGTCCAAGACATAAACCGAGGCTCGTTTCAAATTACTTACCATGATTAACTTTATGGGCCGACAGAAGAAGACTTAAGAGCAGCTCGAGCCCAGTTCGTTTATATTGACGAATGAGGTTAGATTGAGAAACTAGAGCGAGGAAAATAAAATTAACACTAGTTGATACGGTTTCTTTTTCAACTTCAAAATTTATTATTAATCCGATCGAACATCAATTGTTCACGAACATATCAAGTTAAATCGAGTTCAAGCGGAGCTTAAACATTTTGCAAAACATAATTTTTCTGGCGGGTTTTGCTAATTTCCAAGATAATAAATTCTAATTATCAACTTGTTCTATAAACTACGTACCCTAGAATCAAGATGACTATTAAAATGCACCGAAGACAATATAATTACAGCTAAAAGCGAAGATTTTAAACTATGGAGGAGTAACTTGTAAGATCACTTTCGACTAAAGAGCATTCAGTTGGATGATAATCATTTGATAACTCACTTTTTGTCAGGGATTAAAAAACATTTTAACTACTAATGAAGGGAGTAGTAGTTAATTTTTTTTTTTTTTTTTTTTTTGACAAAATGCAGAAGATTATATTACTGAAACAAACCAATAAAATAGCGGGACAAACCCCCGACTATCAATACGACCAGGTTGAAAAACAAATATATTGTTTGCTGATCGTTTAACAAACTGAACTTAAAAGTTCTTGAAGCTAAGAACAAGTTTGAAAACATCCGAAACGATCCAAACTGCTCCAACATCTCTGAAAGCAACGGTACTACAATTGACCACATCACGTAAGATCCGTTGATACCCCAGTGTTCGGAAGCCTCAGTTCCATAAATTAGAGGAACGACACTCCAGCTATCTACATGCCAGATACCAGCTATAGACATGCCGAAAGTGGGAACCCCCAAAGGCTGAGCAATACCCCAGCTATCTACATGCCGAATACCAGCTATAGACATGCCGAAAGTGAAAATAAGATGACGAACAATCTTTAGTTGTGAGTGGTGAGCTCTTGCAATAATCGTTAACTTGCCAGCTTCGATGCAGAATTTTCGGATCCCCCAAAATATCAGCAAAATTACTCTCAGCAGATACATACAAGCAAATACCAACATACAAACAAAACTCGCCACACAGGCGAGACGAAAAAACACGCCAAAAGGCGAGACGAAGATCCAAAATCAAAGTTCTCGGAATCACACCAAATTTTGGTATGATGTTAAGAAGGAGAAATGGAATCTCAAGGTATTTTTTATTTTCAGAAACTAGCTCTAGATCGGAACAGATCTGAGAAAATTCGAAGGAATTTTCGGAGCTTTATTGAAGAAAAAGCTGTGATAATTGAAGGGGGGAAGGGGGACGAAGATGGAAGAAGAAGGCAGGGGCGGCGGGGGGTCGGGGGTCGGCGGGGGGAGGGGTTACTCGACTCTCATGAGAGAGAAGAGAGTCGTGGGCCGGAGTAGTAGTTAATTAAGTCAAGGAGTTAATATAATATTAGTGGAGTATCATCTAGATTGCTTTTGTTTGCATCTGTTTGTAATGATTCAACACATTGACTGTAAATTCTTTAACTCAGGTCTGAATCTTGAATTACATGCGGAGTACTCTTTTAGTACAGACATGTGGTTTCACGTGATTCTCATCAATCTTACTCCATAAAGTTTAAACCGACCATGCAGAGGTTTGGTAACCACAAGACACAAGGTATTCATGAAACCTGAACCAAGTTATTAAAAAAAAAAAAAAAAAATGTTACTAATGTTTTTATAAGAACAGGAGATCAAACCCTGACTTTTGTCGTCAGGACTGAGGAGGAAATGTTTCAAACACCAGATTAAATCTCCAATATTCTGGAAAGTTATATTTTTAATGTACCACAGACTTGTGTCTTTACGTAAATTTGATCTTTCACTATCGTGAAAGGGAGTGATTTCGAGTTTAGGTTATATATCAATGTTAAATAAATTTGATCTTTCATTGCCGTGCAAGTGAGTAATTTCGAATTTTAGATTGTATATTAACGTCAAACAACAAAATATCAACATGAATGGTAAATAGGCAACAAAGATTTCAAAATTCTGAATTTTATTTCGACTAAGAGATGGACGCAGTGCGAGCAGTGTCCTGGAAGAATTCTAACAAATGACGTTTTGCACACTGTTGATAAGAAATCATTGATATGTAGTCAAAGATGGTTGTTCATACAGGCCTACAAACATTAGATACAACACACAACGGCAATATTAATGGAGAAACAAAACAAAGATAGAGGGAAGTGATACCAAAGATATGTATGATACAGAAACACTCTACACATACTAGACAAAGAAACTTCCGAGTCACCCAATCGAAGAAGGATAAGCAACACAACATATATAACCCAACATGATCATATAAATGCTTGAAGTGCTTACACAAGACTAATTCCATCCACTCAAACCATTATCTCTACAAGAACATTCATAATAAATAACAATGCCATGGACACCGCGGTTAAACAAGAAAAAGAAAACAATACCATACATAAGTTAATCGAAATGATTCAATTTGAGGCCATTTGTTTCTGCTCACGCATTGTTTGTCACCATTGCTGTCTAAATAAATTTATATTTCCTTTATTTTCTCCTTTGCAAGTTATGCCTTAAGGTCCACAGTGATGTCCTTGAAAGAGCTTGAATCCATCCTAGGAGGGCCAGAATGTCTCCTGGGACCAACTGTTGAAGATGAGAAGGAGAGGCGCTTCTTTGCAGTACCTGCTGGTGATTGCTTCTCTGGTGTTCTATTCTTTTCCATTCCCAGGGGGCTTGGTAGTCTATACCTAGCTTTGGCCGATTGTGTTGGTTCCATGTAACTTGGAACTGCAGGTGAGCTAGCAAGGCTTTCGTCATCTCCCACTGATGAACCTCCGGCAATACTATGCCTCCGCCATCTTTCTGATTGAACACTACGGAAGCTCCTTGAGTCGTCTTCAGTTCCACAATTACTCCCCCTTGGGCTTGGTGGTCTCATTTTCCCACCTACTGATGATGAGGAAGGTGCCTTGGAGGGGGGAGTGGATGGTGATTGGCGACTGAGAGGACGACTCAACTTTTGACTTGCTGGCGAGAGTAGCCTGTTACCCAAGTTAAGATCACGACGAGCTCCAACAGAAATGGCATGGCTTGTTGCACTGTTTACAGATGCACGGTCACTGTTAAGTTCTCTGTCAGTTGCACTTCTGCTTTCCCATGGTCGAGATGCCATCCATCTCTCTAACCAACTCCATCCCCAGTGAGGATTGTTTGGATCCATAAATGTTGGGTTTGAAGATTTTGAAGAATTTCTCAACAGTCGCTGTTGAGTGATATATTATGCAATTAGTTACTAAATTAGAAGAATTGCCATTCCACAAGAATGACCAGATGATATAAGTAAACTAGACGCGCAAGTAACAGAAGTGAGAGTCACATTTTGTATTTTTAGTACATTTGCACTACTTGTACATGCATATTTGCAAGCAAAGGTTGCATATCTATGATGAACTTAAAAACAGAATTTCGAACACAATGTCAGATAAAAGCATAAATCCATCATGACTTTAAAAGTTTCTATCTTCCAAGATTAAATGAATGATTGTTTAAATTCCAAATCTAAAACTAGTAAAAGAAGACTCTTATTTACATAAAGCACAGTAATCCTTTAATCTTGACAGTATTCAAATACTGGAATAGAATGGAAACAGATTACCTGATGGGTGTATGCATAAGCTAATGCTCTTTCCCTTCTGATAGCAGCCTCCTGCTTGTGCTGTAGGTTTGCATCTACTTGCTCCTTAGATTGTGCGCTATCATTCCAATCCTCTCCAGACTGTTTTTGTCAGAATGATAAAAGTTACACAGATGATACTTGATAGCACATTAACATGTGTAGAAGGTTAAAACAGGAAGAAACTCAGTTGATAAATATAAACTTGTCTGTGTATCTTTGTACTAGTCTGAAATGCTTCTTCCAGTTAAAATTAAAAATGACAAAACTATGGCTCATGAAACAATCTATAACGAAGCATGCAAAGCTTTGAGAGACTCCAAGCAGTGGAAGCTCATGAGAACTTTTCGAACAGAAAGCATCAACATAGAAGCAGAACTAAAGGATCTTCAGGTCTTGTTTTTCATTCTGAATTTCTAAAACAAAAGTGCAATCGATTTCTCTACAAGGCCAAGATTTGAGACATTTCTTGTAAGATTTCCAGTAAAAAAACATGATTGACGCATTAACTATATGGATTAATAACCAGGAAGAAATGGAAGTTAAAAGAAAAAGAAGTAAAATAACAGGAAAAAGAAACCTAAGTTGTGACCCAAGAAGACCCAAACATAACGAAACCTAAAGGAAGTGGACTGTAAGGGAACTCACAGAAGATCTCAATCTGTCAACTTCCTTTTCATGTTTCTGTAGCAGCTGCCTCTGCAGAGCCTGGTTCTCCTCTGACATTCTGAGCCTCCTTGTTCGAATCTGAGACTGCACCCGAGCTAAGGTCTGCATGCATCTTAAGGTGGTTGCAGCTTGCCTTTTGACAGATTGCCCTTGAATTAATGTTTTCAACCTTACCAACCCTCGTAATGCCCGCAGTGCCCTTCTTGCCTGAGAATAAATCAACCCAATTAGACCATCATATCATATGAAAGATATACATTTCATTCTGATAAATGTAATGGCTAAAATGGCAACTTAAACAAAATTACCTTTTTTGTCCGCTAGAAAAAATTAATAACATGAACATCACAGCAAAAATGACTAAGGCATTAACTTAACAATAACAAGGCTACACATGCTCAAGATTTAACACTTAAAATTTACTGTATAAGATTTAATATATTAACGCCTGTCAAATTTAACTAGTTCTTACCAAGTGTCCACGAAATGCTGTTTGGATTTTGATGGCTGCGATTTCTTCGTTGGATTTACCAGAGTAGCGAGCTGTACTCGTGAGTCGCACAACTTCTGCAGCAGCTTGGGCTGACGCTACTGCTGCTTCTGCAGCCACAGCAGTTGCAAGGGCAACAGAATAAGCATGTTTGCTTTGTTCATTCTCGGCTTCTGTCAACTTTACCTCCTCTGCTGAAGGAGAAGGGTCAGGGATTTCCGCTGCAGTTTCTGAAGGTTGTTGGAATCCTACATCCAAACTCTTATTTTTACCAAACCATTTTTTCTTTGATTTATGCTGTTTCTGTCAAAACACGAAAGGAAACATGTTAAATTTCCGTTTCAACTTATGCTACTGAATAGTACTAGTAATAATAATAACAGTAACATTTTTTTCATACCTCATCTTTCTTTTCCTTGGGTCCAGGACTTAAAGCCTTCTTCACTGCAGAAATCCAACTCCCTTTCTTCCCCATTACCTTATCAATTCATCTGAAGAGAAAAACAGAAGGACAATTATTTAATTAGATGCACAGATCACAGCAATGCAGCAATAAATTCAGCAAAAATGTTATGGACCATTGCACTTAATTCGACATCCATAAGAACAATAAATTCCATTTATTGCTCCACAGAGACTATATCTATTACCTTCAAGGTAAGTTTCACAAAATTTAAAACACAGATCTACAATCAAAAAAAGAAGGAAAAGAAATAAAAATTACTGTATCTTTCTATAGCATGTCCTATCAATACCTGTTAAAATGTCAAAAACATAAGTAATAACTGAACATCATGGCCAATCCAATAAAGTATAAACTTTACACCCATTCTCTTATTCTTCACACTTTTATAACTATTGCAACAAAGATCTTCACAATAAACATGTTCCCAACTACCATATTAACAATTCTCACAAACAAAAACACATCAATGTTGAAACTTCAATTGTCATGAATACAATTATACTACATTAAAATGGAAAACATAGATCAAGTGTAATCACATCCATTTATGAAAGCAAAACAAAAGCATTACTCAACCACAAAATGCAAAAAGTTTCAAACTTTCAGATACCCATATGGTAAAAACTCAACATCATCACAAGAAAATCAAAACCCATCAAGATTTTCCCAAATGAGAAATACCCAGATCACAGAAATCAAAATTTACAAAACCAAGTTTCAACATTTTCTTGCAAACACACACACACATAAATATATAATCGTAAAGTTTCCAACTTTCACATACCCAGATGTTAAAAACACAATATCTCCACAAGAAAATCAAAACCCATGTACAAAATTCAAACTTTACATAACCAACCCACTTACACACACAAAGTTCCAACCTTTCTTGCAAAAACACACACAAAAACACACACAAATATATACATAACATTACCTGCAAAATGATAAACTAAGAGATCTTTAAAAAACTGGGATCTTTGTTAAGAATGAGGATCAGCAAAGGAATATCAAAGGACAATGAGAGAAAAAAAGGAAAGAGACAAAGAAGAGTTCAATGAAGAATGAATATGAGGGGTATGTTTGGAATTAAATATAAAGAGAATTTATGGGTAACGGCAACTGTAGGAGTACGGCAGAGGTAGAGGTGGGGTGGGGTCCATAAGTTGTGATTGTCCCTATCCTTTTTAAGTGCGAGAAGGTAAAGGACAACTGACGATCTTGCTGTCTTTCTGGTTTATAGGATTTGTTTATTAACTGAAATTGTTATAAGTGCATGGTGTTATATGTTTTAATTACTTTCTTAATTAGGGTGTGTACTACTAAATACTAATTACGGGTGAGGTTAATATCGTGTTTTACAACCCATTGGGTGTTTGGGGTATCTTAAAAGAAATAACTTATAACTTATAAGCACTTATGTCATAATAAGTAGAACATAACTTATAAGTCAGTAAAGTATTTGGTAAATCAGAACTTATAATCAGTAGACTGTTTGGGTAAATCAGAACTTATAAGTTAATTTTTTTCTATAATTTTCAAAATATTTGTTTTTTATATATAACAGTGGATGTCAATGAATAGATCTCGATGTGTAGAGAAATTTGAGATATACATATCAATTTTCTAATGAATGGATCGAGAGATATATTGTTTTGAAGATTTGAAGGATATTATATATTGCGTATATCGAGAAATAAGTTATAAGCATAAGTTGAATGTTAGGATTTCCTAACATTCAACTTATGGACTTAAAAGTTATAAGTTGAGCCAAAACTTATTTTGGCAAACACCCCCCATAAGGACTTATCAACTTATAAGACATAAGTTAACCCGTTTAAGACGAACCAAACAGGCCCCCAGTAACCTTTTGTTCTGTATTAATATCGATACTGATTTAGAGCAAGTCTAACAATGTCCTACATTATGCCTTATAAATATTATAAAAATTAGTGTCCTAGTGATTTAGGACATTATTTTTATGTATCAACTCCAACAATATGCCTTATCCTTGTGCCTTATTATTAAAATAATAATATATTTGATAAAAGAAGGGTAGAAAAGGAGGAAAATTGATTTTTTTATTGATAGAAAATGAAATAAGGCATGACTAGTGGTGTCCTAAAAATAGGGCATGAGATGAATGTCCTAGTGTTTTAAGGTACCACTAAGACATTGTTGGAGCACATTTTTTCCTAAATGCCTTAAATTTTAGCTAAGGACGTCAATTTAAGACATTGTTGGACTTGCTCTTACTAGCGTATAACTTACTAGTCCATTAAATAATTGAATAAAGACCCTCAATATCACAATTTGGAAGTAAATAATCCCAAATATCATAATTTAAAAACTTGGCCCCAAATATCACTCCAAAACATATTATAATATAGCTTTTTTTTCTTGCCAATGCGTTTAGCGTTCATGGGGATTGAATTTTTTTTTTTTGTTGCAACGCAAGTTCAGACTATGTCTTTTAGTTCAAACGCCACTTTATGTGGCGTTTTGGTGCTTTTTTAAAAAAAAAAAAAAATTTAACTAAAATTGTATTTTTTCAATTTAAAAAAGTACAATTTAATTAAATTTAGGGGTTCAACAATTAACTTTTGGGGTTCAATGTTTCCATTTTGGGTTTTAGAAATATTCGGAACAACGAATAAACCATATACGAACTTCGGGTTTAGGGTTGTTTACAACCCTAAACCCTAACTAATCCTGATTTTTAAACGCGTTAGGCCGCCGGATTCAATTTTTTAATTAAAACTTTTAAATTTAAAAAAATACAATTTTAATTAAATTTAGGGGTTCAACAATTAACTTTTGGGGTTCAACATTTCCATTTTGGGTTTTAAAAATTACCCAAAACCAAACTTAAAGTAACGTTTCAAAAAAAAAAAATTTACCAAAAACCAAACTTAAAGTAGCGTTACTAGTCCAAAACCAAACTTAAAGTTGTGTTGCTAGCCCAAAACCAAACTTAAGTAGTGTTTTCAGTTAAAAAAAAATAAAAAATTACCCAAAACCAAACTTAAAGTATCGTTACTAGCCCAAAACCAAAATGAAAGTTGTGTTACTAGCCCAAAACCAAACTTAAAAGTAGCAGTAAAAAAAATCAAAACGCTACACGATGTAGCGTTGTCATAAAAAAAATGAAAACGCTACACGATGTAGTGTTTTAGAGTGATATATGGGGCCAATTTTTCAGATTGTGATATTTGGGGTCATTTTCTTTCAAATTGTGATATAAATTGTGATATAGGGGGCCAACACCCCATTAAATCGCACTTTGCCGGGCCTTATAACAAATTTTTAAAATTTTAAATCAAAATTATTTAATAAAAAAGTTGACAAAAATATATTAATGAATATCAATAACAATTAGCAAGCACAATATTGTGTAAATTAAATATACATAAATAATAAGATAAATTATTCATTTTATACT
The DNA here is from genome assembly GCA_037693485.1 of Kitagawia praeruptora. Lineage (NCBI taxonomy): Eukaryota > Viridiplantae > Streptophyta > Magnoliopsida > Apiales > Apiaceae > Kitagawia > Kitagawia praeruptora. Next base: position 45,096,873 of record CM075349.1, read on the forward strand.
GATTTTATCTCAATTTTTTAGGTCGATGTCCGTTGTATATATTATAAAAATACTAAATGTATTATATCCTTATATATAATAAGCGTAAAGGGGATCTTATCCATAATTTTGGTCACTGAACTACCAAAATAATCTCAACCATCGAATTTAATATTTTTAAAAATAGACGATCAAGATAATATCATATTAAAAATAAAATTATAATCTAAAAGGAATATAATGAAAAAAGTTGTATTAGAATTTAATTTTAAAAAGGAAATTATAATATGAAAAAAAGGATACATTTGAATTTTATTTAATTTTTTATTAATATTAAAAAAAAAGTTAAACTTACTATTTGAGCTCTATCTCGAGATCTAGAAATCAGATTTTGATGATTTTATAGTCCACGAAACTCATAAAATTATCTTTAATTATTGATGATTTAACAATTATTATCAAAATGGAAACACTCGAGAGAAAATATAATTTCGAATTTTACATTAATCCTATTCAGTGTAGAGGACATACATTGATAATCCTATTCAATGTAGAAAACGAAATTATATATAATCTAAATTATTGACATGCACTTTTTTGTATTTTAATATAAGTACACTTTTTAGTTTACATGTTAAAAAATCAAATAATTTTTATGTTAGATGTAACGTTTTTCATCTATTTATTTTATAATCTAACGATTCTTATTTATTTTGTCGTATTGAAAACCAGACTAGCAAAGATCAAAGTTTTGGACAAAATCACTCTTACACTTATTATTAAAACCATATTTAGTTGTTAGTACAACTATCTTCAAATAATAAGAAAGGTATTTTGATAATCAAAACTAAATATAAGTAGATTTTTTAAATCGAATAGAATTTTCAACGTGAAAATCAGAAATTTTTTCTCTCTTTTGTTTCTACGCAGTTTTAATTGGAATCGTTAAACCAACACTAAATTAAAGATTATTTTGTTAATTTTGTATGGGTTGTAAAATCATCCAAATAAAATTTTAAGAATTTAAGATAGAGCATAAATATTGAATTGAACGTATAAAATCTTTTATATATATATATATATATATATAGAGTAGGGATCTAGAGAAAACCCCTTTAAAAGGAGAACTTAGAAAACTAAATTAAAATATAGCACATATGGTATGCAAACTGATCGTTGAGAGATGGAGAAAAATGTGGTGAAATTAGATTTTAAAAAAATATCACCGATTAACGGGAAAAATCAAATTAAAAACGGAGGGGATTAGGTGGGATTGTGTGTGTGAGGGTGTATTTGATTAGTGTGTGGATGCCCCTGGCGGGGCCATTGATTATAATATATCCAATGGTTAGGATTAGTATCTTAGTTTTCTTCAAAAAAGAGTTCTCTTTTGAGCCACACCCATATAGAGTATATATATATATATATATATATATATATATATATATATATATCAATCTTTTAACACAATTAAATATGTAAATTACTAAAATATAAATATTAAAAAATATATATATAATTATAAATATTAAAAAAGGAACCGTGCGTTGCACGGGTTATAAGCTAGTAAAATAATAAAAAATTAAATACCAAAATCCTCAATGACTTTAATTTTGATTTGCACTCTGGTGAGATTTTCTTGGCAAATATTATTGAAAAAAAAAGGATAGAACTTGCTTTTTTTATCCTAACAATATAATAATTTAGAGGTGGGGCTTACCTCTAATAACATCAATTATTTTCTTGATTGCATATTCTATGTTTGAAAATTGAGAAAATTTAGAAATTTAGATAAATAGCTTTCGAATTAATTCAGAGTTCCACCGAATAAAATAAATTATTCATATATTTTCTCAATACCGATTTTATCTCACAATTTTTTAGATCGACACACATTGTATATATTATAAAAATATTAAGCATACACAATAATAAAAATTAAATTACTAAAATCTTTTTTGACGTTGATTTCGGTCCGCACGCCGATGAAATTTTTTAGTATTCAATTAGATTTGGGTAAAACAAATTTTTTTTTAAAAAAAGTTTGTTTTTTATATCCTAACTATAATATAATTTTGAGATTACTTACCTTTAATAACATCAATTATATCCTTGATTGCATATATTATGTTTGAAAATTGAGATTATTTAGAAAATTAGATAAATAACTTTCGAGTGATTTTAGAATTCTCTCAAACGCTCGGGGAATTTTCTTTATATGATATAAAGGTTCTGTATTAATATCGATACTATCCTATAACCCGTGCGATGCACGGATGATTTTTTATATTTTTATCTTATTTTTTAATATTTTTATTTTATTTTAATATATGTTTTTCAAGTAGTAGGGAAATAAATTATAAAAGATACTAAAATATAATAATACATATATGGTAGTATTCTAAACGATAGTGTTTTGCTTCTATATTGAAAAAAGATAATATAACTTTTTAAATTTAATATATTGTTGACGGGAATTGAACCTTGAATTTCTTGTAGTATGAGTAGCACTCTTGAGAGAACCATCTTATATAGAGAACCGGGTATAACCATCTAATTTTTTCTGATTTTATAGTAGAATCAAATTTTTTTTATATTTCTTTCAAAATCGTTTCCAAAAAAATCGCCGCTACCGCATCATCTCTGCTGACGTGGCAGTGCCACATCATCAATAACATCATTAGTGATGACGTGACACTACCACGTCAGCAATGATGATGTGGCATTAACGCCAGTAGTGACACGTTAGCGATGGCCCCACATCAGCATTTGGTTGTATCACATAATCAGAAAATTGGTCTTTTTCTACTATAGAACAAAAAAAATGGTCCTTTATTTATGGAACCAAAAATTAAAATTTTGATTCTACCATAGAGTAAAAAATTAGTGATTTCTTCTGGTTCTCTGTAGAACAATGGCCAAGATAATATAAATGTTTGTAAAAATAGATAATATAAATTTTTAACTAAAATATGTTGTTGACGAAAATCGAACCTTGAATTATAGTTATTTGTAAGATAATATAAATGTTTAATAATAATAGATTGTGACGGGATTTGGACCTTGAACTTATGGGGGTATTATTTTTTTTTGGTCAGGGATATCCATTTCATAGATGAATTGCAACGAGTACAATATTCGTAAGAAGGTGCAATTCTTTCATTCAAGAAAGTTTATCATCTAACCGAAAGGCACGCATGTTGCCCCCGGACGCTTAGACAATAGAACTTTAATGTCCGAGAAGATGCCACCCGATTGGTAGGAACATTACAAAAGAAACATTGAAAAGAACAAGAAAAGTAAAACTACAAGACCAAACTCCAGTAAAGTATCCTGACCGATCTTCAAAAGTCTCAAACCCCAAAACCACTAAAACCCCAACTTTTCCATCACCTGTCACCATCCTATTGGAAAACGTGCCAATCTGCTCATCAACCCAATTATTAAAGGCACCAAGGGAACAACGAAGGGCCTCGTTAAAAACCCACAAGAGCAAAACCCTTTGGGAAAAAAACTAAAGTGGGAAAAGAGTGCCCTCCAAGAAACCCAATCAACAGCTTTTCTTCAAAGAAAAATTGTTTGATGTCCTGTCCTGTCCAATCTCCACCCGCCTAAAAAATGCTTACCTGAAATTTAAATAACAAAACAAATATCAAAAATCGTTTAAAATAAACATTAATTAGAGTTCCGAAAGTAACTCAATACTATACTAAAGTCCCAACCAAAGGGAAAACCTTTGGTTAGACATACAACTACTTTATAAGCTCCTCTTAATAATGAGAAATAACGAAATATATCACTTCTTTTACTATAAAAAATTAAAACACTACTAAATTTAGCTTCAATGCAAATAATGAATACTCAATTTTAAAATACTAAAAAATATTAAGAAATTAATTAAAACATAATAATAAATTTGAAAATTAAATTTAAGACTCTACCTATAATATATATATACATATATATATATATATATATATAATATAAAATTATAATTTATGAATATGACAAAAAGTAGTCATCCATCATGACTCAATTCGTCAATTAACGAAATCAAAATTCCCCCAAAATTAGGTCAAAAAGTCATCATAATATGACACTCCCCTAATGGCACAAAAAATATCCATTTAAAGTGATATAACAAACTTGACTGTTAATTGATTTGCTACATCATCAGAATCAATTTGATTAGCTTTTGTAACCAACCACACCATTTTCTCCATACTGAATTAATATTTCACTACTATCATATCCTCTCATATTAATGTCCTGATTTCTTGCCATAGATTCCTCACTAGACCCAATCCTCCTATGCCTGTTTTGCCGCGATGTCTTCCCCCTCCGGCATGCTACTCCGGTCATTTTCCTCGCAAACATTTATCGGCCACAACATAAATTAGTGCGGAGTATTAGTAACCAGCAACATAAATGCATTCAAATTAAATATCCAAAACAAAATAATATTAAATTAGAAAGTTCATATAGTCGGTAACTCAAAAATTACATACCAAAATCCGGCAACTAATTCAAAATCCGGCGAGCTTATACCAAACCAAAACTCGCGATACCTCGTACTTATAATAATATAGTATAGTATATATATGTGGATACAATATTAGTGTATTATAAAAAGAATACATTTTTAGCATTACATCTATCTTTTCTTTTTATCAATTTTAAAATCAAACGATTGTTATTCAGTGTACCAGACGACCAACCAAATACACCATATTCCGCTTATAATAGTATAGTATAGTATATATATGTGGATACAATATTAGTTGAGATTATATCAAAGTCAAACTAAATATATATGACATTAGTATAACTCGTACTTGCAGTGCATAGAAAATTCGTTCTGCCTGTGGGCTAACATCAAACATAGAGAATCGTTTATAAGTGGGTTTCGGCATATTTTTATTCTATTATTCATATATATATATATATATATATATATATATATATAGGGGAAGTCTCAATTAGGAACCCAAAAAAATGTGTACCCTGGTAACTCCTGTTCAGCCGTTGATTTCTTATTTAATCATATTACACGTGTAACCAATCTACTATTTACCTTATGTTTAATGTAACTGTTAATAAAGAGTAATAGTACAGTACCATAACACAAATGATACAGAACACACGATACAGAACACACACAAAATAGTTACAATGACTTTAAATTTTAAAAATTAATATAACTCACACAAAATATACTGAACCTGCAATAAAAATAAATATGTATAACACGAATTTATAGAACATTTCTTTTAGCCGATACAAATTTTATGTTTTACATCCTAATCCTACGTACAATTTAAACTTATAGATGTTTTGTACTTTAAAATTAAATTAATTTTATGTGTTTTTAACTTATTCAAGATTTTGTGTTCTGTATTCAAACAAAAATTACAAAACATAAAACACATTGTTGTTATGTAAATTTATATTAAAATTAGATTTTAGAAATAAATAAAATATGTTCATTATACTTAAATCTATGTTTTGTATTTATGTTTACATCTATAAAAAGTCATGTTTGGTATTTATACAATTTTAGATGTTGTATTTACAAAATATATATAGAAAAATTAGGTTTTAATTTCAATATTAATCAATAAAAATATATTGACTACAAAATACAACACATTGATCTGGTATTTCAAAAACAAAACATTTTTGTGTGTTCTGTATTTAAACAATTTTGCATTTCATATATTTTACAAAATGTAAAATTTATGTTCTATAAAAAAATTTATGTTCTGTATTTATTGTTATAAAACAGAAAAATATTGAATAAAATACATTTGTGTGTTCTGTATTTATACAATTTTACATACAGTATAATAAAAACAAAGTTTACATAACATAAAATAATAGATTTTGAATAACAAAAAGAAATGGAAAAGGAGTTACAAAACAAATGATTATAAAAATATAAAGTTACAATGTTATTATATGTAAAGGTATTGCAACACAAAAAGTAACTGTCAGTTGTGTTGCGTGTGTACCATGCAAGTGCATAGTAATGATCCCCTGATTATTTTAGTATTGGATGGTGAGGATTTAAGGCCATGTTTGTTTTAAGGGATTATAATCCCCAAATTATTACCTTATAAATTCCAAACGTAAGGGATTATAATCCCATGAATTCATATTTTGATCATTGTTTTAGTTCACTCCCATGGGATTATAATACCTTGTGAAAGAAGGTATTATAATCCCATAGAAATGAATCAATAAGATGATAGAAATATACTTTCATGGGATTATAATCCTTTAAATTTAAGAAAGATAGTGTAATTTTCCAAGGATTATAATCCCCTAAAACAAACATGGCCTAAGTTCCTAAGTTACTCATTTTAAGTGGTTACTCATAGAGAAGCACCCTATATATATATATATATATATTAAGAAAATAAATTATTGTATATAATAAGAAAATATTTGATAGTATTTTAAATGATAATATTTTGTTTATATCTTCAAAATAGATAATATACTTTTAAATATAATCTGTTGTTGACGTGGACTGAACCTTAGTTTATAATAATATAAATATTTATAATAATAAGAAACACGTATCGCAAATTATTTTCTCGTGATATGTATAGTAGAATTTTTTATGTAAATATAGGGATCATCATTTTTACGTACAGCGGAAACTTTCGTGATACGTATTTCTGCAACATATGCTATAATATGTTGTTGACTTAATTGCACTAAGATGGACTCAATTATAATTTTTTTGCAGTAAAATGGCCCTTTTATAAAGTTTAACATTGTAATAGCCAAATTATACTTTTCTAAACACATGATTGCATTCCGTCCATTTTATCTAACAGACTTTACTTTTTGGAGGGTATATTTGTCAACTGAAAAAAATCCTATACACACATTCTGTATCTATATATATGTTCCGGTGAGCCGTCGTGAAGTACTACATCGATACTATCACCTTCTTAAAGGTTTTCATATGTTCACTAATCCATACATGCCATAAAATCTCCTACTTGTTTTTATAGAATCTACAACATTGGGTATCCAAGTATGCATTTTTTGTTAATTACAAGTCAATCAATATATCTGGTCTTCAAATTTTGGTAATGATGTTTACATCCACCAATTAGGATTGTCTATCAAATTACAAATATGACATTGACTTATAAAAACATTTGAGAGTTAGTTTTATACCATCCCAGTTTGGCTGTATTTCATTGTGTGTATCAATTATCAAGGAGACACGGTTTGCAAGATCTAACAAAAATCAAGAGGTGTACGAGAGTGATCTATTTTCAGTTTTTATACGAAACAAATTCTGAGGCTTTTGCGGATATGAAGTGCTAAAGTTGGGGTAAAAGTATAAAATTTATTTTAACAGCAAAATGGTATCCATTATTTGATTCATTCTATCATAAGCATACATTAATTTGTGCAAGTATTGATTCATACATTAATTTTGGCATGAATCTTAGTTACCCTGGATGTGAAGGAATTAAATGTGCATATTATGCATACATAGTTAGAGATAGGTTGATAAAACAAATACTATGTCCTACTTCGTGAGATGTTGCAGTTGCTTGAGGTTTATTTGAATGTCCAGACATGTCCAAAATTTAACCCATTCAGATTCCGTAGGATAAAGTGAAACAGATAGTCCATCAAATCTATTTATGTTCGCTCCAACATGATTCTCCTCCAACTTACTTTCCTCTAGTTGAACTGGAGGGTTGACTACAATAGGCAAGTAAGGAAACCTATGTGCACGACGTAGTATACGAAAAGAATTCTCCGGAATCAGAATTTCTCTATTAAGAAGGTCTTCATTAGTATCGACATTGGTGAGAGTGAGTTTATCATAGTTAGCTTTAATAGATGACATGGTATATAAACACACTTATAGGCATAATATTTATAGATGATTTGTATCATTTCGGAGTTCAATTGATGCATGTTATGTATAGGAGTTCAAGTTACTCAATTGGGAATATATATATACACCCAAATATGTATGAAAAAGACACTGTAATTCAAACAGACAATAATACCCTCCAACACAGTAACGACCTTAGTTTGATTTGACGGAATGCAATAAAATGTTAAAATAAAAATAGTTGAGTTCAAGTGGCAAGTTTTAAAATTGAGCCATTTTTATGCAAAAAAATATAATTCACGCCTTTATGCTTTAATTAAGTCTATTTTATAAGATAATAGATGTTTAATAATAATCTGTTGTTGCGGTATTCGAACCTTGAATATACTGGAGTAATTTAAATTTTAAAAAAAAACTTTTAGCATTACTTCCAACAATTCTTATTTATTTGTCTTAAAATCTAACGGTTGTTATTCAATGTACCAAATTTGGTGTACCAAACCGACAACCAACCAAATATCCTATGTTTTACTGTTAGTCACAGAGGCATGCATGTATACATCTAATAACAAGCCTAATTGTTTGTAATGCTTTGCATTACTTACATGACCTCTTAACTGAGGGAACCTCTAGTTGTAGAGTTTCTACTTGTTTAGTACTTGTAATAGGCATCAATTCCTATCTGTGTAATTGTACTTAAAAGTTAGAGAATAATGCTTAAAAGAAGTTCCAAGGTTCATGCCTCAAGCTTGAAGAACAAGACTATTAAATAATCACAGTTGGGATTTAAAGAAATGAAGAATTTGCCTAAGTACCAATTCGAGAAGTATTTTTGTTATATTCGAGAAGTCTAGCCTTCGAGAAGTCAGGGACTCGATATCTCAAAAGACACTATTCGATATCTCTAAATACACTATTCGATATCTCAGAGATTGATATGTCTACTACTCTATTCGAGAACTCAAAAAGTCAACAAGTCAAAGCATCATTCGAGTTCTCTAGGAGTCAACAAGTCAAGGTCCATTCGATATCTCAAGGACTCAAAAAGCTATTCGACATCTTAGGGATTCGACAAGTCAAGTGTTCAATTCGACAACTCAAGGATCCCTGGAGAAAAGAGTTATTCGAGAAGTGATTCGATATGTCAATTATACAGTATTCGAGAACTCAGAGTTATCTAATCCTAGTTCTCGAATCAATCACTTAGCCATTTCTCGAATACATTCTTGGAGACAAACTACTGGAGAAATTGTACAAGTCAGAAACCTGCAGCAAGCCAAAGCACTTTATGGACCACAATTTGTAACGTGCTCTGGAAAGCCTACAAAGAAGCTTGGAGAGATGTAGAAGAGACAAAGAGCTAAAGAAGTGGATCTGAACAGAGTTTCACAAAGTCAAATCTGTAGCCGTTTGGACACTTACTAAAAAAGGATAGACATACAAGAAAGTAATTTATCATGTAACCTTATTTGTAGTAAGTAGGTTGTATTCATGTTCTAGAAGAATACAATCTCACTTCTTTAGTTAAGTGAAGTTTTTCACACACATTGTAAGAGAACATCTCTCCGAGAAAAACGAAGCTGAGAATACTATCATTTGTATTCACAGGTTGTAGCAAATCTTTAACTAGTAAAATATTAGATTAAAGTGATATCGTGCCTTGTGTTGTACATAATCCGCACTCACACATCTGCACACACAACCATATATCGTGCTACACGGATTCAAGAACAAGAAAAGTTCAAGAAATCATTCACCCCCCTGTATTCTTTAGTCGTATTCAATGTTAGTCACAGAGGCATGCCTGTTTACATCTAATAACAAGCCTAATTGTTTGTAATGCTTTGCATTACTTACATGACCTCTTAACTGAGGGAACCTCTAGTTGTAGAGTCTCTACTTGTTTTGTACTTGTAATAGGCACCAAATCCTAGTTGTGTAACTGTACTTATAAAGTCAAGAATAATGCTTGAAAGAAGTTCCAAGGTTCATGCCTCAAGCAAGAAGATAAAGACTGTAAAATAATCACAGTTGGGATTTGAAGAAAGTGAAGAAATTGCCTAAGTACCAATTCGAGAAGTAGTTTTGTCTATTCGAGAAGTCCAGCATTCGAGAAGTCAGGGATTCGATATCTCAAGACACTATTCGATATCTCTGAATACACTGTTCGATATCTCATTCGATATCTCAGAGATTCGATATGTCTATTACTCTGTTCGAGAACTCAAGAAGTCGACAAGTCAAAAGTAGTATTCGAGTTCTCAAAGAGTCAACAAGTCAAAGTTCCATTCGATATCTCAAGGACTCAGAAAGCTATTCGATATCTCGAGGATTCGATAAGTCAAATGTTCTATTCGACAACTCAAGGAATCCTGATGAAAAAGAGCTATTCGAGAAGTAATTCGATATGTCAATATAACAGTGTTCGAGAACTCAGAGTTATCGATCAAGTCAATTCTAGTTCTCGAATCACTTACTTAGTCACTTCTCGAATACATTCTTGGAGACAAAATATTGAAGAAATTGTACAAGTCAGAAACCTGCAACAAGCCAATGCACTTTATGGACCACAATCTGTAACGTGCTCTGGAAAGCCTACAAAGAAGCTTGGAGAGATATAGAAGAGACAAAGGGCTAAAGAAGTGGATCTGAACAGGCTTTGCAAAGTCAAATCTGTAACCGTTTGGACACTTACTCAAAAAGGATAGACAGACTAGAAAGTAATTTGTTTAGCTACCTTATTTGTAGTAAGTAGGTTGTAGCCATGCTATAAGGATACAGCCTCGCTTCCTTAACTATTAACTTTTAGATAGTCCAGTTTTTCAGACATTGTAAGCAATATCTCTCTGAGAAAAACGAAGCTGAAAATACTATCATTTGTATTCACAGATTGTAGCAACCTTTATCTAATAATACATTAGATTAAAGTGATATTGTTTCTTGTGTTGTTCTTTATCCGCACCTACACCTTTGCACACACAAACACTTATCTGCTACATAGACTCGAGCCAAAGAAAAGTTCAAGAATCCATTCACCTCCCTCTGTATTCTCTTACTGTATTCAATACTCAACAAGTGGTATCAGAGCGGGCTGTTTATTCAAAAACAGAAAACGATCATGAGTTCGAATACACCAAAGACTACAAGAACGGTGAAAGTCCCTAAGTTTGACAAAGAGAATTATAACCTCTGGAAGATAAAGATGCAGTTGTTCATCAAAGCATCTCATCATTTGTATCCTGATATTCTTAAGAATGGTCCATTTGTTCCCCAACAGGAGATTCCTGAAAAGACTGTTGGAACCACTACTATTCCAAGATCTTATGTGGCTAAGGATCCATCCAAATGGACAGAATCAGAAAAGGACATGGTTGCCCTTGACAGTCACCTCATGTTGATGATTATAGATTCCATGGACATGCCAATGTTTGCAAACATTGCTTCATGTACCACTGCCAAAGAAATGTGGGATCACATTGAGGTGTTATGTGAAGGAACTGATGAGGTCAGAGAAAACAAGAAACAGATACTGGTCACACAGTATGAGGCTTTCATGGCACAGCCCAAGGAAAGCATTACTGAGATGTTTGAGAGATTTCACAAGCTAGTTACTGAGTTGCAGATGAATGGCAAGGTTTACAGTACCAAGGAGTTAAACATGAAGTTTCTGCTATCTTCACCAAACCATCTAGAGCAAAGGGTCATTTCTCTAAGGGAAAGAGATTTGAACAAAGTTACATATGATGTGCTCTATGGGGTTTTAAAAACTCATGAGCTTGAGTTGCTTCAGAAAAGGGCTATCCAAGCCAACCAAGGCAGAATGATAAACACATCATGTGCCTTGATTGTCAACAAATCTATTCAAGACCTAGAAGCATCTACAAGCCAATTAAGGATAGAGGAGGTAGTGGAAGAGGAAGAAACTGAAGCTGAGGTAAGTGAACCTGTTGAGGAGAAGGAGGAAGATGAGTTCTATACTCTTGAAGAACTAGATGGAATGGAAAACACTTCATATGCTTTCATGGCCAGAAAATTTCCAAACATCAGATTTAAGAGGAACCAACCCTTCAAACCTAAAACCCAAAACCATTCATTCAACAAGAGCAAGGCACCTGTGAAACCAAACAAGAATAAGTTCAAAACCAGCCATGTGGATAGGTCATCTGTAAGGTGCTATAGATGCAATGACCTAGGGCATTTTGCCAGTGAATGCAAGAAGCCTAAAAAGAAGGATAGAGATTATCTTGAGCTCGAAGCTAAGTATGAGGCCCTTCTGAAAAAGTAGACACAAGGTAAGGCCTACATAGCTGAAGGGAAGTGTTGGGATGATTCTGACAGTGATGGAGAGGAACAAGAATTTTGCAATTATGCCTTGATGGCCAATTCCAAGGATGACACATCTCCATCAGACCCTCAGGTACCATCTCTCACTACTATAGACATGTCTGTTTCAGAGTATAAATGCATGATTGAACAACTATCTGTTGAGATGTTTAACATTCATACTAGTATGACTGCTGCTAATGAAGAGATTACTAAACTGTCTACTAGAAATGAAATGTTAATCAAAAAGAATGAGGAACTTGAGCTAACTGCTATGCAAGTAGAAAACCTTAAGAAAGAAGTTGAATATCTGCATAATAAGGTCTTGTGTGCTAGTCAGGTTGAAAAAGCTCTTAGGGATGAATTAGCTGAAAATGAATTCAAACTGAAAACTTTCAAGAAATCATCTGGTCTAGTGCAATCCTACTGTGAAAAAATTGAAGCTAATCCCAAGGCTGCTATTGGACTTGATTATGGCACTCTTAAACAAAGAAAAGGCTATGCTGTCATTGAAGATGACACAGTTGTTCATGAGGAAGTGCCTCACATTTTGAAAAAGACTGAAAATCCAATATTTAAGGAATCAACATTTGAAATTGATGAGGATGCCTTACTCATCAAACAAATGTTGAATGATGAGGATGGGGCACAATCCAATGAACAACAAGCATCCTCTAAGAGTGAGAGTGTCAAGTCAAAGACCAAGGAGCCAGTAGGTGATAGGATAAGACTTAAGAAGTTTGTTAAGTTTGTTTCAGCTGGAAAGAGTGAATCAGAGAAGAAAGTGACTAAGAAGAAACAGAACAGAAATGGCAAGGGATTAACAAAGATAACAACTATGCTTATATGCCTAACGCCCCTAGGAAAACTTGTCAGAACTGTTTTAGTACTAATCATTTAACTCATGCATGAAAGAAACCTGCTGGTAGTGTGTCTAAACCTTTCTATGATTTCTCTGTGCCTCTAAGACATAGAGATGCACCATTTTGTGATAAATTTGATTGTATACCATGCAATATGAATGTTATGACTAGTTGTTTCAATTTGAGAAGGCAATTCATTGATGGTTGTATCAGTCACAATTCTCACACATACTACACCAGGTCAAAGTCTTCGGGTCCTCCTAAAGCTAGGAAGGTACCCCTGTCACCTAAGTCTGAAGTCTCAGGTTCTAAGACTTCTAACAGTGACAAGAAGACTAACACCAAGAAAGTTGACAAACATGTTGTTTATGATAAAATTGTTTCTAAGTCACATGGACCCAAACTTGTTTGGGTACCAAAGGAGAAGTAATACCTTTGTGTTTGCAGGGCAAAGAAAGTGAAAAGAAGGTCATGTGGATTTTGGACAGTGGATGCTCAAATCATATGACTGGTGATATGGCCCTGCTATCACAGTATGAGGAAAAGGCTGGCCCAATGGTTGCTTTTGGAGATGACAGCATGGGTAACACATTGGGATATAACAAGTTAAAAGTTGGAAATGTCATCATTGAAGATGTAGCACTGGTCAAGGGACTCAAGCATAATCTGCTAAGTATTGGTCAATTTACTGATAGAGGATTCAAGGTGGATTTTGACAAAGATGAATGTTTGATCACCCACAAGAAGACTGGTGATTTTGCTCTATCTGGAGTAAGGAAAGGAAGCCTGTTTGTAGCCAATATGGATTCTGCAAACAAGGACAAAATTTGTTGCTTTTACTCAAAAACATCAAATGAAGATTGTTGGCTGTGGCACAAGAAACTATCACACCTGAACTTCAAAGCCATTAATTCTCTAGTCAAAAGAGAGTTAGTGAGAGGCATGCCCACACTTGAATTCTGTCAAGAAGGAGTGTGTGAGGCTTGTCAAAAAGGAAAGATGAAAAGATCAAGCCACAAGTCAAAGACAGTGACATCAATAACCAAGCCCCTACAACTCATTCATATGGATTTGTTTGGGCCTGTCAATATTATGTCACTAGGAAGAAAGAAGTATGCATTGGTGATGGTTGATGACTTTACAAGGTATACATGGGTGGAATTTCTGGCATCAAAAGATGAGGCTCCACAAGTAATCATTGAGCATATAAAGAAAGTTGACAAGGAAGCAAAGGCCAACAATGCAAGTGTGATTGCACTGAGAAGTGATAATGGAACAGAGTTCAGAAATGCCATACTTGAAGCATTCTGTAAAGAGAATGGTATTTCTCAGCAATTCTCATATCCAAGGACTCCACAACAAAATGGAGTTGTTGAGAGGAAGAATAGAACTCTAATTGAAGCTGCTAGAACAATGTTACTTGATGCAAAGATGCCTACATGTTTTTGGGCTGAGGCTATAAGCACTGCATGCTATATCCAGAACATAACCCTCATCAACAAAAACACTGGAAAGACACCTTACAACTTGATGACTGGAAAGAAGCCCACTCTAAAGTATGTTCATACTTTTGGAAGCAAATGCTTTGTATTGAAGGATAATTCTGAATATGTTGGGAAGTTTGATGCAAAAGCATTTGAAGGAATTTTTCTTGGCTACTCTATGGAAAGAATTGCATACAAAGTTTATGTCATCAGTCAAAAGAAAATTATGGAAAGCACAGATGTGACATTTGATGATAGCAAACTACCTGGACTAGAAGAAGCCAATAACGAAGATAAAGATCCATTAAGGTTTGATAATCTAGATGATTCTGATGAAGAGTTTGAAACTGAAGTTGAAACTCAAGTTCAACAGACTCAAGTGAATGATGACACAAGAGAAGAATTTGTGCCAATCAACAGTGAAGAAACGAGCATCCAAGGCACACCTGTGAGTAGTAGCAATCTCACTGGGGGAGGAAATGAGAATGATCATGATTTGGATGATGAAGCAACATCAAGAATGAGAAATCAGGCTGAGCACTCAAGGAAATGGGATAGATCACACACTGCAGAGCAAATCATTGGAGATCCTAATGCAGGAGTAAGGACTAGGAGAGCTACTCAGAATGAGTGCCTCTATGGTTGTTTTCTATCTCAAGTTGAGCCTAAGAAACTTGATGATGCACTGTTGGATCCAGATTGGATTGTTGGTATGCAAGAGGAGCTGAATCAATTTGAAAGGAACAAAGTATGGGAACTATTGCCTGCACCAAAGAATAGAACCATTGTTGGAACAAAATGGGTTCTGAAGAATAAGATGGATGAAGATGGTGTAATAGTAAGAAACAAAGCAAGGTTGGTTGCAAAAGGATACTCTCAACAGGAAGGCATTGATTATGATGAGACATTTGCCCCTGTTGCTTGATTGGAAGCCATCAGAATATTCTTGGCATTTGCTGCTCATTCAAACTTTAAAGTGTATCAAATGGATGTCAAGAGTGCATTTCTGAATGGAGAGTTGGAAGAAGAAGTTTATGTGCAACAACCACCTGGCTTTGAGGATCCACACTTTCCAGAATTTGTTTACAGACTGCTTAAGGCACTGTATGGACTTAAGCAGGCTCCAAGGGCATGGTATGACACTTTATCACAATTTTTTCTTGAAAATCAATTCACTAGAGGTACACTGGACAAGACATTGTTTTACAAGAAACTTGGTGATGATCTTATCCTAGTTCAGATCTATGTGGATGATATCATTTTTGGTTCTACAAATGAGAAGCTGTGTGAGAAATTTTCTAAACTCATGCAGAGCAGATATGAGATGAGTATGATGGGAGAGTTGACATTCTTTCTTGGGTTGCAAGTTAATCAAAGGAAGGATGGTATCTTTATCAGTCAAACCAAGTACATCAAGGATCTTGATGTGTCAAATTATACCTAACCGCAAGCGCACGGTGTCTATTTCTAGTACAGATGGCAAGCGGGTCGAATCCACAAGGAGACAGGTTCTACTAATTCCTTTTCAGTTATCGCTAATTGTTTCAGGGACAAACGATTATTGAAGAATATTAATTAACTAATTAAACAAGATTAACACTAATTAAACAGATGATAAACAAATTATTTAAAACCTAGGGCAATCAGGTCCACCATGCTTACACAATTGGCTCTTAAGCTAAAGGAATCAATGTGTAACTATAACTAGAGTATGTTAATCTCTTCCAAGCATTAACACTCTCGAAACATTCAACACAATTAACCACTTTTAGTAATTCAATCAATCAGGTAATTAGAGTCAAGTTAATCTCTTCCAAGCATTAACGCTCTTAGAAATCCAATGATGCTTCCGCACTCAAATTCAATTCTGCTAATCGTATGTGTGCCTCTAGTAAGTAAATCTCTTGATCCATACCCCTATTTGCATATAATTAATCCATGATATCGGCCGATTACACAAATTAACGATTAAAACATATTAATAAGAATTAACCATAACTAATCAAATCACTATGAAAATCATGCCAATATTAGTGCAAACATGGCTTCCCTTTAAGCCCTAGAAATAACTACTCGCTAATAATTAAACAAGTAAAACAACTAGTAAAACAAGAAAACATAATTAAACTATTAAAAACAAAGAAAAGATTAAGAGAACAAAACCTTCAAACTTCATTGTTGTCACCCAAAAGAAGAGTCATGGTGTTTCTCTACATCTCCAACTAATAATAATACTAATCTACTCTAAACTATATTATCTGATCTAATATTACCTCTCTTTTTTTCTCCCATAAAATAATACCCTAGATGTGTTTATATAGGCTATAAAAGTCTTGCCCAATAAAAGTATTTTAATACTCTAAATAAATTACAAGTAGGATTCCATAACTGAATAGGATTCCTTAATTAAAATTTGTAACTATATTTACTCCTCTGTTTCTGGGCTCTTCCAACTGGATTTTGCTTATTGGACCACCTCTGAATTAAATATAATTCCACAAGCTTCGCGTGGACAGTAAGATCGTCAAATTCTGACTTCTGGAACTCAAGATATGGCCAAAACAGTGTAGCACAGCCCGTGTAGCCCAATAATACGGATTTTCTCCTATTTTATCTCCAAAATAGCTCTTTTTGCTCCAAATCCTTCCAAGTCATGAATTCTTTATTTCCTACAATAAAACAATCAAATCTATTAAATAAAAATCCAAATCAATGCAAAACACAATAAATATGAGAATAAAATCATCTAGAATATATATAAAAATATACTCTATCAAACATCCCCACACTAAGCATTTGCACGTCCTCGGGCAAATAAGTGAAATAAAAACTAAGTCCTAACAAACATCACTTTCGTAGATGACACGATTGCATTGAGCATATGCAACAAGCCGTTAAACCCCTAGGCAGCCCTAGTAGGACGAGTGTTGTCTCGTGAGGGTTTATAGTGAATGTACCCACAAAATTCATCTAACCATGCAAAAGATCAATGCTGACACAACACCACACACACAAGTCCTCTCATGCCACATCAACTTAAGAATCAAAGCAAACATACGATGTCTTGGTGTCGAAAGTGCAAGTATTCACGTAGTCTACTCAACCAACATGCAGAAGGTCATAAAAATTCATGTCAAGTGTAAAAATCATTGGTAAGCATGCTAAGCCCACAAGAAATACATCTTTAAGTCTAAACCCGGGATCTCCTATGCCAAAACAAGTAATAACTCACCTTTCACTCAAAAACGAATATTCACTCAAGAACAAGGCTAAGTGTATCACTCAATTCCAACAAAATCATAAACACAACTTGACACTCGCAATCAATCTCACTCTCAACACAACATACATCACTGATGACAATCAAAAGGTCTTTATTCGGGTTGTAGCGTGGGCTAGGGACCAGGTATGTCAAGTAAAGCTAAAACAGGTTAACGTCAAAAGCTAGTACCCAACAATATAAATAATTCCATTCCCTTTCCATCTTCCCCACACTTAAGATTTTCAATACCCCTTTCATAATAACTTGACTAGTCGAATGAAGAAGGATCATACAAACATAAGAATGCTCTCAAATTTTTTTTTTCTCTTTTTTTTTCTATTTTTTTTTTCTATTTTTTTTTCTTTCTTTCTATTTTTCTTTCTTTTTTTTTCTTTTTTTTTCTTCTGTGAGAGCTAAGAATAAGCACAATGATCCATAGATATTATTATGAATTTCGACTAACAAGCATCAACCAAAATCAATATTCCCCAAAAGTATGATCATCAATAACCCCCCTTTTATGAACACCTTATTACTCCCTTAAGCACGATACTAGCCTTTGACAATTTAGGTTCGAATTTAATGTAAGGCCAATAGAATAAAAAAGGATAATGGCAAGTAATGTAGTGTGTCACCGAAAGAATAGGATTAAGCTCAACGGGTTGACTAATTGATCATGTATAAAAGGTGTGGAAATATGGGAAACACGAGGTTAAACCTAAGTGCCTTTATCATCTCATCATCAAGTAATATCATGCATTTCAAGAAAGATCTCAAGTAAGTGCTAGTAATGTAAACAACATGTGGACACTCAAGCAAACGAAAAATCATGCAAAATATATGCATATAGGCTCAAAACTCACTTGGTGTGACAAAACATAATCAATCCCATGTAACAAGACTCTCTAACGCATCTACTTTTACTCAAAGCATGTAAACCAAGTCATCTTGCACATATTCATGTCATTCTAATCACTTACAACATCCAATTAAGTCTACCAGTTTCAACTTGCTAGTGTAAGTGTGTGCACAAGAACAAAGCACGTCACTTCTCATACAAAAGCGTCAAGAACACAAGAATTCTACGCATGCATGGGTGTATCAAGCAAAATACAACAACTAATCAAATTGCATGGCTAGAATTATTTTTGGTATTTTTAATTTTTTAATTATTTTTTTTTGAATTTTATAATATATAATTTTTTTGGTTTTTTTTATCATTGAGAACTCATCCTCACACTTAAGTGGTTCATTGTCCTCAATGAACAATTATATAAAAGAAAAGAAAGAAAAGAAAAGAAAATATATACAAAAACAATTCCTAAATAAAATACAAAAATAATAAAGAAAAATAATAATTATAATAATAATAATAATAATAATAATAATAATAATAAAAAATATGAATTAGAATAAATATAGGTTTAGAATTTTGGAAGAAAAGATGGGAGGTTTTGGAATTGAAATAGGAAAAGAATTAGGGGTAGAGATGATTAAATAGGAGTATAAATAGAATGGGGGTGTAGAAAGTTTTTTTTTTAGACAACAGCGCGCAACAGGAACAAACTGATTTTTTTTTATCACACGCGCGTAGATTGCAGCCAAAGCAGACACGCCACCGCAAATTGCGCAACAGGGGCGCAAGTTGCCCCAACTCCAATAACGCATGAGAAAATTTTGTTACACCTCCGCAATTTGCCCTGAAACGCAGGATGATCCTGCGTTACACACCAAAATCTGATTTTTTTTTTTTTTTTGCATACAACACACATTTTTTTTTAAAAGAAGTAGATGAAGGAATAATGTACACAACAAGGCTTGGAATGAACAAATAACTAAGCAATTCTACTATATATGAAAGAGAAGGAAAAGAGTACTCCCCTATGCAAAAGCATGAAGTGCACCGATCCTTCAATGAAATCTTGGGTTGCCTCCCAAGCAACGCTTATTTAGAGTCATTAGCTTGACCTCCTCAAAAATACTCCGGTAAAGGCGTAATATCCACTTTCTCGATCATAAACTCGCCACCACAAAAAGTATCAAGAGTGTTAGTGATTGTCTTTATCCTGCAGAAAGTCTCCAAACAAGCATCAGTAAAATAAAATATGTCATTAATAAGCAATAGAGAGAGTACTTGTGCAGCTTTGGAAAACTTTGTGATAAAACAACGATAAAATTCGACACCACGAAAATATTGAACTCCCTTGACATAAGGTGGAGGTTCTGGTGGTGGCTTTTCTCCACTCCTCAGTTTCACTGGAGCCATTCGGACATCTTGGCTTATCACATCATTGGCTAATAAGACACTTCCATCTTCTCCCTCTTCTCGAGCTTCAAACGTAGGAGCCACTTTGTATGGATCCTCAACCAGAATTTGAGAAATATCATCTTGGACAATATTTGTTATCACATCAACCTTGAAATAAGTGTTCTTGAGCAAAGAAGCCTTGTAAGTAGAGGCTAGATCGAGAGCAAATTTATCAATACATGGTAGCTTAGGCACAGGTTGTGGAAGAGAAACAACAACCATCTCTGTATTGCTTTCCTTTGTAGCCTCATCATCAGTCACATTGTCCTTGGTAGCAGCAACATCATTGATCTCATCATCGGTGGCATGCTCCTTCTCTTTATCAATGGCCTCATTATCAACATACATGGAGAAACTATCATATTCCTGATCGCTTGTGAGATTGATAGCAATCAGGTCCTCTTCGGATCGGATAGATGATGATGGTAAATAGTCGAGCTTCCCTGTAGTAGAAGAGTTAGCCAACTGTGCAATTTGAGATTCAATCACCAAACTTTGAGTTTCTAATTCTTTGATCGCCTCGGCTTGTTCTTTAGAACTCTTTAGCAGTTTATTTAAGATATCCCACATCTCATTTATCTGATCAGCTTGCACATCTACACTGGATTGAGAAACATGTAGATCTTCTTGTAGAGGAGGATATTGATATTCTTGCTGTGGCGGCTGCTCATATGACTGATAATATTATTGCTCAAACTGTTGCTGATTATGATATGAAAAATTTTGAGCACCATTGTCCTGGTAGTAGAAATCTGGTTGATTCACGCATTCTTGATCAAAAGTGTTTGAATACTGATTGTACCCATATCCTTCTTCAAAAGAATTCATTTGTCCCAACTGAGCACTTTGAGAATTATAGACATTGTAAGAGCATTCAAAACCATAGTGACCCTGCACATCGCAAATTTGACAGAAGTTGTAAGTTTTAGGGGCCACTTGTGACATTTCATTGATACTCATTGGACGCATAGTGGGCTCTGTAGTCTTCGACATGGCAATCTCTCGAGTATGTGCCTCTACTATGGAAGATAAGAGTGCAAAAGTATCAACTTCACCCATTGCAAACCTGTAGACACTCAACAAAGCCAAGAAAACGCAGTAAAGTTTGTCTCAATTGGAACAAAGGTTCCAACGAGACAATGGAAACAATCTAAACAACTAAATTAAAATCAATAGAAACTCGCTGTCTCCCCGGAAGCGGCGCCAAAAACTTGATATGTTAAATTATACCTAACCGCAAGCGCACGGTGTCTATTGCTAGTACAAATGGCAAGCGGGTCGAATCCACAAGGAGACAGGTTCTACTAATTCCTTTTCAGTTATCGCTAATTGTTTCAGGGACAAACGATTATTGGAGAATATTAATTAACTAATTAAACAAAATTAACACTAATTAAACAGATGATAAACAAATTATTTAAAATCTAGGGCAATCAGGTCCACCATGCTTACACAATTGGCTCTTAAGCTAAATCAATCAATATGATCCTATAACTAGAGTATGTTAATCTCTTTTAAGCATTAACACTCTCGAAACATTCAACACAATTAACCACTTTTAGTAATTCAATCAATCAGGTAATTAGAGTCAAGTTAATCTCTTCCAAGCATTAACGCTCTTAGAAATCCAATGATGCTTC
Source organism: Kitagawia praeruptora (assembly GCA_037693485.1). Classification (NCBI taxonomy): domain Eukaryota; kingdom Viridiplantae; phylum Streptophyta; class Magnoliopsida; order Apiales; family Apiaceae; genus Kitagawia; species Kitagawia praeruptora. The sequence continues at coordinate 45,118,605 of CM075349.1, forward strand.
CGCACTCAAATTCAATTCTGCTAATCGTATGTGTGCCTCTAGTAAGTAAATCTCTTGATCCATACCCCTATTTGCATATAATTAATCCATGATATCGGCCGATTACACAAATTAACGATTAAAACATATTAATAAGAATTAACCATAACTAATCAAATCACTATGAAAATCATGCCAATATTAGTGCAAACATGGCTTCCCTTTAAGCCCTAGAAATAACTACTCGCTAATAATTAAACAAGTAAAACAACTAGTAAAACAGGAAAACATAATTAAACTAATAAGAACAAAGAAAAGATTAAGAGAACAAAACCTTCAAACTTCAATGTTGTCACCCAAAAGAAGAGTCATGGTGTTTCTCTACATCTCCAACTAATAATAATACTAATCTACTCTAAACTATATTATCTGATCTAATATTACCTCTCTTTTTTTCTCCCATAAAATAATACCCTAGATGTGTTTATATAGGCTATAAAAGTCTTGCCCAATAAAAGTATTTTAATACTCTAAATAAATTACAAGTAGGATTCCATAACTGAATAGGATTCCTTAATTAAAATTTGTAACTATATTTACTCCTCTGTTTCTGGGCTCTTCCAACTGGATTTTGCTTATTGGACCACCTCTGAATTAAATATAATTCCACAAGCTTCGCGTGGACAGTAAGATCGTCAAATTCTGACTTCTGGAACTCAAGATATGGCCAAAACAGTGTAGCACAGCCCGTGTAGCCCAATAATACGAATTTTCTCCTATTTTATCTCCAAAATAGCTCTTTTTGCTCCAAATCCTTCCAAGTCATGAATTCTTTATTTCCTACAATAAAACAATCAAATCTATTAAATAAAAATCCAAATCAATGCAAAACACAATAAATATGAGAATAAAATCATCTAGAATATATATAAAAATATACTCTATCATCAAACTAATCCTTATGCCATCATCACTACCAATGATAGAGAAGTCCTAGTCCATACTGCCAAGAACCTCTTTCACATCCACATTGAAGCTTTGCAAATTCTATCCAGCTCTGAACTTGGAACAATTATCAGGAAGATAGAAAGGAATAACTCATCAGACAACAACATGCTCAAAGAGATTCTCACCAAGTGCATGAAATCTCAATTGCCTCAAGTAGTTCCTCAGCCTCACTGTATCTTATATGAAAAGAATCAAGACATTGTTGCCTTCAGATTTGGACAACACCTCAAATCAAACAACATGTCTATAATAAAATTTTTGGCTGGAGTTCTACATTCAAGGAGTGGAAAATCTAAATCTGAAATAGAGGCTCTTGACATTCTGGTGAAGTTTATCAACTCTCAGTCAGACATCAAGCCTATTGCTAAAGAGGGAAAGTCAGACAAAGATAAGGATGATCAAGACAAGAGTGGGAGCAAAGGTGGATCTCAAGGAAGGAATAAGGGTGGTGATGACAAGGAGAAAAGGGATGGTAAAAGCAAGAAGAAAGATGATGACAGAGATGGTGGAAAGGTGTATGAGAGAAAGAGTGGAAAATAGCAAGCCTTAGGCATTGCTAGCAGTAACCTCACCACAACACAAGACTCTGAGTCTAGGGTGAATACTGTTAGTAATGACCTAGCAAAATCTACATCTATGGCTTCTGCAACTGTTTTGCCACCTCAAGAAGAGAAGAAGATTCAAGTCAAGAAACCATCTGTGTGTTTCAAAAAGCAAACTGCTAATGGAATACTACAATGGTCTACAAACAAAGGTCACATGCTACTGCCAGGCAACCATGTAAAAAGGATCAAATTCAAACAAGCTGCAAGGAAACCAAAGCTATCCAAATTAAGGACTCTGACAATCTATCCAGGCTTAAAACTCCAACCATTAGATGAAGATTTTGATGAAGACCAATTGCAATATCTAAGAGCTCAAAGAATCTACTATGCTGCCATTATAAATAAATGCCTTGAGATTAAATATATTGATGGAAGGGAAAAGAAATTCAAACAAGGACAGTGTCAAAATTGGGGCAAGCTATATGAAATAGAAAGAATCATTGCATTATTGGATTCTGAAGACAAAGTGGAGAAATTATGGAAGCTGAAGTTGATTGATTTTGTAAAGATGAAGAGAGACTATGCTGATAACATAAGAAAGGGATGCTTTGAGAAATGGCTAGAAAGGGAGAAGGAGATTGATAGGCTGGAAGTTGAAGCAGAAAAGCTAAGGCCAAAAGGATTGTGTAGAGTTCAATTCAATCCCTATGTGGTGAAGTATAGGAGGAGAAATGGAGATAATGTCAATATAAGAATGAACCTACTCAGTCACTATCCTGCCAACATTCTAAAACCAGTACTTGAAGATTTCAAAGACTCTATCATGCTTGAAGAATTGGATGCTTTGGCAGAGATAATAAAAGCCATGGATGAGAATGCAAGAAAGGAGAAAGAAAGAAAACAGAAAGCATATGATGATCTACAAGCCAAAGCAATGAAGATGGAATCGAATGAGAATGGCTAGTATTTCATCATACTGTAAGATTATTCATTCATGTGCTCAATCAAATTTCATACCTGTACTTTTCAAGTTTTATCTTTATGTATGTTAGGCTTGTTATCAGACATGAAATTGTGACTAAGGGTCTCACTCACAATTTGGGGGAGATTGTTAATCACAGAGGCATGCCTGTTTACATCTAATAACAAGCCTAATTGTTTGTAATGCTTTGCATTACTTACATGACCTCTTAACTGAGGGAACCTCTAGTTGTAGAGTCTCTACTTATTTTGTACTTGTAATAGGCACCAAATCCTAGTTGTGTAACTGTACTTATAAAGTCAAGAATAATGCTTGAAAGAAGTTCCACGGTTCATGCCTCAAGCAAGAAGATAAAGACTGTCAAATAATCACAGTTGGGATTTGAAGAAAGTGAAGAAGTTGCCTAAGTACCCATTCGAGAAGTAGTTTTGTCTATTCGAGAAGTCCAGCATTTTAGAAATCAGGGATTCGATATCTCAAGACACTATTCGATATCTCTGAATACATTGTTCGATATCTCATTCGATATCTCAGAGATTCGATATGTCTATTACTCTGTTCGAGAACTCAAGAAGTTGACAAGTCAAAAGTAGTATTCGAGTTCTCAAAGAGTCAACAAGTCAAAGTTCCATTCGATATCTCAAGGACTCAGAAAGCTATTCGATATCTCGAGGATTCGATAAGTCAAATGTTCTATTCGACAACTCAAGGAATCCTGATGAAAAAGAGCTATTCGAGAAGTAATTCGATATGTCAATATAACAGTGTTCGAGAACTCAGAGTTATCGATCAAGTCAATTTTAGTTCTCGAATCACTTACTTAGTCACTTCTCGAATACATTCTTGGAGACAAAATACTGAAGAAATTGTACAAGTCAGAAACCTGCAACAAGCCAATGCACTTTATGGACCACAATCTGTAACATGCTCTGGAAAGCCTACAAGGAAGCTTGGAGAGATATAGAAGAGACAAAGGGCTAAAAAAGTGGATCTGAACAGGCTTTGCAAAGTCAAATCTGTAACCGTTTGGACACTTACTCAAAAAGGATAGACAGACTAGAAAGTAATTTATTTAGCTACCTTATTTATAGTAAGTAGGTTGTATCCATGCTATAAGGATACAGCCTCGCTTCCTTAGCTATTAACTTTTAGAGAGTCAAGTTTTTCAGACATTGTAAGCAATATCTCTCAGAGAAAAACGAAGCTGAGAATACTATCATTTGTATTCACAGATTGTAGAAACCTTTATCTAATAATACATTAGATTAAAGTGATATTGTGTCTTGTGTTGTTCTTTATCCGCACCTACACCTTTGCACACACAAACACTTATCTGCTACATAGACTCGAGCCAAAGAAAAGTTCAAGAATCCATTCACCCCCCCTCTGTATTCTTTTACTGTATTCAATACTCAACATTTACTTATAATAATATATTATAGATATATGATATATTTTATTTGAAGTAGAATTTGTGTAGAGTATAATATTGGCAGATTATTCCCATATTATGAAAGAGTACAAATATTTTTCCGTGAAGGTTCCTGAGTTCGTAAATAGAATAACGATATAATATTTAGGATAGGTAATTATTGTAACTTCTATTAATTATTTTTTCATTAAATTTTAATCGATAATGATGATGTAATAATTGACAAGATGTTACAAAGTATGAACACCATGACACGAGTCTTAGATTTCGATTTCATTCACTAAAATTTTAAAAAAAATCAGACCCGAAGTTTAATAGTTTGAAAATTCATTCCAAGATATTTTATGATTTTTTGAATATGGTACAACAAAATGATTCAAAATTAAGTTTTCCGAATCCAAAATCGTGCAGTGAATCGATCGAAATTCAAAAGAAAAAGTATAAGAAAGGTAGTTGTTTTCTTTTTGATCATTATCATTAATCAAATTTTTAGATATTACTTGAGATTGTTTAAATTTAACATAAGACTATAACATCTTGAGATTTTTTTACTTTTTTTTAATAATACCAGAAATTTTAAATTTAGGTACCAAATGACATGACGTTGATGATGTTTGAATTTTTTAATTTTAAACTTTTTGTTCAAAATTTTGTTAGGTGCTTGATAAATTTATGTGTACGTTCAATCATTTATCTGTATTTAATTTGAAGGAAGTTAAGATTAAAAAAGGAATAAATATCAATAATATGTTAATTTTGTAAAATACATATGTATCAACCTTTTATAACCTATCACAAGTAACACAGGGAAAAGTTACATGTACTAATAAATTATATTAATATGCTCAGGATTTGAAGATGATAACATATTATTTCACATAACCTGATTATTTCAAATTTTTATACATTTTATAAGAAAAATATATCATTTTGAAATTTAGACATAAATGATTTTGCAGTAGAAAATGTATATGTGCCTGAAATCAACATCATCATCATCTTAATATTTTCTAACAAAATTATTTTCAGCGATTTTCGATCGTTTTCGTTGTAATTACAATTCACCAAGAACATACTCGTGATAAAGGTTGAGAAAAAAAAATAGTTAGAGAATATTCTGGTATGAAGGAGGAACATAATCATTGATTACTTGATATTATCTAATAAATTTTCTAGCTAAAAATATACTCATTTGAAATGAAGTATGTTTCATAAAAAAAAAATTCTTAAAAAATGTATCCAATTATTGCAGAATTCAGAGATATCAGAACCTGAACATAATCAACTATTAATAACCAAGAAAGCCATTCCCCAAATAAGATCTCAACTTACGAGATTCATAATTTTTTGTTATTGATTTGACATTCAATAATTCCAATCAAGGATGTAAATCATTAAACATGATCAATGTGTTACCAAATTCTTTTTTATTATTTGATCATGGAATGACTAACTTAAATCAATGCCATGTCCTTTGTTTACTATCAAAATTTAATATTTCAATAAAAGTGTTGATGGTAATGTAGCACCTAAAAACATGTTTCGAGGACGACCTCTTAGATCAAGAAATAAAGTTAACATATGTGTCTTTCCAAATGAGGACTTGTCAACTCCACTAGCGGTTATTGAATTTATACCGAAATGCAATATGCACAGAAGAATTTTTCTACCAGTGTTTGGTAATTTTGGTTATATCTCAGAATTTGTTCGTAAATACATTAATTCTCAATCTTTATCATGAGTATATTCGAAAACAACGTCTACTTTTAAGATCAACTTCTGAGATAAAACCAAAACCACCAAGAACAGGTAGACAACCATCTAAACAAATTACATTTTGGTAGAAATTCAAGAACCGCTAGTGAAGTTGAAAAGTTCTCATTTAAAGAGACACATACCCTAATTTATTTTTTGATTCAGGAGGTCGTCCTTGAACCATTATTCTTGTTGCTATATTGTCATCGTTCTCTTCAAAAGAAACAATAATTTCGATATAAAAAACATAGGAATATGTCCTCGATTTGAGTTAATCATTTCATGATCGAACAATAGAAATAAATTTGGTAACACATGGATTATGTTTAAGGTTTGACATCCATGATTGAAAAAATTAAATTTGAAATCAACAACAAGAATTTGTTAATTGTACATGTTGAAGAAAATGTATTTGTGAAACACTTTTCATTTCAAAAGAAATTGCGAGGAAGGACAGAAGGACTTATATCAGAAAAAAGAAATATGAAACTGTGATACAGGTGGGTGAACATGTGCCAACGAAGAATTTGATTTTATAGAGATTAGATTTCGTCTTATCATGTTATGAAAATATTTTCAAATAATAAAATATCACATATTAATCAAAATCCAAGTTAAAATCTAAATATAATCAAATCAAAATCAACATAAAGATTTTAACATACATCCAAAATAATTTATTTAAAGTTATCGAAAAATATCTTGAAAAAACAATTTGGCATTTTAGATTTGAAAAAAAAAAGTCAGTTCTAGAAATTATAGACATATATTGGTTAATTGTTGGGTTATAACCAAACAATTAACCAATATAATTATAAACCATGCAATGCACGGTTCTCTTTTAATATTTATAATTATGTAAATATGTTATCAATTTTATTTTCTTAAAATTTAAATTATTAAAATTTACTAATGCAGATAAATTAAAAATACATAGTATATAAATATTGAAAGGGATTGCCCTTTATAGTATATAAATATTATAGTGCAATTTATTCCAAGCACATTGCCAATAAAAGGACAGGACCACCGAGATTAATACTTTGGTATACAATCAAAGTATCAAACTCTAAGTCCACTAAAAAAATTGTGAGAAATATGAAAAGAACCAACAATGAAATTATGAATGAGATGAAAAACTTACTTGTATAATCATCAGCCAAATTAGTGAATTTGATTCCATTTCTTCCCACTAATGTTGTCTTGAGAAAATTACCTAAGTATTTGCATTCTAAAAGACGTTTATACATAGCTGCGCCGATCCATCGTCAAACTTTTCTTGCTTCTGAATTTAAACCTTTTAAAGATCCATTCGCAAAATACTCTCAACAATCATTTTGAGTAATTTTCCTCATCCATGCAGCAAATGGTTCTTTAGTCTCACCGAATGCTGCCACCATTTCTTGCCCGACCTCTCCATTAAAGTTTGTAGGAGGACAAACGTACTGGTAGGGAAATCGAGAAATGCCATCTGCATTTTGCATCGGGACATCAGATTGACCATAAAAAATATAGTTCAAAGAGAATTTGAACTTAATGATTGATCTCCCATTACATATGGACAATTAACATAAGAAATATTTTCTTCCACAGGCTGCACGTTTTTGTAGAAAAAATTAAATTCATGCTGAGTGCAGTGAGAAGCATTTTCATCCCCAGGCTCCATTTTAGAGAGGTAAACGAGAGAGACAGAAAGATGGAGAGATAGATGGTAGATAGTGATACTGATAAGTCTGGCTAATGCATGCAATAGGTGAATGTCATGTCATTTAAATTAGTGAAGTAACCGTTCAATAATTGCAAGAAAAAAAGTTCACTCAGTCCTTCACTGTGTATGTACCTTCGTTGTGTATGTATGATGTTGACAAGGCAAGAGAAAAAAGGAAAGAGAGATTGGAGAAAAAGTCCGGCTCTCTCCCTCATCTTCAATGTAAATGGGACCATTCCCGCCTCATCTATCATCAATCCATGGTTATATTAATGGGGTCCATTTCAAATATTTATATACTATGTCTAACACGTAGGTTTGACAATGAATTTTCATGAATTTGAATTTTGATATAATGGGGTCCATTTCCCTTTATTGAAATTAAAAAACTCTTAAATTTTAAAGAATTAAAGAATAAATTACCAAATTTGAGTATAAATATATAAACAAAATATTATTTGATAGATTCCACACGATCAATTTATTTTTTTCTCTATCTTGAAATCCAAAATTCAAATTGAGAGAATTTTACAAGCCACACAAAACTGAAGAAATTATCTTTAATTTAGTGATCCAACTCAAACCACTTGGAAATTGAAGAAAAAAGAAAGTTAAGAATTTTTACATTGAGAATTCTATTCAATTTATTTGGTTAGATTATTGAAATTTATTTTTTCGTATTTAAAAATAATCTTACTATCAATTAAATGCTTGCCTATAACCCGTGCAAAACACGGGCTATCATATATTAATATTATTATGAATTAACATATTAATTATTTAATTAATTTTTAATTTACATATGTTCCATACCAAAACACGGGCTATCATATATTATTATCATGAATTAACATATTAATTATTTAATTAGTTTAAGTGTCTTAAGAATTCAATAAGTATTTTTAAAAAAATTATTTAGTATAAGCTAAAATCGTAGAAAAAATAATCGTAGGAAGAAGTATGTGTGGACGATGATTCTAATCGGGATATAATTGAAAACGTTTATAATTCTATAAAACATGTGATTTTTTACTTTTAATAAATTATATATAATTTAACTGAATTTGGAATTTTTAACACGCTTTTTAATTTTTTAAAAATATGTTTTTGTGCCTTGTTGTGCCCAAATTCATCATGGGCTGGATTTAGGCCCATTAGGCCTTAGGGTTTAGTCCATATGAGCTAAAAGGTGAATCCAGTACGAGTTATGAAGATCAGATAGAAGAAATAACTAAGGAAGTATGAGTATCAGGAGGTTCCCGACGGTCAGGAAGCTGAGCTGAACATTAGAAGACCAGGATCCTCCCAGCGGAAGAGTTCGAGTTTGCATAACAACGGCCATAGCGATGACGAGAGCATGTGAAGAGCTATCCAGTCTAACCAGTTTGTTATTTGTGCAGGTACTGATGCTTAAAGGGAGGTCCCTAATTGATATGTCCCGAAATAAGGAGGTTCCTGAGAAACAGGCTCCTGAGATATAGGTTCCTGAGTACCAGGTTCCTACGAGTTGCCAACAAAAGGTTTTAGAAGCCATCTAGAACAGATAAACGAATTATCGGAGTATAATTCTAGGGCGCAGATGATCCTAGAATTATCTCTGATCAATGAGAGAATTATAGTAGGGTACGAACTCGAGTTCTATTCTACTTAGCCAACTAGTTCGTGGAAGGCTCTAAAGGAACCTGAGTCCTACACGAACTAGGTGACCGAATACAGCTATTCCAGAAAGAGACAGAATCACATTAGAACTACGTGAGCTTGATCCCTATATATACAAGGGTACGTAGGCACCTCGAGGGTAAGACGCATTGAATTCTCTAATTTTCTCTAAAGGCACTTGAGATTATTGGAGACACCCTCGAGCACAGCTCAACCCCCACAAACACAACCCAAACCTTTCATAGAACAGTTGATCGCTAGCCTATACAACTACCCGTAAACCTCTCAAAAGTTGTTACAAAATCCACTCATCAACATTGGCGCTAGAAGGAGGGGATAGTTAACATCTTAAGAGTGGAAAAGATGTCAGGCAACTCTGATAGCGAAGCAACCCGTTCTGAGTGACAGATTCACGATGGGAACAAATCTCCTCACAAGGCACCGAAGGTTACCAAAGCAGCTATGATGGAAATCTTAAAGACCGTGGGAGAATGATTGTCGATTGGAGCAGGCTTCAAGCAAAAAGAAGAAAAAGAAGGCAAAGAAAGGCAAGAAGTCGAAGGTTACTCCGAAACAGTTGAACTTTAAGGAAGAAGAATCTGAGGATGGAGAGGAGGTTCCAGAAGATGGTGAAGAACCAAAGCAGAATAATGGTGATGAAGAACTAGAGAATCCTGAGAAGAGTAAAACTTTTGGCAAGGGCCGTACAGGGTCCAAGGGAAAGAAGAAGACCAAGACTGGAGGTTCCTCACAGAAAAAGAAGAAAGATAAGGACCCATATGTTGAGATAATTGAAGAAGAAAACACAGATTCAGACGAGGTTACTGAAGAATCAAGTACTGCAGAGTCGACAGAGGAGGAAGGAACGAGCAAAAAGACAAAGGCGGAAGCTGCTGGGGAGGTGACAGCAGAAGATATCAAGAAAATTTTGGCTCAACTCAAGGACGAAAAGAATCTTGCTGTGAATCCTATAACTACTTCTCCTTTCACCAAGAAGGTTCAAAAGTCGGCTCTGCCTAGGTCTTACAGGCCTTCGAATGAGTTGAAATTCGATGGAACTACCGACCCCATTGAATACCTCAGTCGTTTCGACACAGAGATGGATGTCTATCAAGTGAAGGAAGCCACCAGATGCAGGTTACTGGCTGCAACTCTACAGGGTGGAGCCCATCAATGGTTCAAGAGGTTACCTGCCGATTTGATTGGTTCTTGGGCGAGTATGGGGAAGCTCTTCGTCACTCAATTCAGAGCATCCGTTGCATTCGCACCACCTACCAATACCTTAGCCAACATCAAGCAAAGAATAAGTGCACCGTAAGTGATAGTTCGTATATCTTCATTGTATTGAATATTATACTATCTTATTTGTATACGTGTTACTTGGCCTTACTAGTTGGATCGATTGGTTACTTGCTGGGCTGTATAGCTCATTACTTACAATTTTCAGGTTCCGTATAAGATCGAGTGGATAGCATTGCAGTTCGAGGAGCTTAGGGAGTAGATTACCTTTTAAATAGTCATTCTTAGATGCGCTTTTGTAATAATTACCTTTGTAAAAGACTTTTTGATTAATAAAACTGTATTTCCTTTTAGTTTCGATTTAGAATTACTAGTCCGAAAAGTCGGGCTGTTACACCTAGTGAGACATTAACGGAATACTTCAAGAGGTTTAATGTAGAGGTTCCGAAGGTTAGGAAAGCATCTGAGGAGACCATAAAGAATTTCTTAATTGCTGGAGTCAAAGGAGGCTCAGACTTTTGGAAAGCACTTCAAGGAAAAGAACCAGAGACGTTGGCAGATTTTTATGCCCAGGCAGAACCTTTTCGTCTTGTGGAGGAATCTCTGGCCGAGTTAAAGAAGGATCCAGATTTCGTAAGGCAAAGTGGAAGCAAGAGGTCGAGACCAAGAAGCCCCAATGGTCGTGACAGTAAGAAGGTGGTTAGTCGTACATCCCAGGTAAAGCCTGAAGCTGAAGCTGTGAATCCTACTAGACCTGTCATGAGCCAGGTCCCGCCACCAGCTTCCTACAACAACGACAAACGTGAGAGACCTGTCTATGAAACTTTCACCCCTTTGGTAGCTCCAATCGATCACATTTACGCGGTGAATGAGAAGTCCTCGTGGTTTAAGAAGCCTTTCAGAACTGGTCCTCCAGGGAATAAGAATGAGCGTCCATACTGTGACTTCCATGATAACAATGGGCATAACACTGCAGACTGCCGTCACCTCAGGGACCTAATTGAGACTCTAATCAGACAAGGGCAGTTAAGTGAATGGGTGGCTCAAGAAGGCAAAAAGTATAGAGATGAGAAGACTCAGAGGCTACAAACACAGGAACCTGTTGTGGTGGAAGGACCACCTAAGGCTGGGTGCATACGCACAATTATAGGAGGTCCCCACTTTGGAGGAAGTAGCAGGAGTGCCATGGAGAGATACACCCGTGAAGCTAAAGAACGTCCTTTGACCAGTGTTTATAATCTGTCACGGAGGTCTCCAAAGCTGTTTGAAGGAGAGTATGTAGATATTACCTTCACTGAAGAAGATGCCTCTTGGGTACATCATCCCCATACCGATGCCTTAGTGGTCGAGGCAGGAATCGGGTCTTATGAGGTTCATCGAGTGTTAGTTGATAATGGAAGTTCTGTAAACCTGTTATCTTACTCAGCTTTCATGAAGATGCATTTTCTGGATAAAGATTTAACTCCAACAAAGGATACCTTGTATGGATTCACTAATAATCAGGTTCCTATCAAAGGTAAGATTTGTTTACCAGTAACTCTAGGTAACAAGCCATGTTGCATTACACAACTGTTAGAATTCATCGTTATAGAGGAGAATATGAACTACAATGCTATTCTGGGAAGACCCGTCTTGAAAGAGATGAGGGTGGTAACCTCCACTTACCACCTAACTATGAAGTTCCCAACACCGAATGGAATTGGTGTTGTTCGAGGATGCCAGTATGAGTCTAGAGAGTGCTACACCAAAGCTTTGCAACATGCTGCTAAGGCTGCAAAATTGCCTGACCCCATGGACGAGGTTCCTGATGATTTCCCAGGAAAGAACCCAGACAAAATAACGCATGACATGCGTAGTCCGCCCTTGGAAGGTTTTGTGCCAGCATCCTGTAGAGCTGTAAGAATTGAAGAGATCATAGAAGAGGAACCTCACGCTGAGATTCCAATTTTTCGGGGACCGGATACCCCCTACTTGCTGATAGAAAATGCACCCCCTATGGACAAGGATGGTGATGTGTGTATGACAGAAGGTTTGGATGAAGAGAAATCTAGAAAACTGGAACATGACGAAGTTAGTGAAGACGGTCAGCCAGCATCAAAAAGAAGGAATGTGATGCCTGAAGTTCAAGAACCGTCTACACACCAGGAACCTCTAAGGGACTCAACCACAGAGATGGAGGTAGATTTAGATCCTCGAATGCCAGAAACCATGGTCAAGGCTGTACCAGCTGGTGAAACGTTGGATGTGAAGATAAGTGACAAAGAAAGTATAAAAGTGTTAAAGATTGGAGCTCAACTTGACCCAGCCTTGAAGGAATCAATTATTACCTTTTTGGGCAAGAACCTGGATGTGTTTGCATGGTGTCACGCAGATATGGAAGGAATAGATCCAAGGGTCATGTGTCATAAGTTGAATATTGATCTAGAAAAGAAAGGGGTGAGACAGAAGCGAAGACCAGTTAGTGGAGAAAGAGCTCAAGCATTGAAAGAAGAGGTCGACAGGTTATTGGATGCAGGATTGGTTAAAGAATCTTTCTACCCAGTATGGTTGGCAAACCCTGTTTTGGTAAAGAAACCTAATGGGAAATGGAGAACCTGTGTGGACTTCACAAATCTCAACAAAGCATGCCCGAAAGACAGTTTCCCACTGCCACGGATTGATCAGCTAGTGGATGCAACAGCTGGACATGCCCTCCTCAGCTTCATGGATGCATATTCAGGTTACAATCAAATTCCTATGTACGAACTTGATCAAGAGCATACTTCTTTTATTACGGATAGAGGACTTTATTGCTATGTATGCATGCCATTTGGATTGATTAATGCTGGAGCCACATACCAACGGTTAGTGAATATGATGTTTAAAGACCAAATTGGCCATACTATGGAAGTATATGTGGATGATATGCTAGTCAAATTCAAGGAAGTTGTTGACCATGTAAAGCACTTAGAAGAAATGTTTGGAATCTTGTGGAAGTACAGAATGAAGCTAAACCCTCAAAAATGTGTGTTCGGGGTAGAATCAGGAAAGTTTCTGGGTTTTATGGTGAATCACAGAGGTATCGAAGCCAACCCAGCCAAGATTAAAGCATTGATTGATATGAGGTTACCAAGGACTGTGAGAGAGGTTCAGTCCCTTACAGGGAGAGTTGCAGCCTTGAACAGATTCATCTCGAAGTCCACTGATAAGTGTCAGGAGTTCTTTAAAGCTATAAAGAAAGGAAGCAAATTCGAGTGGACATCAGAAAGTGAGATAGCCTTTGGAAAGTTAAAGGAACATTTGGGGAGTCCCCAACTGTTAGCCAAACCCGTGGATGGGGAAATATTGATACTTTACTTGGCTGTATCAGAGTATTCCATTAGTACAGTTCTGGTTCGAGAAGAGAATGGACAGCAGAGCCCAGTCTACTATGTTAGTAAAAGGTTACTTGATGCAGAAATGAGGTATACAGGAATGGAGAAGTTGGTTTTCTCATTGATTCTAGCTTCCAGGAAGCTGCGACCTTACTTTCAAGCTCACAAGATTGAGGTAAGAACCTTATATCCACTTAAGCAAGTGATGCATCGGCCAGAAACTTCTGGGAGAATGTTAAAGTGGGCTGTGGAGTTAGGACAGTTCGACATAGAATACAAGCCAAAGACAGCAATCAAAGCTCAAGCTCTAGCAGATTTCTTAATCGAGTTTCCACCTCATGTGGAGGTTACTGGCCAGGAGGGGCCAAAAGAGGTGATGGAAGAACAGACAGAGAATGACAACTGTGCACCCTGGTGGACACTGTATGTAGATGGAGCTGCTAACAGTGATGGAGCAGGTGCAGGCATAGAGCTAGTTAGTCCATAAGGACACCAACTCTATAGCTCGATTCATTTTGCTTTTAGAGCCACGAACAATGATGCAGAGTATGAGGCATTGATTGCAGGTCTCAAGTTAGCCTTGGAGATGAAAGTTGAGAATATCAGAGTGTTCAGTGATTCAATGTTGGTAGTTTGGCAGATTCGTGGTGGTTTTCAGGCAAGAGGTCCACGAACAGACTTGTATTTGAGGTACTCCCAGGAGTTGATCGCGAGGTTCAAAGAGGTGAATCTAGATCAAATACCTCGAGGAAAGAATACCAAGGCAGATGCACTAGCCAAGCTAGGATCTCAGAGAGAATCCACATTATTGGGGGTAATCCCACTTCAGATTCAAGAGCAACCTAGTGTTTTCAAAGAAGAAGTGATGGACATCGAGTTTCCAGTTTAAGATTCCTGGATGACCCCAATACATCGTTACCTGGATAAGGGGGAGCTACCTCCCGGTCAAGATGATGCCAGGAAGTTGAGGTATCATGCAGCCAAGTATGTAATCTATGATGGAGTTCTGTATAGACGAGGATTCAATCAACCTTTGCTCAAGTGTGTAGCTGGAGAACAATGCAAGTACATCCTCGAGGAGATTCATGAAAGAGTATGTGGAAATCACTCGGGGGGTCATTCTTTAGCCATGAAGATCCTTCGACAAGGATATTATTGGCCAACCATCAAAGCAGATGCTACCAAATTCGCACAGGCATGCGGTAATTGTCAGAGGTTTACAAATTTTGATAGTCGTCCTGTAGCACCTATCAAACAGATTGTTAGTCCTTAGCCATTCCCCGTGTGGGGGATAGACCTCATTGGAGAACTCCCGAAAGGAAAAGGAGGAGTGAAATATGCAGTGGTCGCGGTTGATTACTTCACAAAGTGGGCAGAAGCAGAACCACTTGCTAAGATTACAGCATCAAAATTGACTGAGTTCGTGTTTCGAGCCATTGTATGCAGGTTTGGCATTCCGCAGAAGCTGATTTCTAACAACGGGAAGCAGTTTGATAGTAGAGAGCTTAGAGGGTTGTGTGAGCAGTTTGGAATTCAAAAGGCATTTTCAGCAGTGTACTATACACAGAGTAATGGACAGACTGAAGCGGTGAACAAAATTATCAAGCATACTTTGAAGACAAGGCTTGAAGATAAGAAAGGAAGCTGGCCAGAGGAGCTTCCTGGAGTCTTGTGGTCGTATAACACCACGCCTGGAACTACAACTGGTGAGTCTCCCTTTACTCTCACTTATGGTTGTGAAGCTATGGTACCTGTGGAAGTTGGAACAGGTTCCCTGAGAAGAAAGCATTTTGACCCCGAGAACAATGAGGTCAATCATAGACTGTATTTGGACATGGTCGAAGAGTTGAGAGCAGATTCGCAAGTGAATTTAGCAGCATATCAACAGAGAGTTCGAAGGTATTACAACAAAAAGGTGAAGGCAAGACCTTTTAAAGTTGGAGACCTAGTTCTGAGAAAAGTCATGCCAAATACCAGGGTTCTGGCACATGGAGCTTTTGGAGCAAATTGGGAGGGACCTTACCAGATAAAGTCAGCCCTTTGGGAAGGAACCTACCACTTGATGGATATGGATGGGAACCTCATTCCGAGAGCTTGGAATGCAGAACATCTCAAGAAGTATTATCAGTAACTCTTTTATGTGTTTTTCTTAGGAAAAGTAAGGCTCTTTCAGCCCAAGAATAAAGGCAGTTTATTAGTTATAGCTGACCAGCATTTTGATTTCAGTATTCGATTATGCATGTACTCGGGGGGTACTTGATGTGAACCTCCTTACTTGCAAGACGATTTCTTTTTAAAGTATTGAGCGATAGATAGCTCTACGTTGAATATTTTGAGTGCATTTTTTGCAGCTATAGCTCCTTAATAGTTCTTTTACGTAACAATAATTACCCAAAAGAACTGGGGGGTAGTATTCCTACTTAGACAGTATTGTGCATGATATGATTTGATATTTCATATGCCAATTTGAAACTTTTTAAGTGCTTGCTTTAGTACTTGTAGGTTACCTAGGCTAACAGGTTCCTGTAGCATTGTATTGTATTTGCAGGTCACCTTGACTTACAGGTTCCTGTAGCATTGAAAGTATGAGCAAAGTATGAATGTGATTCGACAAAGTATGCAAATTGAGAATGACTGACTTGAACCAAAGCCTCAGGTAGCTTCCTGAGTATGAATTAAGCCTTGGGTAGCTTCCCGAGCAAGCGTCAAGAAAAAGTCCTAGGTAGCTTCCTGGGCATCGAGCAAAGTCCCCAGGTAGCTTCCTGGGCACGAGAAAAGCCTCAGGTAGCTTCCTGAGCAAATGTGATTGAAAAGCCTCAGCTGACTGAGCACGACATTGTTGCCAAAAGCCTCAAGTTTCTTGAGCACGTGAATTAAAGTCCTGACAAAAGGCACCTAAAGTCCTGACAAAAGGCACCTAAAGTCCTGACAAAAGGCACCTTAAAGGAACCTGTATGGAGCCGAGACTGGCATACAAGAACCTGAAACTATATGTTTCACCCCTCATGTGGAACCGCCTTTGGCACATGGGAAGAAGGGATAAAATCCTTAGCATTTACCTTCATAAGATGTCTAGCCTGACACATGAAGAAGAGGAATCTGTATGGACTCCCAGAACGGCGCACAGGTTCCTAGAATCGCCTCGAGGCAAAAAAGATAAAAGGGACCAACATGCCTCGAGGCATGTTGGAACCTAGAGATAAGGATTGGGAGCCAAGCAGGCAACCTTTCCAAGAGATGACCCGAATTAAACAAGAGAAAGATTTTACTAACGTTAACTATTTTCTGTTTTATGTTTATTTTGCAGGATTAATGGTCGAGGAGCCTGGTCAAACTATTTAGGATATAAGATTATCAAAAAGGGTTTTAGTTCAGAATGCGACTCTGAAAATGTTGAGTGAAGCATAAGAAAAGACGTGTTTAAGCTTACAAGTAAGTTGTTGTGATTCGATTGCATTTTATTTCAGGAAATTATAAAGTGAAAGTACAAGTATATTCTGTTTCTCACAAAGGGCTAGCCCACGTAAGCTTGAATGCACAAGTATGGACACTAAGTAATTACTAGGGGGAATAAAGGTAAGATACAATGACGGAAGCATATAAGTACAAATATGTGACATAGATATATAGCAAAAGCAGATAATTGTCATAAAAAACCATAAAAATAGTTATGGGTACAAGGACCCAGGAAACCAGCAAAAGAGTTAATGACATAAAGGCCGTGATTAGAGATTATATGCGAGGCGCTACGAGGGGCCCGCGACCTCATCAAAAGTTATCAAGAGTTCAATAAATCATAAAGCTTCAAGCAGTAGGAGTTTTGTCTGGATCTTCAATAGCTGGAGGAGTTGGAAGGACAGGTTGAGCATCTTTAGTAGCAGGAACCTCTGCAGTCTCAAGGATAGTACCTGGAGACCTCTCAACCGTAGCCACGGGAGGTACAGGGTCCTGTGGAATCACAGCTTCATCTTCAAAATCATGGATCATGCTTACCACGTCGTCGCCCAAGAGAGACCAGTTTAGCTCAGGCATTTTCTCCCACATAGACTTCATGTAGTCTCGGATGCCTTCATTATAACCTTCATCATATCTAGCTTTCTCCTGGACGAGCATGGATGACTTGACAGTAGCAGCAACAGTGTTTAAAGCATCAACTTGAGCTTCTAGCTCGTTAACCTTCTCCAGCATCGACAGTTTCTCATCACCCAGATTCTTGACTTGAGCCTGAAGTTTTTCCTTATCATTCTTTAAAGAGGTCTCAACAGCTTTGGCCCTCCTTACAGCAGCAGTGGCAATGTTCGCGCTCTCCTCCCTAGCAGCCAGCTCCTCTTTGAGTTTTGAGATCTCTCCTTGCAATCGGAGGTCATACTGTGTCTTTAAAGCAAAATCATCACAGTATCGAAGGGCAAAGAACGCATTTTGGGTAGCAGAGAACCTCATAGCATGCATAGCCTCGGTAGAATCCATCTTGGCCCAGCTGGCAATCGCCTCTGGAAGCACATGTGTATCAATCAATTCTTTAAATTGATTCTGTGCCACAGCTGATTCAACTTTCACAGCTTTGCTTTTCTTCATGGACCTGGTTTGTGAACTCCCAGAGAGGTCAAGAGTAGTTTGAGCTAGCTTGCGCTTGGAGGAACTAGATGGTTGAGTTTGGATGGAAGCTGGGGTAGGAACTTGGCTAATAGAAGTTGCTGTGAGCGGAACCTCCTTTATCTCAACATCAGTTTTAAAGATCTCGTCTACATTCTTGGTTCGTTTAACAAAAGAGGGAACTTTGGGAGCCATGCCTGCATAAGTCAATAAGTTAAAAATTAGAGAGGTATACATGGAGTAAAAAGATGTATTCACAAAGATACAATCAAGAAGGAAGGACATAACGATAAGGAAGCTCATACCGGTGTTTGAAGGAATAAAACCTAGGGAAGTCAGATTTTCAGGGGTCATCAGAATCAAGCAGTCCCTAATGGAAGATGATAGTTTCAAGATCTCTTTTGCCCTCTCTAAACACACTCCAGTCAGAACGGTTTGTTTGGGAATATTTGGTCGATGATTAAAAGCATACCTAACATCAGGGCAGTCAAAACAATAGACAAATTGCTCTTGCCACAAATCGAAGTTTTGTTTGACATTTTTTATACATTGACCCTGATGACAAGGCCATGCTGATAGATAAAAATAACCTGAGCTTTTCCCAGTATCTTTCAGCCTAAAGAAATAACCTAACTCAGGGGCAGACAGGGGAGTTGTGAATTTGCTAGAATACAGAATAAAGGTGCTGATGGCCAAACGATAAGAGTTGGGAGTCAGTTGCATAGGTGCTAAGTTATAAAACTCTAATACTTCCCTTAGAAAAGGATGAAGGGGTATAGAAAAACCTACTCTCAAAAAAGCAGCAGAGATGACAGCATTGGGAATCCCACGATCAGGGGTTCTGACATCAAACCTGTGAGCTCTTTCACCAGGCTTAGGAATCACAATACTGCAAATTGGACGGGGACATTCCTCAAGAAGTTTTTCTAATTTAACAGAGGTCATGATGGAGTTAGTTTTTTCACAAAAAGGTGTAATTTCCTGTTTGTACAACTCTCTCTCAACAGTCACCTCACTCTGAAAATCAGGTTCCAAGAGGGATTCAAGTTTAAGTTCAGGTTTTGACACCTCCTCATCATCAGAGGGCTAATCATCTCCTAAGTCAACAAATGCAGGGACATGAGGTTGAGACAATGGAGATATTTTGGGTTTGATGAGTATGTCCTCAGGTTCATTTACATTGGGTATTACAACCCTGGATCTAGTTCTCTCACCAATCGGCATAGCAACTAAGGGTTGAATTGAAGATTGGTGGTCAGAATGGGTAGACTCAGAAGACATCTGCAAAAAGACAGACGAAGAAGGGTCAGGTTTTATGGAACCTAGGAGAAAGATTAGGGTTCTAAAGTGTTTAGACACGGTGCAGCTATTGACAAGGTATATTACAGAAAACCTTGAAGAAGGCATGTATCAACAAATTAGAAACATATGAATAGACAGACAATTAAAGATTATGATAAAATCATGACGACGCAACCATGAATCGATGGTTAAAGTACTGATAAACCAGAGATCGTGAACGTTCGTGTGTGTGAAATATGGAGTGTGACGAACAGATGCAGACATATACATATACTATCAGATAAAAGACAACATGCAAGCATCGAGTTGATTTGGAAAGCTGAAGCAAAAAGAAGAAAATAACGAGATAACAGGTTCCCTGGTATAAAGGAAGTTTACTCAAGATTATGTTAAGCTAAAAATATTTTATGTCCTGTTTCCTACGCCGAGTTAGCTCATGTAGGCTTGGATATAAAATGTTGAAGCAAGGTATTGTCACTAGAATGGTTTAGCATTGAACCTTTATTTGTAGAATTAGAATAGGTTCCTTTCATATTATATGATTTCAAGGAACCGGGGGGTACTTGTTGTGCCCAAATTCATCATGGGCTAGATTTAGGCCCATTAGGCCTTAGGGTTTAGTCCATATGAGCTAAAAGGTGAATCCAGTAGAGTTATGAAGATCAGATAGAAGAAATAACTAAGGAAGTATGAGTATCAGGAGGTTCCCGACGGTCAGGAAGTTGAGCTGAACATTAGAAGACCAGGATCCTCCCAGCGGAAGAGTTCGAGTTTGCATAACAACAGCCATAGCGATGACGAGAGCATGTGAAGAGCTATCCAGTCTAACCAGTTTGTTATTTGTGCAGGTACTGATGCTTAAAGGGAGGTCCCTACGTGATATGTCCCGAAATAAGGAGGTTCCTGAGAAACAGGCTCCTGAGATATAGGTTCCTGAGTACCAGGTTCCTACGAGTAGAGCTGGAAAAAAAATCCGAAAAATCCGATATCCGTCCGAAATATCTGTATTCGTATCCGGGAAAAAGCGGATATTATCCGTATCCGGAGTCAACCGGATATTATCCGTATCTGAATCCGAGAGTTTAGGATACGGATATGGATACGGGTACATCCGTATCCGAAAATATCCGTATTCGAAAGTAATTATATATAATATATTTTTAATATGTTTTTAATATATTTTTAATTTGGAAATATATATTTTTAATATATTTTTAATACATTTTTAATATGGATATGGTTTTTGTAATTTGTAAATTAGAACCGAGTATCTCTTTAATATGTCTGTTTTTTTTTTTGCAAAAAATGCATGTTTTTTATAATAATGCAAATTTCAGAAAAAGAAATTATTTTTTTGCAAAACGGATTCGGATCCGGATATTATCCGAATCCGGATAATATCTGCCGGATTCGGATTCGGGTAAAGTTTTGTCGGATATTCCCGGATTCGAATACGGATACGGATACGGTTGTAAAAAACGGATCCGGATTCGGATATGGCTGTATCCGTATCCGTATTATTCGTTTTCCAGCCCTACCTACGAGTTGCCAACAAAAGGTTTTAGAAGCCATCTAGAACAGATAAACGAATTAATATCGGAGTATAATTCTAGGGCGCAGATGATCCTAGAATTATCTCTGATCAATGAGAGAATTATAGTAGGGTACGAACTCGAGTTCTATTCTACTTAGCCAACTAGTTCGTGGAAGGCTCTAAAGGAACCTGAGTCCTACACGAACTAGGTGACCGAATACAGCTATCCCAGCAAGAGACAGAATCACATTAGAACTACGTGAGCTTGATCCCTATATATACAAGGGTACGTAGGCACCTCGAGGGTAAGACACATTGAGTTCTCTAATTTTCTCTAAAGGCACTTGAGATTATTGGAGACACCCTCGAGCACAGCTCAACCCCCACAAACACAACCCAAACCTTTCACAGAACAGTTGATCGCTAGCCTATACAACTACCCGTAAACCTCTCAAAAGTTGTTACAAAATCCACTCATCAACATGCCTTATTGGTAAATTTTGTTGTTTGTAATAAATAAAATGATATTTTTAATTTGTTATTTTTAGGAAGATGTTTTCAATTATTTTGGAAGATGTTAACCAACCATCCAACTAACCAAATATACCTTGTTTTTCTTACAGATTTTTAACATGTTTTTTTAATTTTTTAAAAATATATTTTTTTGTCTTATTGGGAAATTTTGTTGTTTATTATAAACAAATTAAATTAATATTTTTAATATAATTTTTTAGGTTGTTATTTTTTGGAAGGTGTTAACAATTTTTTTGAAAAGCGTTAATCAACTAACCAAAATTATTGTATTAAAAAAATTAACAATTGTGCATTTTTTAATATTTATTTTTTAGATAATATCCCAATGATTGAATGATTAATTGATTGCACAGATATATTTGTTCATTCACAAATTTGACAACCTTTATTTTTATAAAATTTTCTTACTTTAATAGTTAACTTTGGGAAAATAATCTACAGTTAACTATAGATACATTTTACTCATTAAATAAACTTACTTTATAATATTAGATCTAATTCCTATTCCATTTAGAAAATCAACTTCTATTTAGTTTACGTTATTAAATTTAGTTTTTGGTATTTGAATATAGGTCATTATTCTAGAGATAACCAAATTATATAGAGAATCGTAGCAAACCACCTTTTTTAGTTTTTTTTTGAAAAAAAAATTAAAAAGTATTTTTTTAACTAAAAAAACAATTGAAAAAAATAAAAAATAAATAAATTTTGTCCCTTGCCATGTCACCACCGCCATGTAAGCATTGATGACATGGCACTGCCACGTCAGCAGCGACATCACAAGTGCTGACATGGCGATGCCACCACATCACATATCAATGCTAGCGTGGCAGTGACACGTGACAGTACCACATCATCAGTGATGATGTTGCTGCTGACGTGGAACTGTCACGTGTCACTACCACGTCAGCATTGATGATGTGGCAATCATAACATGTTCACGTCATCATTTGGTTCTACCACAGAATCTGAAAATTGGTCTTTTTCTATTATGGAACCAAAAAAATTGGTTTTTTTTTTATATTTTATAGAACCAAAAATTAAAACTTCGATTCTACTACAGAATGAGAAAATTAGTGGTGTGCTGCGGTTTTCTATATGAAAAGTTCTCCCTAGGGTGATATTCTTTGAATGTAATTCTATAGTCAATCAGATAAAATTTTTAATATTAGATCTAGTGGATCACATCTATCTATTTTTAAGATCCAAAGGATCCATATTCTTTTGATTGATGACCATGCTAAAAAAATTGGATAAGATCTCCGTTACGCTTATTATATACGAGTATAAGGATATGATATGAAACTAATTTAGTCATGTGTTTGATCATTGAGAATTATACCAAATCATCTATACTATACCATAATAAGTAAAATGGGTATATTTTGTAGTTTGATTGACCCCTCATTTTTTGTTATCGTATTCATTAACAATCGTTAGATTTTCAAATCAAATAAATAATGACCGTTAGATAACGTTATTATATATGGAGGTCTAAGGTTCCATTCTCGCTATTCGCTAACAACATATTTATTTATATTTAATACTAATATTTGTTTTATACAAAGTGTAAAGTTCGAATCCTTCAAACAGCATATTAAAATTAATATTTAAAATATTATAAATTATAAAAAATTAAAAGTATTTACACGGGTATAAACTAGTACTTATAAAAGGTGTTTAGAAATGTTCGATATGGGCTCAGGCATTTTGATGCTCTAGAACGCATCTAAGATTTAAATTGGGCCCGTTGAACCCCAATCCACTGTATTATTAATAATGGCCCAAGTAATCGAAATAAAAAAGTAGTTTTAAGCCCAATGATGTCTAACTACAGCCCAATACAAGTTCCTAACTAGGTTAATTGTCTGAATCCACTTCATTGTTGAGTTTGCTTCCTCCACAGCTCTGTAACCAACAGCACTTCAAGGTATGTTTTGCACTTTGTATGTATATATGAACATACATACAGATATTAACAAATATAAATGGAATAGTTTATGATTATATAAAACTGTGTAGTTGTGTGTGTATGCTAATGAGTGATTTGTTGTTGTTGTGGTAGGCTTGATTGTGTGAAAATGGGGAAGCTGGGAAAGAAAGCCAGAAAGTTTGCAAAGAAGAATCTTCAATCTGTTCTTCGTAAACAGAGAAAGACCAAAACTTTCTTCAAGAAGAGACCCTCTAGTCAGTTCTCTCTCTCTCTCTCTCTCTCTCTCTCCCCCTCCCTCCCTCCCTCCCTCCCTCCCTCTCTCTCCTCCCTCGCTCCCTCCCTCTCCCTCTCTCTCTCTCTCTCTCTCTCTCTCTCTCTCTCGCTCCCTCTCTCTCTGTCTGAACATGTGTGTGTTATGTTTAGTACATACATTAGCTATGTATTCTTCAATGATAGAAACAAAGTTATTGAAAATTATAATGATGATGAAATCATGAAATGAATTGAAAAGGCATTTGAGTGAAAATCAGCTAGAGAAATTGTAAAGAGTACTGTATATAATAGGATAGATGGCAATGGCCTTTACCAGGGAGAAATAGTGAGGAAAGAAGTATGTAATGGCACATTTTGTTTGTTATTTATTTGAGGGGGAAAGGGGTTTAAGTTAATATTACATGTTTAATGCAACATTACAGTTTTTTTTTGCGCTTGTTACTAAGCTCCTAATGTATTTCACTCGGCTCCCAGACGGGTAAAGCTTATAAAATGTTATATGTAGAGAATCACTGGGTTAGTTATTGTTTTCGTGTACTCTTCTTAATGTTAACGTTGTGTTTAGGAATTGCATTACAGAAGCATTGGGCAAGGTGTTATATTAGGCTTTGTAGTCGTATCTTTTAATTACATGCCTCCACATGCTTGTCAGTGTATGTAGAGATGAGTTTGGTGTGTGACTGTGTGCTATCATTATTTGGTATTGCAACATTTTTTAAGAAGATTTTAGTTGGATATAATTTTGATAATTATATTTCCATATTATTTACTGCAGAAGGTGGAAAGGATAAGGGTGAGACTGAGGTGGAGAAGACAGCTATTGTTGACAATGGAAGGTAAATTGGTGAAATTTATGCACTACAACTTTTTTCTTAACTTATTTCAAAAGAATCTTCACCAAAATTGCAAATTTTCTTATCATCCTTTATCTCCAGCGTTGTCTTCAAAAGTTCAAGTTGCCTGTTATTCAAACACATCTTTACCTACGGGCTACTGCTAAGATAATATACTTCAATTTTAAATTTGAAAAAAGGTTCTATATGATATCATTGTAATTTTAGCTTCTTGATTAATGTAGCAAGAAATTGAATAAATATACACAGAAGCGCCGAAGTCGGAGAACTAGATTAAATAAATAAAAGTATAAAAGAATATTATTTTAGTACCTGGAATATTTTTTTAGGTGTAAACTTGCTGAATAAAAATAGAACTCTATTTTACACGATCCTCTTGTATGGCAAATGGCTATATATTTACTTTTTATTGAATGTCTGGCAATTATTTTCAGCAGTTTTGATGATGGAGCTATTGAAGTCACCTCCCTTGATGCATTATTCATAGACAGTGATGTGGATATGGATGCTTCAGATAGTGATGGATATCTATCAGAGGTCAACCATTTGTCTGTAAAATAAGTTTTTATTTTCCTTAACAAAGGCACAATTCCATATAATCTAAGAAAAAGGAGACCTTCTCAAGAATTATAGCATTCTACTATATAATCAGCTTGATAGTTGATGCTGCTGTTTTTCTTTATTGAAATGTTTATGCGGGTTACTACTAACTTTCACAGGACAGTAGCTGTTCACATGTTACTGATGGTTACACTCTAAATGTGTTTGAAGGTGAGATCATTTTCTGTGGCCTTCATTGTTTCTTTGGGGGTTTATTCTTATTGTTTCTTTTACAATATACACAATTTGAACGAAGAAAATTGTGCAGGAAACAATGATATTGGTACTTTGTCGACGAACAACAAAAAGATGCAGGAGGAACTTGTTTTACAAAAGAAGAAGTTGGATAGATTAAAGAAGAAGGTAATTTCTATTATTGATATCAAAACAACGCATGATTCTATTGTTAATAAAATAATAACTTATAAAAAAGAAAACTGAATACTACTAACTAGTTGGATTTGATTCATTGATTCTACTGTGTTTTTTTTTTTTTTTTTTTTTTATGAAAAGAGAAAGGATGAATCTTTGTAGATTGAGGTGTCAGGCAATATAAGAGGGGGAAAGGAATTGGAGTGGGGATTAGTTTCTTCCAGTAGTTTTAAGTCAAAGTTTGACGTGGAAATTGTGGTAGTTAAACTTAAAATGGTTGACTAGTAAACGTTTCTAGTTTCTTCCAAGAGCCTCTGCTGCTATTGTCGAGGCTTAAGTCTAGTAATGGGAGGGTTGTATTTAGATAAGTAAGACCGAGTTCAATTCGATGGTTCATCATGTAATGCAAGCATTGCTTCTTATGGTGTTTTATATCAATCATGGATTAGTTACACCTTCTCTGGAGGTTTTATGAAACGTTACTGGATCATATGCATGTTAGCTGCTGAAGCATGGAAGGTTCAGGTTGGAAGATTTTAAAAAATTCAGCATCTTTTAAAAGAGGGGTTGATATGGAAGGTTGGACCCACAGTATAGAAGATTTGGCTGAATAGATGAAGCACGGGGAATGATCAAATTGATTATAAATTATTCAAATAGCCTAACAACTTCATTACATTATGAGCAATCTTAGTGATTATAAAAAGCTATACCGCGGCAAGAGAAATCATAAGAATAACATCTTCTATACTGTTTTTGGGCTGTAGGTAAATATAGCTTTGTGGTTAGGACTTGGTGGGAGTTTGTCCGGTACTTTATTACATTATTATTATTGTTTGTTTTCTTTCCTGTGTTAATGGTAGCCTAGTAGCCAATTAACGACTTAAGTTGTTAGAAAGAGAGACTGTAAAGAAGCCGAGTTGTTCATGATCAGTAGTTAATTTAACTCTCAGCCTTGTTTTAATCCGTTTAGCAAACCAAGATTGTACATGATTTCTTACTAGTAACTAAACTCAACTTGCATAGGCTTGAGTTGTTAATGGCTATACACTTAAATATTTGATTTAAAAATTGGCATAATTGGGCATTATTCCTTACATTTCTATGGCCTTGAATCCTAATTGGAAATTTAAATCAAATTACATATGTTCGACATAGGCCTTTTTGATACAAGGTTTAGTAACTTTTATTTTTTTTAACAAGTGGTTAGTCTTCTTTCTGTAGTTGGATGATTGATTGTTCGAACATGTTCAACCCTAGATTTCAATTTTTTTTCACAAACATTCTTGTCTCCACACACACGCACACACATGTGTACACTTTTATATAAAGAAGAATAAAGAACACCTTAGAATCCTACATAAAATCGCATTTAGATTCTAATTTTCACATTAAAAAAAGTTTTTCAAGAATAAAAATAGAATAAACAAAAAATTAGGATAAAATATAACATGATTACACATAATGTTATTGTCACAAGAATATATATAGGATTCTATACTGGATTCTATGTAACATTCGATTTTTGAATTTAGATGAGATTCTACGTTAGATTTGATATGTTAAGCTTAATTGTTGTTATAATTTGTCATTCTTATCATAACAAATCATTTTTTATGAAAAATAAAGTTTTATGATGGCGTTCTTTATTGTTCTTTATATAAGGTGTTATTCCTTGAGTGCAATTCTATATATGTAATTAACCGTTTACAAAACAAAATTTCAGGATCCAGAGTTTGTTAAATTTTTACGGAGCTACAAAAAGAAAGAAGTATCGAGAATGGAAGAGATGGTAAGTTCTTTTTGAAGTATAAATTGACCTATACAGTGATGAGTGATCACACCTATATCAAAGGAAAGCTTTGTTGTCTTTTTGATTGTTAGATTTTTATGCACTTGCTTAGGCTGCACTTAGCAGTTGTGTAGCATTCTCATCTATCTGTAGCGCTATCTATTTGAAGATAACATTAATTACTAATTTTAATCATATCTTGTTGTCTGTTGTCTATTTGCAGTAGACCAAGTAGTCTTATCAAGTTGCCATAGTATATGAGTCATCTGTCCCACTGATGGTAGTCATAAAATTGTTCTCAATTTTATGCTGCAAATTCATAAAATAGATTGTGTTTGCTGTTAAATTTTAAAATATTTAGCTCATAGTTGTTGAGTCATTTCCTAGGCGAAAGGGCGATAAGTTGTGGTAGGCTTTCCGCTTTCGGACTACCTTGATTGTAATGGGGTCAGGTGGTCCCTTGTGGATTCGCCTAGGCGTTGTGCATTAGGCGTTCTTCTGTATTTGTATATGCATATTATTTACATTCATGAACTTGAAACATTACATCTGAACCTTAATAAATTAATAATGAGTCAATCCTTTTTAAACTTAAATAATATAATCTTATATCAATAAAATTAAAATATTTTAAGATAATATGTATCTATATAATTATGCCTATATATATAGCTGAATGCCTAATGGGCTTGATGGATGCCTTGCAATTGCCTAGCCTCCTAAGCGTCAAGACGGTTTGCTGGATCCTTGGCTCACCTTTACACTTTGACAAATATGATTTACCTTCTGGAGAGTCCATTTGTGTTAGATGTACGTGTAATATAAAATAATATTTCTTTTGATAGAACCTGACAAGTTTAAATGAATGTTCTGACCAATAAATCAGCACATGTCCTTGTGCCATCAATGTAATGATGAGTCATGAGGAACGTGGGGGCATTCTATCCTATATTATGTAATATATTTTTTCATTACACTGAATGTTGTATATGCTTTTTGGGAAGTCTCTGAAAGTGTGGAAGATACCTGTAAATTGATCTTTTGAAGTCTGTTGTCAAAGGTACCCGGGGTTACTTTTGTGACCAAAGCAGTCTTTTTTCCGTTAGAATAACAATTCAGCCTTAAATGTACAAATGCTGTTCTGCTTTACTGTTGTAAAGATGTAATAATTTTTTTCATTACACAGACTGTTGTATATGCTTTTTAGGAAGTCTCAGAAAGTGTGGAAGATACCTGTAATTTGATCTTTTCATGTCTGTTGTTAAAGGTACCTGGGGTTACTTTTGTGACCAAAGCAGTATTTTTGACGTTTTCCGTAAGAAAAACATGCCAGCCTTGAATGCACAAGTGCTGTTCTGCTTTACTCTTGTAGTTTACATTTTTTTTTTCAAACACCAAGACTCAAATTTTTTTACGATGTTCAAGTACTTTTTTAAATCTGTTAATTAGCCGTGTTTTACATTTCAGAAGGAATTGTAATGCCACTTTTTAGCTTTCTGGACTCCAATTATGTCAGACTATATGAGTTTTTAAAGCAACATCTGTGTGTTGTTATGTGTAACAGTACTCCGATGAAGATGAGAAAGGTGATCATACATTGCAGCTTGTGGATGAAGATGATTCTAATAAAAACAAGATTAAAGTCTTGAGCACCTCATTAGTTCATTCTTGGTCTGAACGAGTTAAAGAAGACCCTAGTGATTCTGCTCTCAGTAGTTTATTAAATGCATATCGAGATGCATGCCATTTTGGAACTGGTTGTCTCGCAGATGATGACCTGTGCTATAGAATTGAACACAGTGAAGCGTTCTGCAATGTAATATTTTTTATGCTTCAGGAGGCTGATAATATATTCCGTGGGTTGTTGAAGATATCACCGACAACTTTCAAGAAAGAGACAATACTGGAACTGAAGAATTCTTCAAAATGGAAAAAGATGAAGCCATTTGTGAAGTCTTATTTGAGGAGCACACTGTTTTTGTTGAATCAGGTCACTGACTCTCAGATATTGGCTTTGTCCTTAACCCGACTCAGAACTTCCGTAATATTCTTTGCTGCCTTCCCATCTTTGCTGCAAAGACTTATCAAGGTAGTTCATTTTTTAACCATCTATTCACACAGAATTAAATATATAGTTGAAGATAATGCTTGTTTTGTTGATATTAAATGCATTAAATATCTGTAGAGAATTAGAACTCACGAATGTTAGATTATTGACCTAAATCTTAATGATTATTTCACATTCTAGACAGAAGGTATCTATATTAATGGAAATCTCCAATTTTTAAACATCTTAGTCACGTGCTTGTTGTAAACTCTCAGACTCCTCAATATTATTGTGATCTTTGTAAGTCGAATAGCTAAAATTAAGTTTTTAGATCCAATATGTTACATCTGTGCATTGCTCTTCAGTGTAAATGTTTTTATGCAGATTTCAGTCCACTTCTGGGCAACAGGAAGTGGAGATTTATCGTCATGTTCTTTCCATGTCATTAAGGATGTAGCTGCCGTGTTTAGCTCTACTTGTCTGGATACCTGCTTAACAAGAACATATAAAGCCTACATTGCTCGCTGCAAAGTTGTAGCGATAGCTGACAGTCAACATATAGAGTTTCTAAAGAATTCTTTTATTGAGCTTTGCTCAGTAGATGTGCAGAAATCATGTGGCATGGCAATAACATCTGTTAAGCAACTTGCAAAAATATTGCAACAGGGTCTAAAAACCAAACATGAGGTAAATATTTGAGCTATTTACTTTCCTTAATTGGTTGCACGAAATGTTTGTATAGATAACGACCCTGCAGCTTATTGTACTGACCCTGTAGCTTATTAAATTATTTCTTTGTATATGTTGTGCACAGGAAGCCATAAAAAGTATCTGCAGTTGGCAGTATGCGAACTGCATCGATATCTGGGTATCGTTTATAATTGCATACATAGAGGATTATAATCTTCAGTCGTTGCTGTATACAACTATTCAGCTTGTAAATGGAGTGGCTTACCTCTTTCCCGGTCCAAGATATTTCCCTTTAAGGCTCAAGTGTATTAAGTGGTTAAATAGCCTGTCCTGTTCTAGTGGAGTATTCATTCCCATTGCATCATTCCTTTTAGATACACTGGAACATAATACTGGCAGGGAAGGTGGTAAAAATGTTAAAGCCATCATCAACCTTACATCATCATTGAAGGTCAGAAGTGATCAAGTTATTATCATATTGGAGTTGTGCATTTTTTTTGTTTCTTCTATGCTCGAGGACTATTGCTGTTTTCGAACTTTTGTTAATTAAATTTACTGAAGTCTAAATTACTATGATACAGCTGCCAAAACAGTGGCTGAAATCTCATAGCTTCCAAGCAGAATGTGTTTTCATAGTGATTGAGATGCTTTCAGTACACTTTGCACAATGGAGCTACCATATTTCCTTCCCAGATCTAGCTACTATTCCACTTATCCGACTTCGAAAATTTCATGAGTTAACAAATGTTGAAAGTCTGAAGCGTGCCGTAAAGCGCTTAATTGATCAGGTATGTCTCCATCCTCCAAAAAGGGTCAATAGTTCTTTTGCATTTTACTCTATCCGAGGCAGCCATATTATGTTACAGACTTGCAGGAAATTCATACAAAGCGCAATGAGCTGGAAATCTATTAAATAACCTTGCATGACTAGAATCCTTTTGGTCATGAAACAACTTGCTCATATCAGATCGCAGTAAAAAACACAGGGCTATAAGAGATCATCTATATCTGAACAATTAGATTTAGTTCTAGTAGTTTGTTGGTTATAATGAGTACTCCATTATATGTCCATTGTGTACCTAGTTATAGCGGGACAAATTACTTCTGACAGAAGTGAGAACAAGTCTCTAGATTTCGCTTAAGCTGTTAGTTTATATTTTGTTAGATATGTATATTTATTGAGATATTGCAAGGTTCAAGTCATGTATGTGATGTAACATTAAAAATCTCTGATTTTCTGTACAGGTTGAGCAAAATGTTGAGTTCGTGCAAAAGAAAAGAGATGAAGTTTCCTACTCACCTGATGATCAGCAAAACGTTGATTCATTTCTTCAGGTTCCGTTTTTTACCCCTAGCTTTTGCATTAGCTAGTTTCTTCTGGTAGCTTCTGAGAACCTAAGGTGCAGGTCTAACTTTTTCTAATTCATTACGTGCTTGTTATGCAGCTGGACAAGGGAACTCTCAACAGTTCATTTACTCAATATTACAGAAGTGTCATGGAAAAGGCTGCCTCAAGAAATTTACAAATGATTCAAGAGATAAGGTGTGGTCACTTGGATACGATATTTTAATCTGATTCACCATATTTTCTATTTAGTAAGTTAAAAATTGTCAGGTATCACAAACATTCTAAAACCTGTAATATGAAGCCTGACACTACATGATGGGACACTTCTACCAATTCTAGGATACCATCTGGTGGAGCATATATGGAACTATGAATTTATTAGTTCTTAAATATTATGTATGTATTGTCGAAGATTATATTTTTTCGATGAAATATTATAAAAATTTAGGATATGTTAGGTAATCTTTCAAGTTAACTTGCACGCACGAAAAGTACCTATATTTAATGTAAAAGTAAGCAAGTCAAACTTGATCAACCTGGTCTTATATGTGAGAGAGTGTGTTTTAAAACTATATTTATACTCCCTCTGTCTCAAAAAACTCTTCCCATTTCACTTGAACACGTTTGCCAATGCACACTTTTAATAGTTAATATCTTTAATTTTGTATTAGTTTTAAATATAAAAACTTCACTGTATTAAAGTACTAACAAATACGAATCCAATAAGATCACTCATGACTATATTTGGTCATATAGATCAAACGTAAATTAGTAATTTGTCTCATGTCCTGAACAGTCCCGACATATGAAACGAGAAGATTATTATGAGACGGAGGGAGTAGTAAACTATTGACAGTAAAACAGTTTGAGTAGGTTGAGCCTGCCACAGATGAAATATATTGGCATTCTTGAATTTTAGTTCATCTAAGGTAAGTGATGATCATGGTTTCTATGTGCAGTTTCCCGAAGCGGAAAAGGTTGGAGAAAGGACAAGTCAGTAATCACGTGAAAGGGGAATCAGAGAAAAACATTTTATCTGGAAGTGCTGGAACAATTGACTCTAAAGGGAAACGACAAAGGGTCCTCAAAGTATAATGCTGCCATCCATGTATTTGAGACCTTCATATATCAGAGTGAGATGACATTTGAATCGGAAATTTCCAGTTGTGGTGATACACAATTAGGTTTGTATTAGTGTTTTAGTCTCAGTTATCTTTTGTATGCTTTTCAGTGCTGTCTTTATGCGATTAATATATGCATCTCAGTCTTTCCAATTGTGCATGGCTTTAGTAGATTCGTCAAGGCCTCGTATTTTCCTTTAGTTAAGTAGTGGGCGCATTTAGCAACTAAAGACCCGCTAGGACCAGAGTGTAGGTGCAGTTGATATGTTTAGAATTATTATTATTATTATTATTATTTTTTTTTTCAAAATTGACAACATCAGAGGACTACAGAGTTGTTACGTAGTATAAAAAATACGTCCTTAGTTTCTATCATCTTGAATGTACTAGCTTATCTAGGGCAGTGTTTAGGTCTTCTATACAGCTGCTTAAGTTTTTTTTTTATTGCTAAATAATATTATTTTGAAAGAAAAATATAGGATATTGCGATGTGGCTCGGTTGATAATCCGTTCTCCTTAGTTAATTATCTCAGGTAGTACTAAACTGATTAACAAACAAGGACCTTATCATTTTCAGCTGCTGTAGTTGATAGAATTTGCTCACATCTACAACAAAGTAAAATATGAGATTTTATTGATTAAACGCGTTGCCTCTGTTTTTTTATACTTCTACAAAAGTAGTAAGAATAAAATGACTACTAATGTCCTAGTGTAATACACATTTTATTTCATTTTCAGTTACACAGAATTTAAGTAGTGACAAAGCAAAAATAAACGACAAAGCAGGGTCTATGTAAGTAGTGACAATGCAAACATAAACTCAAATGAGTAGGAAGCTGGAGCTTCTCTTCGGTGTTCTGAGCAACTGAAGCTTAATAGAGATGAGTTGGAAGTCTAGGTTCAGCAACAATAGTAAAAGGGGCCTTTCTTGGGACAGAGTCCAAAACTTTCCTCCATATTCCACTCCGCTATCTTCATGTTCTCTGGCAATTTCCATGAAAACCATGCAGAAGATTTGCCAAGTTCAGTTGTATCAACTAAAGTCCTAGATTATAACCTAGGCACTTCCTCCGTCCCAACCCAAATGGAAGAATACGAAAATCGCTTCCCTTAATATCAATGTCAACCCTTGTGAACCTCTCGGGTTGAAACTCATTCAGGTCACTCCAAACTTCCGGGTCCCTTGAAATAGCCCATGCATTGATGAACACTGTGGTTCCTTTAAGAGTATCATAACCAGATACTTGGCAATCTTGGCTAGCCATATGGGGTGCTAACAATGGTCCAACTGGGTGCTAATAAGGCGCGTGTCAGTGTGTTTGGTTATATAAAAAAAGGGTAATGATAAACATAGTCCTAAGGGCTATGGTTAAGCATTAATGTAAGTGGATAAATGCATTTAAAATATCAAATTTGCACTTAATACATCAGCACGAATTTCGATGAAATTATTTAGTAATTTGGGATTTTTTATTAGTGGAAATTAATGTGAATGCAGGGGGGGTCCACTATTATTACTTGAAAAATTGAATTGATGTTGTAAAAAAACATTGAAAAACTAAAAAACAATTAAATAACTAAAGTCAATGTTAAAATGATGAGAATATTTAATGCTTAACCATAGCCCTTAGGGCTATTGTTAGCATTTGAAAAACTAAAAAACAATTAAATAACTAAAGTCAATGTTAAAATGATGAGAATATTTAATGCTTAACCATAGCCCTTAGGGCTATTGTTAGCATTTCCCATAAAAAAATTCATTTCTTTGAGTAGAATATTGAACATACAAAATGTTATTATCATTTAGCAGGATCATGTAGTAAATTTGAACAATAATTGGTTCATCAGCAGCCTCTATAAAATCTATTGATCATCTACTCGCTAGGCAGCTCTGAAATAAAAAAAGAAGGAAGTTAACATTAGTAGATGTAGACACATTGACGAATTTACAGAGGCCATTTTTCTGGTTTAATCTGCATTTGAATTGTACAAGGACGTTGTTCACATGTTAAATCCTAATATTCCACTTGCAGAGTAGTAGGATTTATCATTTAATTGTAGTACATTTCTTGCAAGTTACATCACTGAGATTAGATTGACATAAATTAATTTTTCTAACAACCATTTACTTATATATTTTAAAGTTTGCACATGTTATTTACATATTTCTAATTTTTTGACTATATCTATGAATTCAACTTGATTTATTTTGTGTAATCTAATAAAATGCTACTCCTATATATATTTACTGGTTTCTCACCACATAATGCATATCGATCAGTTCCTTGCACAAACAGTTCCTTCTTCATAACTAATATATGGAGGCCATTATTTTGCTAGCATTTTTCTTAGCAACCTTAGCTTTCTTCCTTCTGCCAAATTATCTCCGCCGCTGGAAACTTAAGTTGCCTCCGGGACCCAAACCATGGCCGATCATCGGAAACCTAAATTTAATAGGATCCCTACCTCACTGCTCTTTCCACCAAATGTCCCAAAAATATGGTCCAATAATGCAACTACATTTTGGTTCCTCGCCTGTGGTCATTCTCTCCTCTCCAAACATGGCCGAGATTGTTCTTAAAGAAAATGACGTGTTGTTCGCCTCAAGGCCTAAAACTGCTGCTGGAAAGTACACAACCTACAATTACAGCGACATGACATGGTCATCATATGGTCCTTACTGGACACAACTTCGCAAAATATGTCTAATGGAGATTTTTAGTGGAAAGAGATTAGATTCATTTCAATATATTCGCGTTGAGGAAATGAAAAAACTTATGAAATCTCTTTACGACTCATCAGGTAAACCTATAGTGTTGAAAGATTATGTCATGAAGCTTAGTTTTAATGTTATCGGACGGATGGTATTGGGGAAAAGTTACTTGGATGGTAAAGTGGAAGATCAGGTGATCAAGCCGGAGGAGTTCAAGTTTATGTTCGAAGAGCTTTTCGTTCTAAACGGAGTGTACAATATCGGTGATTTTATACCGTGGTTAGGGGTTTTTGATCTGCAAGGTTATGTGAAGAGGATGAAAGATGTTAGCAAAAAGTTGGATAAGTTTCTGGAGATTGTGTTTAATGAGCATAATGAAGTTCGAAAGAAGAGTGGCAAGGAATATGTTGCCAAGGATATGGTGGATGTGTTGTTGCAATTGGCTGATGATCAAGATGTTCAAGTTAAGCTTCATAGAGATGGCATTAAAGCTTTTACTCAGGTACAGTTTCTGCACAATATACTGTTTTTTTTTGTCTTTTCAAT
This sequence comes from Kitagawia praeruptora, assembly GCA_037693485.1. Lineage (NCBI taxonomy): Eukaryota > Viridiplantae > Streptophyta > Magnoliopsida > Apiales > Apiaceae > Kitagawia > Kitagawia praeruptora. The sequence continues at coordinate 45,154,517 of CM075349.1, forward strand.
AACATTTTTTTCAATAACATTTTTTTTTTACCTATATAGGACTTTTAGTTTATCAATTACATGTCTACCGAGAAACCTGCATGAACTAATAAAATTAAGCAATAGGTTAATAATGTCGTATGCATGCATGATTCACGATTGTAATATAGTAGTATAATACGGAGTAATACTAATGTCAATGCTTTTGTAAGCTAGCTAGTACTCCATCCGTCTCATAATAAGTTGTTCATTTGAAATGTGGGGACTGTTCATAACATGAGACAAATTACTAATTTACGTCTAATTTATAAGACCAAACATAATCATGAGTGATCTTGTTGAATTAGTATTTATGAATACTTTAATACAGTGAAATTTTTATATTTAATACTAATACGAAATTCAAGATATTAACGATTAAAAATGTGCGTTGACAAACATGTCCAGTTAAAACAAGCAACTTATTTAGAAACGGAGGGAGTAGCATCTTGCAAAAGTTGCAAAGTAAAGAACTACTCATCATATACTACTGCAAGCCTGAACGGTACTTCTTTCCCTTAATTTTTTTCCCCAAAAATAAAACGATTTTCATTCGGTAAATCATAACATAACCGGGACAAACCCCGAATATTTATACAATCAAATTGAAAAACAAATAATAAACTAAATATAATTAACTAATTTGTTTCCTAATCGTTTAACATATACTCCCTCAGTCCCATGTAGTTGTTTACGTTTCAAAATGATGTTTTTGACATGCATTTTAAGGTGCATTTTAAAGGTAGTTCTATAACATATTCGGTGTGTGGGCAAGTCGAGAGAGTTCAGACCTAGAATCCTTTGGAAAGATTTGAAGGGAGAGAAGGCGATCGAATTCAGGGAATCTCTGGCCAACGAAGATTGTTTTGCGCGTGGTGGAGATGCTAACAGTAGGTGGACCAACGTGGCGAAGGTTATTCGGTGTGTGGGCGAGAAGGTGGTGGGAGTTTCCTCAGGAAGGGTCAGTGGTCTAAAGGAGTCGTGGTGGTGGAACGAGGAGGTGCAAAAGAAAGTTAAGGCTAAACTTGCGCTCTTTAAAGAGCTGTTGTTCACGTGTGCAGGGGCAGAGAGGATTCTGAAGATGGAAGCGTATAAGGTGGCGAGACGAGAGGCAAAAAAGGCCGTGGCGAAAGCCAAAGAGGAAGCCTATGAGGGGCTGTACAAGCGCCTAGATACCAAGGAAGGAGCGAATGCTATCTTTAAACTAGCTAAAGCTAGGGAGAGAGGGCGTCGCGACCTGGGTTCTGTTAAGTATGTTAAGGATGATTCATGCCAGGTGTTATTGAATGAAGAGGCTATCAAGGAGAGGTGGAGTTCGTATTTCTATGATCTTTTCAATGAGGCTAGGAGGAGTGGTACTGGAGTGGAGCAAGAGGTCCCTCCTTCGTCGGTGCTTTCTATCGGTTCCTGTGAGTGTATCAGCAAAGAGGAAGTCAAGGGTGCCCTTCTTAAGATGGCCAGAGGGAAGGCAGTGGGCCCGGATCAGATTCCAATCGAGGCGTGGCTTTGTCAGGGTGAGGTTGGCGCTCAATGGCTACAGATCTGTTCAATGATCTCCTCTTGGGTGCAAGGATGCCAACTGAATGGAGGCGTAGTATCGTGGTCCCTTTTTTCAAGAACAAAGGCGATGCTCAGAGTTGTAGTAACTACCGGGGTATTAAATTACTCAGTCATACTATGAAACTTTGGGAGAGAGTGGTAGAATGTAGGATTAGAAGAGAAGTGGGAATCTCAGAGAATCAATTTGGTTTTATGCCGGGGAGATCGACGACAGAGGCCATCCATCTCGTCAGACGCCTTATGGAGAAGATCAGGGAACGTCGCAAAGACCTTCATATGGCGTTCATTGATCTTGAGAAAGCTTATGATAGCATCCCTCGTGAAGCTATTTGGAAGAGTCTGGAAGAGAGGAGAGTGTCATCGTCGTACGTTAGGGCGATCCAAGACATGTACTCCCAAGCTAGCTCTTGCGTCCGGACCCCAGTGGGTGACTCCCGTTTTTTCCCTGTGGAGATAGGGCTGCATCAGGGGTCGGCCCTAAGTCCTCTTCTTTTCGCCCTTATACTTGATGTCATGTCGCGCGGGATTCAAGATACCGTCCCTTGGTGCATGCTCTTCGCTGATGATATCGTGTTAGTGGCAGAGTCGAGGGGGGAGGTGAACGAGAAGTTGGAATTATGGAGATCTACTTTGGAGTCTCAAGGCTTACGTATGAGCCGATCTAAAACCGAGTATCTATGGTGTAACTTCAGTGGTGAGGAGAGCGAAGGAGGAGTGGAGGTTAAGATTCAAGACCAGATTGTACCAAGAACGGATAAGTTCAAGTATCTAGGTTCGATCATCCAGAAGGAAGGTGAGGTTGAAGATGATGTCAAACATCGTATCAAGGTTGGGTGGCTAAGGTGGAGGGCATCGTCAGGGGTGATGTGCGACAAGAAGGTCCCTTTAAAGTTGAAAGGGAAATTCTATAGAGCGGCAATCCGGCCTGCGATGCTTTACGGTTCTGAGTGTTGGGCGGCGAAGAAAGCCCTTGAAAGTAAGTTGGAAGCGGCTGAAATGAGAATGTTGCGGTGGTCGTGTGGGCGCACGATGCTAGATAGAATCCCAAATGGGGTCTTCAAGAGCGAGCTTGAAGTAGCGCCTCTTTCTACCAAAGTCAGGGAAGGGAGGTTGAGATGGTTTGGCCACGTCCGTAGGAGGTTGGCTGAAGCTCCAGTGAGGAGGGTCGAGAGTATTTCGGTGGTAGGGGTGAGGAGGAGAGGCAGACCGAGGAGGTCGTGGGAAGAGCAGCTCAGGATGGATATGAAGGCCTTGAACTTGAATGAGACCATGACAACTGACAGGTGCTCTTGGAGGCGTCGTATCAGAGTGGTGGATTCCCTATTAGGGAGCGGCTCTGTTGTGGAGAGCCTCAGAGTTGGGTTGTCTCGGTTAGCTTTATCTTAGAAGTTCAGCTTTTCCTTTGGCATTTTTCGTATAAAAAAAAAAATTGTTTGTTTGCCTGTTTTGTAGTTGCAGGGAGATTGGACCGGTCTTTGCTCTGTGGGAGGTCTACTGGGTTTGTGTGACTAGGTTGGTTTGGTCTACTGTCACAAGTTGGTTCAGCGGAGCGCATCAGGACCCCAGTAACTCTATTCCAAGCAGGCGGGTAGGTCCCATGTGAATAACGCCATGGGCTCAGGTATTGCTTTGAGCATTTTCGTACCATTAAGATTACTCTGTATATAGCACCCACCGTATCTGTCGTGCACGTAGCTGAGGGTCTTCACGGAAACAGCCTCCCCGTCGTAAAAAGCGGGGACATGGTCTGCGTACAACTTACCCTCCCCAGACCCTGCTCTGAGCGGGATATACTGGGTATGTTTGGTTTGGTTTGGTTTTCTATAACATATTTTTAAAATTTTCTTTTTTAGTATAAAAATATAATGTATATATTTTTATACAAAAAAAGAAAATTTTAAAAATAATTTATGGAACTATCCTTAAAATACACATTAAAACGCGTGCCAGAAAGTGTAAAAATAAATGTAAAGAATTGGTTGGGACAGAGGGAGTATAAAATTTAAAAATTCTTGAAGTTAAAAATGGAATTGAAGACATCCCAAACGGTCCAAACTGCACCAACATCCCTGAAAACAGCAGCATCACAATTGACTTTATCACATAACAACCGTTATTAGCCCATTATTCAGAAGCCCCAATTGAATAAACTGAGTTTAGAGAAACGACAGCACAGCTATCTATATGCCGGATACCAACTATAAACATGCCGAAAGTGAAAATCCCCAAATGATGAACAATCTTTAGTTGTGAAAGGTAAGCTCTTGCAATCATCGTCAACGTCCTATCTTCGATGCAGCCTTTCCATATCTCAAAAACATCAACAAAATCATTTTAGATAGATTCAACACTAGACACCCCAAACATAACTAATTAAGAATATAACAAAACATTCCAAAAGAGAGATAAAATACACACTCCAAAAAAAGAGACACGGAAATACCCAAAATATTGAATTTTATTGAAAGAAAATCAACAAAATCGAAAGAAAACTAAAGGTTTGGGGTTTTTCACCGAAAAAATCCACAGTGAAAGCCCCACAATCTTTCCCATATTTATTAAAAAACTTACGCATATAAAAAAAGTTAGTTGAATAAAGTGTTTTAATATATATTTTTGTTTAATATGTTAAAAATTGAAAATAAAATTAATTTTGGAAAAAATTCAAACTTAAAACAAAAAATAATATAGATAATTTTGAAAAACTATCATTAAATTTATCCCACATGAATTAAAGAACAGACTTATAGAAAAAGATAATATAAATATATTTACCACACCTTCAACATAAAAATACATTACTACTCTCTCCGTCCCTATTTAGTAGTTCGTTTTGAGAAAAAAATTTGTCCCTAAATAATTGTTTCTTTTCACATTTCAATGCATGTTTTTCAAGTTTTTCCAAAATTACCCCTACATTTCTATTTCAAATGTTTGACTTTATGATTAATTATACATTCAAAGTTATTATTTAATGCAATAAGTAGGGGCAACTATGAAAACAAAATAGGACATTAAATATTTCTTAAGATGTGTGTTTTTTTTCAAAATGGACTACTCCCTCCGTTTCATATTAGTAGTTCACTTTCAAAAAATTACGCATATTAAGAAACTCAATTATTAATGATCTAATTCCATATTTACCCATATTTATTGTATTGGTTGGATAAATAAGTGCATAAAGTCAATCTTGGAAATTAAAACTCAAAGGTAATATGGGAAGTTTAAGTAAAAAATTGTTTTGAAAGTAGGAATGAGACAACTATTTTAAAACAAAATTTTTCTTGAAAGTGAACTACTAATGTGAAACGGAGGAAGTACTAATTAGGGACGGAGGCAATAATTCATATATATATAAATCAAGTATGCTCGTTCTTTGCACGGATTTAAGAGCTAATTTGTGTTGGAAGAAGAGATGGACATAAATAATTCCTTTTTTTTTTTTTTGCTTATTTCCAAAAGTACGTGTATATATGATGGGCTGAAAGAAGTAGATTAAGAGTAAGTTAAATATTTTCAAAAAAAAAGAAAAAAAAAGAGTAAGTTGAATGAAGTAAATTAAGAGTAAGTTGAATGATGGTGTTATAATATATATAATTATTAATATATTCTGAAATTAAAATATAGTTTTTAATTTTGAAATAGAACCTGTGATCCTATATATAATTTTAGAATAATATTAAATATATCTAAATATAGTTATATTTCATTTATCTAGTTTTTAAATGCACTATTTCATTTGCTATTACTCCCTCGGTCCCTCCCAATTCTTTACATTTTTTATTTTAGGATTTTCCTCCCAATTTTTTATATTTCCAAAAATAGTAGAGTTTTAACCTTTAAACAAATAAAAAGGGTCCACCACTTCCCACTACTTTCTTCCATCTTTCTAATCTATTACTTAAATATTGATAAAACCCACAATTTTACCCACACTTTCCACTCACTTTCTGTCTTTCCCCATTTACTTTTTTCTCCTTTTTTAATCTCCGTGCCCAACCCAAATGTTAAGAATTGGGAGGAACGGAGGGGAGTATTACTTTAGATATTCATTTGTCATCATTTTCTTAGTTCCTATTTATAACTTATGTGATAATTATAATAATTTTTATAATTGGTTTATATATTTAGCCGCAAGTATAACATTTTACTATTTCAAACCAATATTTAGTATATGGAATGGAGTTTTTTATGCTTATACTGCTATAGTAAGATCTTAACACCATAATTGGACCTGCTCTTAATAAATACTTCCTCTGTCCCATCCATTTGTTTACACTTTCCTTTTTGGGATGTCCCATCCAATTCTTTACATTTTTAAACTTTCCTAAAATAGTAAAGTTTTATAATATAAAAATCTTCTACATCCACTAATTTTCTCCACTAACTCATTTTATACATTATATAGTGATGGGTCCCACCACTTTACTCATTTTTCCTACTTCTCTCCTTCTTCTTTATATTTTTCCTTGGTCTCCGTGCCCAAACCAAATGTAAACATTTGGTTGGGACGGAGGGAGTATAAATATTACTTCATCCACTCTTAAACTAGTCCTCCGTCCCTAATTAGTTGTCCAGTTTGACTTTTCAGTGGTCAAATTAACTAACTTTTGATCGAAGATTAAAATTAATCAGTTTATTATTTTAAAAAACTGAAAATCACATATTAAAATAGATTAGAAGTAGTTTACAATGGTATAATTTTTTTAAATATTTTTCATTACGTAATATATATAAATTTCAGTCAAATTTGAGTCAATTTGACCAACAAAAATAGAAACTGGACAACTAATTAGGAACGGAGGGAGTAATATAATCAGGGTTTGGTCATCGGATCTTATTGACTTAATTAAGAAGTAATTGATTTATTTTACAGGACCTACTAGCCGGTGGAACTGAAAGCTCCGCAACAACTTTAGAATGGGGACTTTCGGAAATGTTGAAAAATCCAAAAACATTTAAATATGCAACTGAAGAACTGGACAGAATTATTGGAACAGAAAGATGGGTGGAGGAAAAAGATATTCAAAATCTTCCCTACATTGAAGCAATTTCAAAAGAAATCTTACGGTTGCACCCTGTGGCACCACTATTAGTACCCCATATGGCTAGCCAAGATTGTAAAATTTCTGGTTATGACATTCCTGAAGGAACCATAGTGTTGGTCAATACATGGACCATTGCAAGAGACCCGAAAGTTTGGAGTGACCCGTATGAGTTTCGTCCAGAGAGGTTCATGGGTGTTGATATTGATGTTAAGGGAAGAGATTTTCGGATTCTTCCATTTGGATCAGGTCGGAGGAGGTGCCCTGGTTATAGTCTAGGCCTTAAGTTGATACAACTCAACTTGGCCAATCTTCTGCATGGGTTTGCATGGAAACTGCCGGAGAATATGAAGGTGGAGGAGTTGAATATGGAGGAAACTTTTGGACTCTCTGTTCCAAGAAAGGTCCCCCTTGTTGCTGTTGTTGAGCGTAGACTACAGCCTCATCTTTATGCTTAAAAGTTGCTTCGTCTTGTATGCTAAACCTATAAGTTATAACTTGGAGCAATGAAGGGAAGAAGAAAGTGCGTTCGTCTCATCTTTATTAAGCTTGGTATTGTTTACTTATTGGTTACTTATTACAATGAAGGGAAGAAAGTGTGAAGTTTCTTTTAAGATATGTTAAAAATCGTTTTATATGATATATATATATGGAACGTTCTTGCCTGGTTTGATGCAGGGGCGTTGCTTGTTTGTCATTGTATATATTGAATGATTAAGAGATTGCAGAACTGTTACAATGAAATTATAAGTGTGAACCATTCAGGCACAGAAGAATATGAATACCGACAAATAAATCACCAATTTTCATATTTTTAAAAACTGCACGAAATTAAAGAATGAGAAAGCTAGAGCTTTTGTCTTGTCAACTCCATTACAAATACGGAGTACTAATGTTTAAATCGGTGAGCCAGGATCACAGAATAATCGAAACTAAAATGAATTATTGCTAATTTTTAGAGGTTAATCGGAATTTAAAGTAAAATTTCTACCGATTTTTAACTAAAAATTATAGTTTTATAAAAAAATTCTTATTGAAATTTTTAGTTTAACCAAATCTTCAACCTAGGTTAATTAATATATCCTTCTTGATTCCGTCACTGATCTGTGATTTTGTATTGAAAATATTTTCTGATGCATCGATATATATTGAGGATTATATAACAAACTCCGGGCGTCTATTAATATGCAATAAAAAGATGCTGAGAGGTCAACTTGTGTCCTAAAATTTAGGAATCTTTGTATTACTTCAAAGTTCTAGGGTCACTTTTATATCACTTAATCACTTACATGACACACTCAGTTTAACGTGCAGAAACGACAACCGTTTTGTAAGGATAACCAAGAGTAGCAGTTAATTATTATGATTAGTCTTACTTAATATGAAAAACTAAACAAGTAGTAGCTCTGTGATTTAATTATATGATTTGTAAGGCTTCTTGTAATGTAGACATCTAGTAAGATTCTTGCATGATGGTAGGTACTAATGCTGTAATGCAAAGAAGAACAATATCTGTGTGAAAGGTACACCGAGCTCGAATTAAATCCAATTCTAAACTCGAATTCCACGCGTGAAAGGTGAAATACACTAGTTCAATTAGGTTTATTTCGGCAGTGTTGATTTTAGTTATCTTTCGTAATCTCTTCAGTGTTGTATGTATTCGATGATAAAAATAAATCTCAGTTATCTTTATGTTTTATGCATTCTTCAGTTGTGCATACATGGGTCTGTTCAATTCTTCAAATCCTCACATATCAAAATTAAATACCATTGAGAAGCCAATGGTACAATCTTATAACCCCACACATGGTACATTAAGCTCTAAATTAACTTCACGATATGATTGAATTCAATCTTATATTATTCAACACAGGTAATTGACAAATACGAAATGCCCTTGCATGCATCAATCCAGGGAAGAACGTTCCACTTATAAACCCATTTTTAACAGATCTTAAAATTAAGGCTTTTCACAATCTTTTCCCTTCATCATACTAGGTAGTTATAAATATTCAAGCATTTAGTAAACAATACGAAGCATAAAATTAAGAAGAAATGAACACACTTAGTTTCTTCCCATTATTTCTCTACGCGTAACTTTCAGGTGTAGCATATAAGAAGCACCAACTTTTAATAAATTAAAACGAGGTGAACACACTTTCTCATTTCATTACTCTACGTAACTTTCATCATACAAGACGAGGCAACTTTTAAGCATAAAGATGAGACGGAAGTCTAGGCTCAACAATAGCAACAAGGGGGACCTTTCTTGGAATAGAGAGTCCAAAAGTTTCCTCCATATTCAACTCCTCCACCGTCATATTCTCAGGCAATTTCCATTCAAACCCATGTAGAAGATTGGCCAAGTTGAGTTGAATCAACTTAAACCCTAGACTATAACCAGGGCACCTCCTCCGACCTGATCCAAATGGAAGAATACGAAAATCTCTTCCCATAACATCAATATCAACACCCATAAACCTCTCGGGACGAAACTCAAACGGGTCACTCCAAACTTTCGGGTCTCTTGAAATTGTCCATGTATTGACCAACACAACGGTTCCTTCGAGAACGTCATAACCAGAAACTTTACAATCTTGGCTAGCCATATGGGGTACTAACAGTGGTGCCACAGGGTGCAAACGTAAGATTTCTTTTGAAATTGCTTCGATGTAGGGTAGATTTTGAATATCCTTTTCCTCGACCCATCTTTCTTTTCCAATAAATCTGTCCAGTTCTTCAGTTGCAATTTTAATTTTTTTTGGATTTTTCATCATTTCTGAAAGTCCCCATTCTAGAGTTGTTGCAGAGCTTTCAGTTCCTCCTGTTAACATGTCCTGTAATATAAATTAACTTCTTATAAATTAACTTCATAATTAATTCGACATTACTCAATCTACCGGGCCCTATCCGGCAACAAACAGCAAACAAGGACTAATGCGGCCACTACGTACAAATCCGACCAACATCGAACGTTTTGAAACCATCTTTTTTCTGTAGCTCGGATTCATACGAAATTAAAGCGACCAAATAAGCAAATGGGACCCCTTTTTTTAAAAAAAAAGAAATGGGACCCATTTTAGTTCGTTTTAAAAACTAAACTATGATGGTAATGTAAGCTATTTGTACTCCCTCTGTCCCCCTTGGTTCTTTACCTTGGGGGATGTAATTCTGGCACGGATTTTAAGGTGCAATTTGCGGATAATTTCATAACTTATTTTTTAAATTTTCATTTTTTGTATAAAAATAGAATTGTTCTATTTTTATACAAAAAAAGAAAATTTAAAAAATAAGTTATGGAACTATACTTTTTAGGAGCCTTGAAATGCGTGTCGAGTAGTGAAAAAGAAATGTAAAGAAATGGGAGGGACAGAGGGAGTAATTTTCTATATTTTCAACTAAATATTGGTATAGAGGAATGTGATGGCGAAAGAAATAGAATTTTATATATTATCCAAATTATAGTTTAAATTTTATTTTATTCTCTAATTTTGTTTATTTCAATCAAACACGAGAGTGACAAGAAATTATTATTAATAAATTAATAAGAATAAATATAATTAATAAACATTAATATTTAGATATGTACTTGTAAACAACTGAATGATAAAAATATTTTATAAATAAATATTATTTAATCGTATAGTTATAGGGAATCGAACTCAAGATGAAAATAAATAAATTTTTTATTATTATATAATTGCAACTAATCGAACTCAAAATTTAATATTTTAGTACTTTGATACCCCCGTATAAGTAAATATTTTTTTCCCCGTATAAGTAAAGAATATGGACCTAACAAGCCATTTCGCAAACCATCTATCTATTAAAAATTATTTGTAGAAAACTTAACAAAAAAAAAATTATTTGTAAAAATTCTTAGCTAGTAGAGATGGTTGTAATAAGTTATTTTCGGGATTAGAATAAAGCTAGTGACACTCACATCAATTTTCATTACTAAAACTATTTGTAGAAATTCTTAGCGAATAGAGATGGTTATAATTAGTTATTTTGGGGATCAAGTTCCATAATATATATCATATTCTTTATATTTTTGGGTGGAAAAAAAAATCCCCAGTGCAACTAGGCAAGCCCCGATATATCCTATACTAGCTAGCTAACAGCTTACTATAATTTATTAGATTTGTGGGTTGATATGTAATTGACATCCTACTTGCTGCATGTCTTGTAGTGACCTTGAGATATTAAATATTAAGATTCCTGATGTTAAATAATCGGAAGTTTGAATCTTTTTTCTATAAAGAAGGAATAAATTACAAGTCGTTTGCTCACCTGTTTATTATTAGTATTCAGAGTCTCCTCATCCAAATAATTTCCAGTCTAAAATTATACGCCAAATCTTAGCTGTCTCTAAAATTCTAATGCTCATGTATCACGTTACAAGGGTTTCTATCTCCGGCTTAGCTCATGTGATTTTATATATTATTTAGGAGCTCTGCTTCCTTTGGGTTTGTACTCGTTTACTAAACAACTTTGTAGGATAAATGAGAATATTGTTTCTGAGATTAACACGAGCTAGAAATTTATTTGAGATAATTAATTAAAACCAAAGTTTTATCTGTGATCAGATAAACTTCTTTAGGTAATCTGAAGAAATTCATTCTCATTATAAAAACTAAAAAAAAAAAAAGATTAGTTGCGAAAGTGTACCTGAGTCAAAGCTTTAACCCCGTCTCTATTGAGCTTAACTTGAACATCTTGATCTTGATCATCAGCCAATTGTAATAGTACATCCAACATGTCCTTAGCAACATGATTCTTGCCATTAAGATTACTCTTCTTTCGAACTTCATTATGCTCATTAATCATAGTCTCCAAAAAATTATCCATCTTTTTGCTAACATTTTTCATTCTCTTCACATAACCTTGCAGATCAAAAACCCCTAACCATGGTATAAAATCACCGATATTGTACACTCCGTTAAGAACGAAAAGCTCTTCAATCATAGACTTGAACTCCTCCGGCTTGATCACCTGATTCTCCGCTTCACCATCCAAGTAACTTTTCCCCAATACCATCCGTCCAATCACATTGAAAGTAAGCTTCATAAGATTATCTTTCAATAGTAATGGTTTGCCCGATGAATTGTAAAGAGATTTCACAAGGTTTTTCATTTCTTCAACGCGAATATATTGAAATTCGTCTAATCTCTTTCCACTAAAAATCTCCATTAGACAGATTTTGCGAAGTTGTACCCAGAAAGGACCATACGATGACCATGTCATGTCACCGTAATTGTAGGTTGTGTACTTTCCAGCAGCGGTTTTAGGCCTTGAGGCGAATAATAGGTCTTTTTCTTTTAGAATAATCTCGGCCATGTTGGGAGAGGAGAGAATGAGTACAGGAGAGGAGCCAAAATATAGTTGCATTATTGGACCGTATTTCTGGGACAATTCGTGGAAAGTGCAGTGAGGCAGAGATCCTATTAAATTTAGGTTTCCGATGATCGGCCATGGTTTTGGTCCCGGAGGCAAATTGAGTTTAGAGCGCCGGATATAGTTTGGCAGTAGGCAAATTGAGTTTCAAAGATTTGATCAAGCAAGTTTGAAATTACGGGGGGAGAAATAATGTTGGAAGTAATTTCAAATTTATTTGTTGTGGGAAAGAATATTGTGATTGAAGATTTGTCGTGGGGCGGTTGGTGGAACCAAGTGAATGACAAGAGTGTTAATAAAGCAAGATCCCGGAACTTAAGTTGTTGTGAAGAATCTGCTTAAACAGATTTCAGATTAAGGGGGTGAATAATGTTGGATTATAATCTGAAATTGATTCTAAATAAGTCAGCTGGCGATTTGGTTGTTAGAGACATGGAAGTGTCAGATGGGCAAGGTATTGTCATTAGTAGAATGGTGATCAAACGAGTTTAAGATTAAGGGGGAGAATGTTGGGATTAATCTTAAACTTGGTAATAGTTTGTTTATTTAGTTAAGGAAATAACGTGTTGTTATCTTTTAGATGGCAGCATGATTTGGTTGATTTTCTAGTTGAGAGATTGTAGGAGTCTAGTGCTTAACTCTAGCTGATTAGAACAAGTCCGAGATATACTTCCTAGTTTCTAGTATGTAATTGATTTGCCTTGTCCTATTTATTCTTGTAATAGTTTGTCATTTGAGACATTAGAAACATAATACAATGTAGTCTTTTTAGAGTACTTCAACTTGTACATAACAGATTCATTTTTCTTGTTTATTTTCCTTATATTGTTTGTTCTTTGCTTATACACCTAAGATCAAAGAGAGGCCATTTATTTATAGGTGATCAAGTAAGAAGGAAGTGAGACATGCATCTCGTGTTATCTTAATCTCTAATCTTACATGTCTCAAAACTAATCATATAAATTAAGTTAATAATTAACTTCATCCACGTACGTACGTACCCTTACCCTTTTGTAAAAAAGATCAGTTGACTTCATGATAAATATTACAGCTAGTGATAAGTACTCCAAGTTTTACCAAAAAATAAAAAGTAAAATCTCCCTATTCGGTTTAGATTATATTATTGATTTGGTTTTCATTACATTAACACATATCAACCTACATGAACTTTGTGCAGGCATGTATTGTTTACCTATCTATGTAACTGCATTGTAAATTATGGCTGAGTGTATGTAAGTGAAAATTACTCATAATCCAGCTGGGAACGAGACTGCCTACTATATATAATATTGATATCGATCGGTGAATTTAAGGCATAAAATTGGCAATTGAATATAATATATGAAAAATGTTAGAGGAACCAAATTGGGTACCAAAAATTGTTACCAAATGATTTTGATGGGTTACAATTATAATGGGCCCGCCAGGACCATCCAATTAAAACATTTCCAGCAGGAGAGGAGAGAATGAGTACTTTCCAATTAGGTTGTGTACTTTCCAGCAGGAGAGGAGAGGAGAGAATTATAATTAGGTTGTGTACTTTCCAGCAGCGGTTTTAGGCCTTGAGGCGAATAATAGGTCTTTTTCTTTTAGAATAATCTCGGCCATGTTGGGAGAGGAGAGAATGAGTACAGGTGAGGAGCCAAAATATAGTTGCATTATTGGACCGTATTTCTGGGACAACTCGTGGAAAGTGCAGTGAGGCAGAGATCCTATTAAATTTAGGTTTCCGATGAGCGGCCATGGTTTTGGTCCCGGAGGCAAGTTGAGTTTAGAGCGCCGGATATAGTTTGGCAGTAGGCAAAAAGCTAAGGTTGCTAGAACAAATGCTAGGAAAATGATGGCGTCCATTAGTTATTTATAACAGTGGTGTGCAGAGGACTAATGTAGATTTTAGTTGTGATGAAAGATCAAAGAGAGGCCGTTTATTTATAGGTGATCAAGTAAGAAGGAAGTGAGACATGCATCTCGTGTTATCTTTATCTCTAATCTTACCTGTCTCAAAACTAAAAACTTAGGGAGGTGATAAAAACTTAGGCCTGTAAATGGATCAAGAATCCGATTCGATCCGATCCGATCCAATTCGAAATTAGTGGGTATGGATCCTTTAAAAAAATATCCGATCCGATAAGAATCCGATCCGATAAGGAGCGGGTATGGATTTAGCATGATTCGATCCGTTAACGATCCGATCCGAATATATTTATATATTAAATATATTTTTTTATTTTTTATATATTATATATAATATATTTATTATATATAATATAAAAAATATATCTACATATCTATACAATATTATACATATAATATATGTTATATTTATTATTTATATGTATTATATAATATATAATATACTATATATTATTTAGTATATATTATATATATTTTATTTATCATATATAATATAAAATTTATAAAAAAAATATATAGACTTTTCGATTAACATCTAAAAATTTGAATACAAGTCAAAGTAATAATTTATGCAAAAAAAAAAATAATCAAAGTACTAATCAAAATATTAGTTGACCGTTAAATTACCAAATCAAATGAATTTATTGAATTTTAAATCTGGATATGTCAATTTTATAATTTTGCATATTTTTCCTTTTTTTTAATTAAACAGGTCGGACCTCCGATCCGAAAATCCGAAACCCGAACGGATCGGACTAAAAAATATCCGTCCCTGATCCGATCCGATCTGAACCCGAAAAAATTTAATGAATTCGGATATGGATTTAGGATAATCCGATCCGAATCCGACCCGTTGACAGGTCTATGCACACTCACACTTATACTTGCACATCCTGTATCAGCAATATGACCAAAATACCCTCAACCTACATTTTCATTTAATTACTAGTTCAATTATAATTTTATAATAAATTAGTTAAACAAGTGAATAAATTTTTTTTAGTGAAATTTAGTTTTAATTTTACATCTTAATTTTTAATTTAAGAATATATGATATAGTCAACTATATGTCTTTTTCATGAATCATACATGAATTATAAAATTTTGTATTATTATAAAAAAAATATATTTAACCCATTGTACAGTATAATGAATTTTCTAAATTACAATGAAAATATGTATTTTAATTAAAGATGGGTCAAATTGACCACTGAAAATCAAATATGACTATTATTACGGGTTTGAGAAAATAATAAATAATAACTTTTAGTAATTGGCCTATAACTTTTCAAAAATAAAATATTATTTTATTGAATGATAATAATAAGATAATAGTAATTTCTAGTGATTGGTACGCTTGTACTTGTTGAGTACTTGTTGAATGCCAATATATATATAAATATTTAAAAATCAAATCATATTAACATAGTAAAAAGTATCAAGCAAGAAAAGTACATATGTACTTTAGAAAAAAGCTTAAAAAATATGTTTAATAATTTTATATTCATACATCATTATTTATTGGTGATTATTTTTTATTTTTCAATATGTAAAATATGCTTTTATTGATAGAAAATGCAAGTTAATAAGAATATTCTAGTCTTTTTAACTATAATAGGTATGCACCTATAAATGATGGATGTGCACATATCAGCTTCCCAAAACTAATCATATAAATTAAGTTAATAATTAACTTCATCCACGTACAAATAGTATCAGTTGATTTCATGATAAATATTACACTAGTGATAAGTACTCCAAGTTTTACCAAAAAATAAAAGGATATTTACCAAAAATACTATGCTTAAAGTTTCTATTTGTAAATATACTATCTCTTTTAATTAATTGCGATTTTACTATACTAAGTTTCAAAATTGCAAAAATACTACAAATTAGGTCAATCCTTCCCTCCTCCCCCCATGTGCCCTCCATGTGCCGACTCACACTCAGTTTCAACACCATTTTTTTTAAGGTGGGATGCTATTTTGGTGGATTTGGGTTGCATAGCCCCGCAGGGGCAACCACTGGCCATGCAACCCAAATCAGCAACTGAATGCAACCACATTCAATCCAATGCAACCATATACAACTTTTTTTTTAAGGTGGGATGATTTTGGTGGATTTGGGTTGCAAGGCCCCGCCAGGGGCCATATTCAACTGAATGCAACCATATTCAACTGAATGCAACCACATATAACCAAATGCAACCCCACATGCAACTTTTTTTTAAGGTGGGATGATTTTGGTGGATTTGGGTTGCAAGGCCCCGCCAGGGGCCATATTCAACTGAATGCAACCACATTCAACCAAATGCAACCACATGCAACTTTTTTTTTAAGGTGGGATGATTTTGGTGGATTTCGGTTGCAAGGCCCCGCCAGGGGCAATATTCAACCAAATGCAACCACATTCAACTTGTTGCATTCAGTTGCTGATTTCAAGTTCCATTTTTCAGTTGTCATTTTCGACCTCATTTTTGAACTCTAATATATATATATATATATATATATATATATATATATATAGTCCAAAAAAGAGGTCGAAAATGACATTTGAAAAATGGAACATGAAATCAGAAATTTAGTTGCATGTTCAGTTGAAAGTGGTTGCCCCTGCGGGGCCATGCAACCCAAATCCACCAAAATAGCATCCCACCTAAAAAAAAGTGTTGAAAGTGGTTGAATGTGGTTGAAAATGCTGGGCAGAGCGGGCAGGATGGGCGGGGGGGGGGGGGGGAAGGATTGACCTAATTTGTAGTATTTTTGCAATTTTAAAACTTAGTGTAGTAAAATTGCAAATAGTTTAGTAAAATTGCAAATAGCTATTCTTAACAAAAGTAAATGTGCAAAAATTTACTTTTCCCTATTTATTTATGAAAAAAGCCCAAAATAAAAAGTAAAATCTCCCTATTCGGTTTAGATTATATTATTGATTTGGTTTTCATTACATTATACTAACACATATCAACCTACATGAACTTTGTGCAGGCATGCATTGTTTAATATCTATGTAACTGCATTGTGAATTATGGCTGAGTGTATGCAAGTGAAAATTACTCATAATCCAGCTGGGAACGAGACTGCCTACTATATGTACTATCGTTTCAAATTATTTTACAAGGTCTCTTTAAGGTTAATATCGTCAGGACAATATGATTTATTAATTTCAAAATGTTTTAATTAATCAATATTTGTTGGATTAATAATCTAACATAATTATTTATTTACTATGTTTTTATTTAAATAAAACGCGCTTGTATTGTTTACAAGATGTGGTAAGAGTTGGTCTAGGTAGTTAGCAGATTTGTGGAGAAAACTCAGCAATTAGTTCCTGATTTCTTGGTTTGTTATAGTTGATAAATTAGTATAAGTATCATATGTATTTCTCTCATTTTGTTTATCAAGTACGTAGGTTATCCATACAAGTGTTGTCTTCTATATCTCAGTATTGTTCTTGTTTGGCTTTGATCTTTTACTACATCTGGTATCAGAGCACCAAACAATGATGGACACCACCAAGGGTAAAGAGAGTTCTTTTGGTCTGAGATATCCTATGTTTACAAAAACTAATTACCCGGCATGGGCTATGAAGATGCAGGTCTTTATGCAAGCCCATGGTGTTTGGGAAGCTATAGAACCCAAGGATCCAAAGGCGGCCACTGAGGATAAGGTGGACAAACGGGCACGGACCATTATTTATCAAGGGATCGGGGAGGATTTGCTGTTATCAATTGCAGATAAAAAGACATCAAAAGAGGCATGGGAAGCAATCAAAGCGTTCCATCTGGGCGCAGACAAGGTGAAGAAAGCACGTGCCCAGACCCTTAAAGCTGAATTCGAATCAATCCGCATGAAGGAAACAAATATTTTAGATGACTTTTGTATGTGGTTGAACAGTCTAGTGACAAATGTTCGGGCTCTAGGCGAGACGGTTGAGGAAGCGCACGTGGTCAAAAAGTTGTTAAGAGCCGTGCCTGCTAAGTTCTTGCAAATTGAGTCAGCAATCGAACAATTTGGCAATCTGGAAACCATGTCAGTTGAGGAGATAGTTGGATCTCTCAAGGCACATGAAGAGAGGCTCAAAGGTCAAGGCCAAGAGGATAACAATGGTGGACATCTCCTGTTGACTGAAGAAGAATGGTCAAAACGGGAAGGAAATGAGAAAAAGCTCCTACTCACACGAGAGGAATGGATCAAGAAGATGATCAGAGGAGGGGATACTAGTGGATATGATAGTCATAACAAAGATAACCGTGGATTCAGAGGTGATCAAAGCAGAGTACGATGTTAAAATTGCCAAAACTATGGTCACTACGCTAGAGAATGTCGAAAGCCAAAGCGAGAACAAAGGGCTGAAGCAAACTTAACTTAGATTAATGATGATGTGCCTGCCCTGTTGGTGGCAGAACTCGAGCATGACACAAACGTAACAGATGTGAGGATGATGCTACACAACACTGGTACTGTCAAGGCACGATCAACATAGGGAAGGAAATTGAAAGTAAAATTGAGGAAAATACCTGGTATTTAGACAACGGTGCCAGCAATCACATGACTGGACACCGTGAAAAGTTCACAAAACTCGATGAAAACGTTGCTAGTCAAGTCAAGTTTGGAGATGGTTCTGTGGTGCATATAAGAGGAAGAGGTTCAATAAAGTTAGTGTGTAAAAACGGGGAGGAAAGAGAACTCAAAGATGTGTTTTTCATTCCCACTCTTAGAAGCAATATAATAAGTTTAGGGCAGCTGTCCGAGGAAGGCAATAAGGTCATTCTTGAAGGGGATCAACTGTGGGTTTATGACACATGTGGAAAACTACTTATGCGAGTTTGGAGATCGTCAAATAGGCTGTATAAAATAAGTATTCAGGAGAACAGGGGAACATGTTTGTTAACTAAAGCAGAAGAAACAAGTCGACTATGGCATCTACGGTTGGGGCATGTCAATTATCAAGCAATGCAAGAAATGTCAAAGCATAACATGGTGAATGGAATGCCTGTACTAAGTC
This sequence comes from Kitagawia praeruptora, assembly GCA_037693485.1. NCBI lineage: Eukaryota > Viridiplantae > Streptophyta > Magnoliopsida > Apiales > Apiaceae > Kitagawia > Kitagawia praeruptora. The sequence goes on from CM075349.1 coordinate 45,173,458, forward strand.
AACCAAAAGGATTGTGCAACGGATGTCTCCTGTCAAAGCAAACTCGCAAGTCCTTTCCTACTCCGTCAAATTTTTCTGCAAAAACTCCTTTAGCATTGATACATGGGGATCTATGTGGTCCCATGCATATCTCCTCCCACACCTGCTGGAAATAAGTATTTCATGTTGTTGGTCGATGATTTTACACGTAATATGTGGGTCTATATGTTGAAATATAAAGATGAGGCATTGATGATGTTCAAACATTTTAAAGCATTGGTTGAGAAAGATGGAAAACCAGGAATACAAGTTTTCAGAACTGATCGTGGGGGCGAGTTTTGCTCATATGATTTTACAAAATTCTGTGAAGAAGCAGGGATACTCTGACATTTTACTGCACCATACTCACCTCAACAAAACGGTGTCGTTGAACGTCGTAACAGAATGGTGGTAGCAATGGGCAGGAGTATGTTGAAGGAAATGAAGGTTCCGTCTGTCATGTGGGGGGAAGCAATTCGACATGTTGTGTATGTTTTAAACAGATTACCCACACGAAGTCTGACTGGAATGACTCCGTATGAGGCTTGGTTTGGAAAGAAACCATTTGTGGATTACTTAAGAATCTTTGGTTGTGTCGCTCACATGAGGATACCCAGTGTACATGTCACGAAACTAGATGACAGAAGCAAGAAAATGGTCCATTTTGGGAGAGAACCTGGAACCAAGGCCTATCGACTCTATGATCCAATCACTGGAAAGATTCATGTAAGTCGTGATGTTATTTTTTATGAATCACAAGGATGGCCATGGGAGACAACAGATTTTGAAGATCATTGTGTTATAGGTTCTTTCGAATTGGCTGGTTTTGAATTGAATGTGCAGAATGAAGAGGATATTGTGCAGAATGAAGAAGAAATTGAGGATGATAATATGTACCACAGTCACAGAGGCCCTCAGTTGACAGCTCTAGTGCAAGTCCAGTCACTCCTGAAACAGTAACTCACAGTGGAGGAACAACAGAAGATGGGTCTGTCAAGTTTGATACTTCAAGTGCTAGTGCAAGTAATGAACCAAAGCGCTTCAGAACTCTCAGTGATATTTATAGAAACACAGAAGCAATTGAGTTAGCTGACGAAATGCTTTTGTTGGGAATTGATGATCCAGTAACTTATGAACAAGCAACAAGAGACGATGTATGGAAGGAAGCAATGCACAGTGAGATCGAAGCAATAGAAAAGAATAAAACATGGGTTTTGACTGATTTGCCGAAGGGACATAAAGCTATTGACTTGAAGTGGGTTTTCAAAGTAAAGAAGGACACAAATGGAGAGATTGTAAAACACAAAGCACGCCTTGTAGCAAAGGGATATGTTCAGAAATACGGAATTGATTATGAGGAGGTTTTTGCCCCGGTCACAAGAATGGAAACTGTCCGTTTACTACTCGTTCTGGCTGCAAAGAATGATTGGGAGGTGCATCACCTTGACGTTAAGTCAGCTTTCTTGAACGGTGAGTTGGAGGAGGAAGTATACGTGTCTCAACCTAAGGGGTATGTAAAGGCTGGTCAAGAGACTAAGGTGTATAGACTGCTCAAAGCTTTATATGGGCTACGTCAAGCTCCTAGAGCCTGGTACGCACAATTGAATAAGTGTTTACTAAGTTTGGGTTTTGTCAAATGTCCCTACGAGCATGCCGTTTATACTAGAAGGGAAGGTTCTGAGTCCTTAACACTTGGAGTATACGTAGATGATATTTTGATCACTGGCACCAACGTTGCAAACATTGTAAGATTTAAAAGACAGATGGCCAGAGAATTCGACATGTCTGATCTAGGCACCTTGTCATACTACCTCGGTTTGGAAGTTGAACAAAGAAAAGGATCGATTGAGTTGAAGCAAGCTGCTTATGCAAAAAAGGTTCTCGAGAAAACAGGTATGAGAGATTGCAATCCAGTCAAATACCCCATGGAGCATAAAATTCAGTTAACTAAAGACGAGGGAGGTGAACCAGTTGACCCAACACAGTTTAAGTCGATGGTAGGAGGTCTTCGTTACTTAGTGCACACTAGACCTGACATTGCATATGCCGTTGGAGTGGTCAGCAGATACATGGAACGTCCGACCATACTTCACTTTACTACAGCAAAGTGGATTCTTCGTTATGTGAAGGGGACGATAAATTTTGGTTTAGTTTACACAAAGGGGCGATGGAACTACTTGTTAGCAGTTTTTCAAACAGCGATCTAGCTGGAAGTGTTGAGGATCGGAGGAGCACGGGTGGAATGGCGTTTTACCTAGATGAGAGTTTGATTACATGGATTTCTCAAAAGCAATGTTGTGTTGCCCTATCGTCTTGTGAAGCCGAGTTCATGGCAGCCACTGCTGCAGCATGCCAAGCAATATGGTTACAAAGAGTTCTGAATCAAATTTCTGATGTGAAAGTTGGACCTGTTATTTTGTATCTTGATAATAGGTCTGCAGTGGATCTAGCTAAAAATCCTGTGTTCCATGGCAGAAGTAAACATATAGATGTCCGGTACAATTTCATTAGAGAGTGCGTAGAAAAGGGGCTGATAGTGATCAAGCACATTAGCACAAGAGAACAACGTGCCGACATTTTAACAAAAGCTTTGTCTGCAATAAAGTTTGAGAAGATGAGAAAGTTGCTGGGTGTTGAAGAAACTGCTGGAGATCGATCAGCTTAATTATGTTGGATTAGGGGGGAATATGTTAGATTAATAATCTAACATATTATTTACTATGTTTTTATTTAAATAAAACACGCTTGTATTGTTTACAAGATGTGGTAAGATTTGGTCTAGGTAGTTAGCAGATTGGTGGAGAAAAATCAGCAGTTAGTTCCTGATTTCTTGGTTTGTTATAGTTGATAGATTAGTATAAGTATCATATGTATTTCTCTCATTTTGTTTATCAAGTACGTAGGTTATCCATACAAGTGTTTGTCTTCTATATCTCTGTATTGTTCTTGTTTGGATTTGATCTTTTACTACAATATTAATATTTATATCCATAATTAATTAATTTAGATTCAGTTTAATTTCAAAATACCATATATCTAATGTATAATATTGATATCGATCGGTGAATTTAAGGCATAAAATTGACAATTGAATATAATCTATTCACTACAAGAAAAACACGATCTTACAACTGTTTTTCACCGTTGTCTGACCTCCATTTTTTTTTTGTTGTCTATCCGGTAGTTGTCTGATTGAAATCAAACAATGGTTATTTACCCGATGTGTAGAAGAAGGTACCACAACAATTTTAAATTGTTGTTAAAAATGATGTAACACAACAGTTGTATAATAAGAACCGTTACTGGAAACAACATAATGCAATGGTTTTCTGACAAACACAACGGAACAAAACCTTTGTTGGAATGCATGTCAAACAACGATTTTACATCCTTGTCTGAGCTAATTTCACATAATGGTAATAAACCTTTGTGTGAGTGTTGTGTGAGTTTGGAGTTTATGACAGACAACGGTTATTAAAAACCCCTTCATTTGCTAAAATTAGACTAGACAATGGTTTATTTACGAAAAGAAAAGTATGCTAGACAATGCATTGACCATGCCAAAATTACTATAAATTAAATACAATATCAACATTGTAGATTTAATACAATTCATTACACAACCATGCATTATAAACAAATCTCTAGGAAAGCTAGTTGCTAGAAACGTTTACATTATAGCTAAATTTCCACAAATACATTAAGAAACTCCCAGAGAAATCGAGGATGCAAACAAGAGTCTTGGCCGCTTCACGGATTTCTTTTAACGCGCTGCAACACTCAGCAGTTGGTTCCTGTTTTTCACCTATGTAATATGTCATACACTGTACTAAAAAGCCCAAGACGTTGAAGACTTATATGAGGTGCCAGAAAAATGACAAAGCAAAGGGGTAAAAGAGTCAATTCGCAAAAGACAAGTACAATAAAATAAATATGAAAATAAACAGCAGGTTGGTGTAAGGAGTAAGATAGTGGTGGGGCCCGAGAGGAAAAGAAGAGATAAGTAGTGAATTGGGGATCAGAAAGGGTTTATGATGATTGTGAGTTAAATTAGGGTTATTAGGAGAGAGCTGGGCCTCTCGAATTGTCCATGCATTATTGTAATTCTGGAGTTGCCATTTTAATTCAGTAAATCACTTCCTTTTATTGTTCAATCATACTTAGTAGATCTTTGCAAATCAAGCATATATAATCATTTAATTATAGATCTCTACATAAAGTAAATCGGAGTATTACAAAAGTATTACAAGTGGTATCAGAGCACAATCGGTCCATGGCGCCACCCACGACCAATCCGACGGTCAATCAACGAATGGATGAGTTGGAAGAAGCAGTGGGTACGATGGAAACAAGGGTTTCTGATATGGTGACGAAGGCGGTCGAATAGTTTCGAGGTTAAAAGGGCGGTGGTCTCATGTTAGAAAAGGCCAGGAGTCGATGATTTTTGCTATGAAGAGTGACCAAGACAAGTTTCAGTCTGAGATCCGTTCAACTCCAACGGGTTTTCCGTCCATGGTCAACCCAACACACGACAAGGGAGAGATGAGTGTAAATCACGGGGAATCCTCTGTTCGAGGAGTGATGCGCACACCGACTATGGGGGTTCCGGTGGCTGGGTTGTTTGGGAGTCCAGGAGGCGATAAGACGTTTGGGGGAAACGGGTCATGTGGCGGATCGGGTGGGGGTCCGGGTTATTGGCGATACCGAAAACTAGATATGCCCTTATTTGATGGAGGGGATCCAGATGGTTGGGTGATGCGGGTGGAAAGGTACTTCAATTTCTATAAGTTAAGTGAAGAAGAGAGGCTGGAGGCGGTGGTTGTTGCTTTGGAAGGTGATGCCCTCAAATGGTACCAATGGGAAAATAGACGACATCCAATACGGAGGTGGACGGATTAAAAACAATTTATTCTAAGGAGGTTCCGTTCATCGAGTGGGGTTCGTTGTATGCGCATTGGTTATCAACGTTGCAGACATCTACTGTGAAGGAGTACCATAGGAGGTTTATTGAAACTGTTGTACCCCTGGACTGTTTATCTGAAGAAATCTTACTGGGTCAGTTCTTAAATGGGTTGAAAGAGGAAATAAAGGCGGGGGTGAGGGTTCTGCAGACGTTGAGCTTAGAACAAGCGATGGAGTTAGCAGTGAGGGTGGAGGACAAGAACAATGCAGTGTTGAAAAAGAGTTATACCAGTTCCATTCGAACTAGCTCTTACACTTATTCTGCGAAGGGACCTGGACAGGCATTGTATGGGTCTCAGTCCAGCCCTACATCGATTAGGAGTTGGGCTTCGGGGGAGGAGAGTCACAAGCTTCGGTTAGTCCGTCCAAGTATACAGGGATTAGCCAGTCTAAGAGTACGGAAGTGAGGCGATTATCTGACAAAGAGTTACAGGAGAAGAGTTCAAAGGGGCTTTATTTTCGATGCGACGACAAGTGGAGTATTGGCCACAAGTGCAAAAAGAGAGAGAGCTAAGTGTGTTAATCTTGGAGGATGACGAAGAGGAAGGATCCAAAGAGAACGCAAGTGACCCACCTATTTCGCCGAAAGAGGAGCCACCAGTTGAGGTACCACTCCAATCTGAAGTCTCAATTAATTCCGTTGTAGGATTGACCAGCCCAAAGACCATGAAATTGAGGGGAAAGATAGGTGACCAGGAAGTTATTGTGCTAAACGACCCGGGTGCCACACATAATTTTGTGTCATTAGAAAAGGCTACATCATTGAATCTACCCATCACTGATTCAGGGAGTTTTGGGGTGTCTTTGGGGAATGGGGACGCAGTTAAAGGGAGTGGTGTGTGTGAGAACATGGTGTTGTAACTGGATGGGGATGTGGTCATTCAAGAGGATTTTTTACCGTTGAACTTAGGCACCACCGATGTGATTTTAGGAGTCCAGTGGCTAGAAAAATTGGGGGCTGTTGTTACTAATTGGAAATCACAGATAGTGCAGTTTCATGTGGGGGATAATGTGGTCACACTTTTGGGAGACCCATCGTTGGTAAGGAGTAAAATTTCTTTGAAATCGATGTTGAGAATGATCCGTAAGGAGAAGCAGGCTTATTGGGTAGAGATACAGGAGTTGAAAAAATCGGAGGAGAATTCCCTTGTGACTTCTGGGAACGAGGTACCATCATTCCTTAAGGATGTTGTGCACCAACATAAGGCTGTGTTCAGAGAGCCTAGGGGTCTGCCACCATACAGGGGGCACGAGCACTCAATCTGTTTGAAGGAGGGAAACAACCTAGTGGGGGTGAGGCCATATCGGTACCCTCAATGTCAAAAGGATGAGATCGAGCGATTAATCTAGGAGATGTTGGAGGCAGGAATTATTAAATCGTCCATGAGCCCATTCTCGAGTCCGGTCCTCTTGGTACGAAAAAAAGATGGATCATGGCGTTTTTACATTGATTATCGGGCCTTAAACAAGGAGACGGTACCCGACAAGTACCCCATTCCGGTAATTGACGAGCTCTTGGACGAGTTACATGGGGCAAAATGTTTCTCCAAGCTTGATCTCAAGGCGGGGTACCATCAAATCTTGGTACGACCCGAGGACACCCATAAGATTGCATTTCGTACCCACGATGGGCATTACGAATTTTTAGTCATGCCCTTTGGGCTCATGAACACACCAGCAACGTTCCAATCCCTCATGAACGACGTTTTTCGCCCACACCTAAGGAAATTCATTCTCGTATTTTTCGACGATATCTTGATCTATAGCCCCACTAAAACAGACCATAAGAAGCACCTGCAGGTGGCCCTGTCTATCCTGGAAAAGCACAAACTAGTGGTTAACTACAAAAAATGTGAGTTCGGCCAAAGCAGAATTGCTTATCTGGGGCATGTTATTTCAAGTAAGGGGGTAGCAGCTGATGAGGAGAAGCTAAGGGCTATCTTAGATTGGCCAGTTCCTGCAACCTTGAAAGAGTTGAGAGGGTTTCTCGGGCTCACCGGGTATTACCGAAAATATGTGGCTGGATACGCCCAGATCGCAAGAGCCCTAACTGAACAGCTACGAAAAGATAAGTTTGGGTGGAATCAAGAAGCAACAGAGGCGTTCATTCGGTTAAAAAGGGCCATGACAACACCACCCGTTCTGGCCATGCCAGACTTCTCGAAGAGCTTTATTATTGAGACAGATGCGTCGGGTTTCGGACTGGGGGCGGTATTGATGCAGATGGGACGGCCCATTGCATTTTTCAGTAAGTTATTAGGCCCCAAGGCACAGCAAAAGTCGATTTATGAAAAAGAGCTGATGGCTATATGCTTAGCAGTTCAAAAATGGAAATACTATCTACTGGGCCGTCATTTTGTGATAAGGACAGATCAACAGAGCTTGAGGTATCTTACACAACAGAGGGAAATAAGGGGTGATTACCAGAAATGGATGACTAAACTGATGGGATACTCGTTTGAAATTCAATTCAAACCTGGCAAGACAAACCAAGTAGCTGATGCCTTGTCAAGGAAGGTGGAAAAAGAAGTAGCACTAAGTTCGATGATTTCGAGTTCTGGGGTCGACTGGGCAAAGCTAGTGACAGAGATCCACACTGACCCATTCTTACAACAAATTATCTCCGACTTGGAGGTTGGGACAAAGGAACACAAGGGGTTCACAGTGGTGGAAGACAAACTATTATACAAGGGTCTAGTGGTTGTCCCTAAATCTTCTAAGCTCATTGGGGTGTTACTAGAGGAGTATCATGGCTCGCCAGTTGGAGGACACGCAGGGGAGGTCAAGACTTACCTTAGACTAGCGACAGAGTGGTTCTGGGTCGGTATGAAGAAGGATGTGGCACGCTTTGTGCAACAATGCACCACCTGTCAACAGCAGAAATTATCACAACAGCTGCCAGCAGGGTTGCTTCAGCCTCTTTCAATTCCAGACCGGGTGTGGGATGATATTACCACTGATTTTATCGAAGGTTTGCCCGTCTCAAAGGGGATAGATAAAATCTAAGTGGTGGTAGATCGACTGTCAAAATATGCACATTTTCTGGGGTTGAAACACCCGTTCACTGCAGTGTCTGTAACTGAGGTTTTTATCAAGGAAGTGGTTCGCTTACATGGATTCCCGGCATCCATTATTTCTGATCGCGACCGAATATTCATGAGTAATTTTTGGAGGGAAATTTTCAAACTACATGGGACGAAACTTAAGAGGAGCACGGCCTACCATCCTCAAACTGATGGTCAGACCGAGATAGTTAACAAGACTCTTGAGACTTATTTACGCTATTTTGTGGGAGGGTATCCTCGGACTTGGGCCAAATGGCTCCACTGGGCCGAATACTCGTATAACACATCTCCTCATCTCTCCACGAAATTCACACCTTTTAAGGTATTGTATGGCCGAGACCCCCCTTCTATTGTTCGAGTTGGCAGAGGACAAATGGTGGTGAATAGCATTGACGAAATGTTGTATGAACGAGATGCAATCTTAGACGACCTCCATTTCAATCTCTTACCAGCTCAGCAGAAAATGAAAACTAATGCAAATTTGAGGCGTAAGGATGAGCAGTTTCATGTAGGAGAGAAGGTATTTCTTAAGCTTCAACCTTATCGACAACGATCTCTGGCTAGACGTCCTTATGAAAAGCTGGATGCATGTTTTTATGGCCCATATGAAGTGTTAGAGAGGGTGGGACAGGTTGCCTATAAGCTGCAGTTGCCGGAGGTGAGTAAAGTACATCCGGTGTTCCGTGTCTCACAGTTGCGTCGAGCTATGGGGGCGCAACAATGCTCACCTACTATTCCTCCCCAGTTGAGCTCTGACTTGGAACTCATAGTCCAACCAGAAGAGTTGTTACAAGTACGTCGAATGGGAACTAATCAAGCTGGGAGGTTGGAAGCCTTGTTGAAATGGAGGGGTCTGCCTGACTATGAAGCCACATGGGAGGATGTTGACAGCATTAACGCTCATTTCCCGGAGTTTCACCTTGAGGACAAGGTGAATGTTTGGGGGCAGGGTAATGTCATACACTGTACTAAAGAGCCCAAGACGTCGAAGACTTATATGAGGCGCCAGAAAAGTGACAAAGCAAAGGGGTAAAAGAGTCAATTCGCAAAAGACAAGTAGAATAAAAGAAATATGAAAATTAACAGCAGGTTGGCGTAAAGAGTAAGATAGTGGTGGGGCCCGAGAGGAAAAGAAGAGATAAGTAGTGAATTGGGGATCAGAAAGGGTTTATGATGATTGTGAGTTAAATTAGGGTTATTGGGAGAGAGCTGGGCCTCTCGAATTGTCCATGCATTATTGTAATTCTGGAGTTGCCATTTTAATTCAGTAAATCATTTCCTTTTATTGTTCAATCATACTTAGTAGATCTTTGCAAATCAAGCAGATATAATCATTTAATTAGAGATCTCCACATAAAGTAAATCGGAGTATTACAAAAATAATATTACATAATATGCACCGCACATTGATTAATACTCTTTGAGCTTTGATCTGAGAAACTAGATTAATGTGCATACCATTAAAGTGGCAGATATAGGCTTTCATAAGAATAGACACTACCGTGAAGAGTTTCTGAATTGAATTGATATAAGTACTATCTGAAAGCAACCGCGGCATAGCAATACTGCCATAAAACCATTTGAAGACTGTAATTCCTGCAGTAATAACTAGGAATAACTAGGAATAGTATTGCCAGTGCAACTGCCAAGCCAGATGTGAAGCTCAATGAATATGGAAAAATCAACAACCTAAATCAACATTATGTTTTGCACGGGCATATGATACAAATGTAGATAAACAAAGACAACATGGACATATAAAATAAAGACAACATTGATATATAAAATCAGCTTGACATGGATATATATGCATTATAGTATTCTATCCATGATGATAGAAGATTGATCTGAAGACTAACTCTATAACCATACCATCACTAACTGCCAAAGGCCTAAAAAAAATTAATTGCACTTTAACAGGTTGCAAGGCCTTTAAACAAAGACAAATGCAAAAATCATTTAGCTACATAGATATGTAAAATTGAAATATACATGATGCTATAATTAGTATAGTAATTCTGCAAGAAGGCAAAAGCTCAAATATATTGCACAGCTACTATGCGAGAACAAATAGTGACCCCCTCTGTTAACTTGTGGAAATCCATCATTTTAATACCGATATGTGTCCATGAAAAACAACTTATAGAAATAGGACTTCATGATAGAGCGCTAGCTCAAAGAAAAACAACAACAACTCTTAAATTTGCAACCTGTTGAATTATATAAAATAATCATGGATATATAAAATCAGCTTGACAACATGGATATATAAATCATCAGTTTTGCCCATATAACTTTATCGAGCCAAAATGTTGTTCGAGCAATTTTCAGGTTATGAACTATAAAAAGAAACAAAATACGTATGCTTACATTTTGTACAGCCAAGAACACAATGCACAAATCTCTGGCCACAAAGAGTCGAAACTTTGTTTTACGCCATGAGCTATCCTCTAACTTTAATACTCGGAGACGAAACTGAGCTTTACAAGTTGTACAATGCGAGAACGCAAAACCTTCATGTGATGAATTGAAAAATAAGTCAACAATTATATATCTTCCAAGAGTTTTCATGTGAATGTAAGCAATACAACAATTATTAATAAACAAAGTAAGAACAAACTGAATAAAGGGATCGATTTGAAATCCATAACCCAAAGCCCCAATTTTAAGCCCCAACAGAAAACCCCAATATTAAGTACCCGGAAAACATGAAAAACAGGAAGTAAACCCAGATGAAGCTCAAAACATAGATGTGAGATCCGCTAAACCCTAAGATGTGAATTATTTTTGTTTTGGGGGAGTTGAAAGAACTGAATATTAGAACGGGCGTGGCGGCTACTCGAGAGGGGCGAGAGAGGGAGACATGTGAGGAAGAGATTAGGTATTTGATAAGATGTTAATTATTTTTGTTTTGGGGGGAGTTGAACACTGAATATTTTTGTTTTGGGGGGAATATTACCGCTCCTTTTTTTGGGCCTCTAGAAACATATAATTTCATTTTTAATTAATTTTCCTCTTAATAATCTATAACTATATACCGAGTTAATCGTCGATTTGTTTTTTTATAAACTCATACAAGAATAATTTTAATTTTTTTGCACATCAATATATTCAATATAGATTATCATCCATATGGTTGGATCGTCGAAAAAAGAATTTAATACGGAGTTATTCCAAAGTTAGACTAGTTTGACCAACTAGTACTTTTGGTAGCTGACCATTAAAATATCATACAAGAATAATTTGATTTTTACTAAAAAAAATTCACATCACTATATTTAATATATAATATCATCTGTATGGTTGGATCGTCGAAAAAAGATTTAAAAAAAATAGAGTACGTTCAATCGTGACGAGACTAGCTAGAAAGAGTAGTACTTTTGGAGGATTTATATTATAAACTCATACGATAATAATTTTAAATATTTTAATTTTTTTTTGCGCATCACTAAAATCAATATATATTATCATCCGTATGGTTGGATCATCCGAAAAAGATTTAAAAAAAATAGATTACGTTCAATCAGGATGACACTAGTTAGAAGAAGTAGTACTTTTGGTGAGTTTTTATTATAAACTCATACAAGAATAATTTTAAATATTTTAATTTTTTTGCACATCAATATATTCAATATAGATTATCATCCATATGGTTGGATCGTCGAAAAAAGAATTTAATACGATCGTATCCTGTAATGGGATAGATCCAGATTCACTGAATAATTTTTTTGAAAGATTTTTTCGACGATCATACAGTACGAATGTTACTAAACACTCATTTTAGTGTTGGAAAAAACCAATCAAAAAATAAAAAAGTCGGGTTATACGAGATTTTAACAAAAATATAGTAAAAGTGTTGCTTCCTATAACGGGACACGATGCAGATTCACTGAATAATTTTTTTGAATGATTTTTTCGACGATCGAACCGTACGAATGTTAATAAACACTCATTTTAGTGTTGAAAATAAATAATCAAAAAATAAAAAGGTCGGGTTTTACAAGTTTTTAACAAAAACGTAGTAAAATACGCAAACTGTTATTTAACGATTTAAAAGTGTTAAACATTACATAACGGTTTTTATGAAAAACCATTGTTGTGCTTCACTATCACACAACATTTTTTTTATTAGAAAACCGTTGTCTGAATATTTTATAATTTCCCACCAAATCCAATTCAAATTTTTCATTATTTCCCACCAAATTCAATTCAAATTATTTTATTATTCCCACCAAACATTTCATTATTTCCCACCCATTTCAATTCAAAATTTTCAGTAGTTCAGACAACAGTTTTATAAAACCATTGTCTGTAAGCTTTCCTTTTCACAACGGTATGTAAGACCCGTTGTTTAAGTTTATTCAGACAATGGTTATAATAAACACTTGTCTGAATTACACAACGTAAAGACCAAAACCAGTGTCTCACGCTACTATAAGTTAGTTTATTAACAACAGTTTTGAAGTGTTGTGTTAAAGCACTACAAGAAAAAGGGGCATTTACGATGGTTTTTTTGAACTGAAACCGTCGTAAATGGGATCAATTACGACGGAATATTTCCGTCGTTTTTGCTCGAGTAGTAAGTTCAGATTTCCGTCACAAATTATCATTTTCGTCGCAAATTTAGTTTTTCGTCGTAAGTTCAAATTTCGTCGTAAGTTTGCCGTCGTAAATGGGATCAATTAAGACGGAATATTTTCGTCGTTTTTGCTCGAGTAGGAAGTTCAGATTTCCGTCACAAATTACAATTTTCGTCGGAAATTTAATTTTCGTCACAAATTCAATTTCTGTCGTAAGTTTGAGCAAGGGGTCCCACAATTTGCAATAAATTATTAAAGTAATACATAAGTTACGACGCTAGTTCCGTCGTTAGTTAAGTCAACACATTTAAAAAAAATAGCACCGGAATTTGGAAATTCCAGAAACCGGCACCAGAACATGTACACACCACCGCCGCGGCCACGGCCACCTCACCAACCGAACCCAAACACAACACCCATCTCATTTCCCTCCCTGTCTTTTGTGCAACATGACGTGACCGCCATCATTCCGTCCTCCATTTCCTCCCGTCGCCGTCTACAACACCTGTAACCAACAATTCCACCACGCTATTCAACCACCTTTATCCCACCTGCAATTGCCGCACCTACACCCAACCTTCTCCGTCTTCAACCCCTCTTCCCAACCTTCAACTACCAGCCTCCTGCAACACCACAACCACACGACCTTCACTCTCCTCCTACATTTGCGCAGCCACTGCAACTACACCTTCTCCGCTCTTCCCTTCTTCAACCTCCGTCCACCATCTCCATTTCCCCTCTATTCACCTCTTCAATTCAAACCAAAATCACTCCCACCTTCTACACAAACGCCAACTCCATTCACCTCCTGCAATTCCACTTCACCGCGCCTGCGTTGCCGCCTCTCACCCACCCGACTTCAGCCACACTTCCCTCGAGTCACCTCCAACCACCTCCTCTGTCCTCCTATCTGCTGCAAATCCAAATTGTTAGAAAACCCATTATTAATATTCGTCTTGCCCTTTAAATCAGCCAAAGGGGTTGATCTGGATTGTGATTTAAAGCCAATACTTTCAACTAAAACACCAAACTGATCCATACCCAATATACAATCAAACTATGTGTATATATATATAGATGTAAAATAACTAAAAACACAAGAATTCTAATTAAGATCAAAACTTTGTGGTGGGTTTATGTATAGATTCAGAAATAGACACAAAAGATTGAAAAAAAATTGCAAATTTGTGTGAAAAGAGAGATGGGTTTGTGCTGTGTGTATTAGACATTAGGTAGTGTGTATTATTTAGGTTTAATGAGGACCATTGGATGTGTGTTTCTTTGTTTTAATCAAGGGCTATAAATCGATTGAAGAAGCACAATCCTTGTGCTATGCTGTCAACCAATACCACATTGACACGTGTCATCAAACTGAATTTTAATTTTCCACTCTTAATATAGACTAGAATAAATATTCAAAAATAAAAAATGCTCTAAAAATTATGAATTTTTTACTAGAACTTGGAAATATTAAAAAAATTGTTCTATCAAAATCTGGTCAAATTTCGTAGAAGTTTGGTCAACCGTTTGATTTTTAAACGTACGAGTTTTTCGACTATAAATTCGACTCCGGTACAAATTCTCAAAAAATTTCGTAAATTTTATCATGGATATAAAATATTATTTAAATGATACATTCCAAGTTTCAAGTTTTTCTAGCATATGGAAGTATTTATTTGAAATTGTCGAAGTTAAATAAGGATATTTTGTCCCATTTATGTTGACTAGTACTCACTAGTCCTCCGTCTCATATTATTGTTTCTATATTTTAAATTAAATTTCTCGACAATCCAACTGTACGGATGTCAAGACATGTCTAATTTAATGATATTGCTAAATTTTCAAAAATAAAAAAAATTATTTGGTTGGAGATCTTAGTAGATCAATACTATATTGATCAGTACTCGTAACTAGTAATCAGTCCCATATTATTGTTTATATTTTTTAAATATATTTCTCGACAATCCAACCGTACGGATGTCAAGACATGTCTAATTTAATGATATTGCCAAATTTTCAAAAAATAAAAAATTTATTTGGTTGAAGATCTTAGTAGATCAAAACTATATTGACCAGTACTTGTAACTAGTGCTCTGTCCCATATTATTGTTTTTATTTTTTTAAAATATATTTATCGATGATCCAACCGTACGGATGTCAATATATATCTAATTTAATGATATTTCCAAATTTTCAAAAAATAAAAAATTAATTTGGTTGAAGATCTTAGTAGATCAATACTATATTGATAAGTACTCGTAACTAGTGATCAGTCCCATATTATTGTTTCTATATTTTTAAAAATATTTCTCGACGATCCAACCGTACGGATGTCAAGATATATCTAATTAAATGATATTCCCAAATTTTCAAAAAATTAAAAATTAATTTGGTTGGAGATCTTAATAGAACATTACTATATTGACCAGTACTCGTAACTAGTGATCAGTCACATCTTATTGTTTATATTTTTTTAAATATATTTCTCGACGATCCAACCGTATGAATGTCAAGACATGTCTAATTTAATGATATTGCCTAATTTTCAAAAAATAAAGAATTAATTTGGTTGGAGAACTTAGTAGATCAATACTATATTGACTAGTACTCGTAACGTGTGCTTCATCTCAGACTATTGTTTCTATATTTTAAAAATATTTCTCGACGATCCAACCGTACGGATGTCAAGATATAACTAATTAAATGATATTCCCAAATTTTCAAAAAATTAAAAATTAATTTGGTTGGAGATCTTAATAGAACATTACTATATTGTCTAGTACTCGTAACTAGTGCTTCGTCACAGATTATTGTTTCTATTTCTTAAAAAACATTTATCGATGATCCAACCGTAAGGATGTCAATATATATCTAAAATAATGATATTCCCAAATTTTCAAAAAAATAAAAAATTAATTTGGTTGGAAATCTTAGTAGAACACTACTATATTGTCTAGAACTCGTAACTAGTGCTTTGTCACAGATTATTGTTTCTATTTCTTAAAAAACATTTATCGATGATCCAACCGTACGGATGTCAATATATATCTAAAATAATGATATTCCCAAATTTTCAAAAAATAAAAAATTAATTTGGTTGGAAATCTTACTAGAACACTACTATATTGTCTAGAACTCGTAACTAGTGCTTTGTCCCATATTATTGTTTCTATTTTTTAAAATATATTTCTTGACGATCCAATCGTACGAATGTCAAGACATATCTAATTTAATGATATTCCTAAATTTTCAAAAAATAAAGAATTAATTTGATTAGAGATCTTAGTATATCACTACTATGTTGACTAGTACTCGTAACTAGTGCTCTATCACATATTATTGTTTCTATTTTTTTTAAATATATTTATCGACGATCCAACCGCACGGATGTCAATATATATCTAATTTAATGATATTCCCAAATTTTCAAAAAATAAAAAATTAATTTAATTGGACTAATAAAAGATTTTAAAAAATTAAATTCTAACTTACGACGGAATTCCGTCGTAAGTTATTTGCCGCTTTTTTTTTTTTGATGAAAAAATTGAATTCGCCGCCTATTTTTCGATAAAAAGTTGAATTTGCCGCCTGCCAACTTACGACGGATTCCGTCGTAAGTTCACTACAATAAAAAATAATTCATTTTGCAATTAAATTAAATTAAATTACAATAAATGAATTTACGATGGATAATTCGTCGTAAGTTGGCTGCAAAAACGACATCGTTCCGTTATCAGTAAAAATAATTCATTATTCATTTAAATTTAATTGAAAAAAATCAATTTACGACGAAAATTCCGTCGTAAGTTTGCTACCAACACCGAACTTACGACGCTTTTCCGTTCCGTCGTAATAACTTACGACGATTTTGTTGTTTCCGTCGTATGTTGGGCGCGAAAACGTCATCGTTCCGTCATCATTAAAAATAATTCATTATGCATTTAAATTTAATTGAAAAAAATCAATTTACGATGTAAATTCCGTCGTAAGTTTGCTACCAACACCGAACTTACAACGAATTTCCGTTCCGTCGTAATAACTTACGACGGTTTTTTGTTTCCGTCGTAAGTTGTGCGCGAAAAAAAAAACCGTCGTAAGTTTGCCGTCGTAAATGGCCAGATTTCTTGTAGTGGAGCCTATAAGACAAGAGTGCAATTTAAGAACAGTTGTCTGATTTTATCAGAGCATACAACTTAGACAATGGTTTCAAATAACTGCTAGAACTGTTGTCATAGAAACACTCCGACAATACTTTTACGAGGACAAAACATTCACCGTTATTTGTTTTTTGGGGATAACGGGTATTTGCTTAACCGTTGTGTAAAAGGTGTTGTATGATTGCTTTTTTCTTGTAGTGATTTATTCATAACAGTACTTAAAAATACCCTTCTTTTGATCGAAAGTACAAGTATTTCTTTAGCTGAAAAAATGGAAGTACGTCCCAGCAATATTTCTATCAGAAGGAATTGATACATTTTAAGGTACTATTTCTGTGGTTTTGGTTAAAATTGAGCAAACCGTCAGAACAAATATATTGATTAATCAAATATAATTGCAGTTCAGAATTCAGATACATTATTTATCCCTCTTCAAATTTGTATCTTCTGATCTAGTAATTAATGTACTAATTATTATGATTAAAAAATGTATCTATGCATGTACTCCGTATGTAATCTTTTATGTTCAAGGTGATTCTAATAAGGAACTGCTGGTCGTGGAGCCCCTATGATTGATCTTAGACATGCTTCTAGTAGCTAGTACGTACTGGCAACACAAATCACCACTTGTTCAAAGGAGCTTCCAAGTCTACTATTTGGCCTTGAGAATGAGTAGTATACAAGACAGAAAATTTCACGATAACACAATTTCAAATCAATCGAAGTAAAAATTAAATTCTTGATTTAGTCGTTAGTTTTTCTTCCTCCGAGATATTCAAAAAAATATATCCCGATCGAAATTGTTATTTTGAGGCCTTTAATCTTCATCATCAGATGTTCGACTTTGATAGATGAAAATGATCGATTTCAACAGTTTATTAGTCATTACAAAACAATTCGAGATAAAGATGCTTATCTAGCACTTCGAAATGTACTAATTGAGTATTTGTGGAAAGAATATACTAATTCTGATAATTAGTATTTTTATGTAATATTTTAATGCTTTTAATTTAATTTCATGTAACGTTTTATTTATTTCAAATATACTTTGTAAAGTTTTATTTTTATTCGAATGTATTTTAATTATAATCTAGTTGTTGTTGATGTTATTATTATGATTTATAAAGATATTAATTTATCTTTTTTCAAAATACTTAAAATCAAAATATATAAATCTAATAATAATGATTGAATTTGAAATTATATTTAAATTATATGATTGAAATAAAATTTGTATCCGATCTAAATTTGGATCCTTGGTGATCCAAATTTGGATCCCATCGTTGGAGTTGGACTTGAGGCTTTTGAAATTAAACCAAAAAAATCTCTCTCCAGTAAAGTCAAATATGGAATACAAATTCACGCGGCGACATTCTATTAGCTATCATATACGGAGTACAAACTACAAAAGCTACCTAGTCAACAACCTTTGTTAGGTTTTGACCACCAAAACAAGTAGCTGCCTTAATGAACCTCCACATCCCTTTCTCACCTGACCTCCTCCGCACCGGAACCACCGCTTCACACCCACCTTCCGTCGAAAAATAGGATTTCGGAGCATGGCGACTCTGTCGGTTCCGAAGATCCGACATAATCTCCGTTTGATCCTTGGGGACCTTAGGTGGCAAACCAAACAAAACAAGCAACAATTTAGATTTCACAGGAACCGTATAAACAGACACTTTGGGCACCACAACTTGTTCACTTCTCTTGACAACATTTTTCCTTGACCTAGAAACAATCACACTATTTCTCCCCACTTCGTTACTCTTTTGTATAATTTTACCAAAAAACATAATGTTGTCGTTACTGGAATACGAAGAAGCCTTGTTACTTTTCGAGTTTTTCGTTACATTCCATTCGTCGCTAAAAAACTCGAACAAACTATCTTGATCTTCGTCCGACGATGATTTCGAATCACAGCTTTCTTTAAAAGAATCTTCGTGGTGATCGATACTCGAATCATGAGCAGTACTGCTGTTGTACATTGGAAGATCACAAAATGAAATAACATCTTCATTTTCGTAATCTCCATCATTTTCTACTATAGGGTTAGAATTTTTGTAATTTTTTTCGGTATAATTGGCCATTGTAAAAAAATATGTGTTGCTTTTGGTTACAAGTAAGAAGAGCTAGCAAGTTGATCAGAAGTGTATTTTGGAGTTGTGTCTACACATGTATATATATGTTACTGGGTGAATGTACTCATATTACGAATTGAGTGATGCAAGCTAGCAGTTGGGGCTTCTAGATGTACGTGTTGTATTAAGTGAAGTTACTGTATGGAACTTGTCTTAATTTCTACTGTTTCTAGAAGAGGCTTAATTTTCTTGGGCAGCCTGCTAATTGTATAAGAAGCTTCAGTAAATATTAGATGTGGTAATACAAGTAAATGTCGGTTTTACTTGATTTTCTCATGTACAAATTCATGTGCATTTACTTCATGCACAGACTGTACGTTTATTATAATTAAATTAGAGGATATTATTGGATATGTCACATGGTAGTTTCTAGAATGATAAACAGAAGAGTCAATTGCATGTATTTGATTTGGTTTCTGGGAGCTACTGTAGCTTTTTTTAAGACGGCTATAGGCAAAGCAAATCTACGACTCACCACAAAAAGTACTGTCTTTTCAATTTTTTACGCATTTCATTGTACTTCGATTGAAAATTTGGAATTTATATTTTTTATTTTTTTGTTTAATATGAAAATATAAATTCTATAATTTTTATATAAATTTAAAAACATTATTTATAAATATCCCATCTAAATTCATTGAAATACGTGGAAAAAAAATCAATCACAAAAAATGAAACAGAGATAATAATTTTTTAATATGCAAATGAAACTTCTTATGCCTGATCCTGTCACGAGAAGAAGAGATCGATCAGGGTAGGAGATGAGGGTGATGACCCTATCTACCCACAAATTAAAGATGGAGAACTAAAATATCCACTGCCAAATTGCGTGGTCCAAAATATTCACGAGACACGTTACTATCAGTGCCGTTTCTTGTGTCACGTCACTGATGGTAGAATGTTGTCTGAGACACGCATCTGGAAACGACGAATTGTAGAGATATGCTTCTGACATAAGCGCATCTACCTGAAGATACGCAACTACCAGAAGCGCTTCTACGGATACGCAACTGGTAGTGGCGTATCCCTCGTCTTCTTCATTTGCAGAGAGAAGCCAGAGAAGTCTCGCAGACGGCTTCTTTCTCTTTCTTCGTTCGTCCATCTCCTATGGTCGTCCAGTCACAACCTACACACTAATCAAATCGGTTTCATCTCCTCTACAATCCTATATAAGTTTCATACAATTTCATTTGTCCGATTTCGAGATCTCGCCGCTTCTCTTTCAAATCGCGTTTCCGGCGACTTGTTTTTATCTCCCTCCGTTCACGTCCCTCCCATATTTGTTCAGTCATTTTATACATACCATTGCAATCGCATCTTCACCCTCTACATGCCTATACCAGTTTCATACCATTTCGTTCGTCGGATTTGAATCCCCCAAATTCTTTTTTGTCGCTGGCGAAGTCAATTCTGGTTGCTACAGTAATGTCGGATACGCCGTTGCCAGTGGCGCATCCCGTGGGTAGATAGGGCCAACAGTTCCGAAAATGGGCATTTTGGACCATGGGTACCTCATTTTGAGGCATTTTGGTCATTATCTCAGGTAATGAAGGCTTTGAAATAATTTGGCTATTATTTTTAATCCAATAATTAGGTTATTTTTTATTAATCATCTGTTAAATACCCGTTCTTCTAAATTTTCTAGATGCTAGGGAAACGGGTTTATCATATCATGTATTCAACATTTTCCTCATTCATAAGTCCATTATTTAGATGAAAAAATAAATCACTAGGTTATTCGTGATTTCATGATCCTAGCATTCGATCTATTTTTTAAATATTGGAGGAGGATCTCGTTCATTTTTGGCACATCATAAAATACAAATTCAATATTTTAATAAATGAGAATATTGGAAATAAGAAGGACTCGAATTTGAGACCTCGCACAACCAGAGTTTTGATACCATGTTAAATTTGCAATTATCCTAAAATCTCATGATATAACGGAAGCGAACTTATCAAAATTATATCACATATTCAACATTTTCAAATTAATGTATTTTCTTTGTAATTTACAATTAAGTATGGGAGGAAATAAACTTTTAAGTGCTGAGAATATTCAATGTCTGATATCGAAGAATTAAGCTTAACTAGCGTAACAGCCTGTGCCTTGCACGGACCTGTATTTAAACGTATCTAATTTTATTTTAAAAAAGATATTGGTGGTTAATTTATTAATGTTTATATTTTGCACTCGTAATTCTGAGATCTTTCGAGTAGTTGGAGCCACAAATATACCAGCATCGAGTTTATGTAATCTTTTTTTAATATAGGGATATTATCAATGATACCTTTCTGGTATTGATTTTTCTAGATGATACCATTCCTTCTCTTTGACTTATGAGTGGTACCCTTGTATTTTAGGTTTCGTGTATGTTATACCATTCCGTTACCCAAACATTAGTAAAATCTTAAAATATAAGGGTATCATACTTAGAAGTCAAAAACTTAATGACATCAATTATAAAAGTCAATAATACAATGGTATTATTGAGAATATTCATAAACTTATTGTTGTGGAATAAAATCTAGGTCACGGATTTGTAATTAATACTAGGGTTCGGGAGCTTCTTGCTTTTATGGCTGTTTTCATTTTCGAGACTGATCGGTCCTCACAGAGT
Source organism: Kitagawia praeruptora (assembly GCA_037693485.1). Taxonomy (NCBI): domain Eukaryota; kingdom Viridiplantae; phylum Streptophyta; class Magnoliopsida; order Apiales; family Apiaceae; genus Kitagawia; species Kitagawia praeruptora. The sequence continues at coordinate 45,195,002 of CM075349.1, forward strand.
GCCTACGTATCTCGTTATTGAGAATCAAGCCAAGACGTAGTTCTGAGAATGAGGGGTCAGACCCTTTATATAGGCTGAGAAGCCCTAGAATCGTAGTAGAGTTAGGTGACTTGGTGGGCAAGCCACCGCCTAGAAGAAGGTTCTAGTCTCCTTCCATATTAGAACCAGTTTCCATGTTGAAATAGATATCTTGGAGGCTAAGTCAGGCAAGAGTTATATCCTTGTTTGACTCTTATTTGCTGAGCTGTTTATTACCCTTATTATTAATTATGAAATTAATATTATAAATAGGGTTTGGGCCTATCTGGTGGGCCCCATGTTTGAACCATTCTAGGTCTAATTAATGCCACATTAAATGTGTCCTTAAGGCTTACTTTTAGCCCATATCATTTGCCCCCCAACTTCTAGGAAAACTGATCAGGTTTTTCTTGAAGTTATAACGACCTTACTCGAGACTCGGGTCAGGGTTCACTGCTCGTGCGCGAGTATTTCCACAATATCGTTTTAACGTAAAGCGTGGAGCGACCGACGCGTTTACAATAATGTTGGGCGACATTAATTAGTGTTAGACGGCACTATACAGTGCTAACCAGCCTTAGACAACGTTTAAATAGTGTTAAACGATGCTAAACGGCATAATACGGCACTAACTGCACTAATCAGCGCTACACGGTGCTTAAATGACACTAATCGGTGCTAATCGGCACTAATCTGCGCTAACAAAAGAAGATCCGGGACAGTTGCAGCCTCTTTCGGGCAACTGGTCGGCCGATAGGAGGTCCTGGTCGGCTGCCAGGTGCTTCTGGTTGCCTGCTAGGTGCTCTTGGTCGGCCAGGGCCCTTCAGTGGCACCTGGTCGGCTGCCAGGTGCTCCTGGTTGCCCGGCAGGTTGACGGGAGACCCATGTTGACTTCAGCGATGCTAAACGAAGCTTAAACGACGTTTCAATCTACGTTAAACGATGTTGAATGGCATAGTACGGCACTACACGGTGCTGAACGACGCTAAACAGCGCTAAGTTGAAGATCGATGTTCGTTCCGGAAAGTAAAAAACCTTCAATAGAACCATCAAACGATCCAACCAACTGATGGGAGGTGCCAGGATAGGTGCCAGGAGGTCGGCTGGAGCCCCTTCGTGGTACCAGGTCGGCTGGAGGATGCTCCAGGTTGCCTGGGGGATGCTCCTGGTCGGCTGGAGCCCCTTCGTGGCACCAGGTCGGCTGGAGGATGCTCCTGGTTGCCTAGGGGATGCTCCTGGTCGGCTGGAGCCCCTCCGTGGCACCAAGTTGGCTGGAGGATGCTCCTGGTTGCCTTGTCTTGCCTCTCAGAGCTTTTTCGCAATGCCTGGAGTCCTGTTCTTGAATCACGTCCTCGACTTTTGGATGTTGTATACCTCCTTTCAGAGCATAATTAATCTCTTTGTTAGCGAGGCTAACCGATAGTGACTTATCTTCCTTAAACGTAATTAGCTCCTTAAGCTTAGATGAGTGCTTTGACAAAGCTTGTTGCTATATCTTCGCTTAAATCCTTCTTTTCTTTTCCAGAATCGTATGAATTGTTACAGTTCTTGTCAAATATAACAGATGAATTTCATCTATTTTCGTGTATAAACGATAGATAACCTACAAACACGAACAGGGCTGTGTTTCAACCTGGTATAGGAAGTCATCCATCTTCTATAAAAGAGTGAGAGGAGCCTTCATTTTCATTCACTCCACTTCTTCTCACTTCTGAAATTCTCTCTAAAGCTCTCAAGCTCTAAAGCTTTCAAGTTCTAGTTCCAAGTTCTAGTTTCAAGTTCGAGATCAAGATGGCAAATGGCAATCGTGCTCCAGCTTCGTCATTCTCTATGTCCGAGGCGATGTCCAAGTGAACCATGGCCAAAACTTTTCGAGGTAAACTTAGATTGCATCCTCCCTAATATATTGATCATCGATTTCATTCTTTATTAGACTTGTTGAATACTATGAGGGATGCATTCCCAAATAGTTCTGAATTAGCCTCGTACCATAGTCCGTGTAAGCTCGACAAGGATGATGTCGATAAAATTAAGAAGTTATATGGCTTCCCGGATGCGATCAAGGTCCGCCTTCCTGGCTTGGCGGACAGAACCTGTAATTGGCACCCAGAGAAGCTGTGTGTTTATAGGGGAGCCCTTGAAGCAGGTCTGAGATTCCCAGTCGATCAGTTCATCATCAGGCTTCTAGCAGAAATCCAGGTTCATCCCTGCCAGTTGTATCCTAATGCGTGGCGGGCTATTATCATTTTCATGCTAAGGTGCCGGGATCTAGACATCAAACCGACTACTACAATGTTCCGGAGTATATTCGCCATCAAGAATTCTTCCGAGGTTCAGAAAGGATGGGTTAGTATCCAGCACAGAACTAATGTTCCACATATTATGAATGCCTTCTCTTTCCCAGATTCCAATCATTCTTGGGACAGAGAGTTCATGATTCTGACATGGCGTGGTGGTGACTGGGGCCATTTCTTTGTGTCCAAGTTTGGGGAAGTGCAAGACGCGATGCATTTTGTGTGTGATCTTGACGAGAAAGAGCTAATTCACCGAGATAAATTACTTGCTGATGATGGCCGGACTCACTATAAAGTGTTCTTGACCGAGAAGAGACTTGTAGAAGCTGGCCTTAGCTTACTTTCTTCTGAGGGTAATTTTTTATTTGCACATTATGAACTCTGTTTGTTCTTATCCCGATATCTTTTCTGTTGCAATTTTAGTTGCTGAGGAATTAGACAACCGGCCCGAGAACCAACCGAGAGTCACTAGGAGGATGATCAAGAAAGCCGAGGCGGCTGGCGCCCAAACTGGGCCGAAGATGCCACAGTTCCTGTAGGGATGTTCTTCAAAGAGATCCTGAAATGCTGATGGGAGAGTCAAAACCCCCTTCATCCCTGGTTGGGGTATCTACGAACAAGACTCTGTCTTGGGATGCCCAGAGTCGGCCTTGGATTGGTCTAAGTTCAGCATCACTCCCCCTGATCTTTTGACAGTGACTACCGGGGACAAAACCGATGAGGCGGAGTTGCTAGGAGCTCAGGCCCTATATCAGGTCTTACACTCTTCATCTTAGATGTAATATTTTCATATAACTTATCATTGTAAATGTCTCACTGATTCCTTGTTTCAGGCCAATGCCCACTTCCAGGCCAGCACTCGCCTAGGCCGAGCATATCGAGATGAAAACGTGGCCTTAAAGAAGGACAAGGCAGCTTTTGATGAAAATGCCAAGACTTGGAGTCTAGGGCCATCCGGGCTGAAGCTGATGCTCATTCTCTTCGGAGATAGTATGACTCCTTGTACAACAAAAGGGCAGCTGACTACAAGTTGGTGGTGAAATCTTACCAGGAGTCTGAGGATTTCTTTCAACTTATAGATAAGCACGACGATGAAGTACGTCCGGGTATCATGTCTGTTGGCTGGGATAGAGCCGTCAATGCTGTGAGCAAGAGGCATCCAACTGTGGTTAACCCGAGGGAATTCCCAAGTCCTTATGGTCAGGTTGCTTCAGGCTCGGGAGCCAACCCAGTAGCCCAAACATCGGGTTCCGGCTCCAGGGGGAGTCGTCGCCGTTCTAGCTCCGGCTCCAGAGGGGGCGTCCAAGCTGCTATGGACGATTCAGTTTCCTCGGACTCTCGCGGGAAAAGGCCTATGTCCGCGCAGAAGGGTGGAGTAGCTCGCCGAGCAATTCCTCCAAATAGGGTGGTTCAGACTGAAGATAGCTCATCTTCTGAGAAGGAAGAGGTTGGAGTCACCAAGGCTGTGCCTCAACCAATGGTGGTGGCCGAATCGGATAATGGCCCTGACGAGGAAAGCTCGGAGGAAGAGAGCGGCGAAGAAGAGAGCGGTGAAGAAGAAAGTGGTGAAGAGGAGAGCGGTAAGGAGGAATCCTCGGATGAGTAGTTTGGATTGCTTTGTGGCTTTGCATGGCCTAGTTTAGCCGCATGTGGCTTTGTATTTCTAGCTTTCAATCAAGGTCCTTCGGGATCAAACTTTTATTTGCCTAAGCGATGTAACTTAACTGTCGGCCCTTCGGGGTCTTTATTTATGCACTTGTTTCTTTCATTCGTATGTTCATTTATTTTCGGTACTTAGTCTTTCTAGATTTACACTCAGCAGATGCTAGGTACATAAACAAAACATAGAATCATAGAATGGAAAACAAACTTGCATTAGTAACTCAAAATTGGTTCATCCCTTACATAGTTTACTACTATCCTACTCGGGGCACTATACCCTGGGATGGTTTCATCGAACCTTATTTCTACTTCTCCTACTAGATAGATAAAAAGCTATGTCCTTACTAGGATAGCTCAGACATAATAAATCTTCACGTTCAAAGCATGCCATGTGCGTGGCACTTCGTTCAAATCCAATGTTTCCAACTTGTAGGATCCTCGTCCTAATGTCTTCTTGACCCGATACGGCCCTTCCCAGTTAGGGGCTAATTTTCCCTTTTGGCTAACTCCAGAAGCCTCTATCTTTCTCAGAACCAGGTCGCCTTGTCGAAAGAACCTCTACTTAACCCTTTGGTTGTAGTGGAAGGATGCTCTCTTCTGATGCTCTGCATTTCGGGCGTTTGCTTCGTCCCTAACCTCATCAATCAGGTCTAAGGCAAGTCTCATGCCTTCTTCATTAGTCTCTTATTCATATGCCTCAACTCAAGGTGATGCATGCATAATTTCCACGGGCACAACTGCCTCGGCTCCATAAGCCAGCAAAAATGGGGTTGCTCCGGTTGTCACCTTACAAGTAGTACGGTAAGCCCAAAGTATAAGCAGCAACTCGTCCACCCAAGTGTTCCTTGAGCGTTCGACCCTCTTCTTCAGTCCATCAAGGATGATTCGATTGGCTACCTCAGCCTGTCCATTTGTTTGCGGATGTGCTACGGAAGTAAAACGAAGCTCAATAGCATTTTCCTCGCAATATTTCTTAAACTCTTCATTGTTGAACTGTGTCCCATTATCTGTCACAAGAATTCGTGGGATTCCATACCTGCAGATGATGTTCTCCCAAAAGAATTGGGCAACTTGTTTGGTGGTTATCTTGGCCAAGGGCTTAGCCTCAATCCACTTGGTGAAGTAGTCGATGGCCAATATCAAGAACTTCCTTTGTGATTGTTGGGTTCCGAGGCATAAAACGCAGCGGATAAACGTAAATAAAACAATAAATTTTCGAAACCCAAACCAGGATCCATGTATAATTATGAACAGATTATGGTGATAACAAATCATACCTTTAAAAACTTTACTTTCACGAACTCAACGGAGATCCTAGCTTTCACGATTTGTGTCTACCTCTCGGAAAACACCTCTATGGTATCCACACGAGCACACGGAATGGATATACTAGCTTCCTTTGATGATTCGAGATCTGCCTCCTTTTTGCTGCTACTCTTTTCTAGGGTTTTCCCAAAAAAAACGTAATGACCTATTAACCTATCATTATCTATTTATAATGACTGATTAATAGGCCCATAACAGCAAAGCCCAACCCTTGTAGGTATAGGATTAAATAATAAAACGAATTTCTATTATTTAATTAATAACTAAGTCATACTTAATTATTATGGGCAGAAATACTACTCTAATTCGAATTTATATTATCTCAATTAATTAAGTCTCACTTAATTAATATAATAAAATTCAAATAATCATCAATTAATTTAAATTCATAATTTAAATTAACTATTCCTTTAAATACTCAATGTGTGTGACCCTATAGGCTATTATTTAATTGGCAACAATTTTTATTCTCCAATAAAATTATAAACAATGAGCGGTATCTAGTAATACATCATTGCTACCCAATTAAACAATAATTAAATCGTGATTCGATAAAACCTTTCGTGATTAATGTCTCTGTGTAATATAATCCCTTTAACCAAATATTATAGATTAAACTCGAGGCATGTCTTTAGTCATCCTCTTCAACGTTTAATCCGGATTTACTTGATCAATGAGTAGACTATTAAAAACAAATCATTATTTGAGCACGACCATGCATTTTATAGTCTCACTCAATCAAGAGGCCAATAATATCTCTCCTAATTATAGGAGGGTTAAATCCTTTATCTATCATTCATATTTCTCATACGACTCATGATATACCCGATGTCCACTTTTATCATCACCCGGTCAAAGGTAACTTTTAATGTTGTCAAAGTATATTAATCCTCGTATAGAAATATAATGATCTCAAGTCAAAGGATCATTACACCATTACCACTGTGAGTCATTCTTATGACTTTATTAAACATGAAGAATCTCACTTGTGGGTCTGTCCAGTACCATGTACTCCTACATGTACCTATGTATTGACTTTAGTATCTCCATACTTATAACCAATGAGATGTGGTTATCTGTCAAACAACATACTAGTCCATCTGTATATTATCATTGTCCTATATAATTATACTTTGACTAGGGACATTTAAGAATATGATATATTATATAATCTCAAGTTCAAGTCATGTACTTAAACTATACAATGTGTATCATGATTCTAAGGACACTTATTATGCTAACAAATATATCGCAGTAATTAAAGTCATAATAAATACGTTTATTTAATAATCAAATGATATAAAGGTTTGTTCAAGAAACAATGTATTGCCTCTAGGGCACCTACACTAACAATCTCCCACTTGCACTAGAGCCAATCACCCATGTATCTAATACCCGTGGAACTAGTGTGACCATCGTGCTTTTGCTGCGACAAGCCTTTGGTCAGTGGATCTGCAATGTTATCATTTGTGTGCACTTTACATATGTGTATGTCACCCCTTTCATTAATCTTTCGAATGAGGTGATATCTCCTGAGTATATGTTTGGATCGGGAATGCGATCTAGGCTTTTTAGCCTGTGCAATGGCCCCATTATTATCGCAGTATAGATCAATGGGATCTGCAATCGATGGAACCACTTCCAAATTAGTAATGAATTTTCGAATCCAAACAGCCTCCTTAGCCGCTTCACAAGCTGCAATGTACTCAGCCTCCATTGTAGAATCAGCTACTATTTCTTGCTTTGAACTCTTCCAGCTTACAGCACCTCCGTTTAGACAAAACACAAAACCAGACTGTGATACAGTATCATCCCTGTCTATTTGGAAACTTGCATCGGTGTAACCTTTTACAACCAGTTTCTCCTCTCCTCCATACACCAAGAATGAATCTTTAGTCCTTTTCAGGTACTTTAGAATATTCTTGACTGCCGTCCAGTGACCTTCACCTGGATTAGACTGGTATCTGCTCGTCATGCTCAAAGCATACGAAACATCTGGGCGAGTACATACCATTGCATACATGATAGATCCAATTGCTGATGCATATGGAACCTTACTCATGTGGTCCTTCTCATCCAATGATTTCGGACACTGGTCTTTAGAGATCGTTATCCCTTGAGACACGGGGACATAACCCCTTTTTGCATTTTGCATACCAAAACGATGCAAAACCTTATCAATGTATGTACTATGACTTAGACCGATCATCCTTTTAGATCTATCTCTATAGATCCTCATTCCTAGAATGTAGGTTGCCTCTCCTAAGTCTTTCATAGAGAAATTGCTCCCTAACCAAGTCTTAACAGCCTTTAGAGAAGGTATGTCATTCCCCATTAGTAGTATATCATCAACATATAGTACTATAAATGCCACATGGCTCCCACTAACCTTCTTGTAAACACAAGGTTCATCCTCGTTTTGAATAAAGCCATAATCCTTGACTGTTTCATCAAAACGGATATTCCATCTCCTAGAGGCTTGCTTCAATCCATAAATGGATCGACGTAATTTACATACCTTGCCAACATTCTTTGGATCGACAAAACCTTCAGGTTGTGTCATGTACACATCCTCTTCAAGGCTTCCATTAAGGAAGGCTGTTTTGACATCCATTTGCCAGATTTCATAATCATGGAATGCTGCAATGGCAAGCAAAATCCTTATGGATTTGACCATAGCCACTGGTGAGAAAGTTTCATCATAGTCAATACCATGAATTTGTTTGAAACCTTTTGCAACCAGCCTCGCTTTATAGGTCTGAACATTTCCATCCATGTCAGTTTTCTTCTTGAAAACCCATTTGCACCCTACGGGTTTTACCCCTTCAGGTGGATCAACCAAATTCCATACTTGGTTTTCGTACATGGAATCCATCTCGGATTTCATGGCTTCAAGCCATCTCTTAGAGTCTGGACTGTTCATAGCATCTTGATATGTGAGAGGCTCATCTTCATCTATGAGCATCAAATCACCACATTGAGTCAAGAGAAATCCATATCTCTCTGGCTCATGGCGAATTCTACCAGATCTACGAATAACCTGTGTTTCTTGAGCATTATCATTATCATGCTCTTGTTCCACTTCAGGTTCAATGCTATTTTGTGGTTCTCGATCTTCATCGAGATCTATAGTTCTCCCACTGTTTCTTTTGGAAACAAAATCTCTTTCCATGAAGACAGCATCTCGAGCAATAAACACTTTTTGCTCAGAAGGACTATAAAAATAATACGCCTTTGTTTCACTAGGGTATCCCACAAAATTGCATTCTTCGGATTTAGGTCCAAGCTTGTCAGATACTTGACGTTTCACAAACGCCTTGCATCCCCAAACTTTCATAAAGCTCATGCCTGACCGTTTCTCCATCCATATCTCGTATGGAGTCTTTTGAACCTTCTTAGTAGGAACACGGTTAAGTGTGAAAGCCGTTGTTTCTAGAGCGTAACCCCAGAAATTAATTGGAAGATCTGTATGACTCATCATCGATCGTACCATGTCCAACGGGGTGCGATTTCTCCTCTCTGAAACTCCATTCCATTGAGGTGTGCCTGGCGGAGTGAGTTGTGATACAATACCACACTCTTTTAAATACTCTTTAAATTCGGTGCTTAGGTATTCACCCCCACGATCGGATCGTAAGATCTTAATACTTGCACCTCCGCCTATTTGTTTCTCTACTTCAGCTTTGTATTCTTTGAACTTTTCAAAGGAATCGGATTTATTCTTCATAAGATATACATATCTATATCTGCTGAAATCATCAGTAAATGTTATGAAGTAGTAGTAGCCTCCTCTAGCCATCACACGCATTGGACCACATACATCACTATGTATTAGCTCTAGACGTTCAGTAGCCCTTTGACCCTTACCAGTGAAAGGGGCTTTAGTCATCTTACCAAGCAAACAAGATTCGCATTCATCGTATGATTCAAAATCAAACTTATCCAAGTAGCCATCCTTATGTAATTTCGATATGCGTTTCTCATTTATACGGCCTAGACGACAATGCCAGAGGTATGTTTGATTTGAGTCATTAATTTTAAGTCATTTGTTTTCTATGTTACAGACAGGATTATCTAAATCAAGAACATATAAACCATTAAATAAACGCGCAACACCATAGGTTAAATCATTCAAAGCAAAAGAACAACTATTGTTCTTTATTGTAAACGAAAAACCTTTCTTGTCCAAACAAGAAACAGAAATAATGTTTCTGCGAATCGCAGGCACGTAAAAACAGTCTTCAAGTTCTTAAACAAGCCCAGAGGGCAAAGATAAATAATAAGTCCCTACAGCTAAAGCAGCAACTCTTGCTCCATTGCCTACTCGTAGGTCCACTTATCCCTTAGCCAAAGTCCTACTTCTATGCAGTTCCTGCACATTTATACAAATGTAAGAAGCACATCCAGTATCCAATACCCAAGATGTAGAAATAGACAGATTGACTTCTATAACATAAATACCTGATCCAGAAATCTGAACACCCTTCATTTTCTTCAGATCCTTCAAATAAGCTGGATAGTTTCTCTTCCAATGACCAGGCTTGTGGCAATAGTGACAATCACCTTTGTCAGCCTTTGTGACATCTCCCTTCGACTTTTTAGCCTTTTTGAAAGAGGGCTTAGAAGGACCAAGATCTTTTGATGCAACCTTTTTTTTGCCCTTCCATTTCCCCTTTCCCTTAGCACCTTTCTTGGCCACCATCATTATGGGAGCTTTCTCAGGTGCCTTGACCATATTTGCTTCAGTGGTCCTCAGCATGGCCAACAATTCCATAGGAGTCTTTTCTTGCTCAGTCATATTAAAAGTCATAATGAACTGAGTATAGTCGCTGTTCAAAGATTGCAAGATTATATCGACTTGAGCCTCTCGCTGAAGCGGGAAACCCAAACGAGCAAGGTAATCACAATACCCAATCATCTTTAGAACATGTGGTCCGACTTGTCCGTTGCCCTGCTTGCACGAGAAGAGTGCTTTGCTCGTGTTGAACTTTTCCACACGAGCCTGTGATTGAAACATCGTTGAAAGATGTTCAAACATAGTATAAGCATTCATATCAAAATGCTGCTTCTGAAGCTCAGCATCCATAGTGGCAAGCATAAGACAAGCCACATCAGTCGCATCATCAATATGCTTCTGATAAGCATTTTGTTGAGCAAGAGTGGCATTGGCAGCAGGGGCTGCCGGTGGAGGAATATCAATCACATAAGATTTCTTTTCCTGCATGAGAACAATTCTCAAATTCCTAGACCAGTCAAGGAAGTTTGATCCTGTCAGCTTGTCCTTCTCAAGGACTGATCGCACAGAGAAAGTGTTGTTTGTGTTTTGTGTCATTTGTTTTCTACAATGATAAAATGCATAAGATAAGTTAGATTGTTACAATAATTATGTTCAAGTGATTATGACATATTCATAATATATCTCCCACTATTTTTATCAAATTAATAGCCCTTACTATTAAATCGGAAAGAATATCCCATAAATCTTTCTAGTGAGCCAAGATCCATATTTCGTCATATCCTAAGTCAACCATTGGTAGTCCTTAAAACATGATTATTTAGGTAGACAATAGTTGTCAATTATATCATATATAATTCTTGGATAGTTTGGTGAACAACATTTGATCTTATCTATCTAATAGATTTTGAACCAAACTCTATGCTTCTAAGTTCATAATAGTTGAATATAACCATTTATTTTCACCTTATTATGACGACTCAGTTAAGTTAGACCCAATGATACAACGGCCGAATATAACCGCTTATATTCGTCACATCTCACCACGATAGACAGGAGTCCCCTGCCACTGGCTGTCATTCCCCTTATCGATCTAGGATTCAATGAGTGTTCATTCATTGGAAAGCATCCGATTAAAACTTAATATTTTGTTAAGGGGTTTAGAAAAAAAAAATTATAACGATCATGATCACATCATAAAGAGATCCTCAATTTTTCCTTGAATCAAATATTTCAAATTGACATCTTAAACTGTTCATTTCCCAGGTAGATGGAGGATCCCAATGGTCACACTTAATACCCATTAACCTTACGAATACGCATATCCGTTTTTGTCAGAAAATCCCAATTTTTGATATAAAAAATCCATATTTAATTCCGTGTTTTAAAAATCCATATTTCATAAACACAAGAATCTCATGATCGTTTGTTCATTTTAAAATCTTGAATCGTTACAGATTTTATCTTGTTTAGCATGGCAAGCATGGCATGGGTGATGTATCTAATACATGCATACAACATTAATCTAATTAAAGCATGCATCTTCTACTCTACACATACATTCCATACATCATATGTAAAGTGCATAAAGTAAACGTGCAATGGTTATGGCCCAATCCTATGTGATCTTTTCAAGCTAATGAAAAGATCAAGGTCAATCTATGGTGGATAAATATAAATACAATTTACAAGTCTTCATTCTTCTCTTTTCTTCTTGGTTGCTTCTCCTCATTGATCGTCCTTCAATCTTGAAGTACATTACATTGAATAATTGAATACAACCTATACTAATGTACTTACATAATAAAACTCGAGTTACATTTGAGGTTAAACAATTACAAGAATGAAGAAAACGACATGCAAGTCGTATTTATAAAACCATAAACCATTAAACTAAAGGTCTTAAGGCCATAACCAGCGCCATGCCCAAATAAACAATTAAGAATGAATAAACAAACATTGTGGGGGTCCGGGGGCGGCAGCCCCCGGGCGGCAGCCCCCGGCGAATTCGGGATTTTTTTTTAATTCCAGAAGGCTCGTCCTATTAAAAAACATCAATTTCTTAACAAAAGATCATATCTTTTAGCCTCTGCCGCCACTGCATCAAATACAGTTCTGGAAGCATGTATCATATACATTCAAATCATATACCAGTTTACAGATCGTTTCCATACACAATCTGTCTAACAGTTTATATCACTATATAAAACATACAACATACATAACATACAAAATCACATACTAATCAGTCATGGCAGATTATAAACATGCTTGTATCATTATATCATAATATACAACATAACAGAATCATATATGGATGACATAACATATTATAATCGACATATCTCATTACTGTATCATGGCAGATTCATATAACATGCATACATACATCGAATACAGTAAACATGTAACCAAATCAGTCCCTTATACACGTAGCTCTGATACCATTGTTGGGTTCCGAGGCGTAAAACGTAGCGGATAAACGTAAATAAAATAATAAATTTTCGAAACCCAAACCAGGATCCATGTATAATTATGAACAGATTATGGTGATAACGAATCATACCTTTAAAAACTTTACTTTCACGAACTCAACGGAGATCCTAGCTTTCACGATTTGTGTCTACCTCTCGGAAAACACCTATATGGTATCCACACGAGCACACGGAATGGATATACTAGCTTCCTTTGATGATTCGAGATCTGCCTCCTTTTTGCTGCTACTCTTTTCTAGGGTTTTCCCAAAAAAAAACGTAATGACCTATTAACCTATCATTATCTATTTATAATGACTGATTAATAGGCCCATAACAGCAAAGCCCAACCCTTGTAGGTATAGGATTAAATAATAAAACGAATTTCTATTATTTAATTAATAACTAAGTCATACTTAATTATTATGGGCAGAAATACTACTCTAATTCGAATTTATATTATCTCAATTAATTAAGTCTCACTTAATTAATATAATAAAATTCAAATAATCATCAATTAATTTAAATTCATAATTTAAATTAACTATTCCTTTAAATACTCAATGTGTGTGACCCTATAGGCTATTATTTAATTGGCAACAATTTTTATTCTCCAATAAAATTATAAACAATGAGCGGTATCTAGTAATACATCATTGCTACCCAATTAAACAATAATTAAATCGTGATTCGATAAAACCTTTCGTGATTAATGTCTCTGTGTAATATAATCCCTTTAACCAAATATTATAGATTAAACTCGAGGCATGTCTTTAGTCATCCTCTTCAACGTTTAATCCGGATTTACTTGATCAATGAGTAGACTATTAAAAACAAATCATTATTTGAGCACGACCATGCATTTTATAGTCTCACTCAATCAAGAGGCCAATAATATCTCTCCTAATTATAGGAGGGTTAAATCCTTTATCTATCATTCATATTTCTCATACGACTCATGATATACCCGATGTCCACTTTTATCATCACCCGGTCAAAGGTAACTTTTAATGTTGTCAAAGTATATTAATCCTCGTATAGAAATATAATGATCTCAAGTCAAAGGATCATTACACCATTACCACTGTGAGTCATTCTTATGACTTTATTAAACATGAAGAATCTCACTTATGGGTCTGTCCAGTACCATGTACTCCTACATGTACCTATGTATTGACTTTAGTATCTCCGTACTTATAACCAATGAGATGTGGTTATCTGTCAAACAACATACTAGTCTATCTGTATATTATCATTGTCCTATATAATTATACTTTGACTAGGGACATTTAAGAATATGATATATTATATAATCTCAAGTTCAAGTCATGTACTTAAACTATACAATGTGTATCATGATTCTAAGGACACTTATTATGCTAACAAATATATCGCAGTAATTAAAGTCATAATAAATACGTTTATTTAATAATCAAATGATATAAAGGTTTGTTCAAGAAACAATGTATTGCCTCTAGGGCACCTACACTAACAATCTCCCACTTGCACTAGAGCCAATCACCCATGTATCTAATACCCGTGGAACTAGTGTGACCATCGTGCTTTTGCTGCGACAAGCCTTTGGTCAGTGGATCTGCAATGTTATCATTTGTGTGCACTTTACATATGTGTATGTCACCCCTTTCATTAATCTTTCGAATGAGGTGATATCTCCTGAGTATATGTTTGGATCGGGAATGCGATCTAGGCTTTTTAGCCTGTGCAATGGCCCCATTATTATCGCAGTATAGATCAATGGGATCTGCAATCGATGGAACCACTTCCAAATTAGTAATGAATTTTCGAATCCAAACAGCCTCCTTAGCCGCTTCACAAGCTGCAATGTACTCAGCCTCCATTGTAGAATCAGCTACTATTTCTTGCTTTGAACTCTTCCAGCTTACAGCACCTCCGTTTAGACAAAACACAAAACCAGACTGTGATACAGTATCATCCCTGTCTATTTGGGAACTTGCATCGGTGTAACCTTTTACAACCAGTTTCTCCTCTCCTCCATACACCAAGAATGAATCTTTAGTCCTTTTCAGGTACTTTAGAATATTCTTGACTGCAGTCCAGTGACCTTCACCTGGATTAGACTGGTATCTGCTCGTCATGCTCAAAGCATACGAAACATCTGGGCGAGTACATACCATTGCATACATGATAGATCCAATTGCTGATGCATATGGAACCTTACTCATGTGGTCCTTCTCATCCAATGATTTCGGACACTGGTCTTTAGAGATCGTTATCCCTTGAGACACGGGGACATAACCCCTTTTTGCATTTTGCATACCAAAACGATGCAAAACCTTATCAATGTATGTACTATGACTTAGACCGATCATCCTTTTAGATCTATCTCTATAGATCCTCATTCCTAGAATGTAGGTTGCCTCTCCTAAGTCTTTCATAGAGAAATTGCTCCCTAACCAAGTCTTAACAGCCTTTAGAGAAGGTATGTCATTCCCCATTAGTAGTATATCATCAACATATAGTACTATAAATGCCACATGGCTCCCACTAACCTTCTTGTAAACACAAGGTTCATCCTCGTTTTGAATAAAGCCATACTCCTTGACTGTTTCATCAAAACGGATATTCCATCTCCTAGAGGCTTGCTTCAATCCATAAATGGATCGACGTAATTTACATACCTTGCCAACATTCTTTGGATCGACAAAACCTTCAGGTTGTGTCATGTACACATCCTCTTCAAGGCTTCCATTAAGGAAGGCTGTTTTGACATCCATTTGCCAGATTTCATAATCATGGAATGCTGCAATGGCAAGCAAAATCCTTATGGATTTGACCATAGCCACTGGTGAGAAAGTTTCATCATAGTCAATACCATGAATTTGTTTGAAACCTTTTGCAACCAGCCTCGCTTTATAGGTCTGAACATTTCCATCCATGTCAGTTTTCTTCTTGAAAACCCATTTGCACCCTACGGGTTTTACCCCTTCAGGTGGATCAACCAAATTCCATACTTGGTTTTCGTACATGGAATCCATCTCGGATTTCATGGCTTCAAGCCATCTCTTAGAGTCTGGACTGTTCATAGCATCTTGATATGTGAGAGGCTCATCTTCATCTATGAGCATCAAATCACCACATTGAGTCAAGAGAAATCCATATCTCTCTGGCTCATGGCGAATTCTACCAGATCTACGAATAACCTGTGTTTCTTGAGCATTATCATTATCATGCTCTTGTTCCACTTCAGGTTCAATGCTATTTTGTGGTTCTCGATCTTCATCGAGATCTATAGTTCTCCCACTGTTTCTTTTGGAAACAAAATCTCTTTCCATGAAGACAGCATCTCGAGCAATAAACACTTTTTGCTCAGAAGGACTATAAAAATAATACGCCTTTGTTTCACTAGGGTATCCCACAAAATTGCATTCTTCGGATTTAGGTCCAAGCTTGTCAGATACTTGACGTTTCACAAACGCCTTGCATCCCCAAACTTTCATAAAGCTCATGCCTGACCGTTTCTCCATCCATATCTCGTATGGAGTCTTTTGAACCTTCTTAGTAGGAACACGGTTAAGTGTGAAAGCCGTTGTTTCTAGAGCGTAACCCCAGAAATTAATTGGAAGATCTGTATGACTCATCATCGATCGTACCATGTCCAACGGGGTGCGATTTCTCCTCTCTGAAACTCCATTCCATTGAGGTGTGCCTGGCGGAGTGAGTTGTGATACAATACCACACTCTTTTAAATACTCTTTAAATTCGGTGCTTAGGTATTCACCCCCACGATCGGATCGTAAGATCTTAATACTTGCACCTCCGCCTATTTGTTTCTCTACTTCAGCTTTGTATTCTTTGAACTTTTCAAAGGAATCGGATTTATTCTTCATAAGATATACATATCTATATCTACTGAAATCATCAGTAAATGTTATGAAGTAGTAGTAGCCTCCTCTAGCCATCACACGCATTGGACCACATACATCACTATGTATTAGCTCTAGACGTTCAGTAGCCCTTTGACCCTTACCAGTGAAAGGGGCTTTAGTCATCTTACCAAGCAAACAAGATTCGCATTCATCGTATGATTCAAAATCAAACTTATCCAAGTAGCCATCCTTATGTAATTTCGATATGCGTTTCTCATTTATATGGCCTAGACGACAATGCCAGAGGTATGTTTGATTTGAGTCATTAATTTTAAGTCATTTGTTTTCTATGTTACAGACAGGATTATCTAAATCAAGAACATATAAACCATTAAATAAACGCGCAACACCATAGGTTAAATCATTCAAAGCAAAAGAGCAACTATTGTTCTTTATTGTAAACGAAAAACCTTTCTTGTCCAAACAAGAAACAGAAATAATGTTTCTGCGAATCGCAGGCACGTAAAAACAGTCTTCAAGTTCTTAAACAAGCCCAGAGGGCAAAGATAAATAATAAGTCCCTACAGCTAAAGCAGCAACTCTTGCTCCATTGCCTACTCGTAGGTCCACTTATCCCTTAGCCAAAGTCCTACTTCTCTGCAGTTCCTGCACATTTATACAAATGTAAGAAGCACATCCAGTATCCAATACCCAAGATGTAGAAATAGACAGATTGACTTCTATAACATAAATACCTGATCCAGAAATCTGAACACCCTTCATTTTCTTCAGATCCTCCAAATAAGCTGGACAGTTTCTCTTCCAATGACCAGGCTTGTGGCAATAGTGACAATCACCTTTGTCAGCCTTTGTGACATCTCCCTTCGACTTTTTAGCCTTTTTGAAAGAGGGCTTAGAAGGACCAAGATCTTTTGATGCAACCTTTTTTTTGCCCTTCCATTTCCCCTTTCCCTTAGCACCTTTCTTGGCCACCATCATTATGGGAGCTTTCTCAGGTGCCTTGACCATATTTGCTTCAGTGGTCCTCAGCATGGCCAACAATTCCATAGGAGTCTTTTCTTGCTCAGTCATATTAAAAGTCATAATGAACTGAGTATAGTCGTTGTTCAAAGATTGCAAGATTATATCGACTTGAGCCTCTCGCTGAAGCGGGAAACCCAAACGAGCAAGGTAATCACAATACCCAATCATCTTTAGAACATGTGGTCCGACTTGTCCGTTGCCCTGCTTGCACGAGAAGAGTGCTTTGCTCGTGTTGAACTTTTCCACACGAGCCTGTGATTGAAACCTCGTTGAAAGATGTTCAAACATAGTATAAGCATTCATATCAAAATGCTGCTTCTGAAGCTCAGCATCCATAGTGGCAAGCATAAGACAAGCCACATCAGTCGCATCATCAATATGCTTCTGATAAGCATTTTGTTGAGCAAGAGTGGCATTGGCAGCAGGGGCTGCCGGTGGAGGAATATCAATCACATAAGATTTCTTTTCCTGCATGAGAACAATTCTCAAATTCCTAGACCAGTCAAGGAAGTTTGATCCTGTCAGCTTGTCCTTCTCAAGGACTGATCGCACAGAGAAAGTGTTGTTTGTGTTTTGTGTCATTTGTTTTCTACAATGATAAAATGCATAAGATAAGTTAGATTGTTACAATAATTATGTTCAAGTGATTATGACATATTCATAATATATCTCCCACTATTTTTATCAAATTAATAGCCCTTACTATTAAATCGGAAAGATTATCCCATAAATCTTTCTAGTGAGCCAAGATCCATATTTCGTCATATCCTAAGTCAACCACTGGTAGTCCTTAAAACATGATTATTTAGATAGACAATAGTTGTCAATTATATCATATATAATTCTTGGATAGTTTGGTGAACAACATTTGATCTTATCTATCTAATAGATTTTGAACCAAACTCTATGCTTCTAAGTTCATAATAGTTGAATATAACCATTTATTTTCACCTTATTATGACGACTCAGTTAAGTTAGACCCAATGATACAACGGCCGAATATAACCGCTTATATTCGTCACATCTCACCACGATAGACAGGAGTCCCCTGCCACTGGCAGTCATTCCCCTTATCGATCTAGGATTCAATGAGTGTTCATTCATTGGAAAGCATCCGATTAAAACTTAATATTTTGTTAAGGGGTTTAGAAAAAAAAAATTATAACGATCATGATCACATCATAAAGAGATCCTCAATTTTTCCTTGAATCAAATATTTCAAATTGACATCTTAAACTGTTCATTTCCCAGGTAGATGGAGGATCCCAATGGTCACACTTAATACCCATTAACCTTACGAATACGCATATCCGTTTTTGTCAGAAAATCCCAATTTTTGATATCAAAAATCCATATTTAATTCCGTGTTTTAAAAATCCATATTTCATAAACACAAGAATCTCATGATCGTTTGTTCATTTTAAAATCTTGAATCGTTACAGATTTTATCTTGTTTAGCATGGCAAGCATGGCATGGGTGATGTATCTAATACATGCATACAACATTAATCTAATTAAAGCATGCATCTTCTACTCTACACATACATTCCATACATCATATGTAAAGTGCATAAAGTAAACGTGCAATGGTTATGGCCCAATCCTATGTGATCTTTTCAAGCTAATGAAAAGATCAAGGTCAATCTATGGTGGATAAATATAAATACAATTTACAAGTCTTCATTCTTCTCTTTTCTTCTTGGTTGCTTCTCCTCATTGATCGTCCTTCAATCTTGAAGTACATTACATTGAATAATTGAATACAACCTATACTAATGTACTTACATAATAAAACTCAAGTTACATTTGAGGTTAAACAATTACAAGAATGAAGAAAACGACATGCAAGTCGTATTTATAAAACCATAAACCATTAAACTAAAGGTCTTAAGGCCATAACCAGCGCCATGCCCAAATAAACAATTAAGAATGAATAAACAAACATTGTGGGGGTCCGGGGGCGGTAGCCCCCGGGCGGCAGCCCCCGGCGAATTCGGGATTTTTTTTTTTAATTCCAGAAGGCTCGTCCTATTAAAAAACATCAATTTCTTAACAAAAGATCATATCTTTTAGCCTCTGCCGCCACTGCATCAAATACAGTTCTGGAAGCATGTATCATATACATTCAAATCATATACCAGTTTACAGATCGTTTCCATACACAATCTGTCTAACAGTTTATATCACTATATAAAACATACAACATACATAACATACAAAATCGCATACTAATCCATCATGGCAGATTATAAACATGCTTGTATCATTATATCATAATATACAACATAACAGAATCATATATGGATGACATAACATATTATAATCGACATATCTCATTACTGTATCATGGCAGATTCATATAACATGCATACATACATCGAATACAGTAAACATGTAACCAAATCAGTCCCTTATACACGTAGCTCTGATACCATTGTTGGGTTCCGAGGCGTAAAACGCAGCGGATAAACGTAAATAAAACAATAAATTTTCGAAACCCAAACCAGGATCCATGTATAATTATGAACAGATTATGGTGATAACGAATCATACCTTTAAAAACTTTACTTTCACGAACTCAACGGAGATCCTAGCTTTCACGATTTGTGTCTACCTCTCGGAAAACACCTCTATGGTATCCACACGAGCACACGGAATGGATGTACTAGCCTCCTTTGATGATTCGAGATCTGCCTCCTTTTTGCTGCTACTCTTTTCTAGGGTTTTCCCAAAAAAAACGTAATGACCTATTAACCTATCATTATCTATTTATAATGACTGATTAATAGGCCCATAACAGCAAAGCCCAACCCTTGTAGGTATAGGATTAAATAATAAAACGAATTTCTATTATTTAATTAATAACTAAGTTATACTTAATTATTATGGGCAGAAATACTACTCTAATTCGAATTTATATTATCTCAATTAATTAAGTCTCACTTAATTAATATAATAAAATTCAAATAATCATCAATTAATTTAAATTCATAATTTAAATTAACTATTCCTTTAAATACTCAATGTGTGTGACCCTATAGGCTATTATTTAATTGGCAACAATTTTTATTCTCCAATAAAATTATAAACAATGAGCGGTATCTAGTAATACATCATTGCTACCCAATTAAACAATAATTAAATCGTGATTCGATAAAACCTTTGGTGATTAATGTCTCTGTGTAATATAATCCCTTTAACCAAATATTATAGATTAAACTCGAGGCATGTCTTTAGTCATCCTCTTCAACGTTTAATCCAGATTTACTTGATCAATGAGTAGACTATTAAAAACAAATCATTATTTGAGCACGGCCATGCATTTTATAGTCTCACTCAATCAAGAGGCCAATAATATCTCTCCTAATTATAGAAGGGTTAAATCCTTTATCTATCATTCATATTTCTCATACGACTCATGATATACCCGATGTCCACTTTTATCATCACCCGGTCAAAGGTAACTTTTAATGTTGTCAAAGTATATTAATCCTCGTATAGAAATATAATGATCTCAAGTCAAAGGATCATTACACCATTACCACTGTGAGTCATTCTTATGACTTTATTAAACATGAAGAATCTCACTTGTGGGTCTGTCCAGTACCATGTACTCCTACATGTACCTATGTATTGGCTTTAGTATCTCCATACTTATAACCAATGAGATGTGGTTATCTGTCAAACAACATACTAGTCTATCTGTATATTATCATTGTCCTATATAATAATACTTTGACTAGGGACATTTAAGAATATGATATATTATATAATCTCAAGTTCAAGTCATGTACTTAAACTATACAATGTGTATCATGATTCTAAGGACACTTATTATGCTAACAAATATATCGCAGTAATTAAAGTCATAATAAATACGTTTATTTAATAATCAAATGATATGAAGGTTTGTTCAAGAAATAATGTATTGCCTCTAGGGCACCTACACTAATAGTGATGATGCCACGGGAAAAGGACCAAGTATATCCATTCCCCACATTGCAAACGGAATTGGAGAGTTAATCGAAGTTAACATCTCAGGCGGCTGCCTTACCATCGGAGCGTGCTTTTGGCATCTGTCACACTTCTTAACATAATTTTGTGCATCGGCCAACATCTCTGGCCAATAGAATCCTAGTCGAGTGATCTTGTGAGCTAAGGCTCTGCCCCCCAAGTGTTGCCCACAGATCCCTCCATGAACTTCCTCCAATGCTTCCTTTGCCTCTTGGGGCCTTAAACACTTCAAGTACGGGATGACAAACGATCTCTTGTACAGGATGCCTTCGACCAGGGCATATCTCAATACTCTTACTGACAGCTTTCGTGCCTCCAAGGCACTGTCAAGGAGCCATCCACTTTCTAGGTGGGCTTTGATAGGATCAATCCAGCAACCTCCCATATCAATCGGAGCCACCAATTTTGAGTTGATGGTCGGGGCCTTCAAGACCTCAAAGTAGACACTTCCTGCGTAATTCACTATCTCAGAAGAAGCGAACTTAGACAGGGATGTGCTCCACATAGCACTCATCAAACTAGGTCATAACTGCTTTCACAACCCTTAGATACTTTGCCATAGTTTCATCCTTGGCCTCAAACTCTCCATTCACTTGTGATACCTGTGACAGCCCCAAATCCGGGGTCATGAATTTGGGCCATCATGAACCAACTTCCACTCAAATTCAATATCTCTTGGGTTTTTTTTTTTTAAATACTTATACAATTGACCCCACAGTAATATACACACACACACCAGTCATATGCTCAGAGAACAACATTCACCATAATAAGAGTTTAGAATTTAAAAAGTTAATACAACCCAGAATCATACTTCAGTACATTGTTGAGTGATGCTTCTACAAGAAGCATTTCAACAACCAAATTTATTACAATCTTTCAAACTTACACACTTAATATACATAAGCTCACTAAACCCCTTGCGCTGGTCGTCTACCTCGGGGACTGATGCTAACGAACTCTCAGTAGGTCGCCTTTCCCTTACCCTCTTGCGGGGCGTTCTGCGTAGTATTGGCATACCTAGCTGTATATAGATAAGTAGCAAGAGTGAGCTATAATAGCTCAGCAAGATAACATTGAAAGCTAGAATTTAAAATGTAACCAAGTATACATGTATATACATATGTAGGCAGTAACCAATTTATAAACTTTAAGAAAGAATAAAACTTTTATTTAATAATACATCATCCACTTACTATTATAAGAAAGAAATCTAATGTAATACAGTATCAGTTTCTCTTCTTAAATATTATAACAATCAATATACCCTTTTGGTATAGTATTATAAAATAACATAAATACTTGAATAAATCCCTCACTATCATCTTCTCATTTCCCTCCTGTACAGTAATTTTATAAATTAATATAAAATCAGTTTCTCTTCATCTATATCAAAAATTTCATCATTTCATATCATCTTTCTGTTTTCAGTTATAGAAATCTGAAAACCATTTTCAATTCTCTTTCAAGTTTTGGGGATCTATACTGGCGCCAGATACGTAGGACGATGATCAGTCGCCTGACCGTATCCGCTCTCTGTTTACTACTAGTAGAAGGAATGAAGGCACCTGCTAACATCATCCCTGGAGGAAGGCACCTGCTAACATCCTCCTGGAGGAAGGCACCTGCTAACATCCTCCCTTGGCATCTTCGTGCCGAATCATGAATACTAGACTATGTCGCACACAGCCCTGACATAGCCTCTTATGCAAGTTTGTTGCTAATCCCCCTTTTTATAAGATCATTATTCAATTTATCAACACCATTTCACATTTCCATATGTCATTCACTTATCTCATTTCCATTCTCGCACATTACTTCTATAAAATATATGTATATAACATACACTAAAAGAATGTTTATGATATAGCATTATAAATCATATAACCCTAGATAACAACTGATACCATTCTCTTTCATATTTCTTTTACCCTAGAGCATATTCGCTCCATTCATAATCATCTCTATATTCATATTTCAGAAAACATATTCATCTCTCTTTAACTTCCCACAATCAAGAAAATATATTCTTTGCAATATAGCAACAAAAGCATCACATATACATAAATATATTCCATGATATCATTATTATTCCGAAGATAAATAATTTTTAAAGTAGGGATAGAAGGATCTTGCCTCGATTTCTGTATCCTGACAGTGGGGCTGGTTCCTCCTCCGGAATTTCTATAAACACAAAAGGACCGTCATTAGAACACTACATCTCTTACTCACTATCCTCTTGTATAACAAAACCCTTTACACTTCTACATATGTTTAATGTGTTATTATTATCCCAAAGGTTCAAGAACTTAACCATTTATAAGCTCAATCGAAGTTTCAGGGGTTTTTACCATTTCCCCTAACAACCACACTCGACTGTAATATTTCTTATAAATTTTAGAATTCGAATTTTAATGCAAGGTCAACTGGTATTAGTTCTTTGACCACACTACTACCATATCCCAAAATTTCGTGGCTTTTAAACATGTTAAAGTATGATAACTATAACCTCAAATTTGGTACAATTACGCTTTCTCGACTTTCGAACGTCTTTCACTAAAACTGACTTTTCTCCTAAACCGTACGTCAGATTTTAACGCACCTTATATCAAAACGATCTATGAACTAAGCTCTATCATTTCATGGTCACTAAGTGTGCTAGACAGTAAGGTACCGTACTGCATTGGTGTCCAAAAACAGGGCAGTTCGTAGTTCTAACGAAAATCGGACATTATAACTGCTGTAATTTCATACTTTCCAAAATTTCACCACTCCAAAACCCTCATTCCATACTCCTTTCAGACCCTACACCATGTGGGCTACCTCCCAACCATGGTTACAAGTTCACAACAAACTTCCCATGTCCATTCCAACCATTTATATCACAAAATCATCATAACTTAACATTTATATTAACTAACCACTAACCATCTCAAAAATCATCATAAATACAAAGGGGAAAGGATTGTTATACCTCTAAGAAGCTTGAAGAACACTTAATAAGCTTTGGGTACTCCTTAAACACTCCTAATATAGCTTGAATCAACTAAATAAACCATTAAAACAAAGTTAATTCCAAGGTTTCACTATTCATCAAGCAACTTTGAGAATTTCTTTACCTTACTAAACAATGATGGATGGCTATGAAACTTGGTGGGTGATCCTTCCTATCCTCCAAGAAGCTCCATGAATTATCCCTTGATTTGTTGTTAATGTTTGCTAGGGTTTTGTTTTTTTTTTTTTATTTTTTTTTTGGAAAGTGCCGAATGGTTTAATGGAAATGGGGGAGAGAATTTTGTGTTTTGTTGTGTTGGTCTTGTCTTAATCTTGATCTTCTAGCTTACCTTGGAAGCTTAGTTAGATATTTTGTGGTTAAAACTATGTGAAAATACTAATCTACCCTTAACTAGTGTTAGTGGAATGTGATGTAATCTTAATGATCTCATCTCTTGTTTTTCTAGATTTTCTAAGTGAAATGCTAAGTACATTGATAAATAATGTGGTATGTATCCTTGCTATATGACTAATCTTGGTTGCTTGGTTTCCATATTCGTCTAATTGTGGTTCGTTTCGAATGTACCTCATTATCTCAGTGGTTTTGAAATAATTTAACAATCCAAATTCCATTGGTATTCTCTTAACTTAAAAATCCCCTGGCTCAATTCTAAATTCACTAATCCCTCAATATATAATCCTTATAATGTTTCCATGCTCCTTAGTGTCCAATAGAAGCTTATTCGAAATCAAAATCCTCAAAATTTCATGCTTCAGGAATTTCTGAAATCTAACGTCATTTCGAGTCACTTATTTCCATTGTACAACACTACTATGGTTTCTGTTTATTCATTTTATGTTTCCATTATAAAGTACCTATATACCATTTCTCTAAATCCTCGAAATTTACTATTCATAGGATCACTGTAGCATTGCCAAAGTTAGGGTTATTACATCCTTCCCTCCTTAAAAGGATTCCGTCCCGGAATCACGTCAAAATTGTCCATAGATACCCTTTTTATCTACACCTTATAACTTCTATATCACTTTCTCCATCCTTTTTCCTTCATAATATCTCTATCTTGTTTGCGCAGAATTACACCAACATAAACTTGCTTGTCATTCATCAACATTCCTCTTTTAATTATGGGTATCGGCCACTACATTGGCCTCTCCTGACTGGTAGTGTATCTCACTTATGGTTTATTCCTATATTGATCTCTATCATGACATAAAATATACATATTTCGCTCTTATTATATCTTGGCTCTGTAAAATCTTCCAGAAATCCGACTAGAATAAGATTCTTTGAAACAATTATAAGAAAATATTACCTATAATATATATTTCCTGTTCGTATTTAAATGAGTCTATGGTTTACCCCCAAAATACTATTATTCTCCTTTTTATAGAATTTCTAACCCCTAACAGATACTGATTTTCCTTATCTAGATTATCAACCTACCTATACCATTCATTGACCACATTGATTCCTAACCAAACGTTTACATTAAAAATTTAAATACTAGAAAAATGTTCACCTGCATCTGTATCCGGCTTTCTTAATGCCTCCCCTAAAGTCATATTGTACACCCTGGCAGTAGGTTTATTTGAAGCAGTCACACTCTGTTCTGGCACGGATGATCCCCCGGAACGACAATCTCTGGCAATATGTCCTAGTTTCCCACACTGGTAACACTTGATGTCCCTCTTAGGATTGGTATTAGCAGATGGGCACTGGCTAAAATAATGTCCTTTTTGTCCACAGTTATAGCAGCTTATTTCTAACGCTTTACACACTCCCGTATGCTTCCTACCACACGTGTTACAGTCTGGAAATGGTGTTCGAGATTGACTAGATTGAAAAGTTCATGTGGATCTACCACCCTGATTCACAGTCTCACTGGTAGTCTTATTATTTCCTGACTTTCCTCCAAACTGGGGTTTTTGCCCTTTACCAAATTTGTTAAAATAGCTTCCCTCACTTGAACCTCCCTTCTGACCTTCAAATTTTCTTTTCTTACTCTCTCGTCCTATTTGAGTCTGTTCACTCTCAGCTTCGATAATAGATGCTTTCTGAACCACCGCAGCATAATCGGTCAACTCAAATGGTGCCACTCTAGTACGTAGCCATGGTTTCAATCCTTGTTGAAACCTCTTCGCTCGTTGCTCTTCAGTACGCACAAATTCTGGAACAAACCTAGACAGTTCGGTAAATTTCGTTTCATACTCAGCCACTGATAGGTTTTCCTGCTTTAGTTCCAAAAATTTAATTTCCATCTGATTCTCCAAATACCTAGGGGAATATTTGTCTAGAAATACCCTAGTGAAACGCTCCCAAGTTATCACTCCCGCTCCTTCCAAATTCTTTTTAGCTTCCCACCAGTAATTTGCCTCTCCCTTTAGGAGGTAGGCTGCAAAAACTGTCTTCTGATCTTCCTCTACCCTCAGTATCTCAAAAGCCTTTTCCATCTCTTTCAGCCATGCCCTGGCTGCTACCGGGTTAGTGGTTCCCTCAAATTCTGGGGGTTTTAGTGACTTAAAAGCACGAAAGGAGTTAGCTGCCTGGTTGGGAAGAACAGGTGGTTGTGGTGGATTCTGTGGATTAGCTAAATTCTGCCTCATTAGTTCCATAAATTGGTTAAAAAGGTTACCACCCTGACTTCCCTGTTGGCCAGTTGATTCGTCTTCTTCTTCCTCACGATCTTGTTCATTATGAGCGTTTTCATCCTGCCTATTCTGACTTGCTTCCTCTCTATCATTTTCCCTTGCATTCATTCTATTATTACGCTTAGGCGGCATGATTCTGTATATAATAATATTCTTCATTAATCACCCAAATTTAGGGTACAATATACATCATTTCCATATATGCACAACTATATCATTAGTTAATCTTATTTATGCATCCCAGTATTTTAAATTCACACAAGTAATATTTAATCATAATATCACTTTGACAAATAAGCTTAGTACCTTTAGCACAATAACCTTTTCATTTAAGTCAATCACCTCATGTATACCAATATTTCTGAATCTCAACATTTAATATCAAAATACAATAAAATTAGGCAAAGTACATAAACTTCATTAATTTACATAAATATTTTACAACTTGGGTACAACATCTTTTACTACTAATATCATACATTATAAAGTACAAGGTTCGAAACCCCAAAAGCATAACTGTACATACTAACTCGCTACAACAAAAGCACTACTAGCTGTCCTCTAATCAGACTGGGATTAAGACAGTAAACAACTAACCTAATCCCCAAAATGACATCCACAAGATGACTAGTCTGATTAGTATCCGAAACTACTACTCCTAATCATGGTAACGACGCCCTGATAACGTCCCTGATCTGTGCTACCATAGTGGTGACTGTATCAACTATATGAGCCCTCCATACTGGATCCCCTCTGTCTCCCAACATCGTCCTAATGTCACCGAGTGCCCGTAGCTCGATACTGACTATGCTCAAATTCAACCCATCTGGTATCACACCTCCTCCTCCTCTCGCCCTGTCTAACCTCTGTATAAGCGTATCTATAGTCCGACGGGACTCATCCAGCTGTCCCTGAAGGGCAAAGTACTCTGACAAGAAAATAGCTGGCAACTGGCCAGCTGGAAACATAGGTGCCTCCTGAGGTGGCATAGCATCTGGGGGAGGTACATCTACAAGTGGGGGTGCATCCACTGGTGGAGGTGGTGGTGGTGCAAATGGTGGAGATGGAGGAACTGGCTCTGTGTCCGCATCCTCGGAAGGGTCATCCTCCAACTCATCCTCTGACATGATAAAGTGTCCCGGTGGAGTGAACTGCTCAGCTGGATCCTCAAAAGGGTCGGGGCTAGGTAAAGGAGATGGAACTGGGACAGGTGGGACAGGAGTAGGAGTCACGTGAATGTCCCTCCACTCAATCGGCTCCTCAGGTATAATAGATAACCTAGGCCTCTTACGTAAAGGCATCTCCTCCTCAGGAATATCCGTCCGCACTCGGGAAGGTCCGGCCCCATCAGGTCCTACATATGGTCTACCAGAATATGGCACTATGGCCACAGCATCCCTCTGCCTGCGCTCCTCAGCCTCCTCCCTCAGTCTCTGCTCATATCTCTCTCTAGCACTCGCCCGTCGTCTCTCCCTGAGGTCATCAATAGCATACTCTGGAACCTCTACACCTACCAGCAACAAATCTCTAATCTCCTGCTCGGGTAGTCCTAGCCACTGGGGGTCTCGGCTCGGCTCACCCATCTCACGAACATGACTGGGCTCTCCCATCTCCTCTCCCTATAAGGTAAACATAAACTATATTAGTAATAATTTATAAAATTATAATCAATGCTTAAAAATAAAACTACCTGCGATATACCACCCTTGAACTTGATGGAAGTTCAAAATTTAATATTATAAATGATACAATATTATTATCACTCTTGTTCCTGAGCATTATGACTCTTAGCTCTGATACCAACTGTGACAGCCCCAAATCCGGGGTCATGAATTTGGGCCATCATGAACCAACTTCCACTCAAATTCAATATCTCTTGGGTTTTTTTTTTTAAATACTTATACAATTGACCCCACAGTAATATACACACACACACCAGTCATATGCTCAGAGAACAACATTCACCATAATAAGAGTTTAGAATTTAAAAAGTTAATACAACCCAGAATCATACTTCAGTACATTGTTGAGTGATGCTTCTACAAGAAGCATTTCAACAACCAAATTTATTACAATCTTTCAAACTTACACACTTAATATACATAAGCTCACTAAACCCCTTGCGCTGGTCGTCTACCTCGGGGACTGATGCTAACGAACTCTCAGTAGGTCGCCTTTCCCTTACCCTCTTGCGGGGCGTTCTGCGTAGTATTGGCATACCTAGCTGTATATAGATAAGTAGCAAGAGTGAGCTATAATAGCTCAGCAAGATAACATTGAAAGCTAGAATTTAAAATGTAACCAAGTATACATGTATATACATATGTAGGCAGTAACCAATTTATAAACTTTAAGAAAGAATAAAACTTTTATTTAATAATACATCATCCACTTACTATTATAAGAAAGAAATCTAATGTAATACAGTATCAGTTTCTCTTCTTAAATATTATAACAATCAATATACCCTTTTGGTATAGTATTATAAAATAACATAAATACTTGAATAAATCCCTCACTATCATCTTCTCATTTCCCTCCTGTACAGTAATTTTATAAATTAATATAAAATCAGTTTCTCTTCATCTATATCAAAAATTTCATCATTTCATATCATCTTTCTGTTTTCAGTTATAGAAATCTGAAAACCATTTTCAATTCTCTTTCAAGTTTTGGGGATCTATACTGGCGCCAGATACGTAGGACGATGATCAGTCGCCTGACCGTATCCGCTCTCTGTTTACTACTAGTAGAAGGAATGAAGGCACCTGCTAACATCATCCCTGGAGGAAGGCACCTGCTAACATCCTCCTGGAGGAAGGCACCTGCTAACATCCTCCCTTGGCATCTTCGTGCCGAATCATGAATACTAGACTATGTCGCACACAGCCCTGACATAGCCTCTTATGCAAGTTTGTTGCTAATCCCCCTTTTTATAAGATCATTATTCAATTTATCAACACCATTTCACATTTCCATATGTCATTCACTTATCTCATTTCCATTCTCGCACATTACTTCTATAAAATATATGTATATAACATACACTAAAAGAATGTTTATGATATAGCATTATAAATCATATAACCCTAGATAACAACTGATACCATTCTCTTTCATATTTCTTTTACCCTAGAGCATATTCGCTCCATTCATAATCATCTCTATATTCATATTTCAGAAAACATATTCATCTCTCTTTAACTTCCCACAATCAAGAAAATATATTCTTTGCAATATAGCAACAAAAGCATCACATATACATAAATATATTCCATGATATCATTATTATTCCGAAGATAAATAATTTTTAAAGTAGGGATAGAAGGATCTTGCCTCGATTTCTGTATCCTGACAGTGGGGCTGGTTCCTCCTCCGGAATTTCTATAAACACAAAAGGACCGTCATTAGAACACTACATCTCTTACTCACTATCCTCTTGTATAACAAAACCCTTTACACTTCTACATATGTTTAATGTGTTATTATTATCCCAAAGGTTCAAGAACTTAACCATTTATAAGCTCAATCGAAGTTTCAGGGGTTTTTACCATTTCCCCTAACAACCACACTCGACTGTAATATTTCTTATAAATTTTAGAATTCGAATTTTAATGCAAGGTCAACTGGTATTAGTTCTTTGACCACACTACTACCATATCCCAAAATTTCGTGGCTTTTAAACATGTTAAAGTATGATAACTATAACCTCAAATTTGGTACAATTACGCTTTCTCGACTTTCGAACGTCTTTCACTAAAACTGACTTTTCTCCTAAACCGTACGTCAGATTTTAACGCACCTTATATCAAAACGATCTATGAACTAAGCTCTATCATTTCATGGTCACTAAGTGTGCTAGACAGTAAGGTACCGTACTGCATTGGTGTCCAAAAACAGGGCAGTTCGTAGTTCTAACGAAAATCGGACATTATAACTGCTGTAATTTCATACTTTCCAAAATTTCACCACTCCAAAACCCTCATTCCATACTCCTTTCAGACCCTACACCATGTGGGCTACCTCCCAACCATGGTTACAAGTTCACAACAAACTTCCCATGTCCATTCCAACCATTTATATCACAAAATCATCATAACTTAACATTTATATTAACTAACCACTAACCATCTCAAAAATCATCATAAATACAAAGGGGAAAGGATTGTTATACCTCTAAGAAGCTTGAAGAACACTTAATAAGCTTTGGGTACTCCTTAAACACTCCTAATATAGCTTGAATCAACTAAATAAACCATTAAAACAAAGTTAATTCCAAGGTTTCACTATTCATCAAGCAACTTTGAGAATTTCTTTACCTTACTAAACAATGATGGATGGCTATGAAACTTGGTGGGTGATCCTTCCTATCCTCCAAGAAGCTCCATGAATTATCCCTTGATTTGTTGTTAATGTTTGCTAGGGTTTTGTTTTTTTTTTTTTATTTTTTTTTTGGAAAGTGCCGAATGGTTTAATGGAAATGGGGGAGAGAATTTTGTGTTTTGTTGTGTTGGTCTTGTCTTAATCTTGATCTTCTAGCTTACCTTGGAAGCTTAGTTAGATATTTTGTGGTTAAAACTATGTGAAAATACTAATCTACCCTTAACTAGTGTTAGTGGAATGTGATGTAATCTTAATGATCTCATCTCTTGTTTTTCTAGATTTTCTAAGTGAAATGCTAAGTACATTGATAAATAATGTGGTATGTATCCTTGCTATATGACTAATCTTGGTTGCTTGGTTTCCATATTCGTCTAATTGTGGTTCGTTTCGAATGTACCTCATTATCTCAGTGGTTTTGAAATAATTTAACAATCCAAATTCCATTGGTATTCTCTTAACTTAAAAATCCCCTGGCTCAATTCTAAATTCACTAATCCCTCAATATATAATCCTTATAATGTTTCCATGCTCCTTAGTGTCCAATAGAAGCTTATTCGAAATCAAAATCCTCAAAATTTCATGCTTCAGGAATTTCTGAAATCTAACGTCATTTCGAGTCACTTATTTCCATTGTACAACACTACTATGGTTTCTGTTTATTCATTTTATGTTTCCATTATAAAGTACCTATATACCATTTCTCTAAATCCTCGAAATTTACTATTCATAGGATCACTGTAGCATTGCCAAAGTTAGGGTTATTACAATACCACTAGTCTAGAATCCCCACAAACTTTGAGATTCTTGACCCTCATGATTCTGGCCAAGCCTAATCCGGCTATCAAAGCTTCATACTCAGCTTCGTTGTTGGTCGTTGGAAAGTCGAACTTCAAAGCATACTCAACTGTGAACCCATCGGGGCTTTGCAAGACTAAACCTGCACCACTAGATTTTGTTTTTGATGCTCCATCAAAATAGAGCACCCAATACTCCTTCACATTAGGTACAAGTACTTCTTCATCTTTATTCTCATCTTCTTGGTTGGGTACTATTTCCTGCCCCCCGACTTCTTGGTTATCGATGGTACATTCAACCACGAAGTCAGCCAATGCCTGAGCCTTGATGGCTGTTCGAGGCTTATATTTGATGTCAAATTCTCCAAGCTCTATCGCCCACTTAACCAGCCTCCCACTGGCCTTCGGGCTGTGCAATATGCTTCTTAACTGCTGGTCTGTCAGTACTTCAATCTTGTGCGCCTGGAAGTATGGTCGTAGCTTCCTCGAGGCTGTTATCAATGCCAACGCAAACTTCTCAATGGTCGAGTAGTTCAACTCTGCCCCATGCAAAACCTTACTCACATAATAGATAGGTTTCTAAATCTTTTTCTCTTCTCGAACAAGGACAGTACTCAATGCTTGTTCAGATACCGCCAGGTATAAGTAAAGAGTCTCTACAGGACTAGGTTTGGCCAACAACGGGGCTTCGGCCATGTACTTCTTTAGCTGTTCAAAGGCCTCTTGGCTTTCAGTAGTCCACTCAAAATTCTTCACCTTCTTTAATGCCTGAAAGAAGGGCAAACACTTGTCGCCAGACTTGGAGATGAATCTCCCTAGGGCTTCAACTCAGCCATTTAGCTTCTATACATCTCGTATAGAGCGGGGTGGTTCCATGTCCAAGATCGCTTTGATCTTATCAGGGTTGGCCTCTATGCCTCTCTTTGAAACCATCAATCCCAAAAACTTTCCTGATCTAACACCAAAAGCACACTTGGCTGGATTCAACATCATCTTGTGGTGCCTCAGCACTTCGAATGCCTCTTTGAGGTGCTTGATATGGTCTGACTTTGATAGGCTCTTGACCAATATGTCATCCACATAGACCTCCATGGTTTTCCCAATCAGATGGGCGAATATCTTATTCACCAGTCGTTGGTAAGTAGCTCCTGCATTCTTTAGACCAAAAGCCATAACGAGATAACAGAAAACATCAAAGTCAGTTATGAAAGATACCTTAGAGATGTCATCCTTGTGCATCTTAATCTGGTTGTAGCCACTGAATCCATCCATGAAGCTCAACATCTCATGCCCAGCTGTGGCATCAATCAAGGTGTCAATCCTTGGCAGAGGGAAACAATCCTTTGGGCATGCGTCATTTAAATCGATGAAGTCTATGCACATCCTCCACTTCTCATTCACCTTCTTGCCCATCACAGGGTTAGCTAACCATTCGAGAAACTGAATCTCTTCAACGAACCCAGCCTCTAAGAGCTTATCAACCTCTTGCTTCTGTTTTACCTTCTTCCGGTCAGGATCAACATTCAACTTATGAGTTATGAGTTAGGGATTAATCCCTGGCATATCAGTAGCTGTCCAAGCAAACACATCACTATTCTCCTATAAGAATGCTATCAACTTTCCTTTCAGAGGTTCCTTCAGAGAAGCTCCTATAGAGGTAACTTTCTCAGGGTCGCCTAGCTCCATAGGTATGGGAACCAAGTCCTCTACTGGCTTACCACGATGTTCATCATCTCCATGGACATCCATGTCTTCAATTGGGAGTACCTGCCCCCCGACTCCATCAGCTCTCAATGCAGACACATAACAACTTCTTGCCATCTTCTGATCGCCTTTTTGTTCTCCAACACCATTCCGGGTTGGAAACTTGATTTTCATGTGGTAGGTTGAGGCTACAGCCTTGAATGTATGAAGTCCAGTCCTTCCAAGGATTGCATTATAGGTTGAGGCTGCCTTGATTACCAGAAAATTCAGCATCTGAGTAGCCTCCTTAGGTTCTTGCCCAATTGTCATGGGCAACTGAATAGTACCCTCAACCTCGGACTCAACTCCGTTGAATCCGTAGATGGGCATGTTCGTCGGGGTCAGCTGAGAATCAGTGTATCCCATTTTCACAAAAGCATCATGAAACAAAATATCAATAGAGGCTCCATTGTCTATCAAGACTCGTTTTACTTCTGAGTTTCCAATCATAGGGGTTATGACCAACGGGTCATCATGGGGGAACTTCACCCCTTCAAGGTCTGAGTCATCAAAACCAATTGCTACTTCTGTCCTAGCACGCTTTGGGGCCTCTCCTACAATGTGCATCACTTCTCTAGCATAGGCCTTTCATGAATTTCGAGTTGTGCCGACCGCCGTTGGACCTCCCCAAATCATGTTGATAACTAGCCCTCGGGGCTGTGTGTTACGATCACGATTATTATCTCTTCTTTCATCGTCTCTCCTGTCATAATCCCTTCTTTGGGCTCCACGATCTTCACCTTTGGTGAACTTATTCAGTTTCCCTTTGCGAATCAGGAACTCAATTTCGTCTTTTAACTGTTTGCAATCATCCGTATTATGTCCCACATCTCGGTGGAACCTACTGTATTGATCCTTATTCTTCTTGGCGGGATCACCCCTGAGTGGCTTCGGCCATCGAAAGTCCTTATCCTTCTCAATTTCTAACAAGATTTGACTCCTAGGTGCATTAAATCTTGCATAGTCAGAAAACCTCGGTCCCAAATTCTTCTTTGGTGTTGACTCAGAGTCTTTGCTAGTACAGGGATACTTGTCCCTAGCATCGTACTTCTGCTCTTGCTTTCGTTTCTTCGTATCATTGTTACCCTGACCATTGCCTACAGTGACCTCCTTCTTTATACTATCCTCATCCTTGATATACTTGTCGGCCCTTCGCTGGAGCTCAGCCATATTCTCGGGAGGATGCTTTGCCAATGACCTTTTAAAGTATAAGTCGGTGGTGCCATGCTCTAGGGCTACCATCGCCACCTTATTCTCCAAATCGGTGATGTTCAACGTCTCCTTAGTGAACCACTTAAGGTAGTCTCTCAGATTCTCATTCTTCCCTTGCACCACATACATGAGGGATGCAGAACTTTTTTCATGAACTCTCCCACTAATGAATTGGCTAACAAAGGTAGCGCTCAACTCCTTAAAAGAGCCAATTGAATTTGCTGGTAATCGACTATACCATCTTTGAGCCATGCCCGATAGGGTTTGAGGAAATGCCCTACACTTTAAGGCGTCACTCGCAGGTTGCAGCAGCAGCGCATTCGAGAAAATCCTAACATGGTTTGCGGGATCACCCGTTCCATCGTAAGCCTTAATTGTTGGCATCTTAAACTTCTTTGAGATACAAGCATTCATCACCTCCTCAGTAAACGGGGGTGTGGGATCATCAGGATCCCCAAGTGGCATCAGATCCTTGGGGTTGCTCTTAGGGGTTTCAACCCTTGTTGTTCTTCCCGTAGGGGCGTCAGCCCTTTTATGCCTTCACTACGCCATAGATGGCTTTACACAACACTTTTGCAAGGTGTTGTCGTCTGAAAAAGTGATGCCGTAGCTATTTTCTTCCTTACCTATTACAACACCAAGTATTTGTGTTAGCTTAGATATGAAAAGTGTTGGCGTAGGTGTTTTATAATATATTACAATATCATGTATTTATTTTTCTTTTTTTATTTTATATTATAAAGTTGATTGGGGCAATGCTGACTGTACGACGACGAGGTAGTGGCCCCCACACTATTGACTCGACTTTGCTAACGTGGCGTGCTAAAGTGGCAGTGGGCCCTGCCATGCTGTTGTGGTAGGTGGGCCCCACCCCTGCTGACGTGGGAGGTGGGGGGCCCACCCATGCTGACGTGCCATGTTGACATGGCATGCTGATGTGGCAAGTGGGACCCACCCTACTAACGTGGCATGCTGACGTGATAGCTGATGTTGTAGTGGGTCCCATCCTTTACTGACGTGGCAGCTGATGTGGTAGTGGGGCCCGCAAGACTAAATTTTTAATTTTTTTTAAAATTAAAAATATTTCACACAATAAATAACATTTTACATAAAATGATAAAAAATTTTAAAAATGATTTATTTATTTTTTTGGAATTTGAATTGGAGTGAATGGTATTTTTTAAAAATAATATATTTTTTCAATAATTTTAAAATTGATAAATTTATAACTTTTACGTTTTTTAATTAAGAAATTGTATATATATATATATATATATATATATATATATATCAAAACTAATTTACAATAAATAACCATTCACATAAAGTAAAAAAATTATGAAATGAATTTATTTATTACATCAAAAATATTAAATTAAAAAAAAATGAAACCACCATACCCTCCCTTTTCTCCCCGCCCTTAACCAAAATTTTCACTTTAATTCAATTTTCCCCCCTTAACATATATTCCCCTCCCGCTCTGTCCTTTCCCCAAATTAAAAATAATAAAAAACAAAAACAAAATATCAAAACAAAACATACAATCTCTCCCGTTTCTTCCCCAAAACACTCTCTCCCGTTTCTTCCCCTTTCAAACCCTAGAAGTTAATCGTTGCTCAAACCAAATCCTAGAAGTTCATTTTGTTCAATTACACCTTCAATCTCGGATTACACCTTTCAATTTATTCATGTTACACTTTTCTTTCTTTCTTTCTTTGTTTTATTGTTCGATTTACTCATTTGTTTTATTTTTCTTCAACAGCTTCAATTTGAGCTTAAAGAGGTGGAGTTTGTTCGAGCTTGGAGCTTGGAGCGTGGAGTTTGAGCTTAATTAGGTATTAATCACTCTCTCTCTCTCTCTCCCTCTCTTTCTCTCTTTGTCTCACTTTCCGATTCCATCCCCTGCTTGTCGATTTGTGACTTCTTCAATTAGCTCGTATGGTGTAGACATTCATATTCAAGAAGATGGTGGTATTGTATCAATTGGTGTTCCCGAAAACATAACTAAAGATGTTGCTGGGAATGGAAACCTAGCATCTAATATATTACAAGTGAAACACTGTAAGGACAAAATATTTTACTTCTTTTACATTTTCTTTAAATCTCACATTCATCCAGCTCGAAATTTGTTGACTTGGGAATTTTGAAACATGTACAACCAAGGAATAAGTATGCAGATGTTGCTACTTCATTATATGGTTTGTCACTTTCTCCGGCAGAATACAGATCATTTTTTGAGGTCAGTCACCCTCTTCATACTAAGATATTTCCTTTCTCCATGTATGTTCATTTTTGGCTGATGGTGAAATCTGAACGCAGAGCCAAAATATTCCAGATGCTGAATATATTTCAAGTGCAAATGACTCCGATGGGTGAGTTTTTGTGTAGTTTTTATCTCATTGACATACTTCTAATAATCTGCGATGTGGTTTGTGTAGTAAATTTACAGTATAAATGTCTTTTTAAAGCAATATTACTTGTTGCATTATAGTCGGATCATGGATGACAATCTAAAGGGCGCAACTGTCCTATAAGTCCTAAATAATATCAAATACGTTATATAGCTACTTCTGTAAGAAGAATGAAATAAATGCAAGTATAGTGAACAACTCATATATGAGTGTTTCATTTAAACATTTTAGCATGTAGGCCTGTAATCTTTTATGTACTATTAGTCTATTACTACTACTTTGTATAAATCATTAATGCGCTGATTATTGATTATTTAAAGTTATACTGGTCTGATTAATTATGTAACTATTTCTTTCTTACCTAACCTTATAACATCACTTTCCTCTCTTTCTGATAATAAAATTGTAGTGCAAGAACTTACGTACCACGTAAAAAGATTTTTGGAGCCTTTAACTTAAATTTTATGGACTAGTGACGGCAAAACTTCCTTTGGAAGAAGTTGTCTACTTAAATACTTAGTTGAGTCATTGAGTCTGTTGATCACATTGAAATTTTGTTGTCCAGTGCTTAAGATGACAACTTGACAAGTATGATGGAGTTTAATGTGCTTTTAAGTTTTAAATGCATTGCTAAACACATTTTTTTAATAATATATATTAAGCAGTGATGATGACGAGTTTTATGACCGGGCGAAGAAGAAGACGCCTAAGAAGGGATCTGAAAACCATTCAGTTGAAACTGCTGACTCGCTTCTTGATAAGAAAGATGTTATAGTTAAAGAGATTGAAGATAAAAATAAGTTGCTACAAGATGAGAAGGGGAAGGCAGTGCAGGGGAATGAAGCTATAGCTGAGGCTGAACCTGAGGATGGAGATGCATTAGATGCTTACATGTCTGGGCTATCTTCCCAACTAGGTTAGAAATCTGCCAAAGAGTTTCTCATTGTTCCTTGATTCTTATGTTATCATGTACTTTTATTTTTCTTGGACCTACTTGATTCTTCTGGAATGTACCAATACTGAAAACTCTCTTAAATATCCATGTGTAACTGTGTGAGTAGCAGAATTCTTTGAGACTACTATTTTAAATGAAAAGAGTGAGCATTGTAAGCCGAGATGGAAGTAAACTTACTTAATTTGTCCAAGTAATCTAATTGTCTTATTTAGATATAAATAGAATTAATAGATTTTACTGTAAGTAAAGCTAGTGAGAAAATTTGAGTTTGCTACCTTGTTTGCCATTGTTACTTAGTTAAATTTGAACCAAAGATTAAAACTAAAGATAGACTTTGTTGGTTTTACAAATATGAAACAGAAGATAAATATGTATTATAGACCATGTCTCGACACATATAAATAAAGTATATCCTTTGTAGCCTAATTAGCTCATCTGCAATCTGTCCCACCTGGCTCTCCAATATCTTTTGAGAAGCTTGCAGGTTCTTCATCATCATCCTCAAATCATCCATCTATGATTTTTCATTAGATGATTGCCCCGCATGAGCCTGGGGCTGTTGCTGTTGAAATCCAGGAGGTTGATATGGTGCCCTTGGAGCATATGGCTGTTGATAACCCTGATTGAATGGTTTCGCTTGTTGATAAGGTTGTTGTGCACTTTGATTGTTGCTCCAGCTAAAATTGGGATGATTCCTGTTGCTAGGATGATAAGTAGCTGGAACTGGTGCAGCAGGTCTCTGAAAATTACTCACGAACTGTGCTGATTCAGAAGAGATAGCGCACTGATTCGTCTCATGTGTGCCCGCACATAACTCACAAACACTAGCAACCTGCTGGACTCCAAAATTTGCAAGGGAATCCACCTTCATAGTCAACGCCTTCAACTGAGCCGCAATAGCTGAAGCTGTATCTATCTCAAACAAACCTGCTACCTTGCCTTGAGAAAGCCTCTGGGTTGGATTCTGATATTCATTAGCAGCCATCGTCTCAATAAGATCATAAGCTTCATCGTAGTTCTTAGCCCATAGAGCTCCACCTGATGCTGCATCTAGCATCGGTCTAGATTGTGCTCCCAACCCATTGTAGAAACTATTGATAACCATCCAGTCAGGCATACCATGATGTGGACACCTACGTAGCATCTCCTTGTAACGTTCCCAAGCCTCACACAAAGATTCTCCAGATTGCTGCTGAAATTGAGTTAGTTGGTTCCTCATTGCTGCAGTTTTCGCCATAGGGAAGAATTTAGTAAGAAACTTCTGAGCAAGATCCTCCCATGTAGTAATGGAACCAGGTGGTAGAGAGTGTAACCAGCCCTTGGCCTTATCCTTCAAAGAGAATGGAAAAAGCCTCAACTTGATAGCATCATCCGACACACCATTGAACTTGAAAGTATCACAGATCTCGATAAAGTCCCGAATATGCATGTTAGGATCCTCCATAGGAGCACCCCCAAACTGAACCAAATTCTGTAGCATCTGAATAGTGCCCAGCTTGATTTCGAAGTTATTAGCCGTAATGGCCGGCCTGATAATACTAGACTGGATATCATTGATCTTCGGCTGAGAATACTCCTTCAAAGCCTTAGCTGCTACTGCATCTGCCATCTTGACTGTAGTTTCAGATTCCTCGTGCTTATTCTCTGAATTCTCTACAAGATCGTCTTTTGCCAGTTTTCGTAAACGAGCTTGCGAACGTGTTTGCATACAAACCTAAGTACCTGCAAACACCACGAAACAAACAAAACAAGTAAGAAATCCGATTCAGTGAACGCTAACGACCACTATTGACAAGCACATAAACTAAAAATAAAACACCGATGATCCCCGGCAGCGGCGCCAAAAACTTGTTATGCTATAATTACGCAAGCGCACGTAGTCACAAGTAATACAATTAAAGTTCGTTCCACAGAGATCTGGTTAAGTTTTACTCAGTAAATATGCCTATGCAATAATGTATGGTTTTAATTCACTGCTAGGAAAAGTAACAAATTGGGGTTTGATTAACTAATTATACTAAGATGCAAAAGATTAAACTAAGAATTAAATTAACTAAGAGATTTGAATCGAATTACTATTATGAGAATAAACATGGGATCCTAACTTCATTAAATACTTCTCTTAGATCTGACGGCCTTAATTACTATGTGCAGTGGTTTTGATATCTGATCGGATAACACGAAACAAGTATACGCTACCTGTCAGCATACGCATACCAAACTAAACATACATCCACAAAAGAGATAGAAGATGAATAGACACCAATTATGCTTAGACCATATATGTCTATAGAATTTGAAAACATAACGGTTGAAGAGCAAGTTATCCATTAAGATCACATAGGGTAGTATAAGTATTTTCATCTCACACCACGAATCATATTGATAAATAATTATGAACCTATGCTAGCATGGCAAGTTCTAAATCTCAAGATCCACTTTCATTTCACAAGAGATAAACAAATTAGATGTTCGCGACGTATCTATCTATTAAGCATAACTATACGAGGATATCAATTATACACCACACACAGATCTTTAAAGCATCAAGATACTAAGCTCCATAAATAACTCCGTTAGAATCCCATGACAACGATTAGCTCATAATTGAACCGTTCATCGTCATGGGATTTGATGAAAGCATGGTATTAAACAAGATAATGAAGATGAATAAATCAATAATATAACAAGGTTCAGCGAATAAATCCGGAAGAGTAACAAGCATCCAAAAGATATGCCTAACAAAGTAATACAAGAAAACTATGTCTAGATCTTCTTGTCGTCACAATCCTCGCCTTGGCTTCTCTCTCTCGTGCTCTGCACAAATTATGGTGTGTAGATGATGATTTTGATGTGCCCCAAGGTGTGTATTTATAGCCCCCAAGTGCCCTCTTGTCCAAGCAATTACCGTCTTTGAATTAGAATAGAATTCCGGCAATTTCCCGTCTTGATTGGAATAGAATTGCAATTTCCATATTTAAATTGAATTCCAGAACGTTCTTATCCATCTTAGCAACTTCCATAATGATTAGGAGAAGATTGGAGCACTTTCCCTAATTGAGATTGAAAATCAGAATGTTTCTGTCGGCATAGCGCGCCCCCGCGCGCAACACAGGCTAATTTCCGCGCGCCCGCGCCTGGACAAGTCCTGCAGTCAAAATACGCACGCCCACGCGCAGTCCTAGTGCAATTAGAGCACGGCCGCGCCCAAGTCCTACTGCACAGACTGAGTGTTTGTATGATGCTAATTTCTCTTCCATACTCAGCTGCAACTTTAGACACTTGCTCTTCTGAGCTTAAAATCACCATAAAAATACTGAAAATTCCATTCTTGCACCTGGAAGTATCTTCTGCACAATTCTCACAAAACACATTAAAACACACCAATACTTGAGATACAAGACACCAATTTAAGCCGAAATAGAATTATCCAAGTGGATATAAATCCACTTATCACCTACCGTTTCGATTTTTAGCGCTTATAACCAAGAAATAATATTAAGTGGTTGTCATTAGTTACTCCTGATTATGATAGAGGTCTTAACCTCTTCCAAAGAATGCCAGAATTGAGGCTATTAAGATACAACTACGTTAGAGTTCTTAACCCTCTTATAAAGAATACTAGAATAGAATATAATTTTTGTGAAAAATAATACAATTATTTAGTAAGTATCAATTTATTTAACATGATTGAATAAAAAGTGAATTTTTGATTCTAGACATTAAAAATGGGACGAAAGGAATAAAAAATTTGCAATCATTGGACAATAGTATTTTATTTTATGCAATCCCTGGGAGGATGTGTTTATTGCGCATCCAACATGTCTTCTCAAAGCCATTTACACAGCAAATATATCTCAAAGTATACAAGGATTGTTATCAATACTGACTAAATCTGAAGCTCATTTAGTTTGACTCAAAAAATAAAGTAAGATCTCAAATTAGAACACCAAATTTATGAATAGGAAAGGTGTAAATTGATGGTGAAAATTGTTTGTTGGACACCAGGGCAGAAGGAGTACAAAGATAAAAAAAGGTTCTTGTATGGAGAGTCTATGGGTGGAGCGGTGTCTCTACTTATTCATAAAGAGGATCCTGCATTCTAGCATGGGGCAATTCTTGTGGCTCCGATGTGCAAGGTCAGTGTCTTGGTGCTGTATTACTTTTTTCTTGTTACCGTAGTGTAATGATACAACTATTATACAATCAACCATTTTAAGTTCTAACAATGACATTGCTTATGTTTTTTGATTTAACATTAAGTACAATTATTTTCAGATATCTGAAAAGGTGAAGCCACATCCAGTAGTAATAAGCATGTTAACTACTTTAGAAGATAATATACCCAAGTGGAAAATAGTTCCCACAAAGGATGTTATTGATGCAGCTTTCAAGGACCTTGTTAAGCGAGAAGAGGTTAAGATTTAATATTGATAATCAACTCGGTGAAGTGCAATAAATAGAGAGAAGCTTACTTTGTACTCACAAATCTTTGATCTATTTTATCCTTTAATGTGTAGATACGTGGTAATAGACTTATTTACCAAGACAAACCCTGGCTGAAAACAGCTCTAGAAATGCTCCGAACTAGCATGGATCTTGAGGATAGCTTAAGCCAGGTTCTTATTATTGTGATCCTCCTTCTAATGTAGTTCATAGTTATTTCAACAAGTTTATAATATTTCCTTGAGTAAATACATCATCTTGTGCGGGTAAATTATACATATTGCAGTTAAGAATGTGGTAAAAAGTGATTCGAAGTTCGGATTCAACAAAAGCATAGCATTTCTGAGATGATTAGTCAAATTACGAATCCCAATACATGGTAAATTTTTTGTTATAAATTGCTTATTCATATGTTATCAGTAATGTTGTTCATAACTCGTTATACTTTTGTGTCTAATCCACAGTATATCATGTTGTTATTGGCTTATAGTTGGGTGAAGCATGAGAGCATTATGTTACTTTTCTGAGGTCTGGAATCGCTAATGCTTAACTATAATATTCCTTCTGGTTATGGAGATGTCACGTGGCATCTGAAGATTCACAGATATGAGCCACCAGAATTTGACAACCTCTGGATGTCTATGATTCCGTTGTTAATTGTGCAGAGTGAATATATACACACTTTTGGCATTTTTAGTTTCATTTTTTACTAATCATGTTTCAGTCATTTCTGACATTAGCATTTTGAATCAAGTAAAGTAAGCGGTAAAATGTAAGTTGGTGCTGCGTTATGATAAAGTTAAAAAATATACACTGAACACATGTTGGATGCATGGATTACATAATGAGGGACTCATGCGTTTCATTTTCTAACAAAACATGTTCATTCTGACATCTCAAATCGCTAAATGGGATGCATTTTTTCGTGATGCTAGAAAATGGCCCGTGCCTTGCACGGGCTTTTATGCTAGTATCCCTTTAATATATAATCATGTTTTTAACGGACCAATAATTTCAATTCATAATATTTTGTGTATCTACTTATTCTTAGGCAAGATTTTTTCAAGTATAGTTAGATTTTGCAAAAGAATCATTCAAAAAAATGATTTTAAGGCATTTGTATAGATAAATGTTCTAACTTGCAAAGTAGATTACATGAAGAGACCAAAAAAAAATATAATGTGTGGAATATTTGCGCACATTGATTATGAATTTCATAATTTGATCAAAATGAGCATCTAGCAT
This sequence comes from Kitagawia praeruptora, assembly GCA_037693485.1. Taxonomy (NCBI): domain Eukaryota; kingdom Viridiplantae; phylum Streptophyta; class Magnoliopsida; order Apiales; family Apiaceae; genus Kitagawia; species Kitagawia praeruptora. The sequence goes on from CM075349.1 coordinate 45,239,270, forward strand.
AGTGATTGATATTGTCATTTCTAAGTTTAAGGTCATGTATTCAATTGCCAACATACAATTATATTTTCTTAAAAAATAAAACTATAATGGCATCTTTGTTATTATGTGATAAATATGGGTATATATATTGGTAATTTAATGGGCATTATTTTAACACTTTTTGTCATTGTGTTGCCATTTAATATACAGCAGTAGATAGGAAAAAAATTGTTTACCTACGTTCCATCTATTTGCCCAAAAATAATTTAATTTATAAATATATTTTTCTTGGAAGATAATTTACCAGAAAATATATAGATTATAATTTATGTGTAGTATTAAACAAAACACCGTCATACTTATATGATAAATTTATTTACCTTCGAAAAATATATGATGATAATTTTTTGTTCTTAATAATGGATTTGATCTTATCTAAGTATATCAAATCATTTATATGATTAATATCAAACTTTTTGTTTTACATTATTTATTATAATATAAACTTAAATTGAAAATTTTAGAAAAATCCATTCTATTTGTCATTCATTACTTAAAAGTTAAAACAAGACCCGGTAATTTATCACACGAAACGAAAATTTAGTGTTTGTATTTACATTTTGGATACACGAACACGAAAGTACATGAACGAGATTTGGTGTAAGTTTTGTGTTTACCTTTTGCATGAAATAAATAAATATACATATGAATATTAAATTTACCTAAGGTATATTTATATTTATATTAAATAAATTAATATTTTATTTATAGTATTATACATAATTTTATAATGTTATTTGTAACTTTGATGTAAATAAATAATTATATATATAGAGTAAGGATCTAGGGAAAACCTCGTTTAATGGAAAACTTAGAAAACTAAATCGAAATATAGCATATATGGTATGCAAACTAATCGTTGGGAGATGAAGAAAAATGTGGTGAAATTAGATTTAAAAAAAATATCATCGATTGACGGGAAAAATCAATTTAAAAGTGGAGGGGATTTGGTGTGATTCTGTGTGTTAGGGTGTATTTGATTAGTGTGTGGGTGCCCCTGGCGGGGCCATTGATCTTAACACATCTAATGGCTAGGATTAGTACCTTAGTTTTCTTCAAAAAATAAGTTCTCTTTTGAGCACTTGCCTATATATATATATCCAGTGTAGATGAGTCATGGTGTGATTCGGCGGATCATCAAAGTTTGATTTTTGAGGATTCTAGTTTCTAGATGAAGAAGAGATTCATCAAATCAAAGTACTCTCCCCCGTTAAAAGGTATCTTAACGTTGACATATATTTTAACATGTAATTAAATTAATTTTGATGTTATAATAAATTATAGTTTCATGATAAATTAAACTTTATATATAATTCATTGGCACAAATTATTTCAGATAAGTATTTGTTCTGTACAATTTAAAATGCTTTCTAAAAGTTAAGCTATTACCGAAAGGAAATGGAAGAAGCATTTCAATCAAAATGTACAAGTTCAAACAACATCGGCCGTGTTTGGGAGTACTTTTTTTCTGGAATAAAAATTTAGAGATTCCTAACTTTTTTCTAAAAAAATTTAATTTTTTTTTTGCAACTTATAGAATCTCAAACAAAAATTAAATATTTGTATAAAAAATTTATCAAAATTTGAAATTTTTACCCGAAAATAAGCCCATAAACAATTAAAAAAAAGTATAGCATTTTTTCCTTGTGCGAGTTTAATTAGTACTCCCTCCGTTCCAGTCGGTTCTTTACAGACGCCTGGGACACGGAGACCAAGAAATATAATTTAAATAGTGAGTGTAGTAATGTAGTAGTGGGTGTAATAGTAATTTTATTGTTAAAATAAAAGTAGTGGGTGTAATAGTGTAAAGTGTTGAAAAAGTAGAGTAAAGTAATGGAGTACTGAGTGTAATAGTGTAAAATGTTGAAAAAGTAGAGTGAAGTAGTGTATGTAATAATGTATTTTATTGTTAAAAATTACTATTTTTGATAATGTAAAGAAATGGGTGGAACGTCGCAAAATAATAATTGTAAAGAGGACGGAGGGAGTAATACATATATATATAGTATAGAAGAGAATATTTTATGAAATATACACCTTGAAAGATAGGATCTATTTATTTTTATGCAAATAATCACAAATACGATACAAATTATAAAGAGATGGGAAAATCTAACACGTGAAATATCGTCAACAAAATCTCAAATACACCTGATAATATTTACCGGTAACCGTACTACGTCCTTAGATATGCTACAGGAATTTGTACATCGACTTAAAATCAATATAATTAAATTAACACTTTCTTATATTTGTACACTTCTTGCACATCAGAAGATCATAATTCGACGATCATTGTCAAGTTTAATTTGCTTAAATTTGTACTGGACCAGCAGTACCAAAACATGAACCCAACATGCTCTTCTTTCTTTTCTCACTTGCTTTCGGCCTCGGAGAATCCTCAGGCACAAGCTCTTCACAATATTCACCACCATTAGCAGCGTTTACCGGAAAAAATGTCGAAGGAGCATGACGGCTCTGTCGATTTTTAATATCAGTCTTGAGCTCTACTGCATCCGTTGGAATTTTCGGTGGCAACCCTAGTAACACAAATAACCATTTCGCTTTCAACGGAGAACTAAATATCGAAACTTTGTGCTCCTCGTATTCATGTTCCATACCACCTTTTGTGCTCTTCTTCGATCTTGAAGTATATAATGATGTGCTTTTGGATTTCTGAAAGATATAATCTTCTGATCTCTTCACGCTACGTTTTCCGGGACTAGTCTTGCTAGAGCTTTTCGAGAGCATCACAGGACTTGATTGCGTCACATGATACGGTGACTTGGCTGCGAAACGAGTAGGGTTGGTAACTTTTCTTTGTTGATAATTCGGACTAGAATATATAAACATATCGTGCATCGTCTCGGATGGTCGTGTTTGATGACGATCCGCAGCAGAATTGACGTTTTTTTCGACATCTGCAAAATCGTCGTTTTTTTCGATCGGAAGATCACTAAGAGAGAGTGCATCTTCATCATATTCTTCCTGATGAGTAATTTTCTTCGCAGAGTTTGAGATTTGTTGATGAGATTCTTTAGTAACATTAGCCATTTTTGCAATAGGATCTAAAATTTATGAAGCTTGTTTGGTGAAGAACGAGTAGTTATAAATCAACTAAAGGTGTGCTATATATAATAGTATAGTAGTAATATAATGAAGAGATATATATGTTCTAGGTAGGATATATCAAGAAAGATTCAAAAGAGTTGACACTGTTATTTTAGTATGTATTAATTGATGAACTTGTAGATGAGTTGATTGCGTCTATATGGATAAATTATAGGAAACAAAGAAGATGGACAAGTAGAAAGTAGACAAGTTGTTGCATATGACCAGTTCTATTACCAAACCAAACGCACTAGAAATCTAGAATGCGTGTTGAAAATGTAGCCCACTATGTTCATTTATCAGTTTTAAGAGCATCTTCGATAAAGATTGTCAACGTAGTTGCCAACTTCTACCACATCATCAAATATATTATTTTTTTATTTATTCTCTCCTCCATCTTATTATTGGCAATTTTTATTATAAATCTACTTCAATAGTTGGCAACTTTAAAAGTTGTCAATGTAATCCCATACATAAATTTTATATTATCTTATAAATACATTTAAAATATGAGACATATAAAAAAGGGTAAAGTGAAATACATTTTTGGGGACTTGTATGTGTTTTAACTAAATGGGGAAGTTGCCAACACTACACCACAAACGGTCTTTGCCAACACTGAAAATTGATGTTGCCACGTTAAATGTTGCCTTAGATGCTAAAAATTGAATAAATTTGATATAAGCCAACATCGTAACCGGGTGTTGCCATTCATGTTGCCTTAGATTCATTTTAGTACTCAATGCCAACACATGAACGAGTGTTGCCTTAGATACCTGAAAAAATGTAAAAAAATAAAAGGGGGAAGAAGCCCGCTATTAATGAAATAAAAAGCCCGCTCAAATATTCAGTCTAAGTTAAACAGTCCGCTCAGGAATTAAAACAAAATAAACAATGAAAACATCTCACTCTCGTCTCTCTCACTCCGTTCACACTCTCATCTCTCTCAGCTTTCATCTCTCACTTCTTTCGCATTTCTATTACTCTACTTCTCCCACTCGCTCTCTCACTAATTCAATTACGGTTCAAAGATGATTTGAGATGGGTGTCGAAATTTGGTTCAAGAATTCAATTAGGGTTTATGCTAGTTTAATCAAAGTTTGGTTAAAGAATTCAATTAGAGTTAATCGAAGCATGGTTTGTGTTTGAATGTATTTGATATCAATTTGTGGTACAAATAAATCTCTATTTGTATGCTTCGATTTGCATATTTTTTGCTTGGTTTGACCTCTCTTTCCCCTCTCTGTCTCTCTGTGTCTCCCCCCCCCCTCTCTCCCCTCCCTTCGTCTCTCTCTTTGTATCTCTCTCCCCTCTCTCTCCCCTCTCTCTCTCTCTATTATTTTATTTGTATGCTTATGCTACTAATAGTTGGGACTGATCTAGTAGCTATAAGTTTTTACATATGAATTGCAGGACATGGTGAAACCTGGATAGCTTACAGGCAATCCTTGTTGATGCCATATGCTCTGAGCTCTTCACATCGGGTCCAGTCAAGTCAGGTAATGACCTTATTTGTCTAGATATGGCCATATGGGCAAATACTATTACCGAGCTTCTGTTAGAGTCAATAATTCAGTAGTTCAGAAGCATATTCTTATATCAGCATTGAGCGTAGGGGTAGGGGTAGGCCTTGGTTTGGCCTCAGGACAAAAAATGAGGTACTTGTTATTCAATGGTGGACCTTGTATTAGTGATAGTATAATAACTTTACTGCTCGATGGCCAAACAAATATCACAGGTCACCCCTGTAGTATAACAAATAACTTTACCTTGTATAAGTAGCATTGATGATGGATAAAATTAAGTTTTCAATGTAGTAATAGATGTAAGGGCTGATGCTTGTCTTACTGGCCCCTGTTAAAATGGTAATTATGATATTGCTAAAGTTTATAAAGGCTTCATTTTCGATCATCTCGACTGCACATCAAAATTTATCATGGCTCTCGATTACAGAGTGTGGTTTAAGCAATGAGAACCTACTATGTGTTGCTTAGAAATAATATGTTATAAAATTTGGATTTGTACTGGCCAAATGTAATCTACCCAAATTTATGATATTCCTCTTTCTTGTATTGGCTAATCTGGATAGATGTTTGTGTTGACTAGTACGTGTATAGTAAGCAACGAAAATAAATGATGTGCAGCATTTTGCAAATATAATGCTCTGTACTCGTGAAATGTGTAGTCTATCCAAATTACTGTTTTGTTTTTTTAGTACACGCATTTCCACAATATATATATTTTGCCTTGTCTTGATAAATCTTTTATGTTGATCAAGATGCTCTGAACAAACTACTCCTTCTCGACGATGACATTCTGATTTATTTGATTCCTTGCAATCGCTGAAGATGTAGTCTCCCAACCAGTGCATTTCACCAGCCATGCACAATTTACGAGGATATTATAACCTTACATCATTAGATGAAAAAACTGGTTCAGAAGGATGTGAAATGGCTGTCTACCAGAAAGGAGGATCTCATTACTTGGAAGATGGACCATTTGGTAAAGCCCCACCTTGCATGAACCGGCTAAGTGTTCATAGAAAGTGTAAAAGCATAGCTAGTGATTTTAAGTTGGACAGTGAAATACTATCTGATGAAATCAAGATAGTATATGAAATCAATGTCACCTTTGAGGACTTTCCTCATTATCTCAGGTTGTACTTGTAAACAATCATCGGCTTTATTTTATTCATTTTTTGATATTCACCTTTCGTAAATTCGATGACACGTTATTCTGTTTATAATCGGTACTTAAATTTTGTAAATATTGTTTTCATAATGTAGGTTGATAAGAGAACTAGTCTTGCTATGGATTTATAGGTCTTTTGATGCAAAGTATTCATGTTGTATATGAAGATTATTCTAATCTTGTTTTGTTGATGAAATTGACAGTGAGCGGATACGAATTAATGTTGCTAACAAGTGCAGTATATGTTCATCTCAAACACCTGGATATTTCTAGGCACACCAGGAATCTCTCCCCTGCTAGTAGGGCCATTTTGCTGACAGGGACTACTGGTATGCTATATGATTCTGTATTCAATCTTTTACAAAATCACCGATTTTTTGCCTGATTTGGTTTCAATATTGCTTGAATATGCCTTGTATTATAGAAATTTACCACCAAATGCTTCAGAGCACCCCAAAAGAAGTGCAAGCACTGCCAAGGCATCATCAGTTATACCTGCCTTGTCATCCATCAATAGATCAATGAGCAACGGAATGGCCCCGGAAACCACCACACTTGCCTTGTTTACATTATAAACTGCAAGGTTAAAAAGTACCGTTACAACCGGAAACTTTTCAATTGATGCAACTTCATTAGAGATGTGAATCAGTGATTCCAGCAAAGGCCCAACTGGAAGAAAGCCTGAAGAAACCACAAGAGGAGGTAGAGTCATATCCATGTAGTCTATAGCTGTTTAGACTTCACATTGACTTTATATTCATTGCTCTTTACCTGATCAAGGCAGCGCTAGGTTTAAACCTCTTGACGACAACTTTCATGTTAGAATATTGTCATGGACTATTGACTGCTTCTGTTTGTAGTGTTCTTGTAGGTGGCAGCTTTATTGGCTAGTTGAACAAGCCTGGTTTTCTGCCACTTGGAGGATGTAGCGGACTTGTTAAATTCTTCATCAATTTAAAATACATCGAAACATTGACAAATCTTGCCTTTGATTGGTCAATAGCTTGTAAGAATGTGTTTGCAGCCCATTTATACTAAACTGTAAACAAGTAAGTTGGATTTTATATATGAAGACTTGAATGTTGTGCTTGGACAGTAGCCAAATGCATGCTTCTGTTAGATTATTGCAAGTTAAGTGAGCTTTTAGTATATTTTATGCAGCTGAACAAATTGTTGGTTAACCTCGAAATCATCTGAGTCCATATAGTCCAAATTATATCTCAATCACATGAGTGAATCAGATCTATCTGTTTTATGTTCACATTTTTCTGTAGTTGCATATTATCTATAGTTCGGGAGGTGAGCTTTAGAAGCCAAATTTATAATTAGTAGGCAAAGCAGTGACCTGGAAGCTAAATTGTGGTACAGTAAATTGGTCTCTTTTTTTTCGAACCATCAAGATTCAGCTATTCAACTTAGATTCCTCTTAATTTTCCAGGAGTATGGAAGGTAGTCAAGCTCCTCCAAGATATCGTAGGAATGCCTCTGGATCTCGGATTTCAGTAGCTTCAGTTCCCAGTCTTCTGCAAATCCAGGTACTTTATTTCGACACATTTAATGAAAACCTCAGGTATTTTTTGCACAAAATAGACTGTTTTTTCCTTCTGATCATATAATAACAAATTAGACTGTGGAAGAAATTCAGATAGTTTTTCATAAAAGAATATAATATACTGATCCTTGAAATTATTTACACGTATGTGCTTCAAAGCGCATCAGCACCTTGTCCTTCGACGAAAAAGTTTTCTTACAGTCTCTTTACAAGGTATCTATGTCAGTTATTTTAATTATTGATTGCTTTCATTAACTTATCCTTTTATCTATTAACTATTTGTCTACTTTTGAGACTTTTACTTGCTGGATACAGTTTCAGCAAAGAAGTATCTCTTTGAAATGATGACAAACAGTTTCTTGACTATACCACAGGTTTTGGTTTCTGTTCCTCAAAATAGAGCCGTAATACTGTATACCAGTGGCGTCTTCTGGTATTGCTGCCACTCTTCTTCCTGGTGGTAGTTAAAGTTTAGGAAAAATACATTTTGTATATATTTTATGGCAGGCACCTTTACGAGCTAGATGTCCACCTTGATCGTATCCTCAGATCAGCGGCAAAGGCTAAGATCACATCTCCTCATCCTTGATTAATTTTCAGAAGCATTCTTATTCAGCTTGCTGCAGTATCAGTGCAAGAAAGGAACTTTAAGATACTGGTTGACAGTGCATTCTTATTCTAATGGAAACAGGAGTTGAATTAATTCTAGACTTTAGAATATTGTCATGGAGAGGTGACTTGAACCTTATGATAGTGGATGAATGTTGCATTGTATAATGATTTAATTGTATAATGATTTGACTTGTGTAATTAGTAATTTTTTGTAACTGAATTAGTGATATATTTTCGTTTTATAAAAGTTGATAAATGTGATTTATTCAAATTATATTTTAGTTGACCTTGATTTGCGTCAATTTTTTATTGTATTTTTGCAAATTTGAAGAATATCAGAAGTAAAACAAAATCAAAAAAATAATTAAAATAAAATTTTTTAGAAAATTTATATCAGCTGGTGTTGCTGTAGAGGGACAAAGATGTTAGAATAGGTTATATGGCAACATCGCAAGGGTGTTGGTGTTGAGTAGATAGTGTTGCCATAGATTTTATGCCAACACCGAAAATAGTGTTGCTATTTTGCACAAAATGTTGGCATAAGTGCCTAAGGCAACATGATGTTGATGTTGCCTTAGTTTTGACCAAATGTGTTGGCTTAACCTCTAAGCCCACATGCAAATTCCCAACACCTTCAAAATTGACCAAAGTGTTGCCTTAAATCCTATGGTAACATTTTTCAGCATTTTTAACACTTATTTTGGGTGTTGCCATAGACCATTTGTGGTGTAGTGCAACTTTTGGCAACTTTGGTTTGCAACTTATTGGCAACATTGATACTCCAATAGGTGGGCAACCAAAGGTGTCCCGCCGAGGGATGGGCGTCGGGGCACTTTGGGGCCGGGGAGTGCTATCCTCGTCCCATCCCCGAATTCAAACCTGATCCCCGTTCCCGACCCTATCTCCGTCGGGGACTATTTTTCATTCCCCGTTCCAGGCCCAAACGGGTAACGGGGATCCCCGCGGGGAATCGGAGAATTTTATTTAAAATAAAAAATAATATTAAATAATTTGAAACACTAATTAGTGAGCTCGAATGCACTAAATTAAGTTAAAAAAATATTACTTAAAGAAACAATTATAAATAATATGGAAATGAAGTTATTTAACTATTAGAAAGACAAACATATAAAATTAAAATATCATTTTATTTCCAATATGAAGTATTGGAAATTCGTTTATATTAATATATGATTATTAATATATTTATAGGGAGCCATTCCACAACCACGGGTGGCTCCGGAAGGCCAACCACCAGGTGCAATGTAACATTGCGCCTGGAGCAATGTTACGTGCCACAGGTCGCAATGTTTCATTGCTCCAGGTGCAATGTAACAATGCCCCTAGTTTATTATTATTTTAATTTTAATATAATTAAAAATAAAGAATAATTCTATTGGATATGATTTCAAACTAATCTAAGTAATTACAACTAATTACTAAATTACAAATATGTTTATATAATTTAAAAGTAAAGTAATTGAAATTATTTATCAATAATTCGTATAATTCTCTATGCGATTAACTAATGTGTAAGTTAAAATATGATTGAGACCTTATCAATTCAATTAGAATGTTGTTTGATTTCAGTTAAAGGTTTCGTGTTCGGAATCCATGTTTTGTTTCAATAAGTCACGTGTTAAAAATTATTTTTACTAATTAAATAATTAGTAAAGAATGAAATTAATTAAAATATGATTTTTAATACGCGAATTAGAGAAACAAAACACAGATTGCAAACACGAAACCTTTAATTCAATCAAACGATACTCCTATTGAATTGATAAGGTCTCAATAATATGTTAACTTATAATTTTAATTCAAAATTTGGCCTTTTTCCTATTTTTATTTAATTTTTTAATTTATTTGACAAACTAGTTAAAAATGGGGAAAAAATAAAAAAAAATAGAAAATTAGTGAAAGTAGGGCAACATTCATCACCAAAATAGTGAGTATGACCACTTGTTTGTGCATGAATTTAAAGTTCGAAATTTGACCTTTTTCCTATTTTTATTTAATTTTTTAATTTATTTGACAAATTATTTAAAAATGGTGAAAAATTAAAAAAATATGGAAAATTAGTGAAAGTAGGGTAACATTCATCACAAAAATAGTGAGTATGACCACTTGTTTGTGTATGAATTTTAAGTTCAAAATTTGACCTTTTTCCTATTTTTATTTTTATTTTTTAATTTATTTGACAAAATAGTTATAAATGAGGAAACAAATAAAAAAAATGGAAATTAGTGAAAATAGGGTAATAGTGGTTTAAATAGGGTTCCTTGGTAAATTTAACGATCAACTAGTACTTTGACTAGAACCCCTAAACAGGGTTTCGTTAGGATTTAGTGTTTCGATTTTCTTGAAAATTGTTGTGGGAGGAATTTGTCACAACAAAATAGGAGGTCTCGTGCTGGAATAGCGCCAATAAACACGGAATCGTCCAACCACCCAGAAAGTGTAAGAACCCCGAATTTTGGGTAGAATTAAAACTTTTTATATATTGAGGAAAGAATGAACAGTGACTCCGACTACAAGGTATTGACAATAAATGTGAATGGGTATAGATTTAAATGATTATATGTCATGAAGAATGCAATGCCTAGATTAGAATAATCTATCTCCTAAGAAATAAGTTATGGCACTCCACAGAGGAAGGAGATATTCTTGTGTCATCCAAATCAATATCTGCTGTTAGTCCAGTGATTCCGTATAAGGGTTAAGGAATGCCCAAAAGAGAACAAGGACATTATTATAAATATAAGGAATAAGGATGGAATAAAGAATGAATAGTGTTTTTGGTAGTAATAAGAATATTATGAGACGACACTATATAGAAGTACCCAGAATGAATTTCTGAGTTCGTATTAGTGATCCGAGGGGAAAATAAGTGTATGTAAAAACTGTCGGATTCTGATAAACAGCACTTTCATTTTCTCCGAGATTTTCCCTAGACACTGATAGATTAAGGATTTAATATTAAATATTTGAGGAATATTAATTGGAGGATTATAATGAAAGATGGAAATGGTGATAGAATTATCAAGAAGGTTTCCAGTGAAACCCTAACTAGAAACGATTGAGATATTCCTCCGAACGATCAACGAATTGAGCAATAAACGGACAAAGAAACAAGCAGAGGACCAAGAGACAAGCATGTGCAAGTGGATAAGGTCAAGTAACTAAGTGGTTACAAAAGTAACTAGCATGCTTAAGAAACTAACCAAGCAACTAAGCTTCCAACATACACCATTCCACAAGAATCAAACACATGGCTTAAGTGATGCAAGCAATGACCTATTACCTTTATTAAAGTCACCTTATGCTAGATATTTCTACAATAATTTATTTCACCAAGGATGAGAGAAAGCAAGCCAGCCAATCAAAACTCTCTCTCCCTCTCCAAAAAGCCATTCGGCTTTTGCTCTTAATTCAAGAATTAAAATCAACCTTCCCACCATTGTTTGATCACCAAACTTTTATCCTAGATCCTATATTTCATAAAAATGATACCCTAGAAATCTTAGCCTCAAAATCCATTGTTTCCATTTTCAATAAAATCATCAAAGTTAAGGGTGAATAGTAACATCAAGAACAAAATTCTTGGATCTTGAATTTTTGGATGATCTAAGCTTGGTTAAGGATAGACATGGACTATACAAGGCTTAGCAAGGGCTTTAACACTCTCCAAGGAAGGTATAAACTTCATGAACCATAGATCTTACTTTGGGTATATGCTTGTTCTTGATGATCTTAGTGTAGTTATGATTATGGTGATGTTATAAGCATGTTTAGTTAGTGGTTTAGTGATTTATGTAATATGATGCATATGGTAGTAAGGCATGGTGTTCCTGGACTTTTTGAGATAATAACCATGTGTATAAGTGTTATGGATGCCCGGTGTGGTTTGGTTTGATTGTAGTAATTTTTGGAACGTTCGATTTATAGCCGTCGTAATGCCGAAATTTCATTAACCTTAAGAACACAAACTGGACAGAACATGTAACTCACTGCATAGCTTCGACTTATGCCATGATTAGCTAGATCATGTTACAAGCTTCGTTTTGATATAAAGATCGCATGAAACGGACTTACGGTTTAGGAGTTATGATTAAATTCGTAAAAGTGGTTCGAAACCGAGAATGCGAATTCGTAATTGAAATTGAACCGTGTAAAATATGTATCGCAGTGACGAATCTTGGTAATTAAATACTAGAGATGATAAGGAAGGTGTGAGAGAAAACCTTGCGTTAAAAGGATCGTTTTACGATTTTATAAAAATGTTCGAATCAAGGTTAAACGCGAACGAACCCCTAGAAGCATGCTTGATTATGACTTTGGTTAATAACTTAGAAAACGGACGATAAAACTCGTAGTACAATCTTGATTCGTAAATGATCGATATTAAAACTTACATGGCTTAACTGCGTATTAAGTGTGGGTACAATGACGGGTCATAATAGCGAACGTATGTCGAACCACATCGGTGATAAAAAGAGTTACACTAGAGGTGTATAACAAGATAATGCGAAAACGTGTTTCGACTTAAGTGAAGTCTATATATCTTCTTGTAAAGTGTTAAGTGATTAATCCCGAATGCCTTGGCTCTTTATAGATCACCAGACTAACCCGGGACACGCTACCACTACCCATACCCACACTCGAATTCCAGGCAAGTTTCAAATCCTTTTTAAAAAGACTGTTGTTGTGAATATATATATATATATATATATATATATATATATATATATATATATATATATATATATATATATATATATATATATATATATATATATATATATATATATATGCTTTCTGTTATACATATGCCATAGCATGCATGCCTACTTTCAAAGTCATATTGATATACTTGTTCCCTGAATTATTGTTGGCTTATGAGCTAGATAGTTATTATATCAGTTATAAGCCGGAAATTTCTAAGACCCTTAAACGAAGGGCATCTGAACCTCATTCCTTGATTATAGACCGGGAGTCGTTATTTCTTAATTTATTGACATTATTTTCAGAGGAAAATAATTAAGTAAATATTTCCCATTTATTATCTGGCGAATATTATTGAGATATTCTTTTGAGATTATTTGATAAATATTATTCGGGTTATTCATCAGATATTTAATTATTCGATGAACATTATCTTTAATATTCATCTAAAGTCGATTTAATATTCAAATATTATTTCGAACCCTCAGTTAAGTTCTTTACTTAGAGAATATTCATTCTTATTTCTTCGATAAATACTATTTTGAATATTCATTCGAGTTTATTTATTTAATGAATATTATTTTAATATTCATTCGAGCCTTATTTATTTAAATGAATATTATTTCGAATATTCATTCAGTCCCTATTTATTTTATAAATATTAGTTGAACATTGATTCGAACTCCAGTTCATCGATAAATATTATTTTGAATATTCCCTTGAGACGATAAATATTATCTTCGACATTCATTTAAAGTCGATTCAATTATTGAACATAATTTCGAATATTCATTCGATAATCATTTCTTCGATAAATATTATTAAAATTGAATATTCATTATTTATTTAATGAATATTGTCTCAAATATTCAGTCGACAATTATTTCATCAATAAGTATCATTCTTAAGTTGAATATTCATTATTAATTCAATGAATATTATATCAAATATCCAAGGGATGTTTATTTCACCAATAAATATTATGATTTTCAAATATCCATTTAAGATTGGATTTATTTAGGGAACATTATTTTAAACATTTATTTGAGTTTATTTAATTAATGAATATCATTTTGAATATTCATATAAAAGAAGAGAGTTATTTAGTAAATAATTCTAACTATTCATTCGAGGATTACTTACGAGTAATATTATGATTTATTCATATTCCTTAATTAATATTGAGTTAATAAATATTCTTGGAATATTTATTTAAATCCTTTTTAAGTTCTTTTATAATGATTCATATTATTCAAGGGTTATCTGTCACCTTCAGATATGGTGTAAAGTATTTTGGAGTATTTTATGACTATTTTTATCGAGGGGAGGTTCCCAAAACTCTATTTTCATTTAAATCTATCTTAAAGAAGATTTAAATACTCGCTCAACTTCCAAACGTATATGAGAGGACCTCACTTGAGAGATGTTATTTATTGGACTGCCTGGTCCTATACCTGCTAAACTATCTTGTCACTCGCATCTTGATTCTTTCAAACATCGATATGAGTCTGTTGGTTACCTCCTCAACGCTCGAGGGGTAAGATTGATGGAACAAGTTTATATCCATTAACAAGCATCAGCTTGGGAAATATTGGTGAAATTTTCCTTTCCGATTAGATACGACTACTTTGTGGAGTCCTATCAACAAGTACTATACTTGGGGAAAGGGGGACGAACTTTATGTTTCAGAGTTATGGATGTTATTCGAACTAGGAGACGCGTAAGTGGCCGAGTGGCACCGGTCCAGCAATTAATGGCCCAACCGTTGGCCGAGGGGTTCCAGAGGGCGGGCGATCCGTCGGTGCTTCCTTCTACATGTAGAGAACAAATGATGGGGAGCATGACATGCGACTGATCATCGTAAATGTTGTGGCTCCTGGCGCGGCAAGCTCCCGTATTAGTTCATCTTCCAAATTGGGAAATTTTCTGCAACATTATCATTGTTGGCAGGTTTAAAAGTGTTCGAACTGGAATCGCAATATTCTTCTTGCAAGTTCCTCTATTATGAAAATTTGATAATATCTTGCTTATCTTTGACATAGCAGATACTTCTTCGGAACAAATATATTTTAAGTTATCTTGTAACTTCATCTCATACCTTATATTGGTAATACGTTCGTTAATGCATGGCATATGGTTTCAAAGATATTTTGGACTGTTATACATTATCACTGTTCAATTATATTTTGGTGGGCTATTGCTCACCCTTGCTTTATTTATTTATATCACAACAACAGCTAGATCAGATGGCCGCGCAAGGCGTACCCAACATATGCAGGTGTCAGCCGTCAGAGGATTAACCGATGAGGTCATAGCTACCATTGCTGAGGATGCAGCTTCTGGTAGGCTAGTTGTTAGCATTTGATCCTCTAATGTATTTATTATATGGCATATATCAATGGATGGCAAAGAATATGTAATGGAAAAATTGTAATTCTTTTGGTTGTAAGAACTCAAACTTGTGATTAATAATATTGATGGTTACTCAGATTTCATCTCTGGGACTATAACGGGTGTGTTTTATGTTGTTGTTTTGGGTCACAAGGTTGTAATTTAGATTATGTTGGTTTCGTGGTTGGATATTGAGACCGTAACGACCAGATCCCTGACCCCGGATCTGGGGGTGTTACAGTAATGGTATCAGAGCGAGCGTTATAAATCCCAGAGATGACGTGACGTTAAAACAATAAATTCATTAAGATAATAAGAACTCTTGCCAAGTTCATAGTCAGACTACATAATGTAGTATTGACATATAAAACCCTTATGGGAACCCTAAAGTATAATGATAGTAACTTAGCTCGTTCTTGTATCGACTAGTAAGGCGACAGACCTTGGGGATTACGAGCAGTAACATAATGATGCTTGTTTTGATGTTGAAGATCGGATGGTGGATTCGATAGAGCACCCTACTGAGGACCCGGTTGAGGACCCAGCAGAGGAAGGGAATATTGATAAGTATAAGGAGTTTACCCTTAAGGAAATGAGGGCTATAGCCAGAGAGATTGTAAGAGTTAAGGTACAGTACCCAGAGAAGTGAGCGTAAAGAACTGAGATATTATTAAGAGAACTAAAGATGCATAATGGATTCATAGCTGGATTGCCGGATGAAGTACCAGCAATTAAGTTAACTTGGAAGGATTACTTGAGGTCTTATATGAGGATAGGTAAAGACCCTTAGAGACCTTCAGATTAATGAGAAAAGAGTTAGAGTGATACATGATTATCAAAGACAACAACAGAGGATAGGAAGCAGAGTCTCCAGGAGCAGTTAAGATAGAGGCAGCAAGTGCCATATCAGGTGATAAATGAATTAGTATGAATATTGTTAATGATAATTCGCCATGAGAAGGCAGATTTCATAGGTCGTAATTTATAAAGTCAAACTGAGATCGGTAAGGTGGTTTGGTGCAGGGAAATGCCCATTTTATGAATAGATCAACTTAGAAAATAAAGACGTTGGAAGGCGATGGTATGATTGGATAAAGTATATAAGGAAGTAGTAAGCGAGACAATGATCTCAGAACCTATAAGAGGAGAAGACCAGTAACTCTGTGATAAACTAGTAATGAGGCCATCGTCAGGAACCAAGTATAAGTTTGGTTCAATTCAGTGGAATGATGAACCAGAAACATTAGATGCATGTTATTCAAAGGAATATTAAATTCTTTCTTTTCCTTGAATGGATTATGGTAGTTACCTTAAGTTTATTCTGACACTGAATCATAAATGGATTAGGTAAGGCGAGCAGTGGTTGAGATGTAATTGAGAATGCTCTTAGATGAAACCTGAAGGAACAGGGTAGGCCAAGTTCTTGAAGTAAGAGTATTGGCAAAATGAAGTCCAGTTAATAGGACACATGATCAATAGGAGTAGTGTTGATCGACCCCACCAAGTTAAAGACAGTTTCAAATGGAGAAAGGCCAACCACATCGGCAAAGGTGAGAAATTTCATAATATTCACGAGGTATTACCAAAGATTTGCTCAGGACTTTACAAAGAGTGCAGTCCCGCAACCCGACTTATTGGTAAGACTAAAAGTTTGAACATACAAAATAAATATGAAAAATCTTCCTGGAGCTAAAAGATGAAATTGGTGACGACCCAGCGCTGACGTCGCCTAAATGGAAAAAGGAGAATTTTGCAATATTTTATGGTGCATCTCAAGCAGGGTAGGCACTGTGTTTATGCACCATGGCAGTGTAACTTCGAATATATTTGGACAACACGGTTCACTAGATTCGGATGGCCTTGGTAGTGCCAATTTTGTGAAATGACTAACTTCGACGGTAGTGTTCCTTCTGAAACTAGTTGTTAGAACAACCGGTATTCGGTAGTGTCAATTATTATGACGAATATGTAACGGGAAGATGTGGCATGTTTTAGTTTGAAACTTTTGATTACCCTTCCAGGGGAGGTATGTATTTGGCTTCTTTCCAATGGTTAACTCCCAACTATATGTCAATCATTTCGTTATTATAACTGTTTCTGGTTTCACACGCTTGGGTATTCCTAGAAATACTCTTCGGGTATCGAAATGGATCTTCTTAGTATCACCAGTGGGTGGATAGATTGACTGAAATTTTCCTAATCCTGGAAAGGAATTTGACAAATTTTAGTAAACCTTGTCTTTCTAATTATCGGAATACGTCACTAAAGAGAGTGGAAACTGGAGTGAACCCTACGGATTGGGTAAAGTAGCCGCTATACAGGTGGGTAGACATACCCCGAGTATTACAGTTGAATGTAGGGATAAAATTATGAAGTTGAATGTAATTAAGAAACAAGCCGGACGGAGAAATTCTGGGATTGACTTAAATGAAAAGGTTGTTATGCCAGAAGTGTTAAGCTTTTGTGGTACGTGGAATTGATAAGATTAACTGAAAGAATAAAAAGTAAAGGAAAGGTGACCGGAGACGGTACCGAGAAGTCGAGTGAGACTTATATGGAGTAAAGATTTGGAAAGATCAAAATGTATCAAAGTAGAAGGCAATATGCCAGCAATTGCTAGAAAAGTAATGCTATTAGCCGACCCCTAAGCTCACATATTTAGCATGGCCAGATGGGGGCCAAGTCACTAAGGATTATCAAGTGACTGAACCAGCAACGTAAGGACAAAGCGGGGTGCTTCTAATCAAGTGCCAACCGCGAGGGCTTTTGATATTAATTAAATTGAGATACAGGATGATGGATTTTATATATACCATGGACGTAATAGAATTGAGGGTAGAGCATCCATAAATTAAGACGAACCCTAGGGATGCACAAAGGATAGCATCACCCCTAATAAAGACATTTTGAATTCAGACGATATAAGTTGAATCGACCAAAGTATAAAGAACCTGTAAGGATTTGTGGAAAGGAGTCTCGAAAAGTACATAGACAGAATTGTTATAAAATTGATCATTGATGTTCGATATACCCTGTACCCAGAAGATACAGGAGGGATGATGACGATGACCTAAGAAACCCTATAAGGGAAGAGGTAATGTTCTGAACTTCAAAGGGGAAGTTTGGTAAGGAATGTATGACATAGTAATAATTAGGCCAGATGAAGCATGTGTGAAACCATGGGGAAGTATGGATTGAACCAATAAGGTTGAGATTATCCTAAAATGAGAAGGGAGTTAAGTAAGGAAATATCCTAGGTATGATGGGGAGTACCTGTAGTAAAGTTCACACCAGAAAGGTGGAAGCAATGACTTTTGGAAAAGACTGATATGCGCTTTCTCCCATTCAGCAGAATTTAAGGGAGAATGCTTTCACCCTGAGTTGGAATAAATCCAGAAAACGTTGACTTCAAGAAATTATTATATTCAGGAAAGGCCAATGAGGTGGCCGACACTTTAAGTATAAGGAAGTAAGTATATATGCTCATACTAAAGGAATAGCGTGAAAATGAGAATGGCCTTGAAGGTCAGATTGTGATGGAGGAATTTATGTTCCCTGATGATGGTGCGAGAACCAACTATAAGGATAGTTTAAGTAAACATTCGACTCCTGATTTTGTCTGCAGCACATTACCGACACTAGAAGATTCTGCGACAAGCCAGAGCAAAAATTCCCCAAGCGACTCTCCCGTATTTTAGAAAGAAAGAGGAGAGATGAGTTAATAAGGGATGATTAAATACAGAAGTTAGATTGGTACAAATATTGATAAGCTATTGGCATGACGATGAATGACAAGCAAGATATGTTGATGTATTTCTGTGTAAACAAGATAGAGGATTATGAGGTTGGAGAATCGTGATGCTGAAAAGAATCCTTGTGAGAAGGATTAACGAGGTTCGGAAAGTGATTAAGTGAACTGCTAAGCTTCTAGTCTTATACTGGAGACATATGATTAATAATCTCACCAGCTTGTTCCAGCTATGCTGCTGGAAGCTCTTCTGTAATTTTATCTGCTTCATGTAATATCTACGTCAAGTTCAGGAAGCATTCCCTATGGATAGGGAATATTGATTATTTTGTTTTCCTAGAGGATCTTGAATTGACAATTATGAAACCCGCATGTTTAGTGATTCAAGCACTGTGTAAACGATAAGCGATGGTGATTCTCCTGAGAAATTAGGTGATAACGATTGTGGAGATGTCGAATTGAATCTAAGTTAGAGAAATCATCCAGGTTTATTTTGGATGGTTTAATGTTGAAACAATAGGATTTTTGAAATAAATGATTAGGCTATGATGGATCATAAAATGATTATAGTAGAAATAAAGACAAGTGACGGATAGAGATGGAAATAGAGTTGAGAATCAATAAGAGAGTCAGATAGGCGGGCTCATGAGAAGCTCCAGTAATGAAGCGAGAAAAGTATGGAATTGGCAGGGCAAGGGTATTGGCCAAAACGGAAAGTTGGAATTAGGAGCAAATGACATACAAATTGACTCCTTTTAAGTTTGGAAAATTCGAAGAAATATGGAATAGATTGATTGAGTAATAAAGAGACTCATGGAATGAGAAGGTGAAATCTAGATGGTTGAACAAAGGAAAATTTGACCCAAACGTGTAACACGTATTGAGTAAAGGTGACGAGTGTCTCAATACTGAGATGACGGTGGAAGTTAACCAACAGAAGTAAATAAGAATTAGATAATACGAAGAATGTGATTGATAAAGAAAAGATTGGGAAATAATGGAATGGGAAGCAAGAAATGTTATGAATGGATTGATGAATGAGTTTTTCTAATGAACTCTCGGAATGACAACTCGATAGTGTTAGAATTATGAATATGAAAGAGCCAGTGTCGTGGCGTGGAATATCAGTAATAATAATGTCAAGCGAGAAATCCAAGATTTAACCTGAGAGGTTGAAGGATTTTTCCAAAATTAAGTGATGCTAAGATCGAGCAAGAATATAAGCCCATAGAATGATGGACAGAGCAGCAAGGACATGTAATATGTGAGATTACGATAAAGAAGTATTTGATACGAATACGATTATCTTTCTTCGCTAATAAACCTCTATAGTTCAGAGGTGAATTCTAAGTATGATATTTCGACAATCATGAAAATTTTCTTATATAATTCTTTGAAATTCTTTTCTTTTCTTCTTCCTTATTTATTTTCTTTTAAATTGAGAGGAACAACCCTTTAAGGAGGGGAGGTACTGCTACGTGACGATCTGTCTGTGTGATAGAAGTCTAAGTGGAATGCCATTAATTGTTTAATTGTTTGTCAAGTACTAAAGGCTGGCCCCCTTCTGTACTAACTATGCAATATAACAAATGTTCATTGATCATAGTGATCTCTCAATGAATTCTTTTAATTTTATATATTGAGCGAGATTGCGAAGATTAAAGCAGTCAGGAATTGCAAAATTACGAGTGAGGTTATCTCCGGAATTCGTAGCGCGTTAGTGATACCGAAGTCACTGCACGTACCAATAAGGTTAATAGTATAAGACCGGACAAGAGCGTATACCGGATAATGTGTTGTGTGAAAGTACCAAGGAATTGGTAGGACGTATAAGGTGTGTATTGTAACACCAGTACGAGGCGCTTTAGAAAGATTGGAATGTGTAAGGATCGACCAGAGAATTGGAAAGTGAAATAACCAACAAATACCCAATTGTCTTCTACCTGATTCCGGGACGGAATCCTTTTAAGGAGGGGAGACTGTAAGAACCCCGAATTTTCGGTAGAATTAAAACTTTTTATATATTGAGGAAAGAATGAACAGTGACTCCGACTACAAGGTATTGACAATAAATGTGAATGGGTATAGATTTAAATGATTATATGTCATGAAGAATGCAATGCCTAGATTAGAATAATCTATCTCCTAAGAAATAAGTTATGGCACTCCAGAGAGGAAGGAGATATTCTTGTGTCATCCAAATCAATATCTGCTGTTAGTCCAGTGATTCCGTATAAGGGTTAAGGAATGCCCAAAAGAGAACAAGGACATTATTATAAATATAAGGAATAAGGATGGAATAAAGAATGAATAGTGTTTTTGGTAGTAATAAGAATATTATGAGACGACACTATATAGAAGTACCCGGAATGAATTTCTGAGTTCGTATTAGTGATCCGAGGGGAAAATAAGTGTATGTAAAAACTGTCGGATTCTGATAAACAGCACTTTCATTTTCTCCGAGATTTTCCCTAGACACTGATAGATTAAGGATTTAATATTAAATATTTGAGGAATATTAATTGGAGGATTATAATGAAAGATGGAAATGGTGATAGAATTATCAAGAAGGTTTCCGGTGAAACCCTAACTAGAAACGATTGAGATATTCCTCCGAACGATCAACGAATTGAGCAATAAACGGACAAAGAAACAAGCAGAGGACCAAGAGACAAGTATGTGCAAGTGGATAAGGTCAAGTAACTAAGTGGTTACAAAAGTAACTAGCATGCTTAAGAAACTAACCAAGCAACTAAGCTTCCAACATACACCATTCCACAAGAATCAAACACATGGCTTAAGTGATGCAAGCAATGACCTATTACCTTTATTAAAGTCACCTTATGCTAGATATTTCAACAATAATTCATTTCACCAAGGATGAGAGCAAGCAAGCCAATCAAAACTCTCTCTCCCTCTCCAAAAAGCCATTCGGCTTTTGCTCTTAATTCAAGAATTAAAATCAACCTTCCCACCATTGTTTGATCACCAAACTTTTATCCTAGATCCTATATTTCATAAAAATGATACCCTAGAAATCTTAGCCTCAAAATCCATTGTTTCCATTTTCAATAAAATCATCAAAGTTAAGGGTGAATAGTAACATCAAGAACAAAATTCTTGGATCTTGAATTTTTGGATGATCTAAGCTTGGTTAAGGATAGACATGGACTATACAAGGCTTAGCAAGGGCTTTAACACTCTCCAAGGAAGGTATAAACCTCATGAACCATAGATCTTACTTTGGGTATATGCTTGTTCTTGATGATCTTAGTGTAGTTATGATTATGGTGATGTTATAAGCATGTTTAGTTAGTGGTTTAGTGATTTATGTAATATGATGCATATGGTAGTAAGGCATGGTGTTCCTGGACTTTTTGAGATAATAACCATGTGTATAAGTGTTATGGATGCCCGGTGTGGCTTGGTTTGATTGTAGTAATTTTTGGAACGTTCGATTTATAGCCGTCGTAATGCCGAAATTTCATTAACCTTAAGAACACAAACTGGACAGAACATGTAACTCACTGCATAGCTTCGACTTATGCCATGATTAGCTAGATCATGTTACAAGCTTCGTTTTGATATAAAGATCGCATGAAACGGACTTACGGTTTAGGAGTTATGATTAAATTCGTAAAAGTGGTTCGAAACCGAGAATGCGAATTCGTAATTGAAATTGAACCGTGTAAAATATGTATCGCAGTGACGAATCTTGGTAATTAAATACTAGAGATGATAAGGAAGGTTTGAGAGAAAACCTTGCGTTAAAAGGATCGTTTTACGATTTTATAAAAATGTTCGAATCAAGGTTAAACGCGAACGAACCCCTAGAAGCATGCTTGATTATGACTTTGGTTAATAACTTAGAAAACGGACGATAAAACTCGTAGTACAATCTTGATTCGTAAATGATCGATATTAAAACTTACATGGCTTAACTGCGTATTAAGTGTGGGTACAATGACGGGTCATAATAGCGAACGTATGTCGAACCACATCGGTGATAAAAAGAGTTACACTAGAGGTGTATAACAAGATAATGCGAAAACGTGTTTCGACTTAAGTGAATTCTATATATCTTCTTGTAAAGTGTTAAGTGATTAATCCCGAATGCCTTGGCTCTTTATAGATCACCAGACTGACCCGGGACACGCTACCACTACCCATACCCACACTCGAATTCCAGGCAAGTTTCAAATCCTTTTTAAAAAGACTGTTGTTGTGAATATATATCTATATATGCTTTCTGTTATACATATGCCATAGCATGCATGCCTACTTTCAAAGTCATATTGATATACTTGTTCCCTGAATTATTGTTGGCTTATGAGCTAGATAGTTATTATATCAGTTATAAACCGGAAATTTCTAAGACCCTTAAACGAAGGGCATCTGAACCTCATTCCTTGATTATAGACCGGGAGTCGTTATTTCTTAATTTATTGACATTATTTTCAGAGGAAAATAATTAAGTAAATATTTCCCATTTATTAACTGACGAATATTATTGAGATATTCTGTTGAGATTATTTGATAAATATTATTCGGGTTATTCATCAGATATTTAATTATTCGATGAACATTATCTTTAATATTCATCTAAAGTCGATTTAATATTCGAATATTACTTCGAACCCTCAGTTAAGTTCTTTACTTAGAGAATATTCATTCTTATTTCTTCGATAAATACTATTTTGAATATTCATTCGAGTTTATTTATTTAATGAATATTATTTTAATATTCATTCGAGCCTTATTTATTTAAATGAATATTATTTCGAATATTCATTCAGTCCCTATTTATTTTATAAATATTAGTTGAACATTGATTCGAACTCCAGTTCATCGATAAATATTATTTTGAATATTCCCTTGAGACGATAAATATTATCTTCGACATTCATTTAAAGTCGATTCAATTATTGAACATAATTTCGAATATTCATTCGATAATCATTTCTTCGATAAATATTATTAAGATTGAATATTCATTATTTATTTAATGAATATTGTCTCAAATATTCAGTCGACAATTATTTCATCAATAAGTATCATTCTTAAGTTGAATATTCATTATTAATTCAATGAATATTATATCAAATATCCAAGGGATGTTTATTTCACCAATAAACATTATGATTTTCAAATATCCATTTAAGATTGGATTTATTTAGGGAACATTATTTTAAACATTTATTTGAGTTTATTTAATTAATGAATATCATTTTGAATATTCATATAAAAGAAGAGAGTTATTTAGTAAATAATTATAACTATTCATTCGAGGATTACTTACGAGTAATATTATGATTTATTCATATTCCTTAATTAATATTGAGTTAATAAATATTCTTGGAATATTTATTTAAATCCTTTTTAAGTTCTTTTATAATGATTCATATTATTCAAGGGTTATCTGTCACCTTCAGATATGGTGTAAAGTATTTTGGAGTATTTTATGACTATTTTTATCGAGGGGAGGTTCCCAAAACTCTATTTTCATTTAAATCTATCTTAAAGAAGATTTAAATACTCGCTCAACTTCCAAACGTATATAAGAGGACCTCACTTGAGAGATGTTATTTATTGGACTGCCCGGTCCTATACCTGCTAAACTATCTTGTCACTCGCATCTTGATTCTTTCAAACATCGATATGAGTCTGTTGGTTACCTCCTCAACGCTCGAGGGGTAAGATTGATGGAACAAGTTTATATCCATTAACAAGCATCAGCTTGGGAAATATTGGTGAAATTTTCCTTTCCGATTAGATACGACTACTTTGTGGAGTCCTATCAACAAGTACTATACTTGGGGAAAGGGGGACGAACTTTATGTTTCAGAGTTATGGATGTTATTCGAACTAGGAGACGCGTAAGTGGCCGAGTGGCGCCGGTCCAACAATTAATGGCCCAACCGTTGGCCGGGGGGTTCCAGAAGGCGGGCGATCCGTCGGTGCTTCCTTCTACATGTAGAGAACGAATGATGGGGAGCATGACATGCGACTGATCATCGTAAATGTTGTGGCTCCTGGCGCGGCAAGCTCCCGTATTAGTTCATCTTCCAAATTGGGAAATTTTCTGCAACATTATCATTGTTGGCAGGTTTAAAAGTGTTCGAACTGGAATCGCAATATTCTTCTTGCAAGTTCCTCTATTATAAAAATTTGATAATATCTTGCTTATCTTTGACATAGCAGATACTTCTTCGGAACAAATATATTTTAAGTTACCTTGTAACTTCATCTCATACCTTATATTGGTAATACGTTCGTTAATGCATGGCATATGGTTTCAAAGATATTTTGGACTGTTATACATTATCACTGTTCAATTATATTTTGGTGGGCTATTGCTCACCCTTGCTTTATTTATTTATATCACAACAACAGCTAGATCAGATGGCCGCGCAAGGCGTACCCAACATATGCAGGTGTCAGCCGTCAGAGGATTAACCGATGAGGTCATAGCTACCATTGCTGAGGATGCAGCTTCTGGTAGGCTAGTTGTTAGCATTTGATCCTCTAATGTATTTATTATATGGCATATATCAATGGATGGCAAAGAATATGTAATGGAAAAATTGTAATTCTTTGGGTTGTAAGAACTCAAACTTGTGATTAATAATATTGATGGTTACTCTGATTTCATCTCTGGGACTATAACGGGTGTGTTTTATGTTGTTGTTTTGGGTCACAAGGTTGTAATTTAGATTATGTTGGTTTCGTGGTTGGATATTGAGACCGTAACAACCAGATCCCTGACCCCGGATCTGGGGGTGTTACAGAAAGGCTCGTAGTTGGAGATCAATAGCTAGCCGCCCGAAAAGGCTCATGACTAGGGGTTCCTGAAGAACACGGGATGTGGTTCCTTGGAAGGATCGGACTGAATCTACGGGTTAGAGCTCAAGGACCGTGCAATGATGATGCGTTGGCCAGCCAAGAGCCCCAATAATGATGTGTCACACAAGAGTATACGTGCTCTATGCTTACTCAAGGTGTCAAAGTGTCTAAGAGATCCCGCAAACTGCCTACATACCACTATTTATAGTGGATCAAGCTCGTATGTAGTTCTTAAAATGATATGATCGTTTGTTTATGATGAGTTATCCTCTCTCCAATGGGATAATGACTGTTATTTCTGATAATGATCGTGTATGATGTATATTTTCAGGTTACCAAGCTGTTATGGTAATTGTAGGATGATTATCCTTTGTATTTATCATGATTTTGTATCATTTATCAAGTATATATGACATATATCCTCAAATAACTGAATGTATATCTGTTTATGAGTGTTTTTAGGTGATATAGGCTTCCGGCGGAAGCTGGGGTTACCGCCCGGTAGCTTGGCTCCGGTACCCCCTCTGGTAACCCCATTATGGAAGCTACTTTAGAAGCCCTACTGGATGACTGGTAATGGTTATAGGCTACCCACAAGGGGATGCCCTTGGGCCCTAAGCCACTGTTAGGTCCAGAATATTTCTTGGTAATTTTTGGTGGAGCTTCTTGTGAGTGGGGTATTGATTCTTATGGCTCCTAAGCGTGGGAGAGGTAGTACTAGTGTTGAAAAATTTTTGTTTTCGATGGCGGAGGTTAAATTTAATTGGTTGTTTTGAGGCCAATTGCTAAGGAAAGGGGATTTTTGCGAGAAAGAAAAAAATTGTTGGGTTGATTGAGATGGAGGGTGACTGCTTAGATGGTGAGGTAAGTTTTCTACTTTCCCTTGTATTTACTTCCATTCAATGAGGACATTGAATATTTTAAGTTTGGGGGTTGTTTGAGGGATTAGTAGTTGTTGTTGTATTATTTGTTCATGTAGGATTTCATGCTTTGCATATTAGTAGTAGTAAATTATGCATTTATGTTCATGTTATTTAAGTTTGTTTCATATAGGACAATCTGTTTTTATGTTAGTATATCATGTGAGTTCATAATAGTTTGCATTTGCACTCATGCTTGATAGGAATTTTGTGTTGTTGACGCTTTTGATTGAGAAGTGATATGCTTTGTTCTTGTGCACACACATACACTAGTAAGTTGAAGCTAGTAGACTTATTGAATGTTGTGAGTGATTAGAAGGACATGAATATGTTCAAGATGATTTAGTTTGCATGCTTTGAATACAAGTTGGTGCGTTAGAGAGATGTTTGCTTGGGATTAAGTATGTTTTTCCACCAAGTGAGTTTTTGAGCCTTATTGCATATTTGCAATTTATTCGTTTGCTTGAGTGTCCACGGATTGTTTGCATTGCTAGCAGTTATTTGAGGTCTTTCTTGAAACGCATGACATTATTTGACGATTAAAATGATAAAGGCATTTAGGAATAACCACATATTTTCCCATATTACCACACCATATTTACATGATCAATTAGTTAACCCGTTGAGCTTAATCCTATTTTTTTGGGTGACATACCACATTACTTGCCTAGACCTTTTTCTTGAATTGGCCTTACATTAATTTGAACCCACATTGTTAAAGGCTAGTAGAGTGTTTAAGGGAGTAATAAGGTGTGCAAGGAGGGGTTTATTGTTGGTCATAATTTTGGGAAATATTGAACATTGGGTTTGTTTGTTGTTATTTGATAGTCGACATATGTAATAAATTCATGGGATCATTGTTATTGTTCATATTATTGTTTTATTTAGCTCTCGAGAAAAAAAAAAGAAAAAAAAATATATTATGAGAGCATGTTTGTATTGTTGTGATCCTACTTCAGTCGAATAGTCGAGCATTTTTGTTGGAAGAAAAGTAGTAAAATCATGTGTGGGGGGAAAGTAGGGTGTTGTGTATGATATTGTAGTTCTTACTAGCTTTTGACACTTCACCTATTTTGGCTTACTTGACATACCTTGTCCCTAGCCCCGTTACAACCCAAATAAAGACCTTTTGATTATCGTCATTGATGTATGTTGTGTTAAGAGTTAGATTGATACCAAATGTCAAGCATGCTTATGATTTTGTTGGAATTGAGTGATACACTTACCCTTGTTCCTGAGTGAATATTCTTTTGTGAGTGTTTGCTTGTTTTTGCGTATGAGATCCCGAGTTTTGTCTCAAAGATGTACTCTTGTAGGCTTAGCATGTTTACTAACTTATTCTTACACTTGACATGGACTGGTGAGAACTTATGCATGTTCTTTGAGTAGACTATGTGAATACTTGCACTTTCGACACCAAGACATTGCGTATTTACTTTGATTCTTAAGTTGATATGGCATGAGAGGATTTGAAGGTATGGTAGGATATTAGTACTAGATTAATTGCATTTTCATTTAGTTGCATTCATGCATTGCATTGCATTAGGTTAAATGGATTTTGTGGGTACATTCGCTATAGGCCCTCACGAGACCTTACTCGTCCACTAGGGCTGCCTGGGGGTTTAAAGGGCTTGTTGCATATGCCAAATGCAACCGTGATCACCTACGGAAGTGGTACTAGTTAGTTAGTTAGTTGTAATTGTTTATGCTTGAGGACAAGCATCGGTTTAAGTTTGGGGTGTGATAAGTGGATTGTATATCCACTTGGAGCATCCTAAATCGGCTTAAATTGGTTGTCTTGGACTCAAGTTTCTTGTAGTTTTGATGTGTTTTGCTTAGTTGTGCATATTTACGAGAATTTTGATTAAGGTTGATGCTTCTATCGTTTTTGGAGATTAAATTGATTAAAATTCGGATTTTCCGGGAAGGCTGCACAGCTTACACTGTTTTGGCCATATCTGGAGTTCTATAAGTCCGTTTTCAGCGATCTTACTGCCCACGCGAAGCTTGAGAGATTTTCTACAACATGGAACAGGTGTTGCACGTGAAAGTTACGCGGGGTGGGGGCAGGAAGCACGACAAGCAGACTGTTGGAAGCAGTGAAATTACTGTTTTGCCCTTTTCAAGTTCTAATTGTATTTCGGGCAGTTTTTAGAACCTTAATTGAATTATAATTGTATTAGAAGGTAATTTCTTGCTGGGCAAGAATTATAGAGCCTATTTAAACACATCTAACCATTGTAATTGGTATCATAGTTTTTATTATTGTAACATAGCTTAGATCTGCAAGGGAGAAAAGGAGAGAAGGATTCAACGCTCGTGACAAGCAACGGATCTAGATCTACTTCATCTTTTGTGTTATTCTGGATTATAGATTTGTTTTCTCAACTCTTTGTTTTATTAATATTATAGCTTCTTTTATTCATATCTTGTTTATTATCATGTTTTCATCAAATCCCATGACGATGAACGGTTCAATTATGGGCTAATCGTTGTCATGGGATTCTAACGGAGTTGTCTATGTAGCTTAGTAGTTTGATTGGTTTAAAGATTACGTGTGGTGAATTCTTGATATCCTCATATGGTTAATCTTAATGCTTTTAGATGCGTAGCTAACATCTAAATTGAATTGTTAATCTCTTGTGAAGCGAGAGTGGATCTTGAGATTTAGAACTTGCCATGCTAGCATAGGATAGGTTGATGTTTTAGCATCATGATTTGTGGCATGAATAGAGATATTATGCTGCCCTATGTGATCTATGTGGATAACTTGTGCTTAAACCTCTATGTTTTCAAATTCTATAGAGATATAGGGTCTAAACATAATTGGTGTCTACCCATCTTCTATCTCTTTTGTGGATGCATGCGTAGTTTGGTACTAGTATACCGAGAGGTAACTTTTACTTATTTCGTGTTGTCCGATCAGATATCAAATCCCACATGTGTATTGATAAAGGCATCAACTCTAAGTGAAGTAGATAATGAAGTTAGAGTCCCATGTTTTTATTCTCATAAGTAATTCGATTTCTATTCTTATTAGTTAATTTAATTCTTAGTTTTATAAATTGCATCTTAGTTTAATTTAGTTAATCAACACCAATTTGTTAATTGTCTTAGCAGTGAATTAAAACCATACATTGTTGGATAGGTACTAAATTGAAGTAAAAACCTGATCTCTGTGGGAACGAACTTGACTTATATCTGTATTACTTGTGACCACGTGCGCTTGCGTGATTTTGTGTTAATAACTCCTAAGGATAGTTTAGGCACGAGGACCTTCTACCCGACACTTCCTGAAAGCGGGCTAATCCGGCTTTCCTACTAGATGGACTGTCTAGCAGCTTACACAGAGAAGATATAAGAGAGAGAGAAGAGAGAGTTGTGTGTTGAGGTGTGTTTTGAAATGAAATACAACATGTCTATTTATAGATTTTAGAAAGTCATTATTTGGCACTATTCCAACAACCCCAGCTACTATTCCAACAACCGCAGTTACTATTCCAACAACCGCAGTTACTATTCCAACAACCGCAGTTACTATTCTTTATGTGAATTAATGTGTAGATCCTTCTCGTATGTGCTGACACTTAGTGCACTGGTCTGGTTCACAAGTGACTAGCACTGATCTTGATCTTCACACCTTCGTTGCATTCCAATTGATTAGCCTGCAATAGTATCTTCAATTAATTTGAATACATGGAATCTTTTGGCCCTTCAACTGAATCATCTGTACATCTTATTCTGTCACCGAGGCTTGATCATGTTAATGAACTTCTTTCAGCGACTTGATCCTTGTTGGTGCCTGTTCTTCAAATTTCACGATCCCTGTATAGAGTTAATATTATTTGTCTTTTATCCTAGTTGAGTTATATATGTCCTCTAT
This sequence comes from Kitagawia praeruptora, assembly GCA_037693485.1. Classification (NCBI taxonomy): domain Eukaryota; kingdom Viridiplantae; phylum Streptophyta; class Magnoliopsida; order Apiales; family Apiaceae; genus Kitagawia; species Kitagawia praeruptora. Next base: position 45,269,785 of record CM075349.1, read on the forward strand.
TACATATTACATTACATTATGCCTTACAATCTCCCCCTATTTGATTGTTAGGGTTTGACAAGCAAATTCCTAGAGAATAACTCAACTGATACAAGAAAAATGAAATAAAAAGATAAATAATATTAAAGTGCATTATGGATCATATATATACATTTTCCAGATTTCTATAAATTAAGCAAGTGCAAGACAATTGTTCCTGTAGACTGAACATATCTTCAAGTTTGCCTTTGCTTTCTTTCCACATAGCACTAATACTCCCATTAACTTTTTCTTTCCCAAAATAAAGTTAATTCCGTGTCAACAACCTTTTCTTTGCCCTTACGCCTAGTAGATTTTTCTTGGTCATCCACCTTCTCCCCCTCAGTTGGGTTATCCTCCAGAGTAGTAGGATGTGGAGTTGGTAAATTAGACGAAGCTGTCTTCCCCAAGGAATGAATTGCATGACTAAACTGGGATGCCATGGAACTTAATTGAACCTGGAATGCATCATGTTGAATAAGTTGCAAATTTTTGCTTTCTCCAATGGACTTATAAATATTTGACAACTCTTTCTCCATTGTTTGGACCCGTGTAAGGAGTCTGCTATATTCCTTTCTGGTTACAAGTGCATGTGGTTGAGTAGGTTGCTCACTTGTACGTTCTGCAGGTGTTTCACTCAACACTCTATATTCACTCGGTTTAGTGGTTTGGGTTACACTTACATGTTCTGTTGGTGTTTCCCTCAACTTTCCTCTAGAGCTTCCACCGATATGTGTACCTGCAAATGAAATCATCCTAGCCCCTTTTTCAGAGGTCACGGATGGTGAAATGAAAGTTCGTGAGCTTCCGTCCTCGCGTGAAGCGAGTTGCCGACCACTGGTAAAGAATGGTAAATCTCGAAAGAGATCCAGAGATTTTTCCTATGGGAGGTTAAACTTGAATCGATTAAATGGCACAAAACCCAAGTTTCCCTCGTATGTCTGTGAAGACACTTGGTTCATAAAAGAACCTCCTACTAATGGATCTTTCCGTAAAATGGAAGATTCACCAGTTGCTCCCATCAATTCAACCTTATTTACATTTTCACTCATTGGATAAGAAAGAATTGTTTCACTAACAGTTGCCGTTACCTTAGGTTTATTGGGTTTACTCCGTTTAGAATGAGGTAGAGCGACTGATGTAACTAACTCCTTATGTGGTGCTGCTGAGGCACTATCTCCCTCAATAATGTGAATGACTGGCCGTTTAAGTGATAAATGAGGTGTAGGAGCTTGTTGTGTTTGTGTTTGCATTTGTAGAATGGGCTCTTCGACCTGTGTTAGAGTCGGTGGGATTTCCTGCTCTTGGTCGGGTAAGATGGCCACTGGGGGCTGTAGAAATTGTATTTCCTGTGACACAATAGGAAATACAGAGGTTGGAATAGCAGGGATTGAAATATTACCTTGTCGTATACCTGCTCTCACTGGTCGTGGTAACAACGGAAGTGGGATTTAGATATTCAGTTAGGACTGTAGGCACATCCGTATATTTCTTTTTTGCTTATGTAATTAATTACATTCGTCTTCATAGAAGAACATTCCATCTTTTGACCATTTTCCAATCGTACCCTATCTTCATCATTCAAAAAATCATTTAATATTAACTGTAGAAACCTTGGATATAGATATTTGACATTTTGAGTCCGAACATCTCTTGTTCCCAAGCGTTTCTTTTTTAAAATGATTTGACTAAGCACTATTTTTCCAAAATTAATCCTCAAATTATTGGCGACCGCAAACCCTATTATTTGAATAAATTCAGGTATTCGATCTTGATTTGTTCTATCTGAGGAAAAAACATGGTTAAGAGTGTGAAAGAAGAAATTCCAATACTGGGTTAGAAACATTCTAGATAGATTACCAGTATTGAAATTGCCATATTGGTACCTTATAAAATGAAAGAACATTTCAATATGTTCGGGTGTAGGATCAGAAACGAGATTTTCAATAGGAAAATGAAGAATTCGATTAACATCTCGTTCAGTGACCCTAATCGACCTACCAAATAGTCGATATGTGAATGCACACCCGTCCTGTCCAGAAGTTTTAACTGCACTGCAATATAGTTCACACAATGCATCATTGTTAAGCTACACATGTGTAACTAAAGCATAGCGAATTAATGAATGTTCATTCAGAAATTGTGTCCATGCCCGAAATTGCTCATCCTGAATGGTTTCGATTTGCTGAATGGAAATAGGATTAACTTTAGTAATTAAAAAGCTTCCCTGCAATGCCATTTTCAAAACTTTGAGGAAATTCAAAAACAAGGGTTAGTGCGTATAACAAGAATATAAAATCCGCTCTAAAAACCACCAGCTAGATTGTGAGATTTTTCCGGTCAAAGCTTGAAATATTAAGCAATTGTGTGTATATGCTCTGTATATCTGAAAAATAATGATGTTAAACACAAACAAAAACTCATCATTTATAAGGTTTCAAGTATTAGTGGGTTAGGTGTAATAGTGACAGGTTATGTTTGAAAAATAACACCGCTCAATAATTTCTCACCTAACTACCTAATTAGCCGAAAAAACATCTTATCAGCAAAACCTGTCGGCCGAAAAAACATCTTATCGCCGAAACCTATCAGCCTATACACATACACATATTTAATACTTCTAATTATTATGGATTTAAAAATAATCACACAGTAAATCAAGAATTAATCCACAATAATCAGATAAACTCACAATTAAATAGACATAAAATTAACAAAATATCATTAATTGATATATGTCAATAAAATATTTATTTAATTATGCTACAATTTATTTTAATAATCAAATATCAGAACAGGTGATATCCAATCTTGAATTGCTTAAGTCATGATATCAATTATTAAAATAAATATCGAGTACACGAGTATTACACAAAGATATAACATGCAAACCTGTTAATACTCAAGTATCGCCTCAGTAGTACCAACTAATTACCACAAATTTCTAACATTTAAACACATGGCGACTAATTAGTAGATAAAATCATGAAAATGTACAACAACTTGCATTTGTTGACTTCCTGTTAAGAGGACAAGTTTAACATGCCAAGTTCACTAACCAACCTGTTGAATGTAGATTCATCAAGTGGTTTCGTGAAAATGTCTGCAAGTTGTTGCTCAGTGGGAATGAAGTGAAGTTCCACAGTACCATACATAACATGTTCACGAATGAAATGATACCTTATGTCGATGTGCTTGGTTCGAGAATGTTGTACTGGATTATTCGAGATTGCTATGGCACTTGTGTTGTCGCAGAATATGGGTATTTTGTTCAGCAACAGACCATAATCCATGAGTTGATTCCTCATCCACAAGATTTGTGAGCAACAGCTACCAGATGCAATGTATTCTGCCTCTACTATAGATGTGGCTACTAAATGCTGCTTCTTGCTGAACCAGGAAACCAATCTCCTTCCAAGGAATTGACAGCTTCCAGAAGTACTCTTGCGATCAATCTTGCAACCAGCATAATCAGAGTCTGTATATCCAACTAGGTCGAAACCCTTATCCTTAGGATACCAAATACCAAGATTCGGAGTACCCTTAAGATATCTGAAGAAATGCTTCACAGCTATCAAATGTGATTCTTTAGGATCAGCTTGGAACCTCGCACATAGGCATGTTGTGAACATTATATCTGGTCTGCTTGCAGTGAGGTAGAGTAGAGAACCTATCATGCCCCTATAGCTTGTTATGTCAACTCGTTTTCCAGATTTATCTTGATCAAGCTTAGTGGCAGTGGCCATGGGAGTCTTTGCAGGTGCTGAATTTTCAAGATGATATTTTTTAAGAAGATCCTTAATATACTTGGATTGGCAGATAAAGATACCATATGTTCTTTGGCTTACTTGCAATCCAAGAAAGTAGTTCAGCTCTCCCATCATGCTCATCTTGTACCTACTCTGCATCAACTTAACAAACCTTGCATAAAGTGCATCATTCGTAGAGCCAAATATAATGTCATCAACATAAACTTGCACAAGTATTGTTAGGAATAATTCGTGAGTTGTGATGTTAAGAATAGAATTTTACTTATACTTCTTGTATTTCCTGATCTTATAAAGGATTTAGCACTTTGTATAGGAAATATGTGTTAGACAGTTATCTGTAAGGTTTAGTCAGGAATGAACAATGTATCGGAGACTACATGTCAGGAACAGAGAGCAAATCATGATGAAGGTCTAATACTGATGATGGTCAGATCCTGATGCAAGATGAAATCCTGATATCAGTCATGTTACTGATGATGTCATTATGGATGCTACAGAAACTGGCAAGTGCTATAAAATAGGATCTTTGTTTGAGGAACAAGCAAGAAGATATTATGAAGGGAAGAATTTTCTATTGATGGAAACTATCAATTGGACGGCAGAACATTGTCATGTATAGATTATCTTTCTGTTATTAGTTGATAGGTAGCATTATAAATACTCACTCTATATCATTGTAAAAAGTGTTGAGCGAGTTCGTGAGGTTTGTAATCGTAAGTATACGAGAGTACAAACAGAGAGAAATTTATTTTGTCAGCAGCTGCTAAAGGTATTGTACACCTTTGGTAGAGTTTGTATTTGATCTTATTAATATAAACAGAGTTTGATTCATTCGTTTATTCTTGTTCATATAATCAAGCAAAAATCAGACACGATTATATAACTTGTATTCAACCCCCCCCTTCTACAAGTTATTCGAGTTAATAATTGGTATCAGAGCAGGTTGATTTCGAATAATCATAAAGATCTGCAATCATGTCTGGTTACAAGGATGGGAATACTAAGATTCTTATGCTCAAGAGAAACGAATATACTCTATGGGATGTAAAGATGTTGCATCATCTGGAAGCAACAGATCCTGATTATCTTGACAGAATCAGAGATGGACCTTTTGTTCCAACAAAGGTCGTTGGACAAGCAACTGTTGATGGTGTGGTTGTTCCATAACATACAGCAGAGAAGCCAAAATCTGAATGGTCAGATAAGGACAAGGAGAATGTTCTTAAAGATGCTAAAGTGAGAAACATATTATTCAACAGTCTTGATTCTGTTCTCACTAACTATGTTCTCTCTTGTAAAACTGCTAAGGATATATTGGACAATCTTAAGGTTCACTGTGAAGGAACTAAGCCTGTCAGGAAGAATATGAGGACACTACTTATACAACAGTATGAGTACTTTGAATCCAAGTCTGGTGAGTCACTTACTGATACCTTTGATAGGTTTACAAAACTCATCAATGAGATGGCCATGCATGGAAAATATTATGACTTGGAGGATATGAATACAAAGTTCATGAAAGCTTTGCCTGATTTCTATAATGAGAAGATATCTGCGATTGAGGAAGCTAATGATCTGGATGAGATATCATTAGAGGCAGTATATGGAAAATTGAGAGCTTATGAACTTGACAAGCAGTAGAAGAAGAGCAGGAGTGAAGGAAAGATGAAGACTATTGCACTTACTGCTCAATCTGAATTAAAGAAGCTTCCTGAAGAACAGCATGAAGAGATTGCTGTAAAGAACTCAAGGAAGAAGAAAAGCAAAGAAAATTCTGAGTTAGAGACTACTGATATGGACTCTGACAACAATGATTCTGAATCTGAGATGCAGGAACTCTTTGCTATGTTTGCTAAAGCTTTCAAGAAAGGAAGATTCAACAAGAGAAGATTTAGCAAAGGACCTTTTCAAAAGAAGGAGGAGAAGAAGAGTGACAAAGGCAAAGGTACAATTGTCAAGCTTGATAAGGCCAAGATCAAGTGCTTTAATTGTAGCGAGCTTGGACACTTTGCTAGTGAGTATAAGAAGCCTAGGAATTCAGGAAAGGGTAATGCACTTATGGTCACACAGAAGGATTGGGCTGATTCCAGTGATTCTGAAGATGAATTGGATTATGACAACATTACACTGATGGCAAATGTTTCAGACAAACCTGGATCTCCAAAGAAAACTTCTCCATCCTCTGTTAAGGTATCACTTCACTCTCTTGATTCATTTGATAGCTTAAATTCTGATGAAATTAGATCTATCCATGCTGAGTTTAAGAATCTTATGACTAATTTTAGAATTCTTACTTGTGAAAAAGATGAACTTAAGGTTAAGAATGATAAGTTAGTTGATAGAAATAATTTTCTTGAATCTGAGTTAATTCAAATGGAAGAATACAAGTTAAGTTCTGATAAAGCTAAGCATGATTATAGTGTTATTCTTGAGGCTTATGACTATGTCAGAAAAGAACTAGAGGAAGAGAGAGATGTGATTAAGACCATTAACATTTTTGGTAAAAAGACACAAGAAATCATTGAAAGTGGAATTCGTGGTAAAGTTAATGGTTTAGGTTTTGATAAGGCTAGACAAGAAGAAAAAGTAGCTATTGTCATTGATGATAGTAAAGTAGAAGCTAGCACATCTAAATCTGAAGGTAAGAAAATTGTTTCTGAACCTAATCATGTTAAATTTGTTGATTCAAAAGGTACCCCTGTTGTACACAAAAGGATTAACAATAGTAATTCAGATAATAAAGTGTTAGAGAAACCTAAGAATGTAAACATAGGGTTTCTGTCTAAGTCTCAGTTGAAACAGAGATTAGATGGTCTTTCAGAGTCTAGCAAGATCAAAAGAAATAGGAATGGAAAAGAAGGTATTAACAAAGAGAATAATTACAAGAATGTACCTGATGCACCTAGGAAAAAATGCTATAAGTGTGGTAATCATAATCATTTGGCCCTAGACTGCAATCAAAAATCTTCGTGGAAAACTGAGTCCAGATTTCCTAAGACTCAGAAAATTCAATACCAATCACAAAAAGCTTGTTATCATTGTGGTAGTTTACTTCATTCCATTTACATGTGTAGAGAATATCATGAACTGTATTATGACTATTATTCTCTGAAATCTGAAACTTCTAGTCACAAACAGTTTGTGAAATCAGAGTCTAAGGTTGACTCTACAACAGGTAAAGCAAAAGCAAAATCTTCAAAGCCTGTTGTTTCAAAATCTAGTAAGAAAGGATCCAATCAAAGTTGGGTCCTAAAAAATTCTAACTAGTTACTTTTTGTTTGCAGGGCACAGGAAAGAAGCATTCAATTATCTTGGACAGTGGATGCTCTGGACATATTACTGGAAAGAAGTCCCTGCTTACAAAGTTTGAGAGGAAAGCTGGCCCAGTAATATCTTTTGGAGATGGCAACAAAGGAGAAACTCTGGGATATGGCTCAATTGTTTTGGGGAATGTCATCATAGAAAATGTAGCACTGGTTGAAGGCTTGAAACATACTCTTTTAAGCATAAGTCAACTGGGTGATAAAGGTTACAAATCAATCTTTGACAGAGAAGGATGCAAAATCTTGAATATGCAGAATGGAGACATTGCTCTAACTAGTCAAAGACATGGTAACATATATGAAGCCAGCTTAAGTGATACATCTAAAGGAATTGTTAGATGTCTTTACAGCAAAGCAACAAGTGATGAAAGCTGGAATTGGCACAAGAAGCTCTCACATCTCAACTTCAAGAAGCTTAATCAACTTGTTAAGCATAATCTGGTGAGAGGCCTACCTCAAGCAAATTATGTGCAAGATGGACTTTGTGATGCATGTCAGCTTGGAAAGCAAAGGAGAACCACTTTCAAGAGCAAGACTGAAAATTCAATTACTGAACCATTTCACATGCTACATCTTGATCTGTTTGGTCCAGTAAACATTATGTCTATCAACAAGAAAAGATTTGCCCTAGTGATAGTGGATGATTTCACAAGGTTCACATGGGTGTTCTTTCTACACAAAAAGGATGAAGCTCCTCAGCAAATCATTGAACTTGTCAAGAATATTCAGAATAACTCTGAGTACAAAGTCAAAGTACTTAGGAGTGACAATGGTACAAAATTCAAGAATTCTACAATGGAGGAGTTTTGTGCAGACAATGGAATCACTCAACAGTTTTCTACACCTGGTACACCTCAGCAGAATGGTGTAGTGGAAAGAAAGAACAGGACTCTCATAGAGGCAGCAAGAACCATGCTTGCAGATGTAAAACTTCCAACCTACTTTTGGGCAGAAGCTATTAACACTGCATGTTTCACTCAAAACTGTACCTTGGTAAATAGTCATGGAAAAACTCCCTATGAGATGATCAAAGGAAAGAAACCAAGTGTGAAATACTTTCACATCTTTGGATGCAAATGCTATGTCCTAAAAGTTCATCCAGAACAACTTGGAAAATTTGAAGCCAAATCGGATGAAGCAATTTTTCTAGGATATTCAGCATCTAAGGCCTTAAAAGTTTATAATCTCAGAACTCACATTGTTATAGAATCAATTCATGTTGCATTTGATGATAAGAAATTTGGAATTCTGCAAACTGATGAAAGCCATGACAAATTGGAATTTGAAAATCTGAAGAATTCTGAGATACTCTCCAGTGATGATGAAGGTTCTCCAGGAGGAATTTCTATTGCTTCTCAAAGGAATGCTACTATTGAGGGGGAGCAAATAAATCAAAGAGAACACAGTGATCATCAGGAGCAGACTAGCTATTCAGAGTCTACTCCATCAGGAATTGACTTTTCAGAGTCTACTGAGGAAAGATCAGTAACTAGCAGCAATATGGAATCTACTGATTCTGTTGATCAAAGGAGAGTTATTAATGGCAGAGAGAATTCTTCTACAAAAGATACCACTAACTTAGGGGGAGAGACTAGAGTCAATCTACCACCTGTTAGAAAATGGACAAAGGATCATACTAAAGATTTGATTATTGGTGATTCAAATAGTGGTGTTCGAACTAGAAGATCAATTCAAAATGAATGCTTGTATAGTTGCTTTCTCTCAAAGAATGAACCTAAGAAGGTTGAAGAAGCCTTACAGGATCCTGATTGGGTAATTGCAATGCAGGAGGAGTTAAATGAGTTTGAGAGAAACAAAGTCTGGAAACTGGTACCAAGACCTAAAGATAGATCTATTGTTGGTGTAAGATGGGTTTTCAGAAACAAGCTAGATGAATCTGGTATGATTGTAAGAAACAAAGCAAGACTGGTGGCCAAGGGTTATTCTTAGGAAGAAGGCATTGATTATGATGAGACCTTTGCACCTATAGCAAGATTAGAAGCAATCAGAATGTTTCTTGCATTTGCAGCTCATTCAAAATTCAAGGTATACCAGATGGATGTAAAGAGTGCTTTTCTAAATGGCAAACTTGATGAGGAAGTGTATGTGGAACAGCCACCTGGATTTGTTGATCCAAAATTTCCAAATCATGTCTACAAACTTGACAAGGCACTCTATGGACTAAAGCAGGCACCAAGAGCATGGTATGAGACTTTGTCTAAATTTCTTCTTGAAAATGGCTTCACAAGAGGTACAGTTGACAAAACTCTATTCTTTAGAAAGATAAAAGGTGAATTGCTTTTAGTTCAAGTTTATGTTGATGATATTATTTTTGGTTCAACTAATTAAAAGTTGTATGCTAAGTTTAGCAAGCTTATGCAGTCTAAGTATCAGATGAGCATGATGGGTGAATTAAATTATTTCTTAGGCTTGCAGGTCAAACAAACTGAGACTGGTATTTTCATTAATCAGTCAAAGTATATCAAAGATCTTTTATGAAGATTTGACTTTCAAGACTGTGCAGTTGCAAAAACACCCATGGCAACAGCCACTAAACTAGACTCTGATCCTAAGGGAAAGAGTGTGGATAATACTAGTTATAGAGGCATGATAGGCTCATTGTTATATCTAACTGCAAGTAGACCAGATATAATGTTTTCTACCTGTTTATGTGCTAGATTCCAAAGTGATCCTAAGGAATCTCATTTAATTGCTGTGAAGAGAATTTTTAGATATCTCAAAGGAACTCCAAATCTTGGTTTGTGGTACCCTAGAGAATCTGATTTCTTTCTAATTTGCTATTCAGACTCTGATTATGCAGGGTGTAAGATAGATAGGAAAAGCACTATAGGTACATGTCAATTCTTGGGAAATAGATTGATTTCTTGGGCAAGCAAGAAGCAACAATATGTTTCAACCTCAACTGTAGAAGCTGAGTACATAGCAGCAGGCAGTTGTTGTGCACAACTCTTTTGGATAAGAAATCAGTTGATGGATTATGGTATGACACTTAGTAATATTCCTATGTTTTGTGATAATACTAGTGCTATTAAAATTACAGAAAATCCAGTTCAACATTCAAGGACTAAGCACATTGATGTCAGGTATCATTTTATTTGAGAACATATTGAGAATGGTACTGTGGAACTTCATTTTGTTCCTACTGACAAACAGCTTGCAGATATTCTAACTAAACCACTTGATGAGACTACATTCAGTAGATTAGTAATTGAGTTAGGAATGTTAAATTTCTAGATCTTTAACATCTGCAATAGTAGCAAGGTATGTTGTTTTAAGCTTATAGACTTGATATTCTTGTCAGGATCTATATTTGATTGTTAAATGCTTTAGCTATAACACTTTGCCTTGATAAATTTCAGTATGATAGACTTGTTAATAATCATCAGGATTAGATTTGTTATTAGGATGCTGACGTCATCAGTATTGTGTCAGTATCATGATTGTGAAAATTGTTTCAGATCCTGACGTTTACTTTGTGTAGTAATCTAATTCTGTGATGTGTTAAGTCTATGCCAGCAAGTTTTAATATTTGCATACTGATAATTTATACATCATTCAATAATCAAAAGACAAGTAGATAATAAGAAATTGTATTTTCATTAATTGAAAGCATTACATATATGGAAATAAAATACAACATCTTTTTGTCTAACTTCTACTGATAATCCTATACTTGTCTAATGAAATGAATTCTGAGGTACAGGACAAGGAGCATCTCAAGAAATCCATCAGGGGATTAAACAGCCTCATCTGCTCTTGGATTCCTTGTCTGGGCGACTTGAATGAGAGTAGCTAACTTAAATGTATAGCATCCCCATCAAGATCAACCTCAGACTCTCGGCCAAATTCTTCATCCTCAAGTTTTGAGGAGGTTAGGGGAAGATTGTATCCAACAGATGGATGTTCTAGGAGAAACCTCTGGATATTATCTGAAACTAATTCATCCATGATTAGTTCAATGAGAAGAGTCGTCTTTTCAAAGAGATGATCAAGAACAGGATGTTCATCAACTGTGAAAAATCTAAAGAATGGGTTTGAATGGAATTTTGGTTTGAGAAGCATTGTTGAGAAGAAAAGAAATTGAAAGGTTTATGGAGAATGGTATAAGGCGTCTGTTTCTTTTATAGAAAGACGTGAGAAGCTGAACAGTCACTTGGAAATTTTAATGAAGTCATATGCTAATTATTGCGTGTGACTGTATTTCTTGTTTTCAAGAAATGTCGAATATATCTAACCAATTGATTTTGTTCAGATTAATTGTTTATTTCTTTTTCAAATAAAAGAAAAATGCCACGTGGAAACTCCATATTAATTCTCTGGAATCAGGATGATATTGATCAGGATTTCAAGTGTGACCATCAGGATTTGAGATTTATTATTAGTTTTTTTTAAATCACATTGCTTTTGTGATTATTTTGATGGAGGTCACAACAGGAAAATGAAGCTGATCAATATTGATTTTTATCTTGATAATACCTTGATTTATTTCATGAAAATCAATTTTGGATTTTATTTTCCAAAAATCGTGGATAACCGCATTTTTCAGGGACTGACATCTGTCAATCTACGTGTCGACGTGGGATAGTGGTCTGAAAGATTTGTGAAATATATTTGTTTTGAAACTCTAATCGTGTAATTGCTTTCTCTAATTTCATATTCTCTAAAGTAAAAACACTCTCGAGTTTTCAAAATCACTAATCCATTTCAAGAATTTTTCAAGTTCTTTTCAGATTAAAAATGGTAGCTCAGAGAAGATTACCTAAATCAGTAGCCTTCAAGTTTGGTGACTTCGATTTTATGACGAACAATCATGTAGCAGCTATCACCAACAAGGAAGGAGTGTCATCTGATTTTCATCCAATCATGGACTTTCTGGCATATGGACCATTAAGTTATGCATTGACAGCATCTCCACAAATTAATCAAGCAGCTGTTACACAAGCTTGGGAGAATGTTGAGGTAATTGATTCTACTCAGAGTCAATCAGGTAAGATTGTTCTACATTTAGGACAAGATTCTTTTGATATTACTGAATCTGTTGTTAATTCAGTACTTCACTTACCTGTTAGTTTGATTTATGAGAATGTACCATCTGATGATGATGTTAGAACTATGTTGTCTGCATTAGGTTATAATGGACCTTTAGATAACATGAGCCAGTTAAGAAGATCTTATCTTAGGAAAGAGTGGTCTTTCTTCTTTGATCAATTAGCTAAATGCTTTACTGGTAAATGTAGTTCTTTTGATCAAATTACTTCTGTTACTTCACATATTGCTTACAGTTTGCTTTATGATAGAGTAGTTAACATTGGTCACATTATCTTAAGTCAGATGTGTATTAAACTTGGGTTAAGAGATCAAAACAGGAAAATGGTTTATTATCATAGATTTATACAAATGTTTATCAACCATTTTATTCCTGATGTTGAAGCTAGATTTGGTAGAGAACATTGTGTTTCTTCTTATATACAGCAAAAGAGAATTTTCTCTGACATTACAAAGAAGGACAATGAAAAGAATCTAGATCAAATACCTGCAATTCATTATCCACATTATGTTCAGGTAATTCTTAAAACTCATCTTCCTACTCTCTACAATTCTTCTTTCTTTTGTGGTGAAATGGCTCAGGAATCTCATTTGGAGGAGAACCCACCTGTGTCTACCCAAGTAGCCCAAAACATTATAGTCTCTGAAACAATTCAAGAACAAAGTTTTAATCCACAGCCTATTGTTTCAAAGAAACCAACCTCTGGTGTTTCTCAAAAGACATCAGTTGTAAGGAAGAGAAGATTTGTTGTGTCAAGTAGTAGTAGTTCTAGTGAAGATGATGATAATATATCTCTTGCTGAGAGAGAGGAATTGAAGGCTGCAATTCGACTTTCTAATCTAGGACAAAGAGATGAAGCACCTAGTCACAGCTATGATGCAGTTTCTCAAAAGACTGTAGTACTTAAAAAGGGAAAACAGTTACTGGATACTGTCTCTCAAAAGACTGTGTCTATTGAAAAAGGATCTCATCCCAAGATCACTTCTCTGTCTACACCTCTTGAGTCTTCTCAGGATAAATCTTTTGCTCACTATACCAGGAGAACAAGGAGAAAGATTCAATTGTCACCTACACACACAGAGTCTAGTCCAAATAATATCATGCAGGTCTCTACAAATGAAGCTACAATCAAGTCAGCAAATGACCATAGAGATCTGGATATTGATTCTTCATGGGAAAATACATTATCATACAGACTGGCTATGGGACTAATTTCTCTTAAAGTGAAGTTGTCAAGGCCTATTCTAGATTTTTTTGGTTGAAAGAGTACCAAAAATTTTATTTCCAGATGAATATGGACTTCTACATCAAAGACTTGACTTAATGAATATGTATTTCTATGTATCTGTCAGAAGACAATTGGTCAAGAAATTTGGACTCTCGAAGCATGTTGCACTTCAATCACTACATACATACTTATTTGACAAGGATGTCATTATTGAAGATGCTTCAGCTCAAGGTGAAAAACTGGAGGAAGTAGATAGAGGAATGCAGTCAACAGAAGATACTATTGCACCAGTGGTGGATAGTAGGAAAGATCAGATCACAGTCACTGCAACACAAGAACCATCTAGTCAGAGGTTGGATGACTCAGGAGCTGTGATAGCTGATGTTGAAAGGTCTTCTGTGATGACTGAAATTGCAAGTGAGAAACCCTATGATATGGGAGGAATAACTTTGACTGATTTTCTTGAAGATCAAACAAATATTATTCAGTTAGAGTCTATCCACCTTGAGGGTGAGTCTAAGCAAACAACACTTAAAGACGGTGATGTACTAACTATGGTGTCTAATGAAGTATTAGTGAAGACATCAGAGTCTAGTAAAGAACCTGAAAGTGTTATACTGGAGCCTGTAGTCTCTGGAAGGAAAGAAGATGATTGTAAGGGTTCAGAGACTATAGCAGCTCACTCCTTGGAGAAAACTTCAAGCCCCATGCCAAATGAGGAACCCTCTCTCCATGTGAGTTCAGGTATAAAAACTCTTTCTAAACTCTATTTTTCTGTAGGTCATGAGAGCACTTATCCAAATTTGAGTGATACACTTGAAAAGATGGATATTGATCCACAATTAGAGCAGCTGGCTCCTGACCAGGCAAAAGGAGAGGTAGAAAGAGTGTTGACTTTAGATAGTCAAAGTGAGAATGAGGGTATGGATGATCAACTCCATAGTGAGGGAGAGAAAATTAGGAAACCACCATCGTTTAATTTCTGGGATCAGGTTTTTCCTGAATCTTGGTCTGATAATCTTGGTATGGATGCTGGTACTTATTCTTTTATCAAGATGTATGAGAAGAATGACTTAGCAAAGCACAATTCAAAGCCAGAAGTTAAAGCTCAGAAGCAAAAAGAAAGGCTTGCAGGAATTATAAACAGGAGAGGTGAAAGGCTAAGACAAACTTCTACACCATCAGTACCAGAAAATATTTCTAATGATCCAAGTATTCCTTTGTTTGTACTACCAATATCAGCAAGATTTGAGACATCAACAGTATCTGATCAATCTAAGGAGGCGTCAGGATTTGTAGATGTTAGTACACAGAATACTGGTGAAGGACAAGATGATCATATTGCAACTTCAGATCAGAAAGATGAAGATGTTTGTAACTCTAATCGAGTTTTATTACTTGAATATCATTCTACACAGGCAACTTCTTCTACTTGAATTTGAAGATATTCCAAACACTTCCAATATTGAAGTTAATTCTGAAGTTCTACAAGACATTCAAAAATCTCAAGTTGAAATTCAATCAAGACTTCAAACACTTGAAGATAACCAAGTCACTATTATTGAAAATCAAGCAGTTCTGATGAATCTCATTTGTTCTGTTACTGAATCTCTTGGAATTAATGTTGCTGATGTCAAAAAGGGGGAGATAAAGACAATTCAAAGACAACAACAACAACAGACTAAGGGAGATAAAAGAAGAACTGGTAGGGGAGATAAAGACAGTGACAGAGGTGAATCTCATCATGGAAGTGATAAAGGAATAGAAGCATCAAAGAGTTGAATTCTTTCGTCTAAGTACTGGATACTATGTCTATATCTAAAAGAGGAGGTACTTAACTTCATGATTTATGAATTCATAAATTCTATTCTGATTGTATTGTTATATGTTTTGACATCAACAACTCAGATTTATGCTTCAGATTTTAAAAGCATAAATAGGGGGAGATTGTTAGGAATAATTCGTGAGTTGTGATGTTAAGAATAGAATTTTACTTATACTTCTTGTATATCCTGATCTTATAAAGGATTTAGCACTTTGTATAGGAAATATGTGTTAGACAGTTATCTGTAAGGTTTAGTCAGGAATGAACAGTGTATCGGAGACTACATGTCAGGAACAGAGAGCAAATCCTGATGAAGGTCTAATACTGATGATGATGGTCAGATCCTGATGCAAGATGAAATCCTGATATCAGTCATGTTACTGATGATGTCATTATGGATGCTACAGAAACTGGCAAGTGCTATAAAACAGGATCTTTGTTTGAGGAACAAGCAAGAAGATATTATGAAGGGAAGAATTTTCTATTGATGGAAACTATCAATTGGACGGCAGAACATTGTCATGTATAGATTATCTTTATGTTATTAGTTGATAGGTAGCATTATAAATACTCTCTCTATATCATTGTAAAAAGTGTTGAGCGAGTTCGTGAGGTTTGTAATCGTAAGTATACGAGAGTACAAACAGAGAGAAATTTATTTTGTCAGCAGCTGCTAAAGGTATTGTACACCTTTGGTAGAGTTTGTATTTGATCTTATTAATACAAACAGAGTTTGATTCATTCGTTTATTCTTGTTCATATAATCAAGCAAAATTCAGACACGATTATATAACTTGTATTCAACTCCCCCCCCCTTCTACAAGTTATTCGAGTTAACAAGTATAATATCATTTTTATGCTTTTTATAGAACAGAGTTTTATCTATGACAACTCTAGTAAAACCACTTTCAAGTAAGAATTTAGCAAGAGTGTCATACCATGTTGTAGGCGACTGCTTAAGACCATAGAGAGCTTTGAATAGAAGGTAGACGAAGTCCTCACATTCAGGATCAATAAAACCAGGAGGTTGTTCAACATAGACCTCTTCTTCAAGCTCACCATTCAAGAAATCACTTTTCACATCCATCTGATATACTCTGAAGTTTGAATGTGCAGCAAATTCTAGAAACATCCTGATGGCTTCTAGTCTAGCAACTGGTACGAAGGTCTCATCATAATCAATACCTTCTTCTTGAGTGTAGCCTTTGGCAACCAGTCTCGCCTTGTTCCTTGTAACTATTCCATTCTCGTCAAGTTTATTTTTGAATACCCATCTTACATCAATTACAGATTTGTCCTTTGGTCTGGGTACCAGCTTCCAAACTTTCTGTCTTTCAAACTGATTGAGTTCCTCTTGCATTGCAATCACCCAATCTTGATCTTTCAGAGCTTCTTCAACCTTCTTAGGTTCAATTTTTGATAGAAAACCAGAATACAAGCATTCCTTCTGAGTAGCTCTTCTAGTCTGAACTCTTGAGTCAAGATCACCAATGATCAGATCAAAAGTATGATCTCGATTCCAAATAGTTTGCCTTGGTAGATAAGATCTGGATGATTCCCCATTATTAGCATTCTAACTAGTGAATCCTTCTCCTGCTCCCCCTGAGTTGTTGCTTGTCTGATCTGTAGATTCTTCAACTTGAGGACTAGAACCAGAAATAGTCTGACTTTGAGATCCTGTGTTCCCACTGCCATTACCAGAATCTGGATCATCATTATCATCATTACCATTATTATTTACATTATCAACAGCAACCTCAGGTTTAGTTTCATCATCCTCATCATCAGAAAGATTCTCAAAAGCTAGAGATTCATCATCATCTTCTTTCTGAATACTAGGAGATCTTGCATCGTTAAATCTCACATTAAGGCTTTCCACAACCTTCTGACTATCGATCACATATACCCTGTATGCCTTAGACTCCAATGAATACCCTAGGAAAATGCCTTCATCTGCTTTAGCATCAAACTTACCAAGATGCTCATAGCCATCTTTAAGAGCATAGCATTTTCCTCCGAACACATGAAAGTACTTCATGGATGGTTTAGTGAGGACCATAAGCTCATATGGTGTCTTCTCATACATTTTGTTGATCAGGGTTCTATTCTGAGTATAGCAAGCTGCATTGACTGCCTCAGCCCAGAAATAGGTAGGAAGTTTATCTTCATTCAGCATTGTTCTGGCAGCTTCAATCAGTGTTCGATTCTTCCTCTCAACCACTCCATTCTGCTGCGGAGTCCTGGGTGCTGAAAACTATCTTGAGATACCCTTCTCAGTACACTAGATATTGAGAATTGAGTTTCTGAATTCAGTCCCATTATCTAATCTAATTTTACGCACGGGCACTCTAGCTTCTAGCTCAATCTTCTTGATATGATCGATAATCATCTACGCTGCTTCATCCTTAGAATGCAAGAATAACACCCATGTGTATTTGGAATAGTCATCCACAATTACTAAACAGTATCGCTTCTTGGACATAGACATGACATTAACTGGACCAAACAAATCCATATGCAGAAGTTGCAGTGGTTCAGTGATGTCTGATATTGTCTTCCTTTTGTGTGATGCTCTCTTGGACTTTCCCTTTTCATATGCTGCACATAGTCCATCAGGACTGAACTCCATCTCGGGTAATCCTCTCACAAGTTCCCTCTTGACTAGAGAATTCATAGTCTTGAAGTTAAGATGTGAAAGCTTCTTATGCCATAACCAACTGTCTTTTGAAGATGCTTTACCATAGAAGCACTTGACTTCATCATTGCCAGAGTTCCAGTCAGCTACGAACAAATTGACCTTTCTCACTCCTTGCAAAGCGAGCTTCTCATCCCTCTTGTTACTGATCAGACACTTCTCCTTCTTGAACAAGACTTCATATCCTTTATCACAAAATTGACTTATGCTCAGAAGATTATGCTTTAGACCATCAACAAGAGAGACTTCTTCAACGATGACATTCCCAAATTCCAAACAGCCATATCCCATAGTGAATCCTTTGCTGTCATATCCAAAGGTAACCACTGGGCCAGCTTTCTCAACCACCTTTAATAGCAGGGCTCTATCACCGGTCATATGTCTCGAACATCCACTGTCCAGAATCCACATGACTCGCTTTTTCTTCATGCCCTGTATTCAAAGGAGATTAAGTTTCTTTGGTACCCAAACTTGTTTGGGTCCAGAGAGCTTAGACACATTTGCATATTTAAAAGATTTTTGTGTAGATTTAGCATTTGCCTTGACTGTCTCCTTTTCTCTTACAAAGGCCTCAGTAAAATTGCTTCTAGGCTTAGGAGAAAAGGATTCTTTCCTAGATTTAGGTGGACTAGCAGTCTTAGGTCTGTTATTTCTATCATGTTTTGTTTTCTTACTTTTATCATCATGTGAACAATTATTAACAGCAGGAGATGCATGTGTCACATTTAGAAAAACAGTCATAAGATTAACAGTGCATGATATGCAAGCAATTGAAACACACTTAGAATGAACAGGCATGGCAGACATGTTATGAACATGAGCATTAATATTATGATTATTCTCTACTTTAACATTCTTACATGCATGAGTAAGATGAGCAGCAGAGTTGCAGTTGTTACATAACTTCCTAGGACCATTTTTGCCTATCCTTCCATTTCTGTTCTTCTTAGCCTTAGACTCATTTTGATCACCTAGTTCAGTTTTAGGTTTTACAAATTTGACAAACTTACTAGGTGACATTGCCTTTTCATTTCTTTGTTTTTTAATGTCCTCAACAAGTATTTCATTTCTAATTAATAAAGCATCAACATCAAAGGGCTCAGAGGTAACTTCCTTATATAGGGGACTATCTGCATTCTTAAGAACAGGTGGTGCATTACTGGATGTAGCCTTAGCTGATTCAGGATCCACCACTTGTTTCTTACATTTCTTAACATTATAGTCAAATCCAATAGCAACTCTTGGACCAGATATTTGACTATCAAACAATTCCCTAGCAAGGTTAGCTGAATTCTGAAAAGCATATAGCTTACCATCTATGTCAGCTATTTTCTCTTTAAGTTCATTCTCTGTCTCGACACTAACATGGAATTTGTTTTCTAGATACTCATTTCTTTCCTTTAGATTTTCTATCTGCATATTAGTGAGTTCTAGTTCCTCATTTCTGGCTTGTATCTTACTAAGTTCAGCCCTAGCATTTTCAGTCTCAGATTTAGCAGTTGTTATATCTTTTAAAGCATATGTCACTTATAGATTTGCTAGAGTCTATCACATGCTTGACACAATCACGATTACGACATTTAAATCTATCAGCCATAAAAGCAGGCATGTTTTTTTACCTCATATCCGTAAGTAGGATCATAGTCTGCCATCAGCGCAAGATTGCCATACTCCTCTTCATCGTCATTGTCATCCCAGCTTTTGCCCTCGGCAATGTATGACTTGACAGGATACTTTCTCTGAGAGCTAGAGTCCCTTTTCTGAAAAACGTTCTTCCTTTTCATTTGCTTGCCTGGGTTCTCTGCATTCGCTGGCAAAGTGCCCCATCTTATCACAGTTGTAGCACCGAAACTTGCTACGGTCTACCATCCCTGTCTTGTTACTCTTTCCTGATTCAGACCCAGAAGATGAACTAGTTCTCTGCGATCTGCTGCTACTTCCAGAAGATCTGTACTTGGCATTTTTCCTGAATCTGATTCGGATAAAGTTAGCTGCTAATGTAGCCATAGTAGGATCCTCCAGTTGTTGCAACTCCTCAAGAGTATAATACTCACTTTCGTCACCAGGTAGATCATCATTGTCCATTTCAGCTTCAAAGAACACATCCTTCCTGTTCTGCGATTTCACAACCTTTGTTTCAGGTTCTTTGTGGCTGGATGTAGTAAGAGCAATTGTCTTCAATAATTCAGCATTCTTGCTGTCCACTGTTCTAGCACCATATATAATTTTCCTTTGCTCTTGCTCCATCTCATGAGTTCTTAACTTTCCATACAACTTCTCAAGAGTCATTGTAGCAAAGTCATCTCTCTCTCTGATGGATGACGCTTTATGTTCTACATGGTGTGGTAGAGTCAGCATGAATTTCCTGTTTGTCTCTCTTAGAGGATACTTCTTCCCGTGAATGCTCAACTCATTCAGTAGCTTATTGTATCTCTCAAAAACTTAAGTGATACTTTCACCAGGAAGAGATTTAAAAGCTTCGTAGTGAGACGTCAGAATATCCAGTCGATTTTCACGAACTTCATCAGTTCCCTCCATTATCATTCCAATCGTATCCCACATGTGTTTTGCAGTAGTACAGTTCATAATTTGATGATTCATTTCATCATCCATGGAGTCAACTATGATTAGTCTAAGATTGGTATCCAATCCATCTTTTTCAGTTTCAGCAGCGGTATACTCCGATGGACGTTTTGGAATCATTCCTCCAACAGCTGCACTACTTTCACCATCCTCAGTAGTTTCAGGAGCAGCTTTCATTGGTTTAGACCAACCCTCAGTCAACGTCTCCATGTATCTAGGATTTGACGCTTGCATGAACAGTAACATCTTCATTTTCCACATGCTGTAATTATCACGCTTGAATGAAGGAACCTTTATACTGCTACCTTTTTGAGTACTCATGATTCTGGATGATGAACGCGGATCTGATCTGTATGTCGATCAACAAGCTCTGATGCCAATTGTTAGGTCTAGAATAACGTAGAAGGGGGGTTGAATACGTTATTTCGAAATATTTGGATTTTTGAGATGTGAAAAATAAGGTTAACAACTGAATCGAAATAACACAATCAATTTGGGAAAATATCTATGAATTGATAAAAACTGAGGGGTGTTACAACTTCTAATCCATTGGATTAGCTTCAAAAACCAGAACACTCCTAAGGATAGTTTAGGCATGAGGACCTTCTACCCGACACTTCCTGAAAGCGGGCTAAGCCGGCTTTCCTACTAGATGGACTGTCTAGCAGCTTACACAGAGAAGATATAAGAGAGAGAAGAGAGAGTTGTGTGTTGGGGTGTGTTTTGAAATGAAATACAACATGCCTATTTATAGATTTTAGAAAGTCACTATTTGGCACTATTCCAACAACCCCCAAATACTATTCCAACAACCCCAGCTACTATTCCAACAACCGCAGTTACTATTCCAACAACCGCAGTTACTATTCATATGAATAGTACTATTCATATGAATAGTGATTTCGGTTACTATTCATATGAATAGTGATTTCGGTTACTATTCATATTCTCTTCTATTTATTTTGCTGTTTTAATTCATCTCAGAAAATAATTCAAGTACCAGATTAATTTAATTATTTTGTTATAAATAATTAATCTGTTACTTATTTAATTTTCAGAGTAAATTAAGTTTTGACAATACCTTCAGATATTATGTCTATCCTTGATCGTCAACAGGCTTTGACAATTCTTTCTGTGAATTAATGTGTACATCCTTCTCGTATGTGCTCACACTTAGTGCACTGGTCTGGTTCACAAGTGATTAACACTGATCTTGATCTTCACACCTTCGTTGCATTCCAATTGATTAGCCTGTAGCAGTATCTTCAATTAATTTGAATACATGGAATCTTTTGGCCCTTCAACTGAATCATCTGTACATCTTATTCTGTCATTGAGGCTTGATCATGTTAATGAACTTCTTTCAGCGACTTGATCCTTGTTGGTGCCTGTTCTTCAAATTTCACGATCCCTGTATAGAGTTAATATTATTTATCTTTTATCCTAGTTGAGTTATATATGTCCTCTACTACATATTACATTACATTATGCCTTACAGCCACACATTTCCTTACTGCCATGTACATGGTAACCCCTAGGGCTGCCGTGGGCCCTTGAAAGCCTGACAAATTACTTACTTTTCTCATGGATCTGGACCCTAATCCTCTAGTGGGCCTAAATCTAACCCATGCAAGATTTTGGTCACAACAACTACCCCCCGGTTCCCTGAAGTACTGAGTGCAAGGGGAACCAATGATTCGTAGGGTGCCGTTTTCTTAGTTTCTCAGCAAAGAATCATTTTATCGATGTCTTGATAACTTGATACAGCTAGAAATGAGAATATTGAAAATTCTAAATTGCAAACATTAGAATTAAGATTATCACTTGTCCGAAAATCATACTGGTGAAGTTTTATCTATACAAAACTTTTTCTTAGACACGCAGAGGATTTCGAGCACTCCGACAAGATCCCACCGGTGAAGTTTGTTGATATTTGTACTCTTTCTTCTTCGTCTTCATCAGGTATTCTCTTTACTCTTATCTTGTTTAAACATATGATTATGTGTAAGATAATCGTACATACTTTTGTGCTTAGACACACATCTATGTAGATGTTAGACGGTGCCCATAAACTGATAATTTGTTTCGATGTTTCATCGACTATTGCATGCCGTTTGTTTCGATTTGTTCGAATTGGGTATGCTTAATCGTAGATTTTGATTGTTTTTCTTAGATCTTGAATCTCATCTAGGTTAGATCTCTTAGGTTGGATTCGTAGATATGAATCTCTGTTTTGTGATGCATGTGTCAAATATATACTTGTGGCAATTAACATTCCGGCAATCCTCCCGGTTATTTCTTAATACGCCTATAACGTGTTTGATGCTGGTCTTTTACGAACGCTGCTTGTTTTTGAATCTATCTTATCGAGTAGTCATTTGTAATTAACTGGCCTAAGTACATTTATGATACTGTTAAGCCTAATTTTCCATGTTTCGCTTAGATTGTGCAACTTTGGTGTAGAAGCTTTATGTTACCGCGTCCATTGCCACTTTCCAAACATTAATATGTTTAGCCTCAAGCGAATTTTGAGTAGCATGTTGCCTAGAAAGTTCTTTTCATCCTGGCTTCGTTGGGGGGGGGTACGTTTACTCCACCATGATATCCCTTAGGTTAGGGGGCTTCCGTGATTGCTGGTAGTTCCCAGTTTCTTTACAAGTTCATTTTCCCTTCTCAACTTCCTATGTTGACCTGCTTCCTTTCCCTGGTTGTAGATGTCTCATCCTTCCTCTCCAGAGGGCTCGTCTAATCACCCAGGGAACCTATCACCTGTTTCAGGGTGTCCGTCTGATTTCGGGTCTACCCATTTGAATGATCTCCTTCTCCCTTGCCCTCGATCTTCCATGAGGCCCTCCGTGAGTTCTCGCACTCATTCTCGGGTGGAGGTGATCAATCCTCTTGAGGCAGAGATAGTAAATAGGTATCCCCTCTCTCTTCAAGAAGCAGGCTCTTCAAGTTTTGGGTAGCCGCAACCGATCCAGTAACCCTGAGCTCTAATACTAAGGATGAGAAAAAAGTGGTATCTGGGGATTTTCATACCGGTTCTTATGATGATTTATGGAAGGACGGGGATCAACCATTCTTCAAAAGTGATGATTATGAGAATGATGGAAAGGAGATAGCAAAGGAAATGGTTAAGAAGGTACTTGCTTGTGAGAACATGGACTCTACTATGAACCCTGATAGGTTGGAGAAGCTGCTTAAATCTTACAATCCAGGATGCTCATTGGTAATCCCCGATAAGGGAGAGAGGTGTCACCGGTTCGATATGTTCGAGCCTGACCAGGTCATCCCTAGTGCTGTTTTGTCTACCAACTACTTTAAGCTCGGGTTTTCTTTGCCCATGCATCCATTCTTCCTTGAGCTTCTTGACTTTTATGACCTAGCTCCCCTTCAACTCACTCCCAATTCTTTTCGAGTGGCTGCTTGTATGTATGTCCTGTATCGTCAGCAATTTAAGGTTCCCCTGTCGGTGAGGGAACTTGGGTATTTTTATCAATTGAAAGAAGTTACAAGGAAAGCAGGGATATATTATCTCACATCATGGAATAACTGTCATGGTCAGTGTGTTAAGGGTAATAAGCGAGGGATGTACGATTGGCAAGAAATGTTCTTGTACTGTTATGATGGTGGGGAAATTAGGAAGAATTTTAATATGTCTCCGAGTAAGCATCTTTGTTCTACCACCTTCTGATCCTTCCACATCTACTAGTTATAAGTCTTTCTCACATTTAGCTTCCCATTTTAGGGTTCCCGGATCCCACTCTGCAAGAGGGGATGGAGGAGAAGAGGGCTAAACGAGTTGCTCAGCTGGCGTCTGAATTAGGGGATGGCGACAACCTACTTTCTCCGGAGGTGTTTGTGAGTTTGGGCTTTGGCCTACTTCGGGATACCACGCCTTCTTCCTCAGGTGAGGACATTGGCATAGGGGGTTCCGAAGTGGCTGTCCAGGAGGTTAACCAGCGGTTACTCGAATTGGGAACCCGAAACTCTAGCTTAGTTACTCCTGGTTTGCTTCTTCTTGTTATTGCCTCATTTTGACTTGGTCATTTTTTTTACTAGATGTTGTATGTGTTATCTTTTATTATCTGAGCATAATCCACACTGCTTATCTAACGTTTACTTTTGTATGTTGTTTCTTCAGGTATGTCTGAATATGTTCCTTCCTTTATCCAGCCATCCGAGAGATATGAGGATTTATTTCCTGAGGATGATATACTTATGTTGGAGACCCCCATTGCTGCTACTCCCGTTTCTAGGGTTCCTGCCCCCACTGCTGTTAAAGTTGAGCTCTCTGCTAAAGACAAACGCAGGTAGTCCCAGATTTCTAGAAACCCGGCATCCACCCCGGAAACCCAGTCTTCCAAGAAAGCTAAAGTTTCGCAACTGAACACTCCCATGAACGATGTTGAGCAATTCTATCAGCTGGCTGGTGGTCATATCCCCATCGAGGTTATCTCCGGGTAGTCCAAACTGAAGAGTTCTGATGCTACCAGGTCTATGTTATCATCTGTTGGCGAGAGTTTCTTCCATCAATTGAGGCTTTCCAAACAACTTGCTATGGCTACCCGCGGTGATATGAGACTTAGGGAGGAGATGAAGCAGTTAAAGTCAGATATGCAGGCGCTTGAAGATGAGAAGAAAAAATTGTCTGATGCTAACAAGAAGTTGAAGAATGATGTTGCAGTGATGACTAAGGAGAAGGATAAGCTTGGTAAGGTTGTTTCCAGCCAAGACAAGGAGAAAGAGGAGCTAGAAGCCTCCCATGTAGCCGCAGTCAAAGAGCTACGGACTCAGGTGGATGCCCTGCAGGCCGCTGCCAGGAAATACAAATAAGCTTTGCCAGAGAGGTACTAGATGGGATTTAACAAGGGTGTCCGGGACTACATGAAGTCAACCTGGAAGGCTATGATGGAACTCAATTGGGCACTCTTGGGTGAGGATGCGGTAAAGCAAGTGGAGAAATTTAAGGTGGAAGCGGCTAAGGTTGAGGCTACCGGGCGCAAAGACATGATTACATCTCCGGTTACCCAGAAGGATACCGCTGAACGCACTCCCACCTCTGAGACTATGGTCGAGACTCCTGCAAGTACGGTTGAGGCTACTCTGGGTGATCCTATCAAGAAGATTGATCCCGTTGAGGATTCCCACAGCTCAGAGGCTACCAAGGACACTCCTTCTGCCTAAGCATTTTCTTTTTCTCCTGCTACGTATTTTGTTGACGTATTCTGAACTTTATTTGGTCGGTTTAAGAATTTTACGGTTTTGATGAAAGGGGGTGGGCTCCTATAATGCTCCACAGATGTAATGGTTTAATCTTTTAACTCTATTTGCCTTATGGCCTCGGGCCAGGTACTTTTGAATGTGTTTCATCAACGTAATGCGTGTTAGTTTTATTATCTTATTATTGCTAGCTGTGCCCTAAATACCTCTCGTATAAGGGTTCGGTGGCAGGTGCTCGCAGGTTACCACGACTAATACACAGGTAACTCGGTTTAGACTGAGACTGTTACCATGCTTCCCTAACTTAGTCGTATATGAATTATTCTTTGACTATTTCAAGGAAACTAATTCGCACACGATAGTTCCCATGATTCAAACTCTAAGTTCATTCATACTCTTACTTATCAATTTACTAAGTAAGAAAGGTAATATCTTAACCTAAAACAATTCTTAACTGAATGCAACTAACGAATTCTAACGAATAATACGATTCTCCTGGCTAATCCTAAGACAAGTTCATACGAGGACTTAGAGGATATATGCCATATTTATGTTGATTAAATGAAGTAAATGGTAAATCATGAATCAAGAATTGAATGATGGAACGGTAATACAATATGGAAGTGTACGAGAGTGGTCATGGCAATACATACCTAGGTAGGTAGCCAACAAAATGATACACTACTCATACCTTAGCCTGCATGGTTACCACCTTGGGTGTAGGGGTACCGCCCAGTTACCCTATAATATCTGGAAGCCCAAAAAAACGGGAACCTGACTCCGGGAGCCTCTTGGCCGGTAGCCCGTGTAACACCCCCAGATCCGGGGTCCGGGATCGGGTCGTTACGGTCTTATTTTCCATGATTGATACTTTACTTGAGTCCACAAAAAATAAATCACATGTTGTGACCCCACAATAATATCCACTCACACACAGACACAGTTATAGTCCCAGAGATGAAATTGAAATAAGTCTCACATTACGGATTTACGAATAAAAGTTATTACAACCCAAAAGGAATAACGACATAAGTTTAAAGGTTCTTGCCGTTGATTAGGATTAACTATACATATAATTAAACTGATAATCCAAAAGCTGACTTTCTATACTACCTCAGCAATGGCAGCAACGATATCAGCGGTTAGTCCTGTGGGGCGGGTAACCTGCTTGCGCCGAGTGCGCCTGACGCGGGCCATCAGTCCTAGATGTTGTTTTGACATAATAAATAAGCAAGGGTGACCAATAGCCCACCGACAATAATATAACAGTACAGTGATATATATGATAGTTCAAAGATATTTTTTTGAAACCATATGCCATGCATTAACGAAAAGAGGGCCAGATCAATATAGAGGATGAAGTTACAAGGTAACTCAAAACATATATATTTCGTGGAAGTAGCTGCTATGTCAAGATAAGCAAGATAGTATCATTTTCATAAAATAGGAACTTGCAAGAAAGATATTGCAATTCCAGTTTTCAAATACTTTTCAACTCTACCAACTATGTTGATGTTGCCGAAAATTCCCAACATTGAGAGATGAACTAATACTGGAGTATTGATGCGCCAGGAGACATAGCATTTACACGATGATCAGTCGCATGTTATGCTCCCCACCTCTTGTCCTCTACATGTAGAAGGAAACACCGACGGATTTACTTGTCTACCGCCCTCTGGAACCCCCTCGGCCAACGGTTGGGCCATTTGCTGGACCGGCGCCACTGGGTCACTTACGCATCTCCTAGTTCATTTCACATCCATAACTTTGAAACGTAAAGTTCGTCCCCCTTTCCCCAAGTATAATACTTATTGATAAGACTCCACAAAATAGTCGTATCTAGTTGGAAAGGAAAATTCACCAATATTTCCCAAGCTGCTGCTTGTTAATGGATACCAACTTGTCCCAACATTCTTACCCCTCGAATAATGAGTGGGTACACACAATTCCATGGATAATAGCAACCAAGTTTCGAGTGAAACGAATAATTTATGACCGGGCAGTCACAAGATAAATAACATTTCTCAAGTAGGGTTCCCTTATTATTTGAGAGATAGAATTGAACGAAGAATAGAGTTTGAGAACCTTCCTTGATATAATAATAATAATAATAATAATAATAATAATAATAATAATAATAATAATAATAATAATAATAATAATAAGATTCTAACTTAATTTATATAATGCTCGAAGGTCAATGATACTATGTGAATGAAGTAAATCGTCCTTGAATCGAATTAGAAGAATTAAATAAATATTCCAAGAATATTTATAGAGTCATAATTATTGGAAGAGCATTGCTCGAAATGATCTTTGAATAAATATTCATAATGATATTCATTGAACGAATAATGAATATTTGAGTGAATAATAATATTTATAAATGAAATAATCACCAAATGGATATTTGAGATAATATTCATTGAACAACTAATGAATATTCAACTTAATAATGTTTATGGAAGAATGATTATCGAATGAATATTTGAAATAATATTCAATAATTGAATCGACTTTAAATGAATGTTGAAGATAATATTCATCGTCTTCCAGGAAATATTGAAAATAATATTTATCGAATAACTTGAGTTCGAATTAATGTTCAAAATAATATTTATAAAATAAATAGAGTTTGAATGAATATTCAAAATAATATTCATTTAAATAAATAAAGCTTGAATGAATATTAAAAATAATATTCATTAAATAAATAAATTCGAATGAATATTCAAAATAATATTTATTGAGTAAATAAGCTTGAATGAATATTCTTTAAGTAATAACTTAAATGAGGGTTCGAAATAATATTCGAATATTAAATCAACCTTAGAGGAATATTAAAGATAGTATTCATCGAATAAATAAATATCGGATGAATATTCCAAATAATATTTATCAAATATTCTCCAAGGAATATTCCAATAATATTTGCCAGATAATAAATGGAAAATATTTACTTAAATATTTTCCTCAGAAAATAATATCAATATATCAAGGAATATCGACTCACGGTCTATAATCAAAGAATGAGATTTAACTACCTTTCGCTTAAGGGTCTTAGTGATATCCGGCTTATAACTAATATATTAACTATCTAGCTTATAAGCCAACAATAATTCAGGGAACAAGTATATCAATATGACTTTAAAAGTAGGCATGCATGCTATGGCATATGTATAACATAAAGTATATATATATATATATATATATATATATATATATATATATATATATATATATATATATATATATATATTCACAACAATAGCCTTTTAAAAAGGATTTGAAACTTGCATGGGAATCGTGTGCGGGTCGAGGTAGTGGTAGCGTGCCCCGGGTCAGCCTAGCGATCTATAAATAGCCAAGGTATTCGGGATTAACCACTTAACACTTTACAAAGGTTAAATATAAACTCTACTTAAGTCGAAACACATTTTCGAATTATCTAATTACACACCTCATAGTGTAACTCTTTTTATCACCGATGCGATTCGACATATGTTCGTTATTATGACATGTCATCGTACCCACACTTGATATATACTTAGGCCATGTAAGTTCTTAAAGTCGATCGATATCGAATCAAGATTGTACTACGAGTTTTATTGTCCGTTTTCTAAGTTATTTACAAAAGTCATAATCAAGTATTCTTTTAGGGGTTCGTTCGCGTTTAACCTTGATTCGAACATTTATATAAAATCGGAAAATGATCCATTCGACATGTGGTTTTCTCCCACACCTTCTTTTTTACCTCTAATATTTAATTATTAAGATTTGCCACTGATTTTGTAATATTAAAGGAATCCAATTTCAGTTACGAACTTTCGTTTACGATTTCGAACCACTTTTAAGAATTTAACCATAACCCTAAACCGTAAGTCCATTCTATACGAGCCTTATATCAAAACAAAGCTTATAACATGATCTATCCTATCATGGTAGAACACGAAGCTAAAAAGTGAGTTACATCTACTGTCAAATTCATTTTCTTAAGGTTAACGAAATTTCGGCATTACGACGGCTATAAATCGAATATTTCCAAATTCCAAACCTTCCAATAATCATTGTATCCACTCCAAACAACATATACATGATATACAACCATGAACTGAGGCCAAACAATGCCTTTCCGTTCATCTAAACTATTTTTAACATTTACCAAAACCCAATCATAATCATGCTTATAACCTACTAACAACATAACTAAACTTAAATCACTCAAGAACATGCATAAAACTCAAAGTCGATCTAGGGTACTAGCCTTACTAAGCTTTGTATGGTCCTTGGATAGCCTTAAGTTAGCTAAGATCAACCATGAAAACAAGAAAATCAAAGATTAGTTCATGAAAACACTATTCACCCTCCTCTTAAATCATTTTTTTTGAAAATGGAAAAAGAAGAGATTGAAGCTAGGATTTTTAGGAGATCATTTATATGAAATTTAAGTCTCACCATAAAAGTTTCAAGATCAAACAATGGTGGGAAGGTGGATTTCTTCCTTTGAATTTAGCTTGGGCCGAATGTGAAGAAAAGGAGAGAGATTGGTGTTTTTGCTTGGTTGATTTTTGATAATAATGCATAAAGTGATGTTTTTAGATAATATCTCATGTAAAGCACCTTTATTAAAGTGGTGATGCACTAGATGATGTTTTTAGCAAGCCATGTGTTGATCTTTTGGTGGTTTAAGGCTAACCAAGTGGTTTGTGTGCTAAGTACTTGGTTGCATTCTAATTGATCTAGTTCCTTGCTAGTTACTAGATATTTTCTTATTTGCACATGCATGAACCTTGTCTTCCTGCTTGCTATCCTGTCTGGTTATTGCTCAATTTGATTGATCGTTCGTAGGAATATCTCAAGGATTTCTAGTTAGGGTTTTACCGGAAACTTTCTTAATAATTATAATACCATTCTCCATCTTTCTTAATACTTCTCGAATTTAAATTCCTTAAATCCCTTTAATAAATCCCTAGGTCTTACAGTGTCCAGGGAATTCTCGGAGAAAATAAAAGTGCTATTTTTCTGAGTCTGATATCGTTTACATACACTTATTTCGCC
This sequence comes from Kitagawia praeruptora, assembly GCA_037693485.1. Lineage (NCBI taxonomy): Eukaryota > Viridiplantae > Streptophyta > Magnoliopsida > Apiales > Apiaceae > Kitagawia > Kitagawia praeruptora. The sequence continues at coordinate 45,300,576 of CM075349.1, forward strand.
CCTGGATCATGAATACGAACTCCGAAATCCGCTCTGAATACTCCTATATAGCATCGTCTAATAATATTCCCGTCTCCACCGAAATCACTATTCACACTTTATTATTTCTTTTATTCTTTATATTTATTAAAAATGCCCTGGTCCTCTTTCGGGCGTTCCTTAACCCTTTTACGGAACCACTGGACTAATAACAGATATTGATTTGGATGACATAAGAATAATCTTCCTACTTGGAATAATATAACTTATATCCCTAGGATATAGATCATTCTTATCTATGTTGTCAACCAAAAGCATTCTTCATGACATATAAATATTTGAATCTAAATCCATCCCATTCATTTAATAGACAGTCGTTACATCGCAGTCATAACCACTATTCACTTATACATTATTACATAATAAAAAGTTTTAATTCTATCAAAAATCTGGGTTCTTACAGCCCGTACCCGGTAGCCTGAGTGCCGGAGGCTTAGCCTGAGTGCCGGAGGCTTAGCCTGAGTGCCGAAGGCTTAGCCTGAGTGCCGGAGGCTCAGCCTGGAAACCTTTGTTCCGGAAGCCCTGTTCATTTAATGAATCACATGTGGTGATGCCATGTAGGCCATTCCTACAAAGCTGTGTTAGTTAAATGTTTGATGAACCATACGAGTTAACTCTTGTACCCCCGTAGGTTGAGGATTAAAAGATCGATGTATGCCAATCGCGGTCCCATACATGATTAATAACAAAGGGGGCTACGTATGCCAATCAGGGTTCCATACGTACCCTAGTAACCAAGTAAGCCATGTGAGCCAGTCAAGGCTATGCACATGTCTGGTAGTGGAGGGATCCATGTGTGCCAATCAGGGTTCCACACAAGCCCGAAAAGTGAAGGGAATCATGTATGCCGATCAGGGTTCCATACATGCCCTAGTGACCAAGTAAGCCATGTGAGCCAGTCAAGGCTATGCACAAGTCTGGTAGTGGGGGGATCCATGTGTGCTAATCAGGGTTCCACACAAGCCCAAAGAATACAAGGAGTCATGTATGCCGATCAGGGTTCCATACATGCCCTAGTGACCAAGTAAGCCATGTGAACCACTCAAGGTTCCGTACATGTCTGGTAGTGGAAGGATCCATGTGTACCAATCAGGGTTCCACACAAGCCCAAAGAATGCAGGGAGTCATGTATGCCGATCAGGGTTCCATACATGCCCTAGTGACCAAGTAAGCCATGTGAACCACTCATGGTTCCGTACATGTCTGGTAGTGGAGGGATCCATGTGTGCCAATCAGGATTCCACACAAGCCCAAAGAATGCAGGGAGTCATGTAAGCCGATCAGGGTTCCATACATGCCCTAGTGACCAAGTAAGCCATGTGAACCACTCAAGGTTCCGTACATGTCTGGTAGTGGAGGGATCCATGTGTGCCAATCAGGGTTCCACACAAGCCCAAAGAATGCAGGGAGTCATGTATGCCGATCAGGGTTCCATACATGCCCTAGTGACCAAGTAAGCCATGTGAACCACTCAAGGTTCCGTACATGTCTGGTAGTGGAGGGATCCATGTGTGCCAATTAGGGTTCCACACAAGCCCAAAGAATGCAGGGAGTCATGTATGCCGATCAGGGTTCCATACATGCCCTAGTGACCAAGTAAGCCATGTGAACCACTCAAGGTTCCGTACATGTCTGGCAGTAACCATGAAAAGTTTAAAATTCTGGTAATTTCAACCTATTAAGCTAAGAGGTGTATTCCCTACTACCCCCCTAGTTCTGGATGGTAGCCTGGCTGCCATGTAGAACTATGCTTGTAGGTGTTCCATATCCTTTTTTAAAAAAATATTTATAAGTGGTAAATGTAAAAGGAAACAATCAACTTCAACTTTTACTGAAAATCAAAGAGTGCGATTACATCAAATTTCATCCAGACAGGGGTGTGCATCCCTTACCCCCCGGGCATCTACTGAAAATCATGAAATCCTAAAAAGTGAAAGGGAAATGACACAACCACAACTAGTAGGTTGCCTTTATTCATCCCAAGCCTGAAAGAGGCCTACATTTGCTTTGAAAAGAGTCTTACTGATAGTACTTAGGTGCTTAGCATTCCAAGCATGGGAAATAGTGTTCCCATCCATGTCTTCAAGGTGGTAGGTGCCTTCCCAAAAAATAGACTTTATTTTGTAAGGCCCTTCCCAATTTGCTCCAAAGGCTCCATGCCCGGGAACCCTCATATTGGGCATCATTCTTCTTAGCACTAGGTCGCCAACCTTGAGAGGTCGAGGGTGTACCTTGTTGTTATAGTATTTGCGGGTCCTCTACTGGTAAGCCGCAAGTTTTAGCTGGGCGGTAGTCCGAGTTTCTTCCACCATATCCAGGGTCAACCTCTAGTTTATCTCATTTGCTTCTTGATTGAAATCATCCCTCCGGTAGGAGCCTACTCCCACTTCTACTGGAACCATAGCCTCACAACCATAGGCTAGCACAAAAGGGGATTCCCCGGTTGTGGACCTGGGAGTAGTGTTGAAAGACCACAAGACCATTGGAAGCTCCTCTGGCCAATTTCCCTTTTTATCTTCCAACTTGGCTTTAAGAGTGTGTTTGATGATTTTGTTCACAGCTTCCGTTTGCCCATTGCTTTGGGGATGGCAAATGGCTGAAAAATCCTTCTTTATTTCCAAGTCCTCACATAGACTTCTCATTTCTTTACTATCAAATTGCTTGCCATTATCTGAAATTAACTTGTACGGCACCCCGTATCTACATATAATGGCTCGCTTGACAAATTCCTTCAGTTTGCTGGTAGTGATGGTAGCCAGGGGTTCCGCCTCTGCCCACTTGGTAAAGTATTCAACAGCTACCACGGCATATTTCACACCACCTCTACCTTTAGGAAGCTCCCCAATCAGATCAACTCCCCATATTGCAAAGGGCCAGGGGCTTCCAATGGGCCTTAGTTCTACAGCTGGGTTGCTATTGAGGTTTGCAGACCTTTGGCATTGATCACAAGCTTTGGCAAAGTCATAAGCATCAGCTTTCATGGTAGGCCAGTAGTAGCCTTGCCGAAGCACCTTATGGGCAAGGGAGGTACCCCCGAGTGATTGCCACAGATGCCTTCATGAATTTCCTTAGGATGTATTCACATTCATTTCCAGATATGCATTTGAGTAGAGGCTGATTAAAACCCCTCTTATATAGGATGCCATCATAGATCACATAGCGGCCAGCCTTGTATTTGGGCATCGGCATTGGCATTTTCCACCCTTGGGATCTGATTCAAATTCAATAACTTGAACTTACTAATGAGTTCTTGGGCATACCTCATGTAGAGTTCAGTGCGGGGACCCCGATTCTGGAAGCTCCCTTTGATTTGCCACACAATCAGCATAGAGTCGCTAAACACATTCAAGTATTCTACTTTCATTTCCAGAGCTAGTTTTAACCCAGCAATCAGGGCCTCATACTCCGCATCATTGTTGGTAGCCTTGAAACCAAAGTGTATAGCACTCTGAATTCGGTGCCCTTCTGGGGTTACCAATTCTATTCCGGCACCAGCCCCATGGTTGTTCACTGCTCCATCCACGTATAAGTTCCACCATAGGTGAGGGCCTTCCGCCTCCCCCTCGGTTGCTGGGGGTACCGGTATGCATTCCTCTCCGGTAATCTCAAAATCTGGAGGAAACTCCAACAAAAAATCAGTCAATGCTTGGCCTTTGATAGCAGTTCGGGGCTTATAATCTATTTCAAATTGTCCCAACTCGACAGCCCATTTCATCATTCTACCGGAGGCTTCCGGCTTGTGCATCACTTGCCTTAGCGGGAAGGATGTTCTGACTTCAATCTTGTGGGCCTGAAAGTAAGGCCTCAGCTTCCTGGAAGCCAATATTAGAGCATATGCTAGCTTTTCCATGCTGGGATACCGGGTTTCCTCCCGGATCAACACAGCACTTATGGAATATTCAGAAACAGCTAGATATAGAATGAGTACCTTACCTTCCAGGGGTTTGGAGAGCAATGGTGGGCTTCCCAACTGTTCTTTCAGCATTTTGAAGGCTTCCTCACATTCCGGGGTCCATTCAAAGTTTTGACCCTTCTTGATAGCCTTAAAGAATTCTTTGCATTCCTTCCGGTAAGCCCTTGTACTTCCCTAACATTCCTTGGGGATCTAAGTTCCAGCAATGCCTTGATTTTGGCAGGGTTTGCCTCAATCCCTCTGTGATTCACAATGAATCCAAGGAACTTTCTAGATTCCACACCAAAAACACATTTTTGGGGATTTAATTTCATCCGATACTTTCTTAGGATATCAAACATCTCATATAGGTGTAACACATGGTCGGCTACCACCTTTGATTTGACCAACATATCATCAACATAGACTTCCATAGTCTTTCCAATCTGTTCTTTAAACATCATGTTCACCAGCCTTTGGTAGGTAGCCCCGGCATTCAGCAGCCCAAACGGCATCCCCACATAATAGTACAGTCCCCTATCAGTTATAAAGCTAGTATGCTCCTGGTCTGGCTCATACATTGGTATCTGGTTATACCCAGAATAGGCATCCATAAAGCTCAGCAAGGCATGGCCTGCCGTGGAGTCCACCAACTGACCAATTCTGGGTAGCGGGAATCTATCCTTAGGGCATGCCTTATTTAAATCAGTAAAGTCAACACATGTCCTCCATTTCCCATTGGGCTTCCGGACCAGTACCGGGTTTGCTAGCCATGTTGGGTAGAAGGAATCTTTGATCAAGTCAGCCTTCAATAGCCGGTCTACCTCTTCTTGGAGGGCGGTAGCCCTTTCCCCACTAATGGGTCTCCTTTTCTGCCGTATACCCCTTCTCTCGGGATCAATATTCAAGTGGTGACACATGATTTTTGGGTCAATCCCTACCATGTCTGAGTGACACCATGCAAACACATCTAGGTTGCCCTTAAGGAAAATGGTCAACCGTTCTCTTGTCTGTTCATCCAGCTATTGTCCAATTTTCAAAATTTTACTAGAATCTTCAGCATCAACCAGTATGGGGATAGTATCCTCGGCAGCCCCTACCTTTTCCAGGGTGCCAGGCATCCTGGGATCAATATCAATTTCAACCGGAAGCCCTTTCACCACTTCCTGGTTTTCATTCTCTAGCACTGCTTTATCTAGATCATCATCTGAGGCATCTTTCACTATGCCTTCCACTGGAATGTTTTGAATTTCATCATTTTTTTCGGCAGCTTCCAACAGCAAACTTTGTGGTGGTACTACCCCCCGAAAAATAGGAACCTCTTCAGTAGGTTCCTCTGGTAGCTCCACTATCATGATGGCATTGCATAATGCCTTTTCAAACTTTTGTGGCTCAAGTCCATGGCTTCTCATTAGGGCTTCCCCCTCAGCCTTATCTTCAGCTAGAGTAGATTTCTCTGCCTTCTCGGTAGCCTGCACAGCTTTGTTATAGCATTCCCTTGATTCATGTTGACATCCTTTCACACACCCAATGCCATTTGGTGTAGGGAACTTTATTGAAAAGTGGTAGATTGAGGTTACCACCCTCATATCTTTCAGTACCGGTCTCCCAAGAATTGCATTATGAGAGATGTCTTCATCTACTACCATGAATTCAGCCATTTGAGTGGCCTTGCAGGGATCCACACCCAATGTTAGTGGTAGCTTGATCTTTCCCATGATTTGAACAGGGTTACTGGTAAATAGACCTGGCAATTCGTTCGTTTCGTATACTTTCGTGTCGTGTACTTTCGTGTTTCGTATACGTAATGCCAAATCCAAAACCGACCCGTTAAGGACTCGTTTCGTTTCGTGTTCGTGTACCTTTATTTCGTGTACGTTTCGTGTCGTGTTTCGTGTAATTTTTGAATAAAAATAAAAATAATTAAATATTAATTTTTTACTAGTCGAGTCTTAAGTCAATATGTCATAAGGAATGAAGTGTGCTTAAGTCTTGTGAAACTAAAATTTGAAACTATTTTGTATTTATCTTATGTAAAAGTTATATATATAATATTATTTTAAAATATGTATTCATAAAATTTTAATAACATTATTTTAATATTTATTTATTTCGTGTATTTTCGTTTCGTGTCGTGTACCCAAGAGTAAACCCAAAACCAACAATAAATTCATCCGTGTAATTTCGTGTTCGTGTACCGCAAAGGTCAACCCAAACCCGTAATTTTCGTGTTGTTTTCGTGTCGTCTACGAAATTGCCGGCTCTACCGGTAAACCCATATAGCTCATCATTGGTAGGCAGCAATTCTTTATCCAGGAGTCCCAATTTCTGGAATGTAGTGTATACCAAGATATTCACTGAGCTTCCATTGTCTACCAGTACTCTATGCACATTCATTCCACCAATACTTACGGTTACCACTAAAGCATCATTATGAGGGTGGTGAACCCACTTGGCATCCTCCTCGGTAAAAGAAATATCAGCGGTTTCCCCTTTGAACAACTTAGGGGGCCTTTCTGCAAGGTAGAAAACATTTGTTAGGGGTTTCCCCCTGGCTTCCCGGGCATACCTATCTCTGGCATTCCGACTGGCACCCCCCAAGTAAGGGCCACCAAAGATTGTGTGGATGCTAGGAGCTCGGGTAGTCCTATCCTGGTTTCCCGGAGTTTTATCTTTGTTATCTCTTCCTTCCTTATACTTCTTAGCTTCTTGAGCTACAAATTCAGACATGTATCCATTTCTGATCAATTCTTCAATCTGGTCTTTTAAGTGCCTGCAGTCGGCAGTCTCATGACCATTTGCTTCATGGAAAGCACAATACTTCCCCTGGTCCTTCTTTCCCGGAGGGCCTACCCGGTAGGGCCTGTGGAACAGCCCACTTTTTTCATTTACTTCAAGAATGTGGCCAATGGGCACAGTCAAAGGAGTGTATTCTGAAAATTAGTCCTTGGAGTGAGTCTGTCCTTGACAGAAACTCTATCCTTAGTTGTATTAACAGCAATAGGGGTAGTCTTGTCATCATACCGAGGGGCTCCCACACCAGCGGTACCACTCCCGGAAGCCCGCTTATTGGAATCCCTTTTAGGACTGTAGGAACGATTTCTCTTGTTTCTGTTCCAACCCCTAGAATTGGAATCTTTGGAAAACTTTGCCATTGACTCCTCAATCACTTTGTGGCGTTCCGCCTGTTGGTAGAACTCTGCCAGGGTTCCGGGCTCCTCAGTTTGTAACTCCTTCCAAAATTTGGTTCCTGGCCTAACCCCGACTATCAGGAAATTCTTCAGGGTTTCATCAGAAGCCTTCTTCACCTTAGGCACTTGTTCATTAAATCTTTTAAAATATTGCCTTAGAGTCTCACGTTCCTCTTGCTTGATATTAGTTAGGGTGTTAATCGGTGGGGCATAGGCCACGGTAGCCCTAAATTGAAAGATAAAGTGATCTCCCATCTTTCTCCAGGATTTAATGGATCCTTCTGCCAACCTTTTGAACCATTGATGGGCATTCCCACTCAGAGTGGAAGCCAATAATCTGCATCTAGCCAAGTCTTCCACTTGGTACACATCCATCTCCGTGTTAAAACGGCTCAAATATTCAACAGGATCCGAGTTACCAATAAACTTCAAATCAGTATTCATCTTAAAGAACCTTGGCAAGGGTGCCTTCTTTACTTTTTCAGAGAATGGGGAGCCGGAATTGACTCCAGATTTGAACTTTTTCTCCTCCTTGATTTTCTCCAAGGCTTTCTTCCAATCAGACATTTTAAACTGTCCATTCTCATCATCTGAGAACATGTCACTTCTAGAATCGTCATTTTCATGAGCTGTCTTACTCCTCCGGGGAACCGAACTCTAGTGTGAGCTGGAATCCTGACCGGTACCCTCATCGGTAGGGACCCTGGTAGAACGTGATTTCCTGCTCTTATGCCTAGAGGAGTGACCACTTTGTCTGTAACTGATAAGTGGATTTTATATCCACTTGGAACGTTCTATATCGGCTTAAATTAATTGTCTTGGACTCAAGTTTGTTATAGTTTTGATGTGTTTTGTGTAGATGTGCAGGCTAACAAGATTGTCGATTAAGGTGGATGCTTCTGTCATTTTTGGAGATTAAATTGATTAAAATTCGGATTTTCTGGGACGGTTGCGCAGTCTACACTGTTTTGGTCATATCTGGAGTTCTATAAGTCCGTTTTCAGCGATCTTACTGCCCACGCGAAGCTTGGAAGATTTTCTACAACATGGAACAGGTGTTGCGCGAGCAGGCTGCGCGTGGTGAGATCAGACAGCACGACAAATAGACTGTTGGGAGCAGGGAAATTACTGTTTTGCCCTTTTCAAGTTCTAATTGTATTTTGGGCAGTTTTTAGCACCTTAATTAAATTCTAATTGTAATAGAAGATAAATTCTTGCTGGGTAAGAAATCTAGAGCCTATTTAAACACATCTTAGCATTGTAATTTGTATCATAGTTTTATTATTGTAACATAGATTAGATCTGCAAGGGAGAAAATGAGAGAAGGATTCAACGCTCGTGACAAGCAACGGATCTAGATCTACTTCATCTTTTGTGTTACCTTGGATTATAGATTTGTTTTCTCAACTCTTTATTTTAATAATATTATTGCTTCTTTCTTCCATATCTTGTTATTTATCATGTTTTCATCAAATCCCATGACGATGAACAGTTCAATTATGGGCTAATCGTTGTCATGGGATTCTAACGGAGTTATCTATGTAGCTTAGTAGTTTGATGATTTAAAGATTACGTGTGGTGAATTCTTGACATCCTCGTATGGTTGTGTTTCAAGTATTTAGATGCGTCGCGAACATCTAATTTGTTAATCTCTTGCGAAACGAGAGTGGATCTTAAGATTTAGAACTTGCCATGCTAGCATAGGATAGGTTGATGTTTTAACATCATGATTTGTAGCATCAATAGAGATATTATGTTGCCCTATGTGATCTTAATAGACAACTTGTTCTTCAACCGTTATGTTTTCAAATCTTATAGAGATATAGGGTCTAAGCATAACTGGTGTCTATTCATCTTCTATCTCTTTTGTGGATGTATGTTTAGTTTGGTACTCGTATACTGAGAAGTAGCGTTTACTTATTTCGTGTTGTCTGATCAGATATCAAAATCCCTCACGTGTATTGATTAAAGGCATCAACTCTAAGTGAAGTAGATAATGAAGTTAGAGTCCCATGTTTTATCTCATATAAGTAATTCAGATTTAATTCTCATTAGTTAATTATCCTTAGCTTAATAATTTGCATCCTAGTTAATTTAGATAATTAAAACCCCATTCTTGTTATTTGTCTTAGCAGTGGATTAAAACCAAACATTGTTGCATAGGCATATTTACTGATTAAAACTTAACCAGATCTCTGCGGAACGAACTTTAATTATATTACTTGTGACCACGTGCACTTGCGTGATTTTGTGTTAACAGTAACTCCTCCTGCCATCAGACCTGGACCTTCGGGAATGACTCCTTGGGGGTACCGAGTGAGATCTCTCTCTGTACTCCCGGGAACCCCTAATGTAGGAATCCCATTGCCATCTCTTCGATCTTTATTCCCAGTATTTACCAGTCTATGCCGAATATCTTTATTGGTTAGCCTTCTACCAATTCTGTCAAAAACACTTAGGCTTCTAGTGGGTGAGCCCTCGGTACCCTGGGTTTCCATGCCATCAGGCTTGTCACCCTCATCCCTTCCAGCCTCTTCTTCATCAGACGGGACATGATCAATATTGTCCTCAGCATCTTTTTCAGATTCAAAGTCTAGCCTCGTAGGAGTCACATTCTTTTTGGCCTTCGACTTTTGCTTTTTACGCCACCTTTTCATTTTCTCGGAATTCTTCTTCAAATGGTCAATCCTTTCGGACATAGCAGCCACATGATCCAAGATATCTTTGTTGGAAACATCACCATTGTCTCCCTTGTTTTTTCCATTACCATCCTAAGACGGTGTCTTATCACTATCGGAACTTTTACTCGCCATATCTCCTCCAAACGACGAATTTTTGAGGCCCCTCCTTCGGGCGCCAATTGTTGTGGGAGGAATTTGTCACAGCAAAATAGGAGGCCTTGTGCTAGAATAGCGCCAATAAACACGGAATCATCCAACCACCCAGAAAGGCTCGTAGTTGGAGATCAATAGCTAGCCGCCCGGAAAGGCTCATGACTAGGGGTTCCTGAAGAACACGGGATGTGGTTCCTTGGAAGAATCGAACTGAATCTACGGGATTAGAGCTCAAGGACCGTGCAATGATGATGCATTGGCCAGCCAATAACCCCAATAATGATTTGTCACACAAGAGTATACGTGCTCTATGCTTACTCAAGATGTCAAAGTGTCTAAGAGATCCCGCAAACTGCCTACATACCACTATTTATAGTGGATCAAGCCCGTATGTAGTTCTTGAAATGATATGATCGTTTGTTTATGATGAGTTATCCTCTCTCCAGTGGGATAATGACTGTTATTTCTGATAATGATCGTGTATGATGTATATTTTCAGGTTACCAAGCTGTTATGGTAATTGTAGGATGATTATCCTTTGTATTTATCATGATTTTGTATCATTTATCAAGTATATATGACATATATCCTCAAATAACTGAATGTATATCTGTTTATGAGTGTTTTTAGGTGATATAGACGTGTTCCTAAAAAGTAGGAGGCGTGCCTTAACTGGACTGGCAGCCTAATCAGGCTTCCGGCGAAAGCTGGGGTTACCGCCCGGTAGCCTGGCTCCGGTATCCCCTCCGGTAACCCCATTATGGAAGCTACTTTGGAAGCCCTACTGGATGACTGGTAATGGTTATAGGCTACCCACAAGGGGATGCCCTTGGGCCCTAAGCCACACATTTCCTTACTGCCATGTACATGGTAACCCCTAGGGCTCCCATGGGCCCTTGGAAGCCTGACAAATTACTTACTTTTCTCATGGATCTGGACCTTAATCCTCTAGTGGGCCTAAATCTAACCCATGCAAGATTTTGGTCACAAAAAAAAATATTTCTCGACGACCCAACTATACGGAGGTCATGATCCATCCTTTCCAATGTTATTGCCCAAATTTCAAAAAAAAATAAATTTATTTGGTTTGGTAATTTAACGGAAAACTAGTAATTTGGCAAGAACCCCTAAATAGGGCTTCGACAGGGTTTAGTGTTTCGGTTTTTAAAAAATATTTCTCGATGACCGAACCGTACGGAGGTCATGATGCATCCTTTTTAGAGTTATTGCCAAAATTTCAGAAAAAGAATAAATTTATTTGGTTAGGTAATTTAACGGTCAACTAGTACTTTGACTAGAACCCCTAAATAGGGTTTCGTTAGGGTTTAATGTTTAGATTTTTTTAAAAATATTTATCATTGACCCAACCATACGGAGGTCATGATCCATCCTTTTTAATGTCACTGCCAAAAATTCAGAAAAAAATAAATTTGTTTGGTTTGGTAGTTTAACGGTCAACTAGTACTTTGACTAGAACCCCTAAACAAGGTTTCGATAGGGTTTAGTGTTTCGATTTTTTAAAAATATTTCTCGATGACCCAACCGTACGGATTCATGATCCATCCTTTTTAATGTTATTGCCGAAAATTCAGAAAAAAATTAATTTATTTGGTTTGGTAATTTAACGGTCAACTAGTAGTTTGACTAGAACCCCTAAACAAGGTTTCGTCAGGGTTTAATGTTTCGATTTTTTTTAAAAATTATATAAACTTATTTGTAATTTCATAATTAGTTGCAATTACTTAGATTAGTTTGAAATCATATCCAATAGAATTATTCATTATTTTAAATTATATTGAATTAAAATAATAATAAACCACAGGCAATATTACATTGCGCCAGGGGCAATGAAACATTGCGACCTGGGGCAATGTAACATTGCTCCAGGCGCAATGTAACATTGCACCAGGCGCAGTGTAACAATGCCACAGGTAATTTTTCAGATGTCCTTGGCACAATGTAACATTGCTCCTGGTGGTGGTTCATCCGTGGTTGCGGACTTGCTCCCATTTATCCAATATGAACTAAAAAGATTATTATATAATTATAGTCATTACTAAATAAAACACGATACTTTATCTTTTTAAATAATCTTTATAGTCCAAGGGTTAAGCAAAAACCTAAAAAAATCCGAAACCGAAATCGAAACCATTAAAAATCGCTACAAACCAATCGTATATAAGAACCGAAACTGAAAAATTAAAATTCCAAACCGATTGCTCGGTTCCTGTTACAGACAGGAACCGAATCGAAAAAAATCGAACTAACCCGATTATTATATATATAGGGTGCCCTTCCACAACCACCGCGGGTTGGGAAGTAGGATTCAGCCATCAAATCATAGCCGTTCATTTTAAATATTAACGGTGGGAATTAATTACCACCTCAATGAAACATTGAGGGGGCCTCAATGAAACATTGCGGTAGCCATAATTTTGTGAAATTACTATTATAGCCCTGTTTTTACAAAACCCACTCTACACAACACAAGCACAGATAACGGCTACACACACAAACAACACAAACTCAACTTAGGGCCAAAACACACACAGACAAGATTAATAAAGAGGGAAAAATTTTGGGCAATTTTAGTTCTTTTTCTTCGTATTCAGGTATTATTCTTAAACTTCTTCTTTTTCATCTTTCTCTATATATATGTACACAACTCTAATTTCTAATTTCTTGTATTCTTCAATTTTCTCTTCGGTTCTTTATTCTTCGTTGTAAGTTCTTAATTTTCTTGGTCAACCCTTTTGTTTTCTTGGTTGTTTTTACTCATAATTTATATATATATCTGCACTTGTATGTATCTTTATTGATTTTTGTTTACATGGGTTGTGATTAAATTGATAACTTTTGATTAATTCAAATTGTAAGTGTTGTATATGGTTTATGGTTTTAGGGGTTTAGGTATGAATGAGATTCTTGGTCCAAGAATTAGGTTTTTATGTTGGTGGCACTTTCTACCTAGTATGGAAAAAACAAACAGAACTCCAGATCTTTTCAAAATCTTGGGAAGTCCCCTTTTTTCAAAATCTTTTCAAGACCACCTCAATGTTTCATTGAGGTGGCAGCAATGAAACATTGAGGTGGGAAAAAAGTGATTTTTGCCAACCACAAACTACAAGTACCACATTTAAAGTTGGTGGGAAAAATGAAGTTTTCCATGACCACAACAATGAAGCATTGCGGTGGTACAACGCCCATTTTCTATTCTTTATTTTGTTAATTTAATTATTAAAATATGCATGTGAAATCATAATAAATTAATTTAAAATTTGAAATATCTTCAATGTTAAGTTAAGAATATTTTTTCCTAGCCTATGTATTAAATTAAAAATATTTAATCTAAATATAGTGGGAAACATGTGAAACAATCATTTTAAAATGTCTCGAATTTCTATTGAGTAAAATTTGTATAAAGTCATTTAGTTGTTTTTATTTTAATTAAAAACTTTTCTATTATTAAAAGTTATGCAACCAACAAATCTGGAAAGAAACTACAAAGTACTTTAAAAGTTATGAAAGAATAGGAATTTTAAGAGGAATGGAAGGAGAAAAATGTTTTTTTATTTTTTTAAATGAAAAAATAATAAAATAAAATGAAGTAATTAGTTTGTAACGTTTTAAAGCTTGTAAGCTTAAAGTTTCGATAACTAGTAGATGTGGCATTCCTGGTCGGGCGGGGTGATATGGATTGAAATTACAAAGTTAAGCGTGCTTGGACTAGAGTAATTCAGGATGGGTGACCTCATGGGAAGTTCCCTTTTTTTCAAAATCTTTTCAGGAAACATTGAGGTGGCAGCAATGAAACATTGAGGTAAGGAAAAAAGTGATTTTTGCCAACCACCAACTACAAGTACCACATTTAAAGTTGGTGGGAAAAATGAAGTTTTCCATGACCACAGCAATAAAGCATTGCGGTGGTACAATGCCCATTTTCTATTTTTATTTTGTTAATTTAATTATTAAAATATGCATGTGAAATCATAATAAATTAATTTAAAATTTGAAATATCTTCAATGTTAAGTTAAGAATATTTTTTCCTAGCCTATGTATTAAATTAAAAATATTTAATCTAAATATAGTGGGAGACATGTGAAACAATCATTTTAAAATGTCTCGAATTTCTATTGAGTAAAATTTGTATACAATCATTTAGTTGTTTTGATTTTAATTAAAAACTTTTCTATTATTAAAAGTTATGCAACCAACAAATCTGGAAAGAAACTACAAAGTACTTTAAAAGTTATGAAAGAGTAGGAATTTTAAGAGGAATGGAAGGAGAAAAATGTTTTTTTATTTTTTTAATTGAAAAAATAATAAAATAAAATGAAGTAATTAGTTTGTAACGTTTTAAAGCTTGTAAGCTTAAAGTTTCGATAACTAGTAGATGTGGCATTCCTGGCCAGACGGGGTGATATGGATTGAAATTACAAAGTTAAACATGCTTGGACTAGAGTAATTCAGGATGGGTGACCTCATGGGAAGTCCCCTTTTTTCCAAAATCTTTTCAGGACCACCTCAATGTTTCATTGAGGTGGCAGCAATGAAACATTGAGGTGGGAAAAAAGTGATTTTTGCCAACCACCAACTACAAGTACCATATTTAAAGCTGGTGGGAAAAATGAAATTTTCCATGACCACTACAATGAAGCATTGCGGTGGTGCAAAGCCCATTTTCAATTTTTTATTTTGTTAATTTAATTATTAAAATATGCATGTGAAATCATAATAAATTAATTTAAAATTTGAAATATCTTCAATGTTAAGTTAAGAATATTTTTTCCTAGCCTATGTATTTAATTAAAATATTTAATCTAAATATAGTGGGAAACATGTGAAACAATCATTTTAAAATGTCTCGAATTTCTATTGAGTAAAATTTGTATAAAGTCATTTAGTTGTTTTTATTTTAATTAAAAACTTTTCTATTATTAAAAGTTATGCAACCAACAAATCTGGAAAGAAACTACAAAGTACTTTAAAAGTTATGAAAGAATAGGAATTTTAAGAGGAATGGAAGGAGAAAAATGTTTTTTTATTTTTTTAAATGAAAAAATAATAAAATAAAATGAAGTAATTAGTTTGTAACGTTTTAAAGCTTGTAAGCTTAAAGTTTCGATAACTAGTAGATGTGGCATTCCTGGTCGGGCGGGGTGATATGGATTGAAATTACAAAGTTAAGCGTGCTTGGACTAGAGTAATTCAGGATGGGTGACCTCATGGGAAGTTCCCTTTTTTTCAAAATCTTTTCAGGAAACATTGAGGTGGCAGCAATGAAACATTGAGGTAAGGAAAAAAGTGATTTTTGCCAACCACCAACTACAAGTACCACATTTAAAGTTGGTGGGAAAAATGAAGTTTTCCATGACCACAGCAATAAAGCATTGCGGTGGTACAATGCCCATTTTCTATTTTTATTTTGTTAATTTAATTATTAAAATATGCATGTGAAATCATAATAAATTAATTTAAAATTTGAAATATCTTCAATGTTAAGTTAAGAATATTTTTTCCTAGCCTATGTATTAAATTAAAAATATTTAATCTAAATATAGTGGGAGACATGTGAAACAATCATTTTAAAATGTCTCGAATTTCTATTGAGTAAAATTTGTATACAATCATTTAGTTGTTTTGATTTTAATTAAAAACTTTTCTATTATTAAAAGTTATGCAACCAACAAATCTGGAAAGAAACTACAAAGTACTTTAAAAGTTATGAAAGAGTAGGAATTTTAAGAGGAATGGAAGGAGAAAAATGTTTTTTTATTTTTTTAATTGAAAAAATAATAAAATAAAATGAAGTAATTAGTTTGTAACGTTTTAAAGCTTGTAAGCTTAAAGTTTCGATAACTAGTAGATGTGGCATTCCTGGCCAGACGGGGTGATATGGATTGAAATTACAAAGTTAAACATGCTTGGACTAGAGTAATTCAGGATGGGTGACCTCATGGGAAGTCCCCTTTTTTCCAAAATCTTTTCAGGACCACCTCAATGTTTCATTGAGGTGGCAGCAATGAAACATTAAGGTGGGAAAAAAGTGATTTTTGCCAACCACCAACTACAAGTACCATATTTAAAGCTGGTGGGAAAAATGAAATTTTCCATGACCACTACAATGAAGCATTGCGGTGGTGCAAAGCCCATTTTCAATTTTTTATTTTGTTAATTTAATTATTAAAATATGCATGTGAAATCATAATAAATTAATTTAAAATTTGAAATATCTTCAATGTTAAGTTAAGAATATTTTTTCCTAGCCTATGTATTTAATTAAAATATTTAATCTAAATATAGTGGGAGACATGTGAAACAATCATTTTTAAAATGTCTCGAATTTCTATTGAGTAAAATTTGTATACATTTATTTAGTTGTTTTGATTTTAATAATATTCGGTGATGAATTTTACCTTACTTCCACTAATCAATCTATCAATATTATCAATTATGAGGAGATTCAATAAATTTATACTTGAACACAATTAAAAAATGTGAAACGTTCATATTAGTTGAAATAAATTTAAAATGTGAAACGTTCATATTAGTTGAACAAATTTTAAAATTTAATAAATAATTATTATTAAAATTTAAAATTAATTCAATTTTAATAAAAAATAATAATTTATTCAATTTTTAAAAATATTCATAATGAACGACTTTCGGAATCCGAACATGTAGTAAGGTTTATCGTCAAAATGTAATAAGCTATATCTTCTAAATTAGTTGAAATTGTTTCATTATTATTATACACATTGTATAGATTCAAGTAAGTGACTTGACATGAGATTATATAATTCGTAAGTATCAGATTGGGTTAAGTGAGACTTGATTATTAATTTTATAATTCGAATTTAATAATAAAATTAAATGAGATTGGGTTATTAGAAATGTTTTAATGTAAGCCCAATCAGATTTGTTAAATTAAGCCCATCTCTATCTCTCCCTATAAATACATTAAGATGTATTTTTTAGGGTTAAGGTTTTGAAGAAAACCTTGCACCTCTTACCAAATTTCATCTCTATCCCCACATCCACTTCACCAAAATTCCTCACCCTTTTAACTTTCATTTTCGAAATTTGGTAAAAAAAAAACTCTTTATGTATGGATACAAAGATCCATGATTTTGGATTTTGATTTTTATTTATAATTATCCTTGTTGCCGCTGTGATTTACTGCCTCGAAATTCAACAATGGTGTCAGAGCTACTTGTATAAGGTGATGATTTGGTTATGTGTCTGGTATATTGTGATGCAAATACCTATTTAAGAAGAAGAAGAAGAAGAAGGTGAAGAAAATGAATAAGAAGAAGATGGTGATGAGACCGATGGTTATGAAGATATTGGCTAGTTTCTATTAGTTGTAATAGAAATTGTAGTCCAAAAGATTTGATTGTAATACTTTTAATCTTAATTAAATGTTACTTTTTGCTTTTAGTTGAAAATTTCATTCATTTTCATCTCTATCTCTCATATGAACCAATTCATTTTCATTTTCATATGAACCAATTCATCTCCTTATATAATCGGGTAAAAATCTATTCCCTCTAATATTTGTGTGAATTTAATTTAAATCTACATGTGTGTAATTTATATATATCCGTACATGTTTATTAGTGTGTGTGTGTATGTCTTCTTAATTTTTTTTTGTTCTTGATTAGTTCATATTTTCAATTGTTCTTGATTAACTGTTCATGTATGTGTGTGATTTAAGCAAAAAAAAAAATGAAAATTCGCAGTAAATATAAAATAGAGGAAAAATAGGGGAAGGGGCCTGGAGCTTCTGTCTATTTCTGGAGCTTCTGTCTATTAAAAATTCATTAAAAATAGGTGTATTTGATTAGTGTGTGGGTGCCCCTGGCGGGGCCATTGATCTTAATACATCTAATGGCTAGGATTAGTACCTTAGTTTTCTTCAAAAAATAAGTTCTCTTTTGAGCACTTGCCTATATATATATATATATATATATATATATATATATATATATATATATATATATATATATATATATATATATATATATATATATATATATATATATATATAGGCAAATGATCAAAAGAGAACTCTTTTTTTGAAGAAAACTATGGTACTAATCCTAACCATTGGATGTATTATAATCAATGGCCCCGCCAGGGTCACCCACACACTAATCAAATACACCCTCACACACACAATCCCACCTAATCCCCTCCGTTTTTAATTTTATTTTTGCCGTCAATCGGTGATATTTTTTAAAATCTAATTTCACCACATTTTTCTCCATCTCCCAACGATCAGTTTGAATACCATATGTGCTATATTTTAATTTAGTTTTCTAAGTTCTCCTTTTAAAGGGGTTTTCTCTAGATCCCTATATATATATATATATTGTTACTCCCTCCGTCCCAAAATACATGTCCCTTTTCAAAAATGAATTTGTTCCTTTTCTTTTTTCAATACAAGTTTTAGGTGATTTTCCAAAACTATCCCTATATTTATTGTATCTAAAATTTGACTTTTTTCAAACTTAACACTATTCTCATTTTCCAATGTATTAATTAAGGGTATTAGTTGGAAAATATTATTCAACTAATCTTTACCTACCTTTACCTTAATATGTGTATTTTTTAGAAAAGGGACATGTAATTTGGGACGGAGGGAATATTATTTTCTGATTAATTTTTTGTAAATATGAATTTTAACTAATTTCTTGCATTCATGCAGTGTATAAGCTAGAATGTCTATTCCATTTTCCAATTATTTTCGTGTACATAAATTTTCTATCTATGTCTTTTTATGTTTTTTTAAAAACTTAATGTTTCTATATACTCTTCAAATTATGCTAATAATGGCTGCATTTAATACATATCACAAGCTTTTACTTGTATTGAATTGAGGAATGATTATCTACTTATATATTACTTATTTTCATGTACCATGTTCAGTTATTTTCATGTATCATGTTATTTTCATGTATCATGTTCACTGAGAGCATAAAAATTTTTGTTTGTTAATTTATCTTTTGTCTAACTTATAAGAAATTAAGCCTTGTACAAACAAGTTCTTATGATATCTAAATTATGAATTAATATAACAAATTTATATACTAATTTTGAAAAGAAAAATTAGGTTACACATTTTTTAATTAAATAATTAAATAATTAAATAATTTTAATATATTTAATATTTATTTTTTAATTCTTGATACTTAATTTGTCATTTTTATATGACGCAGTTTTATAACCGAAATCGAACCGATTATAATCGAAACAGAGGTTTTAAATCTGAAATCGAATTGTTGGTTGGATTACATTTTGGTTTTCAATTTTAAAAATCAAGAATACTCAATTATGATTATGGCTTTATTAAAAAACGTACCGATCCAATCCGATCTGTGCTCTCCCCTGTAATTTAGAATGGTGTAAGTAGTAAAACGTATTGTAGGTCCACAATAGCATTCCCTGAAAAGCTGATCTCGTAGGGGCACTTTCTTCACGCATATAACGTCTGCATTATGTTGTAACGCACGCATGTCAGACATGCGTTATTCGTTCATTTTCACCCTTACTGTCTGCTGCCAACGTGTATAACGCATTTAGTGCATGCGTTATGGGGGTAACATAAGTGCGTTATGCGTGACATAGACGCTATATGCGTTATGCGTGTGCCATGCGAGGACATACTCTCCATAAAATACTATTTTGGGCATTTTTCTCCCAAATTGTGTCATTTTCGCCTTAAACCCCAATTTTTGTGCAAGAAATGATGGGAAATAAATGGTTGTGTTTTTTGTCAATGTAAAAAGACAAGAAGGGGGCAGGGGTAATATGGGGAATACAGGCGAAAAGAGAGAGAGGAGAGGGGAAGGCAGTGCCACAATCTACTTATCGGGTTGATTAGAGATTTAGAGGAAGAAGACAGGGCTTGGGTAATTGGGTTTCTTGAATATAGGTGAAAGGCGAGTGAGACAGCAGCGAGTAGCAGAAAGCAAGGATGCCGTGTCTTAACATCTCAACCAACGTTAGCCTGGAGGGAATCGACACTTCCGCCATTCTCTCCCAAGCCACTTCCACCGTCGCCAAAATCATCGGCAAACCCGAGGCGGTATAATCTTATTAACAACTAGTAGAGTAGAGTAGTTGCTTTTCATTTTTATATTTCTGCTTCCGTTTTTTTTAACATTTTGTTCTGTGAACAATCACATCATATTCCTCCCATTTTCTTGTAAAAATACGATTGAAGTAGGAAATGAAATTACAAGTCTATATTCATTTTGAGCATCATAATACATTCAACTGATTCCCCAATTATTTGTCATACACCTGCTTTTCGATATTTAAAAAACTGTTAATTACTACTTCTTTATAACTCACCAGTTATTATATTTTATAGTGTTTATGTTTGTGTTTTGTTTGTCAATGGATAGTATGTGATGATTGTGGTCAAAGGATCTGTTCCTATCGCCTTTGGTGGCACTGAGCAGCCAGCAGCGTTTGGTGAGTTGGTGTCCATTGGGGGCCTCACTCCTGATGTCAACAAGAAGCTCAGTGCTGCTATTGCTGAAATTCTTGAAACCAAGTTGTCCGTTCCCAAAAACCGCTTCTTCTTGAAGTTCTTCGATTCCAAGGCAAGTTATCCTGCTTTGCCTTTTGCTGTTTTGTTAGATATGGACACGCATTTTTAGTTTTCTTATTGCATTCTTCGTGCTTGTTTAGGCCAATCAAAGTCAAGAATATGCACAATGTCTACATGCTTTACACCAGAACTAGATCATGTAAATAAACACCCTCACTATTTACTAACAATTGAGTCTCCCAAGATGTTTTCATTCTTTAATTATTTCCTTCTCTTTTCTACAACTTTCTTTCTGCTCTTTAAACTGCTATGTTAGATGATTGTTTCTTCATAAGTTTTACCGCTTCTTGTCATAGTTTCCATTGTTCTGATTCCATCTTTTGTATCGGTTTCTTTTTGCAGGGCTCTAACTTTGGATGGAATGGCTCCACTTTCTAGACTCTTTATCGGGTTTACTCCTGGTTTGCTTGCTATATTGAACTTCTATAATTTTGACTCCTTTAAGTGGGAGCAACATGTTACTATTTAGTATCGGGATTAGCTTCAATGTTATCACCAGAAACGTGACATGTTTGTGCTTCTGTTTTGAACTCTGAATGTTTTCGACTTAATCAGAAGTTTTAAGTGTGTCTCTTGTGGACAACTGGATTGAAATGTTTCCAATCTTGCATTGACCTTGTCTGAAATGTTCTGTAATGGCTTTCACCTAATTACTTCGGAAGTAGGTGCCACTAGCTACTCGGTTATTTTATGGTGTCTGTTCAAGTTTAACATTAAAGCTAGCTTCTTTTGAATTTTCTTAGATATTTACAGGTTTTTGGTGCAGAAACTGGGGAAGGAATCAGTAGCACCCAAATGGATATAATGTCCCAAGTACCCCTAGACAGCCTTAGCTAAGATTCCGCAAGTCCTCACAATATCTCATATATTGAGGTCAATGAAATTGAGCTGTTAGATTACAATCTTGAGTTTTCTCAGATCGAACTGAGTTGAAGTCAGTGATATGATCGGGAAGAAATGTCTGTTCAGTTTGGAACAGTTCACCTTACCCAGCCGAGTAGTATAGGTGTTGGACTTGATTGAAGCAAACTTGGCTCTTTAAGCTCGATTCCTTGAGCTGAACTTAATAAGTAAGCAAAAAAATAAAAATAGTAATGTTAATATTAGCACTAAATCACTATTTTATCTAATTAAATCCATAACAAACACCTTATATAACAAACAATAAAGAACACCTTAGATCTAATAGATCCAATGCCCCTGGCGGGGCCACCCAATATAAAAAGTTCTTATTTTTTTACCTTCTATCCATCCATCATCTCAAAAAAAAAAAAAAAAAATTAAAAAAAGTTAAAAAAGTTATTGTTCATGATGATGACGTCATCAGTGACGTCATCATGAACAGTAACCTTTTATTTATTTTTTAATTTTTTTTTGCTGGCTTGATAGAGGGTAAAAAAATAACAACTTTTTGTATTGGGTGCCCCTGGCAGGGCCAAAGGATCTAATAGATCTAAGGTGTTCTTTATTGTTTGTTATATAAGAGTGTTCTGTATGGAGCAAATGTCTATATATATATATATATAGGCTTTTGCTCAAATACAAACCAATCCTTAAATACAAACTACAAACTAACATAAAATATTTTATATTTCATTCATTCTAATGGCCCCGCCAGGGGCACCTTTACAAAAAGTGTCTAAAATTCTTGGCTCCATTCAGCAAAAAAAATAAAAATAAAAATAAAATAAAATAAAAAAATCACTGTTCACTGCTGACGTCACTGCCACGTCAGCAGTGAACAGTGATTTTTTTTTTTTTTTTTGCTGAATGGAGCCAATAATTTTAGACACTTTTTGTATTGGGGTACCCCTAGTTTGATCATTAGATTAGCTTGAAATGTTAAATTAGTGTTTAGTTTTTAGTTTGTAGTTAATTTTAGTTTGTAGTGGAGTAAGACCCTATATATATATATATATAGAGAAAAAAGAACCTGAGATGTATCTCACCAAAGTTTCCTGAGATACAAGCTTTAGAATCTATTGGGCCCGCAGGGCTAACTAATAATATTTTAAATAAATCTTGATTTTACAAAAATGCCCCCAATATTTACATATAAAATTGTATATCTTAGGGAAGTTACCTAAGACATATCTTAGGCTCCCTAATCTCATATATATAACCACAGCTGGATATGAAAAATTATGCAACCAACAAATCTGGACCGTTAGAAAGTCATCTAACGGCTGAAAGAAACAGCCACCGCAATGAATCATTGAGGTGGTAGCAATGTTTCATTGCTACAACTTATTTTTTTTAAATACAAAACTACCCTTATAAATAAACTACCGTTAGCATGGGATTGATTGAACTCCTGACTAAAACACTTTAACCACTAAAACAACCGAACTTTCTTGATCTTATACACCAAATTAATCTATATATATTTAAATTTACATTTGATTAAAAAAATGTGTAATTAGACTAAATAATAATAATAATGAAACAATTTCAACTAATTTAGACGATAGAGCTTACTACATTTTGACGATAAACCTTACTACATGTCCGGATTCCGAAAATCGTTCATTATGAATATTTTTAAAAATTGAATAAAGTATTATTTTTTATTAAAATTGAATTAATTTTAAATTTTAATAATAATTATTTATTAAATTTTAAAAATTGTTCATAATGGACGAGTTAATGAATAAACCGGGACACAAATGTATACAATTTTAATTTAGACATCACATAATGTTTTTACAAGCACAATAAATACAAAATTGTATTATATTTTACTCAATAGTCGTTCCAGATGTTTTTAGAATGAACGTTTCACATTTTTAATTGTGTTTAAGAAAAAATTTATTGAATCTCCTCATAATTGATAATATTGATAGGTTGATTAGTGGAAGTAAGGTAAAATTCATCACCGAATATTATTAAAATCAAAACAACTAAATAACTGTATACAAATTTTACTGATCAATAGAAATTCGAGACATTTTTAAAATGATTATTTCACAGTCTCCCACTATATTTAGATTAAATATTTTTAATTAAATACATAGGCTAGAAAAAAATATTCATAACTTAACATTGAAGATATTTCAAATTTTAAATTAATTTATTATGATTTCACATGTATATTTTATTAATTAAATTAAAAAATAGAAAATAGAAAATGGGCATTGTACTACCGTGAAAGGCAGAGTGTATTAACTTGTAACACTATAACTAATGTAACTCAATTAAAAGAAAAGATACTTAACCAGAAGACAATCAAGAACAAGAAGTCACAAGAAATCAACACCAAATGAAGACAAGGTAATTGATACAATTGAACATGTTAACTATGATCAAGCCAAGAAGAAATCATTGAGAGAAGTTCAAGTCAAAGTTGTTCAGGCCTCAGTGATTTGAGAATTCGAGATTCAAGATCATAACTATCAGTATCAACAAGACCAATTGATTTCAAGTGAACAAGAAGGAAAGCAAATATTGGAAAGCCAAGTTACTAAGTGAATATGGTAATTTATTCAAGAAGCAGAAACACTATCAAGACTAGTCACTTATGAACCAGACCAGTGCATCAAGTGTCAGGACATTGATAGTAAGTTTATGTCAGTAATAAAGATCCATATTCAAGAGCTTGTAGAAGAACAAAGAAGATATGAAGATATCACAAGCTCAAGATGTGCATTGAAGTTTCAAGTTGAAGACCAGAATATTTTCTAAGTACTAAATGTTCTAGATGGCTAAGTCGAAATTCTCAAGTAGAAATTCTACTTAGAATTTCGAGATGGCTAAGTAGAAATTCTCAAGTAGAAGTTCTACTTAGAGTGCAGCTTCAACATGACACATGGCATCTTCTGATTGGCAGATTTCCAAGCTTTCAAGATAAGACAAGATTTATGTGGACATCATTGGGCCACGTACATCTTAGTCTTTGAAGACTACAGGTCATAGATTACATGTAGTATAAATAGAAGCACTTGTGTAATGTTTTAGTTAGTGAGCAATATTGAGAAAAACACAAGAAAAAGAGAGAGAGTATTCACAGAGCTTAGAATCATTCACTTCTCTCTCAACTTCTGTTATACTTTGTAATGAATGTTGTAGCAACCTTTTCAAGTTATATATAAAGAAATATATTCCTTGAATCTGTGTGTTCATTTCTTGCATCGTATTTATTGCTACTCATAATCGAAAAGTTGTATTCACCCCCCCTCTACAACACATTTGGACCTAACAATTGGTATCAGAGCGGATGTTTAACATACAAAACATAGATCCTTGTGTTTGGTAGAAGAATCGTGAGTTTTCATTTTCTAGATCTACTTTTCATTTTTTCGAAAAGTGTGCTTTAATTCGTTTCCAGTGAAAACTCATCCGGGAAAAATTATTTAAATACTCCAGGTGTGATTATTTGGCTTGGGTGTATTTTAATTAATTTTTGTGAATTAATCTGGGTTCATTGATATTTGGTGTTCTTGAGTGTTCATCATCTGTTCTTGTCAAAGAAGATAACCCAACAACTTTTTGATCTCCTTTTTCAAACAAACAAAGATAGTCAAAAAAAGGTGTTTTTGTACTTTTGATTTGATTATTATTCCTTGGCCGAAAGCAAAAGAAAGTGTATTCAGTGCTTTGCAAGTGGGTTAGTCACTTTCGGTGTGTAAAGTAATCAAAAGTCAAAAAGGTGATATTGTTTATTCAATATTAAAGTAATCTGCAGAAAATTATTCTAAGGACAAAAAGTTCTACATAGAATTTCTACTTGAGATTTTCTACATAGAATTTCGACTTGGACAATTTCTACTTGGTGAATTTCGACTTGGACAATTTCTACTTAGAGAAATTTCGACTTGAGCAAAATTTCTACTTAGAAAAATTTCGACTTGGCAGAAGTTCTACATAGATATTCTACACAGCCTAGTCTTGGGTACTTAGAATTTTTTAGTGACAAGATTTGAAATGGCTCCTAAAAATTCTTTCAAGATCCCAATGTTCAACCGAGATCACTATGAAGAATGGGTTTTCAGAATGAGACTCTACTTGGAGACTATTAACCCTGAGTATCTGGAAGTCCTTGAAAAAGGTAAATTTGTTCCAATGAAAGCTATTCCTGAGCGTACGGAAGGAGAGGAGGTTATACCTGCTCGGTCTGAGCCTAAAAAGGCAGCGGACTTTACGGATGCTGACAAGGAGCAAATAGCTTATGACACTTCTGTAAGACAAACCTTGATGGAATCTCTTGATCATGAAATGTTCAACATAGTCAAGGGTTTGAATACAGCAAAGAAGATTTGGGACAAAATAGAAGTTGTCATGGAAGGATCTGTAGAGGTCAGAAGCAACAAGACACTTATACTCAAGATGGAGTATGACACCTTTAGAATACGAAAAGGAGAAAGCATAACAGATGTCTACCTACGATTCAGTCAGTTGGTATTGGATTTGAATCTGAGAGGTGTTACTCTCCCCATGGTTGAAACCAATACAAGATATTTGAGGAACCAGCCAAAGAGCATTGAACATAGAGTCTACGCAATCAGAGAAACCAGAGATTTGCATACAACTTCTCTGGAAGAATATTATGGAATTCTGAAGACCTATGAGCTGGAAACTCTTCAAGATCAAGCATGGGACAATGATTCAAAGGGAAAAGAAACTGCATCAGGATTAGTTGCTGATGAGGAAGAGTCTAAGAAGGCAATGGTTGCAGCAAAGCCTAAATCATCACCTGCACCACATCAAGTTGATAATGATGACGAGTGTGCATCTAACAGTGATGATGACTACTTCACCCAAGAAGAGCTGGACAACATGGACGATAGTGTCGTGGCATACATGGCAAGGAAGTTCAGCAACATGAGATTCAGAAAGAGCAACCGACCACAAAGAAATTCTTCATCTTATTATCGGGCTGCTAAGGGTGGTGGTAGTTCATCAGGCTACAAAAGCAAAGGCAAGAGTACCAGCTACAAATCTCCGTTGGATTTCAAAATGAAGTTCAATTGCTATAATTGTGGTGAACCTGGACATTTTGCCTCGGACTGCAAAAAGCCTAAACAGACTTATCCAAAAGAGACATTTGAAGCCCTCAAAAGCAAGTATGAATCGCTGGTGAAAGAAAAACATGGTAAAAGAGCTTTAGTAGTAACAGAAGGAAGAGCTTGGGATGATTCAGATGAGGAAGATGTTACTCATGTAGCAAACTTTGCGCTCATGGCTGAGACATCAGAGGAACCAGAGGTACCAGTTCTAACCCTTAAAGTAGAAATGTCTATTGATGATTATAAGGAACAGAACGGCGCTCTTAGCGAAGAGATCTACATGTTGTGCAAAAGCCTAGACACTTCTCAAAAGGAACAGAAAACACTTGTCGCCAAAAGCAGAATGCTTGAGGCAAAAGTGGAAGAGTTAGAGGCCGCTTGCACTGTAGATACTTCTCTAAGAGATTTTATTAAATCTTTGGAACACAAGCTCGTCCTTAAGGCAGAAATAGAATCATGTTTAAGGAACAAACTAGCTGAGTTAGAAACTAAATGTGAAGCTTACAAACTAGCTGCTAGTAAAGTGTATGTAGATAATGACGTATTTAAGAAGATAACTGGAGTAGGTGTAGGACTTGATTATTCTAACCTTTCTAATAAAGAAGGGAAGAGACCTATTGACTCTAGTTCCAGTGACCTTAAAAATGAAATTCCTAGCATTTTTAAATCTTCTGTCAAACCCATCTACAAACACCTTGTTCCTAGAATAGAAGAAGAAGAGACTGAATTGATAGCTAGATATGAGATTGAGATGGAAGATCGCCAGAAAGCACAACCTATAACTCCTATTAAACAAGTTAAAATCAATTTTCCTAGTGATGAATCTAGACTAGGAATAGGAGCTAAGGCTGTTAAACAACAAGGGAAGAAAGGCATAAAAGAGGTTAAGGCTGAAAGAATAAAGAAAGCATGTTATCACTGCAAATCTACTGAACATCTTTCTTATGCATGTAAAGCTAACATAAATGTTCCTGCTGCACATGCCATGCCTGTCACACATACAATGAATAATCTGCATCAGAATCATGCACAGTGTGGTCAACCTAATTGTATGCCATGCACTTTTAACGTCATGCAAACTTTTGTGAATTTAATGAATGCATCTAGCCAGTCATGCTCAAATACTGCTGCTAGTTCAAACATCAAAAAGAAGTTTGGGAGAGCTAAGACTGTCAGTCCTCCTAAAGTTAGGAGTGACAAACCTTCTCCTAGGACTGATAAATATGTCAAGTCTGAGAAAGGAAAGGAGGAAGTCGAAAGCTCTAGTTATGTTAAGAAAAGTGCATCTCCTGTTGTTAAATCTGTTGATTCTAAATCTTATCGAAAAGCCGGGCCCAATCAAAGTTGGGTTCCGAAGAAAGTCTAATCAATCTGTTATTGCAGGGCATTAAGCAAAAGAGAAATAAAGTTATATGGGTGCTAGATAGTGGAGCATCGAGGCATATGACTGGAAACAAGTCCCTGCTTACAGAGTTGGTTATGAAAGCTGGCCCTTATGTTACCTTTGGAGATGACAGCATAGGTGTGACAAAGGGATATGGCAAACTGAAAACTGGCAATGTCATCATTGAAGATATTTCCTATGTTGAGGGATTAAAGCATAATTTGTTGAGTATCAGTCAATTCTGTGACAAAGGTTACGAAATTGTCTTCAACAAGAAAGGTGTATCAATCACTCACATCAAGGAAGGTTCACTGGCTTTGAGAGGAGTTCGAAAGGCAGATCTTTTTGTTGCAGACATGGATTCAGCAAATCAGAATGAAGTCACCTGTTTCTACAGCAAAGCTTCGGATGATGAAAGCTGGTTATAGCACAAAAAGTTATCTCACTTAAACTTCAAAACGATGAATGCTCTCGCGAGGCGAGAATTGGTGAGAGATCTACCTCAAATGGAGTTCGCTCCGAAAGGACTCTGTGAAGCCTGTGAAATGGGAAAGTCGAAGCGAGCCTCGCATAAAAGCAAAGAAATTTCTAGTATCACTGAGCCTCTGCAACTTCTTCATATGGATTTGTTTGGCCCAGTGAATGTCCTATCTTTGTCTAGGAAAAGATATGCATTGGTAATCGTGGATGACTTCTCTAAGTATACATGGGTATTGTTCGCAATAACGAAAGACGAAGTACCTTTCCTAATCATTGATCACATCACTCAAATTGAGAATGTTTCAACACTTACTGTGAAGACGATTAGATCAGACAATGGCACTGAATTCAAAAACGCAGTGCTAAATGACTTCTGTGTATCTAAAGGAATACGTCGTCAGTACTCAGTCCCGAGAACTCCACAACAAAATGGAGTAGTTGAAAGGAAGAATAGAACATTGGTTGAAGCAGCAAGAACTTTGTTGTATGATTCGAAACTTCCTCTGTATTTCTGGGCAGAAGCAGTGAGTACCGTGTGTTACACTCAAAATCGATCCTTGATCATAAAAGATAAAGAAAAGACACCATGTGAACTTATGAACGGAAGAAGACCAACAATCAAATACTTTCATGTCTTCGGAGCAAAATGCTATGTACTTATAGATGATGAAAATCTAGGCAAGTTTGCAGCAAAAGCTCGTGAAGGAATCTTTGTTGGTTACTCCACAGATGTGGTAGCAGCTTATAGGGTGTTCTTAGTAAATGATCGAAAAGTGACTGAAAGCTACAACGTCAGATTCGACGATACCAAACTCTCATCAATTTCAAGAGATTCTAGTGAACCCGAGTCCCTAAAATTTCAGAATCTGGACTTAGAAGATCTTGAAGATGAACCTGAGTTGGTTGTCCCATTAAATGTTCCAAGTGTACGTGAAGAACCTGAGTCTAGTGAACGAGCTAATTCTACAAGATCAGGAGAGACTTCTTCAGCACGAACCGGCAACAACTCAGGGGGAGTAAATAGCAGCTCAAGAACTACTGTTCAAGGCTCGAGTCGAGTTGACTCTAGTTCTGTAGGAGCTGGTACTAACTCAGGGGGAGTTAGTGAAAGTATTCAAAGTAGTCAGCACCACAATTCAGAAAGTCATGCTGAATCATCAAGACAATTTCCAAGAGAACGAGTATGGAATAGAGACCATCCGTTTGAATTGATTATCGGTGATCCAGATGCTGGTGTGTCTACTAGAAGAAATGCAAGAGCTGACCTGGCTAATATTTGCTTATATTCTGGGTTCTTATCCAAGCTTGAACCTAAAGAAATAGAAGAAGCTCTTGGTGATGCTGATTGGGTGATTGCCATGCAAGAGGAACTCAATCAGTTTGAAAGGCAGAAAGTTTGGAAGCTGGTACCCCGACCAAAGAACAAATCAGTAATTGGAGCTAGGTGGGTATTCAGAAATAAAATGGATGAAAACGGACTTGTAACACGAAACAAGGCTCGTTTGGTTGCAAAAGGTTATTCTCAGCGAGAAGGAATTGATTATGATGAGACCTATGCACCAGTTGCAAGACTTGAGGCAGTCAGGATGTTTTTGGCATTTGCAGCACATAAGAACTTCAAGGTTTTCCAGATGGATGTGAAAAGTGCCTTCCTGAACGGAGAGTTAGAAGAAGAAGTGTATCTGGAACAGCCGCCTGGCTTCATTGATCCAGAACTTGTAGATTTTGTGTATCTTCTCTTCAAATCTGTCTATGGCCTCAGGCAATCCCCAAGATGTTGGTATGAAACCCTATCCGTATTCTTAATTGAAAGTGGTTTTACTAGGGGAGTAATTGACAAAACATTGTTCTATAAGAATGTGAAGAATGATCTAATACTTGTTCAAGTCTATGTGGACGATATTATCTTCGGGTCATCGAATGAGCGCTTGTGCGAGAAATTTGCTAAGCTAATGCAAGACAAATACGAGATGAGCATGATGGGAGAGCTGTCCTTCTTCCTTGGGTTACATATCAGTCAGAGAAAAGATGGTATCTTTATCTGTCAATCCAAGTACGTCAGAGATTTACTCAAGAAGTACAATCTAGAAGATGCATCAGCAGCCAAGACTCCCATGGCAACAGCCACGAAGCTTGATGAAGACAAAACAGGTAAACCAGTTGACATCACAAGCTATCGAGGTATGATTGGCTCACTTCTCTATTTAACTGCAAGTAGACCCGATATAATGTTCGCGACTTGTTTATGTGCAAGGTTCCAAGCGGATCCTAGAGAATCACATCTCATAGCCGTCAAAAGAATTTTTAGGTATCTCAAGGGCACACCAAATCTAGGAATTTGGTACCCAAGAGATACAGGTTTTAATCTAATTGGCTATACGGATTCAGACTATGCAGGTTGCAGGATTGATAGGAAAAGCACATCTGGTGCTTGTCAATTTCTTGGCAGAAGATTGGTGTCCTGGCAAAGTAAAAAGCAACATACAGTATCTACTTCTACTGCTGAAGCTGAGTACATTGCTGCTGGAAGCTGTGTAGCTCAAATACTGTGGATGAGGAACCAATTGAAGGATTATGGCATGGAGCACAAGAAAATTCCAATTATGTGTGACAACACAAGTGCCATTGCCATAACCAACAATCCTGTAGATCACTCAAGAACCAAGCACATCGACATCAGGTATCACTTCATAAGAGAACATGTCGAGGAGGGGACTGTGGAGCTACAATTCGTGCCCACAATGCAACAAATTGCAGATATATTCACCAAACCTCTTGATGAAGTAACATTCAATAGGTTGGTTGGTGAATTGGGAATGCTTAACACAAGTTAGTAAAGCCTTCTATCTGTAAAATCCATGGTTATGTTGGTATATGCAAGCTATTTAATCATTATGTGTTTAGACTTTAAAATGCCTAATTAATGATTATTATAGGATGCATATAGTGTGATTTTGCATGAATTCAGTGTGTTTTAAGTGTCTTTTATAGCACAAATCTGTGAATTTATGCTTGTTAGATTGCATGAACATAGGGGGAGTTAAATTCATAATATTCTAAATTTTGCATGATTTTTAGATGAATTTACCTGTGTTTTTCATGTAATTAGAGGCCTTAGAATTATCAAGGAATGTTTTAATTATGTCATATATTAAAATCCTTGAATTGATATTTATATTAATTTGACAAAATTAATTGTTGTGTTTTTCAAAGAAAAATTGTCAAATTAATCTAAGTATCTTCAAAATTTCGAGTTAGTTTCTATCTCGAAACTCATCTAGAAATTCGACTTGAATTTCGATTTGAGCTTCCAGAGTGAAGTTTTGAAAATTCTAAGTCTGGGAAGAATTTCGAGTTAGCCTCTATCTCGAAATTCAACTCGAAATTCGACTTAGAGTTCGACTTAGAGTTACCAGTGTGCCTATCTATTTATTTTCTTCAAAATATTCGAGATAATTTCTATCTCGAACTTTATCTCGAAGGTTGAGATAAGTTTCCATTTTTGGAGATATTTTTAAATAAATTGAGAATAACTTCGAGTTAACCTCTATCTCGAAGTTCAACTCGAAGTTCGACTTAGAGTTTGACTTAGAGTTTGGGAGAATTCTCAATTAGTTAAGGGGATTTTTCGAGTTAACTCCTAACTCGAAATTTATCTCGAAATTCGACTTAGAATTTCGAGATAGATTTCCTTTGTGGTTTGTGCTGTATACATGGTATTTTAAGTCAAATGGTTTAAGTTTTTCGAGTTAACAGCTATCTCGAAATCTATCTCGAAGTTCGACTTAAAATGTTCGAGATAGACTTCGAGATAGACTTCGAGATAGGATTTCGACTTGAGTGTTCCCTGTATGTACTTAGTGTTTTTCACATTTTTTTTCAGGGACATTTCTGTCATTGCACATTCATGTCTATATATACCTCTCTAACTCGATCTTTTCTTTCACTTTTACCTAGTTCAGTTTTACAGCCGCACATATACATACAGGCGATTTCATACATACAACCATTGATTCGTGATTTTTGTGACTAATCTCATACGGACAACGAATTAATGCCCATTTTTAGACTGCTATCACTTGTGTGTTACCATTAATCTCTGTTCTTGTGTGTTTGTGTCACGGTTCATCCTTCTTGAGATATATACACACGTATATATACACACAAGTTTACAGATCTGTTCAAAAACGATTTTACACACACACACTTCACTGTTAAAGCAGATTTAATCATTGGTTTGAAATTTGCCTTCCATTAACTGTTAATTTGCTCCCGTAGTTTAATTTTTCAAAAAGAGGCTTTTGTGTTCTTGAAAAAAAAAAATTAAAAGGGACATTACGGTTTATTCAACAATTAATTGTTTTTCATAAATTAAAATTAAAATTCACATTTTTCTAAAGGAAAAACTTTTAATTAAAATGGCTCACCAATTTTCACTTGCCAAAAACAATTTTTATAATATTTCTACGGAAATTGGTGATCAACTCCCGCGCTTTAAGTCTTGGATACGATTTCTCAATTTGTATTCCAAAGCTAGCGATGCTTTTACTGCTAAACCTACACTAGTACATGATGCTTTACAGCAATTATGGACTAGTGCGGTTTCTTTTGGGAGCAAATCAACCCCCTTTGGTTTCAGGTTTACCTTAGCGGGTCAGGAATATGAGGTGACTGAACAAATTGTCAACAAGGTTCTGGGATTCCCCATTAAAGATGCTTATGATTCAGAACCTACAGCTGCAGAACGCCTCAAATTCTTTGAAGAAATAGGGTGTTATCCTCCGACTGGCCGGATCACTGGAAACATCCAAAAACAATTTCTTCATGTGGAATGGAATTACTTTTTCGAGGCCATCACAAGATGTTTTCGGGCACGAGAAAGCGATTATCATCAAATTTCCATTCCCATGCAAAACCTCGGAATTGCCCTAGCAAGAGAGCTGGATATCAATTATGGACGAATAGTTCTCTCTGAGATAGTGGCTGTGATGGGATCTCCTGCAAGCAGAGACCTCAACACCACAGATGTTGTCTGCTGGTTTCCTCGGTTCCTACAGATGCTGATCAATGGTTTAGTACCGAAGGATGCTCTTGCAGTTAGACGGAGTTTTGCCAGAGGTCCATCATCTGCACCGCTAGGGATGGGCACTAAGTCACTTTCAACAGTTGAAAATCAGGATAAACATCATGGAAAACCGATGTCTATTCCTGATACCTTACAAAAGTGGCTTACATATGATGAGGGAGTTACTACTTTGATGGAATTCTCGCAAGCTTCATCACATGCTCAGAATCGGTCTGCTCATGCTGAGGCATTTGAAGAGATTCCTGATGAGCAAAGCGGTGATGAACAAGGTAATGAATCAGGTAATCTCTCTCCACATTCTACTCATTCCTCTTCCTATGTTTCTGATTCCCAGACCCAAGAGACTGCTAGCCCGCAGAATCTATCCCAGGGTGAGAGCTATATTTCTAATTCCTTGTCACCTAAGTCACCGGAAATCAGACAGCCAGCACATGTAGATGTAGGAAATGATGAGGAGAGTGAACCCGAAGAGCAGCATCTTATTCGAAAGAAAGCCAAAACTTCTCATGCTGCTACTTCTAAACCTCAGTCAAACCCTAGAGTGTCACACGCAACCACTCCACCTCACGAGAGTGGTTCACCCCATGAACAATCTGCACATAGGGATTTTGATTTTGATGATGAGTATGTACCTCTTGAAGATGCTGTTACTTCAAAAGGACATGAAGCTTTAAAAACTTCAGCCGTACCTTCACCGGTACGTACTGATGCTACAAAGAGGATCGGTTCTGATGTCGTACAAGAACACTTTGTAGCCTCTCAGCCTGAGATTCCAACTCAGGAACAAACAGCAATTGATCCCATAACTGCAAATTATATTCCTTATTCAGTTTCTGCAGGTACTGCTTCATATTTTGGATCATTTATTGAAGATATACACGAGCGTGAGACAGGGAGTGTGTGTGAGAGGTTAGGGAGAGAGGGACCTTCTTTTTTAAGGCCCGAAACCGAGCGCCAAATACCAACAGAACGAGAATTAGAGCGAGGTCACCTAAACCAAACACCGTCCCTTAATTCTGAAAATCTTGAATCTCGTTTGTCTTTTATGGAAAATCAAATGAAGGAGTTTGGGCAGTCAATGGGGCAGTTAGGGATGAATGTTGGAAATAATCAAAGGGCACTTGACGACTACGCAGCACGAATGGCAATTCAAGCTTCAGCTTTTACTGTTTTGACAAATCAGGTAAATGACATGGGCCGTGCTGCTGGTGTCTTGGGAAACACCATGTATGACAGGATGGGAGCAATGGAGCTTACAATGGATACTCTGGCTGTGGAGATAAGCAGAGTTATGTTCGCAATCAGAAGTTTTGTGCCCCAGGAATGTTTCGCGCCGCAACAACCTCCCCCCGATGCTGGTACAGGTGGTGCTAGTGGAGCAGGAGCCTATGGTTCCGGGTTTGAAGATTTTGATACAGCTGGTGGATCTGGAGACCAGGGTGGAGTTCAGGATAACTCACCTAAGGGGGAGAGTATAAAGGAGACGAGACAGCAGGGAGTTCAAATCGAAGAAATTCAAGAAAATGCTGATCTTGTCAGAGAAATTGAAGTTGAGCCGTCTGTTGAAGAAGAGGCTCTGAGGAGGAAAAAGGGTAAGGCAATAATGGTTGAGCAAGATGAACCATTCATTGACCTAAGTCATCAAGAAAAAATACAGGAGGTAATTGATTCAGATTCTGATATGGAAGACGCACCTTTGAAACATGCTATAAAGAGATCATTGAAAGATCAAGGTGGCGGTGCTGGGATGTCTGTCGGAAAGCCTGAAGAAATTACGGTTGATGAAGAAACCCTTGAAGCTCAACAGTTAGCCTTAGATCAAGCTGAGTACTTTAAAATGAAGGCAATGCAAGATCGTGCTGCGTTTCAGGAAAAGAAAGCGGAGCTACAAGGAAAGCAGTACGATTATGAGCTTGCAAGGCTAGCTGATCCTCAAATCAATCTGGATAATAGAAGGATAGGACAGAAATGGGATGACGCAAGAAAGATTTTGATGGGACCATGTACAAAAGGAGAGCATAACAAGGAAGCAGATGATCTGTTCTACCAACTAAATTTGCAGAATCCAATGGCTGCTGACTACATAAATGCTTTAAAGAGATTAATTTCTAAAGTCAGGGTTGGATACAATTCAACGCAAAAGGAGTGGCAGGTTATTTTGTCTTTCACAGAAGGAGTCCCAATGTCTTTCATGTATGTGGATGATCAATTCATGACGAGAAGATCTGCATCAGAGTTGTTCTTGCTAGCAACAAAAATTCAATACTCTCATTCTGAGAATCTAAGCATTCTGTATAGAGATCAGTTAATGCGGCTAGCAGAGGACAAGGGTCCAGAATTCTCAGCATATCCAAATGTTGTCCGGATGGTGGTTGACAGTAAATTAAAGAGGGTGAGCCTGGAGGAAAAGGACTTAATGGAACTTTCAGTGGAATCTCTTAAGGCCGTCTGTAGGCAGATGATGGGTAAGGGATTCGCTTCTGTGCTTAAAGATAAATCAGTGAAGACCATTGAAAGTGTCATACTAAAGAAGAGCAATGAGGTGTGGAAGTGTGATGTCATTGCTCCAAACCCTCTTGATAATGTGAAGATTGAACCAGAGCTGATAGAGAGGAATTGGAATATTCTTCAAGCAATGAAGAATGTTGATGAAGCTCTGAATCTTCCTACTGGAGAACTGGAACAAGGAGAGATAAGGGAGGCAGTTGGTGTTCCAGGAAGAGACAGCGTATACTGGATACATTCTTTTGCTGATAATACAGCTGATGCCTTAGTATTCATAGATGCAGACCAGAAGCAAACACTCTTGCATATGAGTAGACAATGGCTGCAGCAGACTCAAGATGCTGCATTTCTGGAGAAAGTGTTATATGTGTTCAAATGGGAAGATGTGGATGTTAAGTATGTAAATGAAAAGCAGAGACTCGTGAGTTACCTATCTGATGTAGTAGTGGAAATGAAGCGATTGGAGCGAGATGCGGCTAGTGTCCACAATACTAACCGTGTCATAGGCTATCCCAAAATGATCTACTGTCAGTTTAAAGCTGATAAAACTCATAGGAAACCTCGGCTTATAATGAAGAAATTTGAGGACATTCCAGAGATCAGAACTACTCAGGAGGTGGACAAACTCAGAAGGCTTTTCAAACATCCTTACCCAGAACCCAGGAACCCTCTAGAGATGGAAGCAGTAAGTTTGTTGAATACTAGGTGGACGCAACTTCATAATCCAGTATATAAGAAACAAAAGCAGCAGGAGGAGAAGCGCAGAAGGCAAAAAGAAGAAAAGGACCAAGCTGCTGAAGCTAGGAAGAGGAAACGGAATTAGGGTTAAAGGTCAGAGTGGTGTGAACTTGAAGTTGGAAAAACTTCATGTCTTTCGGTTGCTTTAACTCACTTGAGGAAAATTCATCTTAGAATGAATCCAATAAGGTGATATAAGTTTGACTAAAAGATATGAAATAATCCAGGTGATAGGAATCATTCAAATGATCTTTAATTCGAGGTTCGAATTCTGTTTCTAGTTTAAGTTCTTTGTATTGTGTTCATGTACTTGTAAATTGTATATTTTTCAAGACTGTAATGTTAATTATCTTTTCTCGTCTCTTGTTTAGTTGAGTTATCCTTCATTAATTTGAATGTCATTGTTAGACAATCAAATTGGGGGAGATTGAAAGGCAGAGTGTATTAACTTGTAACACTATAACTAATGTAACTCAATTAAAAGAAAAGATACTTAACCAGAAGACAATCAAGAACAAGAAGTCACAAGAAATCAACACCAAATGAAGACAAGGTAATTGATACAATTGAACATGTTAACTATGATCAAGCCAAGAAGAAATCATTGAGAGAAGTTCAAGTCAAAGTTGTTCAGGCCTCAGTGATTTGAGAATTCGAGATTCAAGATCATAACTATCAGTATCAACAAGACCAATTGATTTCAAGTGAACAAGAAGGAAAGCAAATATTGGAAAGCCAAGTTACTAAGTGAATATGGTAATTTATTCAAGAAGCAGAAACACTATCAAGACTAGTCACTTATGAACCAGACCAGTGCATCAAGTGTCAGGACATTGATAGCAAGTTTATGTCAGTAATAAAGATCCATATTCAAGAGCTTGTAGAAGAACAAAGAAGATATGAAGATATCACAAGCTCAAGATGTGCATTGAAGTTTCAAGTTGAAGACCAGAATATTTTCTAAGTACTAAATGTTCTAGATGGCTAAGTCGAAATTCTCAAGTAGAAATTCTACTTAGAATTTCGAGATGGCTAAGTAGAAATTCTCAAGTAGAAGTTCTACTTAGAGTGCAGCTTCAACATGACACATGGCATCTTCTGATTGGCAGATTTCCAAGCTTTCAAGATAAGACAAGATTTATGTGGACATCATTGGGCCACGTACATCTTAGTCTTTGAAGACTACAGGTCATAGATTACATGTAGTATAAATAGAAGCACTTGTGTAATGTTTTAGTTAGTGAGCAATATTGAGAAAAACACAAGAAAAAGAGAGAGAGTATTCACAGAGCTTAGAATCATTCACTTCTCTCTCAACTTCTGTTATACTTTGTAATGAATGTTGTAGCAACCTTTTCAAGTTATATATAAAGAAATATATTCCTTGAATCTGTGTGTTCATTTCTTGCATCGTATTTATTGCTACTCATAATCGAAAAGTTGTATTCACCCCCCCTCTACAACACATTTGGACCTAACATACCGCAATGCTTCATTGTTGTGGTCATGGAAAATAACATTTTTCCATCGACTTTAAATGTGGTACTTGTAGTTGGTGGTTGGCAAAAATCACTTTTTTCCTACCTCAATGAAACATTGAGGTGGTCCTGAAAAGATTTTGGAAAAAAGGGGACTTCCCAGGAGGTCACCCATCCTCAGGGGTGAAAACGAGTCGAATATGTGCGAACACTAGTATGATCAGATTCGGCTCGAATTTATAATTATTCGTTCGGATCCGGTCCGGATTTGAATTAACATGTTTATATTTTGCTCAGATTCGACTCGAATTCGAATATAAATGTTCATATTTGATTCGGTTCGACTCGATTGAGTACCGAGCTACTCGTTTTTTGATATTCGAATTCGTTCAAAATAATTTAAAAAAATTAAGCATATCGGAATAATTATTTACAAAATACCAAAATATGTTAATTTGTAGAACATTACTTTAATATATATATTTCATATACAATATATAATACATACATAACTTACGAATTTTAATCGAATACGTACATTATCGATTACTCCAAAATTATTCGAGTTATTCTGTATGAAAATGAACGAATACCGAAGTGGTGAGATTCGACTCGATATTCGTTCAAATTATAAAACAAGATTCGAATTCGCTCGTTTATTGTACAAATATGAATGATATTCGTTTTTAACGAATCGAATCCGGATTCGAACCCGGATTACTCGGATTCGTTTTCAGCCCTACCCATCCTAAATTGCTCCAGTCCAAGCACGCTTAACTTTGTAGTTTCAATCCATATCACCCCGCCCGACCAAGAATGCCACATCTACTAGTTATCGAAACTTTAAGCTTACAAGCTTTAAAACGTTACAAACTAATTACTTCATTTTATTTTATTATTTTTGCATTTTAAAAAATAAAAAATATTTTTCTCCTTCCATTCCTCTTAAAATTCCTACTCTTTCATAACTTTTAAAGTACTTTGTAGTTTCTTTCCAGATTTGTTGGTTGCATAACTTTTAATAATAGAATAGTTTTTAATTAAAATCAAAACAACCAAATAACTGTATACAAATTTTACTCAATAGAAATTCGAGACATTTTTAAAATGATTGTTTCACATGTCTCCCATTATATTTAGATTAAATATTTTTAATTAAATACATAGGCTAGAAAAATATATTCATAACTTAACATTGAAGATATTTCAAATTTCAAATTAATTTATTATGATTTCACATGTATATTTTATTAATTAAATTAAAAAATAAAAAATAGAAAATGGGCATTGTACTACCACAATGCTTCATTGTTGTGGTCATGGAAAAGATTTTGGAAAAAAGGGGACATCCCACGAGGTCACCCATCCTAAATTGCTCCAGTCCAAGCACGCTTAACTTTGTAGTTTCAATCCATATCATCCCGCCCGGCTAGAAATGCCACATCTACTAGTTATCGAAACTTTAAGCTTACAAGCTTTAAAACGTTACAAACTAATTACTTCATTTTATTTTATTATTTTTGCATTTTAAAAAATAAAAAATATTTTTTTGCTTCCATTCCTCTTAAAATTCCTACTCTTTCATAACTTTTAAAGTACTTTGTAGTTTCTTTCCAGATTTGTTGGTTGCATAACTTTTAATAATAGAAAAGTTTTTAATTAAAATCAAAACAACTAAATAACTGTATACAAAATTTACTAAATAGAAATTCGAGATATTTTTAAAATGATTGTTTCACATGTCTCCCACTATATTTAGATTAAATATTTTTAATTAAATACATAGGCTAGAAAAATATATTCATAACTTAACATTGAAGATATTTCAAATTTTAAATTAATTTATTATGATTTCAAATGCATATTTTAATAATTAAATTAAAAAAATAATAAATAGAAAATGGGCATTGTACCACCGCAATGCTTCATTGTTGTGGTCATGGAAAATTTCATTTTTGCCCACCAGCTTTAAATGTGGTACTTGTAGTTGGTGGTTGGCACAATAAATGCAAGCGGGACAAAAATCACTTTTTTCCCACCTCAATGAAACATTGAGGTGGTCCTGGGGCCTAAATTCCACTTTTTCCCCATTTTTCACATAAACATACACTTCCAGTCATACCTAAATTCTAATTCTTGGACCAAGAATCTCATTCAAACCTAAACCCCTAAAACCACAAACCATATACAACACTTACAATTTGAATTAATCAAAAGTTATCAACTTTAATCACAACCCATGTAAACAAACATCAATAAAGATACATACAAGTGCAGATATATATATATATAAATTACGAGTAAAAACAACCAAGAAAACAAAATGGTTGACCAAGAAAATCAAGAACTTACCGAACTGAAGAGAAACTTGAAGAATACAAGAAATTAGAGGTGGGTTTGATGTGTGAAGCTCTTAGAGTCCGCCATTAATGGACTCTAAACTAACTGTGAGAGAGATGGTAATTACTCTTTTTTGCTTTTACTAGCTCTTTAAGAAGATTAAGCGAAAAAGAAGAGTTGAACGAACAAAATTATGTAGTTCAAGGTAATTGCTCTGTGTGTTTGTGTGTTTATGTAGTTCGAGTGAATATGTTTGTATTGTGTTTGTGTGTAGCCGTTTGTTTGTAAAAAGAAGGGTATAACAGTAATTGCACAAAATTATGTCCCCCGCAATGTATCATTGAGGCAGCCGTTTTGTATCATTGCGGGAGAAGCTGCCACCGCAATATTTCATTGCTGAAGCAATTAATTCCAGCCATACATTTTCCAATTTAACGGACAAGATTTGTTGGATGGTTTTCAAACCACAACCAGCTGTGGT
Organism: Kitagawia praeruptora; assembly: GCA_037693485.1. Classification (NCBI taxonomy): domain Eukaryota; kingdom Viridiplantae; phylum Streptophyta; class Magnoliopsida; order Apiales; family Apiaceae; genus Kitagawia; species Kitagawia praeruptora. The sequence continues at coordinate 45,341,648 of CM075349.1, forward strand.
TGTGGAAGGGCACCCTATATATATAGGCCTTTGCTCCATACGGAACTCTTATATAACAAACAATAAAGAACACCTTAGATCTATTAGATCCTTTGGCCCTGCCAGGGGCACCCAATACAAAAAAGTTGTTATTTTTTTACCCTCTATCAAGCCAGCAAAAAAAAATTAAAATTTTACTGTTCATGATGACGTCACTGATGACGTCATCGTCATGAACAGTAACTTTCATTTTTTTTTGAGATGATGGATGGATAGAGGGTAAAAAAATAAGAACTTTTTGTATTGGATGGCCCCGCCAGGGGCATTGGATCTATTAGATCTAAGGTGTTCTTTATTGTTTGTTATATAAGGTGTTTGTAATGGAGTGCAACTATATATATATATATATATATAGGCTAGTGATCAAATAGAAACCAATCTAAAAATAAAAACTAGAAACCACTATCTGCACACCCTATTTTACTATCTCCACACCCTATTTTACTATCTCCCCACCATATTTTACTATCTCCACCCCTATATGACATCACCCATCATCATGCTACCCCCACCCCCCAACCCAACAACCACGGCCGCCATCCCCACCCCCTGCCACCCCCGCCCCCAACCTCCGACGACCTCTCCCCCCAACCTCCGACGACCTCTTCCTTCTCCGATCAACCCCTCCTTCTCCGATCAGTTCATCCGATCAACCAACGCACCACCACCGCCATCTTCCTTTCCGGCCACTGGCCCCGCAGGGGCTCCGATTTCACCACCAATTTCAGATTCCGATTCCAGATCTGTTTCTTACCGATCATTAATTCTGCTACTACAAATATGATTTAGTGATTTCTAACTTCAGATCGTAATCAGTGGTCTGAATCCGGTGAAATCATTCCGGTGATGACTTTCCAGATCTAAACATTGTAACAATGTATTTGTGTATGTATATGTGTATTTGTGTGTATGTAACGATGTATGTGTGTATGTAACGATGTATGTATGTATGTATCTAAACAATCATGGTTGTGGTGGTCGATGGTAACGATGGCAGGTGGTGGTGGCGTTGACAGGTGGTGTGGTTATCGATGACAGCCATAGCAGGTGGTGGTGGAGATGGCAGGTGAAGGTGGGGTGGGGTAGGTATTAGTGATTTTCAGGTGGGGTAGGGTGGGGTGGGGTGGGGTGGGGTGGGGGGGTGGTAGGTATTAGTGATTTTAGCTGTATATATTAGTGATTTCAGGTCAGGTGAGGTGGGGTGGGGTGGGGACTGAATTATTATACATTTTATTATACTTTTAAATTAGTGATTTTTATTGTACAGATTAGTGATTTCTTTTGGGCTGGGGTTTGGTTTCTAGTGGAGTAGGATCCTATATATATATATATATATATATATATTATTAATAAGCCCAAAATAATAACATAAAAAATGTCTGCAAACAGAAAGGAGGCTGACTTGGTTTTAGCGACCAGCTCATTTATTAACGAGCTCGAGTTCGGGCAAGTTCCTTAAGCTTTTATTTCTTGTCCAGTGAACTGATGATAAGAAGAAAATTTATATCTTGACTTCAATAAGAAAATGGGAGATTGTTTTAAAGATGTTAGGAGAATGGAAATTTTTTTAAGGATGTTGGAAAATGGAAGATTTTAAGGATGTTGGGAGAATGGGAGATTTTAAGGATGTTGGAAGAAATTTGATTTAGAAAGTGAAGTTTCAGTTGCCGGGGGTAAGTGGTTCTTGGTTGGAGCAATGTTTCATTGCCCCATGTGCAATGAAACATTGCCCCAGATGAATTAAATGTAGCCACCGAGCACCACCCACCACATTTATTGCAAGTTATCTATGTTACAAGAGCATTGTTTCATTGCGCCTTGCGCAATGTTTCATTGCGACAGAAGTACCTGGGGCAATGTTTCATAATGAAACAATGCAACCTATTTTTTTTAACCCATAGAATGTATGTTTATTAATTTAAAATTCAAAATATCATTAATACCGTATTGTAAATACTTAATTTTGTTCACTTAACTTAATTTAGTTGTGATTTGAATAATTAGTTGTGATTTTAACCTTAATTTGAATGATTAGTTGTGATTTTTGTTTGAAATAAAAATGCATTTTGTATCTTTAACTTAAATAATCGTAAATTGATATGTATAAACTAGAGGTACCAACTCGTTGAAAAACATACGATAATAGTAATGTAGATGATAGTTCATTCTTAAGAAGTTGAAATAATTAGCCGGACGTCATGAATGCTGTAAGCTGGAACTGCAGAGGGTTGGGGAATCCTCGTGTAGTTCGTGCTTTGAGGGACGTGGTGAAGTCTCTTAGACCCAATATTATGTTCTTGATGGAAACTTTGTCGAAAAAGGAGAGAATAATGCAATTGTGTAGTAAGCTAGGCTTTGATAATTACTGGGCAGTAGATTGTATCGGTGGAGTGGTGGGGTTGCGATGTTATGGAAGAATAATGTTAAGTGTACTGTGGTGGATTATGGTTGTAATTATATAGATGTTCAGGTTATGAATGCTAATGATGTTATGTGGAGGTTGACTGGGTTTTATGGGTTTCCGGAACGTACTCGTAGAAGGGATTCTTGGGAGCTGTTAAGAATGTTAGCAAGTAGGTCTGTTTTATCTTGGGTAGTGATGGGGGATTTCAATGATATGGTTAATATAAATGATAAGAAAGGACCACATGCTCATCCTCAGGTGTTATTAGATGGTTTTAAACGTACAATTGAGGAGTGTGATCTGATTGAGTTGGATCTTATGGGAGGAAGCTACACATGGGAGAAAAGTCGGGGCAAACCAGAATGGGTGAGAGAAAGATTGGATAGGGCTTTTGCATCAGCTTCTTGGTGGAGTTTATTTCCCTTGTGTAAGCTGAGTGTTCATCATTGTGTGCATTCTGATCATGAGCCTATTCAACTGGAGTTTTATAGTACAGATCACTCGAAGAAGAGATTTAGGTTTAGGTTTGAAAATACCTGGCTAAAGGAGGAGAGTTTTCACGAGGAAGTTTCAAGTTACTGGAGAAGTTTGGACCCATCCCATTTTCTCTCAAAGTTGGTAGAAATATCATCTTTTATGGAGAAGTGGGGGAAAAGATTTTTCAATAAATTTCGCGAGAAAATTAGAAATCAAAAGGAGTTGGTATCTTTGTTTGAGGATTATGCAGATGAGACCAGGACGAGTAAATACTTTGCAGAAAAGAAAGTTGTTGAAGAGCTTTTGTTGAGTGAAGAGCTATATTGGCAGCAAAGAGCCAAATCATTTTGGCTCCAGGATGGTGACTCAAATTCTAAGTTTTTTCACGCATATGCAACAGGGAGGAAGAAGCAGAATCAGATTGATAGTCTTATAGATGAGAACGGAGATGTGGTTACTAAGCATGAGGATATGTGCGAGGTGATAAGGAAATATTTTGTTAAGATCTTTGAGGATGAAGGTAGGGCGGATAGTGCTAGTATGAGTTCGTATGATGACATTATAACTGAGGATCAAAATAGGAAGCTCACAGTAGATCTAACTATGGAAGAGTTCTCAGTAGCCATAAAGCAGATGCATCCTGACAAAAGTGTTGGGCCAGACGGTTTAAATCCGGCGTTCGATCAACATTTCTGGCATCTATGTGGTAAGGACGTTTTTCAGTGTTGTAAGAAATGGCTAGAAGACTTAACGTTTCCCCTTGATCTCAATAATACAAATATTGTACTTATTCCAAAGAAAGATAATGCAAAAGAGGTGAAGGACCTTCGGCCGATAGCTTTATGTAATGTGTTGTACAAGGTGATAGCAAAGGTTCTTGCAAATCGATTGAAGATTATTCTGCCTGGCATCATTTCAGATAATCAATCGGCTTTTGTCCCAGGTAGGAACATATCGGATAATGTGTTGTTGGCTTTTGAGGTGTTAAACTATATGAAACAAAAGAAGAAAGGTGTGGAAGGAGAGGTTGCATTGTAGCTGGATGTAAGCAAAGCGTATGACAGAGTAGACTGGAGTTTTTTGATGCATCAGTTAAAGCAGGTAGGGTTTGACAATAAATGGATTGCTTGGATTCAGTTATGTATCACGACTGTGACTTATTCAGTTAACTTTAACGGAGCTCAAATTGGTCCTATTAATCCGTCTAGAGGCCTCCGTCAAGGTGATCCTCTATCAACCTATTTATTTTTATTTTGTGTGGAAGGGCTGTCTCGAATGCTCAAGATTGCGGCTGATGAAGGGAGTATTCAGGGGTGCAAAGTTTGTGTTCAAGCTCATGTGATAACTCATCTATTATTCGCAGATAATAGCTTTTTGTTTTGTAAAGCTAGAGAGGAGGAGGTTATGAAGGTTAGGGAGATTTTGCAGAGATATGAGCTTAATTCTGGTCAGGCGATAAATTTGCAAAAATCGGGGATTTATTTCAGTTCGAATGTAAGATTGGACAAGCAGGAAGAATTGAAGAGGTTGCTGGGTGTGTACAATGATTTGAGCACAGGGAGGTATCTGGGGCTTCCATCGTTAATAGGGAGATCAAAGAGAACAACATTTAACTATCTTAAGGATCGGGTTTGGAGTAAAATTCAGGGGTAGAGTGCTAAATGTCTTTCTAAGGCTGGAAAGGTTATTTTGCTTCGCTCAATAGCACATGCGGTTCCCTCATATGCAATGTCGTGTTTTCTGCTACCAAAATCATTGTGTACAGACCTCGAAAAGATGATGAACAACTACTGGTGGGGGACACAAGATAGTAACAAGAAGGGTATTAGATGGGTTTCATGGACAAATATGAGTATGGCGAAGGAGGTTGGTGGTTTAGCATTTCGTGATCTACATGGGTTTAATTTGGCACTTCTTGGAAAACAATGTTGGAATCTCCTGAACAATTCAAATTCACTAGTAGCGAGGGTATTTAAAGCTAAGTATTATCCAGGGTCGAGTTTGTTTGAGGCTGCTAGGGGAGGGGGTGAGTTATATCTGGTCTGGGCTATGGCAAGCTAAAAAATATTTAAAACAAGGGTATAGGTGGGTTGTGGGAGATGGTAAATCTATAAATGTGGGTATTGATCCATGGATTCAAGGTAAAGATGGTTTCAGAATTGATGAGCATTATTCGAGTTTAGTGAGTGGCTTAAGGGTGAGTGATTTACTTGTTCCTGGTAGTAACAATTGGGATATCAATAAGGTGCACAATTTGTTTTCAAATAGTGATGCTAAATGTATTTTAGCAATACCTGTCCCACAGAACCAGATTCAAGATCATCTTGTTTGGTGTCACTCGATAGATGGTAAGTATAGTGCTAAATCAGGGTATAAGTTCTGGCAGCAGAATTATAGCATTTGTAAACAAGTGGATGAAAGCAAGGGATGGAGCAGGCTATGGAAAATAAAGGTTCCTTAGAAAGTTAAAATTTTCTTGTGGAGGATATGTAGAAACAATGTCCCTGTGCGAAGTCGATTGAAGGAGAAAGGAGTAAACATTGATGTTGTTTGTCCATTTTGTGAGAGGAATGAAGAGGATGTGAGGCATGTGTGTCTTGAATGTAATTATGCTAAGGGTTGTTGGGAGGAGTTAGGTTTGAGATTCGATAGCTCTCAGTTTCGTTCGTGTTCAGAATGGCTACTTATACACTGGCAGTTGAGTCATTTGAGAATTTGAGTCAGATAGCGACAGTTTTATGGGGGATTTGGTTGGCCAGAAATCTGAGGGTGTGGGAGAACAAAGTGATCACGGTTCAGATGGCAATGCAGTGGAGTGTATTACAAGTGAAGCAATGGAGAGATAGCCAACAGTTGAAAATAGCTAGGAATAATAGTCATCTGCAGGATAAGAAGAAGGAAGTTATCATATGGCAACCTCCCAGGGAAGGTCGTCTAAAAATTAACGTTGATGCTCATGTGGTTGCAGGATGCTCGTGGTTCTCGTATGGGTTAGTTCTCAGAAATCATGAAGGGAGGTTTATCAGAGCAAGAACATATAAAGTAAATGGTGATGTCCCGGTCATTGAAGCAGAAGCCACTGGAGTTTTGGAAGCTATCAAGTGGATTATGTCGTTAGGAGTGCAGAATGTTGATATTGAGTCTGATTCGTAAATAGCAGTTCAAGCCATCAACAGTGCAGTGGAAAATTATCTGGAAGTTGGGCTGGTGTTGCAAGATTGTAGTAGAGTGTTGAAGTCTCGCAGAGATATTATGGTTTCCTTTATTAAAAAGCAAGCGAACAAGGTAGCTCACTTAATGGTTAGAGTGCCTTGTGAAGTAGGTTGCTTTATTGATTTTGTGACTCCTCCATGGTCTGTGTTGGAGCCTCTTCAGAATGATTGTTTGATGAATTAATATTACTAGCTTTATAGCCCGTGCAAGGCACGGGCTTGCTAGTAATATCATATTAATATATATTAATATTATTTTATAATTAAATGGTGCTTGCAACATGTTGATACTTAGTACGCAAATATATCTAAAAGATTATCTATTCATGATGTATATACAATTAAAAATAAGTACGTTTCAATATGAAAATCTATTTGAACGAATGTTCAAATGGATAAGTTTAGGTTTGTCAACGATTCGGATTCGGGTCGGATCAACCTAAATCCATATCCTAATCCATTAAGATTTTTCAGACTCGAATCGGATCGAATCAGGAGTCGGGTATTTTTTAGGTCGATCCATTCGGATTTCGGGTTAACGGATCGGAGGTCCGATCTGTTTAACAAATTTTATTATTTTTTTATTTTTTCAATCTATAAAATAGTTTTTTTAAAAAAAAATTGACGAAGTAAAAAATTAAAAATATGACATATGCATTGACAAATCCAAATTTATATTCCAAAATAATGTTATTTATATTAAATGTTATATATTATATATGTTATATATATATATATATATATATATATATGTATGTATGTATATAGGGATTCATGTGCCTGAGGATGACCTCAGGGTTCTCCTTGAGGTTAAAAGCTTTTCAATACAAATTTAATGGGGTGTTTTGATAAATTTAGTGAGAAAAAATTTATATTTACAAAAATACCCATACGGGCCATTTAATTTATAGGCTATTTGTGTTATAACCTCAGGAAAAATCCTTGAGGACAACCTCAGGCCCATTTTCTCTATGTGTATATATATATATATATATATATATATATATATATATAATATTTTTGAATCGATCTGATCATACAAAATCTATATTTGTTCGTTATCAGGTCGGACCCTTATCGGACTGGATCATTAACGGATCGATTTTATTTTTGGAAGGATCATACCTGTTAATTTAATTATGGATCAGATTAGGTTGGATATCCGATTTGTTGATAGGCCTAACTGAGTTATGAGCATATAAAAATTTATATTAGAAGTGATTGCTTGATCATCCACAACTGACTTCTGCATTTTGACCCGGATTAAGAGATATGCGTAAGATATAATTAATACATAAATCACAGTATATATATTCTGAATCCAAATAATTTCTTTCTACTCTAAAATAAAAAAATGCTTCATAACTATGTACAGTTCAAAATATCCTCAAAATTGATATCTAGCACAGCGGTAAAAAAAATCTCACTTTTAAGTTAGAGGTAAGGGGTTTAATTTTCATTAGGAACAATTTTTTTATCATTAATATATTATAGGAGGGGTAATTTAGTAATTTCTTGATAATAAAATTGTCTCCTAATATATTAATAATGAGTTTCATAATATATTCAAAATTGATGTCTAATATAGCGGTAAGGAATCTCTCTTCTATGTAAAGGTCAATTCTTATTAAGAATAATTTTTTAATCATTAATATAATATATGGGGGTTGTCTCGCGATATATTAATAATGAATTTTATAATATATTAAAAATTGATGTCTAGCATAGTGGTTCGGAATCTCCCTTTTGAGTTAGAGGTCAAGGGTTTAGGAATAATTTTTTTATCATTAATATAATACATGGGGGTTGTCTCTCAATATATTAATAATGAGTTTTAAAATATACACAAAACTCATGTCTAGCATAGTGGTAAGGACTCTCATTTCTATGCTAGAGGTCAAGGGTTCAATTCTCACTATGAACAACTTTTTATCAATAATTTAATATAAAAGGGGTAATTTAGTAAATTTAAAATGATTAAAGTGTCTCACAAAACTCCATGTTGTGCTATTAATAATATAATAGATAATATATTCCCAGTTTCAAAAAAAAAAAAGTTGAAATAATTATAAGTTAACATATTATTGAGACCTTATCAATTCAGTTAGAGTTTTATTTTGTATTTTGTATTTTGTATCTTTAACTTAAATAATCGTAAATTGATATGTACAAACTAGAGTTACCCACTCGTTGAAAAACATACGATAATAGTAATATAGATGATAGTTCATTCTTAAGAAGTTGAAATAATTATAAGTTAACATATTATTGAGACCTTATCAATTCAGTTAGAGTTTTATTTTATTAAGTCGCAAGTTAAAAATTATTTTAACCTTAAACTCATTCAAATAACACTCTAATTGAATTAATAAGGTATTAATTATATTTTAACTTACACATTTCTTATTCGAATACAGAAATATAAAAATTATTAATAAATAATTTCAATTACTATACTCTACTTTTAAATAATTTAAACATATTTGTAATTTAGTAATTAGTTGCGGTTACTAAGATTAGTTTTGAAATCATATTTAAAAACATTATAACATTAAGTTAACATTATATTAAAATAAAAATAAAAATATACCTGGGGTATTGTAACAATGCGGCTGGCGCAATGTAACATTTGCACTGGTGCAATGTTACATTGCGCCAGGCATATTTTCCACCCAGACCTGGCGCAATGTAACATTGCGCTGGGTGGATATCCACCCGTGGTTCTGAACCTGTTCCCATATATATGTATATATGTATATATATATATATATATATATATATATATATATATATATATATATATATATATGTAGGCTTTTGCTCCATAAAGAACACTCTTATATAACAAACAATAAAGAACACTATAAAATCATTTATTCCAATAGATCCATTGGCCCCGCCAGGGGCACCCAATACAAAAAGTTCTTTTTTTTTAGGCTCTATCCATCCAGCAATCGATGAACAGTAAATTTTCAAATTTTTTTTTTTTTTGCTGGATGGATAGAGCCTAAAAAAATAAGAACTTTTTGTATTGGGTGGCCCCGCCAGGGGCAATGGATCTATTAGATATGAGGTGTTCTTTGTTGTTTGTTATATAAGGTGTTTGCTATGGAGTCCAACCCTATATATGTATACATATATAGGGTTGGACTCCATAGCAAACACCTTATATAACAAACAACAAAGAACACCTCATATCTAATAGATCCATTGCCCCTGGCGGGGCCACCCAATACAAAAAGTTCTTATTTTTTTAGGCTCTATCCATCCAGCAAAAAAAAAAAATTGAAAATTTTACTGTTCATCGATGACGTCATCAGTGACGTCATCATGAACAGTAAAATTTTCAATTTTTTTTTTTTTTTGCTGGATGGATAGAGCCTAAAAAAATAAGAACTTTTTGTATTGGGTGCCCCTGGCGGGGCCAATGGATCTATTGGAATAAATGATTTTATAGTGTTCTTTATTGTTCTTTATATAAGAGTGTTCTTTATGGAGCAAAGGCCTATATATATATGTATATATATATATATATATATATATATATATATATATATATATATATATATATATATAGGTTTTTGCTCAAATACAAACCAATCCTTAAATACAAACTATAAACTAACACTAAATTAATTATATTTCATCTATTCTAAGGTTCCCGCCAAGGGTGCCTTCACAAAAAATGCTTAAAATAATTGGCTCTATCCAACAAAATAAAAATAAAAATCTTGCCGTGGAAATGCGAAGCATTTAAGACAGTAAACGGATGAGTTAGGTAGTCATGAGGGCCGAAGGCTCTCGACACACCCATCAATCGTCTATTGCCTTTACCATTGATTGCCATTCCTTACAACTTTAGAATGATAAAGGCGCGAAGCGCCGTACAAGAAGGTGCGAAGCACCGTTAACCAATGAAATCCACTGCCACGTCATCACGTGAACAGTGATTTTTTTTTTTGTTGGATAGAGCAAAGTATTTTAAGCATTTTTTGTATTGGGGTACCCCTAGTTTGATCATTAGATTAGCATGAAATGTTGGATTAGTGTTTAGTTTTTAGTTTGTAGTTAATTTTAGTTTGTGGTGGAGTAGGACTCTATATATATATATGTGTGTGTGTGTGTGCGCGCGCGCGCGCGCGTGTGTATATGTATGTATGTATTAAAGTGTTGTGAAATCGAATCGGGATTGAAAAGAGGGTCGGGTAGAAAAAATCGGGTCGGGGTCGGGGATCGGGTCGGGGACACATAAAAACCCGATCCCGGCCCGCTCCCCGATTTTTTTGAAAACTGTCCCCGCTCCCCGGTCCTTACCCGAAAAAATCCCCGAATCCCCGCCCCATTTGGTGCGGGGATCGGACGGTCCGGGATGAATGCCCATCCCTAGCCCCGTCACATAGGACTTGGCAATCTCTTGGCAACCCCTATTGGAGATGCTCTAACTGCATTGTTTTAAAAATTCTTGATTCAGTTGATTAATTTCCGATTAATTGTTCATGAGGTGCCTAATTAGTTCGATTTTTAAAATTTACGATTACTTCTTTATCGGAGTATTTATAATAAATTAATAAAATTAAAATAATATGTTAATCAAATATGAATTATTATATAATTTATAATATGATAAATACATATTACTTAATAAATAACAACTTTTAGAATCATAATAATATATTAAATAGTATTAAAATGCATCTGATTTTTACTTCAATTAATTCTTCCAATTAATCTTCGATTTAACAATTAATCCTGGTTAAATCAGAATTTTTTCCGAATTATGGAGAATTCTCCTTAAATGTGGTCGAACCAGTAGACCGCACTGGCATTTAAAATTCTGCAATTCATTTATAGAAAAAATTGTCGTCCCTATTTAGCAAAAATAAAAAATCTTCACCTTCTGTGGAAAGTTTATGGAATATTGTTGCTGTGGACTTGTAAGAATCCAGAGAATTCTTCCTGCCCTGTTTTTCAGCTGTACGTCTAACATCTTTGAATTCAATTTCAAGCTTTCTTATTTAAGCCCAATTTTAATAGTTCTTCTTCGGCCCGTTAGAAATAGTCCACTATCAAAAGCCCACTCTTCCACTTATGTGTAACAGAGTAACAGACCGTTCAGAAGGTATTTTCCTAAAATCAATCACTAAAGACTTTTTTGCACCCTAAAATCAATCAAAAATATACAAACAATAAAATCAATCCAAAAATATACTCAATCAAAAAGCCCTAATTTGACTCAAAAACCCTAGAATTCGATTTGACAAAACTAGCAATAGAACGATGAAATTGAACATGGAATTGAATTCCTGGCATCAATATGAATCTATATAAACAATCATTTCAACCGGAAAATCAAAGAATCAAAAAACCCTAAATTTCATGAAGAACCCTAATTTTGCAGAATTGAAGAACCCATATTACCCCTCTAAAACTAACTGCCTTTACACATAATTGACGGAATACAATCGGGTGCTTAAAATATTAGAATTGGGTCATGCGGGTGCTCAGTATTATAGGTTGGCCATTTTTATGCAAAAAGATTATAGTTCAGGCCACTGTCGTGCAAAAAAGTCATCACTAAAACACTAGTTTTTGTGTTTTTTTTTTTTAGAATCACTAAAACACTAGTTTTAGTACATTTGTATCATGAGGGAATTAAAACAAGTATTACACCTCTCAGATCTGGATGTAGCATCGGAATATCGGGGGTTCAAACCTTATGGTGGATGTGTGCATGTATATAATTATCAAAAGAAAAGTATTACGAAATTTTTAAGTTTTGCATAAATTAGCTGAACAAATATATTTATGCTTTTAATTATACATGTTATTAAAATTCAATCAAGTTCAGAGTATGTTAGCTTTCACATGAATTTTGTCAATTTATATACTTATAATCTTTATTTGGTCATCTACTCATCTAAAACCAGCTTCAATTCGGCCACAACAAGTCATGACACTTCGCTTACCAAATCAACAGAAGTTACAAACTCCGTACTTTCAATACCATAATATTTAATACTGCAATTTATAAAAATCTGCCTAGCCTGATTTAAATATTATTAAGATACGCTATATTATTCGACTTAAATGTGTTCCTTTCAATACGACATGCAAGCAAAGACACCATTCTTGTCACATTATATAACTTGCTAGTCAAAGATAGCTCTTCGCCGTCTCCACTATTCATAACTACATCATTTTATCCGCTACGAAATCTCCCAAATGCATGTGTATAAATAGTTCACAATAATACTTCTACTTCCACACAAAGCAATTTTCGAAAACATTCAAATGGAAGCTAACAAAGTAATCATCCCTGTTAATGAGTTCGACTTGTCGATTGAAGGTTCCGATGACGATCTCTCACTCCGCGATCTCCAAGTCACTACTAACTCTAACCCCGCAAGCCCCAGGACTTCCTCTGTTTCGGCTCCCGACATTTTTGAGTTCTTCTCCAGCATTGTCTCCGGTGATGAAACCTCCCAGGCCACCAATGATATCATCTTCTGCGGAAAACTAATTCCTTACAATAACGAAACGGAAATGGTTACATCGTCTGCACGTGCATTTAATTATCTGATTGACGAGAAAGAGCGCTTCTCCCGGGGCAACCGATCAGAGAATCTACAAACACGGAGCGAGTATTCAGTTCATAAGGTGAATATCACTTCCCTGACTACAATGTCCCCAAAAGCAAGACGTAGAATGTTTATGTTTGGCCCGGTGAAGTTTAAGCCGGAGATGGAACTTAGTGCTATAAGGGAGAGGCAGAGTCGACGTGCTCCGGCACTGATGTTTCCGATGAAAGAAGAAAAACTGGAGGTAGGGCCTGTGAAGAGTAAGGTCCACTTGACAGATATATTGGCCAAGTCGCTCTGTTACCGCACTTGATACAATTATCTGCCATAGAATTGCACCTGTCTGGATCTATTTGTACGTATTTAGTGATACTTTGTAAAAACTAAGTGCTATTTTCATTGTTGAAGTTTTCACCATTTCAAGTGAATCAAAATACCCATTAACTGCATTCATCAAAAATAAAAAAGATCATATGACAATCCAAATAAATATTCAGTAACTGTGCCAACAGGCACAAATAGTGATTACAGTACCATGCAGGTACCAGAAACAAAAACATTCGTTCATTTGTTTACATAGCTAAAAGCCAGTATCTTCGAACTATATTAGGTATTGTAATACATGACCAAAATCTTACCCAGCCTCCACAGGTTGTCTAGAATTCAGGGGTTTCTGATACGCCCTTACTATTGTCATTCCATCATCTCCGTTGTCTTTAACTCGCCATGACCGATTCTTGTTTCTTTGAGGCTTCTTGTGTTGTTTATGAGATGGGCCTGATGGCTTTTTCTTAGTTAGGGCCTTGGTGGAAGCTAGTCCATTATCAATGTCGAATGCACTCAGATCATCCAGCACATGCTCCAGATTCGGTCCTTTTTCATCTTCAACTGTCTCATTATGATTGTTCTCATCATCTGATGAATCTTCTTCATCTTCCTCGTATGTGGGATCCTCCAAGACGGCTTCCTCATTTGACATTCCTGGAGGCAATTCATAGTGAGGTAGCTTCCCGTCAATGTAATCCTTCAAAATTATCCGAGCAGCTTTAGTTTCATCTGGTAGTCCACTTGAGGCAACATATCCACGAGAGCTGCAATAGGCCCGTAGAAATTCTGATGCCAGAGGGGGGCGATTTTGAGGTTCATATGTCTTTGGTCTTGGCAAAGATATTTTGTAGACATTCTCAATCACATGTCGGGGAACTCGATTTGCTGCAACCTGTATAGCCTCGCGATGCTCTGTCATACGGTCAATTGGCAAAACCCCAGAAGCAATCATCTCATATCTCGAGCTTGTGAAGGATGGAAACACTAATCCAGGGCAATCACATAACATAAGTTCATCAGATATAATTATTGTTTGGAAATGCTTGGTCTTTCCTGGGGTGTGAGTAACACCTGTCTTCTTCTCACCCACCAAAGCATTAATTGTTGAGCTTTTCCCGACATTTGGATACCCCACAAATCCAACTGTTACGCCATTAAACTTTCCTTTTCTTTGAGAATCTTCACCATCTGGAGAACCTTCACCATCTGGAGAACTTGACCTCGATTTCTTCATTGCAGCTATCTCCTCCGCTTCAGACTGTAAACGTGCCAATAGCTCCTCACGGCCATATATCTTTGTATCACCATCAACTGGTTCGTCCCGACCATTTTGCATTTCTGATGAAAGATTGAGTTCCTTCCCCTCTACCGCTGCAGAAGCAGCCTTCGCTGACCAAAATACAAAAAGAATCCCATGTAGGCGGAAGTATTTTGCCCACTTGTCTCTGCAGTTATATAAAGCTACATAAGTTGTACGGCATAACAAAGTTACTTATCAGTATAAAGATCAACATATAGGATACCTGATGGACAGTGGTAAAAGATCTGCCTTGTTAATAAGTAGTAGTGTTCTTTTATCCTCATCAATTTCTTTCGCATATGCCTGCATTTCACCAAGGGTAAGCTTATACTATCGGCTGGCTATGAAAAATGATACTGATTATGTACTGACAAAGATGATTATTCAACATAGCATAAAATGAATATCATGCAAGCTTAACCGAACACAGCATACATCCAGAGGACTTCTTTTTCCCCTCCAGAAAGGAGATATATGTAGGTGTATGGACAGCTTTGTCTCCGGAAGCCCGCAGATAGCTAGCGCTATGACAGGCTCTCCGAAGAGCATTACAACTTGTATCCATATGACCATCCAACATTTGACAATTTTCAATTTTTCGCTAGATTTATCTATCCATTCTCTCTGATTAAAGACTCAAAATACCAACTCAGTAACTCAATTGAGTCTCAAGTTGTAAAATATTGCTATGGTATTTCTAGCAGCAACACCAAGGTTATAAGGCATATCATACCCCTGTAGTCTGTAGGAAGCACCTCTCCTTTTCTCTCCTTTGCTATAGTTTACCTATATTTCTATCATTTCCTTGTCTAATCCAAGTCATATTTTGTTAAATATAAATCCTGACAGCGGTAGCACCTAGCAGAGCCACATAATTTCCAGCTTCAATCACTCTAATAGTGTCGTAATATTCGGAAAAAAACAACATTTCTCAGCTTAGATCACCAAAAGTCTTCCATCGCCCATTCCAGTTTCACCCGAACTTTTTGATACGTCATACTACAATGGCTTTACATGATACGCAGTAGTATTTGGGTTCCACTCAGAAGATGATCATACTTGCAGTGATTTTTATACTTCATTAACTGTAACTCTATCTGAGCGAGTAAACATCACAGGTTTAAACTCCTTGAATTGTGATCAAAATTCATCTGAGGATATTTTTCAAACTCAAGCTATCTTTAGAAAACTATCAAGTCATTGATAATTTACAATTTCCTTATAGGAAATAATTTCCACAAATAACTTTCTTTTTTCATTTTAGTATAGTATGGGTTCAATTAATTAGTTAATAAACCCCATCCCACGCTAAGTTGTTACTTGTTAGCATCTACAATTACAACTCAGGTTTCATCTTCCAAAAATTAAACACCCCTTCAGCTTGTTTGTCAATGTGCAAGTACTATTTTCATGTTTTTTATTTGCTTATTCTTCTCTATTGAAATGTGTCTTAGAAGGTGTTTGGCTGGGCTTAAAGCCAGCCAACCCCATTCGGCTTTAAGTTAAAAAGGACCCGTTTGGCTACTCCAGCTTTAAGCTGGCTTTAAGTTTAAAAAACTGCTTTAAGTCATAAGTTCCATTTAGGTACTTTTGACTTATGACTTATGACTTATGGATTTTTTTTTTATTTTTTTTTTTTCACAATTCTTGTAAAACTTAAATATCATTAATTTTAAAAAAATTTAAGTCAAATTTCACTTTAAGTCAAAATTATTAAACCCCCAATTAACTTTAAGTAAAATTACCCAAACACTTTCATTCAACTTAAAGTAAACAACTTTACTTTCTCCTTTAAGTTAAAAATACTTCCATTAAGTCAAAAGTAACTTATTTTAAGCAATCCCAAACACTCTCTTAGTGTAGTTCTAATTATTAGAGCATTTGTAAACATATCATGCCTAATCAGAGTTCTCAACTTGATGAAAGAGAGGCCCCACTTCAGTATTTTTTATGGAAAAAAAACATGTACATGATGAACTAAACATTAAAAACTCCCACGTGATTCTGAACAAAGAAATGGAGATGTTATATAGCAATGTTTTTAAAGCAAATCACATATTATAATTCAGCTAATACCTCAAGATCGGGGCACCTATAAAATAGAGGATCTCGTGCATCAACCACCATTACCATCTGCACAGATAGAGAGAGTTAATTTCTACCTTCAAAGAGTATAGTTACTATTCTATCATCAACCAGCTGCATGGCCATTTTAAAACTTGTGGCATGTTGCTTTACAGGAACGAGTTGACAAATTAGTGATTTGGTGATCAGTGGTATCAAAGAAAATGTCACTGAATCTGGGAAGGAAAGGTGTTGCATTCTCAACAATCTCAATCTAATCAGACTTCAATCTATTGCCCAGACGCAACATTAATCAATTAAGTATTTAGAATGAAATAAAGTAAACACTAACTCTAACGAGAAAAACAGAACATTAGGTACAGAAGATTGAAGAGTACTGTCATAACTAAATTATCAACATCAGGAAGCAGCTAAAACTTAAATAAATAAAAAAAACCATTTTTCTTGAGCAAATTTAGCAGAATTTTCTTCATGTTTTACTGGTTGAGGCCAATTCTAGAACTAGATGCCAAATGAAAACTATAAGAACCAAGGAAACTATAATTTTTAACACAATTTGTATGCACAATAAGTAAAATCTTTTATTTTAAAACATGTCTTCACCACCACGTCCAATCCAAACCTTAGACATATCGTAATCGTGTCTATGGCTTAGGCAGATTAAATGACACTATATTAAATTTAAAAGTAGGCACCTGTCACCCCCACCAAAGTATATGTTACATAGACTAAAGGTAAGCATATGCTAGTCGACATACTAACAAGAGAAGCTCACAAAACATTTATGCTTTAGTTCGGTGCAAACTGATCAACTATATCCACCATAATCTCACCAGATCACTGCGTTCAAGTACCCTCCAAAGCTGTCTCCAAATGTCCAAATTTTTCTCAAATGGAGTTAGAACGAGCTTCTCATTCTCCTCAAGTCTGCAGGATGAAAGTAAAGAAATCATATTACTCCGTTAGCAAGGACCAACTAAAGACGACATTTATGAGATATCAAAGTATATCTTAGTTTTACGAATCATGGTAAAAAATAAAATATTGCCCGAGCTATACATATCTTCTTTTCTTTTTGGGTTAATTATCAAAGATATCATTCTTTGCGTCCAAATGTATCAAGTGAGCCACTCATTGCAAAAGTGACTCATCGTAGTCATTAAAGAGAAAATTGGTATAAACTTAGCCAATCAAAAATTGAAATTCTGTATCAATTTAGTCACTAGAAAATGGTCTCCTTGATTCAAAGTTTCAAATTAATGACTAATATAAGTCACTTTTGCAATGGGTGACTCATTCGATACATTTGAACACAACGAGCGACTTTGATACTTAACCCAAAAAAAATAATACTGCTTTGTTAATGATTAACGGGAGCAACTTTGGGTCCAAATTAACTTTGAAAAGATCACGGACTTGATCAACAATAATAATACTATCCTAAGCACTTGCTTGACTTTAAATGGAACAAAAATCTTATTATTCAGATTATCAGCATCCATTTAAAATTTCATGAACCTAGCAATAATTTACAAATAACAAATAAAAACTTTGTTCTTTAACCTAAAAAAAGATATATATACCTTGGGTATTATTTAACTATAGTAAGTTGTAACTCAACTAGATAAATGTACCATCAAAATTATACTTTTAGTAAACGAAACTTTTACTTTGGAACAGAGGTTGTACTGACTAATAAGAGTAAAAAATAAGATGCAAGGAAGAATTCAAAGCAGCAGCACGAGAAACAGGTAGTGAGGATACACACATGTAGTCACATGATAGGAAACCATGGCATAACAATCATAGCTACTACAAGATACGTGGTTTATAAATATTGATGAGGCTCACAAGTATATTGCTATGTGGATGTAAAAACGCTAATTTAAAGTGTCAGAAATCAGACCTCGCAAGGTCTCGTCGCCAAATTAAAAATGCTTGTCTCTCAGTAGTATCAAGCTCTTCAGCTGTCGTTTTTGAATTCCATGGTGGCCTGAAGAGAAGTCATATACAGTATGTAAGTAATAAATAAGACAAACGGTTAGACATTGACAACATAAATAATAAAACACATGCCTGCGTGGAACACGAAGACTGCTGGCATGCAATTTCTCTTCTCTTTCCTGTTGCTCCTTCTTCTGGTCAGGTGTCATTTCAATGGTATTAGAGGTCGAGTCCCTGTACCCATCCATTAAAATACAAAGTCATTGCAGAGAAGAGAAAATAAACAGACTCGGGATATGACATAATGACGGAATAAGTCGAGCCTCAATAAAATAAACCCAGAAGAATATTAAAACCTAAAGAAAATCAAAACACAGTTCATGCTATTAATTTAGTGCACAAGTGCTTGCCAACAAAGAACTCAGTCGAGACTGAATCAGAACAAGGTATATGAGGCACATGAACCGAACAACATTAGCATTGCCAAATTGCATAATCAAACTACTGAAATCATCATATACCCTAATAATCCTTCCTTCATCAAAGAAGTTATATTCAGATATGATTTGAAGCATACCAGAAAAATAAAAATGTGTAAGTGTGTCCTACGCAAATCACATCATGTGCAAAACGAAACAAAGAAAAGCTCAAATCGTAGAACCATAGAGACTCTCATCTATTGTAACATTCAACATCATCCATGTTTTACATTTGTATAAACAAAAACACCAATTCCATTAACTTACATTTAAAACTCGCATACAACTTCTCAAACAAAACATGAACACACACCTAACATATCGCCAATAACACACAAAACCGATAAAATCAACACACAACGGAGGAACTGTCACCTACCCTGTCAGTTGCAGCCATAGGAGCCAAAAACATAAATAATTGACCAAATCAATATACAACACTACATCCATTCAAACATACTACAAAAACAGGACCGAGCTTCAAACCAACAGACTCAATCAAAAACACCATATTTCGAAATAATTCACCATAACTATAACCTCCTAACCAGTCAAATCAAACAAAAACAACAATTCCACACACAATAATAACAATCACATTCTCATAACCGAATCTGTTACGCAACCTAACAGACTTATTCTAATAATTGAATCTGTTACAAAACTTAACAAACTTATTCTCATAACTGAATCCGTTACGCAACCTAACAAACTTATTCTCATAACTGAATCTGTTACATAAACATACTCAATATTTCGTAAATACGGAAACAAAATTGACACATACATATCAATTTTAACATTAAGAGAAGCTTTCTCAGTGGAATAAAGAAGCTCAGCTTCATCAGCCTGTTCGATAACAGCTTCGATATCGGTAACTTCCGTAACAGATTCCAGAACCTTCTTCTGAAGAGTTTTGTACACTTTTCCCTTGTCTTTCGATTGTTGTATCATATTGTTGTGGTGCTTCACCAGGCTCCTACCCAGCCCTGTTTTCTCGCTCTTCCCCATTTGTATGATGTGATTTTGTGTGTATTGTTATTGAATTTGATTTTTCGGGATTTATATGATTTTTTGATTCAACGGCGGGTGAGGGTTTGTGAAAGAGGGGAAATGTGAAAGTAAGACCTAAGAAAAGGGAAAAAAAAGAAAGAGAATGAGAAAATGAATTGTGGTGCTGAGTTGAATACGTGTGATAACTCGGTAGGGTTTTACCGAGTTTAAAACCTATGCTCGAATGAATTAATATTTTGAATGATTGGTTTTTTTCATAAATATCATTGTCTAGAAATGTTTTTGCACAAATATTTTGTTTTAAAAAAATAATTTGTAAAAATACTATCTTATTGTAAAAATATCATCTTATTTACAAAAATAGCATCTTATTTGTAATGGATGCCATTATCAATTACCATTAATACCCATCAATACTCAAAATTACCAATTTAGTAAATCTGAAAACAACCCAAATCAACTAATTGCCACTTAATTATTTCAACCCAAATCCATCAAAGCAACCAAAATCAACTGAAATCAACCAAATGCAACTGAAATCAACCAAAAGCAAGTTCATCGAAAAATCATAAAATACGACTAAGAAAACGGATCGAAGCTCGCCGGAATCCAAAAGATTGGAGAACATATCGGAGATGGTGGCTTGCGACCCCGATGATCAATAGAGATTAACAGATTAGACAAATTAATTAAAATTATTAATTAATTGAACTTTGTGTGTTTGTGAACAAAATTGAATTGAATTCAACAACTTGAGTTCCGATCTGTAAACAATTTGAAATTAAAAAAGATTAGAACTTTAAAGGTCTGTATAATCAACTCAATTTCCTTCGATATCAGCAACAATAAACAAGAATTAAACAAAGAAGGGATCAAATCTTGATTATTGTGTTTGTATGCGAAAAACACAAAACAACAAACACAATTAACAAAGAAAAGATCAAATCTATGTCTTCGTGTTTCATATAGAGAACAGATGTATAATTATTTTGTTAAGATGAGAGAAAGCATGGCGATGTGTAGTGGTTTGGAGTTCAATTATGGCGGAGTTCAATTATGGAGGGTGGGGTGGGTGAAGAAGACGGAGAAGAATTGGGGTTAGAGAATAATGGGGGTTGAAGAAGATGGGGTATATTTACAATTAAGATAGTATAAAATAGTATATTTGCAATGAATTTGAAAAGATAGTATATTTGCAAAATAAACTAGAAAATATAGTATTTTTGGTAAATTCCTTATTAATAAAGGTTATAGATTCTGCTTGTAAGTTATGAAAATAACTTCCAAGTAACATGTAACTTCTAGTTGTTGTATTTGGTATGATGATCAAGTGTTTACTTGTTATAAGTACAGGTTCGAATCCTGGAGCTCTATGCAAGATATAATAAGGTTGCGTACCTCCAGACTCGGCTGATGCGTGATTCTCCTCTATAAATAGATAAACAGACTGACAATTATTTCACAATTAATCCTTTTTCCCTTCATTTTCCCTTCTTTTGAGGGAACTCATCGTCGATTTTTGGAATGAGGAGAATCCTCTAGTCCCTATATGCAGAGTGAGTAACATACAAAATAGAATAATGATGTGAACAAGTCTTGCATCCATGAATTGGTTTCGTATCTTCAATTTCTGTTACAAATAATCCTTTCATCTTTGCTCACCTCATTCTGCTTTTTGTGGATACAGTTTTAAGTTCAATTTAGACATTCTCAATTCCACGTGCTTCCTGATAATAGGTTTCCTGAATGTTGCATTTGTTATATTTCACATTGACCAAATACAGTTTTAATAATAAGTGCAAGATGGATTTGTCCAAAATTTTGGTAATCGATTGTTTGGTACTCAGTACGAAAAAATAAATAAGAACCGTTGGATCTTAAAATAAATAGATGAAAAACGTTGGATGTAGCATAAAAAATATTAAAATCTTAACATGTAAACTAAAAAGTGTATTTATATTGAAATATGAAATAAAGCATGTCAATGATTTAAATCATATATAATTAGGTTTTCTACAGTGAAAAGGATTATCGATGCACGTCTTCTACACTGAATATGATTAATGTAAAAATTCATAATTATATTTTTTAGTGAGATTCTGAGTGTTTCCATTTGAAAAATAATTGTTAAATCATCACTAAATTAAAGATAATTTTATGAATCGCGTGGACTGTAAAATCATCCAATCTGATTTCTAGATATCGAAATAGAGACCAAATAGTAAATATGATTTATTTTCATATTAATAAAAAATAAAATTCAATGCTAATACAAACTTTTTTTAATTATATCCATCCAGATTGTAATTTTTTTTTAAAAAAATCAATTCTAATACAATTTGTAGCTAAAAGGGTAGATTTGGAGCAAACAACAGTGGTATACTACTCGCATTCACGTTAAGTTTATCGGATGTGATCTTGATGTAATACATTTGTTCGCTATGGAGCAAACGGTCGTTTTATGAAATTTTGTAGTAATATTTTAAAAACATGTATAACATCATGTAACTGTTTATCTGTGATTATATAGGTAAACTGTTCGAGGAAAAACCTGGTCTGTCTGTTTGAAGGGGAAATTGTATGTGTACCTAAAGCCCCATCTTGGATAACACTCTCTATTAAGAATGTCAAGATTAAAAGTGACTCTCTCCTTATTGTCCCTTTAATAAAAATATTGAGTTGGATCCCTTTTATATTAAGTTTGTGTTTTGTGGGTGCCAATTGCTCTGTTGAGTGTTGATGTGTATTTTTTGTGAGTATCGTTCGCTGGGAAGGACTGATTAAATATTAAGTAATGTATATTATCTCCTAATATCTAGAAGTGAAGAAGAAATTTGGGTGGTTTGTTATCAACTAAATTATACTACTAAACAAATAAAAACTACGATTTAACGATGAGGATAAAGTAATCCAAGAGTTAGGGTTCTTCAGTTGGTTTTAATGAATGTCTGACTTATGTGATATCTTTGTTCCTCACTTTGCTAAAAACAATTCTTCTAACGTTTATATTGTTCTCTGCCAAGATACAATATAGTGCCTACACTACAACTATACCTTGAACGTCACTCCCATGATCAATCAAAACATAATTATAAACTGTTAAGCCCCAAGAATTTATGGTTTCATAACTCGCATCTTAATCTCCCGATTCAATAATTGAATTATGTCTATCATATCATGTACTAAAATTACAAATCCTCTCCCGATTCATTATAATTCCTACAAATACAATTAAAGGTTCATGACTCCTCTAATTGTGTTAAGAGCTCAATGATAGATTAGCAAAAGCAAGAAGAATCACAATAAAATCAGACAAACATAATAACCATTGAATACTACCCAATCCCCAGATTAGGATATTAGTTACTCATAATTGAATGAGAAAATAAGTATGTATGAGTAAACCAAACCATGATTACAAAAGTTAAGAGTAGAAGAATACAACTTTAAGAACTCCTTTGAACTATGGATGAATCTCTCAATCCGTTGCTCAACCTCCCTCTCAAAGTGCTTCTTTATACCTCTCGTGGTAAGTTCTCAATAAAAACCCTAATAATAATATTATATATATATATATATATATATATATACTTGGATGGGCTTTTTAAAATCTTTCCAATACGTTAAAAGAATAATTTCAACTAAATATAAAAGACATATTATTAAAATTCCCGTCCAGATACAAGGCCTTGAAAATCAGCTTCAAGCCTTTGAACGCCAAAATACAGGGCCTTGAATGTCAGCTTCAAGCCCTTGAAAAATTCTACTCATGTCTTTCACCCTTGCTCTTCTTTTACTCCTTTTTCTTCCAATATCATCCTACAAACATAAAAGAGAATAAAGTTCCTGAGATTACCTCAGGAACTTTACCTGAGGCACTAGTGTATTTTGATATAAAATAGTAATGGCATTTTTGTAAATGCATATAATCTTCTGTAATTACAGTAATGTCCTTGTATATTTGTATGTAAATTTTTTTAATCTCAGGAAAAGTTACCTTAGGTTACCTCAGGAACCTTAATCTCAACATAAAAAATCATCTTAGCATCCAATCCAAGTTAAAATGCTACTAATAATGTTAATCAAGGACAAAATAATTACAAACCAAGGATAAATGAGAGATAAGATGCTACAAAATATATGCAAACTTAGCATGTATCACCGTTAAATACAACAATACTAAAATTTGTTATATACGGAGGACTAAGGTTCGATTCCCGCTAACAATATATTAATTTATATTTAATACTAATAGTTGTTTTAAACAAATATGTAAGGTTCGAATTTTTCCAATTAAGGTTCGAATTTTTCCAACAATAAATTAAAATGAATATTTATAATAATATATACACTATACTATGAATAAATTATAAAAATTAAAAATAATCGTGCTTTGCACGGGTTATAAGCTACTGTTGTGGAACGAAAAGTAGGGTGTATTTATTGCGTATTGAATGCTAGGGTTGAAAAGAGCTTCGAGCTTTAATGGCTGATCGAGTGTTTCGTGACTTAATCTGCCCTCACAAGATGCCTACGTATCTTGCAAATATCAAGAATCAAGCCAAAAAACGTAGTTCTGTTTGTAGAGGAGCATGTCCTTATGTAGGTGGGGAAAACCCTAGAATTGGGGTAGAATTAGGATACTTTGTGGGCAAGTTACTACCTTGGCCCAATTCTAGAGCCTTCCAACTGATAAAAAGATAAATATTAGAGGTGTATGCCTTGGAGGCTACTCCTGATATGATTTAGTTTCCCTTTAAGACTCAATCTTGGAGTCTGAAACTGGCTGATTTATTAATTAAGAATTTATTATCATAAATAAGGTTTTGGGCCTCGTAATTTTGACCTTGAACCAACTTAGGTTTATTCAACGTATCATTAAATACGTTTCTAGGGCTTACTTTCAGCCCACATCATTTGCCCCCCAACTTCTGGGAAAACTGATCAGGTTTTCATCGAAGTTATAATTTACCTACCCTAAATATGGGATTTTTGGTACACTAGTGTTTCACAAGTATCGTCTTGAATGTAAAGTGTGGAGCGACCTACACATTTACAACGATTTGCCTTATTCGAGACTAAACAACAATTTTTATGTCTTACAGAAAATTATTAATAATTTTCTTACATTTTTGGAAATCTTCGTTGTGCTCACAGACACTTTTCCTTACTTTTGATTAACTTTATCAAAAATACTTTGGGCATACCACCTTCGGAAATAATTTTACAAATTATCTCTCATTTTTCTGGAATTCTTGGAATTTTATTTTCAATTTTTCTCAGAAAAATATTATTTTTCTGCTCGAGAAAATTAATTTACAATGCAATATTTTCGACCTGAAACGAGGTCGTGTATAGCCACAAAAATGCCCAGGTCGTGAGATTTTCGACCTCACTCTACGACGTGAGCTGAGGTCGTACAAGGCCACCAGGAGAGGCAGGTCGCAGTATCTCTGAGCTCAATCCACGAGGTGGATTGAGTTCGTGTAAGGACACCAAATGGAGCAGTTCGTTGAGCATACGACCTCACTCCACGACGTGGATCGAGATCGTGTAAGGTCATTCAACGAAGCACGTCGTGAACCCTGCGACCTCACTCCACGAGGTGAATTGAGTTCGTGTCAATACCACAAACCGACCTCGTCGAACAACTCACGAGCTCCTTTCTCGAGGTGGATCGAGGTCGTCTATGGTCCGTTAATTTGCCTTGTCGCTTGACTCATGAACTCGCCTTACGAGGTGGTTCGAGGTCGTATAAGGGCCAAAAAAAAGCCTCGTCATATTACTTACGAACTCTGTTTGCACTAAATCACGCAAGCGTACGTGATCACAAGTAATATAGAATAAAGTTGAGTTCGTTCCCACAGAGATCTGGTTATGGTTTCAATTCAGTTCATGCACCTATGCAACAATGTATGGTTATTATGCACTGCTATGACAATTAACAATATTGGGTTTTGATTATCTAAATTAAACTAAGATGCAAACTATTAAACTAAGAATTAACTAACTAATGAGAATTTAAATTAAATTACTTCTGCAAGAAAAAACATGGAATCCTAACTTCATTAAATACTTTGCTTAGATCTGACGCCTTTAATCACTATATGCAATGGTTATGATATCTGATCAGACAACACGAAACAAGTATACGCTACTTCTCAGTATACGAATACCAAACTAAACATACATCCACAAAAGAGATAGAAGATGAATAGACACCAATTATGCTTAGACCCTATATGTCTATAGAATTTGAAAACATAACGGTTGAAGAGCAAGTTATCCATAATGATCACATAGGGCAATATAAGTATTCTCATCTCAGACTACGAATCATATTGATAAACAATTATGAACCTATGCTAGCATGGTAAGTTCTAAATCTCAAGATCCACTTTCACTTCACAAGAGATTAACAAATTAGATGTTCATGACGCATCTATCAATTAAGCATAACCATACGAGGATATCAGATATACATCACACACAGATCTTTAAAGCAATCAAGATACTAAAGCTCCATAAATAAATCTGTTAGAATCCCATGACAACGATTAGTTCGTAATTGAACCTCTCGTCATCATGGGATCAAGTGAAACCATGATAAAAACAAAGTATGAAAAAATACAAATAAACCTAAGTAATTGATATGTAATATTCTCCCAAATTACAATGGTAGGATGTGTCTATATAGGCTCTATAATTCTTGCCCAACAAGAAATTGCCTTCTATTACAATTAGAATTCAATTAAGGTACTAAAAACTGCTCAAAATACAATTAGAACTTGAAAAGGGCAAAACAGTAATTTCCTGCTCCCGTCAGTCTGATTGTCGAGCTGTCTGCGCCCAACACACGCAACCTGATCGTGCAAGACCTGTCCCATGTTGTAGAAAATCTCTCAAGCTTCGCGTGGGCAGTAAGATCGCTGAAAACGGACTTATAGAATTCCAGATATGGCCAAAACAGTGTAAACTGCGCAACCGTCCTGGAAAATCCGAATTTTAATCAATTTAATCTCCAAAAACGACAAAAGCATCCACCTTAATCGACATTCTTGCAAACCTGCACACTACACAAAACACATCAAAACTACAACAAACTTGAGTCCAAAACAATTAATTTAAGCCGATATGGAACGCTCCAAGTGGATATAAAATCCACTTATCACACCCCCAAACTTAAACCGATGCTTGTCCTCAAGCATTAACAATTACAACTAACTAATTAGTACCACTTCCGTAGGTGATCACGGTTGCATTTGGCATATGCAACAAGCCCTTTAAACCCCTAGGCAGCCCTAGTGGACGAGTAAGGTCTCGTGAGGGCCTATAGCGAATGTACCCACAAAATCCATGTAACCTAATGCAATGCAATGCATGAATGCAACTAAATGAAAATGCAACTGATCTAGTACTAATATCCTACCATTCCTTCAAATCCTCTCATGCCATATCAACTTAAGAATCAAATTAAATATGCAATGTCTTGGTGTCAAAAGTGCAAGTATTCACATAGTCTACTCAATGAACATGCATAATTCTCAAAAGCCCATGTCAAATGTAAGAATAAGTTAGTAAACATGCTAAGCCTACAAGAGTACATCTTTGAGACAAAACTCGGGATCTCATACGCAAAAACAAGCAAACACTCACAATCCACTCACAAAAGAATACTCTCTCAAGAACAAGGGTAAGTGTATCACTCAATTCCAACAAAATCATAAGCATGCTTGACATTATGTATCAGTCTAACTCTTAACACAATATACATCAATGACGATAATCAAAAGGTCTTTATTTGGGTTGTAACGGGCTAGGGACAAGGTATGTCAAATAAGCCAAATCAGGTGAAGTGTCAAAAGCTAGTAAGTACCATAATAAATCATACACAACACCCTATTTCCCCCCACATAATTTTTTACTTAAACAAACACTCGACTAGTCGACTGAAATAGGATCATAACAAACACAAACATGCTCTCACAATATATATATATATATATATATATATATATATATATATATATATATATATATATATTCTTTTCTCTCTTTTTTTTCCTTTTTTTTTCTTTTTTTTTTCTTTTTTCCTTCGAGAGCTAAATAAAAAAATAATATAAATAATAACAACGATCCCACAATTTTATAACACATGCCGACTATCAAGTACACAACCGACCCAATTTTCAATATTTTCCCCAAAAGTATGACCAACAATAAACCCCTCCTTGCACACCTTATTACTCCCTTAAGCACTCTACTAGCCTTTGACAATGTGGATTCAAATTAATGTAAGGCCAACACAAGAAAAAGGTCTAGGCAAGTAATGTGGTATGTCACCGAAAAAATAGGATTAAGCTCAACGGGTTAACTAATTGATCATGTAAATATGGTGTGGTAATATGGGAAAATATGCGGTTATTCCTAATGCCTTTATCATTTTAATCGTCAAATAATGTCATGCGTTTCAAGAAAGACCTCAAACAACTGCTAGCAATGCAAACAATCCGTGAACACTCAAGCAAACGAATAAATTGCAAATATGCTAGGCTCAAAAGCTCACTTGGTGGAAAAACATACTCAATCCCAAGCAAAAATCTCTCTAACGCACCGACTTGTATTCAAAGCATGCAAACTAAATCATCTTGCACATATTCATGTCCTTCTAATCACTTACAACATTCAATAAGTCTACTAGCTTCAACTTACTAGTGTATGTGTGTGCACAAGAACAAAGCATATCACTTCTCAATCAAAAGCGTCAACAACACAAAATTCCTATCAAGCATGGGTGCAAATGCAAACTACTATGAACTCACATGAAATACGAAAATAAAAACCGAATGTCTTATATGAAACAAACGTAGATAACACGAGCATAAATGCATAATTTACTACTACTAATATGCAAAACATGAAATCCTACACGAACAAATAATACAACAACTACTAATCCCTTAAACCACCCCCAAACTTAAAATATTCAATGTCCGCATTGAATGAAAGTAAATACGAGGGATAGCAGAAAACATACCTACTCGTCCAATTCTCCTCATTACCTCCACTAGCGTCCTCATCCGAGGTTGGACGGGTACTAGTACTACCTCGTTGACGCTTAGATGCCATAGAAATCAATACCCAACTCACAAAATTCACCAAAATCCACAAAAAATTCGAACTCACAAATACCCCCAAATAATCAAGAACACACAACCCTAATAATGCAAGAACACAATTCGTAATATTAAAATAAAAGGAAGAAATATACCCCAAATACGAACCGGAGAGGTGAAACTTGCAATTAAAAATCCCCCAAACTTGAATCTTGAAGCCTT
Organism: Kitagawia praeruptora; assembly: GCA_037693485.1. NCBI lineage: Eukaryota > Viridiplantae > Streptophyta > Magnoliopsida > Apiales > Apiaceae > Kitagawia > Kitagawia praeruptora. The sequence continues at coordinate 45,370,845 of CM075349.1, forward strand.
GAAATTAATTGTAGGAAATATAATTGGAATGGGGTAGGATTTGTGTGTCTATAGGTGTATATATAGATGGGTATATAACTATGGAAAAAAAATAGAAAAATAAAAATAAAAAAATAAAATAAAATAAAAAAATTGAAATAGGAGATGGATTGGGAATAATTTGGAATTAATATAGGACAAGAATTAGGATTTTAGGTGGAGAAATAATTAGAAAAGGGGTAGGAATTGGTTTAGGAGATGAATTGATTTTAATATATATATAACATATAAACATGTACAACAACTTACCTGGACAAAAAAACTTACCTGGCAGAAACTGGTCGAGGCCATGGCTTCAAATTGGTGTTGCGGCGCGCGGAAACGACTGTTGTAACTTTTTTTTTTAATACAACACTCAAAAATTTTTTCCCCCATACACTAATGCGTGGGTTGCCTCCCACGAAGCGCTCCTTTAACGTCAATAGCTTGACGTTACTTCCAAGCCTCCATTAAGGATGATAATAGTTGGCTTGGTCATCTCTCCGCGAGACTTCATCGTCATCACGACAACACACTTTCTGCTCTTTCTCCTCGCTTGGCCTATTCGTATAACAGTTATGTCCTATTCCAATGCCTTCATTTGTCGACCCAAAATCTGTCAATTTGTAGAACAACACACATTCGCGGGCTTCGCTTGAATATAATGGAGGAGGGTAAATGTAAATTGCTAAAGCATTTGGTTCCTCAAAGAGAACTTCCTCCATTGGCTCTAATGCGCTACCTTCATCTTTAAACTTTGAGACAAGTAGAAGACCTGCATCTTTCCCATGTTCTTCAGCCTCTTGGTACGCACATACCAATTCCTGAAATTTGTGCAGCTCACCAATGTTTGTCTCAAATAGTGCCCCTTCCAAATCATCCACCATACTAGCATGATCAAATTCCTCACATGGCTTGTGAATGCTCACCTCACCTTGGAATTTGTCTTCCTCAATTAAGCATACAGTACCTTGCTCCAAGTCACCATTATTTTCTGGAATTGCCTCTAATATGAATTGTTGTTTCTCTTGTTCCAAGGCACTCAAAACTTGAGCAACTAGTGTCTCCATAGAATTGATAGACTTCTCAGTACTTTTTTGAAGCATCCTAATCTCCTCCATAGCATGAACCTCATCTGACTGAAAAGTAGGAGTAGGTTGCTGATGTTGAAATTCTTCACTACCAAAGAAATATGACATATTTGGAACATCTTGCTGGTACTGTTGAGGATGGTATTGAAAATATGGTTGTTCCTCATAAGTGACATATGGATCAACTCCTTCGTAGTAACAATATTGTGAGGGATCATGAACGCCCAAACACTGCTCACATTGCTGAGGCATGGATGTCCTCGAATATGCCCACCATGGCAACTCCTCGCATGCCATCTTCAAACACTCAAGTACCTGAACACACCGAACTAATCAAGATAGGTAAGAAAAAATCTGAGTCAGTGAACTCTAACGACCACTATTGACAAGCACATAAACCAAAAATAAAACACCGATGGTCCCCGGCAGCGGCGCCAAAAACTTGTTTGCACTAAATCACGTAAGCGTACGTGGTCACAAGTACTATAGAATAAAGTTGAGTTCGTTCCCACAGAGATCTGGTTATGGTTTCAATTCAGTTCATGCACCTATGCAACAATGTATGGTTATTATGCACTGCTAAGACAATTAACAATATTGGGTTTTGATTATCTAAATTAAACTAAGATGCAAACTATTAAACTAAGAATTAACTAACTAACGAGAATTTAAATCAAATTACTTCTGCAAGAGAAAGCATGGAATCCTAACTTCATTAAATACTTTGCTTAGATCTGACGCCTTTAATCACTATATGCAATGGTTATGATATCTGATTAGACAACACGAAACAAGTATACGCTACTTCTCAGTATACGAATACCAAACTAAATATACATCCACAAAAGGGATAAAATATGAATAGACACCAATTATGCTTAGACCCTATATGTCTATAGAATTTGAAAACATAACGGTTGAAGAGCAAGTTATCCATAATGATCACATAGGGCAATGTAAGTATTCTCATCTCATACTACGAATCATATTGATAAACAATTATGAACCTATGCTGGCAAGTTTTAAATCTCAAGATCCACTTTCACTTCACAAGAGATTAACAAATTAGATGTTCATGACGCATCTATCAATTAAGCATAACCATACGAGGATATCAGATATACATCACACACAGATCTTTAAAGCAATCAAGATACTAAAGCTCCATAAATAAATCCGTTAGAATCCCATGACAACGATTAGTTCGTAATTGAACCTCTCGTCATCATGGGATCAAGTGAAACCATGATAAAAACAAAGTATGAAAAAATACTAATAAACCTAAGTAATTGATATGTAATGGTTCTCCCAAATTACAATGGTAGGATGTGTCTATATGTGACGCCCCCAGATCCGGGGTCGGAGATCTAGGCGCTCACGGTCCATTTTCCATTATTAACATACTTGTTCTTGCACATAATATAAATAAACAGCCATTGACCCACAATAAACTCACACCACACACACACACGCACACACAGGTTAGAGTCTCAGAAACGTCATACATTTGATTAAGCAAAAGTAAATGTTTTAGAGTTATTACAGACCGAATTAAATAGCATTTATGCTACCAGCAACACTTCGATATGAAGCGAAGTTGGCGGCTTGAAAGTTTGTTGCGGTACACTGCCTTGCACAGGTCATACTTATAAATAAAACGTACTAACAAAAGCTGCCAACCAATCCGGCTAATGGGGCCTACCGGTGGGATCTCAACTGCAGCCTGGGGTCTAGTCACCTGCTTTCGAACAGTCTGACAGGTTCTTGCCATTTCTCTTAGCTGTTGTGTTTGTAAAATTTGAAAACAAGCAAGAGTGAGCAACTATAGCTCAGCAAGAATATAGGTATAAAATAAGCAATATAGCATTTCATATGTATAACAGTCATTAAACTCGTTGTATCAATCAGTTATAAAATCACTTGTCATTATTGGTAAATTTCAAAGGTGCACCAGTACGTGCCCTTGTTTTCAAAATAACCTTGCAGTTCTAGCTACTGCATAAAGTCAACATCTTTCTCATCAAAATAGGACACTATCGGCAACTGGCACATAGGCCTAAGATGCAGTGTCAAAGCATTTTTCCAATGTGGAGGAATGGGACTTAAAGAAAACATAAAACCTGACAGGGATTGACGATGATCAGTCGCCACATCCGAGTCCAATAATCCGCGGGTCTTCTCTACCGGTAGAAGGATAGAAACTACATCCGTAACTATCCCCGAGTGAAAACTACATCCGTAATCACCCTCGATGAAAACTACATCCGTAATCATCCTTCGGCAACACCTGGGCCGGAATAATAAGTGATGGACCGCCTGGCTCACGGCCGCTTACACATCCCGGGAATCATTCGTCAACGGTTCCCACACCTGCCAGAGTCCCTTTTTCTTTTTCTTTTGAAAACTTGATTTTGATTGAAAACAGAGTAGTTGTGGTTCGACATCAGTCGACCGATAGTTCTTGAAATCATACGAGAAACAGGACCTGACCGGGGGTTTTCGAAAATGTTTTGAGTTCGAAAAAGTTCGAGTTTGAAAGTATTAAAAGGTATCTTGGATTAACTTTGTTTTTAAAATAGTGAACAATAATTATTAAATGATATTTTAAGATTTAATATTAATAATTAATAAAATAATTATTTAATAAAATAAACTTTTAATCCAAGATAGGGTTCCGAGTATTTACGAAGATATAATAATAGTTATTTGAATATACGATACCACCCGAATGACCCTTCGGGTTTTCGCAATATAGATACGATATAATAATATACCGCTCCCCGGTCAATAGTATATACGGACCGCTACGACCTCTATTGCTAGAGTCGTTGTCCGAAGAAAACATTTCAATCTAAGTTCAAGGGGTAAAAGCATACATGTACTTGTTCAATCTCAATTGCATCAATACTTCGATAAACATAGCATTTGATATAATTTGAAAACTACAAACACAACAGTGAAAATCCTTGTATAGGGATAAGTTTTTAAAAGTAAACTTGCCTTGGTTTGGTTGGGGTGGTCGAGCGTGCGAATTCGAACGATCTATACATAAACAATAATCGTTCGTTAGTACCTTAACAACTTCTTTCTAATTACGGGGTTTTAAGGGGATACGAAATTAACTTAACGACTTCGCCTTATGACTCCCTAGCCCCACTATAGGTCCATGACATCACTCGTTTACGCTCGTCACTTACTCGACTTAATTTAGTTACCACGTTCGAACCATAACCACTAACCCTAGAATAATGTTCCACTAATCGATTTTTTTCCATTGCGCGAATTTTACTCTAGCATTTTTATAAAATCCAAAAATTCATATTTTAATCCAATTCCTTTTGGGTGGTCTTAACCACTGCATTACCTACGTTCTCAAATTTTTCCATGATCCCAAATAATTTTTAAGGTGTTTAAACAAGGTTCACAAGGGGGTCACTTTATGCAGTCCATAGTCCAGAAACAAAATTCACTCCTCCGGCCATAACTAAAATCCACACATCACCTAGCTATGAATCTTACATATCCAGAAACTACATTCAATTATCTTTCCAACAATATAAGGTAGGACATCAGGGGACATCATTTGGGTGTTCAAAATCGTGCTACAACACAGGTCAAAGTTCCTGGACAAAATCAGCAAGCTCAAATCACTTAGATCAACCATCTTTCATGCTTCCATAACATAAACACCACTTAAAACACTTAGATCATGACTCATAACACTCATGGAGATATATATGTTCACCATAGTCATAAAATTCACCATCTCAACATCAAAACCTAAGATCCATGTTATCCAATACATATACATCCAAGATAACCCCTAAAATGCATGGATCTACTACCATACTACATGAACAACACATAACCAAGGGTGGTTTGAGATTTAATACCTTCTTGAGCTCCTAGAGACTTTGAACAATCTTTATACAACTTAAAGACACCTTAGATGGCCTCCTACAACACTCACAATGCAAGATCTAAAGGAAGAACAAACTTGGTTACTATTCATCCAAACTTTAACAGTTTATAACTTGGAATTGGATGGATGAAATGAAGTGAAATTGCTAGCATACCTTGCTTAGATGATGTAGATGACCTAAGAATTATGTTATGATTTATGAGTGATGAGAAGTGGGAGAAAGAAATTTCTTTCTTCCTCACTTTGTTCTTGGCCGAGAGCAACAAGCAAGGGGGGGGGAGAGAGTTTGATTTCTTTTTTTTTTTTGTGTTTGTGTTGGTTGTGTAATTGGTTGGGTGTTACATATAATTGTATGTACAAGCATGGTACACCTAGGTATGGCTATAGGTATGGCTCTTGTACTACATGTCTCCTCCTTTTTCAAAAAGCAAGTAACCAACTACTATTCATCTTCCAATGGCCAACTAGTTTGCTAGGTTTCTAACTACTTGGTTGCATGGGCTTGCATGCAATACTACTCCTTGTATTATTATTCTCCCACCAATGTTTATTATCTAATCTTTAATTCGTATCGTATCTTAATTAATCTCTCGTAATAATATTTTGTCGCGTAGAGATTTCCCCTATAATTCCTTAAGTACTAATTGTGTAAATTCCTCTAATGTCCATAATTCCTTATCATAATTCTTAATAAATCTTTTAACACTCTCATCATTCTCAAATCCCAAGTTTAATAAATCTCACTAACAATAAGACTCCTGCCTTCACAATCTCCCTTTTTATCTTACATAGTGAACACAACAACACAGTTTTTCAGACAGTCAATTCCATTAATCACAGGGATGACCAGAAAGGTTCCATATTGACATTGCCACAAGATATTAAATAAAATAAAAATATTACCAAAAATTAGGGTTCTTACAGCCTCCCCTCCTTAAAAGGATTCCGTCCCGGAATCAGGTTGAAAACAGCTGGGGGTGCTTTTCACGCATTGCGCTTTCTAGTTCCCATGTTGATTCTTCGACATTCTGATTCCTCCACAAGACTCTCACTAGTTTGACAACCTTGTTCCTCAGCACCTGTTCTTTTCTATCCATAATTTCTACGGGTTGCTCCACATATGTTAAGTCTGGTTGCAGATCCACTTGATCATGCTCTATCACATGTCGGAAGTCGGTATGGTAGGGTCGTAGCATGGACACATGAAACACATTATGTACTTGCTGTAAGCTCGGAGGTAAAGCCAATTCATAGGCTAACTTTCCAACTCGTTTCAAGATCTCAAAAGGTCCAATAAATCTCGGGCTTACTTTCCCCTTCTTACCAAATCTCATCAATCCCTTCCACGGTGATACTTTTAACATCACAAACTCTCCTACCTCATATTCTTTGTCCTTGCGGGTCTGGTCCGCATACTTCTTCTGTCTGTCTTGGGCCGCTACCAGCCGTCCTCTTATGAGCTCGATAGTTTCTCTTGTCTGTTGGACCAGTTCAGGCCCTAAAATCTTCCGCTCTCCAACTTCTTCCCAACACAAAGGGGACCGACATCTTCATCCGTACAAAGCTTCATATGGGGGCATGCCTATACTCGCGTGGTAACTGTTGTTGTAGGAAAATTCGATCAATGGCAAATGGTCGTCCCAACTTCCCTTGAAATCTATGGCACATACTCTCAACATGTCCTCGATGGTCTGGATGGTTCTCTCACTCTGTCCGTCTGTTTGGGGATGGTGTGCAGTACTCATGTTTAACTTAGTCCCCACACAATCCTGAAAACTCCTCCAGAACCTGGAGTTGAATCTTGGGTCTCTATCTGATACAATGCTCACAGGAACCCCATGCCTAACCACAATCTCTTTTAAGTAGATATCTACCAGCTTGTCGACAGTGTATCTCTCGTTGATTGGAAGAAAATGTGCTGACTTGGTCAATCTATCAATAATTACCCAAATGGCGTCATGATTAGTCTTGGTCCTTGGTAATCCGACTACAAAGTCCATCGCAATCTGTTCCCACTTCCACTCGGGTATCTCTAAGGGTTGCAACAATCCACTGGGCCTCTGGTGTTCGGCCTTCACTCTCTGACATGTCAAGCATTTACTTACCCACTCTGCTATGTCCTTCTTCATATTTGGCCACCAATAATATTCTTTCAAATCCCTATACATCTTGGTGCCTCCAGGGTGAATCGAATACCTTGAACTATGAGCCTCTTGCAAAATCTCATCTTTCAATTCTTGAACGTTCGGGATCCATATCCTAGATGCGTACCTCATAACTCCATTCCCGTCCTTCTCACACCTAATTTCTTCGCCAGTCAAAATTTTCTCCATCGAATTCTTTTCTTCTTCTATCTTCTTTTCCTGGCATAACTTAATCTTTTCCAGTAGCGGTGGTTGGACTTTTATTTCCATTAGACTCTCTTGGCCAATTCCTGGCAACCTCACCTCAATCTCCAGCCTCTCGAGGTCCTTGATCACTTCGTCCACTGACGTTATCATCTTAATCTTCTCCTTTCGGCTAAGTGCATCGGCCACTACGTTGGCCTTCCCTGGGTGGTAATGAATCTCACAATCATAATCCTTGATTAGCTCTAACCATCTCCTCTGCCTCATGTTTAACTCTTTCTGAGTGAATATGTACTTTAAGCTCTTGTGATCCGTGTAGATTTCACACTTTTCTCCGTAAAGATAATGTCTCCAGATCTTCAAAGCAAAGACTATTGCTGCTAATTCCAAATCATGGGTGGGGTATCTTATCTCATACTCCTTAAGTTGTCTGGACGCATACGCAATCACCTTACCGTGCTGCATAAGCACACACCCTAAACCTTTATGGGATGCATCGCTATAAATCACAAAATCTCCCTTACCATCCGGTAGGGCTATTACTGGTGCTGTCACCAACCTCTTTTTCAACTCTTGAAAGCTCTCTTCGCATTTTTCAGTCCACACAAACTTCTCGTTCTTGCGGGTTAGCCGGGTCAAAGGGGCTGCTATCTTGGCAAAGTCTTGGACAAATCTTCTATAGTAGCCGGCCAATCCTATGAAACTTTTCACCTCTGTCGGAGTGGTTGGTCTCTCCCAATTTGATACAGCCTCTATTTTGGCTGGGTCCACTAGAATGCCTTGATCGCTAATCACATGCCCCAAAAACTGAACTTCCTTCAACCAAAATTCACACTTCGAGAACTTAGCGTACAACATTTCTTCTCTTAACGCTCCCAATACAATCCTCAAGTGCTCTGCATGTTCCTCTTTCATCTTGGAATAAATCAAGATGTCATCGATGAAGACTATAACACACTTGTCCAGATACTTCTTGAAGACTCGATTCATTAAGTCCATGAAAGCTGCGGGTGCATTCGTTAACCCAAACGACATTACTAAAAACTCATAGTGTCCGTACCGGGTGCGAAAGGCCGTCTTTGGTATATCTTCTGGCTTAATCCTTAACTGGTGGTACCCGGTTCTCAAATCGATCTTGGAAAAATAAACCGCGTCCTTTAGTTGGTCAAACAAGTCATCTATTCTGGGCAAAGGATACTTATTCTTTATGGTCACCTTATTTAACTCCCTGTAGTCTATGCATAATCTCATACTGCCATCCTTCTTTTTCACGAATAGTACCGGGGCTCCCCACGGTGACACACTAGGTCTTATCATTCCTTTATCCAACAGCTCTTGCAATTGAGTGGCCAACTCTTTCATCTCCACTGGGGCTAGCCTATACGGGGCCTTTGAAATTGGGGCCGTGCCCGGAACTAAATCTATAGCGAACTCGATGTCTCTATCAGGTGGTAGTCCTGGAAGATCGTCCGGAAATACATCCGCGAATTCATTAACGACTGGGATTTCCTGTAGGTTGGGCGCCTCCTTCTTGGTATCCTTTATATAGGCTAAATAGGCCTCGCATCCTTTATGTAACAGCCTTTTTGCTTGAATCATAGTCAGAAACTTTTGGGTTTGTCGTTTTCCACTAAACACTACTTCCTCATCCCCTGGCAATCTTAAACTCACTTTCTTCTTCACGCAATCAATCTGAGCTCCGTGGGTTGTCAACCAATCCATACCTATTATTACGTCAAACTCCCCTAATTTAAAAGGTATTAAATCTACCCGAAAGTGTCGCCCTTCTATTTCTAGGTCACAACCTGGGCATACTTGGTTAACAGGTATAATTTCATGATTAGCTATCTCTACTTGCAGTCTGTCTCTCAGTGGTTCAGTCTTAAGGCCTAACCGACTTACAAAATCCAGAGATATGAAAGACTTGGTAGCTCCCGAATCAAATAAAACATTCGCATTAACTGAGTTGAGTAGTAGGGTACCTGCGATCACATCCGTGTTCCTCACGGCATCTTGCACAGTCATGTTAAAAGTTCTTGCAGTAGGGGCCCTGTTAGAAGCAGTTCCACTCACTCTTGATGCAGCTGGCCCAGAGGACATACATTCCCTCATTCGGTGCCCTGGTTTCCCACACTTGAAGCAATTACCTCCAGCACTGGTGTTGTTGCTAGTCCCTCGACAGGTGTTAGCATAATGTCCCGTCAGCCCACACTTGAAGCACTTCACATCTTGCAGGTTACACACGCCCGCATGTTTCCTTCCACATTTATTGCATTCCGGGAGTGGGGCTCGGGGTGGGGTAGAGTACGATGATCCCTGAGGTCGGCCGCCCTGGCCCACACTCCAACTTTCAGCTCTCTTGGTTCCAAAGTTTCCGCTGGGCTGGGACACTGTTCCTCGCTTAAACTTGCTCGGAGCGCTCCCTCCCGCAGAGTTTCCCTTTCGACTGTCAAACTTCCTCTTCTTTCCTTCCCTCTCCTTCTGCATCTGTTCACTTCCAACCTCAACAATCGATGCTTTCTGTACCAGGGTGGCATAGTCTGTCAGCTCAAGAACTGCCACACGATTCTGAATCCATTGGTTTTGCCCCAATTGAAACCTTCGGGCCCTCTTCACCTCAGAGTTCACATATTCCGGCACAAACCTTGACAGCTCAGTAAATCTTGCCTCATACTCGGCCACCGTCATGTTACCTTGCTTGAGTTCCAAAAATTTCAGCTCCATTTGTGTTTCCATGAACCTAGGGAAATACTTTTCCAAGAACAACTCGCTAAACCTCTCCCAGGTCACCACACCTCTTCCCTCCAAATTCTTTTTAGCTTCCCACCGGTAGTTTGCCTCACCCTTCAGCAGATAGGTGGCGAAAACAGTTTTCTGCTCTTCAGCGACTCCTAGTATCTCAAAAGATTTTTCCATTTCTTTCAGCCAGGCTCTTGCCTCGACTGGGTCCGCAGTTCCCTTAAACTCCGGGGGTTTCAGGGATTTGAAATTCCGAAAGGCATTGGCATTCGCATTGTTGGGTGGTGGCTGAACCGGGGGACGGTCCAAGTTCTGCCTAAGTAGGTCCATGAATCGCTCCATAGGGTCTCTCCTTGGGTTTTCCACCTCCAGGGTATCATCTTCAGCTTCCTCTTCATCATACTCAGAGTTATCAAACAGGTTATAATCGCTACCTTCATCCTCGCTCAGGTTCTGATCCTCTCTCTCTCGGTTTTGGTGGCCTTCCGGGCCATGGTGGCTACCCTGGCCTTCAGAGCTGGCCAGGTGAGCTCGAGTGTTCATTCTTCTGGGTGGCATGATTCTGATAATAAGACAAAAATGGGTTAGGGTTTGCAGATTATTTGACCGTATTTAGAGAAGTCAGGAACGTATTGTTCCTCTTTATACAGGGTTAAAATTTCGAAACTCGCAGTGCCCTTATGATGGCGATAAACTGTAAAACCTTTTTAGGGAAAGTCGTTACGTGGTTCGAAAACATTTGTAGGAATTTCCAAAATTTCAAAACTTCGTAATCTGTAGAAATATTGTTAGAGTTTTAAATAAACTAAAAACGTTTTTTTTTTTGAAAGGTTTATTTTAGAAAAATTGTAGGAACACTTTGGAAAATGTAGAGAACAATTTGAAATCGCATATCGTAAATTTGAAACAGCATGGTTGTATTTGTGGCTTGTAGCAGTTGTATAATCACAGTTGTATATCAAAACAGTAGATCATGGCATCGGAAAGTAAAGCAGTTGAGACAATATCAAGGAAACTGAAACTAAATAAGTACGGTACAAGGGTGGTCACAAAGTTTGGACGTTAGAGCCAAATACATAGTTCCGATGTCAAAGTCTAGCAAAAGTGGAACAATTACAAGTACATAATCCGAATAGTCAGGGCTACACAAAAGTAGGGCTACATCCGTACATGCTATCCGAAGTCACATCTACATATATGTAGGTCAGTCTACTCATCCACTGGTCAGAAAGGACGCCACTGCACAAGTCAACTTCCCGCAAAATCGACATACTAATGTCATCTGAACCTAGGGGACTGAGCTATCAGTAACACATCACGGGGCCGCACCGCGACGGAGCAAGGCCCTCACCCGGGCAAATGCACGACGCACAACACGCCTAACATCCCTAGCCTGGATCACTCCGCCCCCGCGGATCCCTAATCTGAGAACCCTCTCGCGACTCCTCCTCTCAATCCTGTGGAGTCGAGCTCTAGTCCTCCTAGCAACAGTAGTCCTCATCTCAGCCTGGATCCTCAAGCGCGCCTCGCGCTCCTCCACTATCACCCTCCTCGCCTCGGTAAGTCTCGGGTCATGAACTGCACGACATAGGCGTGCTCAGCGCCCGACACCGGGGGTAGGTCCAGTGGTGGGGGTGGCATAACAGGGGCAGGAGCAGGAGCAGGGGTAGGGTCACGCTCCTCCTCGCTAGAAGTATCCTCCTCGGGATCATCATCATCAGAAGAAGTGAGGCTCAATGATTGTGGAGAGGGTGGGGGTGACACAACACGGACCTCACCGGATCGCACACTCTCCTCATCAGTGGCCACAGGGGAGGGGGCAACAGGCTCAGGCTCCATAAAGGGCTCCTCCTCGGGATCCTCATCATCAGTATCCCCTAATATCGTAATCCAGGGGCCCAGCTCAGGGTCAGCATCAGTATCCTCAACAGGGTCCTCAGTCTCTCTCAGTAGTGCCTCATCATGCTCCCTCTCATAGGCCTCAGGGTCTAGTATCTCCTCCATCTACACAAGGGAAATAAGCTAGGTTACTAACCAAAAAGAAGGGTTTAAGGAGTAGTTCCCTCACGGGCCTTAGAAGTCAGGGCTATATCCGATAACCCGACTGTGAACTCGATGAGAGCTCTAGGTATTAATGGGATTATTATTATTGTTATTATTATCAGTATCATTATGGTTGCTTCCCTAAGTTACTATCGTTTCTGAGAACTGTAACCTTCTCTCTGATACCATTTCTGTGACGCCCCAAGATCCGGGGTCGGAGATCTAGGCGCTCACGGTCCATTTTCCATTATTAACATACTTGTTCTTGCACATAATATAAATAAACAACCATTGACCCACAATAAACTCACACCACACACACACACGCACACACAGGTTAGAGTCTCAGAAACGTCATACATTTGATTAAGCAAAAGTAAAAGTTTTAGAGTTATTACAGACCGAATTAAATAGCATTTATGCTACCAGCAACACTTCGATATGAAGCGAAGTTGGCGGCTTGAAAGTTTGTTGCGGTACACTGCCTTGCACAGGTCATACTTATAAATAAAACGTACTAACAAAAGCTGCCAACCAATCCGGCTAATGGGGCCTACCGGTGGGATCTCAACTGCAGCCTGGGGTCTAGTCACCTGCTTTCGAACAGTCTGACATGTTCTTGCCATTTCTCTTAGCTGTTGTGTTTGTAAAATTTGAAAACAAGCAAGAGTGAGCAACTATAGCTCAGCAAGAATATAGGTATAAAATAAGCAATATAGCATTTCATATGTATAACAGTCATTAAACTCGTTGTATCAATCAGTTATAAAATCACTTGTCATTATTGGTAAATTTCAAAGGTGCACCAGTACGTGCCCTTGTTTTCAAAATAACCTTGCAGTTCTAGCTACTGCATAAAGTCAACATCTTTCTCATCAAAATAGGACACTATCGGCAACTGGCACATAGGCCTAAGATGCAGTGTCAAAGCATTTTTCCAATGTGGAGGAATGGGACTTAAAGAAAACATAAAACCTGACAGGGATTGACGATGATCAGTCGCCACATCCGAGTCCAATAATCCGCGGGTCTTCTCTACCGGTAAAAGGATAGAAACTACATCCGTAACTATCCCCGAGTGAAAACTACATCCGTAATCACCCTCGATGAAAACTACATCCGTAATCATCCTTCGGCAACACCTGGGCCGGAATAATAAGTGATGGACCGCCTGGCTCACGGCCGCTTACACATCCCGGGAATCGTTCGTCAACGGTTCCCACACCTGCCAGAGTCCCTTTTTCTTTTTCTTTTGAAAACTTGATTTTGATTGAAAACAGAGTAGTTGTGGTTCGACATCAGTCGACCGATAGTTCTTGAAATCATACGAGAAACAGGACCTGACCGGGGGTTTTCGAAAATGTTTTGAGTTCGAAAAAGTTCGAGTTTGAAAGTATTAAAAGGTATCTTGGATTAACTTTGTTTTTAAAATAGTGAACAATAATTATTAAATGATATTTTAAGATTTAATATTAATAATTAATAAAATAATTATTTAATAAAATAAACTTTTAATCCAAGATAGGGTTCCGAGTATTTACGAAGATATAATAATAGTTATTTGAATATACGATACCACCCGAATGACCCTTCGGGTTTTCGCAATATAGATACGATATAATAATATACCGCTCCCCGGTCAATAGTATATACGGACCGCTACGACCTCTATTGCTAGAGTCGTTGTCCGAAGAAAACATTTCAATCTAAGTTCAAGGGGTAAAAGCATACATGTACTTGTTCAATCTCAATTGCATCAATACTTCGATAAACATAGCATTTGATATAATTTGAAAACTACAAACACAACAGTGAAAATCCTTGTATAGGGATAAGTTTTTAAAAGTAAACTTGCCTTGGTTTGGTTGGGGTGGTCGAGCGTGCGAATTCGAACGATCTATACATAAACAATAATCGTTCGTTAGTACCTTAACAACTTCTTTCTAATTACGGGGTTTTAAGGGGATACGAAATTAACTTAACGACTTCGCCTTATGACTCCCTAGCCCCACTATAGGTCCATGACATCACTCGTTTACGCTCGTCACTTACTCGACTTAATTTAGTTACCACGTTCGAACCATAACCACTAACCCTAGAATAATGTTCCACTAATCGATTTTTTTCCATTGCGCGAATTTTACTCTATCATTTTTATAAAATCCAAAAATTCATATTTTAATCCAATTCCTTTTGGGTGGTCTTCACCACTGCATTACCTACGTTCTCAAATTTTTTCCATGATCCCAAATAATTTTTAAGGTGTTTAAACAAGGTTCACAAGGGGGTCACTTTATGCAGTCCATAGTCCAGAAACAAAATTCACTCCTCCGGCCATAACTAAAAATCAACACATCACCTAGCTATGAATCTTACATATCCAGAAACTACATTCAATTATCTTTCCAACAATATAAGGTAGGACATCAGGGGACATCATTTGGGTGTTCAAAATCGTGCTACAACACAGGTCAAAGTTCCTGGACAAAATCAGCAAGCTCAAATCACTTAGATCAACCATCTTTCATGCTTCCATAACATAAACACCACTTAAAACACTTAGATCATGACTCATAACACTCATGGAGATATATATGTTCACCATAGTCATAAAATTCACCATCTCAACATCAAAACCTAAGATCCATGTTATCCAATACATATACATCCAAGATAACCCCTAAAATGCATGGATCTACTACCATACTACATGAACAACACATAACCAAGGGTGGTTTGAGATTTCATACCTTCTTGAGCTCCTAGAGACTTTGAACAATCTTTATACAACTTAAAGACACCTTAGATGGCCTCCTACAACACTCACAATGCAAGATCTAAAGGAAGAACAAACTTGGTTACTATTCATCCAAACTTTAACAATTTATAACTTGGAATTGGATGGATGAAATGAAGTGAAATTGCTAGCATACCTTGCTTAGATGATGTAGATGACCTAGGAATTATGTTATGATTTATGAGTGATGAGAAGTGGGAGAAAGAAATTTCTTTCTTCCTCACTTTGTTCTTGGCCGAGAGCAACAAGCAAGGGGGGGGGGGGAGAGAGTTTGATTTCTTTTTTTTTTTTTGTGTTTGTGTTGGTTGTGTAATTGGTTGGGTGTTACATATAATTGTATGTACAAGCATGGTACACCTAGGTATGGCTATAGGTATGGCTCTTGTACTACATGTCTCCTCCTTTTTCAAAAAGCAAGTAACCAACTACTATTCATCTTCCAATGGCCAACTAGTTTGCTAGGTTTCTAACTACTTGGTTGCATGGGCTTGCATGCAATACTACTCCTTGTATTATTATTCTCCCACCAATGTTTATTATCTAATCTTTAATTCGTATCGTATCTTAATTAATCTCTCGTAATAATATTTTGTCGCGTAGAGATTTCCCCTATAATTCCTTAAGTACTAATTGTGTAAATTCCTCTAATGTCCATAATTCCTTATCATAATTCTTAATAAATCTTTTAACACTCTCATCATTCTCAAATCCCAAGTTTAATAAATCTCACTAACAATAAGACTCCTGCCTTCACAATCTCCCTTTTTATCTTACATAGTGAACACAACAACACAGTTTTTCAGACAGTCAATTCCATTAATCACAGGGATGACCAGAAAGGTTCCATATTGACATTGCCACAAGATATTAAATAAAATAAAAATATTACCAAAAATTAGGGTTCTTACACTATATAGGCTCTATAATTTTTGCACAGCAAGAAATTGCCTTCTATTACAATTAGAATTCAATTAAGGTACTAAAAACTGCCCAAAATACAATTAGAACTTGAAAAGGGCAAAACAGTAATTTCCTGCTCCCATCAGTCTGATTGTCGAGCTGTCTGCGCCCAACACACGTAACCTGCTCGTGCAAGACCTGTCCCATGTTGTAGAAAATCTCTCAAGCTTCGCGTGGGCAGTAAGATCGCTGAAAACGGACTTATAGAATTCCAGATATGGCCAAAACAGTGTAAACTGTGCAACCGTCCTGGAAAATCCGAATTTTAATCAATTTAATCTCCAAAAACGACAGAAGCATCCACCTTAATCGACATTCTTGCAAAACTACACACTACACATCAAAACTACAATAAACTTGAGTCCAGAACAATCAATTTAAGCCGATATGGAACGCTCCAAGTGGATATAAAATCCACTTATCAAACTCGTCTCTCGAGAAGAATTGACGTCGTCCAAGGCCTCTGATACAACCCGTTTGTATTGTCCTCGACCTCAACTCACAACCTAAATTGGGTTCGTGTAAGGATCATTAACAGGCTTCCTCGTGAATTTTAGGAACTCAACCTACGAACTGACATGAGTTCGTGTAATGGACGATAATGGGCCTCCTCGTAGGTTTTACGAACTCAATCTGCGATCTGGAATGAGTTCGTGTAAGGAACAATAATGGGCCTCCTCGTGGGCTTTACGAACTCAACCTGCGAACTGGAATGAGTTCGTGTAAGGAACAATAATGGGCCTCCTCGTGGGCTTTACGAACTCAACCTGCGAACTAGAATGAGTTCGTGTAAGGAACTATACGACTTGGTTTTACGTCATAGGTATTTATTTTATTTCGCTAATTACTTATATGAATTTCTCGATCCTTCTAGAATTCTCTTTTAAATTCTATAAGTTTCTACGAGCTTCTGGATCTTGGGCCTATGGGCCTTAACCGGCTTTAACCTGTTAACTCAACACTCAAATAGGCTAAATGACCGGTTGTGTTAAGTATAAAAGAGTGAGAAGTGAACTCATTTCTCACTTCACTCAAACATTTCACCAAAATTTCTCTCAAACCACCCTCTCTCAAGGCGATTTCCGACAAGAGATTCCCGGCAGAGCTCCTCCTATTGCGGTGGTTTCTGGGTTTACTTTGAAGACCATCATTGAAGCATTCATCTCAAGATCAACAATGGCAGACGACAGAGAAGCCAGGAGACTCAACAAAATGAGCGCATCATCGCGAGGTACCTCTTTCCCTCCTTTACGTTCAAAATATACTTCCTTGATTGACATGATTAATCAAAGAGGATATGAATATCCCTCTGTGTCAGCACTAGATTATTATAACCATCACTCTAAATTCTTTTATGCTGAGAAAATCAAAAAATTTAACAAACTCTTTAACGTTCGTTCTCCTTTAAAATTAGCCCCAGCTGAGCCTGGGGATCGCTCCTGTCATTGGAAACCCCATGCCCTTTGTATTTACAAGGATGTTATCATGGTTGGGCTTCATTTCCCTTTCCATAATTTTATTCCCACCTTGCTAGCGGATGTTCAAATAAATTCTTGTCAGCTAGTTCCAAATGCTTGGAGAGTCATTCTTTGCTTCATGGTTCTTTGTTTAAAGAACAATTTTCCATTATCCGTTCCTCTTTTTAGGAAGATTTTTCAATTTAAGAATAGTGCAATCAACTATCCTGGCTAGGTGTATATCAGTCTTCGTGCCACGATCCCAAACATCTATGACCCCTCCTCAATACCTGATAATAATCCTAAGTGGAAAGAGGAGTTCATGTATCTCACATGGGAAGGGGGTATTGGGGCACCCTCTTCCGTAGCTCCATTGGGAAGGTAATTGATAGAAATCCAGATGACATCGAGCTGGATGATGCAGAAAAAGCAGCATTCGCGACCCTTACTGCAGATAATGGGGAAACTCACTTCTTCACTCTTCTTGAGGAATATTCCCTCAAGTATGTGGGTCTTTCTTCTGTCACTGATAAGGGTAAATCCCATCATTCTTTTACTTAGCTTTTTCTTGATTCACATGTTATATTTTATTTGTCACTAACTTTGTCTTTGTCTTTTCAGCTATTAAAGCTATAAACGATCTTCAAGAGCACTTGTCTGGCGAAACTTCTCGCATGAAGAGGAAGCGTGCTGCGAAAGACCCTAGGGGCCAACCCACAGAGCTAGCCTTTTTGAGACCCCACGGGGCTGTTGATGCAGTTGAGGGAAGTGGGGCTGCTTCTTCGGCTAAAACTTCTGTGTTTCGGCCTGCTTGGGGTATTAGAAAGCAGGATTCAGTAGTGGGGGATACTAAACATTCGAGGGATTGGTCCTACCACTCGATCACCCCTCATGACTATCGCGACATTGTTGTCTCTCGTGACTTGGAGGGAGTTGAGTCAATGGGTACTCAAGCTCTTGCTACTGTAAGTATTTTACTTCTCTTTAAGTTTAAATGTGTTACTTTCCGTTCCTTAACACTTAAATTGTGCTTTCAGGGTAACACCTACTTCCAAGCTGCCATGCATCATTCCAAATCTTGGCGAGCTCAGGCCGGGACTCATAAGAAGGATTTTGATCATTCGAAGGTCCAAGTTGCAGGCTTTGAAGAGAAGTTGAAGGCAAAGGAGGAGGAGCTGGAGAAAGCCTATGGTAGCATTGCTGAGCTTCGCCAAGGCAAGGAGGATATCATTGATGATTACATGGACTCCGAGGACTTTCAAAAGCTTATGTCTAAGCATGATGACCTTGCCTATCCAGCCAACTACTTTAGTGGCTGGAAAGGGGCTCTAGATGCTGTTTTTGAGAGGCACCCTGGGTTGTTCCAGATTGGGGATTTCCCTTGCCCCGAGGCTCCTTTAGAGTTGGCCAAGCTGTTAGAGTCTCAGAGGATTTCTCCTATGGAAGAGAATGAGGAGGAAGGTGAAGAAGAAGATGAGGGGGGTGATGGTACTGATAGGATCTTGGATCCTGAGCACTCCCTGCTTCAGGCTGATGCCGAGGAGTCGACTACTGCCACCAGCATTGATAGGGATTCTCCAGTCAGGAGTACTGCCAAGGCTGCCAAAGCTGCTAAGGCTACTCCTAAGGCTCCTTGAGTTTATTTATTCTAGGCCCTGCGTGGCATATGTTTTTATGAGTTTATCATCTTTGTTTTGTAACTTATAACTTATAGCCTTCGGGCTTTTATTTATTCGTGCATTTCCTTTCTTACTTAATCATTTTGTCGTTTGTATTCGGCCTTTAACAGGCTTGCAATTTATTTATGCATTGATACATATCAGACATAAAATATAAGCAAGAGAAGTATTGGAAATCAAGCTGCATAATTCTGTAAAAGAATTCTGAAATAGGTTCAACCCTTACATAGATATTCTACTTTCTACTAGGAGTTAAAAACTCAAAAATGGTTTCGTCGACCTTATTTCTACTTCCCTACTAAATATGTGCTATGCCCTTCATAGAATAATCAAACGTAATAGACCTTGAGGTTCGAATGTTCGATGCATGCCAAGTGCGAGGCACCTCGTTCCCTTCCAGAGTTTCCAGCTTGTATGATCCACAACCTAATGTTCCTCTGACACGATACGGACCTTCCCAGTTTGGTGCTAGCTTTCCCTTCTGTCCAACTCCGGATGCTTCAATTTTTCTGAGTACTAAGTCCCCCTGACGGAAGAACCTTTCTTTCACCCTCAGGTTGTAGTAGAAAGAGGCCCTCTTCTGATGTTCAGCATTCCTAGCATGGGCTTCATCCCTTACCTCATCGATCAAATCAAGAGCTAACTTCATTCCTTCTTCATTAGAGTCAGGCTCAAAGGCCTCCACTCGAGGAGATGTATGCATGATTTCTACGGGGACAACAGCTTCAGCTCCGTAAGCTAACATGAATGGGGTTGCCCCAGTGGTTACTTTGCAAGTGGTTCGGTATGCCCAAAGTATGGGTAACAATTTATCCACCCAAGTATTTCGGGAACGTTCCACCCTTTTCTTGAGCCCATCAAGGATGATCCGATTGACAACCTCAGCTTGCCCATTAGTTTGAGGGTGGGCAACTGAATTGAACCGAAGCTCGATTCCGTTCTAATCACAATAATCCTTAAACTCTTTGTTGTTGAATTGTAACCCATTGCCCGTAACTAGGATCCGTGGTATTCTATACCTACACATGACGTTCTCCCAGAAGAACTGCATAACTTGCTTGGTTGTGATCTTAGCCAAAGATTTGGCCTCGATCCACTTCGTAAAGTAATCAATAGCTACAATCAGGAACTTTCTTTGAGCTATGGCCATTGGAAATGGTCCAAGTATATCCATCCTCCACATAGCAAAAGGAATGGGGGAGCTGACGGACGTCAACATCTAAGGTGGTTTCCTAACCACTGGTGCATGTTTCTAGCACCGATCACACTTTTTCACGTATTCCTTGGCATCAGCCATCATCTCAGGCCAATAAAATCCGAGTCTAACTATCTTGTGAGAAGTGTTGCCCACAAATTCCTTCATGGACTTCTTCTAGTGCTGACTTAGCTTCTTCGGGCCTTAGGCACTTCAGATACGGAATCACAAAGGATTTTTTATAGAGTATCCCTTCAATCAGAGCATACCTCAACGCCCTCACAGATAATCTTTGTGCCTCCATGGCATTAGTCGGGAGCCAACCGGTTTCGAGATGTGCTTTTATGGGATCTATCCAACATTCTCTTACCCTTATAGGTGCAACCAGCTTCGAATCGATAGTAGGGGCTCTCAGAACTTGGAAGTAGACACTACCAGAATAATTCTCTATCTCGGAGGAGGCAAACTTAGATAAGGCATCAGCCTTGATGTTTTCCTCCCACGGAATGTGCTCCAGGTAACATTCATCAAATTGAGTCATCACTGCCTTCACTAACCTCAAGTACTTGGCCATGGTTTCATCCTTTGCCTCAAACTCTCCATTGACTTGGGACACAACTAGCCTTGAATCTCCACAAACTTTTGGATTTTTGACCCTTAGCGCTCCTGCCAAACCAAGTCCAGCTACCAGAGCTTCATATTCTGCCTCATTATTGGTTGTTGGAAAGTCAAATTTCAGGGCGTATTCAATCGTGAATCCATCGGGACTTTGTAGGACAAGACCTGCACCACTTATTTTTGTTTTTGATGCTCCATAAAAATAGAGCATCCAGAATTCCTTCTCTTCAATCACGGGTTCCTTGTCTTCCTTATTGCCTTCCTGATCGAGGTATCTCCTGCCCCCCAACTTCTTGGTTGTCAATGGTGCATTCAACTACGAAGTCAGCAAATGCCTGAGCTTTTATGGCCGTCCTCGGCTTGTACTTGATATCGAATTCTCCCAACTCAATTTCCCACTTAATAAGCCTACCACTGGCTTTAGGGCTATGTAAAATGTTCCTCAATGGCTGTCCTGTAAGGACTTCAATCTTGTGTGCCTAAAAGTAGGGTCGTAGCTTCCTTGAGGCAGTTACCAATGTTAAGGCAAACTTTTCAATGGTAGAATAGTTCAACTTGGCTCCATGTAGAACTTTTCTCACATAGTATATGGGTTTTTGAATCTTGTCTTCCTCCTTCACTAGCACCGCGCTCACAGCTTGACCCGAAATAGCTAAGTAAAGATAGAGGATTTCTCCCATACTTGGTTTGGACAACAACGGGGCTTCAGCCATATACTTCTTCACTTGATCAAAGACCTCTTGGCTTTCTTTTATCCATTCGAAGTTTTTCACTTTTTTTAGTGTTTTGAAGAACGACAGACACTTGTCTCCGGATTTGGAGACGAACCTCCCCAATGCAGCAATTCTTCCAGTCAGTTTCTGTACGTCCCTTATGGAACGAGGTGGTTCCATATCTAGAATAGCCTTGATCTTGTCGGGGTTAGATTCAATTCCTTGTTTCGAGACCATAAGACCCAAGAACTTCCCTGACCCGACACCAAAAGCACATTTGGCTGGGTTCAACATCATCTTGTGGTGTCTCAACACTTCAAATGCCTTGCGTAGGCTTTTCACCAGCATATCATCTACATAAACTTCCATAGTTTTTCCAATGAGATGAGAGAAAATCTTGTTTACCAACCTCTGATTGGTAGCTCTTGCGTTTTTCAATCCAAAGGCCATGACTAGGTAGCAATACACACCAAAGCCAGTGATGAATGATACCTTAGGAATATCGTCCTTATGCATCTTGATTTGGTTGTAATCGCTAAAACCATCCATGAAGCTTAGCATCTCGTGCCCAGTTGTGGCATCTATCAACATATCAATCCTTGGTAAGGGAAAATAGTCCTTTGGGCATGCGTCGTTCAAATCAGTGAAGTCTATACACATCCTCCACTTTCCATTGGCTTTTTTGACCATTACGGGATTGGCCAACCATTCCGGGAACTGGATTTCTGTTAGAAATGATTGATGAGAACAATGTTTGGAAGCTATAGTGACAAAACAGAGTTTAGCTGGAAGTAGTCAGAGTTTAGTTAAACACTGACTGGAAGCGCAACAGAGATTGTTAAACTCTGTAGCGGTATTGTCTGAAGAGTCAACAGTGTTTGAAGATTGATACAAGATAAATTTGGAAGCAATATCTTTGAAGATTGGAAAGTTGTCAAAGAGATTGAGTTGACTTGGAAGACTAGAGCAATCGTGATTGATATCAATTGTATAGCTTAATTATAGGAGAATCAATTACTGATTGTACAAAGCTATATGTTTTATAAATACAGTTAGGTTAACCCTAGAAGGGTATCGAACATTGAGAAATTCATTGATTGTAACCTAAGCAGCTCTCTGTGATATTTTACATCACTGAGAGAGGAATTGTTAATTCCAAACAGTTTTTAAGTATTAAACAGTGTGTTCTTGTTAAGTTACTCATACAGTATTTGATTACCTATTGTGTATTCGACCTAACAAGTGGTATCAGAGCCAATCTGTTACTTTATTACAGTTAAAGATCCAAACACAATAGTAATCAATGGCAGAGATACCTCCACCATCTGAGAAAGCTCCTACTACTGTTAGTAGGTATGAAACAATTAGGGTTCCTATACTTAGGCCATTAGAGTATGCAATTTGGAAGGTAAAGATGACCATGTTTCTGGAGGCTACAGATCCAGAATATCTTGATAGAATATATGAAGGTCCTCACAAACCTACAAAGTTATCTGCTGCTGCTGCTGGTGAGGAATCAAAGGTCATTCCAAAAGAAAAGAAAGATCTAACTGCTGAGGATCTTTCATCTATTGCAAAGGATGCAAAAGTAAGACATTTACTTCACAGTGCTTTAGACAATGTTATGTCTAATAAAGTGATTAATTGCACAACTGCAAAGGAAATATGGGATGCACTTGAGGTTAGGTGTCAAGGAACTCCTGCAATCAAGAAAAACAGAAGAAACATACTCACTCAGGAGTATGAGCATTTTGAGGCAAAGTCTGAAGAAACCATGACAGAAACATTTGACAGATTCTGTAAATTGCTCAATGATTTGTCATTGGTTAACAAAGAGTATGATTTAGAAGACTCAAATCTCAAGTTTCTTCTTTCTCTACCTGAAAAGTGGGATGTGAAAACAACCACCATAAGAGATAACTATGAACTTGGTGAAACAGAGATTGATGAAATTTATGGACTGCTCAAAACCCATGAATTGGAATTGGAGCAGAGAAACAAAAGATCAAGTAGAAAGTCAAAGTCTGTTGCTCTTAAGGTTGAGGAGAAACCATCAAAGAAGGAAGCATCAAGAAGAAAGGCAAAAGGAAAAGCTTTAGTCATACACTCAGAAAGTGAGTCATCAAACACTGATGTTGACTCAAACACAGATGGAACATCTGATTCTGAAGATGATGAAGAGATGATGCAAATGGCTGCATTGATGGTAAAGACCTACAAGAAGATGGGATTCAAGAACTTCAAGAAGGGAAAGAGATTCTCCAAGGACTACTCTAAGTCTGACAAGAAGAATTTCAAGAAATCTGAGGGAAAGGACTTCAAATCTAGTAAGAAAGATAAGTCTGAGATTCAATGCTACAAGTGTAAGGAGATGGGTCACTATGCTCCTGAGTGCAAGAAGGGTAAAACTGAAAAGGCACTCTACACCAAAGGCAGAGATTGGGCAGACACTTCAGATTCAGATGAGGAAGTGAACTATGCACTCATGGCTACTACTCAGAATGAAGATGATGATCTAAAGGTACCCCCAACTACCTATGCTTATAATACTGATAATATAACTGAATTGAGAATTTATCTTAAAGCATTACATATCAGTTATAGGGATCAGACTTTAGAAAATGAGAGGATAAAAAATGAGTGCTCTCAACTCAAAGATAGAAATAAACTTGTTGAGGAACAGCTAGAGAACATGAATAAAGTTCAGAAAGAGAGAGATGATGCAGTGTTTATTGAACAGGAGTTGCTAGGTAAGTATAAGCAACTAGAATCTGAATTGGAGGATGCTAAACACATTATTAAAACTTGGACACACTCTGGTAAAGACACTCAAGAAGTGTTTCAGTCAGATACAGTAGGTCTAGGTTACTCTGAAGGAGATGAACTTAGATTTGAAAATTTGGTAAAAGTTAGACCACATCGATCATCTGAAGGTAATGTTATGGGAACAGGTGGACCTAAGACTGAAGCTGAGAAAAAGGCTGTTAAAGAATCATATGCTAAGACTTTTGTTAAAGAGGCTAACATTCGTTTAATGACAGATAAACAACTCAAGCATAAGCTTAAAGAGATAAAATCTGTCAACAAACAGAGAATGCCTAAGAAAAACAAAAATGGAAAGGTAGGCATAACATCAAGAATTAAGCCAATGCTTGCTTCATTAGCTCCTAGAAAAACATGCTTTAATTGTGGTAGCACTAATCATCTTGCTAGTTTTTGCAGTAAGAATAAGAACATTAATTCTTTGCCCTCTAAAACTGCAGTAAAAAATGATTATGTGAGAACTAGACCACAGACTTTATGTAAACACTGTGGAAGTACATGGCATTCTATTTACACTTGCAGAGATTATCATGCTATTTACTATAACTACTATGAACCCAAGCCAAATTTGAAATGGGTTAAAGTAAACTCTGCAAATGTAAACACTGAAAAAGTTAGCTTAAACTCTGATAATGTGAATTCCGCTGCAAAAGCTAACAGAATCAAGAAAGCCAAAGGATCCAAGCAAGTCTGGATCCTTAAAACTAATAATCAGTGATTGTTTGTGATTGCAGGGCAACAGGGTTAGTACCCTAGTCGTGGATAGTGGATGTTCAAGACACATGACAGGAAATAAAGCCCTGCTATCAGAGTATGAGGAGAAGGCTGGCCCAAAAGTTTCCTATGGAGATGGCAACATAGGACATACTCTGGGATATGGCAATATTAATCTTGGGAGTGTCATCATCACTAATGTAGCTCTGGTTCCAGGACTCAAGCATGATCTTCTATCTGTGAGTCAAATCTGTCACAGAGGATATCATGTAGATTTTCAGCCTGAATATTGTCAAGTGATCAGTAAATCTACAGGGAAAGTTGCTCTAGTTGGAAACAGACACAATAACATCTATGAAATTAAATTGTCAACAAACACTGATGGCAAAGCAGTGTGTCTGTCAACAAGAATGTCCAGTGAAGAGAGTTGGAAGTGGCACAAGAAACTCTCTCATTTAAATCTGAACAACATCAATGAGCTAATAAAGAATGATCTTGTAAGAGGTCTACCAAGGTCTTTGTTGAATGTAGAAGGCCTGTGTGATTCTTATCAAAACGCCAAACAGAGAAAAGCCTCCTTCAAAAGCAAATCTGAGTCTTCAATTGTTGATCTTTATCATCTCCTACATGTTGATCTTTTTGGACCAGTGAATGTCATGTCTCTTGGAAAGAAGAAATATGCTCTAGTCATTGTTGATGAATATACCAGATACACATGGGTATATTTTCTTGCAAAGAAGGATGAAACTGCATTAACACTGACAGAACATATATTACAACTGGACAAAGGGTCAGAAAATCAAGTGAAGATAATCAGAAGTGACAATGGAACTGAATTCAGGAATTCATCAATGGAAGAATTTTGCAAGAGTAAAGGAATCAAACAAGAGTTTTCTGCACCTGGCACTCCACAACAAAATGGTTTAGTGGAGAGGAAGAACAGAACCTTGATAGAAGCTGCTAGAACCATGTTAGATGAAGCAAAGCTGCCAACATATTTCTGGGCAGAAGCAGTTCAAACTGCTTGTTTTACTCAAAATGCAACACTGATCAACAAGCATGGTAAAACACCATATGAAATGGTGAAGAAGAAAAAGCCAAATCTAAAATATTTTCATATTTTTGGATGCAAGTGCTTTGTGTTGAAGACTCATCCTGAACAGTTGACCAAATTTGACCTAAAGGCAGATGAAGGAATTTTTGTTGGCTATCCACTGTCAACTAAGGCATTCAGAGTTTATAATCTGAGAACTAGAGTGATCATGGAATCAATTCATGTGTCATTTGATGACAAGAAAATAACTGGACTTGAAGATGTCAATGAACATGATCTACTCCACTTTCAAAATGAAGATTTATTCTCTGAAAAAGTAAACTCTGATCAGACTGATCTGACAAACTCTGTTGATCTAAACTCTGAACCTCTACTGGTAAATACTGAAGAAACTCTTCAATCAGAAATAAGGGAAGAACCAGTTGAGGGGGAGCATAAAGAATCACATCAAAGTGATAATTCAAACACTGATAGTGACTCAGTTGATAATTCTGAATCAAACTCTGTTGATTCAAACTCTGTTGATAATTCTGAGCAGTCACATTCAGGGGGAGCATCAGAAAATGAAGAGAGGCACCAAGAAAATCAGGAGATCATGGATCAAGGGGGAGGATCACATGATGACAGAAGCAATTTGCCTTCTGCAAGAAAATGGACTAAGTCACACACACCTGATTTAATTATTGGTGATCCAGATGCAAAAGTAAGGACAAGAAGTGCAACAACAAATGAATGTCTGTTTCATGCATTCTTGTCACAATCTGAGCCAAAGAAAGTAGAAGAAGCTCTTAAAGATGCTGACTGGATAACAGCAATGCAAGAAGAGCTAAATGAATTTGAAAGAAATGAAGTGTGGACCCTTGTACCAAGGCCTAAGAACAGATCCATTGTTGGTACTAAATGGGTTTTCAGAAATAAAACTGACAGTGAGGGTGTTATCACAAGAAACAAAGCAAGACTGGTTGTAAAAGGCTATTCACAACAGGAAGGAATAGACTATGATGAAACATTTGCTCCAGTTGCTAGATTGGAGGCAATCAGAATCTTTCTAGCATATGCCTCTCATAAGAAATTCAAAGTGTTTCAGATGGATGTAAAAAGTGCATTTTTAAATGGAAAACTTGAAGAAGAAGTGTTTGTGGAACAACCACCAGGTTTTGTAGATCCAAAATATCCAGACTATGTCTACAGGTTAGACAAGGCACTCTATGGACTTAAGCAGGCACCAAGGGCATGGTATGAAACTCTTGCCAAATTTTTACTAGAAAGTGGGTTTCACAGAGGTACAATTGACAAAACTCTGTTTTACTTTCAATCTGGTAGTGACTTGCTCTTAGTTCAGATATATGTAGATGACATTATTTTTGGATCTACTAATGATAAACTCTGTAAGAAGTTTGCCAAACTCATGCAGTCAAGATATCAAATGAGTATGATGGGAGAGCTTAGTTATTTTCTAGGCCTACAGGTGAAGCAAACAGATGATGGAATTTTTATAAATCAAGCAAAATATACCAGAAATCTTCTCAAGAAATTTGGCATGCTTGACTGTTCATCTGCAACAACTCCCATGGCAACTGCAACAAAATTGGACAAAGATGCAGGGTCATCAGTAGATATGACAAGTTACAGAGGAATGATTGGTTCTCTACTCTATTTAACAGCTAGTAGACCTGATATCATGTATGCCACTTGTTTGTGTGCAAGGTTCCAGGCAGATCCAAGAGAACCACATTTAACAGCAGTAAAGAGGATTTTTAAGTATCTCAAGGGCACTATAACTTTGGGGCTGTGGTATCCAAGAGAATCAGAGTTTAAACTACTTGGTTATTCAGATGCAGACTTTGCAGGCTGTAAGATAGACAGAAAAAGCACCAGTGGAAGTTGTCAATTTCTGGGAGACAGAATTGTTTCCTGGTACAGCAAGAAACAGAAGTCAATATCTACATCTACAGCTGAAGCAGAGTATATTGCTGCTGGTAGCTGCTGTGCACAGATTTTATGGATGAAGAATCAACTGCTGGATTATGGATTGAGGTATACCAAGATACCTATTTACTGTGATAATCAAAGTGCTATTGCAATGACAGGTAATCCAGTACAACATTCAATGACAAAGCACATCAGCATAAGGTATCACTTCATCAGAGAGCATGTAGAGGAAGGCAACATTGAGCTTCACTTTGTGTCTACAGAACAACAACTTGCAGATATCTTCACCAAGCCATTGAGTGAAGCTACATTTACAAGACTGGTCAATGAACTAGGAATGGTCTCTAGTTTTGACTAGTGATGTTGGTTAGACTCAAAAACTTATTGCTCATGTTATGCAAATTGTTAAGTGCTATGTGAACCTTAATATTAAACTCTGTTATGCATGCTCATGTTTAAACCTTGTTAAACTCTGTCAGCATGTCTGTCTGTTAAACACTGTTAACATGTTGGATACACTCAGTGAATTCAGAATTGATTATTGACTGAATGAAAACACCAATGAAGAAAAATGTATGAAGCATGATTCTCAGTAATTAAATCATGATTATTTCTGAGTCACTGTAATCTAATCAGATTTTGTGCAGTAAATCAACACAGCATGATACTGTTTCATATTTATAGCATCTCTTAGTTTATTCAGTCCTAAACTCTGAGCTTATGAATATTGTGTGCATTGCCTCTCATAAATAATTTTGGTTATTGATGAACTCTAAACTCTGATTAGTGACATTCTGTTCCCAAAGGTATGGTTCCTGATGATTCCTTGTTTGTACTTGTGAAAACAATAAAACTTGAGATGTGTCATTGATTAGTTTGGTGAGTTCAGATTCATGTCTACACCCTGTGAGAGTTTGAGCCAAATCAGTGATTGATACATTTTCTATCAATCAGTATTTATTGTTGTGTGATGTTCATCAGAAAGTATGTTTCTCTAGAACTTGTATTAAACCACTTTGAGATTACATGATATGTGTGTGCATGAAAATGATAAAGGCAATAGGATTTACCATTCCTTCAAACACTGTTCAAAATTCTTTTGAACACTGTTCAAACACTGTATAAACACTGTTAATAAATACCACCCTTAGTAAACCCCTTTGAACCTAATTAACTGCTCATTTTTCTTATACTCTGAAGTATTAAGAGCAGTTATATTCTTTTAAAAAAAAAATCAAGCAGATGAGTGTTTCTCAAGAAAAGAAAAGTTTTTCAGTATATATGTTAAAAAAAATATATATATATAAAAAAAAGGGCATATATACTGACTTTGTACAAATATGTACTAACAGTGTGACTGAACACTTTGGTCTATTAAAATGTTCAGCTTGATATTCACTCATGAATAAAACATCTCTTTTCATCTGTTTGATCTTACCTCATTACAACCCTGAATAAAGTCCTTTTGATTTGTGCATACATGTATTCAAAGTAGTGTAGATTTGGTGGGCATTCAAGCATATGGTAGAATCTGCTTTTCCTGATTGAATGTGAGTGTAAACACTTCACCTAACACACTTGTGTGCTTTGAGAGTTTGTGAGTTTATCAAGTTCATGACTGTTATTCACTGAATGATGCTCTGATTTCTATCTCTTGATCTTTTTGTCTTCAAAGACTGTGTGCTTACTTGGATAATCATGGACATCAATGGGAATAGAAGTTTTCAGATTTCTGTATAACAGTCACTACAGAGTTTAGCATTCATCAAACAATCAGTGTTTACTATGAGAGTTTGTGCATTCAGTGTTTATTGATTTTTTTTTTGTTATGGATTTTATGAAATATTAGATGCTCTAAAAATTGATTTTAGTAAACTCTGCTTCACACACACTCATATTCACAACTGTGCAATTTTTGAAAGGGTTGTTAGTGATAAAGTTGGAAAATTGATAAACACTGTTGAGTTGTGTTAAGTACTCTAAGGTCAAGTTTCATTGAGATGATTTGACTATTTTGGAGTAATTGGGGTAGTTGACAACTGTTAATTAGTGTAAATATGTCAAAGTGTCGTGATTATAGGAATGACAGCGGTAATTATTAAGTGATCCATTGGTTGTTTGACACGTGTCCCATGATAGTGTCCCACTTACACATTACTCTACAATCAGTTGCGCGCTTTCATTAAATAAACGATTGAGTTTTGGTTTTACTCTAATCGTTTTTGTTCTCTCACTTCACATCGATTAATATTCACCCATTCACAGTTACTTGCATACTCAATCACTTTCAAAATTCTTATTCACTCTTTTTCACATTTTGGTAAACACTTACCATACATCTTTTCTCTGAATATCTTCGTATCATCTCTTACTAATGGCAACCAAAGCGTTTGATGCAGCAGGGTTAACTTTTCTTCCTAGCAACTATGCAGCACCACTGGAGAATGCAAATGCTCCAGAGGCGTTTCATTTGTTTCAAAATTTCTTGAAAGACTCTGAAATAGGGAAGGCGTTAACTGCACCACCAATACTCTCTGTTTCACAAATTGCTACTTTCTGGACAAACTCTGTGTATGATGATGGAGAAGAGTCTGGCACTCCAACAATCACTTTCACTCATGCTGAATCAGAGTATATCATTACTCCAAATACGGTTAGGGATGCTCTGGATTTTGAGACTCACACTTCTTACAGTGTTGTTGGTCATGATCGCTTGAGGACAATGTTGCAGCAAATTGGATGTGCAGGCAACTTGAATAAGCTAGGGTCTCTGAGAAGGCCGCTTTTGAGAAAGGAATGGAGCTTCTTTTTCGATTGCATTACAAGAGCTTTTGGAAAGAAGACAACAAATTGGGATGCACTTCCTCTTGACACTCTCCAAATTGGTCATGCTCTACTATATGGAGGTAATTTCGATTTTGGTAGACTAGTGCTAATGAATTTGGGAGAACGTTTGTCTGAGCCTACTTCTGTTTATTTTGCTCGTTTTTGTCAAATGTTATTCACTGCTTGTGTGCCTAATCTTACAATTGATGAAGCTGATGTCATTCAGCCTTTTCAAGTTGCTAAAAGGATGTTTTCTGATTTGACAAATAAAGATCTCACTAAACAGCAAATACCTGATATGTTTATGCCATTAGCCTTACAAAACTATGTTAATCAACCTCAAGTTTCTCAATCACCACAACACATGCCTGAACCATTAGACACTATACATTCTGAACCAACACCCACAACACCCACAACCACTGTGTTAGGTCCAAATGTGTTGTAGAGGGGGGGTGAATACAACTTTTCGAATATGAGTAGCAATAAATACGATGCAATAAATGAACACACAGATTCAAGGAATATATTTCTTTATATATAACTTGAAAAGGTTGCTACAACATTCATTACAAAGTATAACAGAAGTTCAGAGAGAAGTGAATGATTCTAAGCTCTGTGAATATACTCTCTCTCTTTTTCTTGTGTTTTTCTCAATATTGCTCACTAACTAAAACATTACACAAGTGCTTCTATTTATACTACATGTAATCTATGTCCTGTAGTCTTCAAAGACTAAGATGTACGTGGCCCAATGATGTCCACATAAATCTTGCCTTATCTTGAAAGCTTGGAAATCTGCCAATCAGAAGATGCCATGTGTCATGTTGAAGCTGCACTCTAAGTAGAACTTCTACTTGAGAATTTCTACTTAGCCATCTCGAAATTTCTAAGTCGAACTTCTACTTAGAAATATTCTACTTGGCCATCCAGAACATTTAGTACTTAGAAAATATTCTGGTCTTCAACTTGAAACTTCAATGCACATCTTGAGCTTGTGATATCTTCATGTCTTCTTTATTCTTCAGCAAGCTCTTGAACATGGATCTTTATTACTGACATAAACTTGCTATCAATGTCCTGACACTTGATGCACTGGTCTGGTTCATAAGTGACTAGTCTTGATAGTGTTTCTGCTTCTTGAATAAATTACCATATTCACTTAGTAACTTGGCTTTCCAATATTTGCTTTCCTTCTTGTTCACTTGAAATCAATTGGTCTTGTTGATACTGATAGTTATGATCTTGATTCTCGATTTCTCAAATCACTGAGGCCTGAACAACTTTGACTTGAACTTCTCTCAATGATTTCTTCTTGGCTTGATCATAGTTAACATGTTCAATTGTATCAATTACCTTGTCTTCATTTAGTGTTGATTTCTTGTGACTTCTTGTTCTTGATTGTCTTCTGGTTAAGTATCTTTTCTTTTAATTGAGTTACATTAGTTATAGTGTTACAAGTTTATACACTCTGCCTTTCAATCTCCCCCAATTTGATTGTCTAACAATGACATTCAAATTAATGAAGGATAACTCAACTAAACAAGAGACAAGAAAAGATAATTAACATTACAGTCTTGAAAAATATACAATTGAAAAGTATTTGAAAACAATACAAAGAACTTAAACTAGAAACAGAATTCGAACCTCGAATTAAAGATCATTTGAATGATTCCTATCACCTGGATTATTTCATATCTTTTAGTCAAACTTATATCACCTTATTGGATTCACTCTAAGGTGAATTTTCCTCAAGTGAGTTAAAGCAACCGAAAGACATGAAGTTTTTCCAACTTCAAGTTCACACCACTCTGACCTTTAACCCTAATTCCGTTTCCTTTTCCTAGCTTCAGCAGCTTGGTCTTTTTCTTCTTTCTGCCTTCTGCGCTTCTCCTCCTGCTGCTTTTTTTTCTTATATACTGGATCATGAAGCTGCGTCCACCTAGCATTCAACAAACTTACTGCTTCCATTTCTAGAGGGTTCCTGGGTTCTGGGTAAGGATGTTTGAAAAACCTTCTGAGTTTGTCCACCTCCTGAGTAGTTCTGATCTTTGGAATGTCCTCAAATTTCTTCATTACAAGCTGAGGTTTCCAATGAGATTTATCAGCTTTAAACTGACAGTAGATCATTTTGGGATAGCCCTTGACACGGTTAGTATTGTGGACACTAGCCGCATCTTGCTCCAATCGCTTCTTTTCCACTACTACATCAGACAGGTAACTCACGAGTCTCTGCTTTTCTGTCACATACTTAACTTCCACATCTTCCCATTTGAACACATATAACACTTTCTCCAGAAATGCAGCATCTTGAGTCTGCAGCAGCCATTGTCTACTCATATGCAAGAATGTTTGATTCTGGTCTGCATCTATGAATACTAAGGCATCAGCTGTATTATCAACAAAAGAGTGTATCCAGTATACACTGTCTCTTCCTGGAACACCAACTGCCTCCCTTATCTCTCCTTGTTCCAGTTCTCCAGTAGGAAGATTCAGAGCTTCATCTACATTCTTCATAGCTTGAAGAATATTCCATTTCTTCTCTATTAGCTCTGGTTCAATCTTCACATTATCAAGAGGGTTTGGAGCAATGACATCACACTTCCACACCTCATTGCTCTTCTTGAATATGGCACTTTCAATGATCTTCACTGATTTATCTTTAAGCTCAGAAGCGAATCCCTTACCCATCATTTGTCTACAGACGGCTTTAAGAGATTCCACTGAAAGTTCCATTAAGTCCTTTTCCTCCAAGCTCACCCTCTTCAATTTACTGTCAACCACCATCCGGACAACATTTGGATATGCTGAGAATTCTGGACCCTTGTCCTCTGCTAGCTGCATTAACTGATCCCTATACAGAATGCTTAGATTCTCAGAATGAGAGTATTGAATTTTTGTTGCTAGCAAGAACAACTCTGATGTAGATCTTCTCGTCATGAATTGGTCATCCACATACATGAAAGACATTGGGACTCCTTCTGTCAAAGACAAGATAACCTGCCACTCCTTTTGCGTTGCATTGTATCCAACCCTGACTTTAGAAATTAATCTCTTTAAAGCACTCATGTAGTCAGGAGCCATTGGATTCTGCAAATTTAGGTTGTAGAACAGATCATCTGCCTCCTTGTTATGAACTCCTTTCGCACAGGGTCCCATCAATATCTTCCTTGCGTCATCCCACTTCTGCCCTAACCTTCTATTGTCCAGATCAATCTGAGGATCAGCTAGCCTTGCAAGCTCATAATCGTACTGTTTCCCTTGTAGCTCCGCTTTCTTTTCCTGAAACGCAGCACGATCTTGCATTGCCTTCATTTTAAAGAACTCAGCTTGTTCCAAGGCTAACCGTTGAGATTTAAGGGTTTCCTCATCAACAGTAATTTCTTCAGGCCTTCCGACAGACATCCCAGCACCTCCACCTTGATCTTTCAATGATCTCTTTATAGCATGTTTCAAAGGTGCGTCTTCCATATCGGAATCTGAGTCAAGTACCACCTGTACTTTTTCTTGATAACTCAGGTCAACGAATGGCTCATCTTGCTCAATCGCTATGGCCTTACCCTTTTTCCTTCTCAGAGCCTCTTCATCAATAGACGGCTCAATTTCTATTTCTTTTACAAGATCAGCTTGTTCTGGAATTTCTTCGATTTGAACTCCCTGCTGTCTCGTCTCGTTTATACTCTCCCCCTTAGGTGAGTTATCCTGAACTCCACCCTGGTCTCCAGATCCACCAGCTACGTAAGAATTTTCAAAACCAGAACCATAGGGTCCTGCTCCACTAGCACCACCTGTACCAGCATCGGGGGGAGGTTGTTGCGGTGCGAAACACTCTGGGGGCACAAAACTTCTGATTGCGAACATAACTCTACTGATCTCCACAGCCAGAGTATCCATTGTAAGCTCCATTGCTCCCATCCTGTCATTCAGAGTGTTTCCCAAGACACCAGCAGCATGGCCCAAGTCATTTACCTTGTTTGTCAAATCATTAAACGCTGTAGCTTGACTTGCCATTCGTGCTGCGTAGTCGTCAAGAGCCCTTTGATTGTTTCCAACGTTCATCCCTAACTGCCCCATCGTCTGCCCAAACTGCTTCATTTGATTTTCCATAGAAGACATACGTGTATCAAGATTTTCAATATTAAGGGACGGTGTTTGGTTTAGGTGACCTCGCTCTAATACTCGTTCTGTTGGTATTTGGCGCTCGGTTTCGGGCCTTAAAAATGAAGGTCCCTCTCTCCCTAACCTCTCACACACACTCCCTGTCTCACGCTCGTGTATGTCTTCAATAAATGATCCAAAATATGAAGCAGTACCTGCAGAAACTGGATAAGCAATATAATTTGCAGTTATGGGATCAATTGCTGTTTGTTCCTGAGTTGGAATCTCAGGCTGAGAGGCTACAAAGTGTTCTTGTACGACATCAGAACCGATCCTCTTTGTAGCATCAGTACGTACCGGTGAAGGTACGGCTGAAGCTTTTAAAGCTTCATGTCCTCTTGAAGCAACAGTATCTTCAAGAGGTACATAATCGTCATCAAAATCCCTATGTGCAGATTGTTCAAGGGGTGAACCACTCTCGTGAGGTGGAGTGGTTGCGTGTGACACGCTAGGGTTTGACTGAGGTTTAGAAGTAGCAGCATGAGAAATTTTGGCTTTCTTTCGAGTAAGAGGCTGCTCTTCGGGGTCACTCTCCTCATCATTTCCTACATCTATATGTGCTGGCTGTTTGGATTCCGGTGACATGGGTGACAAAGAATTAGAAATATAGCTCTCACCCTGGGATAGATCCTGCGGGCTAGCAGTCTCTTGGGTCTGGGAATCAGAAACATAGGAAGAGGAATGAGTAGAATGTAGAGAGAGATTACCTGATTCATTACCTTGTTCGTCACCGCTTTGCTCATCAGGAATCTCTTCAAATGCCTCAGCATGAGCAGACCGATTCTGAGCATGTGATGAAACTTGCGAGAATTCCATCAAAGTGGTAACTCCCTCATCATATGTAAGCCACTGTTGTAAGGTATCAGGAATAGACATCGGTTTTCCATGATGTTTATTCTGATTATCAATTGTTGAAAGTGACTTAGTGCCCATCCCTAGTGGTGCAGATGTTTGACTTCTGGCAAAACTCTGTCTAACTGCAAGAGCATCCTTCGGTATTAAATGATTAATCAGCATCTGTAAGAACCGAGGAAACCAGCAGACAACATCTGTTGTGTTGAGGTCTCTGCTTGCAGGAGATCCCATCACAGCCACTATCTCAGAGAGAACTATTCGTCCATAATTTATATTCAGCTCTCTTGCTAGGGCAATTCCAAGGTTTTGCATGGGAATGGAAATTTGATGGAAATCGCTTTCTCGTGCCCGAAAACATCTTGTGATGGCCTCGAAAAAGTAATTCCATTCCACATGAAAGAATTGTTTTTGGATGTTTCCAGTGATCCGGCCAGTCGGAGGATAACATCCTATTTCTTCAAAGAATTTGAGGCGTTCTGCAGCTGTAGGTTCTAGATCATAAGCATCTTTAATGGGGAATCCCAGAACCTTGTTGACAATTTGTTCAGTCACCTCATATTCCTGACCCGCTAAGGTAAACCTGAAACCAAAGGGGGTTGATTTGCTCCCAAAAGA
The DNA here is from genome assembly GCA_037693485.1 of Kitagawia praeruptora. Lineage (NCBI taxonomy): Eukaryota > Viridiplantae > Streptophyta > Magnoliopsida > Apiales > Apiaceae > Kitagawia > Kitagawia praeruptora. The sequence goes on from CM075349.1 coordinate 45,407,402, forward strand.
AACCGCACTAGTCCATAATTGCTGTAAAGCATCATGTACTAGTGTAGGTTTAGCAGTAAAAGCATCGCTAGCTTTGGAATACAAATTGAGAAATCGTATCCAAGACTTAAAGCGCGGGAGTTGATCACCAATTTCCGTAGAAATATTATAAAAATTGTTTTTGGCAAGTGAAAATTGGTGAGCCATTTTAATTAAAAGTTTTTCTTTTAAAAGATGTGAAAATTAATTTTAATTTCTGAAAAACAATTAATTTTATAATTAACTGTTATATCCCTTTTAATTTATCAAGAACAACAAAAGTCCCTTTTTGAAAAATTAAACTACGGGATCCAATTAACAGTTAATGGAAGGCAAATTTCAAACCAATGATTAAATCTCCACTAACAGTGAAATGCGTGTGTGTAAAATCGTGTATGAACAGATCTGTGAAATTTTGTGTGTATATACGTGTGTGTATATATCGATGAAGATGAACAGTTATACAAGACACAATCACAGAGATTAACGATGACACACAGATGATAGGAGTCTAAAATTGGGCATTAATTCGTTGTCCGTATGAGATTAGTCACAAAAATCACGAATCAGTGGTTGTAACTATGAAATCGCCTGTATTTATATGTGTGCGGCTGTAAAACTGAACTAGGTAAAAGTGAAAGAATAGATCGAGTTAGAGATGTATATATAGACATGAATGTGAAATGACAGAAATGTCCCTGTTAAAAAGTGTGAAAAACACCAAGTACATACAGGGAGAATCTAAGTCGAAGTCTTATCTCGAAGTCTATCTCGAAGTCTAAGTCGAAGTCTATCTCGAACATTTTAAGTCGAACTTCGAGATGGAGTTCGAGATAGATGTTAACTCGAAAAACTTACCATTAACTATTAAAGACCATGTAAACAGCACAAACCACCAACAGTACAAGGGAAACCTATCTCGAAATTTAAGTAGAAATTCGAGATAGACTTCGAGTTAGGAGTTAACTCGAAAAATCCCCTTAAAAACAACTGAGAGCTCTATCTCGAACATCAAGTCGAAATTCGAGTTGAGTTTCGAGATAGAGTCTAACTCGAAATTATTAACTAACTCGAAGTTATTCTCTCAGATCATTTAAAAAAATATTCCCTGTAAGATAGACATTATATGGAATATTTTGAATAAGGAAATAGGCACACTGGTAACTCAAATTCGAACCCTAAGTCGAATTTCGAGATAAATTTCGAGATAGAGGCTAACTCGAAATTTTTCCCAGACTTAGAATTTTCAAAACTTCACTCTGGAAGCTCAAAATCGAAATTCAACTAGAATTTCAAGATGAGTTTAGAGATAGTGATTAACTCGAAATTTTGAAGATACTTAGAATAATTTGACAATTTTTTTTTCTTTGAAAAACTCAACAATTAATTTTGCCAAATTAATATAAATATCAATTCAAGGATTTTAATATATGACATAATTAAAACATTCCTTGATAATTCTAAGGCCTCTAATTACATGAAAAACATAGGTAAATTCATCTAAAAATCATGCAAAATTTAGAATATTATGAATTTAACTCCCCCTATGATCATGCAATCTAACAAGCATGAATTCAAAGATTTGTGCTATAAAAGACACTTAAAACACACTGAATTCATGTAAAATCACACTATATGCAACCTATAATAATCATTAATTAGGCATTTTAAAGTCTAAGCACATAATGATTAAGTAGCTTGCATATACAATCATAAACATGGATTTTACAGATAGAAGGCTTTACTAACTTGTGTTAAGCATTCCCAATTCACCAACCAACCTATTGAATGTTACTTCATCAAGAGGTTTGGTGAATATATCTGCAATTTGTTGCATTGTGGGCACAAAATGTAGCTCCACAGTCCCCTCCTCGACATGTTCTCTTATGAAGTGATACCTGATGTCAATGTGCTTGGTTCTTGAGTGATCTACAGGATTGTTGGTTATGGCAATGGCACTTGTGTTGTCACACATAATTGGAATTTTCTTGTGCTCCATGCCATAATCCTTCAATTGGTTCCTCATCCACAGTATTTGAGCTACACAGCTTCCAGCAGCAATGTACTCAGCTTCAACAGTAGAAGTAGATACTGTATGTTGCTTTTTACTTTGCCAGGACACCAATCTTCTGCCAAGAAATTGACAAGCACCAGATGTGCTTTTTCTATCAATCCTGCAACCTGCATAGTCTGAATCCGTATAGCCAATTAGATTAAAACCTGTATCTCTTGGGTACCAAATTCCTAGATTTGGTGTGCCCTTGAGATACCTAAAAATTCTTTTGACGGCTATGAGATGTGATTCTCTAGGATCCGCTTGGAATCTTGCACATAAACAAGTCGCGAACATTATATCGGGTCTACTTGCAGTTAAATAGAGAAGTGAGCCAATCATACCTCGATAGCTTGTGATGTCAACTGATTTACCTGATTTGTCTTCATCAAGCTTCGTGGCTGTTGCCATGGGAGTCTTAGCTGCTGATGCATCTTCTAGATTATACTTCTTGAGTAAATCTCTGACATACTTGGATTGACAGATAAAGATACCATCTTTTCTCTGACTGATCTGTAATCCAAGGAAGAAGGACAGCTCTCCCATCATGCTCATCTCGTATTTCTCTTGCATTAGCTTAGCAAATTTCTCGCACAAGCGCTCATTAGATGACCCGAAGATAATATCGTCCACGTAGACTTGAACAAGTATTAAATCATTCTTCACATTCTTATAGAACAATGTTTTGTCAATTACTCCCCTAGTAAAACCACTTTCAATTAAGAATACGGATAGGGTTTCATACCAACATCTTGGGGATTGCCTGAGGCCATAGACAGATTTGAAGAGAAGATACACAAAATCTACAAGTTCTGGATCAATGAAGCCAGGCGGCTGTTCCAGATACACCTCTTCTTCTAACTCTCCGTTCAGGAAGGCACTTTTCACATCCATCTGAAAAACCTTGAAGTTCTTATGTGCTGCAAATGCCAAGAACATCCTGACTGCCTCAAGTCTTGCAACCGGTGCATAGGTCTCATCATAATCAATTCCTTCTCGCTGAGAATAACCTTTTGCAACCAAACGAGCCTTGTTTCGTGTTACAAGTCCGTTTTCATCCATTTTATTTCTGAATACCCACCTTGCTCCAATTACTGATTTGTTCTTTGGTCGGGGTACCAGTTTCCAAACTTTCTGCCTTTCAAACTGATTGAGTTCCTCTTGCATTGCAATCACCCAATCAGCATCACCAAGAGCTTCTTCTATTTCTTTAGGTTCAAGCTTGGATAAGAACCCAGAATATAAGCAAACATTAGCCAGGTCAGCTCTTGCATTTCTTCTAGTAGACACACCAGCATCTGGATCACCAATAATCAATTCAAACGGATGGTCTCTATTCCATACCCGTTCTCTTGGAAATTGTCTTGATGATTCAGCATGACTTTCTGAATTGTGGTGCTGACTACTTTGATTACTTTCACTAACTCCCCCTGAGTTAGTACCAGCTCCTACAGAACTAGAGTCAACTCGACTCGAGCCTTGAACAGTAGTTCTTGAGCTGCTATTTACTCCCCCTGAGTTGTTGCCGGTTCGTACTGAAGAAGTCTCTCCTGATCTTGTAGAATTAGCTTGTTCACTAGACTCAGGTTCTTCACGTACACTTGGAACATTTAATGGGACAACCAACTCAGGTTCATCTTCAAGTTCTTCTAAGTCCAGATTCTGAAATTTTAGGGACTCAGGTTCACTAGAATCTCTTGAAATTGATGAGAGTTTGGTATCGTCGAATCTGACGTTGTAGCTTTCAGTCACTTTTCGATCATTTACTAAGAACACCCTATAAGCTGCTACCACATCTGTGGAGTAACCAACAAAGATTCCTTCACGAGCTTTTGCTGCAAACTTGCCTAGATTTTCATCATCTATAAGTACATAGCATTTTGCTCCGAAGACATGAAAGTATTTGATTGTTGGTCTTCTGCCGTTCATTAGCTCACATGGTGTCTTTTCTTTATCTTTTATGATCAAGGATCGATTTTGAGTGTAACAAACGGTACTCACTGCTTCTGCCCAGAAATACAGAGGAAGTTTCGAATCACACAACAAAGTTCTTGCTGCTTCAACCAATGTTCTATTCTTCCTTTCAACTACTCCATTTTGTTGTGGAGTTCTCGGGGCTGAGTACTGACGACGTATTCCCTTAGATACACAGAAGTCATTTAGCACTGCGTTTTTGAATTCAGTGCCATTGTCTGATCTAATCGTCTTCACAGTAAGTGTTGAAACATTCTCAATTTGAGTGATGTGATCAATGATTAGGAAAGGTACTTCGTCTTTCGTCATTGCGAACAATACCCATGTATACTTGGAGAAGTCATCCACGATTACCAATGCATATCTTTTCCTAGACAAAGATAGGACATTCACTGGGCCAAACAAATCCATATGAAGAAGTTGCAGAGGCTCAGTGATACTAGAAATTTCTTTGCTTTTATGCGATGCTCGTTTCGACTTTCCCATTTCACAGGCTTCACAGAGTCCTTTCGGAGCGAACTCCATTTGAGGTAGATCTCTCACCAATTCTCGCCTCGCGAGAGCATTCATCGTTTTGAAGTTTAAGTGAGATAACTTTTTGTGCCATAACCAGCTTTCATCATCCGAAGCTTTGCTGTAGAAACAGGTGACTTCATTCTGATTTGCTGAATCCATGTCTGCAACAAAAAGATCTGCCTTTCGAACTCCTCTCAAAGCCAGTGAGCCTTCCTTGATGTGAGTGATTGATACACCTTTCTTGTTGAAGACAATTTCGTAACCTTTGTCACAGAATTGACTGATACTCAACAAATTATGCTTTAATCCCTCAACATAGGAAATATCTTCAATGATGACATTGCCAGTTTTCAGTTTGCCATATCCCTTTGTCACACCTATGCTGTCATCTCCAAAGGTAACATAAGGGCCAGCTTTCATAACCAACTCTGTAAGCAGGGACTTGTTTCCAGTCATATGCCTCGATGCTCCACTGTCTAGCACCCATATAACTTTATTTCTCTTTTGCTTAATGCCCTGCAATGACAGATTGGTTAGACATTCTTCGGAACCCAACTTTGATTGGGCCCGGCTTTTCGATAAGATCGATAATCAACAGATTTAACAACAGGAGATGCACTTTTCTTAACATTACTAGAGCTTTCGACTTCCTCCTTTCCTTTCTCAGACTTGACATGTTTGTCAGTCCTAGGAGAAGGTTTGTCACTCCTAACTTTAGGAGGACTGACAGTCTTGGCTCTCACATGCTTTTTCTTGATGTTTGAACTAGCAGCAGTATTTAAGCATGACTGGCTAGATGCATTCATTAAATTCACAAAAGTTTGCATGACATTAAAAGTGCATGGCATACAATTTGGTTGACCACACTGTGCATGATTCTGATGCAGATTATTCATTGTATGTGTGACAGGCATGGCATGTGCAGCAGGAACATTTATGTTAGCTTTACATGCATAAGAAAGATGTTCAGTAGATTTGCAGTGATAACATGCTTTCTTTATTCGTTCAGCCTTAACCTCTTTTATGCCTTTCTTCCCTTGTTGTTTAACAGCCTTAGCTCCTATTCCTAGTCTAGATTCATCACTAGGGAAATTGATTTTAACTTGTTTAATAGGAGTTATAGGTTGTGCTTTCTGACGATTTTCCATCTCAATCTCATATCTAGCTATCAATTCAGTCTCTTCTTCTTCTATTCTAGGAACAAGGTGTTTGTAGATGGGTTTGACAGAAGATTTAAAAATGCTAGGTATATCATTTTTAAGGTCACTGGAAGTAGTGTCGATAGGTCTCTTCCCTTCTTTCTTAGAAAGGTTAGAATAATCAAGTCCTACACCTACTCCAGTTATCTTCTTAAATACGTCATTATCTACATACACTTTACTAGCAGCTAGTTTGTAAGCTTCACATTTAGTTTCTAACTCAGCTAGTTTGTTCCTTAAACATGATTCTATTTCTGCCTTAAGGACGAGCTTGTGTTCCAAAGATTTAATAAAATCTCTTAGGGAAGTATCTACAGTGCAAGCAGCCTCTAACTCTTCCACTTTTGCCTCAAGCATTCTGCTTTTGGCGACAAGTGTTTTCTGTTCCTTTTGAGAAGTGTCTAGGCTTTTGCACAACATGTAGATCTCTTCGCTAAGAGCCCCGTTCTGTTCCTTATAATCATCAATAGACATTTCTACTTTAAGGGTTAGAACTGGTACCTCTGGTTCCTCTGATGTCTCAGCCATGAGCGCAAAGTTTGCTACATGAGTAACATCTTCCTCATCTGAATCATCCCAAGCTCTTCCTTCTGTTACTACTAAAGCTCTTTTACCATGTTTTTCTTTCACCAGCGATTCATACTTGCTTTTGAGGGCTTCAAATGTCTCTTTTTGATAAGTCTGTTTAGGCTTTTTGCAGTCCGAGGCAAAATGTCCAGGTTCACCACAATTATAGCAATTGAACTTCATTTTGAAATCCAACGGAGATTTGTAGCTGGTACTCTTGCCTTTGTTTTTGTAGCCTGATGAACTACCACCACCCTTAGCAGCCCGATAGTAAGATGAAGAATTTCTCTGTGGTCGGTTGCTCTTTCTAAATCTCATGTTGCTGAACTTCCTTGCCATGTATGCCACGACACTATCGTCCATGTTGTCCAGCTCTTCTTGGGTGAAGTAGTCATCATCACTGTTAGATGCACACTCGTCATCATTATCAACTTGATGCGGTGCAGGTGATGATTTAGGCTTTGCTGCAACCATTGCCTTCTTAGACTCTTCCTCATCAGCAACTAATCCTGATGCAGTTTCTTTTCCTTTTGAATCATTGTCCCATGCTTGATCTTGAAGTGTCTCCAGCTCATAGGTCTTCAGAATTCCATAATATTCTTCCAGAGAAGTTGTATGCAAATCTCTGGTTTCTCTGATTGCGTAGACCCTATGTTCAATGCTCTTTGGCTGGTTCCTCAGATATCTCGTATTGGTCTCAACCATGGGGAGAGTAACACCTCTCAGATTCAAATCTAATACCAACTGACTGAATCGTAGATAGACGTCTGTTATGCTTTCTCCTTTTCGTATTCTAAAGGTGTCATACTCCATCTTGAGTATAAGTGTCTTGTTGCTTCTAACCTCTGCAGATCCTTCCATGACAACTTCTATCTTGTCCCAAATCTTCTTTGCTGTATTCAAACCTTTGACTATGTTGAACATTTCATGATCGAGAGATTCCATCAAGGTTTGTCTTACAGAAGTATCATAAGCTATTTGCTCCTTGTCAGCATCCGTAAAGTCCGCTGCCTTTTTAGGCTCAGACCGAGCTGGTATAACCTCCTCTCCTTCCGTACGCTCAGGAATAGCTTTCATTGGAACGAATTTACCCTTTTCAAGGACTTCCAGATACTCAGGGTTAATAGTCTCTAAGTAGAGTCTCATTCTGAAAACCCATTCTTCATAGTGATCTCGGTTGAACATTGGGATCTTGAAAGAATTTTTAGGAGCCATTTTAAATCTGGTCACTAAAAGTTTCTAAGTACCCAAGACTAGGCTATGTAGAATATCTATGTAGAACTTCTGCCAAGTCGAAATTTTTCTAAGTAGAAATTTTGCTCAAGTCGAAATTTCTCTAAGTAGAAATTGTCCAAGTCGAAATTCACCAAGTAGAAATTGTCCAAGTCGAAATTCTATGTAGAAAATCTCAAGTAGAAATTCTATGTAGAACTTTTGTCCTTAGAATAAATTTTCTGCAGATTACTTTAATCTTGAATAAACAATATCACCTTTTTGACTTTTGATACTTTACACACCGAAAGCAACTAACCCACTTGCTAGGCACTGAGTATGTCTTGTTACACTTTCGGCCAAGGAATATTTATCAAATGAAAAGTACAAAAACACCTTTTTGACTATCTTATTTGTTTGAAAAAGGAGATCAAAAAGTTGTTGGGTTATCTTCTTTGATAAGAACAGATGATGAACACTCAAGAACACCAAATATCAATGAACCCAGATTAATTCACAAAAATTAATTAAAATACACCCAAGCTAAATAATCACACCTGGAGTATTTAAATAATTTTTTTTCGGATGAGTTTTCACTACCAACGAATTAAAGCACACTTTTCGAGAAAATGAAAAGTAGATCTAGAAAATGAAAACTCACGATTCTTCTACCAAACACAAGGATCTATGTTTTGTATGTTAAACATCCGCTCTGATACCAATTGTTAGGTCCAAATGTGTTGTAGAGGGGGGGTGAATACAACTTTTCGAATATGAGTAGCAATAAATACGATGCAATAAATGAACACACAGATTCAAGGAATATATTTCTTTATATATAACTTGAAAAGGTTGCTACAACATTCATTACAAAGTATAACAGAAGTTCAGAGAGAAGTGAATGATTCTAAGCTCTGTGAATATACTCTCTCTCTTTTTCTTGTGTTTTTCTCAATATTGCTCACTAACTAAAACATTACACAAGTGCTTCTATTTATACTACATGTAATCTATGTCCTGTAGTCTTCAAAGACTAAGATGTACGTGGCCCAATGATGTCCACATAAATCTTGCCTTATCTTGAAAGCTTGGAAATCTGCCAATCAGAAGATGCCATGTGTCATGTTGAAGCTGCACTCTAAGTAGAACTTCTACTTGAGAATTTCTACTTAGCCATCTCGAAATTTCTAAGTCGAACTTCTACTTAGAAATATTCTACTTGGCCATCCAGAACATTTAGTACTTAGAAAATATTCTGGTCTTCAACTTGAAACTTCAATGCACATCTTGAGCTTGTGATATCTTCATGTCTTCTTTATTCTTCAGCAAGCTCTTGAACATGGATCTTTATTACTGACATAAACTTGCTATCAATGTCCTGACACTTGATGCACTGGTCTGGTTCATAAGTGACTAGTCTTGATAGTGTTTCTGCTTCTTGAATAAATTACCATATTCACTTAGTAACTTGGCTTTCCAATATTTGCTTTCCTTCTTGTTCACTTGAAATCAATTGGTCTTGTTGATACTGATAGTTATGATCTTGATTCTCGATTTCTCAAATCACTGAGGCCTGAACAACTTTGACTTGAACTTCTCTCAATGATTTCTTCTTGGCTTGATCATAGTTAACATGTTCAATTGTATCAATTACCTTGTCTTCATTTAGTGTTGATTTCTTGTGACTTCTTGTTCTTGATTGTCTTCTGGTTAAGTATCTTTTCTTTTAATTGAGTTACATTAGTTATAGTGTTACAAGTTTATACACTCTGCCTTTCACACTGTACCTACTACATCTCATCAACCACAACCAGAACACATAAACTCTCCAACAATAAAGTCTCCACCATTAAACTCTGAAACCTTAAACTCTGAGCCAGCACCTACTGAAAAACCCAAATCCAAACCAAAAAGAAAAATACACACCGCCCAAAACACTAAACACTCAAAGGCTAAACAGACATTACCTGGAGCTGTTTATTCTAGAAGAAAGAAACAAAAGGCAAACAGACCTTCACTTTCACCACCTAAGGAGAGCTCTAGTGAAGAAGAAGAAGAGGAGATTGTAGTGCCTCAAGTCAAGAAGAGAAGATTAATTCTTTCAGAATCTGAAGATGAGCATGTATTTGAAGCTCCAGAGGTGGTTTCACTGCAAACACCTACTGTTGAGGTTGCAGAGAATGTTGCTATACCTGCAGAGGTTAAAATGCCTGCAGAGGATATTGTGGCTGTCAATGTTGAAATACCTGCAGAGGTTGAAATACCTGCAGAGGATGCTGTCAATGTTAAAGTACCTACAGAGGATAACATGCCTGTAGAAGAGGATCACAGAGATGATTTTTCACCAGTGAATGATGTTCTTGAATCATTTCAACCAATCCTTGATCCTATCTCACCTGTTGTTCATACTGAAGTTCCTGGTGTAGCTGATGAGCCTGCAGTTAATTTACCTGAAGCTGCAGCATCACACACAGAACTGATATCTAATGCTTCTCCAATTCCAGATAAAGGTGATGAGGTTGATCAGGCAACTAAGATAATTTCTGAATCTATGACTGTTGAAGCTACACATACAAACTCTGTTGCAGAGCCTGTGCAACATGAGGAGAATATTGACAAGATTGCAGAAGTTGTTGCAGAAACTGTGGCTGACACAGCTCAGCACAGTGGTTCTTTAAAAGATGCTCAAGCTAATGATGCAAGTGCTGAAGATGAATCTGAAAACAGTGCAAACTCTGATTCTTTTCTGAGTGCACCAGCACAGACTGAAAATAAACATAAACCTTTTGATCAGCCTTGTCCATCTCATGCAATTGAAGTAGAGCACCTTGCTAAATATGCTGCTAATTGGTATAAACAAGACTGTATTTTTCCAAAAGGGAGATCAGCTGATTTTGTTAAGCAGACTGCAAGTAAAATTTCAAATCCAGAGATTTTATCATGTTTAAAGGCAACTGTGGTACAAGTCAAAACTCTGGATGGAAATTTTGCTGACACAAAACAAGAAATTGCTTCTTTGAAGACTGAGATACAGTCAAGAGAAATGAAGATGGAAAGAGATGACAAGGCTGTCGCGTGCCTATCAAATAATAATATCTAACAAATCCTTCTAACTATGTAGTAGGGTAAGTCAGAGTCGATCCCACAGAGACAAACGTGTCAATCACCAGTTGTTCTCGATTCAATTCAGCCAAGCAAGTAACACAATAAAATATCAAAGATTATTAAACTAATTATATACTAAAGAAAATTGTGTTTGTATTAATCAAATATTAAAAATATCCAGAATTAAGTATCCCCACTAGCATGAATTAATGCAATCGTGAATTTCCTCCCCAATTAATCGTAAACTACTCAACAGGAAAGGTGCGCCCTATAAATTACCAATAACCTCTCTCGAGTATTAATGACTTCTCTAAAATACAATCAAGCCTATTCTCATGGTATCATGCAATTCAGAGACATTAATCACAGCACCCTAACTTCCTAACAATCCGTTCTACCTATTCTCATGGAGAAGTTCATGTCCTCATTGGATAAATCACAACCGTCTAAATCCAACTCTCGCTGATAAATAGACAATGGTTCAAACAATAAACATAATCACGTCTGATTTGTAATTGCTAATTAAAACAACTCAATAAGCAAGAGCAATTAAACAATCAAATTGGGGGAATTGGAAAATTCACACATCAATCATAGCTAGGGTTCAACTTAACCCTAGATTGATTATCTACTCATACATAATTAAACTAATAAAGCAAGAGATATAATATGAACACATAATATTATAAAGAATAGAGAAAAACCTTCAATCTCCAAAGAAAAGTGAATAGCTATCTCCAATCTCTCTATACTAGAATATACAAGTTATGTACAATAATTTTTCGATCCCTCAAAATAATATCCTAGATGTGCTTATATAGGCTCTAAAAGTCTTGCCCAGCAAGAAAATACCAAAACAGAATTATAATAGAATTTCTGCAAAAATACGTTTCCTAAATTGAATATGTTTTATTAAGGAAAATTCGTATCTTCTTTTCTTCTGTTTTTCCGAACCTTTCCAGTTGTGCTTGGACGTCTGGGCCTCTTTAGAATGATAGAGACTCTCGTTATCTTCGCGTGGACTGCTTACGGGCCCCAAACGGAGTTGTAGAACTCAAGATATGGCCAAAATAGTAAAAACTATAATTTTTCAGGGGCAACTTGCGCCCAACAGTCTGTTCTTCGCGCAGATTGCTCCTACCCGGCGCAATTTGCTCGTGGGAATCCTATCCCAAGTTGTAGAAAATCTCCCAGGCTTCGCGTGGGCAGTAAGATCGCTGAAAACTGACTTCTAGAACTCCAGATATGTCCAAAACAGTGTAGACTGCGCAACCGTCTCAGAAATCCGAATTTTAACTAATTTATTCTCCAAAAACGATAGAAGCATCAACCTTAATCAACATTCTCGTAAATCTGCACAACTAAACAAAACACATCAAAACTACAAGAAACTTGAGTCCAAGACAATCAATTTAAGCCGATTTAGAATGCTCCAAGTAGATATAAAATCCACTTATCAAACACCCCCAAACTTAAACCGATGCTTGTCCTCAAGCATTAACAATTACAACTAACTAACTAACTAGTACCACTTCCGTAGGTGATCACGGTTGCATTTGGCATATGCAACAAGCCCTTTAAACCCCTAGGCAGCCCTAGTGGACGAGTAAGGTCTCGTGAGGGCCTATAGCGAATGTACCCACAAAATCCATTTAACCAAATGCAATGCAATGCATGAATGCAACTAATATGAAAATGCAACTAATCTAGTACTAATATCCTACCATACCTTCAAATCCTCTCATGCCATATCAACTTAAGAATCAAAGTAAATACTGCGATGTCTTGGTGTCGAAAGTGCAAGTATTCACATAGTCTACTCAATGAACATGCATAAGTTCTCACAAGCCCATGTCAAGTGTAAGAATAAGTTAGTAAACATGCTAAGCCTACAAGAGTACATCTTTGAGACAAAACTCGGGATCTCATACGCAAAAACAAGCAAACACTCACAATTCACTCACAAAAGAATATTCACTCAAGAACAAGGGTAAGTGTATCACTCAATTCCAACAAAATCATAAGCATGCTTGACATTTGGTATCAATCTAACTCTTAACACAACATACATCAATGACGATAATCAAAAGGTCTTTATTTGGGTTGTAACGGGGCTAGGGACAAGGTATGTCAAATAAGCCAATATAGGTGAAGTGTCAAAAGCTAGTAAGTACCATAATAAATCATACACAACACCATATTTCCCCCCCACATAATTTTACTAAAAGCACGCACTCGACTAGTCGACTAAAATAGGATCACAACAAAAATAAACATGCTCTCATAATATTTTTTTTTTCTTTTTTTTTTCTCTTTTTTTTTCTTTTTTTTTTTTCTTTTTTTTTTCTTTTTTTTTTCTTTTTTTTTTTCGAGAGCTAAATAGAACACAAACAATAATATAAACAATAACAATGATCCCATAATTTATTACATATGTCGACTATTAAGTAAACAACCAAACCCAATTTTCAATATTTCCCCCAAAAGTACGACCAACAATAAACCCCTCCTTGCACACCTTATTACTCCCTTAAGCACTCTACTAGCCTTTGACAATATGGGTTCAAATTAATGTAAGGCCAATACAAGAAAAAGGTCTAGGCAAGTAATGTGGTATGTCACCGAAAAAATAGGATTAAGCTCAACGGGTTAACTAATTGATCATGTAAATATGGTGTGGTAATATGGGAAAATATGCGGTTATTCCTAAATGCCTTTATCATTTTAATCGTCAAATAATGTCATGCGTTTCAAGAAAGACCTCAAACAACTGCTAGCAATGCAAACAATCTGTGGACACTCAAGCAAACGAATAAAATTGCAAAAATATGCAATATGGCTCAAAATCTCACTTGGTGGAAAAACATACTCAATCCCAAGCAAAAAAAATCTCTTTAACGCACCTACTTGTATTCAAAGCATGCAAACTAAGTCATCTTGCACATATTCATGTCCTTCTAATTACTTACAACATTCAATAAGTCTACTAGCTTCAACTTACTAGTGTATGTGTGTGCACAAGAACAAAGCATATCACTTCTCAATCAAAAGCGTCAACAACACAAAATTCCTATCAAGCATGGGTGCAAATGCAAACTATTATGAACTCACATGGTATACAAAAATAAAAAACAGAATGTCCTATATGAAACAAACGTAGATAACACGAACATAAATGCATAATTTACTACTACTAATATGCAAAGCATGAAATCCTACATGAACAAATAATACAATAACAACTACTAATCCCTCAAACCACCCCCAAACTTAAAATATTCAATGTCCGCATTGAATGGAAAGTAAATACAAGGGATAGCAGAAAACATACCTGAATATCGAAGCAGTCACCCTCCTTGAATGAATCTGGTGGAGGATATTGCGCACGAGCTCCATAGACTGGTCACCTTGCCTGAATACTACAAAACCCACAATTGACAAGAACACAAATTCGTAATAAAAATAAGATTAGAGAAAAAGATTTACCCAATACGAATCAAAGAGGTGAACTTGCAACAAATTCCTCTTTAGAATTGAATATTTAGAGATTTAAATAAACTAGAAGAGGAATTGGATTTTTATGTATAGGTGTGTATATAAAATAATAATAACAATAATAATAAATAATAATAATAATAAAGAAAATAATAAAGAAAATAATAAAGAAAATAATAATAATAATAAATAATAATAACTATAATAATAATAATAATAATAAATAATAATAATAATAATAATAATAATAATAATAATAATAATAAATAATAATAATAATAATAATAAGAATAAAATTAGAATTAGAAAAGAAATTGGAATTTTGGAGAAAAGAGGGAAGTTTTTGGAATTGAAATAGGATTAGAATAGGTTTAGAATGGGGGTATAAAAAGAATGGGAGGGGAAAGAGAACACACACGGATACAACAGGAACAAGGCTGACAAACTTTTTTTTTTTTTTTTTTTCCTGCTCACGCGCCCACTGCGCGCATGGAGGCAAACTGCTCCACATGCAGACACGCAGGCGCAGCCTGCGCGTCTAAGCCGCAACCCGCCTTTAATCCAGTAACGCAGGCGCAAGTTGCGCCACAGGGGCGCAAACTGCCCTGTAACGCAGGTTGCTCCTGCGTGACACCAAAAAATTCGATTTTTTTTGATTTTTTTGATTTTTTTGATTTTTTTTTTTTTTTTTTTTTTTTTTTTCACACGACACTAAAATTTTTTTTTTTTTTTTCCTACACTAATGCATGGGTTGCCTCCCACGAAGCGCATTTGTTTAACGTCGTTAGCCCGACGCCTGCAGACAATTATCCTGGCGAAAAAGCATATAGATGTACATATCTCCTAATTCTAATTAATCTAATGATATGAGCACCAATTAGATAACCAAAAAGATATATAAATTGACATGTGAGGCTCATGTGATGTTCACAAAATTTCGGGATGTGAAAATATTTAGCAAAATCCGCATCAAAACATTTATGACTACTTTTCACAAATCCCTCCCAAATCGGGTCTACAACAGGCATATACACATTCTCAATCTTAGCATTCTTCAAGTCAAGCGTATCCAAATTCGGTTCTATCTCATCTACCACAATGGGAATCACAATATCCTTATTCAAATTTATATCTAGCACAACCATACTATCATCCTCGTCAAATAGCATGCAAATAGAGTCATCTAAGAAATCAACATCATTATTATCAAAAGAGTTTTCACACGAGTTAATTTCTTGAGAAGCATATGGGTCAATAAGAGTGAGACTTTCAAAATCATCATCAAAATCATCATAATCATCAAAAATTAGCTCACTATTACTAACCTCGTTTGGTGACTCTTTGAACTCCTTACCACTCCACAAAGTTGCATCATCAAATTGACTCATTGGTATTTTCTCCGTTTGAGTGCGCCTCTCAACGAATTCAGTTACCTCTTGAGCTAGTTGAGCAATTGAGTTTTCAATCAACTTACCTTGAACCTTCAACTCATTAAGACTTGTCTCAACCTCTTCATTCTTGTTCAGCTGTGCAACAACAACTCCTTCCAACAAACTTTCCAAGTTGGATTTTTGTGGTGGCTGAGAGTAGTTGAATTGAGGTGGTTGAGCTTGGCATGGACTAACTTGCATCTCTTCAAATTGAGCATTAAACTGTTGATGTTGAGCATCACAAGTGGCTAAAGACTCATTCATCTTGGCATATGGAGAGAAATAAGTTTCCAAGGCAGTTTCCAAGCTAGATTTTTCTGGTTGAGCTGGATTGTTTTGGTAGGAAAAATTAGAATAATTTTCCCAACTAGAATTGTAAGTTTCGGAATAAGGATTATATTGTTGTGGCTGGTGAGGGTTGTAATGGGCATTGTAATGAAAATTATTATCCCAATATTGTGCTTGGCTTGGGTAGTAAGGGGTATTATATTGGCAAAAATTTTGAGTGTGTCCCTGTATACCGCAAACATCACATGTAGCAACCAAATAAGAATTTCTTGACTCTACTTCATCGATCTTTTGAGATAATGCCTGCATAGTCTCAATCAATGCCTCCATGCTTTCTTCTTGCTCCTCTCTTCACTCGCTTAATTTCTTGTTATAGGAATCTGAAAATCAATTTTACAAGAAACAAGAAAAACCACAAGCAAAGATCAAACAGAACAAAAATAATAGCCGAAGCAACACAACTAAACAACTTGTCCAAACTAACTCAAAAATTAACTAATCTAACACCGCTTTGTCCCCGGCAGCGGCGCCAAAAATTTGACAAGGCTGTCGCGTGCCTATCAAATAATAATATCTAACAAATCCTTCTAACTATGTAGTAGGGTAAGTCAGAGTCGATCCCACAGAGACAAACGTGTCAATCACCAGTTGTTCTCGATTCAATTCAGCCAAGCAAGTAACACAATAAAATATCAAAGATTATTAAACTAATTATATACTAAAGAAAATTGTGTTTGTATTAATCAAATATTAAAAATATCCAGAATTAAGTATCCCCACTAGCATGAATTAATGCAATCGTGAATTTCCTCCCCAATTAATCGTAAACTACTCAACAGGAAAGGTGCGCCCTATAAATTACCAATAACCTCTCTCGAGTATTAATGACTTCTCTAAAATACAATCAAGCCTATTCTCATGGTATCATGCAATTCAGAGACATTAATCACAGCACCCTAACTTCCTAACAATCCGTTCTACCTATTCTCATGGAGAAGTTCATGTCCTCATTGGATAAATCACAACCGTCTAAATCCAACTCTCGCTGATAAATAGACAATGGTTCAAACAATAAACATAATCACGTCTGATTTGTAATTGCTAATTAAAACAACTCAATAAGCAAGAGCAATTAAACAATCAAATTGGGGGAATTGGAAAATTCACACATCAATCATAGCTAGGGTTCAACTTAACCCTAGATTGATTATCTACTCATACATAATTAAACTAATAAAGCAAGAGATATAATATGAACACATAATATTATAAAGAATAGAGAAAAACCTTCAATCTCCAAAGAAAAGTGAATAGCTATCTCCAATCTCTCTATACTAGAATATACAAGTTATGTACAATAATTTTTCGATCCCTCAAAATAATATCCTAGATGTGCTTATATAGGCTCTAAAAGTCTTGCCCAGCAAGAAAATACCAAAACAGAATTATAATAGAATTTCTGCAAAAATACGTTTCCTAAATTGAATATGTTTTATTAAGGAAAATTCGTATCTTCTTTTCTTCTGTTTTTCCGAACCTTTCCGGTTGTGCTTGGACGTCTGGGCCTCTTTAGAATGATAGAGACTCTCGTTATCTTCGCGTGGACTGCTTACGGGCCCCAAACGGAGTTGTAGAACTCAAGATATGGCCAAAATAGTAAAAACTATAATTTTTCAGGGGCAACTTGCGCCCAACAGTCTGTTCTTCGCGCAGATTGCTCCTACCCGGCGCAATTTGCTCGTGGGAATCCTATCCCAAGTTGTAGAAAATCTCCCAGGCTTCGCGTGGGCAGTAAGATCGCTGAAAACTGACTTCTAGAACTCCAGATATGTCCAAAACAGTGTAGACTGCGCAACCGTCTCAGAAATCCGAATTTTAACTAATTTATTCTCCAAAAACGATAGAAGCATCAACCTTAATCAACATTCTCGTAAATCTGCACAACTAAACAAAACACATCAAAACTACAAGAAACTTGAGTCCAAGACAATCAATTTAAGCCGATTTAGAATGCTCCAAGTAGATATAAAATCCACTTATCAAGAGAGTCCAAAATCAAAGCTGCACAGCTGTCTAAAGTTCAAGATACTCTCTTTGCCAGGCTAGGAAAGGTTGAAGAGAATCAAGCTGCTTTGTTTTCTAAGGTTGATTCTATTGCTAATTCTTTGGAGCTCATTACATATATACTCATTCCTGATGATGTCAAAAAGGGGGAGAGAGTTGCTAAGTCTAAATGCAAAGTTTCTCAAACTCTGCTTCAAAAGGATGATGCTAGAGATGGAGGGGCAAGTGATAAGAAGAAGGGTTTAAACTCTGAAACACTAACTCTGAGATCTGGCAAATCTCTTAAGTCACAGTCTGTTGGAATAAACACTGAAACTCAAGGTACTTCAAAAACCAAGAGTTTGGAATTAATATCAAATCCAAAGACTGATGAGGAGTTAGCTGTTAAGCTTTTCATGGAAGAGAATGCAGAAGGAGTTACTATAGAAGATGCTAAAGCTGAAGAGAAGAGTCTGCAAGAAAAGCATTTGAAGACTTTAAAGTCTGATAAATTGAAGAAGAATGTGAAAGCTGTTAAAGCTGCAAAGCCTGTTCTTAAAGGCATTCAAATCAAAGAACCAGTTGGTACAAATCAAAGAATGCAAGTGTTCAGAAAACCAACAGATGAAGAAGCTAAGCAAAAGCTGAAAAGTATTGTTACAACCTCTGTTGATACACATGTTGTACAGAAGAATGAAGACACAACTTCTGTTACTACACAAGTTGTGACTACACCATTATTGTCTTCTCAGTTGAAATCAACATTTGGAAAAGGTGTTCTTCATGATTCAAGGCTAGAAGCTACAGTTCCAATGGATTTTACTGATAGTAGAGCTTTATCTGGTAAAGTTGGATACAACAAAGAAGGTATAGGCTCACACAGAGACAAAAGGCAATATGTTGGTCCCAGAGATCCTTCTTCACTGTCTGTTCCAGGTCGTGGTGTCACTCAAGAGAGTTTAGACAGACTGGAGTCAGTACAGCTTGTATATCAGAAGAGTTTAGAGAAGGATTTCTTGCTATATTTCATGGCTGATGGAACAGTGTTTAAAGTTTCTGAAAAGGATATTGAATTAAAATACTGGGAAGAACTTGAATATGTCTTGTATATTTTCAGAGTGAGAAATCAAAGAGCTCAGTCAGTTGCAAATGTGCTCAGACAAAGGATGATTCAAAACCTTGCAAGAAGAAAAATGAAATTCAACAGTAAGTATGTTCCTAAGTACAGAGATTGGAATGGAAATCTGATAGAAATGGAGAAGGGAACTACAAAGCTGAAGACTGATCTTGGAATCACTGTTCTGGATTTTAATGTGAAGTCTGAGGAAGTGAAATATATCAAGCTGGGAAATGAAATGAGAAGAAACAAAATCTACGATCTTAGAGCTGCTATCTATCAAACTGATGAGAATGATCCTCAGTTGAGAGAAATCAAGGAAGCCATGCAGATAGAGCTTGAAAATGCTGAAAGAAGATTGCTTATAGACTATCTCAGAACAATGCCAGATCTACAAGAGATTAGAAATTAAAGTCTGTAAGAATTTTCTTATTTTCTGTAGAAATTGTTAAGTAATAGCTTAAACTCTGTTTGTATGTTAGACACTGTAAAACTTTGTATTTGTTTTGACATCATCATTTACTGTAAACTTGTACATTCTTGCTAATGGACAAGTTGGGGGAGATTGTTAGAAATGATTGATGAGAACAGTGTTTGGAAGCTATAGTGACAAAACAGAGTTTAGCTGGAAGTAGTCAGAGTTTAGTTAAACACTGACTGGAAGCGCAACAGAGATTGTTAAACTCTGTAGCGGTATTGTCTGAAGAGTCAACAGTGTTTGAAGATTGATACAAGATAAATTTGGAAGCAATATCTTTGAAGATTGGAAAGCTGTCAAAGAGATTGAGTTGACTTGGAAGACTAGAGCAATCGTGATTGATATCAATTGTATAGCTTAATTATAGGAGAATCAATTACTGATTGTACAAAGCTGTATGTTTTATAAATACAGTTAGGTTAACCCTAGAAGGGTATCGAACATTGAGAAATTCATTGATTGTAACCTAAGCAGCTCTCTGTGATATTTTACATCACTGAGAGAGGAATTGTTAATTCCAAACAGTTTTTAAGTATTAAACAGTGTGTTCTTGTTAAGTTACTCATGCAGTATTTGATTACCTATTGTGTATTCGACCTAACAATTTCTTCAATGAACCCTGCCTCTAGGAGCTTATCAACCTCCTATTTTATGGCTTCTTGTCTCTCTGGTGCAAAATTTCTCTTCTTTTGTTTCACCGCCTTCCTGTCTGGATCTACGTTCAGATTGTGTGTTATCAATTGGGGATCTATCCCTGGCATATCAGCTGTTATCCATGCAAAGACATCACTATTGTCTTGCAAGAAGGTGATCAACTCACTTTTCAAGGGGTCTTTCAGAGATGCCCCGATGTGAGTAACCTTTTCAGGATCTCCTAACTCCAAAGGTATGTGAACCAAGTCTTCTGTTGGTTTTCCTCTCCGTTCTTCATCCTCTCGAACGTCCATATCCTCGATTGGGAGGACCTGCCCCCCAATTCCATCCGACCTCAGTGCAGCCACATAACAACTCCTTTCCATTTTTTGATCTCCTTTCTCTTCTCCTACACCGTTTCTGGTTGGGAACTTAATCTTTAGATGATAAGTGGAGGCAACCGCCTTAAAAGAAGTCCCGTTCTTCCTAGAATAGCATTGTAGGTAGACGTAGCCTTAATAACCAAAAAATTTAACATCTGAGTGGCCTCCCGTGGCTCCTACCCTATGGTCATGGGTAGCTGAATCATCCCTTCAACTTTGGACTCAACTCTGTTAAACCCATATATGGGCATATTTGATGGCGTTAATTGAGACTCAGTATACCCCATCTTCAAAAAGGCGTCATGGAACAGAATGTCCACTGAAGCTCCATTGTCTATCAAGACTCTCTTCACTTGGGAGTTGCCGATCACTAGAGATTACCAATGGATCATCATGGGGGAATTTCACCCCTTCAAGGTCCGAATCATCGAATCCAATTGAGGCCTCTGTCTTTGCACACTTTGGTGCTTACCCAACAATGTGCATCACTTCTCGTGCATACGCCTTTCTGGAATTCCTACTTGTCCCGGCCGTTGTTGGGCCACCAAAAATCATATTTATCACCGGCCCTCGGGGCTGCGGGTTGCGATTGCGATCATCATCCTTCCGATCATAATCTCGCCTTGGGTTTCCTTGATTCCCATCTTTGCAAAACTTACTCAACTTTCCTTTTCGGATTAGAAACTCGATCTCATCCTTCAATTGCCTACAATCGTCAGTGTCGTGCCCCACGTCTTTGTGGAATCGGCAGTATTGATTCTTATTTCTTTTCTCAGGATCAGTCCTAAGTGGCTTTGGCCATCTCACGTCTCTATCCTTCTCTATGTCCATCAGGATTTGGCTCCTTGGGGTATTCAATCTTGAGTATTCAGTAAATCTTTGTCCTGGATTCCCCTTTCTATGAGCCGAGTCTGTATCCTTGCCCGTACGTGGGTACTTGTCCTTGGCATCGTATTCCTGATCCGACTTCCTCTTCCTAGAATCATTGTTATTCCCTCCATTACCTACTGTGGCCTCTTTCTTCATACTATCCTCGGCTTTGATATATTTATCAGCCCTTCGTTATAACTCAGCCATATTCTCAGGAGGGTGCTTGGCCAATGACCTCTTAAAGAAGAGATCAGTGGTTCCATGTCCAAGGCCACCATGGCCACCTTATTCACCAAATCCGTGATATTCAATGTTTCTTTAGTGAACCGTTTGAGGTAGTCTCTCAGGTTTTCATTCTTCCCTTGCACCACGTACATGAGAGATGCGAAACTTTTTTCATGAACTCTTCCGCTGATAAACTGGCTAACAAAAGTGGCGCTCAGCTCCTTAAAAGAGCCAATTGAATTCGCAGGTAGGCGGTTGTACCATCTTTGAGCCATGCCCGTCAGAGTTTGAGGGAACGCCCTACACTTCAAGGCATCACTTGCAGGCTGCAACAGTAGTGCATTTGAGAATGTCCTTACGTGGTTTGTGGGATCACCTTTTCCATCATAAGCCTTAATTGTCGGTATCTTGAACTTCCGAGAGATGTGAGTATTCATCACCTCCTCGGTAAACGGGGGTGTGGGATCATCAGGATCCCCAAGCAGCATCAGATCCTTGGGGTTGGTCTTGGGGGTTTCCACCCTTGTTGTTCTTCCAGTTGGGGCGTCAGCCCTTCTCTGTCTTCTTGAAAGCCTCTCCAAGTCTATAATGGGAATCGGTCCTGAAGTTGGAGGAGGTTGAGTTTGATTCAACCTAGCTTGTTCTCTCGCGATATCTTCTTTTATCCTTAAAATCTCGGCCTCATGAGCCTTGATTCTCTTAGCAGCTGTCAAAGAGGGTCCATCATGGATAGTTTGCGTTCTCCTTCTTGGTTCGCTGCTAACACGTCGCCTTCTCGGGGCTTCATCACGATCATCATCATTAGATGATGAATCATCAGTATAGGGGCCGGAGTAGTCATAATACTCTCGATCTCGGATCTGCAAGGCATGGCCACTGCTGGGTCCAGGACCTTGAGTAATGGGAGGGTAATTAGGCAGACCATACATCGGGTTGGTATTCATGGGGAGATCTGTGGTATGGATCTGCACCCCTGGTGGCAACGGGCGATTGAGATCAACCAAAGGAGAAACCAACATCTGAAGAGAGCTGGTTCCTTGACCTGGATGGACGACTATAGGTAGCGTTCTCTCAGCATGGGGATTCGTCCTTGGGGGTTGAGAAGCCTGAGTTTGAGTGATCCCCCCTGTGGTTGGGGGTACCTGCTCAGTGATGATCGTCTCGGAGGTGAGGGGCGGAGCAGAGCTAATTGGTAAAGCCTCGGTAGAGCTTGGTGCTGTTCTTCGTGTAGTTACCATGGTTGATGTCTTTTTCCAACAGACGGCGCCAAATGTTGTGGAATGAAAAGTAGGGTGTATTTATTACGTATTGAATGCTAGGGTTGAAAAGAGCTTCGAGCTTTAATGGCTGATCGAGTGTTTCGTGACTTAATCTGCCCTCACAAGATGCCTACGTATCTTGCAAATATCAAGAATCAAGCCAAAAAACGTAGTTCTGTTTGTAGAGGAGCAGGTCCTTATATAGGTGGGGAAAACCATAGAATTAGGGTAGAATTAGGATACTTGGTGGGCAAGTTACTACCTTGGCTCAATTCTAGATCCTTCCAACTGATAAGAAGATAAGTATTAGAGGTGTATGTCTTGGAGGCTACTCCTGATATGATATAGTTTCCCTTTAAGACTCAATCTTGGAGTCTGAAACTGGCTGATTTATTAATTACGAATTTATTATCATAAATAAGGTTTTGGGCCTCGTAATTTTGACCTTGAACCAACTTAGGTTTATTCAACATATCATTAAATACGTTTCTAGGGCTTACTTTCAGCCCACATCAGCTAGTATATATTAGCTGACATAATTATAATTTGAATGGTGACTTTCTTTTCGTTCACCCTTTGACACATAAAAGACAAACTGTTTTTGGGACGATACGCCACATTATTGCAATCATGTATGATTAGATCAATAGTGCATGAAGGTGGCTTCTTTTCTGATACTGCCAATTGCCAATAAATTTAAGAAGATATTGTACCATCTATTGTAGACATGTTATAATTGCCTCCATTTTTAACTCCTGACACATCATATAACTCTTTTTTGTAGATACATTTCAAAACTTCATTGTGTTATTGGCTGTTCATTTGGTTATCAATCAGACAGATTATATTTAATGTCATTGTTTAAGTAGTTGGTGAATTCTTAATGTAATTGAGAAGTGGAAAAGTTAAGACCATATTACCAGTAAGGTGCAATTACGCTGGCTAAAGTTTCAAGATTTACCATGTAATGCGCGGAAAGTTTGACACAAAAGGTCCCATTTTAAGTAATACTAACATAATAACCCGTGCGAGGCACGGGTACGTCATCTTCTAGAAATTGAAGTAAATTTATTTATTTTTATAATTTAAAGAATATATATGGTCATGGTATAGTTTCCGTTAAAACATATTTGTTATGATGTCCCAATTTTGTTTTACAGAAAATTTGATTTACTTATTCAAATAAGCACTCAAAATAAGATATTTCTTGGCATAAAAATGTGTTGGATATAGTATGTGTTGGGTATAGTATAACACATTTACACCAATTTATACAAATTTTTGTCACAAGTAGAACATCCAATAATTATTTATTATAATAAATTTGGGTAAGAGAACATAAAATTTAAATAATAAGGGGGCTTTCGGTTTAATTCTCCTTGGTGTTTTTTATCACCACAAATCAATTTTCGGAGTAATACTTTTTAATATTTTATCCTCATTTTTTTTGTCATTCGTTCATAAAGAATCTATTCAATATATAAGAGGGAGAAATAAAGTTTTTTTGATGTCTTTCTCTTCCAATGTATATT
This sequence comes from Kitagawia praeruptora, assembly GCA_037693485.1. Taxonomy (NCBI): domain Eukaryota; kingdom Viridiplantae; phylum Streptophyta; class Magnoliopsida; order Apiales; family Apiaceae; genus Kitagawia; species Kitagawia praeruptora. The sequence goes on from CM075349.1 coordinate 45,431,799, forward strand.
TTAGAATACAATCATTATAAAATAAATGAGTCATACACGAATGACATATTTATTCATAGACTAGTTATAATTTTAACAACCCAAGAAACTTATTATTTACCCACGTAATGTTTCACGATAAAGATGTTGCCTAATCGGTATGTAAAAAACTAATTGCATATTTTAAAATTTTATCTTTTTATGCAAATATTTTAACTAACTCGGAGTATATAATGTGATTGATGGATCATAATATTTGTGTGTGTGCATGCTATGCAATATCCTATTTTCTAAGATATTTTTTAAATTAACCGTATATTTTAATCCTTTTTATAATTTATTTTGAAATTTTTAATATTCTTTCCAACCAAAATTTCTCTATGTGTATCATCCGACTTTTAATCGATGTACATATAAACTGATTCCTATATTTTGTATTATTGTATATTATATGATCTTTTTTCAAAAAAGTTTATCTTTCTCAACTTATCGGCATGATTCAATTTTTTTTAACTTTGGTACTATCTGACATTTTTAAGGATCTCATCTTTTAATTATACTAGCTTATAACCCGTGCGAAGCACGTATTTCTTTTAATAGGCTATAAAATTTATTTAACATTATAATTATGTTTTTATATAATCTTTATTTTTAATAATTTTTTAATTTTAATTTAATATAAATTTATATAATGATATGCATGCTTTAAAAATTATTTTGTAAAATTCTAAATTAAAAATGTCGTTGACGGGTTCGAACTTTGAATTTTTAGTAAATTTATTTAATCATATAATATATCTTATTATTAGATCTAATGATTCTTATTTATTACTAAAAATAATGATTTGAATATAGGGTGATGGCCCTATTTAATCTATTTTAAAACATAAATGTCCAAAATATCTTAAAGCAAAATTAAGACCCTTTATGCCCACCAGTTACGCAAAATCGTGTGCCGTGTCAAATGACTACGACATACATGTACCTTCAGTTCAATTTTTATAAAAAACATAGGAGTGAGGAGCAAAGTCTTGATGTCACAACAACTAAGAGTAATTAATCAGTTGGTTTTAGGAATCAATTGATTTTTAGAATAACTACTTAATTAATAATGTACCAATTGACAACCAGAATCATTAGTGTGCGGGGGCCATGTCTGAATTGCCAAAATTATCAATATTTGAGTAAACTATGGCTGTCAAAGTGATACGGGAGCCGAAATGCCGTAATAAGTGGGCATTCGGGCCATGAATCTGGGCCGTAATAAGTAGCTTATAAGATTATATATTTATAAAAAAAAATAATTTTTTTATTATAATATGATATTGACTGGAATAGAAACTCAAACTCTTAAAAATAGTTTATAAAATAATATATATGTTTAATAAAGATATGTTGTTGGTAAAATTTGAACTTAACCCATGAGAATATTTTAAATATTAGAAAAAGATTTTTTTTTTTAATTAATTAGATCCAACGGTTATCACTAATCTATCTCAAAATTCAACGGTGGCTCCTTTTTAATATCTATAATTATATTACTTTTATGAAATTTTATAAGTTATTAATTTACATATCAAATTGGTGTTTAAAAATTTATATATATATAAGATTTTACATGTTCGATTTAATATTTGTACTCTATCTTGAATTTTAAAATTTGATTTGGACATTTACAGCCCACATGAAATTAACAAAATAATCTTTAAATTAATGATGGTTTAATATAATTAAATCTACACAGAAATAAAAAGGAGAAAAAATTGACGATTTTTTAAGTTGAAAATTCTATTTGATTTATGAATTCTACTTATAATTCGCTTTGATTATCAAAATATCCTTATAATTATTTAAAGATAGTTCTACTCACAATCAAATACAATTTTAATAATAAGTGTAAGAGAGATTTTGTCCGAAATTTTGATAATCGGTAGTCTATTCCTGCGTATGACAAAGATCTTAAAATAAATAGATGAAAACCGTTAGATATATCATAAAAAATGTTTTATATTTCAATATGTTATAAACTAAAAAGTACTCCGTATATATATTTATATAAGATAGATTTTGTCCAAAATTTTGATAATCGTCTATTCCTCCGTAGGACAAATATCTTAAAATAAATAGATGAAAATCGTTAGATTTAGCATAAAAAATGTTTTATATTTTAATATGTTATAAAATAAAAAGTATATTTATATTGAAAAACGAAAATGTATATGTCAATTATTTAAATCATATCCAATTAGGTTTTTTACAATTGATAGCATTATCAATGTAGAAATTCTACATAGATTAGGATTAATGTAAAAATTCGCAATTATATTTTTTCTTGATATTCTGAGTGTTTCTATTTGAATAATAATTATTAAAGCATCTCTAAATTAAAGATAACTAGCCTAAAACCCGTGCGATGCACGGATTTTTTTTATATTATATAAAAAAAATCATTAATTAAAAATAATTTTTTTGAAACATGAATTTTGGTGGCTTTCCTTTTTATATGAGATGATTTGATAATAATTATATAAATGTTATTCGTGATATTTCTAGAAAAGGAGGGATTTAGTTAGAAAATATAGAAAAGATGATAGGTTTTAGTTAAAAAGAATAATCAATTAATTATTAGTAATTATAAAATTATTACTTCATTTTATTAAATAGAATGTCCGTGGTATAATTTGAAAAATAGTGAATTTAGTTAGTGAAAATTAAAAAGATTATATGTTCTAGGTGAAAAAGGTAATTGATTAGTTTATAGTAATTATAATTGAATTACGTTATTTTACTAAATACAATTGCTCGTAATGTTTTTAGAAAATGAGAAAATAATATTGTCCGTGGTATTTCTATTATAAAAGGGATTTTAGTTAGAAAATAAATATAGAAAAGATGATATGTTTTAGCTGAAAAAGGTAATCGGTTAATTAAAAATATTATAATATTATTAGTTTATTTTATTAAATAGAACCGTCCGTGATATAATTAAAAAAAATTAGTTTGAGAAAATAGAAAGGTAACGTGCATGATTTATGTGGAAAAAGTAATTGATTAGTTTATAGTAATTATAATTTAATTATGTTATTTTACGAAATAAAATTGTTCATAGTTTTTAGGAAATGAGAAATTAACGCTACCCGTTATATTTCTAGAGAAAAAAGGGAATGTAATTAGAAAAAATAGAAAAGGTAATATATTTTAGCTGAAAAGGTAATCGGTTAATTATTAGTATTATAATATTATTATATTATTTTTATTAAAAAGAAACGTCTGTAATATAATTAGAAAAATGGAGGTTTTAGTAAGTAAGAAGAAAGAAAAAAGGTAACGTGTTTTGCTGAAAAAAGGTAATCGTCCATGATATAATTGAAAAAAGAGAGATTTTAGTTAGAGAAAAGAGAAAAGGTAACGTGTTTTGACTGAAAAAGGTAATTGATTAGTTAATAATAATTATATATAATTATGTTATTTTTTAGCTGAAATGGTAATTGGTTAATTATTAATATTATAATATTATTATTTTTTATTATTAAATAGAAACGCCTGTAATATAATTAGAAAAATGGAGGTTTTAGTAAGAAGAAAGAAAAAAGGTAATGTGTTTTGCTGAAAAAGGTAACCATCCATTATATAATTGGAAAAAGAGAGATTTTAGTTAGAGAAAAGAGAAAAGGTAACGTGTTTTGACTGAAAAAGGTAATTGATTAGTTAATAGCAATTATATATAATTAAGTTATTTTTTTAAACAAAATTGCTCGTAGTGTTTTTAAAAATGAGAAATTTTAGTTAGATAAAATGCAAAAGATATTCTATTTTAAATGAAAAAGGAAATTATTTAGTTATTGAAAAATAGAAAAGGTTATATGTTTAAACTGAAAAAGGAAATTGATTAATAAATGAGAAATTTTAGTTAGATAAAATATAAAAGATATTGTATTTTACTTGGAAAAGGAAATTATTTAGTTCTTGAAAATAGAAAAGATAATATGCGTAACCTGAAAAAGGAAATTGTTTAGTTAATAGATCTGTAATTGAGTAAGGGTAATTAGGTAAATTCAATAGGTACCGTTGAACCAAACTTTTAATGTTCCGGAATTTATATAATAGTATAGATACAAGTATTGTACCTGACATGTTTTTACCAATAATAAAAATTTAAGTAAACATAATTAAGTAAAAAAATCAAGTTTGAATATGAGATATTTTAATTAAAAAATATATTATCTTTTATCTGGAAAAGATAATCAATTAGTAATTAGTAATTATAATATTATTAGTTTATTTCATTAATTAGAACGACCATATATTTGGAAAGGAGGTATTTTAATTAGAAAACTTAAGGAAAAAAAAGTAATAGTTGAAAAAAGTAATTGGTTAGTTATTATTTAGGAGAAAATGAGATATTTTAGTTAGAAAATATAAAAAGATATTAGCTTTTAGTTAGAAAAGGTAATCAGTTAGTTATTATTAATTATAATATTATTAGTTTATTTCATTAATTTGAATGACCATATTTTTGGGGAAAAAAAGATTTTAGTTAGAAAAGTTAGAAAGGATAATAGTTGAAAAAGATAATTGATTAGTTATTATTTAGATAAGGTAAGTACTGTACCGTACCAAACCTTTTAATGTTTCATCTTTTATAATATAGTATAGATTGTTCTGTAAAAATATAAATTTATTATAGTTAATATTATATGTAAGAAATGTCTAATTAATTGAAAATAAACCAATTTACAATTAGCTAAAAGAAAAAAACCAATTTACATCAGGGTGATGGCCCAAAATATTCATATGGGAGCCATGCTGGCCCTTTTTACTGACTGAAAACGCTACACCGTCTACCGTGATATAAGGGGTGTTGCGGAAGACCGTGTTCCGTATCATGGGGTGTTGCGGAACACCGTGTTCCGTATCATGAGGTGTTGCGGAACACCATATTCCGTATCATGGGGTGTTGCGGAACACCGTGTTCCGTATCATGCTAACACGGAAGATGGTGTTCCGTATTATGCATAATACGGAACACGGTGTTCCGTATTATGCTAATACGGAGGACGATTCTCCGTATCCCGTCGGTATTTCGGGCCATTTTTTTCAAAATCAGTATTTTGGACAAAAACTTGTGAAAAATAGGCATTTTGGTAATTCTCTCTTTACATCATGTGATATTCTTATAAAATTTTTAAATTAATTGTATATATAATCACGTACCATGTTTTGTAAACTAAAATACAAAATTTTAAAAGTAGTGTGAATTACCATTATCTTTTGCCCAAATATTAGAGTAGTAGTAAAAATAGAATAAATTAGAGGTCGAATTTATCTAAAAGAATTTAAATAAAAACCAAAAATATATGTAGTACAATGATCGGAAGGAAGAATTATTTGGACGAGGTTAATGATTCAATTCACAACAAAAACAAACTAACTCATTTAAAATAAGAGAGTGGAATAAAATTTTGAAATTAGTGTATATAATTAGGTACCATATTTTGAAAAGTAAAATATTAAATTTTGAAACTAATATATTTGTCATGAAAATAAACCAATTTACATCACGTGATATTATTATCAAATTTTAAATTAGTTGTATATATAATCACGTACCATAGTTTTGTAAACTAAAATACAAAATTTTAAAAATAATGTGAATCACCATTATCTTTTACTCAAAATTTAAAGTAGCTGTAAAAATAGAATAAATAAGAGGTCGAATTTACCTAAAAGAATTTAACTAAAAACCAAAAACATATGTAGTACAGTGATCGGAAGGAAGAATTATTTGGATGAGGTTAATGATTCAATTCACAACAAAAACAAACTAACTCATTTAAAATAAGAGAGTGGAATAAAATTTTGAAATTAGTGTATATAATTACGTACCATATTCTGAAAAGTAAAATATTAAAATTTGAAACTAATATATTTGTCATTACTATTTTTACTCATAAGTTCAACTAATGGTAAAAACAGGATGATAGAGAGGTAACTTATGTAAAAAGAGTTTTAACTCCATACCAAAAAATGTAGTGTAGCATAATGGTTTAGATGAAGATATATATAGAGGAGGTTGTTGGTTCAATTCCCCACAAATATAAAGTAACTTATTATTTTCTCTTCAAATAAAGGAATGATAAATTAATGTAATTTCTTAATATATAAGGATAAAATCATAATTTTACAGGGGATTTATTGGCTCAAAATGCCCCTAAAATATCCATTTTGTAATAACCCTAACTTTAGTAATGCTACAGTGGTCACATGAATAGTAAATTCCGAGGATTTAGAGAAATGGTATATAAGTACTCCATAATGGAAACGGGAAATGAATAAACAGAAACCATATTAGTGTTGTACATTGGAAATAAGAGACTCGAAATGATGATAGATTCCAGAAATTCCTGAATATGGATTTTGAGGATTTTGATTTCGAATGAGCTTTTATTGGATATTAAGGAGTATGGAAATATTATAAGAATTATATATTGAGGGATTAGTGAATTTAGGTTAAACCAAAGGATTATTAAGTTAAGAGGATACCAAGGGAAATTGGATTTGTAAATGATTTCGAAAACCATTGAGATAATGAGGTACACCCGAAACGAACCACAATTAGACGAGTATGGGAACAAGACAACCAAGATTAGTAATATAGCAAGGATACATACCACATTACCATTTACCAAGATTTTAGCATTATACTTCGAAAAGCAAAGCAAAAGAGATTATGAGATCATCAATGTTACATCATCTTCCACTAATTATGGTTAAGGGGCAAAGTAGTCATTTCACCTAAGGATTTATCTAAACTCTTCCATAAACATCTATAATACTCTAGAATTATAAAGAGGGTGAGATAAGAACAAGCAAACACAAAAATCTCTTATCTTCTTCATTATCATCATTTTCGGCCAAAAAAGACAGCAGGTTGGTAAATCGAGCATAACTCCTTCGTTTCTCAGCCGAATTTCATGTTCTTTAGCTTTTTGGAAACGTGGTGAGATGCTCTACAACTCTCATTTAGAAGCCTCCTCCAGAAAACGTAGGTAAGGCCTTCGTTTTTGCGAATCTTCCAGCTGATGAATGGTAAATGAATAGTGAAATCTTAGAATTAACTTTGTTTTCATGGCTTCTTTAGTTGATTCAAGCTATTATAAGGTGGTTTAAGCATAACCCAAGGCTTACTAGGTGTTATTCAAGCTTCAAAAAGGTATAAATGCTCTTGCCCTTTCTTATTTATGATGGATATTGTTTGGTCTAGTGAATAAGTGGTGTAAATGTTATGATTATGATGTTATAAGTGTTTGTAAATGATTAAAGTTGATTTTGGAAGGAGTATGTGCTTGTAACCATGGTTGGTAAGATGACCACATGGTGTAGGTGATGGTTTATAAGGTGGATGATTGAATCGGAGGAGTTTGATTTTGGAAAGTACGAAAATATAGCCGTTATAATGTCCGATTTTCGTTAAACCAAGAAACTGCCCTGTTTTGGAACAACAGAGGCATACGGTAGGTTCCTGTTTAGAACACCAACTGACCATGAGATGATAGAGATTAGTTCATAGATCGTTTTGATATAAGGTGCGATAAAATCTGATGAACGGTTTAGGTGAAAAGTCAGTTTTAGTGAAAGACATTTAAAAACCGAGAAACCGTAATTGTGTTAACTTTGAGGTTATAACTACCATACTTAGACATTTTTATAAGTCACGAAATTTTGGGATAGTGTAGTAGGATGGTCAGAGGACCCTTTACAGTTGACCTTGCATTAAAATTCAAAATCTATATTTTCTGAGAATGTTTACAGTTAAGTGTGGTTGTTAGGGAAAATGGTGAAAAACCCCCTGAAACTTCGATTGAGGTTATAAATGGTTAAGTTCTCGAACCTTTGGGGTAATAGTGATACGTTAAACATATATTAAAGTGTCAAGGGTAATGTTATACAAGAGTGTAGTGAGTAAGAGATGTGGTATTCTAATGACGGTCCTTTTGTGTTTATAGAAACTCCGGAAGAGGGACGAACCATACCGTCAGGATACCGGAACCGAGGCAAGATCTTTTCTATCCCTACTTGGAAGTTATTTATCTTCAAAGAAACTTGATTTCATGAAATATATATATGTGATGCTATTGTTACTATATTGTTAAGAAATGGTTTTCCTTGATTATTGATGCAAAAAAGGAAGGTATATGAGTATGATATGAATATGGATATGAGTATGAGTATGAGATGGATATGAATATACATAGAGATAATTATGCATGAAGTGAACATGCCTTATGATTAAGGGAATATGAAGGAATGGTATCAGTTGTTATATAGAGATATATAAAGGAATGGTATCAGTTGTTATCTAAAGATATATAAAGGAATGGTATCAGTTATTATCTAGGGTTATATGATTTATAATATTATATTCTTTCTAAGTATTGTGATTTAATAAATATTATTGAATGGTATTTAATACTTTTGAGATAAATGGAATACTCTACGTATATAAAAGCATATTGATTTCATTGAATACAGAGGAGATGTCTGAGTCATAATCAAAGTATTAAGACATATATAATTTTTAAAGGTGATGATAAATAGAAATGAAAATGATATATGTGAAGGGAAATGTGAATGGAAATATGAATGGAAATGGAAAATATGAAATGGTATTTGATGATTTGAAAAAGGGGGATTGCAACAGTAAGCGTAAGAGGCTGTGTGGTAGTGGCACAGTCCAGCATCCAATATTTTATTTCGGCACGAAGATGCCAAGGGAGGATGTAGCAGGTAGCCTTCCTACAGGGTTGATTACCAGGTAGGGATCATCCCTTCTACTAGTAGTAAACAGAGAGCGGATACGGTCAGGCGACTGATCATCGTCCTACGTATCTGGCGCCAGCAGATATCCCCAAAACTTGAAAGAAAGAATTGGAAATGGTTTTCAGATTTTTATAACTGAAAACAGAAAAGTGATATGAAATGATGGAATTATTGTTACAAACGAAGAGAAACTGATTTTATATTAATTTATATGATTGTTGTATAAGAAGGAAATGAGAAGATTATAGTGAGAGATTTTTTCAAGTTTTTATATTATCTTGAAAGATTACATTGAAATGGTATATTGATGGTTACAGCATTCAAGAAGAGGAACTGATATTATACGATGTTAGAAGCGAGATTGATGGAATGATACTATATATTTCTCACGTACAAGGATAATTGGAAAGTGTATATACATATTGAATGGAAATAAAATTCTTCCATAATAACTGAAGTTTGCTTTTGTCTATTATATATATATATAACGGTTTATTTTCCTTTGATGTTAGTAGATAGAAAATTATCTTGCTGAGCTATTATAGCTCACTCTTGCTACTTATTTATATAACAGCTAGGTATGCCGATACTACGCAGAACACCCCGCAAGAGGGTAGGGGGAAGGCGACCTTATGAGAGCGCGCTGACATCGATTCCTGAGGTAGCGTAGAGGCAAACGGGTCTTGGTAGCCTTATGTATAATTAAGTGTGCAAGCATGTAATAAACTTTTAATTGTTGAAATACTTCATGTCGAAGTATTATTCAGCAATGTATTTAAGTGTGAGCCTGGGTTGTAATAACTGTTAACTCTAAACTTTTAAAATGATGAATGTTGTTCTCTGAGCATATGACTGGTGTGTGTGTGTGTGTGTGTATTATTGCGGGGTCAATTGCATAAGTATTAATTTTTTAAAAAAAAAAAAAAAGACCCAAGAGATATTGATATTGAATGGAAATTTGTCCGTGACGGCCCGGATTCATGACCCCGGATTTGGGGCTGTCACAGTTTGGTATCAGAGCTTAGAGTCATATTGCTCAGGAACAAGAGTGATAGTAATATACGCATATAGATATATAGGTAAGGATATAAAATATGAACTCACATCGAGTTCAAGGGGGGTTTAACGAACGAAGCGTTTATTCTAAGTATTGATTATAATTTTATAGATTGTTGCTAATAAAGGTTATTATGCCAAAAGTGTTAAGTTTATGTAGCACACGAGATTGATATGAGAAAGGGAATACTTGATGTATCGGGAGGTGTACGTTAAATAACCTCGTGAGTAATTCCAGGGTGACCTATCATCTCTTATTCAAAAGGGGCCGGTATCTTTTCAAAACTTTCTGGTACCTTTGGAATGTGTTTCAAAATTGTATTTTATCTATTTTAGTCAAAATATTTTCCTAAGATTATTTTTGGAAGAGGGTATTTATCATCGTGACTAAATATTTCTTTATAATTTTTATTCGAACTAAGAGGAACAATCCTATATGTATACACAAGGACGATCTGTCTGTGTGATTGAAAGTCGGAGGGGACGCCCTCACTTGTGTTACGTACAGGTTCTTCCATCATATTGATTTCCCAAAATATTCTTTTGTTTCGAATAAGAGCTATTTAAAACTCTTAATCTTATAAATTGTTGTGGGACACTTGCTTGTTTCTGGGTCCATTTCAAATCAAAGTTTCTTAAATTCTATCAACTGTTTCGAATATAGAAGATTTCAGTAATGGATGGGATAATGGAAGCAAGGTTTAGAGTACACGTGATTATACGGGGAAACTCGAGATTTCAAGGGAAATTTCAATAAGAGATAATTAGATCTAGAGGCGTTTCGATATAAAAGAGAAAGGAATTTCGTGAGAAGAAAGGGGTATAATTGATGATTAGTGAGATAAAAGAATATGAGGAATTTTAAGGTATAATTGAGACTTACTATTGAGAGTAAGGTGTATTTTGAGGAAAAAAGTCAGAATAAGGATAAACAAAGGAAGTGAGATAATTAATGAAGTTTGAGTATTCTGTCTAAATTCTATCGTATTTTGATATTAAATGTTGAGATTCAAGGATATTGATGTATATAAGGTGATTGACTTAAATGAAAAGGTTATTGTGCTAAAAGTGATACGCTTAATTGCTAAAGTTGAGTTGAGAATATTATGGTATATAAATGAGTTAACTAGTGATATAATTGTGTATATGAGAATGATGTAAATGGGAATGATGTATATTGTACCCTAAATTTGGGTAATTAATGAAGAATATTGCTATATACAGAATCATGCCGCCTAAGCGTAATAATAGAACAAATGCAAGGGAAAATGAGAGAGAGGAAGGAAGTCATAATAGGCAGGGTGAAAATGCTCATAATGAACAAGATCATGAGGAAGAAGAAGATGAATCAACTGGCCAACAAGGAAATCATGGTGGTGACCCTTTTAACCAATTTATGGAACTATTGAGGCAGAATTTAGCTAATCCACAGAATCCTCAACAACCACATGTTCTCCCCAATCAGGCAGCTAACTCCTTTCGTGCATTTAAGTCATTGAAACCCCCAGAGTTTGAGGGAACTGTTGACCCAGTAGTAGCCAGAGCATGGCTGAAAGAAATAGAGAAAGCTTTTGAGATATTGAGGATCGAAGAGGATCAGAAAACAACCTTTGCAGCCTATCTCTTAAAGGGAGAGGCAAATTATTGGTGGGAAACTAAGAAGAATCTAGAGGGAGCGGGAGTGATAACTTAGGAACGTTTCACTAGGGTATTTTTAGAGAAGTACTCCCCTAGGTATTTGGAAAACCAAATGGAGATGAAATTTATGGAATTAAAGCAAGATAATCTATCAGTGGCCGAGTATGAAACGAAATTTACTGAATTGTCTAGGTTTGTTCCAGAATTTGTGCGTACTGAGGAACAACGAGCAAAAAGGTTCCAACAAGGATTGAAACCATGGCTACAGACGAGAGTGGCACCGTTTGAGTTAACTGATTATGCTGCGGTGGTTTAAAAGGCATCCATTATAGAAGCTGAGAGTGAACAAAACCAGACAGGTCGAGAAAGTAAGAAAAGGAGACTTGAGGGCCGGAAGGGAGGTTCAAGTGAAGGAAGTTACTTTAGCAAGGTTAGTAAGGGACAAAAATCTCAGTTTGTGGGAAAGTCGGGGAGTAACAAGGCTGTCAGTGAAACTGTGAATCAAGGTGGCAAATCCTCAGGAACTTTTCAGTCTAATCAAGCACGACCACCCTTACCAGATTGTAACAAGTGTGGTAGAAAGCATACGGGAGTATGTAGGAGGTCGGAAATAACTTGCTTTAAGTGCAGACAGAAAGGACACTATTATAACCAGTGCACATCAACTGACAAGATTGATATCAAGTGTTATCAATGTGGGAAACTAGGACATTTTGCTAGAGATTGTCGTTCTGGTGGGTCGTCTGCGCCAGGACAAAGTATGACTACTTCAGATAGACCTACTGCCAGAGTGTACAATATGACCTTAGGAGAAGCATTGAAAAAGCCGGATACAGATGCAGGTGAAATATTTTCTTTAATTATTTACACATGTAAGTATAAATGTTTGGTTAGGGATCGACTTGGTCAATGAATGGTGTAGGTAGGTTGACAATCTAGATAAGGAAAATCAGTATCTGTTAGGGGCCAGGAAATTCTATGCAACGGAGAATAAGTATTTTGAGAAAAGCACAAACTTGATTAGATACGAACAGGAAATATATATTATAGATAGTATTTTCTTACAATTGTTTCAAGGAATCTTATTCTAGTCAGATTTCTGGAGGATTTTACAGAGACGGGATATAACAAGATTGAAGTGTTCATATTTTATGTCATGATAGAGATCAAAATATAGATAAACCATAAGTGAGATACACTACCATTCAGGGGAGGCCAATGTGGTGGCCGATACCCTTAGATGAAAGAGGAATGAGAGATGAACTAATGTAGAATGACTGAAACAGGAGGAAATTGCAAGGTAAAGATAGTGGAAGCACTACTATTGATAAGCTATATGGCATGTTGATGAATGACAAGCAAGTTTAGGTTGGTGTATTCTGTGCAAATAAGATAGAGATATTATGAAGGAAAAAGGATGGAGAAAGTGGTATAGAAGTTAGAAGGTGTGGATGAAAAAGGGTATATATGGACATTTTCAACGTGATTCCGGGACGGAATCCTTTTAAGGGGGAAAGGATGTAATAACCCTAACTTTAGTAAAGCTACAGTAGTCACATGAATAGTAAATTCCGAGGATTTAGAGAAATGGTATATAAGTACTCCATAATGGAAACGGGAAATGAATAAACAGAAACCATATTAGTGTTGTACATTGGAAATAAGAGACTCGAAATGATGATAGATTCCAGAAATTTCTGAATATGGATTTTGAGGATTTTGATTTCGAATGAGCTTTTATTGGATATTAAGGAGTATGGAAATATTATTAGAATTATATATTGAGGGATTAGTGAATTTAGGTTAAACCAAAGGATTATTAAGTTAAGAGGATACCAAGGGAAATTGGATTTGTAAATGATTTCGAAAACCATTGAGATAATGAGGTACACCCGAAACGAACCACAATTAGACGAGTATGGGAACAAGACAACCAAGATTAGTAATATAGCAAGGATACATACCACATTACCATTTACCAAGATTTTAGCATTATACTTCGAAAAGCAAAGCAAAAGAGATTATGAGATCATCAATGTTACATCATCTTCCACTAATTATGGTTAAGGGGCAAAGTAGTCATTTCACCTAAGGATTTATCTAAACTCTTCCATAAACATCTATAATACTCTAGAATTATCAAGAGGGTGAGATAAGAACAAGCAAACACAAAAATCTCTTATCTTCTTCATTATCATCATTTTCGGCCAAAAAAGACAGCAGGTTGGTAAATCGAGCATAACTCCTTCGTTTCTCAGCCGAATTTCATGTTCTTTAGCTTTTTGGAAACGTGGTGAGATGCTCTACAACTCTCATTTAGAAGCCTCCTCCAGAAAACGTAGGTAAGGCCTTCGTTTTTGCGAATCTTCCAGCTGATGAATGGTAAATGAATAGTGAAATCTTAGAATTAACTTTGTTTTCATGGCTTCTTTAGTTGATTCAAGCTATTATAAGGTGGTTTAAGCATAACCCAAGGCTTACTAGGTGTTATTCAAGCTTCAAAAAGGTATAAATGCTCTTGCCCTTTCTTATTTATGATGGATATTGTTTGGTCTAGTGAATAAGTGGTGTAAATGTTATGATTATGATGTTATAAGTGTTTGTAAATGATTAAAGTTGATTTTGGAAGGAGTATGTGCTTGTAACCATGGTTGGTAAGATGACCACATGGTGTAGGTGATGGTTTATAAGGTGGATGATTGAATCGGAGGAGTTTGATTTTGGAAAGTACGAAAATATAGCCGTTATAATGTCCGATTTTCGTTAAACCAAGAAACTGCCCTGTTTTGGAACAACAGAGGCATACGGTAGGTTCCTGTTTAGAACACCAACTGACCATGAGATGATAGAGATTAGTTCATAGATCGTTTTGATATAAGGTGCGATAAAATCTGATGAACGGTTTAGGTGAAAAGTCAGTTTTAGTGAAAGACATTTAAAAACCGAGAAACCGTAATTGTGTTAACTTTGAGGTTATAACTACCATACTTAGACATTTTTATAAGTCACGAAATTTTGGGATAGTGTAGTAGGATGGTCAGAGGACCCTTTACAGTTGACCTTGCATTAAAATTCAAAATCTATATTTTCTGAGAATGTTTACAGTTAAGTGTGGTTGTTAGGGGAAATGGTGAAAAACCCCCTGAAACTTCGATTGAGGTTATAAATGGTTAAGTTCTCGAACCTTTGGGGTAATAGTGATACGTTAAACATATATTAAAGTGTCAAGGGTAATGTTATACAAGAGTGTAGTGAGTAAGAGATGTGGTATTCTAATGACGGTCCTTTTGTATTTATAGAAACTCCGGAAGAGGGACGAACCATACCGTCAGGATACCGGAACCGAGGCAAGATCTTTTCTATCCCTACTTGGAAGTTATTTATCTTCAAAGAAACTTGATTTCATGAAATATATATATGTGATGCTATTGTTACTATATTGTTAAGAAATGGTTTTCCTTGATTATTGATGCAAAAAGGGAAGGTATATGAGTACGATATGAATATGGATATGAGTATGAGTATGAGATGGATATGAATATACATAGAGATGGTTATGCATGAAGTGAACATGCCTTATGATTAAGGGAATATGAAGGAATGGTATCAGTTGTTATATAGAGATATATAAAGGAATGGTATCAGTTGTTATCTAAAGATATATAAAGGAATGGTATCAGTTATTATCTAGGGTTATATGATTTATAATATTATATTCTTTCTAAGTATTGTGATTTAATAAATATTATTGAATGGTATTTAATACTTTTGAGATAAATGGAATACTCTACGTATATAAAAGCATATCGATTTCATTGAATACAGAGGAGATGTCTGAGTCATAATCAAAGTATTAAGACATATATAATTTTTAAAGGTGATGATAAATAGAAATGAAAATGATATATGTGAAGGGAAATGTGAATGGAAATGGAAAATGTGAAATGGTATTTGATGATTTGAAAAAGGGGGATTGCAACAGTAAGCGTAAGAGGCTGTGTGGTAGTGGCACAGTCCAGCATCCAATATTTTATTTCGGCACGAAGATGCCAAGGGAGGATGTAGCAGGTAGCCTTCCTCCAGGGTTGATTACCAGGTAGGGATCATCCCTTCTACTAGTAGTAAACAGAGAGCGGATACGGTCAGGCGACTGATCATCGTCCTACGTATCTAGCGCCAGCAGATATCCCCAAAACTTGAAAGAAAGAATTGGAAATGGTTTTCAGATTTTTATAACTGAAAATAGAAAAGTGATATGAAATGATGGAATTATTGTTACAAACGAAGAGAAACTGATTTTATATTAATTTATATGATTGTTGTATAAGAAGGAAATGAGAAGATTATAGTGAGAGATTTTTTCAAGTTTTTATATTATCTTGAAATATTACATTGAAATGGTATATTGATGGTTACAGCATTCAAGAAGAGGAACTGATATTATACGATGTTAGAAGCGAGATTGATGGAATGATACTATATATTTCTCACGTACAATGATAATTGGAAAGTGTATATACATATTGAATGGAAATAAAATTCTTCCATAATAACTGAAGTTTGCTTTTGTCTATTATATATATATATAACGGTTTATTTTCCTTTGATGTTAGTAGATAGAAAATTATCTTGCTGAGCTATTATAGCTCACTCTTGCTACTTATTTATATAATAGCTAGGTATGCCGATACTACGCAGAACACCCCGCAAGAGGGTAGGGGGAAGGCGACCTTATGAGAGCGCGCTGGCATCGATTCCTGAGGTAGCGTAGAGACAAACGGGTCTTGGTAGCCTTATGTATAATTAAGTGTGCAAGCATGTAATAAACTTTTAATTGTTGAAATGCTTCATGTCGAAGTATTATTCAGCAATGTATTTAAGTGTGAGCCTGGGTTGTAATAACTGTTAACTCTAAACTTTTAAAATGATGAATGTTGTTCTCTGAGCATATGACTGGTGTGTGTGTGTGTATTATTGCGGGGTCAATTGCATAAGTATTAATTTAAAAAAAAAACAAAGAAAGAAAGAAAGAAAAGACCCAAGAGATATTGATATTGAATGGAAATTGGTCCATGACGGCCCGGATTCATGACCCCGGATTTGGGGCTGTCACACATTTGTTCTCCTATTATATATAGAAGATGATGTCTAATATCCATTTGTTCTCCTATTATATATAGAAATGATGTCTAAAAGGTCCTATTTAAGTAATATAATATTGGATCTAGTACTTTTCATAAACAGGAAGCTATATAATACTGGAAAATACTATGCCACAATGGTGAAAAAGGAAAATAGAAAATTGAAATGGAAAAATATAGTACTTTTCATAAATAGGAAGCTATATAATAATGGAAAATACTATGCCACAATGGTGAAAAGGGCAAATAGAAAATTGAAATGGAAAAATATCCAGGCAGGCAGGCACCATAAACACTCCTTGCAAAAGACTTCACACATGAAAGTTATAATCCATCTAAGCTTTCCCTCTTGAAGAAAACAACAAACCCCAAAAAAAAAAAAGTCAACCACCCAGTCAAACATTCTACCACCAAACTGAACCTGCATATATAACAGTAAAAACCATTAAAACACCTAAACAAGATAAAATAGAATTGATAAAAATTAAAATTCTCCTAACCGAACGATCTTTGTTCTGCATCTCTTGTTTTTTAGGATGGATCTTATTAGGTTCCTCGAGGACCAAATAACGATCCTCCTTCCTCGAGTTCAGAATAGTTATCATGTCCTTCATCTCTTCAAATTTAATATCTTCTTCATTCACCTCAAAATCAACAGCCCCAACATATATTTTCTTAAAAATACCACCCCACATTTTCATCAAAGCAAAGGTTTCCTCTGGTATAAACAGCCCACTTTGACCCGGATTAGTTAGAACCGACTCAAAGAACTGCCTCATGGGGAGTATCTTTGAGCTGTGATAGCTAAAGAGCACAAGTATGGATAATGCACAATCAAAACTCATCTCTTTCTTGATCACTGACCCCATTGCAAGGGTTTCAGCTCTATGATGGAACGTAGTTTTGGTTTCAAATCAAATTCGTAGTCATAGTAATATATTATGAATTTTTAAAATTTAAACTCATAACATAACCAACTGTACGATTTTAGTTTAAAAACTTTTATTTTGATTGAAAATAGTTTAATTCTATAATTATTGAACATTTTTTATTACGAAAGTATGAATTTTTAAAAAGCAAAATTAATTAATAATTTTTTGAAAATATTATTTTAACATAAATTCAGATTATATCTTTATGGTACGCACAAATCAATTCAAGTTAACGAGAACATCACAACATTTACACTTTTTAAATACCTGAAAACACAAATATATGTATAAAATTTTGAGTTATATATATATACATACATATATTAATTATCGATATACAAGTTAGTTATTAGTATCGATATATATATATATATATATATATATATATATATATATATATATATATATTAATTACCGATATATATATATATATATACAAGTTACTTATTAGTATCGTTCTGGTAGAAATTAAGTGGCAATAGATACTTTTAAATAAAGATATGATGGTGAAAAGTGATGATGTACTATGTCACTCTTAAAAATAAGGTCTAACAAATATTGCAATGGTGCCCCCAAAAGTTTTCCTTATAAGAATGATTAAAGCACATAAAACATGTTTATTGTATAAAAACAATACTATATCAGAAAATCATGGATCTTTGTATATTGTACAAAATTTAGTAAGTCCTGATTTATTTTCAGTTAAAACACTATAGATACATATTCACAAACATTGGAATAATAATCGGAATAACTTTACAAATACATATATACTTTTCATATATGTCATAAACCATACAATAATTAATTACATATATTTTGGATCTATATGTTCACAAAAATTGAAACAATCACAACTATTTTACAAATACATGCATACTTAAAACAATCAAATTAACATAATTACTTGTAGTTTACATATTCATACACATATCTTAATAAGTTTTGAAGATAAAATAACCACCCATATATATATATATATATATATATATATATATATATATATATATATATATATATATATATATATATATATATATGTGGGTGCTTCTACATGATGAACTGTTATTAATGAGTAACTAAGTAACTCTAATCTTAACCATTAAATACTATTTAAAATGAATGGATGACTGGTACATAAATCACAGACACGTAGTGGTACATAAATCACAGACACGTACAAGGAGAAACTACAAAATTTTTGAAAATTGTTTGCTTTAACATTCTTTTTTTTGTTCCATTTTGTTTATTATATAACTTAAAAATTGTCTTATATCCTATAATTTGTTTTTGAATATTTTGTTTTTTACACTTTAGTATTTTTCTTTATATTCAATATTTTTTATGTTCTGTGAATAGAAAATATGTTTATTTTATACAATTAATTCTATTTCTATTATAAACAAAATACAAAATAATTTTTTTTCCTAAATTTACATCTGTATACAGAACATAATTTTAAATACTAAACATAATTTTAAATACAAAACATAGTTTTTAATTTGGCTAAATGAATAATTTTCAAGCTAATGAAAAATATTAGAGTGTGATGTATTTTTAAAATACAGAACAAAATTTTTAAATGCAAAACAAAATTTTGTTTTGTTTTTACACTTTAGTATTTATCAAAATTTTGTCTTGATAAATAAGTTTTTGAATTTTTTATTAAGTGACATACCTCTATTCTTGCAAACCGCCCAAAATACAATTAGAACTTGAAAAGGGCAAAACAGTAATTTCCCTGCTCCCATCAGTCTGCTTGCCACGCTGCCTGCGCCCACCACGCACAGCCTGCACGTGTAAGACCTGTTCCATGTTGTATAAAATCTCCCAAGCTTCGTGTGGACAACAAGATCGCTGAAAACGGACATCTAGAACTCCAGATATGGCCAAAACAGTGTAGACTGCGCAACGGTCCCGGAAAATCCGAATTTTAATTAATTTAACCTCCAAAAACGGCAGAAGCATCAACCATAATCGACATTCTTGCAAACCTGCACAACTACACAAAACACATCAAAACTACAACAAACTTGAGTCCAAGACAATCAATTTAAGCCGATATGGAACGCTCCAAGTGGATATAAAATCCACTTATCACATAAAAACTTGTCAACACAAAAGCACGCAAGTGCGTGGTCACAAGTAATACAGATATAAATCAAGTTCGTTCCACAGAGATCTGGTTTTGGTTTCAATTTAGTAGATGTACCTATGCAACAATGTATGGTTTTAATTCATTGCTAAGACAAATAACAATTTGGGGTTTTTGATTATCTAAATTAAACTAAGATGCAAATTATAAAACTAAGAATTAATTAATTAATGAGATTTAAAACTAATTTACTTATATGAGAATAAACATGATATCCTAAATTCATTAAGTACTTTACCTAGATCTGATGCATTTAATCACTATATGCAATGGTTATGATATCTGATCGGATAACACGAAACAAGTACACGCTACCTGTCAGCATACGTATACCAAACTAAACATACATCCACAAAAGAGATAGAAGATGAATAGACACCAATTATGCTTAGACCCTATATGTCTATAGAATTTGAAAACATAACGGTTGAAGAGCAAGTTATCCAAAAAGATCACACAGGGCAGTATAAGTATTTTCATCTCACACTACGAATCATATTGATAAACAATTATGAACGTATGCTAGCATGGCAAGTTCTAATTCTCAAGATCCACTTTCACTTCACAAGAGATTAACAAATTAGATGTTCGCGACACATCTATCAATTAAGCATAACCATACGAGGATATCAATTATACACCACACACAGATCTTTAAAGCATCAAGATACTAAGTTCCATAAATAAATCCGCTAGAATCCCATGACAACGATTAGTTCATAATTGAACCGTTCATCGTCATGGGATTTGATGAAAACATGATAATAAACAAGATATGCAAGAAATAAACAATAATATTATTAAAACTAAATGTTAGGAATAATTCATGAGTTGTGATGTTAAGAATAGAATTTTACTTATACTTCTTGTATATCCTGATTTATAAAGGATTTAGCACTTTGTATAGGAAATATGTGTTAGACAGTTATCTGTAAAGTTTAGTTAGGAATTAATAGTGCATCGAGTACTATATGTCAGGAACTGAGATTGAATCCTGATACGTCAAGTCAAGTACTGATCAAGTACTGATGGGATGGTCAAATCCTGATGCAAGATGGAATCCTGATATCAGTCGTGTTACTGATGATGTCATTATGGATGCTACAGAAACTGGCAAGTGCTATAAAACAGGATCTTTGTTTGAGGAACAAGCAAGAAGATTTTATGAAGGAAAGAATTTTCTATTGATGGAAACTATCAACTGGACGGCAGAACATTACCATGTATAGTTTATCTTTCTGTGATTAGTTGATAGGTAGCATTATAAATACTCTCTATGTCATTATAAAAGATGTTCATGAGGTTTGTAATCGTAAGTATACGAGAGTGCAAACAGAGAGAAATTTGTATTGTCAGCAGCTACTAAAGGTATTGTACACCTTTGGTAGAGTTTGTATTTGATCTTATTAATACAAACAGAATTTGATTCATTCGTTTATTCTTATTCATATAACCAAGCAAAAATCAGACACGATTATATAACTTGTATTCAACCCCCCCTTCTATAAGTTATTCGAGTTAACAATTGGTATCAGAGCAGGTTGATTTCGAATAATCATAAAGATCTGCAATCATGTTTGGTTACAAGGATGGGAATACTAAGATTCCTATGCTCAAGAGAAACGAATATACTCTATGGGAAGTAAAGATGATGCATCATCGGGAAGCAACAGATCCTGATTATCTTGATAGAATCAGAGATGGACCTTTTATCCCAACAAAGGTTGTTGGACAAGCAACTGTTGATGGTCAAGTTGTTCTAGGAAAACTAAGAGCTTATGAACTTGACAAGCAGTAGAAGAAGAGCAGGAGTGAAGGAAAGATGAAGACTGTTGCACTTGCTGCTCAATCTGAATCAAAGAAGCTTCCAGAAGAACAGCATGAAGAGACTGCTGTAAAGAACTCAAGGAAGAAGAAAAGCAAAGAAAGTTCTGAGTCAGAGACTACTGATATGGACTCTGACAACAATGATTCTGAATCTGAGATGCAGGAACTCTTTGCTATGTTTGCTAAAGCTTTCAAGAAAGGAAGATTCAACAGGAAAAGATTTAGCAAAGGACCTTTTCAAAAGAATGAGAAGAAGAAGGGTGACAAAGGCAAAAGTACAATTGTCAAGCTTGATAAGGCCAAGATCAAGTGCTTTAACTGCAGCGAGCTTGGACACTTTGCTAGTGAGTGTAAGAAGCCTAGGAATTCAGGAAAGGGTAATGCACTTATGGTCACACAGAAGGATTGGGCTGATTCCAGTGATTCTGAAGATGAATTGGATTATGACAACATTGCACTGATGGCAAATGTTTTAGACAAACCTGGATCTCCAAAGAAAACTTCTCCATCCTCTGTTAAGGTATCACTTCACTCTCTTGATTCATTTGATAGCTTAAATTCTGATGAAATTAGATCTATCCATGCTGAGTTTAAGAATCTTATGACTAATTTTAGAATTCTTACTTGTGAAAGAGATGAACTTAAGGTTAAGAATGACAAATTAGTTGATAGAAATAATTTTCTTGAATCAGAGTTAATTCAAATGGAAGAATACAAGTTAAGCTCTGATAAAGCTAAGCATGATTATAGTGTTATTCTTGAGGCTTATGACTATGTCAGAAAAGAACTAGAAGAAGAGAGAGATGTGATTAAGACCATTAACAATTCTGGTAAAAAGACCATAGAAATCTTTGAAAGTGAAATTCGTGGTAAGGTTAATGGTTTAGGTTTTGATAAGGCTAGACAAGAAGAAAAAGTAGCTATTGTCAATGATGATAGAAAAATAGAAGCTAGCACATCTAAATCTGAAGGTAAGAAAATTGTTTCTGAACCTAATCATGTTAAATTTGTTGATTCAAAAGGTACCCCTGTTGTACACAAAAGGATTAACAATATTAATTCAGATGAGAAAGTGTTATAGAAACCTAAGAATGTAAACATAGGGTTTCTGTCTAAGTCTCAGTTGAAACAGATATTAGATGGTCTTTTAGTGTCTAGCAAGATCAAGAGAAATAGGAATGGAAAAGAAGGTATTAACAATAGAATAATTACAAGAATGTACCTGATGCATCTAGGAAAAAATGTTATAAGTACGGAAATCATAATCATTTGGCCCTAGACTGCAATCAAAAACCTTCTTGGAAAACTGAGTCCAGATTTCCCAAGACTCAGAAAATTCAATACCAACCACAAAAAGCTTGTTATCATTGTGGTAGTTTACTTCATTCCATTTACATGTGTAGAGAATATCATGAACTGTATTATGACTATTATTCTCTAAAATCTGAAACTCCTAGTCACAAACAGTTTGTGAAATCAGAGTCTAAGATTGACTCTGCAACAGGTAAAGTAAAAGCAAAATCTTCAAAGCCTGTTGTTTCTAAATCTAGTAAGAAAGGATCCAATCAAAGTTGGGTCCTAAAAAATTCTAACTAGTTACTTTTTGTTTGCAGGGCACAGGAAAGAAGCATTCAATTATCTTGGACAGTGGATGCTCTGGACATATGACTGGAAAGAAGTCCCTGCTTACAAAGTTTGAGAGGAAAGCTGGCCCAGAAATATCTTTTAGAGATGGCAACAAAGGAGAAACTCTAGGATATGGCTCAATTGTTTTGGGGAATGTCATCATAGAAAATGTATCACTGGTTGAAGGCTTGAAGCATACTCTTTTAAGCATAAGTCAACTGGGTCATAAAGGTTACAAATCAATCTTTGACAAAGAAGGATGCAAAATATTGAATATGCAGAATGGAGACATTGTTCTAACTGGTCAAAGACATGGTAACATATATGAAGCCGGCTTAAGTGATACATCTAAAGGAATTGTTAGATGTCTCTACAGCAAAGCAACAAGTGATGAAAGCTGGAATTGGCACAAGAAACTCTCACATCTCAACTTCAAGAAGCTTAATCAACTTGTTAAGCATAATCTGGTGAGAGGCCTACCTCAGGCAAATTATGTGCAAGATGGACTTTGTGATGCATGTCAGCTTGGAAAGCAAAGAAGAACCACTTTCAAGAGCAAGACTAAAAATTCAATTACTGAACCATTTCACATGCTACATCTTGATCTGTTTGGTCCAGTAAACATTATGTCTATTAGCAAGAAAAGATATGCTCTAGTGATAGTGGATGATTTCACAAGGTTCACATGGGTGTTCTTTCTACATAAGAAGGATGAAGCTCCTCAGCAAATCATTGAACCTGTCAAGAATATTCAGAATAACTCTGAGTACAAAGTCAAAGTACTTAGGAGTGACAATGGTACAGAATTCAAGAATTCTATAATGGAGGATTTTTGTGTAGACAATGGAATCACTCAACAATTTTCTGCACCTGGTACACCTCAGCAAAATGGTGTAGTGGAAAGAAAGAACAGGACTCTCAAAGAGGCAGCAAGAACCATGCTTGCAGATGCAAAACTTCCAACCTATTTTTGGGCAGAAGCTATTAACACTGCATGTTTCACTCAAAACTGTACCTTGGTAAATAGTCATGGAAAAACTCCCTATGAGATGATCAAAGGAAAGAAACCAAGTGTGAAATACTTTCACATCTTTGGATGCAAATGCTATGTCCTAAAAGTTCATCCAGGACAACTTGGAAAATTTGAAGCTAAATCGGATGAAGCAATCTTTCTAGGATATTCAGCATCTAAGGCCTTCAAAGTTTATAATCTCAGAACTCACATTTTATGGAATCAATTCATGTTGCACTTGATGATAAGAAATTTAGAATTCTGCAAACTGATGAGAGCCATGACAAATTGGAATTTGAAAATCTGAAGAATTCTGAGATACTCTCTAGTGATGATGAAGGTTCTCTAGAAGGAATTTCTATTGCTTCTCAAATGAATGCTATTGTTGAGGGGGAGCAAATAAATCAAAGAGAACACAGTGATCATAAGGAGCAGACTAGCTATTCAGAGTCTACTCCATCAGGAACTGATCTTTCAGAGTCTACTGAGGAAAGATCAGTAACTAGCAGCAATATGGAATCTACTGATTCTATTGATCAAAGGGGAGTTATTGAAGGTAGAGAGAATTCTTCTACAAGAGATACCACTAACTTAGGGGGAGAATCTAGCAGAGACAATCTACCACCTGTTAAAAAATGGACAAAGGATCATACTGAAGATTTGATTATTGGTGATCCAAATAGTGGTGTTCGAACTAGAAGATCAATTCAAAATGAATGCTTGTATAGTTGCTTTCTCTCAAAGAATGAACCTAAGAAGGTTGAAGAAGCCTTACAGGATCTTGATTGGGTAATTGCAATGCAGGAGGAGTTAAATGAGTTTGAGAGAAACAAAGTCTGGAAACTAGTACCAAGACCTAAAGATAGATCTATTGTTGGTGCAAAATGGGTTTTCAGAAACAAGCTAGATGAATCTGGTATGATTGTAAGAAACAAAGCAAGACTGGTGACCAAGGGTTATTCTCAGGAAGAAGGCATTGATTATGATGAGACCTTTGCACCTGTAGCAAGATTGGAAGCAATCAGAATGTTTCTTGCATTTGCAGCTCATTCAAAATTCAAGGTATACCAGATGGATGTAAAGAGTGCTTTTCTAAATGGAAAACTTGATGAGGAAGTGTATGTGGAACAGCCACCTGGATTTGTTGATCCAAAGTTTCCAAATCATGTCTACAAACTTGACAAGGCACTCTATGGACTAAAGCAGGCACCAAGAGCATGGTATGAGACTT
Organism: Kitagawia praeruptora; assembly: GCA_037693485.1. Lineage (NCBI taxonomy): Eukaryota > Viridiplantae > Streptophyta > Magnoliopsida > Apiales > Apiaceae > Kitagawia > Kitagawia praeruptora. Next base: position 45,457,216 of record CM075349.1, read on the forward strand.
TGTCTAAATTTCTTCTTGAAAATGGCTTCACAAGAGGTACAATTGACAAAACTCTATTCTTTAGAAAGATAAAAGGTGAATTGCTTTTAGTTCAAGTTTATGTTGATGATATCATATTTGGCTCTACTAATGAAAAGTTGTGTGCTAAGTTTAGCAAGCTTACAGTCTAAGTATCAGATGAGCATGATGGGTGAATTAAATTATTTCTTAGGCTTGCAGGTCAAACAGACTGAGACTGGTATTTTCATTAATCAGTCAAAGTATATCAAAGATCTTTTAAGAAGGTTTGACTTTCAAGATTGTGCAGTTGTAAAAACACCCATGGCAATAGCCACTAAACTAGACTCTGATCCTAAGGGAAAGAGTGTGGATAATACTAGTTATAGAGGCATGATAGGCTCATTGTTATATCTAACTGCAAGTAGGCCAGATATAATGTTTTCTACCTGTTTATGTGCTAGATTCCAAAGTGATCCTAAGGAATCTCATTTAATTGATGTGAAGAGAATTTTTAGATATCTCAAAGGAACTCCAAATCTTGGTTTGTGGTATCCTAAAGAATCTGATTTCTTCCTAACTGGCTATTCAGACTCTAATTATGTAGGGTGTAAGATAGACAGGAAAAGCACTACAGGTACATGTCAATTCTTGGGAAATCGATTGATTTCTTGGGCAAGCAAGAAGCAACAATCTGTTTCAACCTCAACTGCAGAAGCTGAGTACATAGCAGCAGGCAGTTGTTGTGCATAGCTCCTTTGGATAAGAAATCAGTTGATCGATTATGGTATGACACTTAGTAATATTCCTATGTTTTGTGATAATACTAGTGCTATCAAAATTATAGAAAATCCAGTTCAACATCCAAGGACTAAGCACATTGATGTCAGGTATCATTTTATTAGAGAACATATTGAGAATGGTACTGTGGAACTTCATTTTGTTCCTACTGACAAATAGCTTGCAGATATTCTAACTAAACCACTTGATGAGACTACATTCAGTAGATTAGTAAGTGAGTTAGGAATGTTAAATTTCTAGATCTTTAACATCTGCAAAAGTAGCAAGGTTTGTTGTTTTTAGCTTATAGACTTGATATTCTTGTCAGGATCTATATTTGATTGTTAAATGCTTTAGCTATAACACTTTGCCTTGATAAATTTTAGTATGATAGACTTGTTAATAATCATCAGGATTAGAATTGTTATCCGGGATGCTGACGTCATCAGTATTGTGTCAGTATTAGGATTGTGAAAATTGATTCAGATCCTGACGTTTACTTTGTGTAGTAATCTAATTCTATGATGTGTTAAGTCTATACTAGCAAGTTTTAATATTTGCATACTGATAATTTATACATCATTCAAATAAGTCAATAAACAATAGAGACAAGTAGATAATAAGAAATTGTATTTTCATTAATTGAAATCATTACATACATGGAAATGAAATACAACATCTTTTTGTCTAACTTCTACTGATAATCCTATACTTGTCTAATGATATGGATTCTGAGATACAGGACAAGAAGCATCTCAAGAAATCCATCAGGGGATTTGAACAGCCTCGTCTGCTCTTGGATTCCTTGTCTGGGCGACTTGAATGAGAGTAGCTAACTTAAATGTATAGCATCCCCATCAAGATCAACCTCAGACTCTCGGCCAAATTCTTCATCCTCAAGTTTTGAGGAGGTTAGGGGAAGATTGTATCCAACAGATGGATGTTCTAGGAGAAACCTCTGGATATTATCTAAAACTACTCCATCCATGACTAGTTCGATGAGAAAAGTCGTCTCTTCAAAGAGATGATCAAGAACAGGATGTTCATCAACTGTGAAAAACCCAAAGAATGGGTTTGAATGGAGTTTTGGGTTGAGAATCATTGTTGAGAAGAAAAGAAATTGAAAGGTTTATGGAGAATGGCATAAGGCGTCTGTTTCTTTTATAAAGGAAAGAGTGAGAAGCTGAACAGTCACTTGGAACTATCAATGAAGTCAGACGCTAATTATCGCGTGTGACTGTATTTCTTGTATTTTCGAGAAATGTCGAATATATCTAACCAATTGATTTTGTTCAGATTAATTGTTTATTTCTTTTTCAGATAAAAGAAAAAAATTCCACGTGGAAACTCCATTTAAGTCTCTGGAATCAGGATGATATTAATCAGAATTTCAAGTGTGACCATCAGGATTTGAGAATTATTATTTTTAAATCACATTGCATTTTGTGATTATTTTGATGGGAGGTCACAACAGGAAAAGGAAGCTGATCAGTATTGATTTTTATCTTGATAATACCTTGATTTATTTTATGAAAATCAATTTTGGATTTTATTTTCCAAAAATCGTGGGTAATCGCAATTTTCAGGGACTGACACCTGTCAATCTACGTGTCGACGTGGGATAGTGGTCTGAAAGATTTATGAAATATATTTGTTTTGAAACTCTAATCGTGTAATTGTTTTCTCTAATTTCACATTCTCTAAAGCAAAAACACTCTCGAGTTTTCAAAATCACTAATCAATTTCAAGATTTTTCAAGTTCTTTTCAGATCAAAATCAATGGCAGCTCAAAGAAGATTACCTAAATCAGTAGCCTTCAAGTTTGGTGACTTCAATTTTATGACGAACAATCATGTAGCAACTATCACCAACAAGGAAGGAGTGTCAACTGATTTTCATCCAATCATGGACTTTCTGGCGTATGGACCATTAAGTTATGCATTGACAGCATCTCCACAGATTAATCAAGCAGCTGTTACACAAGCTTGGGAGAATGCTGAGGTAATTGATTCTACTCAGAGTCAATCTGGTAAGATTGTTCTACACTTAGGACAAGATACTTTTGATATTACTGAATCTATTATTAATTCAGTACTTCGCTTACCTGTTACTGATAATTATGCAAGTGAACCATCTGATGATGATGTAAGAACTATGTTGTCTGCATTAGGTTATAGTGGATCTCTAGATAACATGAGCCAGTTAAATAGGTCTTTTCTTAGGAAGGAATGGTCTTTCTTCTTTGATCAAATTGCTAAATGTTTTACTGGTAAATGTAGTTCTTTTCAGCAAATTACTTCTATTACTTCACATATTGCTTACAGTTTGCTTTATGACAGAGTAATTAACATTGGTCACATTATCTTAAATCAGATGAGTATTAAACTTGGGTTAAGAGATCAAAACAGGAAAATGGTTTATTATCATAGATTTATGCAAATGTTTATTAACCATTTTATTCCTGATGTTAAAGCTAGATTTGGTAGAGAACATTGTGTTTCTTCTTATGTACAGCAAAAGAGAATTTTCTCTGACATTACAAAGAAGAGCAATGAAAAGAATCTAGATGAAATATCTACAATACACTATCCACATCATGTTCAGGTAATTCTTAAAACTCATCTTCCTACTCTCTACGATTCTTCTTTCTTTTGTGGTGAAATGGCTCAGGAATCTCATTTGGAGGAGAACCCACCTGTGTCTACCCAAGTAGCCCAAAACATTATAGTCTCTGAAACAAATCAAGAACAACATTTTAATCCACAGCCTATTGTTTCAAAGAAACCAACCTTTGGTGTTTCTCAAAAGACATTAGTTGTAAGGAAGAGAAGATTTGTTGTGTCAAGTAGTAGTAGTTCTAGTGAAGATGATGATAATATATCTCTTGCTGAGAGAGAAAAATTGAAGGCTGCAATTCGACTTTCTAAGCTAGGACAAAGAGATGAAGCACCTAGTCACAGCCAGGCTGCAGTCTCTCAAAAGACTGTAGTACTTAAAAAGGGAAAACAGTTACTGGATACTGTCTCTCAAAAGACTGTGTCTATTGAAAAAGGATCTCATCCCAAGATCAATTCTGTGTCTACACCTCTTGAGTCTTCTCAGGATAAATCTTTTGCTCACTATACCAGAAGAATAAGGAGAAAGATTCAATTGTCACCTACACACACAGAGTCTAGTCCAACTAATATCATGCAGGTCTGTACAAATGAACCTACAATCAAGTCAGCAAATGACTATAGAGATCTGGATATTGATTCTTCATGGGAAATTACATTATCATATAGACTGGCTATGGGACTAATTTCTCTCAAAGTGAAGTTGTTAAGGCCTGTTCTAGATTTTCTGGTTGAAAAAGTACCAAAACTTTTATTTCCAGATGAATATGGACTTTTACATTAAAGACTTGACTTAATGAAGATGTATTTCTATGTATCTGTCAGAAGACAATTAGTCAAGAAATTTGGACTCTCGAAGCATGTTGCACTTCAATCACTACATGCATATTTATTTGACAAGGATGTCATTATTGAAGATGCTTCAGCTCAAGGTGAACAACTGGAGGAAGTAGATAGAGGAATGCAGTCAACAGAAGATACTATTGCACCCGTGGTGGATAGTAGGAAAGATCAGATCATAGTCACTGCAACACAAGAACCATCTAGTCAGAGGTTGGATGACTCAGGAGCTGTGATAACTGATGTTGAAAGGTCTTCTGTGATGATTGAAATTGCAAGTGAGAAACCCTATGATATGGGAGGAATAACTTTGACTGGTTTTCTTGAAGATCAAACAAATATTATTCAGTCAGAGTCTATCCACCTTGAGGGTGAGTCTCAGACAACAACACTTAAAGATGGTGACATACTAACTATGGTGTCTAATGAAGTATTACTGAAGACATCAGAGTCTAGTAAAGAACCTGAAAGTGGTATACTGGAGCCTGTAGTCTCTGGAAGGAAAGAAGATGTTTATAAGGATTCAGAGATTATAGCAGCTCACTCCTTGGAGAAAACCTCAAGCCCCTTGCCATATGAGGAACCCTCTCTCCATGTGAGTTCAGGTATAAAAACTTCTTCTAAACTCTATTTTTTTGTAGGTCATGAGAGCACTTATCCAAATTTGAGTGATACACTTGAAAAGATGGATATTGATCCACAATCAGAGAGGCTGGCTCCTGACCAGGCAAAAGGAGAGGTAGAAAGAGTGTTGACTTTAGATAGTCAAAGTGAGAATGAGGGTATGGATGATCAACTCCATAGTGAGGGAGAGAAAATTAGGAAACCACCATCGTTTGATTTCTGGGATCAGGTTTTTCCTGAATCTTGGTCTGATAATCTTGGTATGGATGCTGGTACTTATTCTTTTATCAAGATGTATGAGAAGAATGACTTAGCAAAGCACAACTCAAAGCCAGAAGTTAAAGCTCAGAAGCAAAAAGAAAGGCTTGCAGGAATTATAAACAGAAGAGGTGAAAGGCTAAGACAAACTTCTACACCATCAGTACCAGAAGATATTTCTAATGATCCAAGTATTCCTTTGTTTGTACTACCAATATCAGCAAGAATTGAGACATCAACAGTATCTGATCAATCTAAGGAGGAGTTAGGTTTTTTAGATGTTAGTACACAGAATACTGGTGAAGGACAAGATGATCATATTGCAGCTTCAGATCAGAAAGATGAAGATGTTTGTAACTCTAATCGAGTTTTATTACTTGAATATCATTCTACACAGGCAACTTCTTCTACAAGACTTGAATCTGAAGGTATTCCAAACACTTCCAACATTGAAGTCAATTCTGAAGTTCTACAAGACATTCAGAAATCTCAAGTTGAAATTCAAACAAGACTTCAAATACTTGAAGATAACCAAGTCACTATTATGGAAAATCAAGCAGTTCTAATGAATCTCATTTGTTCTGTTACTGAATCTCTTGGAATTCATGTTGCTGATGTCAAAAAGGGGGAGATAAAAATAGTTAAAAGGCAACATACTGGGGGAGGAGATAAACAGACTGGGAGAAATAAAAGAGGAACTGAGGATGACAGAGGTGAATCTTATCAGGGAAGTGGTAAAGGAAAAGAAGCATCAAATAGTTGAATTCTTTCTTCTAAGTACTGGATACTATGTCCATGTCTGAAAAAGGAGGTACTTAACTTCATGATTTTTGAATTCATAAATTCTATCCTGATTGTATTGTTATATGTTTTGACATCAACAACTCAGATTTATGCTTCAGATTTTAAAGCATAAATAGGGGGAGATTGTTAGGAATAATTCATGAGTTGTGATGTTAAGAATAGAATTTTACTTATACTAATTGTATATCCTGATTTATAAAGGATTTAGCACTTTGTATAGGAAATATGTGTTAGACAGTTATCTGTAAAGTTTAGTCAGGAATGAATAGTACATCGAGTACTATATGTCAGGAACTGAGATTGAATCCTGATACGTCAAGTCAAGTACTGATCAAGTACTGATGGGATGGTCAAATCCTGATGCAAGATGGAATCCTGATATCAGTCGTGTTACTGATGATGTCATTATGGATGCTACAGAAACTGGCAAGTGCTATAAAACAGGATCTTTGTTTGAGGAACAAGTAAGAAGATTTTATGAAGGAAAGAATTTTCTATTGATGGAAACTATCAACTGGACGGCAGAACATTGTCATGTATAAATTATCTTTCTGTGATTAGTTGATAGGTAGCATTATAAATACTCTCTCTATATCATTGTAAAAGATGTTCGTGAGGTTTGTAATCGTAAGTATACGAGAGTGCAAACAGAGAGAAATTTGTATTGTCAGCAGCTACTAAAGGTATTGTACACCTTTGGTAGAGTTTATATTTGATCTTATTAATACAAACAGAATTTGATTCATTCGTTTATTCTTGTTCATATAACCAAGCAAAAATCAGACACGATTATATAACTTGTATTCAACCCCCCCCCCCTTCTACAAGTTATTCGAGTTAACACTAAAAGTTGAGAAAACAAATCTATGATCCAACGTATACAAAAGATGAAGTAGATCTAGATCCGTGCTTGTCACCGAGCGTTGAATCCTTCTCCACTATTCTCCCTTGCAATACTATGTTACAATAATAACCATCTAAATTATAATGCTAAGATGTATTTAAATAGGCTCTAGATTTCTTGCCCAGCAAAAAATTACCTTCTATTACAATTAGAATTTAAATAAGGTACCAAAAACTGCCCAAAATACAATTAGAACTTGAAAAGGGCAAAACAGTAATTTCCCTGCTCCCATCAGTCTGCTTGCCACGCTTCCTGCGCCCACCACACGCAGCCTACGCGTGTAAGACCTGTTCCATGTTGTAGAAAATCTCACAAGCTTCACGTGGACAGTAAGATCGCTGAAAACGGACTTCTAGAACTCCAGATATGGCCAAAACAGTGTAGACTGCGCAACCGTCCCGGAAAATCCGAATTTTAATTAATTTAACCTCCAAAAACGACAGAAGCATCAACCATAATCGACATTCTTGCAAACCTGCACAACTACACAAAACACATCAAAACTACAACAAACTTGAGTCCAAGACAATCAATTTAAGCCGATATGGAACGCTCCAAGTGGATATAAAATCCACTTATCACACCCTCAAACTTAAACCGATGCTTGTCCTCAAACATAAACAATTACAACTACTAACTAACTAGTACCACTTCCATAGGTGATCACGGTTGCATTTGGCATATGCAACAAGCCCTTTAAACCCCTAGGCAGCCCTAGTGGACGAGTAAGGTCTCGTGAGGGCCTATAGCGAATGTACCCACAAAATCCAATGCAATGCAATGCATGAATGCAACTAATATGAAAATGCAAATGATCTAGTACTAACATCCTACCATACCTTCAAATCCTCTCATGCCATATCAACTTAAGAATCAAAGTAATAACGCAATGTCTTGGTGTTGAAAGTGCAAGTATTCACATAGTCTACTCAATGAACATGCATAAGTTCTCAAAAGCCCATGTCAAATGTAAGAATAAGTTAGTAATCATGCTAAGCCTACAAGAGTACATCTTTGAGACAAAACTCGGGATCTCATACGCAAAAACAAGTAAACACTCACAATCCACTCACAAAAGAATACTCTCTCTCAAGAACAAGGGTAAGTGTATCACTCAATTTCAACAAAATCATAAGCACGCTTGACATTTGGTATCAATCTCACTCTTAACACAACATACATCAATGACGATAATCAAAAGGTCTTTAATTGGGTTGTAACGGGGCTAGGGACAAGGTATGTCAAAAATCAGGTGAAGTGTCAAAAGCTAGTAAGTACCATAATAAATCATACACAACACCCTATTTCCCACCCACATAATCAATTATTTTTCTTCCAACAAAACACTCGACTAGTCGACTCAAGTAGGATCACCACAAACACAAATATGCTCTTATAATATATTTTTTTCTATTTTTTTTCTTTTCTTTTTCTTTTCTTTTTTTTTCGAGAGCTAAATATAACACAAACAATAATATAAACAATAACAATTATCCCACAATTTTATTACACATGTTGACTATCAAGTAAACAAACCCAACTTTCAATATTTCCCCCAAAAGTAAGATCAACAATAAACCCCTCCTTACACAACTTATTACTCCCTTAAACACTCTACTAGTCTTTGACAATGTGGGTTCAAATTAATGTAAGGCCAATACAAGAAAAGGTCTAGGCAAGTAATGCGGTATGTCACCGAAAAATAGGATTAAGCTCAACGGGTTAAATAATTGATCATGTAAATATGGTGTGGTAATATGGGAAAATATGTGGTTATTCCTAAATGCCTTTATCATTTTAATCGCCAAATAATGTCATGCGTTTCAAGAAAGACCTCAAACAACTGCTAGCAATGCAAACAATCCGTGGACACTCAAGCAAACGAATAAATTGCAATATGCAATATGGCTCAAAAGCTCACTTGGTGGAAAAACATACTCAATCCCAAGCAAAAATTTCTCTAATGCACCTACTTGTATTCAAAGCATGCAAACTAAATCATCTTGCACATATTCATGTCCTTCTAATCACTTACAACATTCAATAAGTCTACTAGCTTCAACTTGCTAGTGTATGTGTGTGCACAAGAACAAAGCATATCACTTCTCAATCAAAAGTGTCAACAACACAAAATTCCTATCAAGCATGGGTGCAAATGCAAACTATTATAAACTCACATGATATACGAACATAAAAACTGAATGTCCTATATGAAACAAACGTAGATAACACGAACATAAATGCATAATTTACTACTACTAATATGCAAAGCATGATATGCTATATGAACACATAATACAACAACAACTACTAATCCCCCAAACCACCCCCAAACTTAAAATATTCAATGTCCGCATTGAATGGAAGGAAATACGAGGGATAGCAGAAAACATACCTACTCGTCCTCATCCTCGGATGAATCAGGCGGTGGATACGGTGTACGAGCTCCATAAACGGGCCACCGGGCCTGAATACCCACATATCTCAAAGCTACAGCCATATCCTCAGCATACTCCCGGTTACTAGCATGTATAGCATCCATACGCCTATACAAACGTCTAAAGTGGGCATCCAAAACTCGCGGTACTCTCGAACCCTGTGGCGGAGCGCCCGCTCCCTGACCACTAGTACTAGCACCACCAACAACATAACCAAGCCCCTCGGATGTGGAACCCCACCTTGCCATTCCGGCATCCGATCAATAGACACATCAACAATGGAAGCCATAGGTGACTGCAAATCCTCATCCGCACCCCATGTAACACCACTATCCATACACAAACCAGCTATAATAGAAGCATGGGGCATCGCCGATAGTGCATTAGACTTTAAAAACCTGATAATATTCTGATGAACAATATAGCCGACGTCAATGTACTTTCCCTTTAGAATGCCCCAAAGAAGAATCGCTCTATCAGCTGTGACCTCACCCGTATGAGAAGTAGGCATAATATTCGCACAGATAAACAAATATCATGCTCGTGCAAACTTATTCATTGCAGAAGACGGAAAAGGTAAGCGGCTCAGTAGTTCCCAATTTATACTTCCAAACTGTACCGGGAACACATAGCTCAAGAACAATCGCCTCCATATCCACATCCTCACTAGTCTTCCGTGCCCAATCCTCATCCCCCACAAGCTTAGGTGGTTGTCCCAAAATTGGATGAATATCATCTGGACTATAATCCACCCGTTTACCTCGAACCACACACACCCCATCCGGCTCACCTTTAGCATTCGCATAAAACTCCCTAACAACATTCAACGGAACCGGAGCAGGCGCCTTACAAATCTCTCCCCAACGTAACTCACTAATCACATCAACCAACCCATAATGACGAGTTGGCAAAAAAACCCTTTCTTTCGCCACCGACCTTGACAACAATCGATTATACTCAACCTCCGCATCCGGAGAAGAAAATCTCTCCACCCTACTAGAACCACCCCTCATTCGCTTAGGACCCATAATAATCAAAACCCCACTCAACAATAACACCACCAACAACCACCAAGCAATATCACACCAAAAATACCCAATTAACAAGACTAATACAAAACCCCCAATTTACAAGAACACAAATTCGTAATAAAAATAAGATTAGAGAAGAGATATACCAACTACGAATCGAAGAGGTGAACTTGTACTAACTTTCCCCCAAACTTGAAGTTTTCTTGAACTTGAATTTTTAGAGATGTAGATATATAGAGGATGAATTGGGTTTGTATGTATGGGTGTATATATATAATGGAGTGATAGGATGAATATAAATTTGAATGTGTAAGGGAGAGATTTGAGAGGGTATGAAATTTGATGTAAGATAGAAATAGGATTTAAGGATTTAAAGAATAAGAATTATAATAGATATAGGTTAAGAGATTTGAAGAGAAGATGGAGGGTTTTGGAATTGATATAGGATTAGAATTAGATGTAGGGATGATTAAATAAGAGTAGAATAAGATTTGGGGTTGAAAAGATTTTTTTTTTTATATAACAGCTGCGAACAACAAAAAAACGTACATGACTGCACCAGGCGCAACCTGCGCGCGCAGGAGCAATCTGCACAAAGAGCAAACACACAGGCGCAACCTACGCAACAGGCACGCAAACTGCGCTCAGGCCAGTAACGCATGCGCAATTTCCCCAAAATAAGAAAATACCTCTATTCTTGCATAATGTTGGTTATAGTTCTATTCTTGCATAATGTTGGTTATAGTTCTAAGTGTTAACACTAAATCACGCAAGCGTACGTGGTCACAAGTAATATATGAATAAGTCAAGTTCGTTCCCACAGAGATCTGGTTATGGTTTTAATTCAGTAGATGTACCTATGCAACAATGTATGATTATTATTCACTGCTAAGACAATTAACAAATTTGGGTTTTAAATAACTAAAATTAACTAAATAAAACAAATAAACAATCTAAGAATTAATTATCTAATGAAAATTAAAATCGAATTACTTCTACAAGAGTAAACATGGGATCCTAACTTCATTAAATACTTCGCTTAGAGTTTATGCCTTTAATCATTGCATGTGATGGTTATGATATCTGATCAGACAACACGGAACAAGTATACGCTACTTCTCAGTATACGAATACCAAACTAAACATACATCCACAAAAGAGATAGAAGATGAATAGACACCAATTATGCTTAGACCCTATATCTCTATAAGATTTGAAAACATAACGGTTGAAGAACAAGTTGTCTATTAAGATCACATAGGGCAGCATAATATCTCTATTTACACTACAAATCATGATGTTAAAACATCAACCTATCCTATTCTAGCATGGCAAGTTCTAAATCTCAAGATCCACTCTCGTTTCACAAGAGATTAACAAATTAGATGTTCGCGACGCATCTAAACACATGAAGCATAACCATATGAGGATATCAAGAATTCACCACACATAAATCTTTAAAGTAATCAAACTACTAAGCTACATAGATAACTCCGTTAGAATCCCATGACAACGATTAGTTCATAATCGAACTGCTCGTCATCATGGGATCTGATGAAACCATGATAAAAACAAAGTATGAAAAAATACAAATAAACCTAAGTAATTGATATGTAATCATGATACAAATTACAATGGTAGGATGTGTTTAAATAGGCTTTAGAAGTCTTGCCCAGCAAGAAATTACCTTCTATTACAATTAGAATCTGATTAAGGTACCAAAAACTGCCCAAAATACAATTAGAACTTGAAAAGGACAAAATAGTAATTTCCTGCTCCCATCAGTCTATTTGTCGCGCTGCCTGCGCCCACCACACGCTGCCTACGCGCAGAAGACATGTCCAAGGTTGTAGAAAATCTCTCAGGCTTCGTGTGGACAGTAAGATCGCTGAAAGCGGACTTCTAGAACTCCAGATATGGCCAAAACAGTGTAGACTACGCAACCATCCCGAAAATCCAAATTTTAATCAATTTAATCTCCAAAAATGGCAGAAGCATCAACCATAATCGACATTCTTGCAAACCAGCACAACTACACAAAACACATCAAAACTACAACAAACTTGAGCCCAAGACAATCAATTTAAGCCGAATTGAAGCGATCCAAGTGGACATAAAATCCACTTATCACACCCCCAAACTTAAACCGATGCTTGTCCTCAATCATAAACAACTAACTAACTAACTGGTACCACTTCCGTAGGTGATCACAGTTGCATTTGGCATATGCAACAAGCCCTTTAAACCCCTAGGCAGCCCTAGTGGACGAGTAAGGTCTCGTGAGGGCCTATAGCGAATGTACCCACAAAATCCTTCTAACTAAACAATGCATAAACAATGTAATGCATGAATGCAACTAATATGAAAATTCAAAGATCCCCTCAAACTAACCAAAACCAACTAGCAAGCAAATATCTCAAAGAATGCAACTAAATCCAAATAGAGCTCGACTAAGTCCCCGTACTCTAACAATACATGATAGAAACGTGCGTGTGTGCGCTGCTCATCAGAAATACTCCCAAAACTAGATCAAAATCATACCTATTCTTCGCCAAGACAATCACAAGTTTATAAATAGAATAGGCGATAAATACTTCATAACTTCGAAACACCTCTATCCTCATCTGAGTTAGCCAGAAACCATGTTTTATTACTAAGCAACAACTACGACACATAATAAACAAGCATGCTTATTTAACCGTGCAATGGATGAGATCCCAAAAGGCTTATACAATAATACCCATGTAGCGAGCATTAGATTAGTGGATCTGTTAAATATAATTGATGTAATTACTAATCAGTGTTTAAGTGATACAGTGTTAAAACAGAGTTTAAGCTGGAAGCAGTCAGAGTTTGAATAAACGCTGACGGATGGAAGCGCAAATGCTGATTACTGGAAGCGCAACAGAGTTTGTTAAACTCTGTTTGGCGGAAGCGTCTACAAGTCAAACAGTATCTGAAGATTAATTGAAGATAAACATGGAAGTAATATCTTTAAAGATTGGATAGCTATCAAAGAGATTGAGTTGACTTAGAAGACGTGTAGCAATCGTAATTGATATCAATTGTATAGCTTAATTGTAGGAGTATCAATTTACGATTGTATAGCAGCTGTATGTTTTATAAATACAGTTAGGTTAACCCTAGAAGGGTATCGAATATTGAAATATTGATTCATTGTAACCTAAGCAGCTCTCTGTGATATTTTACATCACTGAGGGAGGAACTATTAATTCCAAACAAATTTTAATTAGAAAAACGTGTGTTCTTGTTAATCTCCCATACAGTACTTGATTATATTTTGTGTATTCGACCTAACAAGTGGTATCAGAGACAATCTGTTACTTTATTACAGTTTAAGATCCAAACACAATAATGATCAATGGCAGAGATTCCTCCTCCATCAGGTTCTGAGAAGGCTCCTACAACTGTGAGTCGTTATGAAACTATTAGGGTTCCTATTCTTAGGCCAACAGAATATGCAATCTGGAAGGTTAAGATGACTATGTTTCTGGAGGCTACAGATCCAGAATATCTAGACAGGATTAATGAAGGTCCTCATAAGCCTACCAAGTTATCTGTTGCTATTGCTGGACAAGAGGCTAAAACAGTCCCAAAGGAAAAGAAAGATATGACTCCTGAAGATCTTTCATCTATTGCAAAGGATGCAAAGGTTAGGCATCTACTTCATAGTGCCTTAGACAATGTTATGTCTAACAAAGTGATTAATTGCACCACTGCAAAAGAGATATGGGATGCTCTTGAGGTTAGATGTCAAGGAACTGCTGCTATCAAGAAGAATAGAAGAAACATACTCACACACGAGTATGAGCACTTTGAGGCTAAATCTGAAGAGACCATGACAGAAACATTTGACAAATTCTGTAAACTGCTCAATGATTTATCATTGGTAAACAAAGAATATGATCTAGAAGACTCAAATCTCAAGTTTCTTCTTTCTCTACCTGAAAAGTGGGATGTGAAAACAACCACCATAAGAGATAACTATGATCTTACTGATACTGAGATTGATGAAATCTATGGGCTGCTCAAAACTCATGAATTAGAAATGAAGCAGAGAAACAAAAGATCAAGTAAGAAGTTAAAGTCTGTTGCCCTTAAGGTTGAGGAGAAACCTATGAAGAAGAAAGCTAAAGAAAAGGCTTTAGTCATTCATTCTGAAAGTGAATCATCAAACTCTGATGATGATTCAAACACCTCTGAATCATCTGACTCTGAGGATGATGAAGAGGAAATGAAGAAGATGGCTGTTTTAATGGTGAAAACCTTCAAGAAGTTGGGTTTCAAGAACTTCAAAAAGGGAAAAAGGTTTTCTAGAGATTCAAATGAAAACAAGAGGAGTTTCAGGAGGTCTGAGAGAAAGGAGACCAAATCTGGGAAGAAGGACAAGTCTGAGATTCAATGCTATAAGTGTAAGGAGATGGGTCACTATGCTCCTGAGTGCAAGAAGGGTAAAACTGAGAAGACACTTTTCACCAAAGGCAGAGATTGGGCAGACACTTCAGATTCAGATGAGGAAATCAACTATGCTCTCATGGCTTCTATTTGAGACAAATTCTGAAACCTCTAAAAACAAGGTACCCCTTACTACCTATGCCTATAATACTGATAATATAACTGAATTGAGAATTTATCTTAAGGCATTGCATATTAGTTATAGGGATCAGACTTTAGAAAATGAGAGAATAAAGTCTGAGAATTCTGAACTTAAACAGAGAAACAAAATTGTTGAAGAACAACTTGAAAACATGCAGCAAGTTCAGAAAGAAAGAGATTATGCTGTTTATCTCGAAAAGGAGTTGCTAGAAAAATATAAGCAACTAGAATCTGAGTTGGAAGAGAAAAATCACATAATTAAGACATGGACTCATTCTGGAAAAGACACTAATGAGGTTTTTCAATCAGACACTGTTGGTCTAGGTTATTCTAAGGAAGATGAACTTAGGTTTCAGAATAAAGTCAAGATTAGACCACCACTTCAACCTAAGAAATTTGGAACATTTGTTAATGGAATAATTGAACCTAGGTTTGAAGGTGGTAAACAGACTGTCAAGAAAGAATTAATAAAAAACAGTGTTAAACAGGTTAATATTGGTTTAATGACAGATAAACAACTCAAGCATAAGCTTAAGGAGTTAAAATCTGTTAAGAAACAGAAAGTGTCTAGAAATAACAGAAATGGTAAAGTAGGCATTTCTCAGGGTAATTATCCAATGCTTGCTACTTTTGCTCCAAGAAAAACATGTCATAACTGTGGTAGTACTAACCATCTTGCTAGTTTTTGCAGGAAGAACAAAAACATTAATTCTTTACTTTCTAAGTCTGAAGTAAAGAAAGTTAATGTTAGAACTAGACCACAGACTTTATGCAAATACTGTGGAAGTACTTGGCATTCCATTTATACTTGCAAAGATTATCATGCTATCTATCATAATTACTATGAACCCAAGCCAAATTTGAAATGGGTTAGAGTTAATTCTGCAAGTGTAAACACTGATAAAGTTAGCTTAAACTCTGATAATATGCATTCCGATGCAAAAGCTAACAAAGTTAAGAAAGCCAAAGGATCCAAGCAAGTCTGGATCCTTAAAACTAATCCTCAGTAATTGTTTGTGATTTCAGGGCACCAGGGAAAGTACCCTAGTCGTGGACAGTGGATGTTCATGACACATGACTGGAAATAAAGCCCTGCTATCAGAGTATGTGGAAAAGGCTAGCCCAAAAGTTTCCTATGGAGATGGCAACATAGGACATACTCTGGGATATGGCAATATCAATCTTGGAAGTGTCATCATTACAAATGTAGCTCTGGTTCCAGGATTCAAGCATGATTTGCTATCTGTGAGTCAAATCTGTGACAGAGGTTATCATAAAGATTTTCAGCCTGAATACTGTGAAGTCATCAGTAAATCAACAGGGAAGGTTGCTCTAGTTGGAAACAGACACAATAACATATATGAAATAAAGTTGTCAACAAACTCTGATGGCAAAGCAGTATGTCTGTCAACAAGATTGTCCAGTGAAGAGAGTTGGAAGTGGCATAAGAAACTCTCACATTTGAATCTGAACAACATCAATGAGCTGATTAGAAAGAATCTTGTTAGAGGGCTACCAAAATCATTATTAAATGTTGCTGGCCTATGTGATTCCTGTCAAAAGGCCAAACAAAGGAAGTCATCTTTCAAGAGCAAGACTGAATCTTCAATTGTTGATCCTTATCATCTTCTAAATGTTGATCTTTTTGGACCAGTAAATGTGATGTCAATTGGAAGAAAGAAATATGCCTTGGTTATTATGGATGAATACACCAGATATACATGGGTGTATTTTCTAGCAAAGAAGGATGAAACTGCATTTACTCTGATGGAGCATATAAAGCAACTGGACAAAGGATCAAAACACAAAGTCAAAATAATCAGAAGTGATAATGGAACTGAATTCAGAAATGCAACAATGGAAGAATTCTGCAAAGACAGAGGAGTTAAGCAAGAGTTTTCTACACCTGGTACACCACAGCAAAATGGTGTAGTTGAAAGAAAGAACAGAACCTTGATAGAAGCTGCCAGAACTATGCTTGATGAAACAAAATTGCCAACTTATTTCTGGGCAAAAGCTGTTCAAACTGCCTGTTTTACTCAGAATGCCACTCTGATCAACAAGCATGGAAAAACACCATATGAAATAGTGAGAGAAAAAAAGCCAAACCTGAAATATTTTCATATTTTTGGGTGCAAGTGCTTTGTGCTGAAAACTCATCCTGAACAGTTGACAAAATTTGATTTAAAAGCCGATGAAGGAATTTTTGTGGGCTATCCACTGTCAACTAAGGCATTCAGAGTTTATAATTTGAGAACCAAAGTGATCATGGAGTCTATTCATGTGTCATTTGATGACAAGAAAATAACTGGACTTGAAGATGTAGATGAACATGATCAACTGCACTTTGCAAATGAAGAATTATTCTCTGATAGAGTAAACTCTGATCAGTCTGAACTGACAAACTCTGTTGAACTTAACTCTGTTGAACTTCTCAGTCACATACTAGGGAAGAACCAGTTGAGAGGGAGCATGAAGAATCACTTCAAAGTGATGACTCAAATTCTAATGATAAGTCAGCTGAAAAATCTGGATCAAACAATGATGACTCAAACTCTGAGTAGTTAAATTCAGGGGGAGCCTCAAAGAATGAAGAAAGTCATCAAGAAAATCAGGATAACATGGATCGAAGGGGAGGATCAAACTTTGAGAGAAGTCATTTGCCCTCAGCTAGGAAATGGACCAAATCTCATACACCTGATTTGATAATTGGTGATCCAGATGCAAGAGTAAGGACAAGAAGTGCAATAACAAATGAATGTCTGTTTCATGCTTTCTTGTCACAAGCTGAGCCAAAGAAGGTAGAAGAAGCTCTTCAAGATGCTGACTGGATAACAGCAATGCAAGAAGAGTTGAATGAATTTGAGAGGAATGAAGTTTGGACACTTGTACCAAGACCAAAGAATAGGTCTGTTGTTGGTACTAAGTGGGTATTCAGAAATAAAACTGATAGTGAGGGGGTTGTTACAAGAAACAAGGCTAGATTGGTGGCAAAAGGCTATTCACAGCAGGAAGGAATAGATTATGATGAGACTTTTGCTCCAGTTGCAAGATTGGAGGCAATAAGGATGTTTCTTGCTTATGCTTCTCATAAGAAATTCAAGGTATTTCAGATGGATGTGAAAAGTGCTTTTCTGAATGGGAAACTTGAAGAAGAAGTGTTTGTTGAACAACCACCAGGATTTGTGGACCCCAAATATCTAGATTATGTCTACAGGCTTGATAAAGCACTTTATGGACTTAAGTAGGCACCAAGAACATGGTATGAAACTTTAGCTCAATTTCTACTAGAAAGTGGGTTTCACAGAGGTATAATTGATAAAACTCTGTTTTACTTTCAATCTGGTAGTGACTTGCTTCTAGTTTAAATATATGTTGATGACATAATTTTTGGGTCTAATAATAAACTCTGTAGTAAGTTTGCCAAGCTAATGCAGTCCAGGTATCAAATGAGTATGATGGGAGAGCTTAGTTATTTTCTAGGCCTACAGGTGAAGCAAACAGATGATGAAATTTTCATAAATCAAGCAAAATATACCAGGAATCTTCTCAAGAAATTTGGCATGCTTGATTGCTCATCTGCATCAACTCCCATGGCAACAGCAACTAAATTGGATAAGGATACAGGAGCATCAGTAGATATAACAAACTACAGAGGCATGATAGGGTCTCTTCTTTATCTGACAACAAGTAGACCTGATATCATGTATGCAACCTGTCTCTGTGCAAGGTTTCAGGCTGATCCCAGAGAACCACATCTCACAGCTGTGAAAAGAATTTTCAAATATCTCAAGGGCACCATTACTTTAGGGCTGTGGTATCCCAGAGAATCATATTTCAAGCTTATTGGTTACTCTGATGCAGACTTTGCAGGCTGTAAGATAGATAGAAAAAGCACTAGTGGAAGTTGTTAATTTCTGGGTGACAGACTGGTTTCTTGGTACAGTAAGAAACAGAAATCAATTTCTACTTCTACAGTTGAAGCAGAGTATATTGCTGCTGGTAGCTGTTATGCACAGATTCTATAGATGAAGAATCAGTTGCTGGATTATGGATTGAGGTACAGTAAGATTCCTATTTACTGTGATAATCAAAGTGCTATTGCTATGACAGGTAATCCAGTACAACATTCGATGACCAAGCACATCAGCATAAGGTATCACTTTATTAGTGAGCATGTAGAGGAAGGAAACATTGAGCTTCATTTTGTGTCTACAGACCAACAGCTTGCAGATATCTTCACCAAGCCATTGAGTGAAGCTACATTTACAAGGCTGGTAAATGAACTTGGAATGGTCTCTAGTTTTGACTAGAGATACTGGTTAGACTCAAAATTCACTTATGTAATGCATTATTCATGTTTGTGTGATGTGTTAAATGCTATGTGAACTCAGTTTTTAAACTCTGTTATGTAAACTTTGCTCATAGACTATCAAACTCTATTAGCATGCTAGATAAACTCTGAGTAATTCTGATAATGTTATTGTCTGAGATGAACACCAATGAAGAAAATGTATGAAGCATGGTTCTCAATTATTAATCATGAATCCTTCTAAGTTATCTGTGATCTAATCTTAGACTGTGCAGAAATTCAACACAAGCATGATACTGTTCATATTTATAGCATCTCTTAGTTTATTATCCTAAACTCTGAGTCTGTAAATGATGTGTGCATTGCCTCTCATGAATTATTTCTGATATTGATGACTCCTAAACTCTGTTAGTGACACTCTGTTCCCAAAACATTCACATGGTACTTGATGATTCCTTGTTTGTACTTGTGAAAATTTATAAAACTTGAGATGTGTCATTGTTTATTTTGGTGAGTGCCAAAGCATGCCTGCACTCTGTGAGAACTTGAGCCAAATAGTGATTGATACATTTTATATCAATCAATTTTTTTTCTGTGTGCTGTTCATCAGTAAGTATGTTGCTCTAGAACTTGTTTTAAACCATTTTGAGACTGCATGATGTGTGTGTGCATGAAAATGATAAAGGCATTAGGATTTACCACATTTATCTAAACACTGTTTATAAAAACAGAACCCTTAGTCAACCCCTTTGAGCCTAACTAACTGTTTCTTTTAAACTCTGTTTTAACAAGAGCAGTTATATTCATTTGGAAATTAAAAAGCAAACATGTGAGAGTTTCTCTGCAAAGGAAAGTTTATTTGGTGGATACATATACATAAAAAAAATGTGTGTATATATACTGATCATCATGTACAAATATGTACTTGCAGTACAACTGAACACTTTGCTCTTTCGTTTAGTTAGCCATTTCTTGTCTTTCTTTTTCCAGTCACCTGTTTGTTCTTAACCAAATTATAACCTTGAACAAAGTCCTTTTGATTTGTGCATACATGTATTCAAAGTAGTGTAGATTTGGTGGACAACCAAGCATATGGTAGTATCTGCTTTTATTGGTTGAACTGAGTGTAAACACTTCATCTAAACACTTGTGTGATTTGAGAGTTTGTGAGTTTTTAATCCATAGCATGTTACTCATTGAATGCGACTTTGATATCTATCTCTTGATCTTTTTGTCTATAAAGACGGTGTGCTTACTTGGATAATCATGGACATCAAAGGGAATAGGTGTATTCAGATTTCTGTATTTAAGTTACTACAGAGTTTAGCATTCATCATATATTCAGTGTTTATAGTGAGAGTTTGTGCATCCAGTGTTTACTGATTTATCTTTATGGATTTTATGAAATATTAGATGCTCTAAAAATTGGATTGGTACATTCTGCTATACACACATAAATATTCACATCTGTGCAGTATTTGAAAGGGTTACGGTAATAAAGTTGGAGAATTGACGAACACTTATGGATTTTCTAAATACTCTAAGGTATATTTATTTTAGATGATTTCAAATTTGGAGTAAAAAGAGATTTTGACAGCTGTTGATGTGTGTAAAAGTATTTAATTGTGTTAGTTTTAAGAGAGAGAAAGTAGCAGTAATTATGGTTGAAATTACTGAGTCTGTGTATCTGTTCCGTTAAATGTGTGACACGTGTCCCACTCACACATTTCTCAATGATCGTGTCTCACTACACATGGTAAGTGGTTACGTGTATTTATGATGAAACGTTTGAGTTTAATTGTTTAACACATATCTAATCATTATTTATATACACGATTCATATTCCATCATACACTTTCACCCACTCACAATTACTTCTTACACAACCACTCACGAGTCTATTGCATTTTTCACTTGCCCATTTCATCAAACACTTATCATTCATATCATTCTTTTCGTATTTTCTTCTCAATCATACTAATGGCAACCAAAGCTTTCACTTCTCTTGGCCTTCTGTTTGTTTCTAATAACTATGCAGCACCTCTGGACAATGAAAACACCCCAGAAGCGTTTCACTTGATGCAGAATTTCTTACGCGATTCGGAGATTGGCCAGGCTTTAGTTGAACCTCAAACATTGTATGCATCTCAAATCGCTTCATTCTGGCAAAACTCCGTATACGATGATGGAGGAGAGAATGGGACTCCATCCATTGTATTCACTTATGAAGATCAACAGTTTGTTATCACTCCAAATACTGTTAGAGAAACAATGGGTTTTGACACTCATACTTCGTATAGTGTGCTTTCTGAAACAAATCTGCGTGAGATGCTGCAGCAGATTGGGTATTCAGGATCCTTCGCAAAGCTTGGATCGGTTAAAAGGCCACAATTGCGAAAAGAATGGAGTTTCTTTTTCGACTGTATTACCAGGGCATTTGGGAACAAGGTCACCAACTGGGATGCAATTCCAACTGACAGTCTCCAAATCGGGTATTCTCTACTTTATGGTACTAATTTCGATTTTGGAAGACAAGTGTTAATGAATTTAGGTGGTAGATTGTCAGCACCTACAATAGTGTATTTTGCTAGATTTTGTCAATTGTTATATACTGCCTGTGTGCCAAATGTTCAAACTATTGAGGATGACAAAATTCAGCCATTTAAAGTCAACAAGAAATTTTTCTCTGATTTGACAAACAAAGATGCCACCAAAGAGCAGTTACCTGCCTTGGTCTTTCCACTTGCCTTACAAAACTTTATAAACCGACCCACTAAACCTCAACCCAAATCATCCATCACTCAATCAAAACCTACATCAACTCAACCTGAACCTTTAAACAGTGAACCACCTAAAACATCTCAATCCCAACCACAGCCTCCTCATACTAAACATCAACCTGAACAACAACCATCCAAATCCAAGCTCAAACGTAAAGGTAGAACCAAGCATGCTGCTATTAACTCAAGACATAGCACTGTTAGAGCCACACTGGCCAGAAAGGAAAAGAAGGAAAGAGCAAATAGGTCCCCATCACCTTCTACTATTAATCTTGATGAAGAAGATTCAATTTCTAATGAAGAAGAGGTAGTTGTCGAGGTACAGACATATAAGAGAAGGAAGCTGGTAATTTCTGATTCAGATGATGAGATGGTTGTTGCAGCTCCAGAGGATATCTTTAAGGAGACTCCTGCTGTTGAGACAGAGATTAACACAGCATCTAACCCAGCAGAAAATGAACTCAGAATTGATGAACTAGTGCTTGCTGAGGTTCAAATTGAAAAAGATGACAGAACTGAGTTACCTGTCATGGAAGAGTTTGATGAAAATTTTATTGAAGTTGAAGTACCTACTCCAACACCCATGGTTGCAACAAATTCTGCAGATACTGGTGTTGCAGATCAGCCTACTGTAGTACTAGAAGAAACAGAGGTTGCATCTCATACAGAGTTATTCTCTGATGCACATCAAGTCTCTAATCATGGTGAGGAAATTGATCAACCTGCAAAAGTTGTCTCTGCTAATCACGAAGAACAAGTTACTAAAGAAGCATCTGCTGCTGAACTTCATGAAGACACTGCCTCAGTTGCAGATGCAGATGATCAAGATCAAGTTCAAGCTGATGAAAATGCAAATGATTTTTCTGCAAAACTGAGTGGAGATGCTGGTTCTGTTCCAACTGTTCAAGATCCAGTTCAGACTGATGGACAGAAGACAGGGGAGAAACCAGACTTTGCTCGACCTTCTGTAAGAGAAATTAAAGATGCTTATCTGGCTAAGCAAACTGCAGATTGGTACGAAGCAAACTGCATCTTTCCTGTTGGAAGAGCATCTATTTTTCTCAAGGATAACTCTAAGAAGATGTCCAATCTAGACATTCTTACTTGTTTGCAAGGTACAGTGATTCAGGTTAAGACTTTGAATCGCAGATTTGATGATACTCAGAAGTCCATTATAGATCTCAAAACTGAAGTAGCAAATAGAGAAATGAGTCTATAGAGAGACAACACCAGGTTGTTTTAAACCTTCTCCAAAGCTCAAGAGACTTTGACTCAGAGATTAGGCAAATTTGAAGAAAATCAGACTTTGTTAGCTGACAAGATTGAATCTATTGCAAATTCTCTTGAGTTAATTACTTCAATCTTGATTCCTGATGATGTCAAAAAGGGGGAGAGATATGCTAAGACTAAATGCAGGCAATCTCAAACTCTGACTAAAAAGGATGATACTGGAGATGGAGGAGCGGATGATCAAGGTAGGAGATTGAGATCTGGGAAGTCAATTGCTCATTCTGAAAAAGTGTAAATTGCAAAGTCTGGTGGAACAAACACTGATGTTCAAAGTACTTCGAAGATCATGAATTTAAAATTCTCTGACAATCCACAAACTGATGAAGAGCTTGCTGCTAAGTTGTTTCTTGAAGAAAATGAAGAGGGAGTTACTCTTGCAGACATTCAAGCTGAGGAAAAGAGTTTACAAGCAGAACATAAGAAGGCTTTGAAGTCTGGCAAGTTGAAGAAGAATGTAAAAGCTGCTAAACCTGTTCTTAAAGGCATTGTGATTAAAGAGAATGTTGGTGTTGATCAAAGGATGCAAGTATCCAGAAAGCCAGCAGAAGTTAAGTTGAAGTTGAAAGGTAAAGCTGTGGAAGAAGAAAGAGATTCTAAGAAGTCAAGAACAACCTCTGTTGCTACACAAGTTGTGCAGAACTCTTTATCTTCTACATTACAATCAGTTTTTGGAAAAACCTCAGTTTTTGAACAAACTCCGGAGACTGGAGGTCCTATGGATTTTTATGATGGAAAAGGTTTAACAGGAAAGATTGGAAGAAATAGAGCTGGTCTGGGCTCACATAGAGATTCAAGGCAACAAACTGGTCCTAGAGATCCTTCCTCACTGGCTATTCCAGGTCGTGGTGTAACTCAAGAAAGCTTAGACAGACTGGAATCAGTACAATTGGTTCATCAGAAAAGTTTGGAAAAAGATTTTCTTTTATATTTTATGTCTGATGGAACAGTATACAAGATTGGTGAGTTTGATCTTGATTTGAAGTACTGGGAAGAATTAGAATATGTTCTATATCTTTTCAAAGTAAGAAATCGAAGAACTGAGTCAGTTGCAAATGTGCTTAGATAGAAGATGCTTCATAACTTGGCAACTAGAGGCATGAAATACAACAGCAGATATGTCCCTAAGTACAGAGATTGGAATGGAAATCTTATTGAGATGAAGAAGGGTACTACAAAGCTGAAGACTGATCTGGGTATTACAGTTCTTGATTTCAATTCACAATCAGAGGAAGTGAAATTTATCAGACTGGGAAATGATATGAGGAGAAACAAAATCTATGATCTAAGGTCTGCTATCTATCAGACTGATGCGAATGATCCTGAGTTAAGGGAAATCAGAGAGATAATGCAGAGAGAACTTGAGAATACTGAAAGAAGATTGCTGATAGATTATCTCAGAGCGACACCAGATCTTGAGGCAATTTGATAAAAAATGCTCTGTAAGAATTTCTTGTTTTATTGTAGATTTTATTTAAGTAAATGTTTAAACTCTGATTACTTGTTAAACACTGCATTTGTTTATTTTGTTTTGACATCATCAATTATCATTAACTTGTGCATTTTTGCTAATGAACAAGTTGGGGGAGATTGTTAAATATAATTGATGTAATTACTAATCAGTGTTTAAGTGATACAGTGTTAAAACAGAGTTTAAGCTGGAAGCAGTCAGAGTTTGA
Source organism: Kitagawia praeruptora (assembly GCA_037693485.1). Classification (NCBI taxonomy): domain Eukaryota; kingdom Viridiplantae; phylum Streptophyta; class Magnoliopsida; order Apiales; family Apiaceae; genus Kitagawia; species Kitagawia praeruptora. The sequence continues at coordinate 45,482,182 of CM075349.1, forward strand.
ATAAACGCTGACGGATGGAAGCGCAAACGCTGATTACTAGAAGCGCAACAGAGTTTGTTAAACTCTATTTGGCGGAAGCGTCTACAAGTCAAACAGTATCTGAAGATTAATTGAAGATAAACATGGAAGTAATATCTTTGAAGATTGGATAGCTATCAAAGAGATTGAGTTGACTTAGAAGACGTGTAGCAATCATAATTGATATCAATTGTATAGCTTAATTGTAAGAGTATCAATTTACGATTGTATAGCAGCTGTATGTTACAGTTAGGTTAACCCTAGAAGGGTATCGAATATTGAAATATTGATTCATTGTAACCTAAGCAGCTCTCTGTGATATTTTACATCACTGAGAGAGGAATTATTAATTCCAAACAGTTTTTAATTAGAAAAACGTGTGTTCTTGTTAATCTCTCATACAGTACTTGATTATATTTTGTGTATTCGACCTAACAGGATCCCAAACTATAAAAGCCTTAGGTCACTAGGCACAAAGTCCCCGCGAACTTAATTGCTCGAGTATTAAAGAGCTCACCCTGGTTAATTCTGCATTTAACAATATACATTACATTTTTTTTTTCTTTTTTTTTTCTTTTGACTCTTTTTTTTCTATTTTTTTTCTCTTTTTTTTATGCAATCTGGAATGAGAATTCTCATTTCCAACCCTAGACTACTCATATAAATATGAGCCGGCTACTAGCCATTTGACGCCTGCCCATTATTGACAACTATTAACAATTGCCATGAAATCCCTGGTTTCCCCCAAACTTAGACTTTAGTGCTCTTACGCCATCAAGGGAATAACGAAAATTCTAAATATAATCAGGTGATTAAATCTCAAAACAACCAAACAAGCATGACCTCAACCTAGCCCAAAAGCAAACGATGAAACTGTGTAAAAATTGTGTTTCTGAAGCGTGCAAGTCAATTCCTACAAACTATAAATCAGCCCTCTATTCATCAATAATCACACTCAATAAAACATCTACCTACCAATCAGAATTAGCTCATCCTAAGGGATCATGAAATATGCATGCTATGCAAATGCAACTATATGAACTCACATGGTAAAACGAAATAACAAAATGTCCTATATAAACAAAACATGCAATAACATGAACGAAACATGCATGAATTACACTACACAGGCAAAATATGATATCTATATGAACAAGACACACTACACTACTTATCCCCAAACCACCCCTAAACTTAAAATATTCAATGTCCCCATTGAATTGAAGGTAATACAAGGGATAGTAGGAACATACCTAAATAAGCGCCTTTGTTTAAAGTCTTTAGCTAGACATGGCAATGGTTTTTTTTTTCTCTTAAAAATTTCTACATCATATCTCCATATGGCCATTTAATTATCTTTTTCGGAGCTACCTCCTTGATGACAAGTTTCAGCCCTCTTTGCTCCTCAAAAGTGTCAGTAACAATGTTCTCTTCACTACCTAACAAGTTAGCAACAATAATAATAGGCAAAGTAGATGATTGACCCAAATATGCATACCTCAGGTGATCTGGTGGTTTAAACTCGAGTCTGGAAGTTTCTTCAACATGATGATTTTCATTATTAACCACCAAAGACTGAGCAAGAGTGGAAATAGACGGATTAGGAACGAAAGTGGGTAGTTCACCAACAGAAGTCTTCACAATAGACTTAGGATCAAAAGAACTCTCCGCAAGTTGAATTTCATGCTTAGAACAAATAGCATTTAATTCATCTAACATCTCATCAGAAGTAAAATTCCTATACAACTCATGAATTTCTTTATTGCTCTCATAGTCTAACAAAGCATCTTCCTCAAGAAAAGACTCAATTGCACTATCCTCAAGATTTGACCATGAAACAACCTCATCAATCAGCACCTTAGAATCCCACAGATCAGCCAAGCCTAGCGACTCACACTCTTCCTCCTCATCACTATCCACCACAGGTTCTGACAAAACATAATGTTCTTCTTTTTCTATAGGGTCTTGATCTTGAATTTCTTCTTCATCCTCAATTGCTGAATTCTGATCGTTCGTGACTTTTCCAGATCTGAGTGTTATGGCATTAACCTGCTCCATGCCATCTTGTTTTCCTGGATTTACCTCTGTGGCACTAGGAAGAACTCTCTGCGGTCCGTTGAGAAAGGCACTTGCAATTTGCCCAATCTGATTCTCCAATGTCTTGAGAGATACCGCCTGACTTTTAATCATCAACCTCAATTCATCCAATTCAGATTTTTCATTCGAAGATTAACCAGCATTCCCATGAGACTGTTGCTGCTGAAATCCAGGAGGTTGGAATTGTTACCTTGGAGCATACTACTACTGATATCCTTGATTGAACGTCCATGCTTCATATTGCTGACCCTGAAACTGCTGAGAAGGCTGCTGCATACCACCTTGATTGTTGCTCCAGCTGAAATTAGGATGATAGATGTTGGGAGATGGCTGATGTGATCTCTGAAAATTGCTCACAAACTGCGCCGATTCAATAGATATGGCACATTGAGTCATCTCATGTGCTCCCGCACATAGCTCACAAACACTAGCAACTTGAGGTACCCCATGCTTTGACATAGAATCCAATTTCTTATTAAGTGCCTCTAGCTGAGCTGCTAGAGCTGTGACTGTATTAACTTCCAGAATTCCTGCTAATTTTCCTTGTGATAATCTCTGAGTTAGATTCTGATATTCATTCGCAGCCATCATCTCAATTAGATCATAAGCTTCCTCGTAGCTCTTAGCCCATAGAGCTCCACCTGATGCTGCATCTAGCAAAGGTCTAGACTGTGCTCCCAACCCATTGTAGAAACCATTGATAACCATCCAATCAGGCATGCCATGATGAGGACACTTTCGAAGCATCTCCTTGTAGCACTCCCAAGCTTCACACAAAGATTCTCCAGATTGCTGTGCAAATTGAGTTAGAGCGTTCCTGATTGCTACAATTTTCGCCATAGGAAAGAATTTAGTAAGAAACTTCTGAGCAAGATCCTCCCATGTAGTAATGGAACCGGCTGGTAGAGAGTGTAACCAGCCCTTAGCTTTATCCCTCAAAGAGATTGGGAAAAGTCTCAATTTTATAGCATCTTCCGACACCCCGTTGATCTTGAAAGTATCGCAGATCTCAATGAAATTCCGGATGTGCATGCTAGGATCTTCAGTCGGAGCACCCCCAAACTGAATCGAATTCTGCACCATCTGAATTATGCTAGGCTTGATTTCGAAAGTATTAGCTACAATAGCTGGCCTGACAATGCTAAATTGGATGTCATTGATCTTTGGTTGAGAATAATACATCAATGCTTTCGCTGCTGCTGCTGGTTCTCCCATTTCTACCTGCAACACATAAAACTAAACAACTATGTAAGAAACAATCCGAGTCAGTGAACTCTAACGACCACTATTGACAAGCACATAAACTAAAAATAAAACACCGATGATCCCCGGCAGCGGCGCCAAAAACTTGTTAACACAAAATCACGCAAGCGTACGTGGTCACAAGTAATATATGAATAAGTCAAGTTCGTTCCCACAGAGATCTGGTTATGGTTTTAATTCAGTAGATGTACCTATGCAACAATGTATTATTATTATTCACTGCTAAGACAATTAACAAATTTGGGTTTTAATTAACTAAAATTAACTAAATAAAACAAATAAACAATCTAAGAATTAATTATCTAATGAAAATTAAAATTGAATTACTTCTACAAGAGTAAACATGGGATCCTAACTTCATTAAATACTTCGCTTAGAGTTGATGCCTTTAATCAATGCATGTGATGGTTATTATATCTGATCAGACAACACGGAACAAGTATACGCTACTTCTCAGTATACGAATACCAAACTAAACATACATCCACAAAAGAGATAGAAGATGAATAGACACCAATTATGCTTAGACCCTATATCTCTATAAGATTTGAAAACATAACGGTTGAAGAACAAGTTGTCTATTAAGATCACATAGGGCATCATAATATCTCTATTTACACTACAAATCATGATGTTAAAACATCAACCTATCCTATACTAGCATGGCAAGTTCTAAATCTCAAGATCCACTCTCATTTCACAAGAGATTAACAAAGTAGATGTTCGCGACGCAATCAAACACATGAAGCATAACCATATGAGGATATCAAGAATTCACCACACATAAATCTTTAAAGTAATCAAACTACTAAGCTACATAGATAACTTTGTTAGAATCCTATAACAACGATTAGTTCATAATCGAACCGCTCGTCATCATGGGATCTGATGAAACCATGATAAAAACAAAGTATGAAAAGATACAAATAAACCTAAGTAATTGATATGTAATCGTGATACAAATTACACTGATAGGATGTGTTTAAATAGGCTCTAGAAGTCTTGCCCATCAACAAATTACCTTCTATTACAATTAGAATCCGATTAAGGTACCAAAAACTTCCCAAAATACAATTAGAACTTGAAAAGGACAAAACAGTAATTTCCTACTCCCATCAGTCTGTTTGTCGCGCTGCCTGAGCCCACCACGCGCAGCCTGCGCGCGGAAGACCTGTCCAAGGTTGTAGAAAATCTCCCAGGCTTCGCGTGGACAGTAAGATCGCTGAAAACGGACTTCTAGAACTCCAGATATGGCCAAAACAATGTAGACTGCGCAACCTTCCCGGAAATCCGAATTTTAATCAATTTAATCTCCAAAAACGACAGAAGCATCAACCATAATCGATATTCTTGCAAACCTGCACAACTACACAAAACACATCAAAACTACAACAAACTAGAGTCCAAGATAATCAATTTAAGCTGAATTGAAGCGATCCAAGTGGATATAATATCCACTTATCAAGTATTTTTTTTGTATTCAATATTTTTAATGTTCTGTAAATACAAAATATGTTTATTTTATACAATTAATTCTATTTCTATTACAAACAAATTTGAAGATACAAAATATTTTTTCTTCTTCTAAATTTACACATAATTTTACATATGGAATATAGTTTTTAATTTGGCTAAATGATTAATTTTCAAGTTAATGAAAAATATTAGAGTGTGATGTATTTTACAAATACAGAACACATTTTTAAATACAAAACACAATTTTTACATAAATACATAACACAAACTTTGAATACAGAACATGGTAATTTTTTAATATAGAACATGGTTTTTGATTTAACTAAAATGAATAATTTTCAAGTTGATGTAAATATTAGAGTGTGTGTGCTGTATTTTCTATACCGATTACATTTTATAGAATATATGATTTGTTTATTTATATTGGGATATATAAGAATAAAATAACAATGTTTATTTTTTTGGTTTGATATTTTTTATGATTTATTTATATTTAAGAATTATACTTATGTACCATAATTTATAATGTGTTCTGTATTTTTTGTTAGAAAATAATTACAAACTATAGAATTATATGCTAACTCCTCTTATCATTTTTTTCAAATATAACATCTAAAATGATGATTTTACTGTTTAAGTTGAAATTAGAAAAAAAAAGGATATTATCAATTTTACAAAAAAAATTATATGTTCTGCATTATAAATAGTTATATTCTCTATGTTATTTTTAAAAAAAGTATCTTTAATATTTAGTTAATTGATTTTTTTTTTTATGAAAAGAATGTAGAAAAAGAAAACAAGATGTCAGTTAATAAGTATCACGTGCATTAGGGTTTTACTCATTAGTTTTTCAAACCGACGTTATACACGTGTTGTCTTGTAGTTGAGTTCCTCGATTACTCAATAAAAAGAGTTCCTAAATGAACCAGGCCTATATATATATATATATGGAGCACATAATTCAAACCTAAATTCCAAGTCCCCTTCTCTACAACTCAGTATTAATCTCGAGATCTAATACGACTCTCACCCCCCTCCCAACAAACATCACACACAGACGCAATATTTTTATGCAAGCACACATCATCTTCTTCATTGATTTTATTCTGGTTTTGTAAAATTTCCTTGTAGTTGGTTGTTATTTCTTACATCAATGTACATAATTAACGAGTTTTTTTTGTTTGTCTACTTTTTTTGTTATTGTTGTATGAGCATCAATACACAGGACACACCCAAACACATATTTGTAAAAGTTTGAATCGATTGATGTATATATATCTAAGTTTTTTTTAAAATTATTTATTCAATGAACTTGAAATGTAAACAATAATTGATGAAAATGATTATTATATTAATAAATTGAAGTTTTTAAGTTGCACAATTTAATCTATGATCTTTAAACGTTATCCTTTTAATCTTATATATGTATTAACATCCTTCTTAAAATGCTTGTATAGGTGTATATATTTGCTTGAAGAATAAATCTTTGCGTACATACATATATACTACAAACTCACGACCTAGATTTTAGGAATTGAGTATGTACTATTTTTTTTGTTTTTAATTTTTGTATTTAACGAATTAACGTGCATGTTCAAAAACTTTAATTTGTAACATGTACTTTCTTCTATTGTTGATCGTTATCTTTTACTATTAATTTGTTTTTTTATTTTATAATTACAACAAATTTTATATAAAGAAACTAATATTATTGTTTATGATTTAGGAAACATAAATGGATGAAGAAATATTTTATGAATTGTTATTTCATTATTTTTAATTGAGACAATTTCTTTAATATCTTCTAACTTTTTATGTTCCGCTATTTGAATAATGTCTTTTGCTTTTTGTTAGGATGAAGTTTACTGAACACAAGTTATGATAAAATACCACTTGTGAAGTGGTTGTTGAATCCAAGATATCAAGTGGTTGTTGAATCCAAGATATTCCTGGCTTATTTTGGAAATTCTGTCACTAATACTCATTTTTTTTAAGTGACTACTAATACTCAATAGCTTATAACCCGTGCGGGCTTTTTTTAAATATAATATAATATTTTCGTATAATAAAATTAAAATTTTATGTATTAGTTTAATAATTATTTTATTTTTAATTTAAACATATTAGTCAAAAACTCATGTATTTTTTAGAACTAATAATATAAATTCTTAACTTTAATTTGTTGTTAACGGGATTCGAACTTTGGGTATTCATTAAATTAGCACAGATATGAATATTCCTTAGTGTCAGATCTAACGAATCTCATCGATTTACTAAAAGTGTTTTATGGTTGAAACATTGAACCAATTTACGAACAATTATTCTCTAGTTTGTTTATTACTATAACTAGCTTAAAACTTGTGCGATGCACAGGCTTTTTTTTAATATTGCTATAAAGTCTTGTTAGTTCAAATTGAAAATTTAAAGACATAAAAAGAAATGAAGTCAAGAATAATTAGGTAAAAACACAAATTATCATACCGACCGACGGACCAAACTTTCAATTTTTCAGCTATTAAAATATTTCAGCTTAAAACCCGTGCGATGCACGAATTTTGTTTAATATTATATGATTTTTACAATAATTTGAATGAATTTTTTATGATATGAATTTGGTAAGCTAAATTTTTAAATGATATAATTTGATAATATATATATATATATATCATTTATTTATTAATAATTATAATATTATTACTTTATTTCATTAATAAGAACAAACATATTTTTGGGGAAAAAAATTTTAGTTAGAAAAGTTAGAAAAGATAATAGGTGTAATTGGTTAGTTAATATTTAGGAGAAGTGTTGTAAGAGTTACGTGTAATATTTTGAGAAAAGATTGTGTTTTGTGGATAATTAAGTAAAAAAAAAAGTTTGAAAAATGAGATATTTTAATTAATAATATAGAAAAAATATTATCTTTTAGCCGTAAAAAGTAATCAGTTAGTTATTAGTAATTATAATATCATTAGCTTATTTCATTAATAAGAACGATCATATTTTTTGAAAGAAAATATTTTAGTTAGAAAAGTTATAAAATTAATAGCTGAAAAGGTAAAAATTGGTTAGTTATTATTTAGGTAAAATTGTTAGAAAGAGTTGCGTGTAATATTTTGAGAAAATATTATGTTTCATTTTTTTGTAATTAAGTAAAATAATTAAAAGTAATAATGTAAAACAATTAAATAAGTTAAGTACTGTACGTACAAAAACTTTTAATATTTCGTTTTTCATAATATAGTATAAATAAGTATAGATTTAAAATAATGTAATATACTCATGTTTCCTTATTATAAACATCGTATACAGATTTTCAATATATTTATTAATAATTGAAAAATAAGGTGTGATATTTTTAGGTATATATTAATGATTGTAAGATTAGTTTTAAATCAAAAAGTTAACGTGTTTTAATTCAAAAGAAAATATTAATGATTGAAAGATTTAATATGGTTGATATTTTTTGGTGTTTATAGAAGATAATATGTTCAACTAAAAGTAAATGTGAAAATGCGAATCGACTAATTACCAATAATTATATTATGTTATTATTTATTTTAGGTTTAAAGTGTTTTAATAGTATAGATATTGTATGCATTTTTTTTCATAATGAAAAATAAATAAGTAAATTTACGAAATACCAAAAAATAAGTACAATTTTTTTTAAATATTTAATTATCATATAATAATAATATAGTACATCATAGATAGATTTTTTTTTGACAAAAAGAGAATGGATTCATTAAAACAACGGCATCCAGTCGGGACAAACCCCCGTACTGACATTACAACCTGAGTAGTAAACAGATAACTGAACTAAACAAATAGCCGTTCTGTTTTCAGATCGCTTAACAGATAGAATATAAAAATTCTTCCAAGATTTAGTATAGAAAGATTAGTCCCCAAAAGATTAAGTAACCTAAGATTACTTCAATTGAAAAGATTTACATACAAATACACAAGAATGTTATTATAATCACAGAAGATTACTCCATTTATCCCTCACATTTCTATACACTTTGTTTTTCGGGACGTCTTACCAATTTTTACATTACTAAAAATAGTAACTTTTAACAATAAAATACATTATTACATCCACTATTTCATTCCACTTTTTCGATATTTTAGACTATTACACTCATTACTTCATTTATTTTAAAATAAAATGACTATTACACACACTATTTCACTTAATTTAACAATAAAATACATTATTACACCCATTACTTCACTTATTTTTAATCATAATTCTTGATCTCCGTGAAAAAACAAATGTAAAGAATCTCCCAGAACGAAGGAAGGAAGTATATGCATTTACAAAAATATTATTACTATTTTATATAAAGAAAACTAATGCTTTAGACAATTTTCCTAAAATAATTTCACGAACTTTATTCTCGTCCCCCAAAACGTCCTTACCATTTAGTTACCAACTCTCGATCCACCCAACAAAACTGATTTATTTCTTCCGAATAAGTTCGGAAGTCCTAGATATGTGCTATTTATTCAAATTGAATAAAATACAAAATATTTAAAGAGTATCCTGGGCCTGAGGACAACCTCAGGGTTCTAGCCTGAGATTAAAACAAAAAACACTATAAGTTAGGGTTATTTTTGTAAATACAGGAGGGTAATTTTTATTATTACAAAAATGCCATTCACCACTTATACTAAAAAACAAGCTAACCTCAGGTAAGTGTCCTGAGATCAACCTCAGGGCCATTTTTCTCATATTTAAAATAGAAATATTTTATTTAAGCCGGAGTGTTAAAACTTAAAATACATTCCATATAGACACGCAATTTATACACCTATAGAATGGAATATAAAAAGGAAGGAAAGGTAGTTGAAATTGGGTCCTCAATCAAATTAATACATTTTTCGTCGTCCCCTTTCTTCTCCTGTGGACGATCATTTTGTCTCGCCGGCGTCAACGATTTTCTTCAACCTCCATCGGTATATATTCATCTCTCTCCCTCCCTCTCTCCCTCTCTCTCTCCGTCCCCCCCTCTCTCTCCCTCCCCCTCCCTCCCTCGCTCTCTCGCCCTCCCTCTATATATGTCTTATCAATTCTATTATTATATATCTCCGTTCTTTACATGTATCATTTTGTGTGTTAATTGTATTGTGTAATTGTGATGTATTATTCTGTTTGTTGATATTGCATGTTGATTTTTGATTTTCGTTATCAAAAAGCTTTGTAATGTTGTGTAGATATTTTGTTTCGATTATATATGATCAGATTATAATTCGATATTGAGGCTGATGAGTCATCTCTATATCCTCGTTGATTATATAAGTTTTGAGTGTAAATATTGTTGCGGTGGTTGTTCGGTTAATCTGTTGAATTAGTTTTCGGTTTACTATGTGGTGTTATTGTTATGGATTGCTTTTATATGTTTGATCACGTGTTTATGTAAAAGGATTTAGAAGTTATGATTCTCGGTGATTATTAAGTCTAAATGTGTTCGGTTGATCTGTCAAATTATGTCCATTAATATATAAGTTTTGATCCTCCTAACCAGAGCCTTTTGATTAATTCGTAAACTCAGAGGGATACTTCTATAATTAAATTAATGTTTTATAGCATGTTTCAGAATTTGAGGGTTGCCTTAGCAGTCATGAAAACATTTGTAGTGCATGATTTTTTATCACTCGCACTTTGGCATAGAGTTTGTTATCACGACTTATTGACGTATTTATTTGCTATAACTGATCTTGCCGCTTCAGAGAAAATAATGGGACTAAGGTCAAGTATATAACTCTTCATCTGTTGGACACTTGGACCCCAATACTTTAACTAGGCAACTGGTTGAAAAATGATCTCAGGGGTCACTTCCCTCACTGATTGTATTATGCTGTTAGGTTAAATGTTTTTGAACTATTCTGGCATGTGTCATGGTCTAAAAGCGGCATGTGTCATGGTCTTAATACAATATATATTATGTCTTCTTCTGTTTTATAAACCTTCATAAGATAATATATTGTTCATTAATAAGTGTGATTTTCTTTATAGTATGCACTTTGATTGATTAATTTATTTTTTTTCATATATTATATGATAATAATTTAACTATTTAATTTGTGTTAAAATTGCAGGCCTCAGACTAGATGGATGTTGGGAAATCTTATAAATTATTCACATTATATTGAAGTCGGCATTCTTATTTCGATTTATGTGTGCCGCGTAAGCTATTATGCTTAGGTGGTGAAACGAAACTGCAAGGTTATTTGGAATTAGACCATTTTGGTACAACGTACAAGAACGTGAATGCGTCTTACAATAAAAAGTGGTATGACAGGGTGTACTCAGTTAATCCGTAGAACATGTGATGTATATTATACGTGCTTAATTATTCTTCTAATTAGTACACATTAGATTCTCTCATTAGGATTAGAATATTGTCGGCAACTTTGAAAGTTAGTGTTCTAGTTAGAATATTCTCTCATTAGGATTATATAGAATATTGGGCTTATAATGTAATCTACTACATATTGATCAACTACGAGCCCCACATATTTTTTTTTATGTGTAAATGCACTATTTTCATACACTAAATAGCATTAAAATATTTACAAATAAAATCAAGAGACTGCTTTTATATCCTCTTCCGTTCCTCATAATTCTTGCCTTGTTAGAGAAAATTTGACCATGAGTTAGGCAAGAACCATGCTAGACTGAGAAGACTCCTTTTTTTTTTTTCCTTTCCCGTTCCTCATCTACAACAGGGAAGATGGGTCAATGAGTTGTTTTGAACACGGGGAAGGACATCAAAGATTGTCTGTTCCATCTGAATTTGATACATTCCTTTGTTCTAGACAATAAACCTAGAAAATTTAATGTGCGTTTATCATACAGATAATTCTTCGTACTCTTTGATATGGTGCTTCTTAGTTATTCCCTTTCTTTTCATTTGATCAGAAGTTTATAGTTAATCTTGCTTTTGTTAAATATGAGTAATGATTAGTCCAGGAAACATATTCCTTGGTGTTGCAAAAGTAAACATAGAGAACATATTGATGTTAGTATCTTCTTTATAAGGTACATTTTGGAAAAACATGCCTTGGAGCTATTAATCTACTTTTACGATCTCCAACTTTTGAAAAGCTGGACATTCTCAATCAGCATTGTCACATCTATTTAAATACTCTATCTTTTAGCCTTTCTATAGTGATGTTGACCTAGTATCAAAATAATTTTGCTTCAAATAATATAACATCTCTTCATGTCTTTTGTCCCCCACTCTCTATTAAAAACAAATAAAATTAGTAACAGTCATTTAAGCTGTAAATTTCGTTTTACAATCTGAAGGGATATCTAGACTTTAGCAATATGTAGGAGACTCTGGTGGGATTCTATATGGTCAGTTACATATGTTAATCATAAATGATATTGCATTGCAGGCACTTATTAATCTACGTGAGCAACGGAAGGAGGAGTTTGCTTTTGAACAAATTCCATAAGTCTATCATGATTCATATACATATGAACAGCTGTAATTCTGTAAAATTGTCAATCAATTTGCTGGGAAAGCATAATGTATTTAGCCGATACCCAATCCATAAGTGATATAGGCTGACATATATGATATATCTTATCCCATTGGACTTCATTGGATGATATTCCAATTTTCTTTGGACTTCATTGATGATATTCCAATTTTCTCCTAAACTGGGGATTTTAAATGTGAATCGTCATGTTCCATAGATTCTGATGATGGATATGTCAATATCGTAATCCAATTAAGGAAAACTGGGACATCTCCATTTTGACATGCAGTAACCACAAGGCCATGGAACTTTTTAGTACTCTGCAATGATGCTTATTGCCACTTGCTTAAGCAGATACATGGTCTTCTCTCATACAGTATTTAGTCATCTTGGATTCCTTCCAGAGTCCAAGTGGTCTATGTAATCGTGGAAGTTGACATGTGGCTCAGTTGCTCTCTTTTTATCCGTATAAGCTTTTATAAAGCTTTGTTGCCACACATAATGTGGAAAAGGAACCGGTCAAGTTTTAGTGCTTTATAAATTATCTATGGCTGCTGCAGCAATTTTGCAGTAAGCATGCACTGGTCACATGAATTATTGGAGATCTCCCCTGTATCTTATATTCTAACTGTTAGGAGCATTGACGGGAGAGGTATTGCATGTGTGTGCTCTGATGATAGTGCAGAGGTGAAAGGGTGTAACCAGAATTGAATTATAGATTGTTGAAGTACAGTGGGCACCATGGGTAAAAACTAAATTCGGTTCCTAAAAAATGAATATATTAAACAAGGAAGCTTGATATGTCAAAGGTGTCTACATGGATGACCAAGGAATAGGTGCACAAATGTGTAAAGAACAATGTACGGGCCAAGGATTATTTGTTACTATTCTGTTTTTATAGAAATTTTGTGGATACAGCAGCATGTCTCCTCTACCGGTTAAATCCATTGTGCTTCAAAGCTTTGTGTGTAATAAGGCTCTAATGGCATGTAAACTGACTTTGTTTTCTCTTGACTTAGATTAGAAGTCCCATCAAGGAGTGCATAGAAATATTTCAGGACAGTAATCATCTGTTTCTGTTCAATGGAAGACTGTCTAGATATGATAATTGATTGTGAAAGGCAGGCAGAATAGAAAGTGCTGTATATGACTATATATTGTATATAGGGCACTGCATAAATCTTGAATGTGTAGCAGGAATGAGTTATATTTGTAGTCTACAGTTAGCCCTGGATCTCTATTACTTTTTGGGATCCTAAAGTTCATCAAGAATAGATTGACCACTGATGTATACAGGCCATCAAATCTAAACCTTGTTGAAGAGAGAAAATATGGAGAAATTGTTACATCATTTCACATCTTTATTGTAATGCATGTAGTCATTGTAATGTCTTTGTCCTTTTCTATAATTTAAGTCTTCACGCACTCTGGTCTCTATATTCCATATTGGTTTTCAGATCTCAACTTTTATCTCAGTAAGTCGATCTTTTTGAAAACCTTTTAGTGCTGCCTTACTCATCAACGACAAATTAGTACATCCAGCACTTTTAAATATCAGTTATTTCTCTCTCCATTCCATGATTTCCAAGTGTTAGCATTTGGAATGTGTCAGGTTTGTGTTTTCATCAGCTTGTCCTTGAACAAGGCACAGTCTCTATTTTCACCAATTTATCCTTTAGTGAAATAAATCAGAAACTAGTTTGATTTGTTATTTTTCTCTCAGGAACTGTCTTTTTAAAATCCACCTTCTTTGATGATATTGGTAGAGTATGTAGTTTGGGGTATATTGTAATTAATGTCGACATTTAGCTAACAGTAAAAGTTTGTTGTTGGAGTGAAGTTGATCGCAAAATTTGGAGGTATCAGTACTCATTTATGATGACTTCTGATTTATTTTTCCCCGGAAAATTGTGCATTTCTTGTAAGGATTATTACAGATCAGGTAAATGCTGTCTTGAAGATTCAGAAATTGTTTAGCTAATTTTAAGCTATTAGGTTTTTCTTCAGGTTCTGTAAATGGTTAGGATATTTGAGGATAATTTATGTTTACAAACTATTTTGTAAGTTAAGAAAATTAGGAATATTGGTTGAGATATGTATTATCACTTTAGTCAAGTTCTGCAGAAGTCAATGTAGAGTTGAGAACTGTGAGCAAGATATATTTATGTAAATATTGTTCTTAATTGTTGCCAATAATGAGAATTTTTTTTGGTGCAATGGTCCTTATTTTTCAGTTGGATAATAAATGTAATGGAAGTATTCATCTCTTGTAAACTTGGAGGCCTAAATGTTAGAAATGCTTGGTGTTTTTATAGTTTATAATTTATACTTATGACTGCTGAGATTCTGGAAAACTACTGTTTCTTCTGCAGGTTGGACCTAGTATTGTGACCGACTGCTGTAATCTATATTTGTATTTACTCGAACAGATGGGGCAGAGACAATTTCCCAACTCATTTAAAATGTTTGGAGACGATCAAAGTCAGAATCAAAGTCATCAGTTAGGCCCCTCTTACCATCAAATCGGTAATGAAATTCATACCCTGTTAACTTATTATTAAGTATGTCAAAATCGCAGAGAAGAAGAATGGGCATAGTGTTCTGGTATTTCCTTTTTATACTAAATGCATTACTTTCCTATGGAGAAGACTGAAGTGCCAAAAGTTGGTTAAATTAATCTCCTTGCAAAAGTTGTATTGTTATTTGGACAGTTTTAGGTTGTCGGTTAAGTATATGACACATTATATCATGTATTTTAGTCATTGAAAAGATCATCTCAGACACTTCTAGTATTCGAGAATTGGTCATTAATTGAGGTGTGGATCTCTTACTGTTCTCTAATGTGAAATCCTTTTATCAGGAGGGCCTGTTACCTCAGAAAGCGGCTCGTTTGTCTTGCCACCAAATAATATTTCAAGTGGCGGAGTACATTGTGATCCTCAGTGGAACTTGAGAGGCAGGGAAAATACTCAGTATGCTTCCTCGAGTCTTAACAGGGAAATGCGTTATTTCCCACCAGCATCTCAGTTGCAGTCTTATTATCCTTTTCCATACTCCACAAGTGCTGCAAATTTATGCATGCATCCAAATAATGATATCAGCCGCATGCATCCAAGTTGCTATAACAGACATCTTGTCGATGGTGGTATGCCAGACCCTTTAGAAGGAAATGAGACGGGGCCACTTAAAAGGAAAAGCTCCGCAGGCCCAGCCTACACTGGTAACTTTGAAATAGGTAGTTCAAGCAGATCATATGAAGCAGGGAGCTCTTCCAGCTCTTATCAGATACCACAGCAAAATCCGATTCCAAATCACCAAGGCTTATCTTTGGGGCCTACCAGCATACCAGAACACAGAGGTGATGGCCTAGCAATTGGTCGTGAAGCCTCAGTTAGGAATGTGAGAAGCAGACCTACATTCGATGCTGAACACGCACATCTTCCTAGATATCCGTCTCAGCTTTTCAATTCAACAACCTTTCCAAGATATCCTTCTGCCCAGGTGAAAACTAATGATTCAACTGGTCAATGGACTCATGGACCTTGTTCTGCTCTTGGAAGACCCTCAATAACCCCACCAGGTGATTATTGATATAGTTATTGTTGATCTTTTTGTCATTAGCACATCGTATTCACCACTTTTTTTTGTTACAAACATGCAGCTCTTAGTGGCATTCACGGAATGAATCAGTTTACAATTGGCGGGAGTACTGTGAATACTGTCGTCGGCAATCCTTATAATGTTTCAAGTGGATATCCTGTTTCTTCACACAATTCTAGTGGTCCCTCTACTCAGGTTTCCAGGGAAAGCCACAGTACTCATTTTCGAAGGGCTAGAGCTGTTACTTCAGAGAGTCTGCGTTCACAGCGGCCAAGTTCAAATTCTAGATATCCAAGACCATTCTTGACTAGAGGATGGCGCAACAGTTACAGTAATGGAAGGTCGAGAACAGCTACTCCGAGACTTCAATCAACTTCGACTGTGGTGGATGCCCGAAATAGAATGGGTTCTCAGGTGTGTAGTTTTTACAATTTAACATATCTTTTTTTATGTTAAAATAAAGTATTTGAGAGGTTTCAGATTTTCTTTCTTTAGTTTACTTAAAAAAAAGTCCTATGTTGGTACCTTGTTATTAAATGGTTTGAGGATGAATTTTGTGATTTGGATTTCCTATTAGTTGATACATACCTGTCTTGTTACTTTGTACTGGCTAGGTTGCATGAGTATGGACGTACTTTGTGTGTGGTGTTTCCTAGAATGAAACTTGCTTATGGGATATCGAAAGATCTTGTTATTGGTTAATATTGTATTTGTCTTATATTTTTCCTTTTATGCAAAAATCAAATGTATGCTCTTTTTCTGCTATTTTGATTTCAACTTGTTACTATTCTGCCTCCATGATATTGCTTAAGGCTTCTGTTAGCTCTCCAGTTCCGTGATATTATCAACTTCGGATTAGTACAATGAAGTTGTTTAATGATTTTTAAAGCTGCAATTGATCTCATTTTTCAGTCAGCTAATAATAAAAACTTTTTTCAATCTGGCAGCTTTCGGACCATGCATCAATTTATAGTGGTTCAAGAGGCTCGTTTGATCGGTATAGAGACATGAGGCTTGACATTGACAACATGACTTATGAGGTTGGTGCCGATTTTAATTCTTGTTCAGTATGTTTTACTTTCTTGTCCTGCATTGATGCTTATAACTTTTTCTGGGCAGCAACTTCTTGCTCTTGGGGAAAGGATTGGGAATGTCAATACTGGTTTGTCTGAAGATACAGTCTTTAAACGTTTAACAGAAAAAGTTTACTGTTCTGGAGATCAGAACCATGACGAAAAGTGTACTATCTGCCTTGTAAGAATCATATGCACATGCTTTGCTTTACCAGTATAGCAAACAATTTGCTCTTATTATAGTTATAATATGGTAGTACTGGCCTTGTGTAATTGCATATCTTGTTAGCACCTTCAGAACATTAGCTTCTCGGTTAAGTTGATCCAATATATGGTGAATTAGTTCATTTCGACTTGAACACACATAACTGACATCTATAGTTTCTCATGTCAATTTGCGTAATTGTTTTACTCAATGGACAGGACGAGTACAGGAACAATGTAGATACTATTGGGACACTGAAGAGCTGTGGACATGATTACCATGTAGATTGCATTAAGAAATGGTTAGGGCTGAAGAAGTTCTGCCCCATCTGCAAAGTTGCTGCTTAACATGATTTAATTATTTACAAGCTCCGGTTATATATGTTTTTTTTTTTAAATTCACCCTCCAACTCCTTCAATTCAATTTGTACATATAAAATGTGGGCAAAGTTGGAGACGTTATCTGTAAATATATCTCAGTTCTATTATTATATGTCATTTCATATCTTTCATGTTTATTTGAGGGTCCATTGCTGCCTTTTGATCTTTACTTGGCTTGTTTGATATCAGCTTTTCTTGCAAACTTCTTACTTTCGTTCGTTACTTTCTCTTCTTTTTTGGTTAAATAGCGTTGTTCTTTTCTTGTGATTACTGATGAGGATGATAGTAAAGTAAAAGAAAAGCGGGTTTGGCCCTTGAATTAAAGGTGCTGTATATGTTTCTTTACACACACAAAAAAGGCATACTAAAAAAAAAAAAGATGAGCTGAAATTTATGTCCATACAATATGTCATATGATATACTACTAAACAAACCCATAGGATAAGAATTTTATAGGAGGAAAAACATATTTTCTTCTAGTAAAGCTGATGTCTTCTGTCATGCCACCATCTCCACCTGCAAAACAAAGAAGCAAAGTATAGTCATCTTTTGCATTTATAGAGATAGAAAAATTGATTAAACCACGTTAATTATATTTATCTACTACTAACTCATTTGCGTGCGTCAAAAAGAGCATGCTTGAGGTTCTTAAGGCTTAAAACCTGAGTATCTTGATTAATTGAGCGAAATGAAAATTGACTAACCAGTGAAAATCCCATCTGGGATGGACTTTAGACATCCGATTTTCGCCATATGGGTAATCGCTTTCAGCCCTTTTGGTGTTTTGGAAGGCGCAACATCCAATTGAATAGATGCCAATGAGGAGGACAATCATGACAATATTGAGGACAGAGAGCTTGTGCCAGTCTAATTTTACACTCTCCAGAACTCCAGCTTTGCATGAATCGCAGTCATAGCACAACAAATTTTGTGCATTATTCCAGCGGTAACAATCGGCATCCTGAGCCAACATTGTCCCTGCATAACTGCATGTGGTTGGTGGCTTGCAACAACCGGACTGCAGAAAAAAAAAACTACATGATCAACACGACAATTATATGGACTATCAAATCCAAAAATATTTTCAACTAACGAAATCCTCAACATTACTCAGACATAATAATGTTTAATCAGAAGGTAAGATAAAAATTGATGTCATAAAAAGTTCATGTCACATGTCATCCAATATCGCGTTGTATAAAATGAATCTTAAATTTTGAGATGAGGAGCTATATCTTGAATTGTGAAGAAATTAGCTTAGAAGAAGCTAGTATTAAATTCATTACATATCAAATAAAAATTATGCATCTTTTCTTTCAAAAATATAGAAGGAGAATATATATAAGTTTTCCTCAAGCAGTTGCGTAATATCATCAATGGATTTTAACGAATATTTCATTATAGCTAATTGCATGGATGAACTGATCACCTGAACCGGAGACATATCTCTGGTAAGATAGTCGACAGGAGTCCAGTAAGCAATTTGTGCACATGTTTTTGAACTCAAAAGGCAACTTTTAATGGTCATCCAATAGTGAGGATCCTTAATTCTTTTCTTAAACCATGGAGAGTAATCTTCCAGATGATACTCCTTATAAGCCCTACCAGGAACTTCCACTCCTCCACCGTGGCTGGTGACCACGAAACCAAAAACAGTTATGCCTAACAAAGTCCCTATGAGGAACAACATGACAACTAAATATACCCAAAGTGCCCATGCAACATTAAAGCAAGCTCCAATGAATCCAGCAAGAGAAATAATAAGAATTACAAAGCCAATCACTAGAAGTGGTGTTTGAAGAAAACTTTCGCATGTTGTTTTGCTCCTAGCCATCCATAAACCTCCTCCGATGATAGGTATCGATGCTAACAGAGTGAACAGGTTCAAGAACCCGATCACTGTATTACTAAACCTATACATGTTTCTGTTTTTTGTGTTTATATATTAGTGTGTGTGAAGGGGGATGGGGGAAGTTATATTGGTAATTGGTTATGTGATATCTTCAACTTAATCGACAATGGTGAGATGAGATGGTGGTATTGTTGTTGTTTATTGTCCTAAGTATTCTAAAGGATTGAAGAATTAATTCTACATATGAGTCACCTTTTATTGCTTTCCTTAGAATAGGGTATCAAGAACTTTTATTCTGTAGGGTGTGAAAATGACACTAGTGTACTTCTTAGCTATTAAGGAACTTCATTTCGAATTTTATTCACATTACCCCTCTGGATGTAACAGTTAAATCAGAGACAAATCAGTGGCACTGGCCACACCATTCATTTTACTTTTCAGTGGAAAAGTAAAGAGAGATTTTGTAATCTGTATATCCATATGCTTGATCTAGAAGGACAATCAACATATATTTCAAAATCATGTATGATAACAGAGCATCTTCTCATAAAAATGTAAGGCATCTATGAAAACCTGCAAGCAAAGAATATGCTTTTTCTGGGATTGGAGCCCAATATGCTTTTTTTCTTGAGCATGATCAAAGCAAGAGTTAGGATTATCTATCTTTGAGTGGTGTTGGAAAAATGGAATGCTTTGATCTTTATTAATTTCTCATCTTTATCTCTTTGCTTCTATAGTTCTTTATTCCTTTAATTAATTTATTCTCTTTACAGTGGCCACTAGTCTGCTGGTACATAGTTTGACCACCCTCTGTCTGATGACCCATAAAATGTCAAATACATACAGGTGTGTGTGTACCAACAAGTCCAACAACATATACAAATGGGTGCAAAAAATTAGAATATACTCCCTTCTAACTAATTGTGAGGATGTCCTATGTGAATGTGATCATTCTTTTACAAAAAATAATCACTTAAAGGAAACCTAAAGAAGGTTGTGAGTTGTGACTTTAATCACAGTTATGTATGATTTCTCATATTTAGATGTTAAACTTTATACTATTAGGCAAGGTTAGGATTCCATTATACATTTGTAAGATTTCTTCTTTTAAAATTCCACTTGAATTTCTTTTATGTAGATTAAGTTGTACCCAAATTAACAAATCTTGTTTAAGAAGCTCTAATAAGACCGGGAACTCGATAAGAGGATGAGTAGGTACTAGGTAAGCATGCTACTCAGAGATATAAATAAATTCTGATATGAGTACAAATCTCTGTTGTTGCAATCGTATCTGCAAGTTCCTTAGAGTGGTATCGAATTCGGAATGTCAGGTTATCTTTAACGTACATGTTTGTAGTGAGGACAACAATTTTAGGCTCAATTTGGGCATCAATATCATGAAGAGGCATTGAAGATCAGAGTGTAAAGGCCTAAAGTGTGTAAAAGAACAGTTCATAACATAGGTCGCCATCCAACCTTGATAAATGAAACAACAGTTAAGCAAATATGTCATATTCTGGAGCGTTGCAATTAGTCCATGGGTATTTTTTTCTGGATGGGTTTACAATGGAGTAATGATTTGATTAATTTGTTTTCTCATGATCGCATGTAGCATCTTTTCCTAATTTCTCTAACTGTTTATATAGATCAAGAGGTCTAATAATCATAAACACATACACATATAACAGTCATTTATAACCTTAAACAACTGGTTAACAGAGTAAAAGCCTTCTCTAACATTAAACAACTGGTTTACAGAGTGTGTTGAAGGAGGGACAAACCCTTCCAAGTTGTTGCCATTTTAAAAAGGATAACTAAGTTTCAGAGAATCTAGAGTTGCTTGTCAATACAACTTTTAGAAATAGGAAGTGGTGTAGCCGAGGAATCAGAATGAAAAACAGATCAAATTTAGTTGACATGCATCAATCATATAAATTGTCCACGAGACATTGTCAACCACTATAGTCTGATAGTATTGATAAGCAAATATGCAGACGCAATCTAGAGGAAAGAACCAATTAAGTGTAGAGCAAATCTCAAGAGTATATTTAAGAAGAGGCGAAAGAAGTGAAAGACTAACCATGCAAAGATATTAAGATATCCTTGTGGAATTTGCACTTACAAAGTTGGCATCCAATATAATCCAAGTGCGACTGAAGATCAAACACCTCAAATACAAATGGTGCCTTCTTGGAATGCAATTTATGTAGGTGGTTAAGAGTGCAAAAATCTGGTTACTTATTATCGGGAAAAGGTGAAAGGATGGAGGACTTGCCAAACTTCATTGCTGGTGGCAGGGGAGCAAAGATTATCGTGAGGCACAAGGTAACACTTGACATGCGATGATGCACACAAAGAGTCAAAGACAGACGCCTGGAAGGCGTAGGTGCAAGTGAGTGGGATCGGCAAATGAATCGCCACCAGTGAAGTAGGGCTCGGATTTGAGACGGACACGATCATGTGAAATGAATAACCTTGTATCAAGGTGAAAGTACATACAGGCTTGATCGCAATCGGCTCTGATATATAAACCATATCTCGGAAGTCAGCACTACCAGTCATGAGAGGCTGTTATGAT
Source organism: Kitagawia praeruptora (assembly GCA_037693485.1). Classification (NCBI taxonomy): domain Eukaryota; kingdom Viridiplantae; phylum Streptophyta; class Magnoliopsida; order Apiales; family Apiaceae; genus Kitagawia; species Kitagawia praeruptora. The sequence goes on from CM075349.1 coordinate 45,504,215, forward strand.
AGTTCGATATGCTCGCATCCATCTATATTTTATGCAGACTAGATGTTGGGATTATTTATTTAATCTAAACTTATGTTAAAATAAATTATTGTTAACAGGTGTTTATTTGTTAACAGTAAAGACTAGGTCATGTGTGTTTGAGAGTTTTTAGGAACGTAGTTGATGTGTTTGAGAGTTTTTAGGAACGTAGTTGAGTAGTTACTTCATTTTAGGTTTGTAGTTGTTCAGTTCCTATTTTATTGCCATCACCTTAGTGGGTTAAGTGTATTTATATTGTAAGTGTACGTTCAATTTTAATTCATCAGAAGGAATACAATGTAGTTCTTAATTAAAGAGCTAAGCAGCTTTTGTTTCTTCCGTTTTATACATACAGTTTTGTTTATAGTGTGTGTGTGTTTATATCGATTTTAAATCTTACACTTGGTATCAGAGCTTGGGGGGAGTATCAAGGCTTAACAGCTTTCTCTACCGTTCCTTGGAGGTATAACAATTCATTTTCGAAGAAGCTCCATGCTAGGATGAAGCCGAAGGCTGGGAAGAAGTCCCAAGAGAGGCCTCAACAGAGGAGCAGACAAGAAGAATGATTTGTTGTTGACAGAAGGGCGGAGGTGCTGCTGTGGTATTTGCAGCAGCCGGGAGATGATGGCGGAGCACGATCTCTGGTTGCTCGAGATCACGAAAATGGTGTTGGGTCTGTCGAGTATGAGTATACTTATGTGTGTTTCAGAACTGCATGTGTTGCAATGTGGGCGTATATAGTTGTTCTTGTTGGCCGTGTATGTTTTGCAGGTACAAATGCGATACAGAGAAGATTTTTTATTGAATCTGTCCTTGATTGTATTATGGCTGCTATGTTTTTGGTTAGCTTTGGTATGTGTTAAAGAGAACAACAGGAACATGTATGGTGCAGTGGTGTAGTGCACTTGTAAAAATGCAAATGTACAATAGTTGTCCGCTAAGTGCAGACAATTGTAAGATTGTGGTCATTCTCACATGAAGAAGGAAGAAAGCCAAACGGGCTTAGCCATACGGGCTTGATGAACAGGCCATACGGGCCTATGATGAAGAAGGCCATACGGGCCGATAAAGAAAGCCATACGGGCTTATGAAGATCATGCCAAATGGGCACCGAAGATCTTGCCAGACGGGCACCGAAAAACTTGTCAGATGGGCATAGAAGCTAAGTTTAGATTAAGGGGAGATTGTTGGGATTATTTATTTAATCTAAACTTATGTTAAAATAAATTATTGTTAACAGGTGTTTATTTGTTAACAGTAAAGACTAGGTCATGTGTGTTTGAGAGTTTTTAGGAACGTAGTTGATGTGTTTGAGAGTTTTTAGGAACGTAGTTGAGTAGTTACTTCATTTTAGGTTTGCAGTTGTTCAGTTCCTATTTTATTGCCATCACCTTAGTGGGTTAAGTGTATTTATATTGTAAGTGTACGTTCAATTTTAATTCATCAGAAGGAATACAATGTAGTTCTTAATTAAAGAGCTAAGCAGCTTTTGTTTCTTCCATTTTATACATACAGTTTTGTTTATAGTGTGTGTGTGTTTATATCGATTTTAAATCTTACACTAGATGCGTCCTCATACCTCGAGTTACCATTCCATAGGGCATGCACAAAAATGGCTATTGTTTCTGTCTTTTCCCTACTCCATTAGTATCTTTACCTATTGTCCTGTTCAATAACCATCCATGTCAAAATGCTCATCCTTATACACCAGTATCTTCAAGTTTCTTCCATAATTGCTCATTCTAGATTCCTGATCCAGTATCTTCAATCCCCGTCCATCTTCTGCCTGAATAATCCATCTACTTCATACCAGAATTTTATAAGCAGGGTATTTCTCACTAGTCTCTTCTCTGTACATACGTACAATCTCAAGCTTTTATATGGCGTCCATGGAAGTGAAGATTATAATCAACATAAAAGAATTCTCCTATTGTAGCATAACCATGAATGCTCAAAAATCATGAAACAGAAAAAAGTGAAACTGGTAAGAAGGCATCCTTTTTTGTAACCAAACAGTTGCAAATAAGTTCAACTACTTCACTAGATGAAAAGGGCGTTAGGATGCCTAGCGCAGTGATTGTCCAAATCAGTAGCTGAACCATGGATATCAAGAACTAACAGAGTATTGCAGAATTTTGATTTCAGTCATATTTAAACTGCCTAAGGAGCTCATATGTTTGTTGTACTTCTCAAGTATTCAATCAAGAATTTACATAGTCCCGTCAGTTCCACTAGTAATGGCACAACTAAATAGAAGGGTCAGAATACCTGATGGGAGCATTACATTAGCCAATGCTGTTTCCCTTTTCATAGAGGCCTCTGGCTGGTTATGTATGTTTGCTTCTACATGTTCCTTAGATTCTGCACCATCATTTCAAACCTTTCTAGTCATTTGTAGGATTTGTAACAAGTTGGAACACATAGGACCTAAAACAGAAAGAATGATAATAAATCAACAAAATCATTTATCAAGTTTTCTTCTCTTGGACTCGCATTGCTTGGATTCCCTTTCTATGTTCATTACGCTGTATTTCTATACTTTATGCGAAAGAACAAACATACAATAGCAATATAAAAGACATTGAAACATTGTTCATAGGGTTTTAGCTCATACAGAGAAGGCAAACTAGTTCATCTAATGGTAGGGTAGAGTTAGCTTAGATAAGATTCGCAATGAAATGACATAATTAACATGTTAATTAGACAGAACAGAAACCTTGGGGCAAAAACGAAATGGAAAAGGAAGTACGCAAATATCAAGTGAAACAGTAGCTGAAGTTATGAGTCTCTACTGTCTACAGCAGATCAGCACTCCCAACTCAAAAACAAATAAAAACCTAAAGGAAATGGATGTGCCGTGACCCGTGAAGGAACTCACAAAATATGTCAATTTTCAACTTCCTTGTTCTGATCGAAGACTGCTCATGAGCTAAAGTGTGCATGCATCTTAAGGAGCTTGCCATTTCTCATTTGGCAGATTGCCCTTGAATCAGTGTGTTATTAGTCATTTACACTCATCATGTAAAATGTGAACAAAAGCAGGTGGTGATTCAGGAACATAAAAAGATACAAAATCTATTTCTTGGCCAAATTTTACACTAATTATGGTCTAATAATTGCAGCTAATAGTACGTTGCTTGAGCTCAACTGACTGTTTTTACTATCTTGGGATGACATGTACTACTACTACTGGCATTTTATCCAACAAATAAGGGGCGCTCGTGTGGAATTATTGTCTTGCTCAAGACCATATTTTTATTTTGTACTTTCAAGTTGCAATGCATGTCCCAACCACTCATCATGAATTCAATTATTAGAATCTAAGAAACGTACTCTCTTGATTTGATGACATTTAACTTGTTAGCACATTCTAGCTTATATTATAGCCGTGCAGCTTACTTTTAAATATTTTTAAAATTATATTATTAAATAAAATAGAGTAAAATAATTTTTGGATATAATTTAATTTTCTAATATTAATTAATAAAATTATTAGTAATAAATAATAATAATAGTTATTTAATAAATGATATGTATTGATAGAACTAATAATATAAAATTTTAATGTAAATTTGTTGTTGACGGGATTCGAACCTTGGATCTTTAGAAAAGGGATATAAATATAGAATATTCTTTATTATTAGATCTAACGGCTATCATCTATTTACTAAATATCTAACGGTCAATATTCTTTTAATGGTTGGTTGAACCAAACAACCAAACTAGGTTACTTTTAAATATTTTTAAAATTATATTATTAAATAAAATAGAGTAAAATAATTTTTGGATATAATTTAACTTTGTAATATTAATTAATAAAATTATTAGTAATAATAATAGTTATTTAATAAATGATATGTATTGATAGAACTAATAATATAAAATTTTAATGTAAATTTGTTGTTGACGGGATTCGAACCTTAGATCTTTAGAAAAGGGATATAAATATAGAATATTCTTTATTATTAGATCTAACGGCTATCATCTATTTACTAAATATCTAACGGTCGTCAATATTCTTTTAATGGTTGGTTGAACCAAACAACCAAACTATCAATTATCCCCTAGTTTGCTTATTATATATTAGTATATATATAGATTTTTGAAAGGTTTAATTAGATAATTAGAGTAAAAATATTATATATATATATATCATTTAACAAAGAAAATAATTAAAAAATGTTATTTTTACCACATGATCAATGTTCTTGAAAATGTGTGTCAAGAAGTTATAGTATCATTAATCATTTATGTCCAAACCTTCAAGCATAAATTATTTTGATAAATTCTTGATTTTGTTAATAATTAAATTATCATTTCTGTGAACATTTAGAAATTTCTCCACTTACAAAAAATAAAGTAAAAGGTATAAAATGTCATGTACAGTTGTTCAGGTCACGTTTATTAAAACCGATGAGATTTTGGTTTTAAAAAAAAAAAAAACCGATGAGATTTTAATTTTAGCCTAGCTGCAAGTTCATTAAAATAAAATAAAAAAATTTAATAAAAACAGTTGAGGTCACGTGATTTGTTAGGCAAAAGGAGATGAAGTGGGGCCAGGTAAGTTTGACTTTTCCTTTCAAAGAAATTCGCACGTGCCGGAACAGTAAGTGACACGTACACGAGATAAACTCAAAACCAATGGCGTGTTGCTTATTTAAGTACTCACTCCATTTTTTCAAAAAAAAAAAAAAAAGTACTCACTCCGATGTTGTACATGTACTGTTACTGTATCTATGTATGTATGTAGTGTAACATGTATGTATAATTATTAGTACTCCCTCCGTCTCTTATTGTTTTTCCTGTTTTGACTTTTTATATTACTGCCGATTTATGTTTCTCATTTTGACTTTTTTACTATTCATTATAAGCGATTGACTACTAATTTATGAATAATTTATAAGACAAAATATAATCATGAGTGATCTTGTTGGATTCGTATTTATGAGTACTTTAATACAGTGAAGTTTTTATATTTAGTACTAATATGAAATTCAAGATATTAACGATCAAAAGTGTGCGTTGGCAAATGTGTTTTTGAAAACATGAAACATATTATGAGACGGAGGGAGTATTTATTTTAAGCGGTTGACTATTAATTTACGCATAATTTATAAGACAAAATATAGTCATGAGTGATCTTGTTGGATTCATATTTATGAGTACTTTAATACAGTAAAATTTTTATATTTAGTACTAATACGAAATTTAAGATATTAACGATCAAAAGTGTGTATTGACAAACGTATTTTAAAAACAGAAAAAATATTATAAGATGGAGGGAGTACTACTCAATCTTTTGCAAAACAACGCGGGATTGACCAGTTGTTTATGTTTTCAATTGGCGGGAATTACTTACCTCGATTTCCGTGAACACATTACACTTCATTTAACTGTTTAAGGTTATCGATTATGGCCCCGCCCGCCACTTTGAATTATCTCTAACTAATAACAGTTGCAGTAAATTTTTTTTTTACTTGATGGCTAAATACCTTTTTAAATTGGTCGAATATTTAAATTATTTATTCACGCTTATTTTTTTTTATTAAATTCGTTTATTCTCACATGCATTTTTGCTTTCGTTAGTTTTGTATCCTTAAAATTGAGCGACAAATGAATTAATTCAGATAATCATTTTAAGATGTAAATTTGGAGAATTCTTGTTCATATCTATCAAAGTATGAAAATAATAAAAGTATATAATCATCTGGTCTTATTCGATGGTGCTTTGTAATACATGAATATCTCGATTTCCAATTCCGTTCGTACTCAAACAAGCAATTTTTTTTTAATTAAATCGAATATTCGGTTCATTTAGGATTACTTTCGATCAGTTTGAATTCTGGATTATTTTAAAAAGAACGCTATCTTTCTGCAAATTTGGAAATATATAAACTTTGTTCAGTAATTTGCGAAATTCCTATAATTTAGAATCATATCTATTTTTTCTGATTACTTTAATCATAATTACATTTTACCACTTTAAGAGCATCTCCAACTGTGTTTTGTAAAATGATTTGCTAAATATTGATTATGTAAAATTTACTGAACCTGTAACGTGTTTTACTTCAATGGGATTGACTATATTGGTTTGCAATATTTTAAAAATGATTATTTCAAGTTGTTAAAAATAGAATTTATTATTTTTATATGGTAATTGATGATGTGGAGTTAAACTACAGGTTGCTAAAGGTTCGACAAATATAGCCAACCTATTGTGATTATCTATATTTTTACCTCACAGTTTTGTCCCATTGAAGTGGACAAAATTTTACAAATTTTTTATAAATCTTATTTAAGATAATTTATTTTGAATTTTACCTAAGGGCTTCACACCATTGGAGATGGCGTTAATATAATCTAGCATTTTCCTATAATCTATCAAAAAAATACAACTTTAATTACTTTTTTCACGAAATGAGAGACTAAATCATTGATTGCCTAAGAGATTCTCTCTCCTTTTACTTTTACGGCAAGAAAAAGAAATTAAGATTCTTTTCTTATATACTAAAAAGTAAGAAATCTCCATATATTCAAGGAAGGAACTTTATTGTGAAACAAGAAAAAAAGAAAGAAAATAAAACAGAAGTGGTATAATTTTTTTTTATTTTAGAATAAAAATTGAGGGCATAATAGTAAAATCAAACGTGAGAAGAAAACCCTAGAAAGACGTCGGTAACAGACTAACAGTTAATATAAAGTAATCACCACCATAAAAAGGAAAATTGAATATGCAAAAGAATGCGTGAAGTAATTAATTTAGAAATCTACGGCATGCAATAAAAGTCAAAAAGCAATGTAATAATTATTAGTAAAAAAAATTCTTAGTATCTCCCACTAAAGCAAATTGTAATAGTATTACTCCCACCGTCCCAAAATACATGTCCTTTTTTAAAACAAATTTGTCCTAAATTACATGTCCTTTTCTATTTTCAATGCAAATTTAAGTGTAGTTTTACAAAACTATCCCTATATTTATTGTATCAAAAATTTGACTTTTTTAAACTTAACTCTATTCTTATTTTCCAATGTATTAAATAAGGGTATTAGTTGGAAAATTTTATTCAACTAACTTTATCTTAATATGTGTGCTTTTTAGAAAAGGGACATGTAAATTGGGATGGAGGGAGTAATATAATATCTGTAAACTTTAATTGAGATATTAGCTTTATTTTATTTTTTATTTGAAGATATTCTTATTTTAAATTATAATTTTACATTTCTTTTTTTTACATTTTCGTTTACTTTATCTAGTTTTCCAACAAAAAGTATGGATTTTAACCATGGTTATAAAAATCGGTAATCAATATAAATCGGTTGAGGTACCGATTTAAGATTAATCGGGTAATCGGAGATTAATCGGAAGGATTAATCGGAGTATTAATCAGATATTATAATAATATTTAATATATTAGTCTAATTTACAATTAAACATATCATTTTAAATAAATTTATAGGATTAATCGGATTTCAAAAATCGAATCGGTTAGCTACCTTACAGAGGATTAATCGGGGATTAATCGATTAAATCGGGAATTTTTAGAACAATGATTTTAACCGTTAAACTGAAATTTTATTCTTTCATTTTTTTTCTTATTCCATTATCTCCTAATTTAAAGTAAATATTTTAGCAACGGACGTGAAAGACAAAATCAAATGTGGTTTAACATCACCATTGAGGTACACTAAACCAACTTACAATAAAAATATACACACACCTATACATACAAAATTTTATCTCTATAGTCTTACATATCACTCACTCTCTAAATCTAAATTAAATTTAGAAATAAATTATAATAAAATAAATTTCCATCATTTCTCTCTCTAGAAAATGAAGAAAGAAGTAAACTAGCCCTATATTCTCTCTCTCTCCTCTTCCCTTCCCTTCCTTTCTCTCTCTGTCCCTTATCAACTCCCCCCATTTCTCAATCTTCAAAACCCTAATTTTCTCCCCCAATTCACTCTATCTTTTCTGTTTTTTCACTAAATTAACCACAAACCATCTCAATCCTCGATCTGGGTGTCCAAGATTCGAGCTTGAATTTCGAGATTTGGTTGATTTTGAGCCCTAGGATTCCTAAAGGTGCGATCTTTAGCTTGGATTTGGGGCTTTTAGGCTTGGAATTGATCGTTTGTGTTTAAATAGACATATATTTGTGTGTTTTTGTGTGCTTTTTTGGTTGATGCCGCCGGAGTTATTGCCCCGGGATCGGAAAGCGTTGTTTAGGGAGAGGAAGAACGAGAGGTCTTTATCTGAAGGTGGTGGTTCTAATAGATGGAGAGATGTGAAAAGACCTGGTGGTAAGTTTTTTCTTGTTTTGTATCTATATGTTTATGTTTGTATGTATAGGTGTGGTTTCTGGTGTAAAGATTGGATTTTTATTTGTGTTCTTGTATTAATTTAGGTTTTTTTTTGTTGTTGAGTTTGCTCTTGTTAGTTTTTTTTTTTTTGAATTGATTAGAGGAATAAAGTTTGAATCTTGGGACTTTCTATGTGTTTGGAAATGAATAGGTTTTTTGTGAGGGGGTGGTTGTGTGTAGGTAGATATGTGTAGGAAAGGGGTAGATCTAATGTTGACTTTGGGTGATTTGTGGATCTGGGTTGTTTAGGTTGTTTTTGTTGATTCAAGGATGTTTTTTATGTGTGAGTTGTGTTGTGTTGAATTTATGAGATGTTTTTTCACCCCTAGCTAAAAAATTTATATTTTGTAAAATTTTCGGTTTTTGGAATTTGAAGGTTATGGTAGAAGTTTTCCTATGTTATCTGAAGAATCATTTCGTGGGTCGGGACCTTTGAGGTCTAATGATAAGATGGTGGATGATGAGAGCGGTCGGTCATTTGGAAAGTATGGGAGAAGTGGTAGGGAGAATAGGGGTGGGCCTTTTAGTCAGAGAGGTTTGAATAGGCACTCCTCTGATGCCGCTGCTGCCAATTTATCTCTGAATGGCCTTGCTAGTATGCAGCTTGATGTTAATGACAAGAGGTTAGTGGATGACGTACTAAAATGTAATCAAATTGACTTGAAGGACACACATGATAAGAGTGGTGGTGTTAGTGGCTCGTGCACAGGTCAGAAAGTAAATGGAGAGAATTCATTGGGGTCTATAGATTGGAAAACTCTTAAATGGACACGTTCCGGAAGCATGTCGTCACGGGGTTCTGGTTTGAGCCATTCAAGTAGCTCCAAGAGCATGGGAGTAGATTCTACTGAAACTAAGTCTAATTCGCATCCTCAAAATTTATCACCATTGCAGTCCCCTTCATGTGATGCTGCTGCTTGTGCAAGTCCTGCTGGTGCTGGTGCAAGTCCTGCTGCTGCTCTTACTGAAGAGACAAGTTCGCGGAAGAAGCCACGCCTTGGATGGGGTGAGGGTCTCGCAAAGTTTGAGAAGAAAAAGGTTGACAGCCCTACTGACACTGCAGTGAAAAATGGAATGCTTTTATCTGAAAAAAAAGTTGACAGCCCTAGTGACACTGCAGTAAAAAATGGAATGCTCTTATCTGAAAACACCACAGAACATGGACGTTCTCATGTCATCAACGTCCCAGATAGAAGTCCTCGTTTAGCAGGTCCCTTGAGCTGTACATCTCCTGCTACACCCTCCTCAGTTGGTTGCAGTTCCTCGTTGGGTAAGTAAAGTGTTCAATTATCATCGTATTGCCACTTTTTTTTGTTTCACTCTGAGTAATACCAGCAAAAAAAGTTTTTACGTATTAATTGTATGTTAGGAAGATGATGGTCTCTAGGTTTTGAGTTAAAACCAAGACGTTACTTGTGCACTGCATTTCTTGTCTGAACTGTGTTTGTTAGTTTCTCCAATGCTGCATATATATAGTGGGTGTTTGGGGTATCTTAAAAAATGTAGCTTATGACTTATAAGCACTTATGTCATATAAGTGATAAGTAGAGCATAACTTATAAGTCAGTAAAGTGTTTGGTAAATCAGAACTTATAATCAATAAACTGTTTGGATAAATCAGAACTTATAAGTTAACTTTTTTCTATAATTTTCAAAATATTTGTTTTTTATATTTAACAATGGATGTCAATGAATAGATCTCGATGAGTAGAGAAATTTGAGATATACATATCAATTTTCTAATAAATGGATCGAGAGATATATGGTTTTGAAGATTTGAAGAATGCGTATATCGAGAATAAGTTATAAGTTATAAGTTGAAAGTTAAGAATTCTTAACATTCAACTTATGAACTTATAAGTTATAAGTTTAGCTAAAACTTATTTTGGCAAACACCCCCCATAAGTGCTTATGGTCTTATAAGGCATAAGCTCCGACTTATAATGAAAGCCAAACAGGCCCATAATATATGAGACCGTTGATGCTAAATTAAGAAGACATCTGTAGGGTTAGACCCCTAACATTGCATAGGAGAATATTGTTGTATGTGACATTTAAAGTGATATGTCAGCCACTGGAGCTAATATATTGAATTTGGAGTTCCTGTTGCATCGCTGCTTTTCTATTTTTCTCAACATTGCATAGGAGAATATTGTTGTATGTGGCATTTTTTAAAGTAAATGTCAGCCCACTAGAGCTAATATATTGAATTTGGAGTTCCCGATGAGTTTGCTTCGCTGCTTTTCTATTTTTCCTCTTATCCAACAATGACCCTTATTTCATGTCTCCAGTCAGTAAATTGTCATCTCAAATATTTCTTTCGAGCATTTTACGTTTCATTAAATTGCTTTTATACTGCCTCTTTCTTCTCAGTATTCGGTTAAAATGAGGGATTAAGCATGGTTCTTAGATGTAGTATGAACTTCAGCAAGGTGAAGTAGCAGGTTATGAGTTTCCTGCAAATAAATAATTACAAGATTTACTTGGGCTGCTAATGATCTAGTGAAAAAGCAGCCTCAGTGATTTGTCAGTGACATTTTAGAATCCTAATGTTTTACATATGATACCTTGGTGATGTTTAACCAAAATTTGAAATTGCTGTGCTAAGTCTGTCAGTGTCACAAATGAGTGGATTCTCATATTTTGGAGTACCATGATAGCATAATGGCTGACAAAGTGGCGTTAAGTTTAGAAAACTGTTGTAATCGGGGTTCTTGGTAGGAGGTCTTGTGGTAATGATATTGTAATTTTGTGTAAAACATAATATATGTGAACTTATGAAATTAGTGGGAATTCTTAGTATTTGGGTATTTAATTTTTTTAGTTTTGATTTTCTCACAAGTGTGAAGTTTTCTTATTTAAAAGGAATTATATTCACAAGTCGTGCAAAAATGTATCTATTTAATTATTTAAATAAGGTAAGCACAAAAACTTGTTGAATGAAAATCTTGTGACAAATTGATGTGAAACTGTAAATATATCTAAATGAGAGTTAAGGTCAAACAAATTTGCTAAATTTCAAATATGTTTGATATTATTAGAAAGGGGTCTGTTCCTGATGGAACAAGGTAGACAGCTTTGTTTCTTTTGGGAGGTATGATTTGGTAAAAATGCAGAATAAGAACTACAGACCTTTAAACATGTTTTGGTAACCTCTTATTTTTCCCGTGCTAGCTGGAATCTATCATAGTACCTGTATTGCGTCCTGTGTTGGGATTCCTGTATCTATCACTCAACTGTAACTAGCATCTAGTTTGACTTTAGCTTGACAAGCTGACACGGAGACCTGTGAACCCTGGAGTGTGGGAGTAATACTTTTTGGTGTGATCCCCTCCTGCCAGCCCGTCTTCCTAGCTCACTTGGATCGTAGGAGTTTGGTTGTTAACTGTACCGCATCACCTGATCTAGTTTTATTCGTTATGTTTTGACCTTTAATGTTTTACCCAGGAGGAAACTATGATTCTTTATATTGTCCCGCTTTTTATGTGTTGATTTAGACCTTGCTTGGATACTTAGTTATGATCTCTTCAAGTATTGTGCTTTACCTCCTATTATTACGTATTGTTATAACTTATGATATGCTTCTGTTTTCATGGAAAACACCATCTTCTATATTGTGCCATATTCTTTTAATGTTAATGGGCATATGATGCAAGATTTCTAATTTTAAGCTCTTTTATCTTTCAACGGGTGTAGAAGACAAATCTTTGGTTAAAGCAATGGATGTTGAAACTGCTAATTTATGTGGATCTCCTTCGGAGTCTTTGAATCAATGCGAAGATTTATCTTGCAATCCTGTGACCTTGGAGGAGACACCAATTGCTAATTTATACCCTTCAATTAACGAATTGGTTCAACGTAATGATCAAGGTTCGACTGACTCTGATTTTGTGAAGTCTACTGCTATGAACAAGTTGCTGGTATTGAAAGCCGATGTCTCAAAAAGAATAGAAGCTACTGAGTCTGAGATTGATTCACTTGAAACTAAATTGAAGTTGCTGATATCTGACACTGGAAGTGTCCATCCACATCCAGCTTCTTCTAGTTCTCTGCCGGTGGTGTGTTTCAACAAGCACTCAGAAGTAGGCACCTCATCTAATATAATTCCTAGACCAGATCCTTTGAAAACTTCTGGAGATTGTATGAAGGACGGGACTTGTGGTGCCTCTGAAGGGGAACTTGCAGAAGGTAAAGATGAGGATATTGATAGTCCAGGCACCGCAACATCCAAATTTTCTGAAAATATATACTCGGGGAAGCCAATTTCTCAGCTTGATGTACTAAATCCTGTCGGAAGTTCAGGGAATGTCAGTGCCTGTAGAAATGACAGTGAAGTTAAGTCCTTGGTGTATGCTGTCGAAGAGGAGGGAACAGAATCTAGACCTAGTCGTGGTAATTGTCATATGCTTCCCAATAATGTTGGTGTACAGACAGAAAATGTATGTGATCTAATAGTGGCTTCTAACAGAGAGTCTGCACATGAAGCTTTTGAAGTGTTTAGGAAGTTATTGCCAGCCAGTTCTTCCTCTTTTCATACTCCAATAGTTGACAATGGCCCTGACTTGAAAATTGATCCTTTAGTAGAGGAGAAATTTGCAACGAGGAAGCGTTTCATGAAGTTCAAGGAAAGAGTAATCACTCTGAAGTTCAGAGTGTTTCAGCACCTATGGAAGGAAGATCTGCGCTTGCTATCCATAAAGAGAAGCCGAGCAAAGCCTCAGAAGAAGTTTGAATTTGGGACCCGAATACTGCCCTGTGGCTACCAAAAGCATCGTGCATCTATTCGCTCACGATTCTCATCTCCTGGTTAGTAAATTCTCTAATTTACTGCTCTTGTAGTTGTTGAAGTTGTAAGTTCATGGCGTCTACTTTTGAATAGGTACAAATCTGTTGCATTTTTTTCCCCAGAGTTTGAACTTGTTATCAGACTAGTATCATGTTTCTTATTTGCATAGTTATTAACTCGTCATATCGCTCCATTTCGGTCGTGGACCGAGATATAGATATTTCGTCGATATATCGACGAGGTATCGATATTTCGTCGATATTTCGATATATTTCGATATTGCTGCCAGAGCGAGATGACGATATTTCGTCGATATATCGACGAGATATCGACGATTTAATAACTATGCGTTATTTGTACATTCCTATGGTAAAATATTTACTATAATGTCTTGCAAGCTTTTTTGTTATGAACAAGTTTTATAAGTTTATCAAAGTAATGTTTTGACTACAAGCTCTCGCTTTAGAGTAGTTTAGTAATTTCAATGCCTTCATTATGTGTTCTTTATGGCAATTAATCTCCTTGTGTGCATAGATGAACTTGTTTTTTTTCTGAAAAGTAGGACTCTCGCAAGGAATTGCCCAACTAGATCACTGGTCTAGCTAAAAGGTTGAAAAGTAATAATAAACTGCCAATGCCATTGATGATGTACTTGATGATTTGTTTTTAGTCTCACATACATGTGCTAAGTATATACTCCATAGCAGCAAATTTTTGTAGTTGCTACAAGGGTATGAGAGCCCAAGAGAACGTTATAAATTATACCCAAATTTTTGGCAAAATTATATATCTAATTGTGCAATGTTGAGCTTGTAAGCAGTGCTTACCTCGATAATATTATTCGTCACCATAAATGTTGAGTGAATGTATGATAACATATATTTATAATCCACATGCATGTGTGGGGATAAAATCCCACTCATGCTTTTTTGTGTAGATTTGTTGTGGTATTTATGTATATATTTTTTAGTGGGTACCCTTAAATGAATTAATTATCAAAATTTTAAGAGCAGTGGCAACTTGCGTTTCTGGCTTGTGTAGCATGGCTGTTTGTATTACTCTGCATTTGGAAATGGGTCTTTTACAGAAAACTTCTATATATCTGCTTGAATAGATCTGTGTGCCCAAGTGCATTATCTTGTCAGAATTTGTAGACTACATTTTTTTTATACTTTAAACTTATTTATCTGCTGAGATTTTGCATTTTCATGCATCGCATTTGTGTGAATTCAGGACCTGATTACTGCCAATGCTCCAGTTCTCAAGTTTCTGGATCTGGGAAGTTTAGTAATGCACTTGTTCTGCATTTTTCTCAATTATCATTGTAAAATGTATCTTATGTCGTTTGCAGCAGGGAATCTGAGCTTAGTCCCCACCACACAGGTGATTAATTTTGCAAGCAAATTGCTCGAGGATTCCCGTACAAAGATCTGCAGAAGTGCCCTGAATATGCCATCTTTAATTTTGGACAACAGGGAGAAGATAATGTCAAGGTTCATTTCAAGTAATGGGTTAGTAGAGGATCCTTGCTCCCTTGAGACAGAAAGATGTATAATCAATCCATGGACATCTGAAGAGAAAGAGATCTTCTTAGATAAGCTTTCCATATTTGGGAAAGACTTCAGAAAAATAGCTTCCTTTCTTGATAACAAAACAACTGCAGATTGTGTTGAGTTTTATTACAAGAATCACAAATCAGATTGTTTTCAGAAAGCAAAGAAGAAGCCGGAGTTTGCAGAAAAAGGAAAGTCCTATTCTAAAAACACTTACTTGGTTACATCTAGTAAGAGATGGAATCGTGATAACAATGCAGCTTCTCTTGATTTGCTGGGTGCAGCCTCAGCGATAGCTGCTAATGATGACGATGGCTTAGAAAATCAGAAGTGTGCACCAAGATTAATTCTTGGTTCTTGTAACTCTAGAACAGTGCGGGGTGATGATGTTATGTCAAAGAGGTCCAGTGCTATTAACATCTTGGGGAGCGAAAGAGAAAATGTAGCTGCTGATGTGTTGGCCGGTATATGTGGTTCCTTGTCTTCAGAAGCTATGAGTTCTTGCATTACCAGTTCGATTGATATTGGAGAGGGATATCAAGAGAGAAAGTGCCATCCAATGCGTTTGAAGAAAAGGCGATCAGTGACACCTGAGGTTGCACAGGATGTTGATGAAGGTACATGTTCAGATGAGAGTTGTGGAGAGGTAGACCAGGCAGATTGGACAGACGAGGAAAGGTCTGTTTTCATTCAGGCTGTGTCATCCTATGGCAAGGATTTTGCAATGATTTCCCAGTGTGTAAGGACGAAGTCCAGTAATCAGTGCAAAGTCTTCTTCAGTAAGGCTCGGAAGTGCCTTGGGCTGGATATGATGCATCCTGGTTCTTGCAGTGGGGGAGCATCATTAAGTGACAACTGTGATGGAGGTGGTGGAGCTGACACGGAGGATGCTTCTCTTGTGGAGAATGGCTCAGGTGTTAAATCAGGCTGCAAGACTGATGATGATCTGTCCTTGTCTAGTTCAAAAGCAGTTCAGACTGAAACATCTCCTGTAGGCACCATAAATATTCATCCTGACGCTGGCAATTCAAAGAAAATAAACAATGCAGGAGAAATAGATATTATAGTTGACAAGCCAGAAGATGGTGTCTCTGCTGGAAGTCAAAAAAACAGCGGTTGCCTAGTTCTTGATGGTGACAACAATTCTGATGGTAGTGAGTCTCTGGCTGTGAAGATTCTTGAAAATGGATTTGGGACTCATACAAAAACCAGACCAAATGAAGCTGCAGAAAGTGGCAGTCGGGAGAAACCAGAAGTTCAGGAGGTTAGTGACATTGTGAAACCTTCTTGTATGAAAGGAGAGAGTGGTGTTAATGATGATAGTTCTCGAGCAGGAGAGGCGGGAACTGGGTTTTCATTACTTAGAAATAGCTTCAGTGGGAAAGGTCTTGAAGTTATTCCCCTGTCTGATGGAAATGTTACCGTGTCAGCAACTGGCACTCTTCCTGGGCATGATCACATAAATCCAGTCAATTTGGATACTGCTTCCTTTTCTGTGTTGCGAACTCCTGTTATCCAAGATCCTGTTGTGCAGACTGAGAAGAGTCTTAAGCTGACATCTAATTTGCTTTCAGGGAAGACCAGTAATACACATTTAAATATTTCTGTGAGCGCAGAAGACGGTTATAACAAGCCTCCGTATCAACAGTCCTCAATGGATCATATTAATCGCTTGAATAGTCTTCAAGCTTATCAACCATCGATATCAACCAAGAAAGCGTTGAACGTGGATATTGGTAACTATAAACCAACTCAGAGTCACAGTATCTCAAAAGTGGATGAAAATTCTTATTCTGATCAGCTTCTACAACAGGACACTTATCTCCCGAAGTCCAATGGCCATGGTCCAAAGCATACTGACATGAGGTCTGAACTTCACTTACTGTCGCAAGACCATCTGAAGGAAAGTTCAAGAAGACATAGATGGAATTTTAGCTTCCACCAAGTTTGATCATAACAGTTACCTGGGCCTTGGAGATATGGGTCTTCCTGTGAGAAGTTTTGGTTTTTGGGATGGTAACCGAATACAAACTGGCTATCCCCCATTGCCTGATTCTGCAATCTTGCTTGCTAGGTATCCTGCCGCCTTTGGTAACTACCCACCTTCCTCTTCTAATGTAGAGCAGCAGCAATTACATAGAATTACCGATTGTAATTTAAATGGTGCATCAGTTATGTCAGCAAGAGAGTTAGGTAGCAGCAAAGGGGTTGCTGACTATCAGGCTTACATGAACTGTGACGGTGCCAAAGTTCAGCCCTTTGCAGTCGATTTGAAGCAGCAACAAAACAGATACTACTCAGAGATGCAGAGACAGAGACGAGGAAGTGAATTTGATGGTGTGTCAAGTGTACAACAGCAAAGGGGTATGGTAGGACTTGATGTTCTGGGCAGAGGGGGGATCCTTAATGGTGGAGGTGGGCCGCGCAATATTGTTTCAGATCCTGTAGCAGCAATCAGAAGGCACTATGCAGGTGAACAGTACAATGGGCAGATTGGGAACATCATCAGGGAGGAAGCATGGAGAAGTAACGGGAACGTAGGCAGGTAGTAGAAGTGCAGTGAGGACTTCCAAGAGAAGGTCCTCAGGCGGCAAGTAATCTCAACTTGTTGCCCCTGTATAATAGTTAGTTGTTCACAACTTTAGTTCTGTTATTTAATAGTTCAGGTGTTCTTTCGTTTAATCAGCAATATTTTAGATGTTTGTAATATTTAGCAATTTGATTTTGTTGTATTCAATGGATGAAAACAAAATAATCTGTCAAATGTTTGGAAGTGACAGCAGTTGTCAGCTTCTTGTGCATTGTGCATTCAATCCATTTTCGGCTAGCCAGCCCTTCTCATCCTGTGTTTTCACTGTTATTTCTGGAATAGACAAGGGTGCAAACAGATACTGTTTTTGTTAATTTGGTGTGCCCACATTTTTTTGTTTACCAAACCCAACCTAACAAGTTTAGACTATGTTTGTAAGACAAAAGTAGATGGCAACCCAGAAGTTTATGTACAATTTGCTTACCTTTTGTTTGTAGACTGTAAAGCATAGCAGTTGCATTCACTAAATCGTATGTTGCCCGTCGAATAAAGATGCTCTTGCACTTCTGGCCTTTTCATTACCAAATGGAAGCCCTTTTATCGTCAAATTGAAGGCTTTGTTTCGGCTTAGGGAATCTCAGTTCCAAACTAAGCCATACAAAACTTCAAAATTCTTAAACAGATTAATGGATATACATAGATGAGGCGAAAGAGTCTGAGTCTTTAACAAATGCAATCAGTAGAAAATGTTGATTAACTGGAGTACTCTTACGCATTTTAATTTCTCTTTGTTAAACATATTACGCATGGTTTGCATAAAAAAAGTATGTTAACTTGTTAAGTGTATGTAAAACTACACCAGTCAAAAAATTCATAAAGCAAATATACTGAATATTATAATTATAATTCCACAAGCAAACAGAAAACGAAACCTTATTGTATTTTGATGACATGATTTCCCTCAAATTACTTGTTACTAGTACTAGTATTATTGTCTGAGGCCAATTTCAAATGTATAAAGTAAATAAATCACAAGGCTGATACATGGCAGTACTAAACATCAGTACAAGGCTTTAGCTGATGAAGCTAATCCAGCCTGCAGAGGTACAGCTTTCCACTCGGCCATCTCTCCACAACGTCCGCCATCAACCCGAACGAAACCAGACTCGGTGACACAAGATTCTGAAAGTGTGGCCTTTTCCCCGCCATCAACTCGATCAAAACCAGACTCACTGGCACAAGATTCTGAAAGTGTCAACTTTTTATCCTCAAGTGCTTTCAGTCTATAACGTTCTGCCCTAGAGCCAATGACTTGTCCTAGAATTGATGCTGCTATTGTAAATGCCATAGCTGCTTTAGGCATCAGAATTGACTTCCTAAGCATACCTATGAATGGAACTGCTGCATGGACTGCCACGAACCAACTGGGAGAGAATTTCTCCGTGTGTTCTCTCCATATTCCTAAAGGTACATTCGCTGCCATGCCCAGTGCACCAATTGCAAGTACTTTCGCCGGAAGAGGTTGTGGTCTCAGATTCTTAGCAAAGGCAGTTCGTGAAATAGCAGCTCTTGCTGCAACTATTACTGGGGGGCACTTCAAATTCATGCCAGAAGGCGGCTGAAGGGCTTTTGCTACAAGTGGCAGGACATTACCTACTGCCCTATATGACTTGGCCATTGGACAATTTCCAGTTTGTAACCACTCATTGCTCAATGCTTCGTGCTTTGAACCTCCTCCCTAAATAATCAAAACATGCAATGTTTAGATAACGCACTGAATGCAATAGTCAATCAATATTGTTATGTGTATTATATTATGCAACAATGATCAACCAGATCCCTTGACGTCAGAGGGTTATATTAATATCTAACAAGATACGATAATAATTTGCAGACAAAATTGTACAGAATTTTAAAGTTCAATTGCAAAACCAAGTGATGTAGCATAATCATTTTTCATGTCATGTACCTTGGAAGAGGATTCTTTTTTCGACGACTTCGAGTTAAATTTCTGTTTTTTCCACATCTCAGAAAATCCATCAAACCCAAAGGGACCGCCAGGTCCAAATGCTGAAAAACTGATGGTAGCTGCTTTGGCTGCTAAAGGGTTAAACTGAGGTTGTACAGTTTCGGATTCTAACTTCACAGATTCGAAGGTTGATCTCTCAGAAAGCGGGACAACACCATTTTGTCCATGAAAAAGCCTGAAAGCCATATCAAAATTGGGACCATCCTCAAATATAGGACCTTTTGCTCCGCGTACCTGAAAAGTATATTCAATATTAAAAGTGTTGGCTTAATGGAAGGACAGTTAAAAATTCGGTTACAAGAGAAACATTTTCAACAAAATATGTTTCAACTTACAGGCAGTGAAAAAGCCATGGACGTGGAGAAGGAAAAATTAGTTGGCTCATTGATATTTTGCAAAAATGGGCACCTAACAATTTTTAGGTGGTTTGGTGAAGATTCCTCACCAAAGATTCTAAAGAAATTATCCATTAGTTTTGTTTGGTTAAATTGCCTGCAAAAGGTAAAAAGAATTGTAAGGCATTGGTACTAACATGGCGACTCAACGTTAAATTCTTAAACATTAACTCGAAGATATCTAGAAGCAAAGAAGTCACAGAACAAGGTAAGAGTAATGTAAAGTAGGTAACTAAAAAAAGTGAGCAACGTTCAGTAAGAGTAATGTTATTTAGGTATATATCTATAGAGAAACGAATAGCAGGTAGATTCTGTAACCAGAAATACTCTTAAAACTCAATGATCTACAATAGATGTGATGCAGAACCAACATAATAATATGGATTAGACATTATTATCTTAGCTGATTTATATGAGTTTACTAGGTGTATAGACAGCAGTCAATATATTACTCATAAGAGATCAGTTTATTGAAACATGGCAATGGATCCCGTTTAAACAGAAACCTTAAATTTAAACTGCAAGAGGAGAATACTTCACATTCTTTCCAATCATAAATTGGGTCTTCGAGTGACTTCTAAGTTAAACAAATGAACAACAAAAGACCCGAAAAAGCTAGATACAAGCAAGAATACACAGATTTGTCTGTCAATGGAAATGAAGTACACAGTGGTTCATGAGGTTTCAGTCTCTATTCATGTAAACACGCACAGCTAACAAAATTAATACAGAAATTCAACATCAACAATTAAGCTAAATTAACATCATTAACATGCAGAGTTGACTAAATCATCAAATTTTACAACTACGAACTCATAAATCATTTCTGACAACAAATCATCCAGACATGAAGACACAAGTGATCATCACCAGCCCTTAATACTCTCTCTCTCTCTCTCTCTCTCTCTCTCTCTCTCTCCCTCTCTCTCTCTCTCTCTCTCTCTCTCCCTCCCTCCCTCCCTCTCTCTCTCTCTCTCACACACACACACACACACAGCACAAATTAAATCTTTCTCTCTCTATCTATCTACATATCTATCTCTCACACATACACACAGCACAAATTAAATGCTAATATTGAATTATACAGATCCTAATCACTTGGCTCAGCTAACAAACCAAAACAAACAAACATTCATACTAACATAAACACAAATTAAACAAAAACCCATAATTTCACATCAAATACCAAAATCTTTAAATCATCACAATCAAGTAATCAACAAAAACTAAAGACTATACAATAAAAATGGTACCTTTTCCGATACAAATCAAGAAATGAGAATCTAGAGAGAGAGAGAAAGAGTAAAGATAAATGAAAGAATCAAAGAGACACAAGGTAGTTAGACAAAGACAATTGTGTTGTGAAGAATAATAGAGATAATAATTAAGAAAATGAAATGAAATGTGAATAGTTATGGAAACAGAGTAGAACGACGTCGTGTTAGCCACACGCCTATCTTGAACATTGACTTTCTTGATTCATGACATTGTAAAAGTCAAAAGAGTTGGGTTTGGTATTTTTAGTTGATTGCTTAGTTTACCAAACATTTTATGCATGTGTGTTAGTGTCTATATAAAATTCATTTATCTTTTTATAAGTGTTTCAAATGCCCAACAACTTTTTTGAAAATCAAGATTACTAATATTAGTAATATTCTTAAAATATTTATTAAAAATACCTTTTTTCCTAAGATTTCTTACGATTTACCATTTTTACAAAATATTTGTTAAAAAAATATTTTTTAAAAAAAATTTACACATATACCATCTTATTTGCAAAAATACGGTCTACAACCAAAATTAACCAGATACATATGGCTCCATGTAGTTGTATATGTGGTTGTAAACAATTACATTTTGGTTGATTGCAGACTTTTTATTTTACAAATAAGATGGTATTTTCGTAAAAATATTTTTTTTAAAAAGTATTTTTGCAAAAAAAATCTGAACTCGATTATTTATGAAAAAACCCATTTCTTTTTGATTTTTGGTGTTTAATTTATTTCGTAAAAAGGTACTTTCTTGATGTTTTTGTGTTTGTTCCGTCTAATAAAATAAATTATTTTTAAATATATATATATTAAATTGACATTTTCTATTTATTAAATTTTTAAAAATATGTAAGAATGTTTCTACAAATAGTTAAAAAAAAATGAGACTCACTATCAAGTATTGCAGGTATCGTACGACGGTATCCATTTTTTATGCTTACTTATTTGTTGCCACATTTGCAGTAACAATCTGTGTGATTGGCAGGCGCCAAATGTAGAAAATGTAATATTCCATGGAGTATTATTGTTTTGTTAAGGAATTATTCTAGAAACACCAACGGCCGGCCAGGAACGTTATTCAACTTTCGAGTAAATTACATATTACATAGTGGTGGTTGTATTTTACACCAATTTTCAAAATAGTGGCCAAATTTTCAGATTCTCAAAAGAATGGCCAACTTTTCTTTCCGATTTTTAAAAGAATGGATGCCGTCAACTTCTGTTAAATTTTCACCGTTAACTAATATATTTAAATAGTAAATTACAGAATGGTGGTCATACTTTATAATGATTTTCAAAATAATTAACGGTGAAAATCATTAAATAGCCAATATTTTGAAAATCATTGTAAAGTATGGCCACCATTCTGTAACTTATTCTTTAAATATATTAGTTAACGGTGAAATTTTAACGGAAGTTGACGGCAGCCACTCTTTTGAAAATCGGAAAGAAAAGTTGGCCACTCTTTTGAGAATCTGAAAATTTGGCCACTATTTTGAAAATTGATGTAAAATACCGCCACCACTATGTACTTTCTTGAACCATAGCCAATCAGCCAAGCCAAGGGATGCTACATTTGACTACTTTCTAAATACTTTATACGATTACTCTTTTTACATTCATTTTAATATATTTTGATCCGATATTTATAAATTTTATTTTAAAAAATTTATTTTTACCAATTATAATATTTATTGTCTATTTTTATTCATAAAAAGAAATAAAATAATATTTAAAAATATCCGATCGAAATATATTGAAGTATGTATACAAAGTCAAACATCATAAAATAAAAAATACAGGAAAAATGCATGTGTATCTAGAGATCCAGAGGAAAGTGCAGATCCGTAGGTGAATATGAGTGAATTTTTTTCGATTTTTCAAAAAAGTGAATGATAAGCAAAAAAAAATGTAAGTATATTAATTTTTTTATATGAAAAGTGGCTTAAAAAAAATCATTTCCAGAAAATAAATCAATGGCCGTTAGTTGTTTTGCAAATTTAACATCTTTTTTCTAAAATACTGCAATAATTAAATTTGATTCAACATTCTACTCTTTCTTTGATAAATAGAAAAAAACCAAACCAAAAATACTCCGTTATAAT
The DNA here is from genome assembly GCA_037693485.1 of Kitagawia praeruptora. NCBI lineage: Eukaryota > Viridiplantae > Streptophyta > Magnoliopsida > Apiales > Apiaceae > Kitagawia > Kitagawia praeruptora. Next base: position 45,527,269 of record CM075349.1, read on the forward strand.
ACCACTCAAAGTGGTGTTTGAGGAGGGTAGATGTACGCAGGTCATGCCCCTATATACAATAGGGAGGCTGTTTCCCAAGGAAACTCGGCTCGACCTATTACAGAATTACAAATACAGAGAAACTCACGCATACGCAGGAGTCGAACCCCTGATCTTCTTCAAAGGAGGCCAGTAACTCAACCACTGCACCAACATGTTGTTGGCTCTTTGATAGATATAACAATTCTTTAATTAAGTTATACGATATCTATGTATAACAATAATAAATATTTAACATTTTAAAAATCAAATTAAATTTTTATTCACTAAAATTCTGAGTAAATTTTCTATTACTACATATATCATATATGTCACTAGATAATACCCGTGCATATGCACGATTTTTATACGTATTCATTTGAATATGTATTTAGATGTTATTAAAAATTAATGTAAAAGATAAATGAATTACCAATATTATTCACTTTAGAGAAAATGTCCTTCATATACTTGAGTTTATATTAAATACACATAATTTAATTTCTTAATATCCATCTTGGGTTCACCAATATCCAAATAATTTATAAAAATATGAAATTTTGGTGGTTTAATATACGGTGTGATGAACTGTAATTAAAAATTTATTGAATAAATATTACATAATTTTTAACTATCCATTAGAGGGTCACAAATTCCAAATTAGGGTATAGAAATATAAAATATTATTAATTTGGTACAATTTTCTTAATAATGCCAATGTAAAATTATTTTATGTATATGAATTCAACACAGTTATAACTATTGTTCGAACTCAAGTCTGTTTAACACCTGTTACGAAGAAAATTAAGTTTTTTGTAAAAAAATGTTACAAATATGTTTTTAATAAATTGTAAAATGGTATAAATATGTTTTTGTTATGAATTATGTGTACTAGTAAAATTTTATTTTTTATTAAAAAAATGATGTTGAATCCAAGTTATACATGTGTTGAAAAAAGTTTGTAATTTTGTATTTAAGAAAGTTTTTAGTGGAACTCAGCCCTAAATATGTATATATATAAGAGTGAAATATAAATATCCATAAAATTTGATTTAAACAAAGAGTAATCAAGATATAATAGAATAAATAAAATAATATGATGAAAAATGGGTTAAAGAATTAAAATAGAAAGTCAAGTATATAAAAAGTTATTAATATTTAAATTATATTGGAGAGCGGGTGAGAAAGAGAGAGAAGGGAAGAAAATGAAAAGAACATTAGGAGGAAATAATATTAATTATAATATGAATTTTGAATAAAGTGAGATGAGAGAATATGAAAAAATAAATATTTAAATGAAGGGGTAGGTGAGAGAAGAGGGAAATATAATAAATTGTGAAAGAAGAGAAGAGAGTGATAGGAGGGAAAAGTATTTAGAGGTGGGAGGAGAAAGAAAAAGAAGGGTGGGAGAGAGAAGAAAAATATAATAATTTAAATGAAAGAGAGGAGAGAGAGGAGGGAAAATTTGGAGGGAAAAATGTGGGTAGGGATTTTATTTTAGTATAGGATATATATAGATATATAGATAGATTCTTATTGGTATTAAATGTGATTTTTATTGAGTATCTTGGACCTGAGAACATCATCGAGTTGTACTATGAATTTAAAACATAATACATTATAAATCAGGGTGACCAAAATACCTCATTTTAACTACCCCATGATCCAAAATACCCATTTTCGGAACTGTTGGCCCTATCTACCCACCAAACACGCTACTTAGTGTAGTGTGTCCCTTGTTACTGTTCATCTCCCCCGTTCCCCTCTCTCTCTCTCCCCGATATCTTTCCTCTCTTCGGCATCTTTTCTGATTCTATCCGGCCACCTCCACCACATCTGAACACACCAAACTCATCACCACAGCCTCCTCTTCGTTTTTCCTAATCGTTCTTATGGAGTCTGGCCCCGCAGGGGCATGTACCAAGTCGTCGGAAAACGAGGGGAGAGAGACAATCGCGATTTGGGCGTTGCAAATCCGGCAAAAGAACTAGTTCGAAATGGGTATGGTTAGGTAGATCGTCGAAAGACGATTCTTTTGGTATATAACACGATTTGGGAAGATTTCTATAGGACGTGAACGGTCTATTTTTATTTTTATTTTTATTTTTCGACGAAAATCGTCAAAAAATCGCCATAATGGTTCGAATTCTCAGCAAAAGTGATGATGACGTCATATGACGTCATCACGCATGTGACAGATGCGTTACATCAGATACGCCTTCGTGTCATGCATATCATGGCTTGTTTCCGCCAACCACAACGTCGCAAGTTTAAGACACGCCTGTATATTTAGCGTATTACAGGTCATGTCTCACGCAAAGACGTATCTACTGGGCATTTTGGGCGCTCCTTCCACGCGGTGGGTATTTTGGACAAAAGATAATAAAAAGTGGGTATTCTGGGCCTTCACCCTTTTTCTAATAACAATTTAGGATAATTATGAATATGGTATTATGCACGTTACTCGTACTAGCTAACTAGCTTATAATCGGTTCCGGTGCATCTATTATTACACTAATTTGTTTTAATATTAATATAAATTATTGTTAAAAATTGATGCATATAAAATTTTACACGTTCAATTTATTATTTTTGTTTTATTTTGATTCTTAAAATTTAATTTAAATGATTTTATTGACCATAAGAAATTAAAAAAATAATATTTAATTAAATGATTGTTTAACAATTATTTCCCAATTAAAATTATCCATAAACAAAAGAGAGAAAAAACTGACAATTTTTTACGATTCTACTAACAACAAATACATTTTTGATAATAAGTATAAGAGCGATTTTGTCCAAAATTTTGGTAATCGTGGTCCTTAGTACAACAAAATAAATAAGAACTGTTACATCTAAAATAAATAGATGAAAATCGTTGGATCTAACATAACTTTTTTTAATATTTTAGTATGTAAACTAAAAAAGTGCATGTTAATGATTTAAATCATGTTACCCTACTAAAGTTATAGGGTCTATTTAAATCATTGACATACAATTTTTTGTATTTCAATATATAAATTGTTGTGGAATAAAAACTAGGTTACGAATTGTATTTAATGCTAGGGTTGGTGAGCTTCGAGCTTTAATGGTTTTTCTTGCGTTCGGGACTGAGCGGTCCTCACAAGATGCCTACGTATCTCTGTATTGCTAGAGAATCAAGCCAAGACGTAGTTCTAGGTGATGGTGCCCTTGGGGCTATGGCGGCGAGGGCTCACCTAGGACGCAGTGGCTTGTATGTCCTTATTCGAGGATTAAGCCAAAACGTCGTGTGACGTATTGAGCTCTGCCCAAAAACGTAGTTCTGAGAATGAGGGGTCAGACCCTTTATATAGGCTGAGAAGTCTTAGAATCGTAGTAGGGTTAGGTGACTTGGTGGGCAAGTCACCGCCTAGAAGAAGGTTCCAGATCCTAGTATGTAGGAACCAGTTTCCATGTTGGAATATGTATCTTGGAGATTAAGTAAGGCAAGAGTAATATCCTTGTTTGACTCTTATTGCTGAGCTGGTAATTACCCCTAATATTAATTACGAAATTAATATTATAATTGGGGTTTGGGCCAATCTGGTAGGCCCCACATTTGGACCATTCTAGGTCTAATTAATGCCACATTAAATGTGTCTTTAGGGCTTACTTTTAGCCCATATCATTTGCCCCCCAACTTCTAGGAAAACTGATCAGGTTTTCCTTGAAGTTATAACGGCCTTATTCGAGACTTGGGTCAGGGTTTATTGCTCTTACATGAGTATTTTCAACAATATCATCTTGATATAAAGCGTGGAGCGACCGACGCATTTACGACGATGTTGAATGACACTAAGCGGTGTTAAATTGCACTAGACAGCGCTAAACAGCCTTAAACAACATTTAAACAGTGTTAAACGATGTTAAATGGCATAAAAAGGCACTAACGGCACTAATTGGTGCTAAACGGTGCTAATCGGCACTAATTTGTGCTAACAGGCACTAATCGGTGCTTAAACAGCACTACACGGTGCTAATCGGCACTAAATTGTGCTAACAGGCACTAATCGGTGCCTAAACAGCACTACACGGCGCTAATCGGCACTAAATTGTGCTAACAGGCACTAATCGGTGCTTAAAAAGCACTACACGGCGCTAATCGGCACTAAATTGTGCTAACATGCACTAATCGGTGCTTAAACAACACTACACGGCGCTAATCGACACTAAATTGTGCTAACAGGCACTAATCGGTGCTTAAACAACACTACACGGTGCTAATCGGCACTAAATTGTGCTAACAGGCACTAATCGGTGCTTAAACAGCACTATACGGCACTAATCGGTACTAAATTGTGCTAACAGGCACTAATCGGTGCCTAAACAGCACTACACGACGCTAATCGGCACTAAATTGTGCTAACAGGCACTAATCGGTGCCTAAACAGCACTACACGGCGCTAATCGGCACTAAATTGTGCTAACAGGCACTAATCGGTGCTTAAACAACACTACACGGTGCTGATCGGCACTAAATTGTGCTAACAGGCACTAATCGGTGCTTAAATAGCACTACACGACGCTAATCGGCACTAAATTGTGCTAACAGGCACTAATCGGTGCTTAAACAGCACTACACGGCGCTAATCGGCACTAAATTGTGCTAACAGGCACTAATCGGTGCTTAAACAGCACTACACGGCGCTAATCGGCACTAAATTGTGCTAACAAGCACTAACCGGTGCTTAAACAGCACTACACGGCGCTAATCTTGACCTCTTTTTAGTATTGAAATTCATCCGAGATTCGCTGAAAAAGTCGAGATCTAGGTCTGAAAACTACCCGAGGTTCGCTGAAAAAGTCGGGATTTAGGACCACGAACTGACCCGAGATCGGCCGGATCTAGGGCCAGCTAGTGGTCGGCCGGAGGGCTTGAATCCAAGGTGATCGGCCACGAGGTGACCGGCCACGAGGTGACCGGCCGAAGCTCCTCCGGAGGAGGTGGTCGGCTCCAAGGTGGTCGGCCGGGAGGTGGTCGGCCGCGGCCCCTCGTGCGCCGTGGTCGATTGCTTCTCGGTTAGCTAGGCGATCCGGACGTGAAAACCCTCCATGGTCTTGAGGATCAAGAATCTTGATCTTGATCTCAAGTAACTATCTTGGTCATTCGTGACTTCTTTATCTTAAGGATCAAGAATCTTGATCTTGATCTTAAGTCGTCAGGGATCTAGGATTCAAAATCATCAGTGATCCTAAGGATCAAGAACCTTGATCTTGATCTGAAGTCATCAGTTTGGTCCTTCGTGACTTCTGACGATATTACTCCTTAACTTATGATTAGCACTGCTAATCTTGTGATAATGGTTGATCTCCTTAATTAACTCCTTAAGCATATTTAGCTTTTCAGAAGTCACTTGTTTTGCAGCTCCAGCAATTATATCTGCTATTTCTCTTCTGGCATATATGAACTATAACGGTTCCTTCCGTCTGTAATAGATAGTTTTAGATCAAAGATCCAATATTTCAGATTGGTCTTCGAGTTTTGACTTGAAGTTTCAATCTTTGGATCTTGATTGGAGATTCATGACGACCTCCTCAAGTTTGGCCTTCATAGCTAATCTTGGCCTTCATGGTTAACTTTGGCCTTCATGGCTAATCTTGGCCTTCATGGCTAATCTTGGCCTTCATGGCTAATCTTTCGTGTTTCTCATTCTAGGATTCGAGGTTGATATTCTCAGGTTCAACGTCGGTGTTCTGGATCAAAGACCCAGGATCCCAAGTTGATTTTTCAATTTCCAAATCGAGGTATCAACCTTTCTTATTAGCTTTTCTAATAAGTATTCTTAATCAACTACCAACACATTTATCAAGTTGGGGGTGTTCTGGACCACCAATCGCGAGGTTTCAGGTCAATAGGAGGTGTTTGCCATGCCTCGAAAGGTTTCATGAACCTTTAATTCAAATGACTTGTTTTTTAGTCCTCGTGACCTTCCGGGCCTTAACTTGTTTGCTGAATCCTTGGTTTTAAGGTTATCACCAACCCATGATTCTCATTCTAAGATGTTGACCTTGAGATGAGGTTCTTTAGTTCTTGCCCCCCTTGTTTCATATGTGGGAGGTCTTACTTCTCGATCGATCGTTCAGGAAGTCCACTTTCTCCTTAGCGCCTCAGGAATGGTATGTCTTGGTTGGTTTTCAATCCTTTATCTTGATTCTAGGTTTCCAACCTTTCTCTGATACTCATAGAACTTTGCTTATGTTTCAACTTGACTGACGTCTCTTAGTTCCATGCTTTGAATCCACACGACAAGCTTGATTGGAGGCGGACAACCTTGTTGGCCATCAAGGCTCAATTAATGTTGTGTTGAGATTTGAAGTTCAAGGCTTCAATCCTTAGTCTTGGAATGTGTTCATCATCCCAGATTTCCAACTTGTAGGATCCTCGTCCTGGTGTCTTCCTGACTCGATACGACCCTTCCAAATTGGGGGATAGTCTTCCCTTCTGGCCAACTCTGGAGGCCTCTATCTTCATTAGAGTCCAGTTGTCTTGTCGAAAGAACTTCTCCTTAACCCTTTTGCTGCAGTGGAAAGATGCTCTCTTCTGATGCTCTGCGTTTCTAGCATTCGCTTCACCCCTAACCTCGTCAATCAGATCGAGGGCGAGCCTCACGCCTTCTTCATTGGTCTCAGGATCATATGCTTCCACTCTTGGCGATGCATGTGTAATCTCTAAGGGGCACAACTGCCTCGGCTCCATAAGCCAGCAAAAACGGGGTTGCTCCAGTTATCACTTCATAGGTGGTGTGGTATGCCCAAAGTATAGGCAGCAACTCATCCACCCAGGTATTCCTTGAGCGTTCGACCCTTTTCTTTAGTCCATCAAGGATGATTCGATTGGCTACCTCGGCCTGTCCATTAGCTTGCGGGTGTGCTACTGAAGTAAATCGAAGCTCAATAGCGTTTTCCTCACAGTACTTCTTGAACTCCTCATTGTTAAACTGCGTCCCATTATCCGTCACAAGGATTCCCGGGATTCCATACCTACAAATTATGTTCTCCAAAAAGAACTGGGCAACTTGTTTGGTGGTTATCTTGGCTAGAGGCTTAGCCTCGATCCACTTGGTGAAGTAGTCAATGGCGACTATCAGAAACTTCCTTTGTGCTGAAGCCATAGGAAAAGGACCAAGTATGTCCATCCTCCACATTGCAAATGGAATGGGAGAGCTGACTGACGTTAACATCTCAGGCGGTTGCCTTACAATTGGAGCATGTTTTTGACATCTGTCACACTTCTTGACGTAATTCTGTGCATCGACCAACATCTCTGGCCAATAGAATCCTAGTCGAGTGATCTTATGAGCTAGGGCTCTGCCCCCCAAGTGTTGCCCACATATCCCTTCATGAACTTCCTCCAAGGCTTCTCTTGCCTCTTGGGGCCTCAAGCACTTCAAGTAGGGGACGACAAACGATCTCTTGTATAGGATGCCTTCAATCAAGGCATATATCAATGCTCTTACTGACAGCTTTCGTGCCTCCAAGGCATTGTCAGGGAGCCAACATGTTTCAAGGTGAGCTTTGATAGGATCTATCCAACAGCTTCCTACATCAGTTGGTGCTACCAACTTAGAGTTGACAGTCGGGGCCTTCAAGACCTGAAAGTAAACAATCCCTGCATAATTTTCTATCTCAGAAGAAGCGAACTTAGAGAGGGCATCGGCCTTAACGTTCTCTTCTCTTGGAATGTGCTCCACATAGCATTCTTCAAATTGAGTCATGACAGCTTTCACAACTCGCAGATACTTTGCCATAGTTTCATCCTTGGCCTCAAATTCACCATTTACTTGCGAGACCACCAATCTTGAATCTTCACAAACTTTGAGATTCTTGACCCTCATGATTCTGGCTAAGCCTAAACCGGCTATCAAGGCTTCATACTCAGCTTCACTGTTGGTTGTCAGAAAGTCCAACTTCAAAGCATATTCAACTGTGAACCCATCGGGGCTTTGCAATACTAAGCCTGCGCCACTAGATTTTGTTTTTGATGCTCTATCAAAATAGAGCACCCAATATTCCTTCTGATCAGGTACAAGTTCTTCATCTTTGTCTCCACTTTCAGGGGTGGTTAACATCTCATGCCCCCCGACTTCTTGGTTGCTAATGGTACATTCAACCAGGAAGTCAGCCAATGCCTGAGCCTTAATGGCTGTCCGAGGCTTGTACGTTATGTCAAACTCTCAGAGCTCAATTGCCCATTTGATCAATCTTCCACTAGCTTTCGGGTTATGCAATATGCTTCTCAACTGCTGGTCTGTCAAGACTTCGATCTTGTGTGCCTGGAAGTACGGTCGTAGCTTCCTTGAGGCTGTTATTAATGCCAAGGCAAACTTCTCAATGGGAGAGTAATTCAACTCAGCCCCATGCAACACCTTGCTCACATAATAGATGGGTTTCTGAACCTTCTTCTCTTCTCGAACAAGAACATCACTCAATGCTTGTTCAGATACCGCCAGGTATAGATAAAGAGTCTCTTTGGGACTTGGCTTGGCCAACAGCGGGGCTTCGGCCATGTACTTCTTCAACTGTTCAAAGGCCTCTTGGCTTTTATCAGTCCATTCAAAAATTTTCACTTTCTTTAGTGCTTGAAAGAAAGGCAAGCACTTATCAACAGATTTGGAGATGAATCTCCCTAGAGCAGCCACTCCGCCGGTTAACTTCTGTACGTCCCTCACGGAACGGGGTGGTTCCATGTCTAAGATGGCTTTGATCTTGTCGGGATTGGCCTCTATGCCTCTTTTCGAAACCATCAAACCCAAAAACTTTCCAGATCCAACGCCAAAAGCACACTTGGCTGGATTCAACATCATCTTGTAGTGCCTCAGCACTTCGAATGCCTCTCTGAGGTGCTTGATATGGTCAGCCTTGAGTAGGCTCTTGACTAACATGTCATCAACATAGACCTCCATGGTTTTTCCAATCAGATGGGCAAATATCATATTCACCAATCGTTGGTAAGTAGCTCCTGCATTCTTTAGACCAAAAGCCATAACAAGATAACTGAAAACACCAAAGTCAGTTACGAAAGATACCTTTGGGATGTCAGCCTTGTGCATCTTAATCTGATTATAACCACTGAAACCATCCATGAAGCTCAACATCTCATGCCCAGCTGTGGCATCTATCAGGGTGTCAATTCTTGGCAGAGGGAAGCAATCCTTTGGACACGCATCATTCAAATCAGTGAAGTCTATACACATCCTCCATTTTCCGTTTGCTTTTTTGACCATCACAGGTGTTAGGAATATGTTGTAGTTGATGATAACTTAACATTCAAGCAAAATTGTATAAGTCAAGTTTTGTAACTGTCAACGGATAAGACCTTATAACTCTATTCGTTGACAGGTAGCTCATCAACGGATGAGGTTTTGTAGCATACTGCAATATCTCTATTTATCAGTTGATAGTGTCTTTATTCAGAGTCATGTTGACCATCAATGGATAGGCAGAATAGGGTAGCCAATTGTAAATAAGCTATGCTATGTAATTCTGTCTAAGTGAAAATGTATCAACGGATGAGAACAGGGCTCTATCAACGGATACAACTCAAATCTACTCGATCAACGGATACAGCTCAAACTACCATCAACGGATAAGTAGGCACAACATCAACGGATAATCATTGTCACTTTATCCTATGCTAGGAATTAGCAGTTGATAAGGACAGGTTTGACTGACAGATCACATGGGTTGATAGTAGGTATAAAAAGCAATATGGCAGCCATACTTTGGAAACACAGAAGAAAGAAGCATTCCATTTACACAATACATACAAGAAAGGTGCAGGGGACATATCTGTTCACAAGGACAACCTTTCGGCTACATGTGGATTTGGAGTGGAGTAGCAAGTCAACTTGAATTAGATTAATATTATCTTATTCCTGTAGCACTTGTAAACTTGGAATATATAACCAAGTGTAGCAACTCTTTAGATTGTAAGAAAACATACATATTTGCTTAGGGTTTCTTGAATATCTTTAGAAGCAAAGAGTTGTAAACACAGAAGCTGTGTACATTTGTATCACAGGGTTTTCTTCGAATAAAAGTCTCAGGTGGTACATTCAACCACTTGATTTTTTATGTGGTTGTGAACTATTTCTATTCAGCAATTATTTCTTTATAGATTTCTGTGGCTTTTATCAGAAATTTTATAACTATCAAGAATTGTATTCAATCCCCCCCCTTCTACAATTATACAAGTGTGTAATCTGGGAATAACAATTGGTATCAGAGCAAGCTTCTAATATATTTGAAGTTTAAAGATCAACACACTTTCAACATGTCTAAGAAGGATTATGGAGTGAAGATACCGGTTCTTGATAGGGAAAATTACTTTCACTGGAAAGTAAAAATGCATCTACATCTCATGTCTATTGATGTAGGTTTTGTAGATTGCATTGAGAAGGGTCCTCATGTTCCAATGAAGGCTGCTTCAAGAGTTGGTCTTGCTGCAGATGCACCAGACACGTACATCCCAAAACCTGTTTCTGAATGGAGCGCTGAGGATATTGCAGAAGTTCACAAGGACAAAAAGACCATGAATATTCTGTTTAATGGCTTAGAAACAGACATGGTTGACAATGTTATCAACTGTACTACCGCCAAGGAAGTATGGGACATTGTTCAAACCCTTTGTGAAGGTACAGAACAGGTAAGGGAAAACAAGATGCAACTACTGATCCAACAGTATGAGCACTTCCATTTCAAGAATGGAGAGACATTGAATGATACATTTAGTAGATTTCAAAAGCTACTGAATGGCTTGAAACTGTATGGAAGAATCTACCAAGTGAAAGATTCTAATCTCAAATTTCTGAGATCACTGCCCAAAGAGTGGAAGCCTATGACTGTTTCTCTAAGAAACACTCAAGAGTACAAGTCATTTACTCTTGAAAGACTCTATGAAACTTTAAAGACATATGAACTAGAAATGGAGCAGGATGAAGAAATTGAGAAGGTCCAAAAGAAAAGTGGGTCAGTTGCACTTGTTGCAAACTTGGAGCAGAAGGAGGAAAAGAGGACTGAAGCTGCTAAATCTACACCAAACAGGGAGGTTTGTGAAGGTAGAACAGAATCGAGCAAAAGCAAGGAAAAAGTGTCTGAAGAAATGAATGTCCTACAGCAGGATGAATTGGATGAGATAGATGAGCATTTAGCCTTTCTATCTAGGAGATTCTCTAAGCTAAAATTCAGAAGAAACTCTGGGGTGGCCAAGCCATTTAACAAGGATTTTTCTACAAGCAATTATGTGGATAAATCCAAAATTAAATGCTACAATTGTGGTATTGCTGGTCACATGATAAGTGAATGCAGGAAGCCTAGATCTGAGAACAAGGGAAAGTCAACTGAAACTATTGACTACAAGAAGAAATATTTTGATCTTCTCAGACAGAAAGGAAAGGCATTCATGACCCAAGAGTATGACTGGGCTGCTGATGGAAATCATTCTGATGATGATGCTGAGTTTGTCAACCTTGCATTAATGGCTGATTCTGAGCAGGAAGCAAGTTCAGCTAGCAATCAGGTATATTCTACTAATCTCTCTGAGCTCACCAAAGAGGAATGTAATAGTGTTATAGATGAAATGTCTACTGAACTATATCACTTGAGTGTTACTCTTAAATCACTTACTAAAGAGAACAATAGGATTAAAGAAACTAATCAGTTCTTAAGTGATAGAAATGCAGTTCTAGAAGTTCAATTTCTAGAATTTGAGAAAATGAGAGTTGATTGCAATGATGCTAAAAATGAACTTGAAGCTGTGTTAAAAAGAGAATTGATCTTAAGAAACCAGCTTGAAAAAGAACAAGGAATAATTGCTAAATTTCAAAGTTGTAGGAATATTTCTCAAAACATAATAGAAGTCCAGGGAATAGAATCATTTGTAAGGGATACCTGGACTCAGAAGAAAAAGGAGCTAGAACCTTGCCTTGAGGATCTAGAGACTATTTGTGAATCAACGGATAGTGATCATCCGTTGACAGATGAACCATCAACGGATGAGAGGTATCCGTCGACAAACAAAAAGTCTGTTAGTAAGAAGGAACTCAAGAGACTGAACAATCAGTATGGTCCAGTAGCCAAGAACTTTGTTTCTGGTGAAAGTAGCCAAGACAAATCAAGTGAGAAGGCTAAGGCAGGTGATTTACCCAACAAAAAGGCTGTTGGTAAGTCAGTTAATGAAAAGGTAGAGACTGAGGGTAAAAAGAAAAAGAACAGAAATGGTAAGATAGGCATTAACAAGAAAAACAATTATTCTCCTGACAAGTTTGCTCCTAGGAAAACTTGTGGTAATTGCAATAGTGTCAATCATCTATCTTCTAATTGCAAGTCTGTTAAAAGGACTCCTGTTCATGTACCTCAATCTATGCCAAGTATGCCTGCAATGCCTGCAATGCCTGGTTTATATCAGAATGCTAGTTTTTCAAATCCATATGTGAACATGCCATATGTGCCTAATCCTTATTTTCAATCTGTGAATATGCCACAAATGTCATGGAGCATCCCCAGCATGGATAATATGTATGCCAATTTCTCACAAATGCATGCATCAAATATTTATGCAAATGAGCATCTGTCTAAACCTATCACTCAAGCATCTACACCCAAAGTGAAGATTGCCAAGAGTGTAAAACCAAAGGCTAACAAGAAAGGACCCAAGGAAACTTGGGTACCAAAATCAACTTGATTTGTATTTTGGATTGTGTGCAGGGAAATAAGAGGAATCTATGGTACCTAGACAGTGGATGTTCTAGGCATATGACAGGAGATTCAACCCTGCTCACAGAGTTCAAGGAGGAAGCTGGCCCTAGGATTACCTTTGGAGATGACAGCAAAGGATATACTAAGGGATATGGCTTGATTACAAAGGACAATGTCATCATTGAAGAAGTGGCTTTAGTTGAAGGTTTGAAGCACAATTTGCTGAGTGTCAGTCAGATTTGTGACAAAGACTATGAAGTAAAGTTCACTAAAGAAGCCTGTGCTATTTCTACCAAGAAAAACAACAATGTGGTTCTGACAGGCTTTAGAAAAGGAAATGTTTACATAGCTGACTTCAACTCAGTATGCTCAGAATCCATTACTTGTCTCTTCAGCAAAGCAAGCAAGGATGAGAGTTGGCTATGGCATAAAAAGCTGTCTCATTTGAATTTTAAAGTAATGAATGATTTGGTAAGAAAGGATCTTGCTAGAGGAATCCCTCAATTGGAGTTCATCAAAGATGGACTGTGTGATGCCTGCCAATTAGGGAAGCAAAAGAAATCATCCTTCAAGAGCAAGACAGAGTCATCTATTGTTAAGCCCCTTCAATTGCTGCATATGGACTTATTTGGTCCAGTAAATGTCATGTCCATCTCAAAGAAGAAATACTGTCTGGTGATTGTGGATGATTTCTCTAAGTTTACATGGACTTTCTTCCTGCACTCCAAAGATTGTGCAAGTGAAATCATCATTAATCATCTCAGACAAGTAAACAATGGTTCTGAAGTAAAAGTACAAAGAATCAGGAGTGACAATGGCACTGAATTCAAAAATTTCACAATGAATATTTTCTGTGAAGAGAATGGAATTGTCCATGAGTTTTCTGCTGCTAGAACACCTCAACAAAATGGGGATGTTGAAAGGAAAAACAGAACTCTCATTGAAGCAGCTAGAACAATGTTAAGTGAATCAAGATTGCCAACATATTTCTGGGCTGAAGCTGTCAGCACTGCCTGCTTCACTCAGAATATTTCCTTGATCAATCAAGCTAGAGGAATGACTCCTTACCACTTATTCACCAACAAGAAACCAACGTTAGCTTTTCTCCATGTCTTTGGATGTAAGTGTTTTGTGCTAAGGAATCATGGAGATAACTTGGGCAAATTTGAAGCAAAGGCAGATGAAGCTATCTTTGTTGGGTATGCAGCAGGGAAAGCCTATAGAGTCTACAATTTAAGAACCAACATTGTCATGGAATCTGTACATGTTGTGTTTGATGATCAGAAGATTCTAGGTCTGAATGATGAAGGCTTCCATGAAAAGTTGAGATTTGAAAATGAGGTAGAAGGAAGAATGTACATTGATGATGATGAGGAAAATGAAGATCATGACCTTGGAAATTCACCTAGAGCTGTTGGTCCAACTAGAAGTGATGCTAACACTGGAAATGAAGCATCCGTTGACAGTCATACTAGATCATCAGATGCATCCGTTGACAGACATTCTCATGTATCCGTCGACAGGCAAAATGGAGCGTCCGTTGATAGACAAAATGATGCTTCTGTTGACAGTCAACTTCATAATTCCTCAAGGACAACAAACTCAGGGGGAGTTTCTCAAAGTCAAAACTTAATATCCAATCAACAATATCATACTCACGTAGATGAAGCAACCTCATCTAGATCAAACCTTCCACCTTCAAGAAAATGGACCAGAGATCATCCTTTTGAGTTAATCATTGGTGACTCAAACTCAAGAGTCCAAACTAGGAGAGCCACACAAGAAGAATGCCTATACAGTAGTTTCCTGTCTCAAGAGGAACCTAAGAAAGTGGAGGATGCTCTTCTAGATCCAGATTGGGTCTTAGCAATGCAAGAAGAGCTAAACCAATTTGAGAGAAATAAAGTATGGAAGCTTGTGCCCAAACCTGATGATAGAGGTATCATAGGTACCAAATGGGTTCTCAAGAATAAGACTGATGAAAATGGCATAATTGTGAGGAATAAAGCTAGATTAGTGGCAAAGGGCAATTCTCAAGAAGAAGGAATAGATTTTGATGAAACTTTTGCACCAGTGGCAAGACTTGAGGCCATCAGAATTTTCCTAGCCTATGCAGCACATGCCAACTTCAAAGTCTATCAGATGGATGTTAAAAGTGCCTTTCTAAATGGGGAACTGGAAGAAGAGGTATATGTCCATCAACCTCCTGGCTTTGAAGATCCAGAATTTCCAGATTATGTATATCTTCTCTTGAAAGCACATTATGGTTTGAAGCAAGCACCAAGAGCCTGGTATGACACTTTATCTCAATTTCTTTTGGAGAATCACTTCACTAGAGGTACAGTAGATAAAACTTTATTTCATAGAAATGTCAATGGTTCTTCAATACTTGTTCAAATCTATGTAGATGATATTATTTTTGGGTCTACAGATGAGAAGCTTTGTAAAAGGTTTGCCAAACTTATGCAAAGTAGGTATGAAATGAGCATGATGGGTGAATTAACTTACTCTCTTGGCTTACAAGTAAAGCAAGTTAATGAGGGAATTTTCATAAGTCGAACAAAATATATTTATGATCTCTTAAAGAAATTTGACGATTGTGCCTCTGCAAAAACACCTATGACCACTGCAACTAAGCTTGAGTTGAATACTAAGGAAAAATCTGTGGACATCTCAAGCTATAGAGGCATGGTAGGCTCACTTCTATATCTAACAGCTAGTAGACCTGATATAATGTTTTCCACATGTCTTTGTGCTAGATTTCAAGCTGACCCTAGAGAGTCTCACTTGATTGCTATTAAGAGAATTTTCAGGTATCTCAAGGGAACACCAAACCTTGGCATTTGGTACCCAAGAGATTCTGGCTTTGATCTAATTGGCTATTCAGATGCAGACTATGCAGGTTGCAGAATTGATAGGAAAAGTACTACAGGCTCCTGTCAGTTTCTAGGGAATAGGCTTGTGTCATGGTTCAGTAAGAAACAGAACTCAGTCTCCACTTCTACAGCCGAAGCTGAGTACATTGCAGCTGGAAGTTGTTGTGCACAGATTCTTTGGATGAGGAATCAACTTATTGACTATGGTCTAAAAGTTGAGAAGATTCCAATTTTCTGTGACAACACTAGTGCTATTGCCATCACAGAAAATCCAGTGCAACACTCGAGAACCAAGCATATTGACATCAAATACCATTTCATCAGAGAGCATGTGATGAATGGTACAGTAGAAATGCACTTTGTGCCAAGTGAAATGCAGCTTGCAGATATCTTCACCAAGCCTCTTGATGAATCTTCATTCACAAGGTTGGTAGGTGAACTAGGTATGCTTAATTTTTCATAAATCCTAGTGGTATCTAATAATACTGTATTGCAGCTAGAAATGTATTTTGATTTACTTGAGAATTAAAAACTCTCAGAATAACTCTTAGCAGAAATTTTGTCTAAGGCAAAATTTGCTTATCAACGGATATCCTTTTATCCGTTGGTAGTGTAAACACATTACTAGATTTTCGTATGTCAACGGATAACAGGTTGTCCACGTCATCGATGGATAAACTGTTTTCTCAACCGTCCAATCTTTATCCGTTGATATACATATTCTTTTTATATAGCCGTTGATAAACGTGTATAATTAGTCACGGCTGTACTTCTTTTCTTTTCATTTATTGTCTGACAGTTACTTTTGACCAATGGGGTAATTACTCTTAATTATTTCATTTTTAATTCTTGGAAAATATAAAAGGCTGTTTTGTATCCTCACATTTCACCTTTATTCATTTTCAAGAGTCTCATTAGTTAACTGCATCTTCTTCACTAAATCTCTCTCTGCAACAAAAGCTCAAACACTCCAATGGCGCCTATTGTTAAGATGATGTCTTCCACCGGGTTTACCTATGAGAAGAACAATTTTGCGGCCTTTGTTGATACTGTGAACGCTCCAGAAGCATATCACACCATGATGAATTTCGTGAAGAAATGCAAACTGTCATATGCTATGACTGCCACCACTCCTCTAATCCATGAGGTTATCGAAGAGATGTGGGCATCTGCTGAGTACAATGGCACAGACGGTACACTTGCTTTTTCTTTAAAGGGTAAAAATTATGTAGTTAATTCTGATGTGTTAACTGCTTGTTTAAAATTGCCTGAGAATAACTGTCTGAAGGAACCCAGTAATGCTGAAATTGTTACCATGCTTAATTCCATAAATTATACCCTTAGTACTGAGAACTTAGGGAAAATTGTTAGGAAAGGTATGGTTAAGGAATGGAGTTATCTTTGTGATGCCTTCATTAAAACTTTTTCTGGCAAGATTAGTAACTTTGATGCTGTTACCAACTCCATGCTAGTTATGCTATGTATGCTTTTAATTGATAAATTCTATAATTTTGGCACACTAGTCATGTATGAGATAGCAGCTAAATTAGGTAAAAAGGAAACTAGGAGCAAGAATGTTTATTTTGCTAGATTTTTAATGCTCCTAGCACTGCATGTATCTGAGAATGAGCTATCCATTGCTAACCCGGATAGCAAGTTCAATTGTTTTGTTCAGGAGAAGAGAGTCTTAAGTGATTTGATTCGAATGAACCTAAATGCAGAAGTACAATTGGTATATCTACCAATTGTTCAGGTAACTGTTTCCAACCCTGAAATTCCTATCTCCAACCCCCAAATTTCTTTGCCTTCTAGTGTCACAATGGAGTCTGTGACTGTGACCAAACAGGCTCCTACCAAAGTGACCAAATCCAAAGTTCCTAAACCACAATCTAAAAGACAAACCTCAGGTGTCTCTCAAAAGGCATCTGTTGCAAAAACTACCAAAGCTCTTGAGGGGTGTGTGAAGGTGGTAGTGAGTGGTGAGGGACAGGGTGAACATCAAAGAAGCCCTAAGGATAAGGAAGGTAAGGCAAGTACAACCAACATTTCAGTCTCTCAAAAGACTGTTAATGAACCTACAAGCCAAATTCTAGTTACATCCTCTCAACAGGGTGTGACTACTAATTTAAGTTCCATTTCAGGAACACAGCACAAAAGGGCAAGGGACACAGATAGCTCTCACTCAAAAACCTATGGTAGAAGGGTAAAATCCAAAACCATTGGGGAATCACAGGGTGCACACACTGTACAGCAAACTGTACCTTCTCAAATTCAGTTTGATGTGACTTCAATAAATGTGGAGTCACAGCCCCTTGATCTTAACCTTCAAATCGATACACATTTTGATCCACCATCACCAACTCCATCTCTGGATGTGGATATGATATCTACATCAATTCCTGATTCTCCATCTTTAAAATTCATGGAGAAGCCCCACTCAACAATTGGTGGTCATCCTCTTTTAGATGATTTGTTGGGCCATCAATCTTCCATTCCTGAATTCACAACACTATCTGTGGCCTCTTCCTTAAAATCAATCACCACAGATTCAGTGTTGGTTTTCACTTCAACGGATACTCGTTTACCTTCATCAACGGATATCCTTCATCCGTTGATAAGTGTTTCTCCATCAACGGATATGTCTTCAACTAACTATCCGTTGACAGCAATAACTACTACATCAACGGATACACCTTATCCGTTGACAACTCTCTCTACCACTGCAAAATGTGACATTTCTATGTCAACTGTGGAGGAGTTTGTAGTAATTGAAACACTTTTAGGAATGAGGGAAGGGAGTGAGAGGCTGCCTTGTGAGCAGGCAAAAGGAGAGAAAATCAATGAGAGGCTGACCATTTCTTCCGGTCAGGCAAAAGGAGAGCTAGAGAGTTCCACCTTAGTAGGTGAAGGTGAGGGTGTGAGAGGTGTGAGCCAGGGGGAGCCCCTGATGCAAGAAAAGAGAGATGAGAGGAGAGAAGGGACTACAGGAGAAATAAGGCAGGAAGAATCAGCCATTGCAAGTGAGTTAATGGAGGTTAATGAAGCTTCCAAAGAGATGGAATTTAGACAAGAATATCAGTCAGTTATTGACTCCATCTCTTTGGATCCTGAAACCTTTACTCATCCTGTTTCTGCCTATCAAGTCATGGCACAACAGGGCAATGTGGAGGCAGAGGAGGCAATGCACCTAGTGCACACCTCAGAATCTCTTCAAAGAGCAAAAGAAGCTTTACAAACCCTGTCTCCAAATGCTGGAAGTGAAGAGTTTGGCAGTGATGACAGTCAAAGTTCAGATGGTGAAGACATAAATGAAGATGAAACTCCAGGATGGATGTTTTCCAATGCCACTGAACTTGGGCATCTCAATGTGGAAATCATGAAGCAATACCAATCTGCTAAGGCTGAGCACCAAACTGCAGAACCACAGAGAAAGACTGTTCTTGAGCAAGTAATGGCCTCCCTGAAATTACAAAAGATGCAATCTGTTATTCAAAGAACACAGCAAGAGGAGGTCCAGTCTGCAATTAGAGAGATGAAAATAGCACTAGATGCCAGGATTGAGGCACTAGCTCCTACTACCACTCAGAAGGTGCTTTCTAGCAAACTTCTCAAAGAAGATAGCCTGGCTAAGTCTGTTCAGCTTCTTTCCTCAAGGGTGGATAGTATGGAATCTCAATTGCACACCATCATTGCCAATCAAACAAAACAAACTCAACTACTGGAAATGCTACTTGCAGCTTCAACCCCAACCCTTGATGCTAACAAAAAGGGGGAGAAAATGGGAACAAGCACAGAAGAGGCTGCAACATCTACTGGCCAATTTCAAACTACCAGTAGTGAGATAGCACAGATTGAGGGGGAGCAACAGCCAATTGTAGTGGTCAATCCAACAGAGTTTGAGATAAAGGCTTCCCCTGTGAAGAAACAAGTGGCTTTGCCTGAGATTCAAAACTTAGAAGACATCTCAGATGGTGAAAGGCAAGCCAGGATAGAAGCTTTGGAGAAGATAAACAAGGAGGCTAATGAAAGAATTCTAAGGACAGAGAGGATGATCAATGAATCAATTGCATCATCTCTGTTCCTTAATGCTCAATCTTCTGCTCCAACAATATCAACCACAATCATGAAGGTGCTCACTCCAAGGGTTGTGGCTCCTACATTCTATGATGCTGAGCCATCATTTGTCAAAGAATTTGAACCAGCTATCAAAACCAGAGCCTACTCACCACCAAAGGAAAATGGGAAGAACAAGCTTCAATTGGACTACCCATTTCCCAAGAATGATGAAGAAAAGCTAATGGGAAAAACAATTATGGAGTTCAAAGTTCAGACAAATAAGAGTGTAAGAGATTGGATGGCTGTAATCATGAGGAATGGAAAAGTATTAAATATATCCAACAGTCATCCTAGATTTGTGGAAGCTAAAGGAGAAGAAGTCTCCAGAATCCAAAGGGAAGCCCATCCAAGTACAGAAAATCAACATGAAAACTCAGAAGAGAAGCAAGCCAGGCTAGCTCAAGAGTTAATGGATGAGGTAGAGGTTGAAATGAAGGAACCTGAGGAAGTTCCCAAAATCAAACCTAGAAGAAGGAAAGCTAAAACCAAGAGGGTTCTTTCTCCAGAACCCCCTCCAGAAAAAGAAACAATTGGTTCACCAGTACCTATGTCTGCAACAGTAATCGACCCAACTGTAAACTTTCATGGTGACCCCATAAGGCCTAAAGAGGAACCAGTGAATTTTGATTCAATTGAAGTTCCTTCATTCTTGCTAAATCCAAAACAGAAGCAAAGGGCTCCAAAGAAGCAACTTTCAAAGGGACCAGTTCAAGTTGCTAGGGTACCTGCCATTGTCAAACAACCAATCTTGGAAAACAAAGAAGACTTTATCTATCAGGCAGAAATTGAAGAATACTCTGACATGAATCTATATTTGGATGAACTGTCAGAAGTAAGAGGAATTGACAAGTACAAGAATCAGCCTGAGAGATTAGTGTTTGTCTACAAGGGAGGAAGTCAGAGGACATGGCCACTAAAGAAGGTTCTTGGAGAGAATTATCATACACTGACCAGAGTGTTCTCAGCATTCAAGAGACACACAGGGTTCTCTGAGATAGCCAGAAGGGAGATAATTAGCAGAATAGAAGAAATAAGGAGAGAATGGAACTCACCCTCAAGTCTACCAAAGAAAATGAAGATCCCTTATAATGGACAGAAAATCCACATTCAACCCTTTTGGATGATGGAGTTCAGGGATGATGAGGGCACTAGGAGATTCTTCAGGTTAGAAGACCAACTGTCAAAGGCTAGTTCTGACTACCTGAGATGGTTACAACTAAAGCTAAATCCAAAGGTTGTTGAAGAAGATACCTTCTATAGGCAACTTCAAGTGCAAATTGAGTCCAACTCTGCCAAGGAAGGAAAGTCAAGGGTGCAGCCAACCAGAGAGAGGAAACCTCATTAATCTGCTCAATCTAAAGGAGCACATCTCTGATAAGTTTCTTAAAGCTTTCTGTTTTTAATTTTTGTAGCTTAATACAATGTTTGCATACTGAAGTGTGTATATATCGTTAGGAATGTTTTGTTATCATCAAGGTTCTGAATTTATGCTTTATTGCCATCAAGTATAAATTGGGGGAGATTGTTAGGAATATGTTGTAGTTGATGATAACTTAACATTCAAGCAAAATTGTATAAGTCAAGTTTTGTAACTGTCAACGGATAAGACCTTATAACTCTATTCGTTGACAGGTAGCTCATCAACGGATGAGGTTTTGTAGCATACTGCAATATCTCTATTTATCAGTTGATAGTGTCTTTATTCAGAGTCATGTTGACCATCAATGGATAGGCAGAATAGGGTAGCCAATTGTAAATAAGCTATGCTATGTAATTCTGTCTAAGTGAAAATGTATCAACGGATGAGAACAGGGCTCTACCAACGGATACAACTCAAATCTACTCGATCAACGGATACAGCTCAAACTACCATCAACGGATAAGTAGGCACAACATCAACGGATAATCATTGTCACTTTATCCTATGCTAGGAATTAGCAGTTGATAAGGACAGGTTTGACTGACAGATCACATGGGTTGATAGTAGGTATAAAAAGCAATATGGCAGCCATACTTTGGAAACACAGAAGAAAGAAGCATTCCATTTACACAGTACATACAAGAAAGGTGCAGGGGACATATCTGTTCACAAGGACAACCTTTCGGCTACATGTGGATTTGGAGTGGAGTAGCAAGTCAACTTGAATTAGATTAATATTATCTTATTCCTGTAGCACTTGTAAACTTGGAATATATAACCAAGTGTAGCAACTCTTTAGATTGTAAGAAAACATACATATTTGCTTAGGGTTTCTTGAATATCTTTAGAAGCAAAGAGTTGTAAACACAGAAGCTGTGTACATTTGTATCACAGGGTTTTCTTCGAATAAAAGTCTCAGGTGGTACATTCAACCACCTGATTTTTTATGTGGTTGTGAACTATTTCTATTCAGCAATTATTTCTTTATAGATTTCTGTGGCTTTTATCAGAAATTTTATAACTATCAAGAATTGTATTCAACCCCCCCTTCTACAATTATACAAGTGTGTAATCTGGGAATAACAACAGGTTTTACTAACCATTCGGGAAACTGAATCTCTTCAATAAACCCAGCCTCTAAGAGCTTGTCAACTTCTTGCTTAATGGCCTCCTGCCTTTCAGGAGCAAAATTCCTCTTCTTCTGCTGTATTGTCTTCCATTTGGGATCAACATTCAGTTTATGAGTTATGAGTTGGGGATCAATCCCTGGCATGTTGGTAGCTGTCCAAGCAAACACATCACTATTCTCCTGTAAGAATGCTATCAACTCTCCCTTAAGAGGTTCCTGTAGGAAAGCTCCTATATAGGGAACCTTCTCAGGGTCGCCCAGCTCTAGAGGAATAGGGATCAAATCCTCAGTTGGCTTTCCTCGGTGTTCATCGTCACCACGGACATCCATGTCTTCTATTGGGAGTACCTGCCCCCCGACTCCATCAGCTCTCAATGCAGATACATAACAACTTCTTGCCATCTTTTGATCGCCTTTTTGTTCTCCGACCCCATTCCGGGTTGGAAACTTAATCTTCATGTGGTAAGTGGAGGCAACAGCCTTGAACGCATGAAGTCCAGTCCTTCCCAGGATTGCATTATAGGTCGAGGCTGCCTTGATTACCAGAAAATTCAACATCTAAGTAGCTTCTTTATGCTCTTGCCCAATTGTCATGGGTAGTTGAATAGTTCCCTCAACTTTGGACTCTATCTCATTAAATCCGTAGATTGGCATATTGGTTGGGGTAAGCTGAGAGTCGGTGTATCCCATCTTTATAAACGCATCGTGAAACAAAATGTCAACAGAAGCTCCATTGTCTATCAAGACTCGCTTTACTTCCGAGTTCCCAATCACAGGGGTTGTGACCAACGGGTCATCATGGGGGAACTTCACCCCTTCAAGATCAGAATCATAAAAACCAATCACAGTTTCAGTCCTAGCACGTTTCGGGACCTCTCCCATGATGTGCATCACCTCTCTGGCATATGCTTTCCGAGAGTTTCGGGTTGTACCGGCCGCTGTCGGGCCACCCCAAATCATGTTAATAACTGGCCCTCGGGGCTGTGGGTTACGATCACGATCGTTATCCCTTCTGTCATTGTCTCTCCTTTCGTAATCCCTGCTTTGGGTTCCACGATCCTCACCCTTAGTAAACTTATTCAATTTTCCTTTACGGATTAAGAACTCAATCTCATCCTTCAATTGCCTACAATCATCTGTATCATGCCCCACATCTCGATGGAACCTGCAGTATTGTCCCTTGTCTCTCTTTGCGGGGTCACCCTTTAGTGGCTTCGGCCATTGAAAGTCCTTATCTTTCTCGATCTCTAACAAGATTTGACTCCTAGGAGAATTCAACCTTGCATAATCAGAAAACCTCGGTCCAAAATTCTTCTTTGGTGGTGAGTCGGAGTCCTTGCTAGTCCGGGGATACTTGTCCCTAGTATCGTACTCTTGCTCATGCCTTCGCTTCTTAGTGTCGTTGACACCCTTTCCAGTGCCTATCGTGACCTTCTTCTTCATGCTATCCTCAGCCTTGATATACTTATCCGCCCTTCTTTGGAGTTCAGCCATATTTTCGGGGGGATGCTTTGCCAATGACCTTTTGAAATACAGGTCAGTGGTGCCATGTTCCAGGGCTACCATGGCCACCTTGTTCTCCAAATCAGTGATGTTCAACGTCTCCTTGGTGAACCTCTTAAGATAATCTCTCAGATTCTCATTCTTCCCTTGTACCACATACATAAGAGATGCAGAACTTTTCTCATAAACTCTTCCGCTGATGAATTGACTAACAAAAGCAGCACTTAGCTCCTTAAAAGAGCCAATCGAGTTTGCAGGTAAGCGGCTGTACCACCTTTGAGCCATGCCTGATAGGGTTTGAGGGAACGCCCTACACTTCAAGGCGTCACTTGCAGGCTGTAGCAGTAGTGCATTTGAGAATGTCCTAACATGGTTTACGGGGTCACCCGTTCCATCGTAAGCCTTAATTGTCGGCATCTTGAACTTCTTTGAAATACGAGCATTCATCACTTCCTCAGTAAACGGGGGTGTTGGATCATCTGGATCCCCCAGTGGCATTAAATCTTTGGGGTTACTCCTAGGAGTTTCTACCCTTGCTGTTTTATCAGTTGGGGCATCGGCCCTTCTCTGCCTCCTTGAAGGCCTCTCTAAATCAACAAAAGGGATCCCTCCTGAGTTTGGAGGTGGTCTATTATGATTCAACCTCGCTTGCTCTCTTGCCATATCTTCCTTTAATCTTAAGATCTCGGCTTCATGAGCCTTGATCCTTTCTGCAGTAGTCGACGGGGGTCCATCAAGGATAGTTTGATGCCTCCTCCGGGGTTCTCTGCTAGCACGTCGCCTTCTTGGGGCTTCTTCACGATCATCATCATCAGAAGACGATTCATCGGTATGGGGACCAGAGTAGTCACGATAATCACGATCTCAGATTTGCAAAGCATGGCCACTTGATCCAGCTCCTTGAGTAGGAGGGTAGTTAGGCAGCCCATACATCGGGTTGGTGTTTACGGGGAGATCCGTAGTATGGATCTGGACCCATTATGGAGGGTTGTTAGGATCGACAATCAAGGGAGAGACCATCATGTAAAGGGGATTAGTCCCTGGATTTGTGTGGACGATTGGAGGAAACGTACTCTCAACATGGGAAGTCGTCCCTAGGGGTTGAGAAACTTGATGTTGAACGATCGTCTCGGTCGTTGGGGGCACTGGATCTGTAGTGGGCGGAGCAGAGCTGAGGGGAATAGGATCGGTGGTAGTCAACGTTGTTCTTTGTGTTTGAACCAAGGTTGATGTTTTCTTCCCACAGACGGCGCCAAATGTTGTGGAATAAAAACTAGGTTACGAATTGTATTTAATGCTAAGGTTGGTGAGCTTCGAGCTTTAATGGCTGTTCTTGCGTTCGGGACTGAGCGGTCCTCACAAGATGCCTACGTATCTCTGTATTGCTAGAGAATCAAGCCAAGACGTAGTTCTAGGTGATGGTGCCCTCGGGGCTATGGCGGCGAGGGCTCACTTAGGACGCAGTGGCTTGTATGTCCTTATTCGAGGATTAAGCCAAAACGTCGTGTGACGTATTGAGCTCTGCCCAAAAACGTAGTTCTGAGAATGAGGGGTCAGACCCTTTATATAGGCTGAGAAGCCTTAGAATCGTAGTAGGGTTAGGTGACTTGGTGGGCAAGTCACCGCCTAGAAGAAGGTTCCAGATCCTAGTATGTAGGAACCAGTTTCCATGTTGGAATATGTATCTTGGAGATTAAGTAAGGCAAGAGTAATATCCTTGTTTGACTCTTATTGCTGAGCTGGTAATTACCCCTAATATTAATTACGAAATTAATATTATAATTGGGGTTTGGGCCCATCTGGTGGGCCCCACGTTTGGACCATTCTAGGTCTAATTAATGCCACAAAAATGTGTCTTTAGGGCTTACTTTTAGCCCATATCATAAATATACATTTTAGTTTACATATTAAAATATATAATAATTTTTTATGCTATATCTAACGATTTTCATCTATTTATAATAAGTTCTAACGATTCTTATTTATTTTGTCGTATTAACTACCAACTATCAAAGTTTTGGACAACATATCACTTACACTTATTATTAAAATTGTAATTTATTGTTACTAGAACTATATTCAAATAATAAGAAGAGTATTTGATAATCAAAACGAAATTTAAGTAGATTTTCTAAATCGAATAAAAATTTCAACGTAAAAAATTGTTAATTTATTCTCTCTTTTTTTGCAAGGTATTTTAGTTATAAAATAACTATTAAACAATCATTAAATTAAACGTTATTTTGTTAATTTCACGTGAGTTGTAAAGTCATCTAAATCAAATTTTAAGAATTCAATATAAAACACAAATAATAAATTGAACGTGTAAAATTTATACATACCAATTTTTTAACAACTATTTCATATGTAAATTAATAATACATAAAAATTATAAAAAATTAATATAATTATAAATCTATACTATTATATAAAAATCGGAACATTAAAAGTTTTGGTGCATGTTTTTTGGTACTTCGTGAATTTACTTATTTACCCTTAATCATAAAGAAAAATAAATACACCTAAAAAAATAATAACATAATATAATTAATGATAATTAGTCGATTGCCTTTTTCACATATACTTTTAGTTGAAGATATTTCCTTTTATGAATACCTAAAAACATTAATCGTATCATATCTTTCGATCATTAATATTTTCTTTCGAATTAAAACATATTACCTTTTAATTTAGAACAAATCTTATAATCATTAAAATATACCCGAAAATATCACACCATAAATTTCAAGAAAAATATAACACCTAAAATAAATAATAACATAATATAACTAATGGTAATTAATCGATTGTCTTTTTCACATTTACTTTTAGTTGAATATATTACCTTTTATAAACACCTAAAAAGATCAATCTTATCAATATATACAATATCTATACTATTAAAACACCTAAAACAAATAACATAATATAATTAATGGTAATTAGTCGATTGCCTTTTCACATTTACTTTTAGTTGAAGATATTACCTTTTATAAACAACTAAAAACATCAATCGTATCATATCTTCCGATCATTCATATTTTCTTTCGAATTAAAACGCGTTATCTTCTAATCACTAACAAAATATAATAGAAATCCGTATACTACGAATAATGATCATTAGAATTTTGTAAAAAATCATAATCGTTAGATTATTATATATATTATATGATTAAATTAATTTACTAAAATTTCAAAGTTCGAATTCCATCAACGACATATTTATTTTAAAATTTATAATATAAGTTTTAACCCATTCATATTGTTGTGGAACAAAAACTAGGGTGTAATTAATTCGTGTATTGAATGCTAGG
This sequence comes from Kitagawia praeruptora, assembly GCA_037693485.1. Lineage (NCBI taxonomy): Eukaryota > Viridiplantae > Streptophyta > Magnoliopsida > Apiales > Apiaceae > Kitagawia > Kitagawia praeruptora. The sequence continues at coordinate 45,554,362 of CM075349.1, forward strand.
GATTGAAAGCTTCGAGCTTTAATGGTGGCTGCTCTTACTGTCGGGACTAGTCGATCCTAACAAGATGCCTACGTACAAGCCAAAACGTAGTTCTAGAGTTGCCTACGTGGCTTGATGCGCCCTCGCGGCGTAGTGACGTAATGGCTTGTATGTCCTTATTCGAGGATTAAGCCTAAAACGTTGAGTGACGTATGGAGCTGTGCCCCAAAACCTTGTTTAGAGAATGAGGGGTCAGACCCTTTATATAGACATTGGGTGCCTTGGAATTAGGGTAGGGTTTGGTGTCTTGGTGGACAAGTTACCCATTTTAGATAGAATTCTGGATCCTTCCATGAGGAAGGCTGATTCCTATTGGACTCGTCTGCCTTGGAGGCCACTCCTAGTATGAATTGGTTCCCTTTTGGACTCAATAACGGAGTCTTTTTATTAGCTAATTTATCAATTACGAATTTAGTATTTTAATTAGGGTTTTGGGCCCCATAATTGGGCTTTGACCTTGGACCAACCTAGGTTCATTTAATGCAACATTAAATGTGTCTGTAGGGCTTACTTTCAGCCCATATCATTTGCCCCCCAACTTCTAGGAAAATTGATCAAGTTTTCATCGAAGTTATAATTTGTCACTCTTAAGATTTGGGGTATATCTCTTATCTGAGATTTATTACCTACCCTAAATACGGGATTTTTGGTACACAAGTGTTTCACAAATATCGTCTTGAATGTAAAGTGTGGAGCGACCTACACATTTACAACGATTCGCCTTATTCGAGGCTAAATAACAATTTTTATGTTTTACAGAAAATTATTAATAATTTTCTTGCATTTTTTGGGAATCTTCGTTATGCTCACAAGCACTTTTCCTTATTTTTGATTAATTTCATCAAAAATATTTTGGGCTCATTGCCTTTGGGCCCCTTATTCTATTGGGCCTGTGCCTTTTTTGGAGTTGGGCCTAAACTTTTAGCGCTTGAATTTTTCTAACAGGCCTTTTAACCTTAAATTCATGGCCGATATTTAGAAATTTTCTCGTACCCACATGTATTTTCCTTAATTATTCCTAATATTTTAGAAATTTTTTTCGTACCTACAGGTATTTTTCTTAATTATTCCTAATATTTTAAGAATTTTTTTCGCACTCACATGTATTTTTCTTAATTATTCCTAATATTTTAGGAATTTTTTCGTACCCACATGTATTTTTCTTAATTATTCCTAATATTTTAGGAATTTTTTCGTACTCACGGGTATTTTTCTTAATTATTCCTAATATTTTAGGAATTTTTTCGTACCCACATGTATTTTTCTCAATTATTCCTAATATTATAGGAATTTTTTTATACCCACAGGTATTTTTCTTAATTATTCCTAATATTTCAATATGTCATTCACGAATTACTTGATCTTATACGAGACTTAATATAATTTATGGGATCTCAATCCTACGAAATTTATGATTTTTTGGTGTCATCGGACAATTTCTTGAAAATAATTTGAATATTTTAATCGATAATATTGAATTTGTGCACACATGCAGCATTTTAGGAGGACTATTTTGTAATTTTCCAGGAACTTTTTGTCAATTTGTAAACTGTAGGAACCTTTCTGTCAAGTTTTAAATTACAGGGGGCTTTGTGCTAACTCAGCATTACCTGGGGTACTAAACTGCAATTTGTCATGTAAATTATACCCTTGTCAGTGGTCAAAATCGAAGAGGTTTGTGGTCGAATTAAACGACTTTGAGCAGTCTAGTCGATGCCGGTTCGAGGAGGAATCTTGGTCGAGAAATCGAGCAGGATTGAGATCGACATTATTTTTTTTCTTTTTTTAATATTATTATTATTCAATAATAATATTTGTTTTGTCCGAATTTTGGATAATTTCAGCCCCAAATTGGAGGTGTCCCACTTGGATAAAATTTCACTCGAATAATATTCGATTCGAATTTTATCATCATTATTAAAATAATAATAATAATAATTTTTTCACAATTTTGGAGGGGCTACCAGCCATAATATTTTCGTAATTTAAGATCATATTTTTGACCTCGTTGGCTCCCAAATCTACGAAATTCGTCCTGAATTGAGGTCATTCATGACTTTAGGCACATATAATTTTCATTATATGTTTTTTTTTGTGCAACATGCACAAAAATAATTCATTTTCAGAAAATATTTGTTTCAAAAATGCTTCCAGATCCCGTAGACCAGGATTCCTGATCCCGTAGACCAGGATTCTCTGCTATTGATTATAGTTGTGTGTGCATCTTTAACTGTATAGAGTAACAGATCTGCTCTGATACCACTTGTTAGGCCGAATACACAATAATAATCAAGTTCGTATAAAAGAATAACAAGCCAAACACGTTCGAACGATTAAAAACTGTTTTGGAATCAAAAATTCCTCTCTCAGTGATGTAGAATATCACAGAGAGCTGCTTAGGTTACAATGAATGATAATTCGTTACACGATACCCTTCTAGGGTTAACCTAACTTTATTTATAAGATATACAGTTGTTATACAATCATAAATTGATACTCCTATAAATTAGCTATACAATTCATATCAATCACGATTGCTACACGTCTCCGTAGTCAACACAATCTCTTTGACAGCTATCCAATCTTCAAAGATATTGCTTCCATAATTATCTTCAAGAATTCTTTTAAACTCTGTTGATCGCAGACGCTTCCTCTAGACAGAGTTTAATAAACTATGTTGAGTTTCCATCCGTCAGCGTTTAACTAAACTCTGACCGCCTCCAGCTAAACTCTGATTTTTCAATGTAACACTTAAACACTGATTAATATTTACATCAATTATATCTAACAATCTCCCCCAACTTGTTCATTAGCAAAAATGCACAAGTTAATAATAATTGATGATGTCAAAACAAAATAGACAGATGCAGTGTTTAACAAATAATCAGAGTTTAAACTTCTACTTAAACAAAATCTACAGAAAGCAAGAAATTCTTACAAAGCATTATTCACTTAATTTCCTCAACATCTGGTGTTGTTCTGAGATAGTCAATCAGCAATCTTCTCTCTGCATTCTCAAGTTCTCTCTGCATAATCTCCTTGATCTCTTTCAGCTTAGGATCGTTTTCACCAGTTTGGTAGATGGCAGATCTCAGAGAATAGATTTTGTTTCTCCTTATTTCATTACCCAGTCTGATGAAATGTGTTGATGAGTGGATTTCGTAATCAACTTATGTGAGGTCTACAGGTAGTTGTATAGGCTAGCGATCAACTGTTCTATGAAAAGGTTTGGGTTGTGTTTGTGGGGGTTGAGCTGAGCTCGAGGGTATCTCCAATAATCTCAGGTGCCTTTAGAGAAAATCAGAGAACTTAATGCGTCGTACCCTGAGGTGCCTACGTACCCTTGTATATATAGGGATCAAGCTCACGTAGTTCTAGTATGATTCTGTCTCTTACTGGAATAGCTGTATTCGGTCACCTAGTTCGTGTAGGACTCAGGTTCCTTTAGAGCCTTTCACGAACTAGTTGGCTAAGTAGAGTAGAACTCGAGTTCGTACCCCACTATGATTCTCTCATTGATCAGAGATAATTCTAGGATCATCTGCGCCCTAGAATTATACTCCAATATCAATTCGTTTATCTGTCCTAGATGGCTTCTAGAACTTTCTGTTGGCAACTCGTAGGAACCTGGTGCTCAGGAACCTATATCTTAGGAGCCTGTTTCTCAGGGACCTCCTTATTTCGGGACATATCGCTTAGGGACCTCCTTTTGGGTGTCAATACCTGCACAAATAACAAACTGGTTAGACTAGATAATTCTTCACATGCTTTTATCACTTCTATGGCTGTTGTTATGCTAACTCGAACTCTTCTACTTGGAGGAACCTGGTCTTCTAGTGCTCAGCTCAGCTTCCTGACCGTTGGGAACCTCCTGACACTCATACTTCCTTAGTCATTTCTTCTATTCGATCTTCATAACTCGTACTGGGTTGATCTTCTAGCTTGTATGGACCGGATCTTATAGATTAATGGGCCTAAATCTAGCCCATGGAGATTTTGGGCACAACAAGTACCCCCCGGTTCCTTGAAATCATGTAATGTGAAAGGAACCCATTTTAATTCTGCGATCAAAGATTCAATGCAAAACCGTTCTAGTAACAATACTTTGCTTCAACATTTTTATGTCCAAGCCTATATGAGCTAACTCGGTATAGGAAACAGGACACAGAATATTTTCAGCTTGATATAATCTTGAGTAAGCTTCCTTTGTATTAAGGAACCTGTTATCTCACTATTTTCTTCTTCTTGCTCCAGCTCTCGAAATCTACTTTATGTTTGCACTCAACTTCTCAGGGAATCTAACTTGTCACTTAACTCCACGCCTCTTTAAATTTAATAATTTAAGAGGGGATAATGGTTGGTTGCAGGAGATAATTCAAAATTTGAATTAGACTTATCACTTACCAAGGCTGTAGTTAATGTGTGAGTTCCCAAGGTCCACACGCTTCTCACGCGTGTACCTCTTCATTTTACCGTTCCAGTAATACGCTGACACGTGTACGGAGCTGTCTTGATTATAAACACACTCCTAACCCCAGGTTTAGTTTTTTACCTTTACCAAATATCTTCCAAAAACCCTTGGAGAGAAAACAAGAGGAGTTCAACAGTCATTTGCTTAATTCATCTTCTCCGTCGCCGTTCAACTCAAATCAAGGTATAGTTTCGACTTATTTTCTTTCTATTCTCTCATATCCTTGTCTCGTTTTTCAATCATCTGTTTCCTTGGACTTTGCATGCCATCGTTTTCTTTGTATGTATGCGTCTGTATCTGTTCTTCTCACTTCATATTTCACACACACGAACGTTCACAACCTCTGGTTTATTAGTACCTTAACCATCGATTCATGGTTGCGTTGTCATGGTTTTATCATAATCTTTAGCTGTCTGTCTATTCATGTGTTTCTAATTTCGTTGGTGTCTATCCTCTTCAAGGTCTTCTGTAATATGCCCTGTTAATAACTGCACCGTGTCTAAACACTTTAGAACCCTAATCTTTTTCCCAGGTTCCATAAAGACTTGACCCTTCTTCGTCTGTCTTTTTGCAGATGTCTTCTGAATCCACCCATTCTGACCACCAATCTTCAATTCAACCCTTAGTTGCTATGCCCAATGTAAATGAGCCTGAGGACATACTCATTAAATCTGTAATATCTCCATTGTCTCAACCTCCTATCCCTACATTTATCGACTTAGGAGACGATTGGCCCTCTGATGATGAGGAGGTGTCAAAACCTGAACTTAAACTTGAATCTTTCTTGGAACCTGATTTTCAGAGTGAGGTGATTGTTGAGAGAGAGTTGTTCAAACAGGAAATTACACCTTTTTGTGAGAAAACTGATTCCATCATGACCTCTGTTAAATTAGAAAAACTTCTTGAGGAATGTCCCCGTCCAATCTGTAGTATTGTGATTCCTAGGCCTGGTGAAAGAGCTCACAGGTTTGATGTCAAAATCCCTGATCGTGGGATTCCTAATGCCGTCGTTTCTGCTGCTTTTTTGAGAGTAGGTTTTTCTATACCTCTTCATCCTTTTCTAAAGGAAGTATTAGAGTTTTATAACCTTGCACTCATGCAACTGACTCCCAATTCTTACCGTTTGGCCATCAGTACTTTTATTCTGTATTCCAGCAAATTCACAACTCCCCTGTCTACCCCTGAGTTAGGTTATTTCTTTAGGCTGAAAGATACTGGGAGAAGCTCAGGTTGTTTTTATCTATCAGCATGGCCTTGTCATCAGGGTCAATGTATAAAAAATGTTAAACAGAACTTTGATTTGTGGCAAGAGCAATTTGTCTATTGTTTTGACTGCCCTGATGTTAAGTACGCTTTTAATCGCCGTCCAAATATTCCCAAACAAACCATTCTGACTGGAGTGTGTTTAGAGAGGGCAAAAGAGATCTTGAAACTATCAGCTTCCATTAGGGACTGCTTGATTCTGATGACCCCTGAAAATTTGACTTCTCTAGGTTTTATTCCTTCAAACACTGGTATGAGCTTCCTTATTGTTATGTCTTTCCTTCTTAACTGTATCTTTGTGAATACATCTCTTTACTCCATGCATGCCTCTCTAATTTTTAACTTATTGTCTTATGCAGATATGGCTCCCAAAGTTCCCTCTTTCGTCAAACGGACCAAGAATGTAGACGAGATCTTTAAAGCTGATGTTGAGACACAGGAGATTCCACTCACGGCAACACCAATCAGCCAAGTTCCTACCCCAACCTCTGTCCAGACTCAACCATCTAGCTCCTCCAAGCGCAAGTTAGCTCAGACTACTCTTGACCTCTCTGGGAGTTCACAAACCAGGTCCATGAGGAAGAGCAAAGTTGTGAAAGTTGAATCAGCTGTGGCACAGAATCAATTTAAAGAATTGATTGATACACATGTGCTTCCAGAAGCGATTGCCAGCTGGGCCAAGATGGATTCTACCGAGGCTATGCATGCCATGAGGTTCTCTGCTGCCCAAAATGCATTCTTTGCCCTACGATACTGTGATGATTTTGCCTTGAAGACACAGTATGACCTCCGATTGCAAGGAGAGATCTCGAAACTCAAAGAGGAGCTGGCTGCTAGAGAGGAGAGCGTGAATGTTGCCACTGCTGCGGTAAGGAGGGCTAAAGCTGTTGAAACCTCACTAAAGAATAGCAGGGATGAGCTTCAGGAACAGGTGAAGAGTTTGCAGGATGAGAAATTATCCATGCTAGAGAAAGTCAATGAACTAAAAGCTCAGGTTGATGCTTTAAATGCTGCAGCCGTTACTGTCAAATCATCTCTGCTTGTCCAGGAAAAAGCTAGGTATGATGAAGGTTATGACGAAGGCGTTCGTGACTACATGAGGTCCATGTGGGAGAAAATGCCCGAGCTAAACTGGTCTCTCCTAGGCGAGGACGTAGTGGGGATGATCAAAGATTTTGAAAATGAAGCTGCTGCTGCAACCTCTGTTCCTCTCGTGAAAACGGTTGAGAGGTCTCCAGGTGCCAACCTTGAGACTGCAGAGGTTCCTGCTCCCGAAGTGGTTCAGCCTATCCTTCCAACTCCTCCTGTTGCTACCAAGGGTTCCAATGAAGTTCCTCCTTCGTAATTTCAACAAGATTCTTAAAAACTTTTGATAACTTTTGATGAGGTTGCGGGCTCCTCGTAACGCCTCGCAAAATGTAATTTTAAATTTGGTTTCCATGGCCTTCGTGCCAATAACTTTTATGCTGGTTTTCTGGGTCTCTGTACCCATAACTCTCTTCATGGTTTATGATATTTGCTTTTTCTACACATCTCTTGTCCAGGGTAAGCTCACACATATTTCTTTGTTCGAATCTTAACTTACTACATACTTTTCTTCAAAACCTCATGAAATACTTCGCTGTTATGCACTAGAGAATAATTCAGCTTCCTTACTCATATGCTCAAGCTTACGTGGGCTAACCCATTGTAAGAAACAGAACACACGCATATTTCCACTAGAAAAATCTCAAAATAAATGCAACAAACTACAGCTGAGTTATAAAACCTGGAACCTCTGTGTTTATACTTTGTATCGATAATCAAAACCGTAGCCTTCTTTAATAACTTCTTCTTTATCAAGACCAGGTTCCTCGAGTATTAATCCTGCAAAATAAACATAAAACAAAAAAAGTTAACGTTAGTAAAATCTTTCTCTTGTTTAATTCGGGTCATCTCTTGGAAAGGTTGCCTGCTTGGCTCCCAGTCCTATTCTCTAGGTCCCAACATGCCTCGAGACATGTTGGTTCCATTTTGTGCCTCGAGGCGATTCTAGGAACCTGTGCGCCGTTCTAGGAGTCCACACAGATTCCTCTTCTTCATGTGTCAGGCTAGACATCTTATGAAGGTAAATGCTAAGGATTTTATCCCTTCTTCCCATGTGCCAAAGGCGGTTCCACATGAGGGAGAGCTTATTAGGCTTCTCTTTAAGGTGCCTTTTGTCAGGACTTTAGATGCCTTTTGTCAGGACTTTAATTCACGTGCTCAAGGAACTTGAGGCTTTTGGCAACAATGTCGTGCTCAGTCAGCTGAGGCTTTTCAATCACAGTTGCTCAGGAAGCTACCTGAGGCTTTTCTCGTGCCAAGGAAGCTACCTGGGACTTTGCTCAATGCCCAGGAAGCTACCTGGGACTTTGCTCGATGCCCAGGAAGCTACCTGGGACTTTTCTCAATGCCCAGGAAGCTACCTGGGACTTTTCTCAATGCCCAGGAAGCTACCTGGGGCTTTTCTTATCAATCATTCATAGTCCACATATTCTGTCAAATCGTATTCATACTTCGCACATACTGTCAATGCTACAGGAACCTGTCAGCTCAGGTAACCTGCAAAATACAACGCAATGCTACAGGAACCTGTTAGTCAAGGTAACCTGTTTCAAAAATTTCAAATTGGCATATGAAATATCAAATCATAGCATGTACAATACTGTCTAAGTAGGAATACTACCCCCCAGTTCTTTTGGGTAATGATTGTTACGTAAAAGAACTATTAAGGAGCTATAGCTGCAAAGAATGCACTCAAAATATTCAACGTAGAGCTATCCATCGCTCAATACTTGAAAAAATTGTCTTGCAAGTAGGGAGGTTCACATCAAGTACCCCCCGAGTACATGCATAATTAAATACTGAAATCAAAATACTGGTCAGCTATAACTAATAAGCTGCCTTTATTCGTGGGCTGAAAGAGCCTTACTTTTCCTAAGAAAAAAATTCATAAAAGAATTACTGATAATATTTCTTGAGATGCTCTGCATTCCAAGCTCTCGGAATGAGGTTCCCATCCATATCCATCAAGTGGTAGGTTCCTTCCCAAATTGCTAACTTTATCTGGTAGGGTCCTTCCCAATTTGCTCCAAAGGCTCCATGTGCCAGAACCCTGGTATTTGGCATGACTTTCCTCAGAACTAGGTCTCCAACCTTAAAAGGTCTTGCTTTCACCTTTTTGTTGTAATACCTTCGAACTCTCTGTTGATAAACTGCTAACTTCACTTGCGAATCTGCTCTCAACTCTTCGACCATGTCCAAATACAGTCTATGATTGACCTCATTGCTCTCGGGATCAAAATACTTTCTTCTCAAGGAACCTGTTCCAACTTCCACAGGTACCATAGCTTCACAACCATAAGTGAGGGTAAAAGGAGACTCACCAGTTGTAGTTCTAGGCGTGGTGTTATACGACCACAAGACTCCAGGAAGCTCCTCTGGCCAACTTCCTTTCTTATCTTCAAGCCTCGTCTTCAAAGTGTGCTTGATAATCTTATTCACTGCTTCAGTCTGTCCATTACTCTGCGGATAATACACTGCTGAAAATGCTTTTTGGATTCCAAACTGCTCACATAACCCTCTAAGCTCTCTACTATCAAACTGCTTCCCATTGTCAAAAATCAGTTTCTGCGGAATGCCGAACCTGCATACAATGGCTCGAAACACAAATTCAGTCAATTTTGACGCTGTAATCTTAGCAAGTGGTTCTGCTTCTACCCACTTTGTAAAGTAATCGACTGCAACCACTGCATATTTCACTCCTCCTTTTCCTTTCGGGAGTTCTCCAATGAGGTCTATTCCCCAAACAGCGAATGGCCAAGGACTAACAATCGGTTTGATAGGTGCTACAGGACGACTATCAAAATTTGCAAACCTCTGACAATTACTGCATGCCTGCACAAACTTTGTAGCATCTGCTTTGATGGTTGGCCAATAGTATCCTTGTCGAAGGACTTTCATGGCTAAAGAATTACCCCCCGAATGATTTCCACATACTCCTTCATGAATCTCTTCGAGGATATACTTGCATTGTTCTCCAGCTACACACTTGAGCAAAGGCTGATTGAATCCCCGTCTATACAGAACTCCATCATAGATTACATACCTGGCTGCATGATACCTCAGCTTCCTGATATCATTTTGACTGGGAGGTAGCTCCCCTTTGTCCAGGTAACGATGTATTGGGGTCATCCAGGAATCTTCAACTGGGAACTCGATGTCCATCACTTCTTCTTTGAAGACACTAGGTTGCTCCTGAATCTGAAGTGGAATTACTCCCAATAACGTGGATTCTCTCTGAGATCCTAGCTTGGCCAATGCATCTGCCTTGGTATTCTTTCCTCGAGGTATTTGATCTAGCTTCACCTCTTTGAACCTTGCGATCAACTCCTGGGAGTACCTCAAATATAAGTCTGTTCTTGGCCCTCTTGCCTGAAAACAACCACGAATCTGCCAAACTACTAACATTGAATCACTAAACACTCTGATATTCTCCACTTTCATCTCCAAAGCTAACTTGAGGCCTGCAATCAATGCCTCATATTCTGCATCATTGTTCGTGGCTCTAAAAGCAAAATGAATTGAGCTATAGAGTTGGTGTCCCTCCGGACTAACTAGCTCTATGCCTGCACCTGCTCCACTACTGTTAGCAGCTCCATCCACATACAGTGTCCACCAAGGTGCACAGTTGTCATTGTTTGCCTGTTTTTCTACCACCTCTTTTGGCCCCTCTTGGCCAGTAACCTCTACATGAGGTGGAAACTCGATTAAGAAATCTGCTAAAGCTTGAGCTTTGATTGCTGTCTTTGGCTTATATTCTATGTCGAACTGTCCTAGCTCCACAGCCCACTTTAACATTCTTCCAGAAGTTTCTGGCCTATGCATCACTTGCTTAAGTGGATATGAGGTTCTTACCTCAATCTTGTGAGCTTGGAAATAAGGTCGCAGCTTCCTGGAAGCCAGAATCAATGCGAAAACCAGCTTCTCCATTCCTGTGTACCTCGTTTCTGCATCAAGTAACCTTTTACTGACATAGTAGACTGGGTTCTGCTGTCCATTCTCTTCTCGAACCAGGACTGCACTAATGGAATACTCTGATACAGCCAAATAAAGTATCAATGTTTCTCCATCCACAGGTTTGGCTAACAGTGGGGGGCTCCCCAAATGCTCCTTTAACTTTCCGAACGCTATCTCACATTCTGCGGTCCACTCGAATTTACTTCCTTTCTTTATAGCTTTAAAGAACTCCTGACACTTATCGGTGGACTTCGAAATGAATCTATTCAAAGCTGCAACTCTTCCTGTAAGAGACTGAACCTCTCTCACAGTTCTCGGCGACCTCATATCAATCAATGCTTTAATCTTGGCTGGGTTGGCTTCGATACCTCTGTGGTTTACCATGAATCCCAGAAATTTTCCTGATTCTACCCCAAACACACATTTTTGAGGGTTCAGCTTCATTCTGTACTTTTGCAAGATTCCAAACATTTCTTCTAAGTGCTTTACATGATCAACAGCTTCCTTAGACTTAACTAACATATCATCCACATATACTTCCATAGTATGGCCAATTTGGTCTTTAAACATCATATTCACTAACCGTTGGTATGTGGCTCCAGCATTAATCAATCCAAATGGCATGCATACATAGCAATAAAGACCTCTATCCGTAATAAAAGAAGTATGCTCTTGGTCAGGTTCATACATAGGGATTTGATTGTAACCTGAATATGCATCCATGAAGCTAAGAAGGGCATGTCCAGCTGTTGCATCCACTAACTGATCAATCCGTGGTAGTGGGAAACTGTCCTTCGGGCATGCTTTGTTGAGATCTGTGAAGTCCACACAGGTTCTCCATTAGGTTTCTTTACCAAAACAGGATTTGCCAACCATACTGGGTAAAAAGATTCTTTAACCAATCCTGCATCCAATAATCTGTCGACCTCTTCTTTCAATGCCTGAGCTCTTTCTCCACTAACTGGTCTTCGCTTCTGTCTCACTCCTTTCTTTTCTGGATCAATATTCAACTTATGACACATGACCCTTGGATCTATCCCTTCCATATCTGCATGACACCATGCAAACACATCCAGGTTCTTGCCCAAAAAGGTAATGAGAGATTCCTTTAAGGCTGGATCGAGTTGAGCTCCAATCTTCAACACCTTTATACCATCTTTGTCATTGATCTTCACATCCAAAGTTTCACCAGCTGGTCCAGCCTTAACCATGGTTTCTGGCATTCGAGGGTCTAAGTCTACCTCCATCTCTGTGGTTGAGTCCTCTTGAGGTTCCTGGACTGTAGACGGTTCCTGAACTTCGTGCATGACATTCCTTCTCTTTGATGCTGGCTGACTGTCTTCATTGCTTCCATTATGTTTCAGTTTTCGTGATTTTTCTTCATTCAATCCTTCTGCCATACACACATCACCATCCTTGTCCGTAGGGGGTGCACTTTCTATCAGTAAGTAAGGGGTATCTGGTCCCCGAAAAACTGGAATCTCAGCATGAGGTTCCTCTTCTATGATCTCTTCAATTCTTATAGCTCTACAGGATGCTGGCACAAAACCTTCCAAAGGCGGACTACGCAGGTCAAGTGTTATTTTGTCTGGGTTCTTTCCTGGAAAATCATCAGGAACCTCGCCCATAGGTTCAGGCAATTTAGCAGCCTTAGCAGCATGTTGCAGAGCTTTGGTGTAACATTCTCTAGACTCATACTGACATCCTCGAACTATACCAATTCCATTTGGTGTTGGGAACTTCATAGTTAGGTGGTAAATGGAGGTTACTACCCTCATCTCCTTCAAAATGGGTCTTCCCAGAATAGCATTGTAATTCATATTCTCTTCTATAACAATGAATTCTGCTAGCTGTGTAATGCAACATGGTTTATCACCTAAAGTTACTGGCAAACGAATCTTACCTTTGATAGGAACCTGATTATTAGTGAATCCATATAAGGTATCGTTTGTTGGAGTTAAATCTTTATCCAGAAAATGCATCTTCTTGAAAGCTGAGTAAGATAGCAAGTTTACAGAGCTTCCATTATCAACTAGAACTCGATGAACCTCATAAGACCCAATTCCTGCCTCTACTACCAAAGCATCGGTATGGGGATGGTGCACCCAGGAAGCATCTTCTTCAGTGAAAGTAATATCTGCATCCTCTCCTTCAAACAACCTTGGGGACCTCTGTGACAGATTGTAAATACTGGTTAAAGGACGTTCTTTAGCCTCACGGGTATACCTCTCCATGGCATTCCTGCTGCTTCCTCCAATGTGGGGACCTCCTATAATTGTGCGTATGCACCCAGCCTTAGGTGGTCCTTCCATCATGACAGGTTCCTGTGTCTGTGTCTTCTGAGTCTTCTCATCTCTATACTTTTTTCCTTCCTGAGCCACCCATTCACTCAATTGCCCTTGTCTGATTAGAGTTTCAATTAGATCTCTGAGGTGACGACAATCTGCAGTATTATGCCCATTATTATCATGGAAGTCACAGTATGGGCGCTCATTCTTATTCCCTGGGGGACCAGTTCTGAAAGGCTTCTTAAACCATGAGGACTTCTCATTCACTGCGTAAATATGATCGATTGGGGCTACCGAAGGGGTGAAAGTTTCATAGACAGGTCTCTCATGTTTATTGTTGTTATAGGAAGCTGGTGGCGGTACCTGACTCATGACAGGTTTAGTAGGATTCACAGCTTCAGGCTTCACCTGGGATGTGCGACTAACCACCTTTTTATTGTCACGACCATTAGGGCTTCTTTGTCTCGACCTCTTGTTTCCACTTTGCCTTACAAAATCTGGATCCTTCCTTAATTCAGCTAGAGATTCCTCCACCAGACGAAAGGGTTCTGCCTGGGCATAAAAATCTGCCAACGTCTCTGGTTCTTTTCCTTGAAGTGCTTTCCAAAAATCCGAGCCTCCTTTGACTCCAGCAATTAAGAAATTCTTTATAGTTTCCTCAGATGCTTTCCTAACTTTAGGAACCTCCGCATTAAACCTCTTGAAATATTCTGTCAACGTCTCACTAGGTCTTTGTTTGATATTGACTAAGGTATTGGTTGGTGGTGCGAATGCAACAGATGCTCTAAATTGAGTGACAAAGAGCTTCCCCATACTCGCCCAAGAACCAATCGAATCTGCGGGTAACCTTTTGAACCATTGATGGGCTCCACCCTGTAGAGTTGCAGCCAGTAACCTGCATCTGGTGGCTTCCTTCACTTGATAGACATCCATCTCTGTGTCAAAACGACTAAGGTACTCGATGGGATCAGTAGTCCCATCGAATTTCAACTCATTCGAAGGCCTATAAGACCTAGGCAGAGCCGACTTTCGAACCTTCTTGGTAAAAGGAGAAGCTGTTATAGGATTCACAGCAAGATTCTTTTCGTCCTTGAGTTGAGCCAAAATTTTCTTGACATCTTCTGCTGTCACCTCCCCAGTAGCTTCTGCCTTTGTCTTCTTACTCGTTCCTTCTTCCTCTTGCGACTCTGCAGTGCCTGATTCTTCAGTATCCTCATCTGAATCCGTGCTTTCTTCTTCAATTATCTCGATAGATGGGTCTTTATCTTTCTTCTTTTTCTGTGAGGAACCTCCAGTCTTGGTTTTCTTCTTTCCCTTGGACCCTGTACGGCCCTTGCTAACAGTTTTACTCTTCTCAGGATTCTCTAGCTCTTCATCACCATTATTTTGCTTTGGTTCTCCACCATCGTCTGGAACCTCCTCTCCATTCTCAGATTCTTCAAAATTCAACTGTTTCGGAGTAACCTTTGACTTCTTGCCTTTCTTTGCCTTCCTTTTCTTCTTTTTGCTTGAAGCCTGCTCCAAAGTCGACAAACGTTCTCCCACAGTCTTTAAGATTTCCATCATAGCTGCTTTAGTAACCTTCGGTGCTCTGGGAGGAGATGTGTTCCCTTCATGAATCTGTCGCTCAGAACAGGTTGCTTCGCTATCCGAGTTGCCTGACATCTTTTCCACTCTTAAGATATTAACTATGCCCTCCTTCTAGCGCCAATGTTGATGAGTGGATTTCGTAATCAACTTATGTGAGGTCTACAGGTAGTTGTATAGGCTAGCGATCAACTGTTCTATGAAAAGGTTTGGGTTGTGTTTGTGGGGGTTGAGCTGAGCTCGAGGGTATCTCCAATAATCTCAGGTGCCTTTAGAGAAAATCAGAGAACTTAATGCGTCGTACCCTGAGGTGCCTACGTACCCTTGTATATATAGGGATCAAGCTCACGTAGTTCTAGTATGATTCTATCTCTTACTGGAATAGCTGTATTCGGTCACCTAGTTCGTGTAGGACTCAGGTTCCTTTAGAGCCTTTCACGAACTAGTTGGCTAAGTAGAGTAGAACTCGAGTTCGTACCCCACTATGATTCTCTCATTGATCAGAGATAATTCTAGGATCATCTGCGCCCTAGAATTATACTCCAATATCAATTCGTTTATCTGTCCTAGATGGCTTCTAGAACTTTCTGTTGGCAACTCGTAGGAACCTGGTGCTCAGGAACCTATATCTTAGGAGCCTGTTTCTCAGGGACCTCCTTATTTCGGGACATATCGCTTAGGGACCTCCTTTTGGGTGTCAATACCTGCACAAATAACAAACTGGTTAGACTAGATAATTCTTCACATGCTTTTATCACTTCTATGGCTGTTGTTATGCTAACTCGAACTCTTCTACTTGGAGGAACCTGGTCTTCTATTGCTCAGCTCAGCTTCCTGACCGTTGGGAACCTCCTGACACTCATACTTCCTTAGTCATTTCTTCTATTCGATCTTCATAACTCGTACTGGGTTGATCTTCTAGCTTGTATGGACCGGATCTTATAGATTAATGGGCCTAAATCTAGCCCATGGAGATTTTGGGCACAACAAAATGTGCTGTCTTTGACTCAGAGTTAAAATCAAGAACTGTTATGCCCAAGTCTGTCTTCAGCTTAGCACTATCTTTCTTCATCTCAACATTATTACCATGATAATCTCTGTACTTTGGAACATACTGACTGTTATACTTTATACCTCTAACTGCCAAATTATGCAGCATCTTCTTTCTCAGCACATTTGCAGCTTGATGAGTCTTTTGATTCTTCACTCGAAAAATATACAAAACATACTCTAATTCCTCCCATAGCTTCAAATCAAGATCATCCTCACCAATTTTGTATACAGTCCCATCAGCCATAAAGTACAAAAGAAAATCCTTTCCTAAACTCTTCTGGTGAATCAACTGCACTGATTCCAGTCTATCTAAACTTTCCCTTGTAACACCAAGACCTGGAACAGCCAGTGATGAAGGATCTTGAGGACTGGTATTCATTATCTTTTCTCTGTGTGAGCCCAAACCAGCTTTATCTCTTCCTATCTTACCCATTAAAGCTCTGCTCTGTAGAAAATTTCCTCCAGCCTCTCCAACCTCCAGAGTTTGTTCACGAATTATTGGTTTTCCAAAAATCATTTGCATTTGATTAGACAAGGGTTTCTGTACAACTTGTGTAGCAACAGAGGTTGTATTTACTTTCTTCAATACCTCTTCTTCTTCAACAGCTTTACCCTTTAGCTTCTGTGTAATCTCTGCCTCTGTTGGTTTTCTAGATACTTGCAATCTCTGATCAGTACTAATATTTTCTCTGATGGTAATGCCTTTAATAACAGGCCTAGGAGTTTTTACATTCTTCTTGAATTTGCCAGACTTCAAAGCTTTCTGATGCTCTTCCTGTAGATTCTTCTCTTCAGCTTGAATGTCTACAAGTGTAACTCCTTCTTCATTCTCCTCAATGAACAATCTAGCAGCCAACTCTTCATCAGTCTGTGGATTATCAGTGAATAGCAAACTCTGGATCTTTGATGTACCCTGAGTATCAGTATTTACTCCACCAGACTTTGACTTAGTAGTTTTGCCAAATTGCAGACTCATATCAGCTTTTGATTTTGAACCCTTTTGTTCTTTTGCTCCTCCATCTCCAGCATCATCCTTCTGAGTCAGAGTTTGAGACTGCCTGCATTTAGACTTAGCAACTCTCTCCCCCTTTTTGACATCATCAGGAATCAAAATCGATGTAATCAGCTCCAAGGAGGTAGCAATGGAATCAATTTTATCATACAATGCAGTCTGATTTTCTTCAACTTTACCTAGCCTTTGAAATAGAGTTTCTTGAGCTTTAGAAATTTTTTGAAACTTCATTGAAGTATCTCTCTGCATAGTCATATCTCTTGTCATGATTTCAGTCTTCAGGTCAGTGATGGCCTTTTGAGAATCATCAAATCTTCCATTCAGAGTTTTGACCTGAACCACAGTTGCCTTCAAACATGAAAGAATCTCTGGATTTGAAATCTCTTTAGCAGTTTGCTGAACAAATTTAGCTGCTCTTTTTATTGGAAAAATGCGATCCTCTTTATACCAATTCTCAGAGAATGTAGCAAGATACTCTGCTTCAATGTCATGTGCTTTTGAAGGTTGAAAAAAAGAGGTGTGCTTTGCATCAGTCTTTACTGGAATACTCTCAGAAGAGTTAGATTCTGCACTTCCTTCATCTTGAACATCATCATTTATATCTTCAATTTGATCAGTAATATGCACTTCAACATTTTCAGCAACAATCTCTGGAGTTTCAACATCAACTTGCTCTGTAGATTGCTTTTCAGACTCAACAGTCTTATCAACAGACTTTGTCATCCATAGTCTCAGAGATTACAGCCTTGGTTGATTGCTCAACTTCTTCACCTTTTTCAGAAACCTGGTGAGCATCAGAGAATAGCTCAGTATGAGAAGCTACTGTTTCATCAAGGACCACAGTAGGCTGATCAGCTGTACCAGTTTCTCTAGAATTAGCAGCAATAGGAACATCAATATGATCAGAAAATGGTATAAATGTCTCAACAAAATCATCCATAGTTGCAGAACCATTTATGTTGTCCTCATCCATTTGTTCAATTGCAGGTGTTTGCAAGCTTCTTCTGCAGCATTTATCTCAACAGCAGGTATCTCTTTTGAAATCACCTCTGGAGCTTCAACATTCTCTTCTTCATCAAATTCAGCAATTATTAACCTTCTCCTTTTGTATGTAAGCACCTCAGCTGGCACTTCTTCAGTAGAATCCTCTACCACAAATGATGATGAAGGTCTGTTTTCTCTTGCCTTTGGAGCCCTCTTAACCTTTTTCACAGCAATGTGCTTGGTTCTACCTCGTTTCTTAGGTTTAGCCTGTGTAAGAGGTGGTTGTCGGGCTTGAGGTTGAGTTTCTGGTTGAAGTTTAGTAGTTGGCAGTGTTTTAGTGTGTTTGGTTGGTGGTGGTTCAGTGTTTGGTTCATTAATGTCAGGTTGAGTGGTTTGAGGGTCAATGTTTGTTGTGTTTGTAGGTTGAGGTTCAGTGTTTGTGGGTTGTTGGTGTTCTTGTGGTTGATGTAAGAAATTCTGAAGAGCAAGAGGCAAAAACAAGTTTGGTAATTGCCCCTTGTTGGCATCCTTGTTAGTCAAATCAGAGAATATCCTCTTATTGACTTTAAAGGGCCGAATCACATCATCTTCAGTAATATCTAGTCCAGGCACACAAGCAATAAACAATAATTGACAGAATCTAGCAAAATAAATAGTAGTAGACTCTGACAATCTATCACCTATGTTCATTAAAACAAGTCTACCAAAATTGAAATTACTTCCATAGAGAAGAGAATACCCAATTTGTAGACTGTCAGTAGGAATAGCATCCCAGTTGGTGACCTTCTTTCCAAAAGCCCTTGTTATACAATCAAAGAAGAAGGCCCACTCCTTCCTTAGCTTTGGCCTTTTCACATTTCCAAGTCTTGCAAGGGAATCGGAATAACCAATTTGCTGCAGCATCTCTTTCAGAGTATTTTCAGGAGCAACACTGTAGGAAGTGTGGGTATCAAAACCCATGGTTTCTTTGACAGTAGTTAGAGTAATAACATACTTTGCTTCCTCATAGGTGAATACAATAGACGGAGTCTCATTCTCTCCTCCATCGTCATAAACAGAATTCTGCCAGAAAGTAGCAATCTGTGAGGCAGAAAGCGTTGGTGGTTCAACAAGAGCTTGACCAATCTCTGAATCCCGCAAGAAATTCGGAATCAGATGAAACGCCTCTGGAACGTTTGCATTGTTCAATGGGGCTGCATAGTTATTAGAAACAAACAATAGCCCTAGAGCAGTAAAAGGTTTGGTAGCCATTAGAATCGGTTTGAGAAGAAAATATGAAAGAAAGTGAAGTGTATGAAAGGTGTTTTCTAAAATGCCCAAGTGAAAATTTGAAAGTACGAAATAACTGAGTGGTTGTGTGAAAAGTAACTGTGAGTGGTTGTGTAAGTGAGTGAGTGAATATGAACCGTGAAATGATTAGATATGTAATTAAAAATTAAAACCAATCGTTTTAACATTAATACATGCAACCAGTTACCATGTGTAAGTGGGACACGATCCTAGAGAAATGTGTGAGTGGGACACGCGGCACATAATTAGCGGAACAGCTTTGTACACTCAGTAATTATAGCAATAATTACTACTACTCTCTCTCCTATTACCAATACACTTTAACACTCTACTATTGATCAACAGTTGGCAGTGAATACTTTGTACTCCAAGTATAGAAATTGTCTGAATTAAAATATACCTTGGAGTATTAGACAAAATCATCAGCGTTTGTCAATTCTCCAACTTCATTACTGTAATCCTTTCAAAAACTGCACATGTGTGAATATATGTGTGTGTATAGCAGAGATTACTAATCCAATTTTTAGAGCATCTAATATTTCATAAAATCCATAAAATAAATCAATAAACACTGGATGCACAAACTCTCATAGTAAACACTGAATGTATGATGAATGCTAAACTCTGTTCAAAATATATACACAGAAACTCTGAACTAACTTATACCCCCCTATATTTTTTTTTAAAATAGAGGTTGTAACTCGTCACCAAAAATCCTATAATTTTAGCCCTTATCAGTTTGATAAGTTCCTGGGTCTTCCTAATCTCTGACTAGTCACCAAAAATCCTATAATTTTAGCCCTTATCTTTTGATAAGTTCCTGGGTCTTCCTAGTCTTTGACTAGTCACCAAAAATTAGAGAATTTTAGCCCTTATCTTTTGATAAGTTCCTGGTTCTTCCTAGTCTTTGATTAGTCACCAAAAATTAGAGAATTTTAGCCCTTACTTTTACCAGCAAGTTCCTGGGTCTTCCTAGATACAACATAATCAGAAAGAAATTCTAGCATTCTATATACAAATCCTTTGGGGGTTTACTAAATACAGCATCTAACGAAACAGAGTTTAATTAACAGAGTTTAGAAGTCATCAACATCAGAAGTTATTCATGAGAGGCAATGCACACATTATTTACAGACTCAAAGTTTAGGATAGATAAACTGAGAGATGCTATAAATATGAAATAGTATCATGCTTGTGTTAATGTACTGCATAGTCTAAGATTAGATCACAAGTAACTTAGAAAGGTTCATGATTAATTACTGAGAATCATGCTTCATACAGATTTCTTCATCGATGTTCATATCAGACAATAACATTATCAGAGTTTATCAGTGTTTATCCAACATGGCAACAGTGTATGTCCTACATAGCATGCTTACAGAGTTTAACAGTATACTAACAGAGTTTGCATAGCAGAGTTCAATAACAGTGTTCACATAGTAGTTAACACATCACAGAAACATAAGTAATACATTACATAAGTGAAATTTTGAGTCTAACCAATATCTCTAGTCAAAACCAGAGACGATTCCTAGTTCATTTACCAGCCTTGTAAATATAGCTTCACTCAATGGCTTGGTGAAGATATCTGCAAGTTGTTGTTCTGTAGACAAAAAATGAAGCTCAATGTTTCCTTCCTCGACATGTTCTCAGATAAAGTGATACCTTATGCTGATGTGCTTGGTCATTGAATGCTGGACTGGATTACCTGTCATAGCAATAGCACTTTAATTATCACAGTAAATAGGAATTTTACTGTACCTCAATCCATAATCCAGTAATTGATTCTTCATCCATAGAATTTGTGCACAACAGCTACCAGCTGCAATATACTCTGCTTCAACTGTAGATGTAGAAATTGATTTTTGTTTCTTGCTGTACAAAGAAACAAGTCTGTCACCCAAGAATTGACAACTTCCACTGGTGCTTTTTCTGTCTATTTTACAACCTGCAAAGTCTGCATCAGAGTAACCAAGTAGCTTGAAATCTGATTCTCTGGGATACTACAAAACTAAAGTAATGGTGCCCTTGAGATACTTGAAAATTCTTTTCACAGTTGTAAGATGTGGTTCTCTGGGGTCTGCCTGAAACCTAGCACAGAGACATGTTGCATACATGATATCAGGTCTACTTGCTGTTAGATAAAGAGGAGACCCTATCATGCCTCTGTAGTTTGTCATATCTACTGAAGCTCTTGTATTTTTGTCCCACTTTGTTGCTGTTGCCATGGGAGTTGATGCAGATGAGCAGTCAAGCATACCAAATTTCTTGAGATGATTTCGGGTATATTTTGCTTGATTAATAAAAATTCCATCATCTGTTTGCTTCACCTATAGGCCTAGAAAATAACTAAGCTCTCCCATCATACTCATTTGATACCTGGACTGCATTAGCTTGGCAAACTTTGTATAGAGTTTATCATTAGTAGACCAAAAAATTATGTCATCAACATATATTTGAACCAAAAGCAAGTCACTACCAGATTTAAAGTAGAACAGGGTCTTATCAATTGTACCTCTGTGGAACCCACTTTCGAGAAGAAATTGACCTAGAGTTTCATATCATGCTTTTGGTGCCTGCTTAAGTCCATAGAGTGCCTTATCAGGCCTGTAGACATAATCTGGATATTTGGGATCTACAAATCCTGGTGGTTGTTCAACAAACACTTCTTCTTCAAGCTTCCCATTCAGAAAGGCACTTTTCACATCCATCTGAAATACCTTGAATTTCTTATGAGAGGCATAAGCTAGAAACATCCTTATTGCCTCTAATCTTGCAACTGGAGCAAAAGTTTCATCATAATCTATTCCTTCTTGTTGTGAATAGCCTTTTGCCACAAGTCTAGCCTTGTTCCTTGTAACAACCCCCTCACTGACAATTTTATTCCCGAAAACCCATTTAGTACCAACAACAGATCTATTCTTTAGTCTTGGTACAAGGGTCCAAACTTCATTTCTCTCAAATTCATTCAACTCTTCCTGCATTGCTGTTATCCAGTCATCATCTTGAAGAGCTTCTTCTACCTTCTTTGGTTCAGATTGTGACAAGAATGCATGAAACAGACATTCATTTATTGTAGCACTCCTCGTCCTTACTTTTGCATCTGGATCACCAATAATCAAATCAGGTGTGTGAGATTTGGTCCATTTACTAGCTGAAGGCAAATGGCTTCTCTCAGTATTTGATCCTCCCCCTTGATCCATGCTTTCCTGATTTTCTTGTTGTCTTTCTTCATTCTCTGATGCTCCCCCTGAATGTGACTGCTCAGTGTTTGAACTGTCAATTTTTGGACTGTCAGAGTTTGAGTCATCGGAGTTTGATCCAGATTTTTCAGCTGACTCACTTTCAGTATTTGAGTCATCACTTTGAAGTGATTCTTCATGCTCCCCCTCAACTGGTTCTCCCCTTGTTTGTGGCTGAGAAGTTTCTTCAGTGTTTACCAGTAGAGGTTCAGAGTTTACATCAACAGAGATTAAATCTTCATTTTCAAAGTGCAGTTGATCATGTTCGTCTACATCTTCAAGTCCAGTTATTTTCTTGTCATCAAATGACACATGAATTGAATCCATAATCACCTTTATTCTCAGGTTATAAACTATGAATGCCTTAGTTGACAGTGGATAGCCAACAAAAATTTCTTCATCAGCTTTTAACTCAAATTTTGTCAACTATTCAGGATGAGTTTTCAGCACAAAGCATTTGCACCCAAAAATATGAAAATATTTCAGGTTTGGCTTCATTTCCCTCACCATCTCATATGGTGTTTTTCCATGCTTGTTGATCAGAGTAGTATTCTGAGTAAAACAGGCAGTTTGAACAGCTTCTGCCCAGAAATAGGTTGGCAATTTTGCTTCATCAAGCATAGTTCTGGCAGCTTCTATCAAAGTTCTGTTCTTTCTTTCAACTACACCATTTTGCTGTGGTGTACCAGGTGCAGAAAACTCTTGCTTCACTCCTCTGTTCTTACAGAATTCTTCCATTGTTGCATTTCTGAATTCAGTTCCATTATCACTTCTGATTATCTTGACTTTGTGTTTTGATCCTTTGTCCAGCAACTTTACATGCTCCATCAGAGTTAATGCAGTTTCATCATTCTTTGCTAGAAAATACACCCATGTATATCTGGTGTGTTCATCAACAATGACTAAAGCATATTTCTCTCTTCCAATAGACATCACATTTACTTGTCCAAAAAGATCATCATGTAGAAGATGATAAGGATCAACAATTGAAGATTCAGACTTGCTCTTGAAAGATGACTTCCTTTGTTTGGCCTTTTGATAGGAATCACACAGGCCATCAGCATTTAATAAAGATTTTGGGAGTCCTCTAACAAGATTCTTTCTTATCAGCTCATTGATGTTGTTCAGATTCAAATGAAAGAGTTTCTTGTGCCACTTCCAACTCTCTTCACTGGACATTCTTGTTGACAGGCACACTACTTTTCCATCAGAATTTGTTGACAACCTTATTTCATAGATATTGTTATGCCTGTGTCCAACTAGAACAACTTTCCCTGTAGATTTACTAATGATTTCACAATACTCAGGCTGAAAATCTACATGATATCCTCTGTCACAGATTTGACTCACAGATAGCAGGTCATGCTTGAGTCCTGGAACTAGAGCTACATTTGTGATGATGACACTTCCAAGATTGATATTGTCATATCCCAAAGTACATCCTATGTTGCCATCTCCATAGGAAACTTTTGGGCCAACCTTCTCCACATACTCTGATAGCAGGGCTTTATTTCCAGTCATGTGTCCTGAACATCCACTGTCCACGACTAGGGTACTCTCCCTGTTGCCCTGCAATCACAAACATTCACTGAAGATTAGATTTAAGGATCCAGACTTGCTTGGATCCTTTGGCTTTCTTAACTTTGTTAGCTTTAGCAGCGGAATTTATATTATCAGAGTTTAAGCTAACTATTTCAGAGTTTACACTTGCAGAATTAACCTTAACCCATTTCAAATTGGGCTTAAGTTCATAGTAATTATGATAAATAACATGATAATCCCTGCAAGTATAAATAGAATGCCAAGTACTTCCACAGTGTTTGCATAAAGTCTGTGGTCTAGCTCTAACATTATCTTTCTTTACTTCAGACTTGGAAGGTAAAGAATTAATGTTTTTATTCTTCCTGCAAAAACTAGCAAGATGATTAGTGCTACCACAGTTATGGCATGTCTTTCTTGGAGCTAAAGTAGCAAGCATTGGATAATTCGCTTGAGTAATGCCTACTTTACCATTTATATTCTTCCTAGACACTTTCTGTTTCTTAACAGATTTTAACTCCTTAAGCTTATGCTTGAGTTGTTTATCTGTCATTGAACCAATATTAACCTGTTTAACACTAGTTTTTACTGGTTCTTTCTTAACAGCTCCTTTTTCAGCTTCAGACTTAGATTCATTTACTCCATGAACAAATTTTGTAGATGGAAGATGTGTTCTAATTTTTACTTGATTTCGAAACCTGTTGATGAGTGGATTTTGTAACAACTTTTGAGAGGTTTACGGGTAGTTGTATAGGCTAGCGATCAACTGTTCTGTGAAAGGTTTGGGTTGTGTTTGTGGGGGTTGAGCTGTGCTCGAGGGTGTCTCCAATAATCTCAAGTGCCTTTTTAGAGAAAATTAGAGAACTCAATGCGTCTTACCCTCGAGGTGCCTACGTACCCTGGTATATATAGGGATCAAGCTCACGTAGTTCTAATGTGATTCTGTCTCTTGCTGGAATAGCTGTATTCGATCACCTATTTCGTGTAGGACTCAGGTTCCTTTAGAGCCTTCCACGAACCAGTTGGCTAAGTAGAATAGAACTCGAGTTCGTACCCTGCTATAATTCTCTCATTGATTAGAGATATTCTAGGATCATCTGCGCCCTAGAGTTATACTCCAATATCAATTCGTTTATCTGTTCTAGATGGCTTCTTGAACCTTCTGTTGGCAACTCGTAGGAACCTGGTACTCAGGAACCTATATCTCAGGAGCATGTTTCTCAGGAACCTCCTTATTTCGGTACATATCACTTAGGGACCTCCCTTTAGGCGTCAGTACCTGCACAAATAACAAACTGGTTAGACTGGATAGCTCTTCACATGCTCTCATCATCTCTATGGCTGTTGTTATGCAAACTCGAACTCTTCCGCTAGGAGGAACCTGGTCTTCTAATGCTCAGCTCAGCTTCCTGACCATTGGGAACCTCCTGATACTCATACTTCCTTAGTCATTTCTTCTATCTGATCTTCATAACTCGTACTAGATTCACCTTTTAGCTCATATGGACTGAACCCTCAGGCCTAATGGGCTCAAATCCAGCCCATGATGAATTTGGGCACAACAAGTACCCCCGGTTCCTTGAAATCATGTAATATAAAAGGAACCTATTCTAATTCTACGAACAAAGGTTCAATGCTAAACCATTCTAGTAACAATACCTTGCTTCAACACTTTATATCCAAGCCTACATGAGCTAACTCGGCGTAGGAAACAAGACATAAAATATTTTCAGCTTAATATAATCTTGAGTAAACTTCCTTTATACCATGGAACCTGTTATCTCATTATTTTCTTCTTCTTGCTTCAGCTTTCCAAATCAACTCGATGCTTGCATTTAGCTTCCCCGGGAATCTGACTTGTCACGCCTCCTCGAGTTTTTTTTTTTTTTTTTTTAAAAATTAAAAATCCATAGGAAGAGATAATGGTTGGTAGCAGGAGATAATTCAAAATTTGAATTAAACTTATCACTTACCAATTTTCGCCGTCGTTCGCTCTGATCCAAGGTATGATTCCGACCCATTTCCTTCTGTTCTTTCATAATCTCAACTAGATTTCTAACTTTTTGCTTACTTCGATCTTGCATGTTGTCTTTTATCTGATAGTATATGTATATGTCTGCATCTGTTCGTCACACTCCATATTTCACACACACGAACGTTCACGATCTCTGGTTTATCAGTACTTTAACCGTCGATTCATAGTTGCGTCGTCATGATTTTATCATAATCTTTAACTGTCTGTCTATTCATATGTTTCTAATTTGCTGATACATGCCTTCTTCAAGGTTTTCTGTAATATACCCTGTCAATAACTGCACCGTGTCTAAACAC
This sequence comes from Kitagawia praeruptora, assembly GCA_037693485.1. NCBI lineage: Eukaryota > Viridiplantae > Streptophyta > Magnoliopsida > Apiales > Apiaceae > Kitagawia > Kitagawia praeruptora. The sequence continues at coordinate 45,580,501 of CM075349.1, forward strand.
TTTAGAACCCTAATCTTTCTCTTAGGTTCCATAAAACCTGACCCTTCTTTGTGTGTCTTTTTGCAGATGTCTTCTGAGTCTACCCATTCTGACCACCAATCTTCAATTCAACCCTTAGTTGCTATGCCGATTGGTGAGAGAACTAGATCCAGGGTTGTAATACCCAATGTAAATGAACCTGACGACATACTCATTAAACCCACAATATCTCCATTGTCTCAACCTCCTGTCCCTGCATTTGTTGACATAGGAGATGATTGGCCCTCTGATGATGAGGAGGTGTCAAAACCTGAACTTAAACTTGAATCCTTCTCGGAACCTGATTTTCAGAGTGAGGTGACTGTTGAGAGAGAGTTGTACAAACAGGAAATTACCCCTTTTTGTGAGAAAACTGATTCCATCATGACCTCTGTTAAATTAGAAAAACTTCTTGAGGAATGTCCCCGTCCAATCTGCAGTATTGTGATTCCTAAGCCTGGTGAAAGAGCTCACAGGTTTGATGTCAGAACCCCTGATCGTGGGATTCCCAATGCTGTCATCTCTGCTGCTTTTCTGAGAATAGGTTTTTCTATACCCCTTCATCCTTTTCTAAGGGAAGTATTAGAGTTTTATAACTTAGCACCTATGCAACTGACTCCCAACTCTTATCGTTTGGCCATCAGCACCTTTATTCTGCATTGTAGAAAATTCACAACTCCCCTGTCTGCCCCTGAGTTAGGTTATTTCTTTAGGCTGAAAGATACTGGGAGAAGCTCAGGTTGTTTTTATCTATCGGCATGGCCTTGTCATCATGGTCAATGTATAAAAAATGTCAAACAAAACTTCGATTTGTGGCAAGAGCAATTTGTCTATTGTTTTGACTGCCCTGATGTTAGGTATGCTTTTAATCATCGACCAAATATTCCCAAACAAACCGTTCTGACTGGAGTGTGTTTAGAGAGGACAAAAGAGATCTTGAAACTATCAGCTTCCATTAGGGACTGCTTGATTCTGATGACCCCTAAAAATCTGACTTCCCTAGGTTTTATTCCTTCAAACACCGATATGAGCTTCCTTATTGTTATGTCCTTCCTTCTTGATTGTATCTTTGTGAATACATCTTTTTACTCCATGCATACCTCTCTAATTTTTAACTTCTTGACTTATGCAGGCATGGCTCCCAAAGTTCCTTCTTTTGTTAAACGTACCAAGAATGTAGACGAGATCTTTAAAACTGATGCTGAAACAAAGGAGGTTCCGCTCACAGCAACTCCAATTTGTCAAGTTCCTACCCCAGCTTCCATCCAGACTCAACCATCTAGTTCCTCCAAGCGCAAGCTAGCTCAGACTACTCTTGACCTCTCTGGGAGCTCACAAACTAGGTCCATGAAGAAAAGCAAAGCTGTGAAAGTTGAATCAGCTATGGCACAGAATCAATTTAAAGAATTAATTGATACACATGTGCTTCCAGAAGCGGTTGCCAGCTGGGCCAAGATGGATTCTACTGAGGCTATGCATGCCATGAGATTCTCTACTGCCCAAAATGCGTTCTTTGCCCTTCGATACTGTGATGATTTTGCTTTAAAGACACAGTATGACCTCCGATTACAAGGAGAGATCTCAAAACTCAAAGAGGAGTTGGCTGCTAGGGAGGAGAGCTCGAACATTGCCACTGCTGCTGTAAGGAGGGCCAAAGCTGTTGAGACCTCTTTAAAGAATGATAAGGAGAAGCTTCAGGATCAAGTCAAGAATCTGGGTGATGAGAAACTGTCGATGCTGGAGAAGGTTAATGAGCTAGAAGCTCAAGTTGATGCTTTAAACACTGCTGCTGCTACTGTCAAGTCATCCACGCTCGTCCAGGAGAAAGCTAGGTATGATGAAGGTTATAATGAAGGCATCCGAGACTACATGAGGTCTATGTGGGAGAAAATGCCTGAGCTAAACTGGTCTCTCCTGGGCGACGACGTGGTAAGCATGATCCAGGAGTTTGAGAAAGAAGCTGTGGTTCAGCAGAACTCTGTACCTCCCGTGGAAACGGTTGAGAGGTCTCTACGTTCTCTTCTTGAGACTGCAGAGGTTCCTGCTACTGAAGATGCTCAACCTGTCCTTCCAACTCCTCCAACTATTGAAGATCCAGACAAAACTCCTACTGCTTGAAACTTTATGATTTATTGAACTCTCGATAACTTTTGATGAGGTCGCGGGCCCCTCGTAGCGCCTCGCATAATGTAATCTCTAATCACGGCCTTTGTGCCATTAACTCTTTTGCTGGTTTCCTGGGTCCTTGTACCCATAACTATTTTTATGGTTTTTTATGACAATTATCTGCTTTTGCTACATATCTATGTCATATATCTGTACTTATATGCTTCCATCATTGTATCTTACCTTTATTCCCCCTAGCAATTACTTAGTGTCCATACTTGTGCATTCAAGTTTACGTGGGCTAGCCCTTTGTAAGAAACAGAATACACTCATACTTTCACTTTATAATTTCCTGAAATAAAAGGCAATCGAATCACAACAACTTACTTGTAAGCTTAAACACGTCTTTTCTTATGCTTCACTCAACATTTTAAGAGTTGCATTCTGAACTAAAACCCTTTCTGATAATCTTATATCCTAAATAGTTTGACCAGGTTCCTCGACCATTAATCCTGCAAAATAAACATAAAACAGAAAATAGTTAACGTTAGTAAAATCTTTCTCTTGTTTAATTCGGGTCATCTCTTGGAAAGGTTGCCTGCTTGGCTCCCAATCCTAATCTCTAGGTTCCAACATGCCTCGAGGCATGTTGGTCCCTTTTATCTTTTTGCCTCGAGGCGATTCTAGGAACCTGTGTGCCGTTCTGGGAGTCCACACAGCTTCCTCTTCTTCAAGTGTCAGGCTAGACATTTCTTGAAGGTAAATGCTAAGGATTTTATCCCTTCTTCCCATGCGCCAAAGGCGGTTCCACATGAGGGAAAGCTTATTAGGCTTCTCTTTGAGAACAAGTGTGTCGGTCTAGGCTCCACACAGGTTCCCACTTCCTCTCGTGCCAATGGCGGTTCCACGGAGGGTTTAAACATACAATCTCAGGTTCCTGTATGCCAGTCTCGGCTTCATACAGATTCCTTTAGGTGCCTTTTGTCAGGACTTTAGGTGCCTTTTGTCAGGACTTTAGGTGCCTTTTGTCAGGACTTTAATTCACGTGCTCAAGGAACTTGAGGCTTTTGGCAACAATGTCGTGCTCAGTCAGCTGAGGCCTTTCAATCACATTTGCTCAGGAAGCTACCCGAGGCTTTTCTCGTGCCCAGGAAGCTACCTGGGACTTTGCTCGATGCCCAGGAAGCTACCTAGGACTTTTTCTTGATGCCCAGGAAGCTACCTGAGGCTTTGGTTCAAGTCAGTCATTCTCAATTTGCATACTTTGTCGAATCACACTCATACTTTGCTCATACTTTCAATGCTACAGGAACCTGTAAGTCAAGGTGACCTGCAAATACAATACAATGCTACAGGAACCTGTTAGCCTTGGTAACCTGCAAATACAATACAAGTACTAAAGCAAGCACTCAAAAAGTTTCAAATTGGCATATGAAATATCAAATCATATCATGCACAATACTGTCTAAGTAGGAATACTACCCCCCAGTTCTTTTGGGTAATTATTGTTACGTAAAAGAACTATTAAGGAGCTATAGCTGCAAAGAATGCACTCAAAATATTCAATGTAGAGCTATCTATCGCTCAATACTTTTAAAAGAAATTGTCTTGCAAGTAGGGAGGTTCATATCAAGTACCCCCCGAGTACATGCGTAATAAAATACTGAAATCAAAATGCTGGTCAGCTATAACTAATAAGCTGCCTTTATTCTTGGGCTGAAAGAGCCTTACTTTTCCTAAGAAAAACACATAAAAGAGTTACTGATAATACTTCTTGAGATGTTCTGCATTCCAAGCTCTCGGAATGAGATTCCCATCCATATCCATCAAGTGGTAGGTTCCTTCCCAAATGGCTGACTTTATCTGGTAAGGTCCCTCCCAATTCGCTCCAAAAGCTCCATGTGCCAGAACCCTGGTATTTGGCATGACTTTCCTCAGAACTAGGTCTCCAACTTTAAAAGGTCTTGCCTTCACCTTTTTGTTGTAATACCTCCGAACTCTCTGTTGATATGCTGCTAACTTTACTTACGAATCTGTTCTCAACTCTTCGATCATGTCCAAATACAGTCTATGATTAACCTCATTGTTCTCGGGGTCAAAATGCTTTCTTCTCAGGGAACCTGTTCCAACTTCCACAGGTACCATAGCTTTACAACCATAAGCGAGAGTAAAGGGAGACTCACCAGTTGTAGTTCTATGTGTGGTGTTATACGACCACAAGACTCCAGGAAGCTCCTCTGGCCAGCTTCCTTTCTTATCTTCAAGCCTTGTCTTCAAAGTATGCTTGATAATCTTGTTCACCGCTTCAGTTTGTCCATTACTCTGCGGATAGTACACTGCTAAAAATGCCTTCTGAATTCCAAACTGCTCACATAACCCTCTAAGCTCTCTACTATCAAACTGCTTCCCGTTGTCAGAAATCAACTTCTGTGGAATGCCAAACCTGCATACAATGGCTCGAAACACGAACTCAGTCAATTTTGATGCTATAATCTTAGCAAGTGGTTCTGCTTCTGCCCACTTTGTGAAGTAATCAACTGCAACCACTGCATATTTTACTCCTCCTTTTCCTTTCGGAAGTTCTCCAATGAGGTCTATCCCCCACACGGCGAATGGCCAAGGACTAACAATCTTTTTTATATGTGCTACAGGACGACTATCAAAATTTGCAAACCTCTGACAATTACTGCATGCCTGTGCGAATTTGGTAGCATCTGCTTTGATGGTTGGCCAATAATATCCTTGTCGAAGGATCTTCATGGCTAAAGAATTACCCCCCAAGTGATTTCCACATACTCCTTCATGAATCTCCTCGAGGATGTACTTGCATTGTTCTCCAGCTACACACTTGAGCAAAGGTTGATTGAATCCTCGTCTATACAGAACTCCATCATAGATTACATACTTGGCTGCATGATACCTCAGCTTCCTGGCATCATCTTGACCGGGAGGTAGCTCCCCCTTATCCAGGTAACGATGTATTGGAGTCATCCAGGAATCTTCGACTGGAAACTCGATATCCATCACTTCTTCTTTGAAAACACTAGGTTGCTCTTGAATCTGAAGTGGGATTACCCCCAATAATGTGGATTCTCTCTGAGATCCTAGCTTGGCTAGTGCATCTGCCTTAGTATTCTTTCCTCGAGGTATTTGATCTAGCTTCACCTCTTTGAACCTCGCGATCAACTCCTGGGAGTACCTCAAATACAAGTCTGTTCGTGGACCTCTCGCCTGAAAACCACCACGAATCTGCCAAACTACTAACATCGAATCACTGAACACTCTGATATTCTCAACTTTCATCTCCAAGGCTAACTTGAGACCTGCAATCAATGCCTCATACTCTGCATCATTGTTTGTGGCTCTAAAAGCAAAATGAATCGAGCTATAGAGTTGGTGTCCTTCTGGACTAACTAGCTCTATGCCTGCACCTGCTCCACCACTGTTAGCAGCTCCATCTACATACAGTGTCCACCAGGGTGCACAGTTGTCATTCTCTGTCTGTTCTTCCACCACCTCTTTTGGCCCCTCCTGGCCAGTAACCTCCACATGAGGTGGAAACTCGATTAAGAAATCTGCTAGAGCTTGAGCTTTGATTGCTGTCTTTGGCTTGTATTCTATGTCGAACTGTCCTAACTCCACAGCCCACTTTAACATTCTCCCAGAAGTTTCTGGCCGATGCATCACTTGCTTAAGTGGGTATGAGGTTCTTACCTCAATCTTGTGAGCTTGGAAGTAAGGTCGCAGCTTCCTGGAAGCTAGAATCAATGCGAAAACCAGCTTCTCCATTCCTGTATACCTCGTTTCTGCATCAAGTAACCTTTTACTAACATAGTAGACTGGGCTCTGCTGTCCATTCTCTTCTCGAACCAGAACTACACTAATGGAATACTCTGATACGGCCAAGTAAAGTATCAACGTTTCTCCATCCACGGGTTTGGCTAACAGTGGGGGGCTTCCCAAATGCTCCTTTAACTTTCCAAACGCTATCTCACATTCTGCTGTCCACTCGAATTTGCTTCCTTTCTTTATATCTTTAAAGAACTCCTGACACTTATCAGTGGACTTCGAGATGAATCTGTTCAAGGCTGCAACTCTTCCTGTAAGGGACTGAACCTTTCTCACAGTCCTTGGTGACCTCATATCAATCAATGCTTTAATCTTGGCTGGGTTGGCTTCGATACCTCTGTGATTCACCATAAAACCCAGAAACTTTCCCGATTCTACCCCGAATACACATTTTTGAGGGTTCAACTTCATTCTATACTTCCGCAAGATTCCAAACATTTCTTCTAAGTGCTTTACATGGTCAACAGCTTCCTTGGATTTGACTAGCATATCATCCACATATACTTCCATAGTATGGCCAATTTGATCTTTAAACATCATATTCACTAACCGTTGGTATGTGGCTCCAGCATTAATCAATCCAAACGGCATGCATACATAGCAATAAAGACCTCTATCCGTAATAAAAGAAGTATGCTCTTGATCAGGTTCATACATAGGGATTTGATTGTAACCTGAATATGCATCCATGAAGCTGAGGAGGGCATGTCCAGCTGTTGCATCCACTAGCTGATCAATCCGTGGCAGTGGGAAACTGTCCTTCGGGCATGCTTTGTTGAGATCTGTGAAGTCCACACAGGTTCTCCATTTCCCATTAGGTTTCTTTACCAAAACAGGGTTTGCCAACCATACTGGGTAGAAAGATTCTTTAACCAATCCTGCATCCAATAACCTGTCGACCTCTTCTTTCAATGCTTGAGCTCTTTCTCCACTAACTGGTCTTCGCTTCTGTCTCACTCCTTTCTTTTCTGAATCAATATTCAACTTATGACACATGACCCTTGGATCTATTCCTTCCATATCTGCGTGACACCATGCAAACACATCCAGGTTCTTGCCCAAAAAGGTAATAAGAGATTCCTTCAAGGCTGAGTCGAGTTGAGCTCCAATCTTTAACACTTTTGTACTATCTTTGTCACTTATCTTCATATCCAACGTTTCACCGGCTGGTCCAGCCTTGACCATGATTTCTGGAATTCGAGGATCTAAGTCTACCTCCATCTCTGTGGTTGAGTCCCCTAGAGGTTCCTGGTGTGTAGACGGTTCTTGAACTTCAGGCATAACATTCCTTCTTTTTGATGCTGGCTGACTGTCTTCACTAACTTCGTCATGTTTCAGTTTTCTAGATTTCCCTTCATCCAAACCTTCTGTCATACACACATCACTATCCTTTTCCATAGGGGGTGCATTTTCTATCAGCAAGTAGGGGGTATCTGGTCCCTGAAAAACTGGAATCTCAGCATGAGGTTCCTCTTCTATGATCTCTTCAATTCTTACAGTTCTACAGGATGCTGGCACAAAACCTTCCAAGGGCGGATTACGCAGGTCATGCGTTATCTTGTCTGGGTTCTTTCTTGGAAAATCATCAGGAACCTCGTCCATGGGTTCAGGCAATTTGGCAGCCTTAGCAGCATGTTGCAAAGCTTTGGTGTAGCACTCTCTAGACTCATACTGGCATCCTCGAACTACACCAATTCCATTCGGTGTTGGAAACTTCATAGTTAGGTGGTAAATGGAGGTTATCACCCTCATCTCTTTCAAGACAGGTCTTCCCAGAATAGCATTGTAGTTCATATTCTCCTCTATAACGATGAATTCTGCCAGCTGTGTAATGCAACATGGCTTGTTACCTAGAGTTACTGGTAAACGAATCTTACCTTTGATAGGAACCTGATTGTTAGTGAATCCATACAAGGTATCCTTTGTTGGAGTTAAATCTTTATCCAGAAAATGCATCTTCTTGAAAGCTGAGTAAGATAACAGGTTTACAGAACTTCCATTATCAACTAACACTCGATGAACCTCAGAAGACCCGATTCCTGTCTCGACCAATAAGGCATCGGTATGGGGATGATGTACCCAAGAGGCATCTTCTTCAGTGAAGGTAATATCTACATCCTCTCCTTCAAACAGCTTTGGAGACCTCTGTGACAGATTATAAACACTGGTCAAAGGACGTTCTTTAGCTTCACGGATGTATCTCTCCATGGCGCTCCTGCTACTTCCTCCAATGTGGGGACCTCCTATAATTGTGCGTATGCACCCAACCTTAGGTGGTCCTTCCATCACAACAGGTTCCTGTGTCTGTGTCTTCTGAGTCTTCTCATCTCTATACTTTTTGCCTTCTTGAGCCACCCATTCACGTAACTGCCCTTGTCTGATTAGAGTCTCAATTAGGTCCCTGAGGTGACGGTAGTCTGCAGTATTATGCCCATTGTTATCATGGAAGTCACAGTATGGACGTTCATTCTTATTCCCTGGAGGACCAGTTCTAAAAGGCTTCTTAAACCACGAGGACTTCTCATTCACCGCGTAAATGTGATCGATTGGAGCTACCAAAGGGGTGAAAGTTTCATAGACAGGTCTCTCACGTTTGTTGTTATTATAGGAAGCTAGTGGCGGGACCTGACTCATGACAGGTCTAGTAGGATTCACAGCTTCAGCTTCAGGCTTTACCTGGGATGTACGACTAACCACTTTTTTACTGTCACGACCATTGGGGCTTCTTGGTCTTGACCTCTTGCTTCCACTTTGCCTTACGAATCTAGATCCTTCTTTAACTCGGCCAGAGATTCCTCCACAAGACGAAAAGGTTCTGCCTGGGCATAAAAATCTGCCAACGTCTCTGGTTCTTTTCCTTGAAGTGCTTTCCAAAAGTCTGAGCCTCCTTTGACTCCAGTAATTAAAAAATTCTTTATGGTTTCCTCAGATGCTTTCCTAACCTTCGGAACCTCTGCATTGAACCTCTTGAAGTATTCCGTCAATGTCTTACTAGGTCTTTGCTTGATGTTAGCTAAGGTATTGGTAGGTGGTGTGAATGCAACGGATGCTCTGAATTGAGTGACGAAGAGCTTCCCCATACTCGCCCAAGAACCAATCGAATCGACAGGTAACCTCTTGAACCATTGATGGGCTCCACCCTGTAGAGTTGCAGCCAGTAACCTGCATCTGGTGGCTTCCTTCACTTGATAGACATCCATCTCTGTGTCGAAACGACTAAGGTATTCAATGGGGTCAGTAGTTCCATCGAATTTCAACTCATTCGAAGGCCTGTAAGACCTAGGCAGAGCCGACTTTCGAACCTTCTTGGTGAAAGGAGAAGCAGTTATAGGATTTACAGCAAGATTCTTTTCGTCCTTGAGTTGAGCCAAAATTTTCTTGATATCTTCTGCTGTCACCTCCCCAGTAGCTTCCGCCTTTGTCTTTTTGCTCGTTCCTTCTTCCTCTTTCGACTCTGCATTGCTTGATTCTTCAGTAACCTCGTCTGAATTTGTGTTTTCTTCTTCAATTATCTCAACAGATGGGTCCTTATCTTTCTTCTTTTTCTGTGAGGAACCTCCAGTCTTGGTCTTCTTCTTTCCCTTGGACCCTGTACGGCCCTTGCTAAAAGTTTTACTCTTCTCAGGATTCTCTAGTTCTTCATCACCATTATTCTGCTTTGGTTCTTCACCATCTTCTGGAACCTCCTCTCCATCCTCAGATTCTTCTTCCTCAAAGTTCAACTGTTTCGGAGTAACCTTCGACTTCTTGCCTTTCTTTGCCTTCTTTTTCTTCTTTTTGCTTGAAGCCTGCTCCAAAGTCTACAATCGTTCTCCCACAGTCTTTAAGATTTCCATCATAGCTGCTTTGGTAACCTTCGGTGCTTTGTGAGGAGATTTGTTCCCATCGTGAATCTGTCGCTCAGAACGGGTTGCTTCGCTATCAGAGTTGCCTGACATCTTTCCACTCTTAAGATGTTAACTATCCCCTCCTTCTAGCACCAATGTTGATGAGTGGATTTTGTAACAACTTTTGAGAGGTTTACGGGTAGTTGTATAGGCTAGCGATCAACTGTTCTGTGAAAGGTTTGGGTTGTGTTTGTGGGGGTTGAGCTGTGCTCGAGGGTGTCTCCAATAATCTCAAGTGCCTTTTTAGAGAAAATTAGAGAACTCAATGCGTCTTACCCTCGAGGTGCCTACGTACCCTGGTATATATAGGGATCAAGCTCACGTAGTTCTAATGTGATTCTGTCTCTTGCTGGAATAGCTGTATTCGATCACCTATTTCGTGTAGGACTCAGGTTCCTTTAGAGCCTTCCACGAACCAGTTGGCTAAGTAGAATAGAACTCGAGTTCGTACCCTGCTATAATTCTCTCATTGATTAGAGATATTCTAGGATCATCTGCGCCCTAGAGTTATACTCCAATATCAATTCGTTTATCTGTTCTAGATGGCTTCTTGAACCTTCTGTTGGCAACTCGTAGGAACCTGGTACTCAGGAACCTATATCTCAGGAGCCAGTTTCTCAGGAACCTCCTTATTTCGGGACATATCACTTAGGGACCTCCCTTTAGGCGTCAGTACCTGCACAAATAACAAACTGGTTAGACTGGATAGCTCTTCACATGCTCTCGTCATCTCTATGGCTGTTGTTATGCAAACTCGAACTCTTTCGCTGGGAGGAACCTGGTCTTCTAATGCTCAGCTCAGCTTCCTGACCATTGGGAACCTCCTGATACTCATACTTCCTTAGTCATTTCTTCTATCTGATCTTCATAACTCGTACTAGATTCACCTTTTAACTCATATGGACTGAACCCTCAGGCCTAATGGGCTCAAATCCAGCCCATGATGAATTTGGGCACAACAAAACCTAAGTTCATCTCCCTCACAGTAACCTAAACCAACTGTGTCTGACTGAAAAACCTCATTTGTGTCTTTTCCAGAATGAGTCCATGTTTTAATTATGTGATTTGCCTTCTCCAACTCAGATTCTAGCTGCTTATATCTTCCTAGCAACTCCTGTTCTAAATAAACAGCATCATCTCTTTCCTTCTGAACTTGTTGCATGTTTTCAAGTTTTTCTTCAACAATTTTATTTCTCTCTTTAAGTTCAGAATTCTCAGTTTTAATTCTCTCATTCTCTAAAGTCTGATCCCTATAACTGATATGCAATGCCTTAAGATAAATTCTTAATTCAGGTATATTATCAGTATTATAAGCATAGGTAGTTAAGGGTACCTTGTTTTCAGAATCTTCAGGTTCATTTTCAATGGAAGCCATGAGAGCATAGTTGACATCCTCATCTGAGTTTGAATTGTCTGCCCAATCTCTGCCTTTTGTGATGAGTGCTTTTTCTGTTTTACCATTCTTGCACTCAGGAGCATAGTGACCCATCCCCTTACACTTGTAGCATTGAATCTCAGACTTGTCTTTCTTCCCAGATTAGTCTCCTGTCTCTCAGACTTTTTGAAACTCTTCATGTCTGAATTTGAACCTTTAGAGAACCTGTTTCCATTCTTGAAGTTCTTGAAGCCCATCTTCTTGAAAGTCTTTACCATCAAAACAGCCATTTTCCTAATTTCTTCTTCATCATCCTCAAAATCAGATGATTCATCAGTATTTGAATCAACATCAGAGTTTGATGACTCACTTTCAGAATGTATGACTAAAGCCTTTCCCTTAGCTTTCTTCCTTGATGCTTCCTTCTTCAAGGGTCTTCAACCTTAAGAGTAACAGACTTTGCCTTCTTGCTTGATCTCCTATTTCTCTGCTCCATTTCCAATTCATGAGTTTTGAGCAGCCCATAGATTTCATCAATCTCAGTATCAGCAAGATCATAATTGTCTCTTATAGTGGTTGTTTTCACATCCCACTTTTCAGGTAAAGCATGAAGAAACTTGAGATTTGAGTCTTCTAGATCATACTCTTTATTTACCAATGACAAATCATTGAGCAGCTTGCAGAACCTGTCAAATGTTTCTGTCATGGTTTCTTCATATTTTGCCTCAAAGTGCTCATACTCCTGTGTGAGTATGTTCCTTCTATTCTTCTTGATAGTAGCAGTTCCTTGACATCTAACTTCAAGGGCATCCCAGATTTCTTTTGCAGTTGTGCAATTAATCACCTTGTTAGGCATAACATATCTAATGCACTATGAAGTAGATGTCTAACCTTTGCATCCTTAGCAATAGATGAAATATCCTCAGGAGTCATATCTTTCTTTTTCTTTGGAATTGTCTTTGCTTCTTGACCAGTAGTAGCAGCAGCTAGCTTTGTAGGCTTTTGAGGACCTTCATAAATTCTGTCAAGATATTCTGGATCTGTAGCCTCCACAAACATAGTCATCTTCACCTTCCAGATAGCATAATCTGCTGGCCTCAGAATAGGAACCCTAATTGTCTCATAACGACTCACAGTAGTAGGAGTCTTCTCAGAATCTAAACCTATTGGAGGAGGAATCTCTGCCATTGATTATAGTCGTGTGTGGATCTTTAACTGTATAGAGTAACAGATCTGCTCTGATACCACTTGTTAGGCCGAATACATAATAATAATCAAGTTCGTATAAAAGAATAACAAGCAAAACACGTTCGAACGATTAAAAACTGTTTCGGAATTAAAATCTCCTCTCTCAGTGATGTAGAATATCACAGAGAGCTGCTTAGGTTACAATGAATGATAATTCGTTACACGATACCCTTCTAGGGTTAACCTGATTGTATTTATAAGATATACAGCTGCTATACAATCGTAAATTGATACTCCTATAAATTAGCTATACAATTGATATCAATCACGATTGCTACACGTCTCCTTAGTCAACACAATCTCTTTGACAGCTATCCAATCTTCAAAGATATTGCTTCCATAATTATCTTCAAGAATTCTTTTAAACTCTGTTGATCGTAGACGCTTTCTCCAGAGAGAGTTTAATAAACTCTGTTGAGCTTCCAACCGTCAGCATTTAACTAAACTCTGACCGCCTCCAGCTAAACTCTGATTTTTCACTATAACACTTAAACACTGATTAATATTTACATCAATTATATCTAATATACCCAACTCAAGGGATTTTCAACCTGGATCGAGGTCAATCATGACTAATGTTTAGCTTTTAAATTGATTGTTGGCTAGCCCTACGCAAAACTACTTATAATATTTACTCGTTCTTCGAGCCTTCCATTGGATGGAATGTGACCTATTCGAGCTTTCAAATGAATGGAACGTGGCCTATTCGTGCCTTTGATTGAATGGAGCGTGGCCTAGTCGAGCCTTCATTTGCATGGAACGTGGCCTATTCGAGCCATCAATTGCATGGGATGTGGCCTATTCGAGCCTTATTTCTACTAATTCTGATCAGGTAGTGTGTCCTAACTGGATGCTCAGATACGATAAATCTTGAGGTTTGGGGTATGCCAAGTCTGGGCACCACATTTCATCCAAACGTTTCCAGCTTGTAAGAGCCTCATTCTTGAATTGTTATACATTTCTAGCATCAGGATTGGTGGAAGTCCATATCTACGTATCACACTTTCCTACAGGAATTGTGTCATTTAGTTGGTGGTTATCTTGGCTTGGGATTTGGACTTAGTCTACTTCATGAAGGAATTCATTGCCACTATCAGGAACTTCCTCTAGTCACTTGCCACTGGGATTAAACCACGAACGCTTATCCCCCACCTTGCCACTGGGAATGGGGGAAGTGACGGGTGTCATTATTTCAGGAGATTGATCATCAGTTGTGTGTTTTTGGATATTGATCGCACATAACTCTTGGCATCAGCCATTATTTCAGGCAAGTAGAATCCCAATCGGGTCATCTTATAGTCAAGGGTCCTGCCCCCCCGAGTACTACCCACATATTTCATATGAGTTTCTTTCAAGGCTAAATTTATGTTTTGAGGCCTTAGTGTACTTACTAACAACTTCCGTGCCTCCAAGACATTGTCGGGTAACTAACCGATTTCCTGGTGAGCCTTTGTAGGATCTATCCAACAGCTTTCCATTATTGCATCGGGTCTTCAAGACTTGAAAGTAAAAACTTCTATAAAATTCTCTAACTCCGAGGAGGCAAACTTGGATAGGACCTCAGCCTTTACATTTTCCTTCCTCTAGATGTACTTCATGTAACACTCAATGAATTGAGTGAAGCTTCAAGTATTTTGCCATGATTCTAGCCATGGCCTCGAACTCGTTATTCACTTGTGGTATTACTGTTCTTGAGTCTCTACAGACTTTGAGATTTTTGACCCTTGGGCCTCCGACCAAGGCAAGACCGGCTATCAAGGCTTTGCATCCAGCCTCGTTGTTTGTCGTTGGGAAATCTAACTTCGGGGCATACTCAAGCAAGAGCCCATCGGGGTATGTTCTGACTTAATTTTGTTCAGGAAAGGCCCAAAGCCAATCCCAGGGAATAGTGATTCTCCATCAAAATTGATTCAATACTCCTTTGGTACCGCTTCTGGATTCTCATTCTCTTATCCTTTGCCTCTTAGGGTACTACTTCCTGCCCCCCGACTTTTTGGTTGTCAATGGTGTATTCAACCGCGAAGTCAGCAAGTGCTTAGGGATTTATTGTGGTTACTCTGTCTCATACAAGACCTTTCTCACGTAACATATGGGTTTCCGAACCTTGTTTTCCTCTTTCACATGGATGACACTCAAAGACGTATCAAATACATCCAAGTATAGATATAGTAACTTTCCGTAATTTGGTTATGCCAACACATGGAGGTTCTGTGTCAAGGATTGCTCTACTTTTATCGGGGTTGGCCTCAATTTCCATGCTTGGAGACCATCAAACCCAAAAATTTTCCTGATCCTATGCGGAAGGCACATTAAGTCAGATTCAATATCTTCTTGTGGTGCCTTAACACTTCAAATGCTTCATGAGAATGCTCGCTGTGATGTACCTTATCAAGGCTCTTGATTAACATGTCATTTACATGGACTTCCATAGTCGTCCCAATAGGATGCTCAAAGATTGTATTCATCAATCTTCGATATGTGACCTGTTTGGGACGTCACCTTTGTTGCATTGGTCAATGTATCGTCCTTGGTAGTGGAAAGTAGTCACTGAGACATGCATCTTTCATATCAATGAAGTCAATACACATCCTTCATTCTCCATTGGCCTTCCTGCCTTTTGAAATCAAAATTTCTTTTAATCGGTTTCTGTTTATACTAAAACACGCAAGCGTACGTGGTCACAAGTAATATATAAGGTTAAGTCCAAATTCGTTCCCACAGGGATCTGGTTATGGTTTTAATTCAGTAAACGCACCTATGCAACAGTGTATGATCTTAATTCACTACTAAGACAACTAATAAATTAAGGTTTATTAAACTAAATTAACTAAGACACAAATTAACAAAACTAAGAATTAACTAACTAACAAGAATTAAAATCTAATTACGTCTACAAGAAAAATCATGGAATCCTAACTTCATTAAATACTTTGCTTAGATCTGACGCCTTTAATCACTATATGCAATGGTTATGATATCTGATCGGATAACACGAAACAAGTATACGCTACTTCTCAGTATACGAATACCAAACTAAACATACATCCACAAAAGAGATAGAAGATGAATAGACACCAATTATGCTTAGACCCTATATCTCTATAAGATTTGAAAACATAACGGTTGAAGAACAAGTTATCCATAATGATCACATAGGGCAATACAAGTATTCTCATCTCATACCACGAATCATATTGATAAACAATTATGAACCTATGCTAGCATGGCAAGTTCTAAATCTCAAGATCCACTTTCACTTCACAAGAGATTAACAAATTAGATGTTCATGACGCATCTATCAATTAAGCATAACCATACGAGGATATCAGATATACACCACACACAGATCTTTAAAGCAATCAAGATACTAAAGCTCCATAAATAAATCCGTTAGAATCCCATGACAACGATTAGTTCATAATCGAACCTCTCGTCATCATGGGATCTGATGAAACCATGATAAAAACAAAGTATGAAAATATACAAATAAACCTAAGTAATTGATATGTAATAGTTCTACTCCTAATGATGATAATCTTAATTCTCCAATTTACAAGGGTTGGATGTGTTTATATAGGCTCTAGACATCTTGCCCAACAAGAAAATACCAAAACAGAATTATAATAGAATTTCTGCAAGATACGTTTCCTAAACTGATTATGTTTTTTAAGGGAAATTCGTAGCTGACTTTTCTTCTGTTTTCCAGAGCCGTTCCAGACGTAATTGGGCTTCTGGACCACCTTAGAATGATAGAGAATCTCGTTATCTTCGCGTGGACTGCTTACGGGCTGAAAACAGACTTATAGAACTCAAGATATGGCCCAAACAGTGAATCTCACGCGTGCAGCCCAATGAATCCGAATTTTAATAAATTAAATCTCCAAAAACGACAAAAACATCCACCATAATCAACATCCTTGTAAATCTGCACAACTAAACAAAACACATCAAAACTACAAGAAACTTGAGCCCAAGACAATTAATTTAAGCCGATTTAGAATGCTCCAAGTGGAGATAAATCCACTTATCAGTTTCCTCGTCTCCCTAATCGGGTGGACGCCTTGTTTGCATAATTAAGTGGGGATCAACCATTGGCATATCAGCTATTGTCCAAGAAAATACAACAATGTTCTTTTGTAGGAACGCATCCAATTTGTCCTTCAAGGGTTCATTCAGCAATGTCCTACGTGGTTAATTTTTTAGTTCTTTGGGAACTAGGGGAGTGGGGACTAAGTCCTCGGTAGGTTTTCCTCTTTGTTTCTCATCTTCTCGGACATCCATGTCTTTAATTGGGAGGACTTGGCCCCCGACTTTATCAGGCCTCAAGGAGGCCGGATAACAATTCTTTTTTATTGTTTGATCTCTCTTTTCTTCATCAACTCCATTCCTTGTAGGAAATTTGATCATCGGGTCTTATCTTGACGCAATCGCCTTAAGGGTATACAAGCCTATCTTCCCAAGAATAACATTGTAAGCGAAAGTTGCTTTAATCACCAAAAGATTCAACATCTGAGTGGCCTTCCTAGGCTCCCATCCCATTATCATGGATATAGCCGAATAGTTTCTTCAACTCTTGACTCAACTCTATTGAACCCATAGACGGGCATGTTGGATAGGGTCAATTGAGAATCGTTGTATCCCATCTTTGAGAATGCGAGATATCCACTGATGTTCCATTGTCTATCAAGACTCCTTTCACTTTTGAGTTGCCTATCACAGGTGTTAAGACCAACGGGTCATCATGGAGGCACTTAACCCCTTCAGAATCATCAAAGGCAAATGTCATTTCGATATTTCATCACTATGGAGGTTCTCCTATAATATGCATAACTTCTTGAGCGTAAGCTTTTACGAGAGCTTCTTGTATTCCCGACCGATGTCGGGTCTTCAGAAATCATGTTTATCATCGCCCCCCGGGGCTATGGATTGCGATCTTGACCGCCATCCTTCCTTTCATAATCTTTACTTCATAATCCTTCATTAGGTTACCCTGTTGGCCATTATGGGTGAACTTATTCAACCTTGCTCTTCGGATCAAAAACTTGATCTTGTGTTTTAGCTGTCTTCAATTGTGAGTGCTATTTCCTACATCTTTATGGAACCGACAATACTGGTTCTTGTTTCGCTTCTCGGGATCAGTCCTTAGTGGTTTCGACCATCGGCGATCCTTGTCTTTCACCATGCCCATCAGGATTTGGCTCTTTGAAGAATGCAAACGTGCATAACCAGTGAAACTCGGTCCTTTATTGTTCTTCTTCGAGGGAGAGTCAGAGTCTACACTTATCCTTAACATCCTACCCTTGACCCCATTCGATTATTGTTGTTACCTCCATTGCCTCCAACAGGGGTTGAGGTTTCCTTTAAACTTTCTTCTACCTTGATGGTTACTCTATCATCCCAGTTCGAGACCTTCAAGGCTTCCTTGGTGATTCGGTTGAAGTAATTCCTTAAGGATTCATTCTTTCCTTGTTTATTGGGGATGTTAAATTTTTTTCATGAAGTTTCCATCAATGAATGTGGCGTTAAGTGCCCCATTTAGTCCTTTAAAGGAGTCGATTAAATTCGGGGACAAACGACTATACTCTCATGGTTTCATGCCCCCCAGGGTTTGAGGGAACGCCCTACACTTGATTACACCAGTCATGGGCTGGAATTAGTAGTGCATTGAAGGATGTCCTCACATGATTAGTGGGATCTCCTGCCCCATCACACACCTCAATGGTGGGCATCTTGAATTTCCTTGTATAAGCATTTATTATCCGTTGCTGAAGGACAAGATTCGATCATCATGATCTCCTAGAGGCATCGAGTCATCATGATCTGGCTTAGTGATAAGTATTTGTGTCATTTGAAATGACCCCGGGTATTTGTCAGTCTTTTTAACTTAAAGTTTAATTACTTTATTAAAAAGAAGAGTTTGGGAAACTGAAACGTCACCTAGGGTCCTATAAAATGTGCACGAGACTAAATATCATTTCACACTCAATCACTCACGCCTTGAGAAAGAAAAGGTGGATATCTACAATGGAGAACAAGGATGTCATTTATCAGAAGCCAAAAGTCTGGTGTGAACCAGGTCACGAAGAGGAAATAGAGGAGCTCTTCAAGGTAATGGATGAAGTGCTGGAAGAAGATTTGGCAGAGAAAGAGAAAGCTGCCAAGGACAAGGTCGAGAAGGATCTTGAAGACTGGTTGGAAATGCTAGTCTTCATCGAGGTTCTTCTTCAGGCAGAAGGGCTAACTGATGAAACAGTTCAAGTGGAACTGTATGAACTTGCTTCTGATGATGAAGAGGATGTATATTATTTTTAACGTTTAATAAAAATAATCTTTTCATCTTTTGCACTATTCATGCTTTTTCTGCTAGATTCCCCTACCTTGGTTATCTGTTGGGTAATGAATGGTTGTCCATTTACTTGTTTCTGTGTTTGTGGATGTGTGCTAAAACTAACAAATATGTGCCTAAATCGATTAAAATGCTATTTGGTAATTTTGGCTTAAGCAATATGCAAAGTTGATTAAAATTCATGACATAAATTATTTCCTCTTAAGTTGCTATCAATAAGTGAAGATGCTGTCACGATGTGCCTTGACAGCAAGTTTCTTAGACGACACAATGGAAAACAGCTCTGTCATGAAATTTAAAGGAAATTGTATAAATTGCTTAATGATGACAGTATGTTCTTGCGACGATGTTACTGTCAAGCAAAACCTGCTGTCATCCTATCAAAATTACTAATGAATTTGTTACAGCGCACATGTTACTGTCAAGATTAGTGGACCGAATTAATTGGGATTTTACCTCCACGATTTACAGGCACTAAAAAGTAACTACCCACGACACCACGTGACTGATTAATGGGCTAAGACATTGCTACTTTCCATTTCTCAGTAAGACATTTGCTATTTTCATGTAAGCAACTGTCAAACACACAAATACATAACTTTCAACAGAACCTCTCTCTCTCACAAAAGCAAAAATCTCTCTCCAAAGCTCAAAGCAAGAAATGGCACCCAAACAATCCTCTTCTCAAACTAACTTTGCTAGTATTCTCACTGCTGGAGATGCTGGTGAAGGTTTTAAAGGACTCGTATCCTTTATCAACAAATCCTATCTGGGTCATGCTATAACATCTACACCATCCTTGAACCTAGAAAGACTTGAAGAATTCTAGAACACTGCCCATGTTCCAGGGGGTGCAAGTAATGACACCATAAATTGCACAATCAAAGGAGTTACTCGCACTCTCACAATCAAAGGCATCAACGAAGCTTTGGGAACTGGACTGCAAGCTAAAGAACCATACAAGGAACTTGCAAGTGATGAAACCCTAAAGAAGTTTTTCTTGAAAATTGGGTATTCTGGTCCTGTTCTTGAAGAGGGTACATCAAAATGGTACTCGACTGGTGAAATGGACAGAAAGCACTTGAGGAAAGAATGGAGCATGATTTTTGATGTCATGGTGAAGGTTTTCTCAACCAAAACCTCTGGCTGGAATGGAATTCCCTCATATATCAAGAAGCTTTCTCACTCTCTTGTCCATGGATACAAAGTGGATGTAGGAAAGTTGCTTATGAGTCAACTCAAGTCAGCTCTAAGCAGGAAGGTACATGTCTATCCTCGCTTTCTTACTATGTGTTTGAATTCATTATGTGGCATTGATGATAATGCATCTCTAACTATAGAATGCAATGTTTTGAAAAGAAATACACACACATCACTCAATTCACAAAATTCAAATGTACTTATTCCACTCTGTTTAACCAAGCACATGGCTGATCAAGAGCCTCATCTTGATGTATCACTACCCTCTAGGTATGTTGTTTTCTCCCTTGAGAATGAAGCTGAATTAGACCCAAATTCAGTTAACCCACATTCTACTTCATACATTCCTATCAGATCATCTAGACAACCAAAGATCACAAAAACAAGTTTGCAAGAATCCAAGAAAAGACCATTGGAAACTGGTGTTGGTAGTAGTTCTGAGAATGTTGATGGAGAAACTACACATGATGCAGCAAATAAGGATGTGAGTGAAAGTGAACCCACAGTGGTTCCTCTTGAGCCTAAGAAGAAGAGAGCTAAGAGGGCCAAAGCCACTGTCAGCCACCCCACAATCTCACAAAAGGGTACGGAGGATAAAAGGGAATCAAACACATCCCTAGGTGCTTCTTCTCAACAAGAAGTATCTATTGAAACTGGCCTGTCTCCCAAGGCATCCTGTAAAGAGTCAGCACAATCTCATGTACTCACCCATGAGGAGCCTACACTTGCAGAAATGCACACAGAGATAGGGCACAGTGAGGGTCATGAAACTTCTACTCTTGATGTTCCACAAGTTACCCCTGTGGAACAGCCAAAAATCTCTTCTAAACCATCATCTTCTTTATTCTCTAATCCAACAATTGTTTCTTCTCAATAACCTAGAGAAGGGGACAGTCCCAACCCTTCAGGTTTTGATCATCCATCTCAAGTCATAGATGAGCCCCCATCAAGTGGTCCACAAGAATCCATTTCTCAAAGTGAAATGGACACCACTCACTCAAACACTGAGCTAGATTAAGATGGTACTCTGCCAGAAAATGAAATAGCCAACATCTTGGTCGAACTCCAAAGAGCAACTAACCTTCAGGAAGTTGCTGTCACAGCCTCAGCTGCTGTCAAAGACACCACAAAAGTTGTTGTCAACCCACCCGTGGACAGTAACATTTTGGGAACAGATGTTGTCACCTCTACACAACTTGATCATGATACTGTAATTGTTGAAGATGCTTCAGATGATGATCAACTAACTATCTCTGCTTTGAAGGTATAATCTAAACTTTCTACTTCTTCAACTAAAATGCATGCAAGTACTGCTCATACCCATGCATCTAGGATGAGTGAGGGAGTGAAAAGAAAAAGAGAGGTGAGCATAAAAATGAGAGGCAGCCAAACGAGCTGGCAAAAGGTGAGGGACTTGAGCATGTCCAGAGTGAAATTGAGGGAACCCCACACACACAAAGGCACTAGGCCTTGAGAGTCATTCTGTGAGGAGTGATGAGATCACTCAGAAAAACAATGAGTGTGTGAGAAACCCCATAGCCTCCTTACCCCAGTTTCTTCCTTTATATCCAAAAAGGTTGAGAACTGGTGGTCCTTCTAAACAAGATGAATCAAGGTTGGAAGCCCTTGAGGGCAGATGTGCATCCATGGAAGCTAAACTTGATGCTCTGTCCACTATGGTAGCTACTGGTTTTGCTGATATTCAACAGATTCTTCTCTCATTCTCTACCATCCTTAGTGCTGCCAACTCAACTAAGGGGGAGAAAGTGGTAGATCAGAATGAGGGTAAGGGAGAGAAAGTGGTAGATCAGAATGAAGCAAACCTGGTAGAGAAGGAGAAACAAGGTGGAGCTACAAGTGAGGGGGAGTCAAGAAGTGAGGGGATCAAGTTTTTGAAGAAGATGGAGATGAAAGTGAGGGGGAGCAAGAGAAAGAAAAAGAAACTTTGGTGAAGAACTAAAGGCAGCTGGAGATGGTGAATTATTTGAAGGAGAAATAGATGGTGAAGCAGTATTGTTATACAAGGAAGTGTTGGAGCAATTAAAGGGGACTCAAAAATCTAAAAGAACAGTATTGCCTCCATTGAAAATCAATGAACCAAATCCTGAGGAAGTCGAAGCTCCATTCCAGAAGTTGCAGAAGGAATGGAGAGAAAAAGAAATTCAAGATGCTCTGGGTAAAGGCAAAGGCAAAATGCCTGAGTATGTGAGCATAACTACTGGAACTACTTGGTCAGATGGAAGTGAATATGCCCTTGAAGATGCAGAATTGATGATGGTTGATCACATGGAGAGTACTTTGAACAACATGGATGAAGATTTCAGTAAGTTGGTGGATGAATCAATTAGTGTAGCAGGGGGAGCTTTTACAAAATTGGCATCAACACTAAAGAGCAAAGTAATAAGTATCTCTGTGAGAATCAATTTGGAAAGAAGGTGGGCTGTTTAGGTTTATCTGAAGAACTGTTTGACCATATTCATCACAATGCAACTTTTACAAAGTTTGCATGCTAGATTACTCCAAGTCCTTGGAACCTTGGTAGTCAGAAATTCAACAACTTCAATGATAGTCTGATAGCACAAATTAAAAGGATGGTTGAAGACAAACTCCCTGAGGTGATTCAAAATCCTTATGGTGTGTGTTTCAGAAGGATCACAAAGACAGGAGCGAAAAGGTTGGATTTCTTACCATTGGATAGGATCTCAGGACTAAGCACTGAAAGAATCATGACAGTGCTGAAGAAACTTCTCAAATCCAGTATCACCAGTGATAAGGTTAAAGCTGTCAAAGATATTCACAGGCTGTTAGCAAAAAGAGATGAGGAAATTAGCTCAATCATAAAGAAGCTGATCTCTGATGCTAATGCCAAGATGGGAGGAAGCTGCAACTATGATGATACTTTGGATGATGATGAGGATGAAATTGGAGGAAGTGGTGGACCTGGAAAATTCAGGAGTTCTAGGAGAGAAGCATCTGAGAATGTTGCTACACAAACTCAGATGGCTACTACCCAAGGAGAGCAAGAAACTCCCAGTCCTAGTACTGAAAAGAAAGATGCTGTCAATGATGAAGGGGAGTTAGAAATCCTTGAAGCCTTGGAGGCAAGTATCTTGAGACTGGTAGTTGAATGCTTTAATGTTGAAAAAGATAATGTCAACAAGGATACTGTAAGAATGGCTGAAGACACCCAAGTGAAAGATGCTGTCAAGAGCCAAACAATAGAAGCTGTCAAAGTTGCTGTCATAAAAGATGCTGTCAAGGGTCAACTTGAAGAAACTGTCAAGGTACGAAAGCTTGTTAAGAATTTCACATCTAATAGAAGAAAGACAAGAGCACAAGCCTATCGTACAACCAAGATAAAAGGGAAGACAGTTGCAGCAACAAAGAAAAATAAGCATGGAGCAGTTTTGACAGAGAAGCCCATTGATAAGAGAAAAGTAAATAGTTTTGAACTATTGAAAAAGTCAATTGATGGGAGCATTACATCTGTCTCAGTGGAACTAGACCCAGTCAATAAAAACGTACGCAAGTATGATCTCAAGGACTGTGGAACTACATGCATAACTGTAGAACCAGACTTCACTATAGAGATAGTTTCACATGTGGTAGGCATGTGTGATCTCTCATGCAAAACGGTAAAGGTAAGGAGAAGAATTGATTTCTTCGTTCTGGAAAGGATGAACATACTGTCACAGCCAGAGTATGTCTTCGTATTCGAATAATTGCTGTCATGTAATAATTGTATGGTTTGGGAGAAGTTCATACATTTGTTCAATCCTCAAGGAATACATCCAGAAGATAGCAAGAATAAAAGTTACTGTCATGTTCTTGACAGTAAAGTTACAAGAAGACAAATGTTACAAAGTCATGACAAAGCTACATCTGACAGCAACATTGGTTGAAGCATGGGATAGTAACATTCTCACACTTGACAGCAAGTCTGGAGTTCCGACAGCAACATTAGCGGGAGCTCGTACTGTCAACTACTGAATATTCCTTTGACAGTAGACTCTGCGGTTAAGGTTACTGTCACCTTGAATTATTTGATTTGGGTATTTTCTTAGTCAAAGCCCGTGACAGGTTACATGTTCAGGAAACAGATTTGCTGCAACAATCTATCGTTTGTAGCAGACCTGCAAAGACTACGACAGAAGCTTAAGAGATTCACAAGACAAGGCTGGTCAATTCGAGGAGTATGTAATATCAACATCTACTAGAATTGTATTAGCTAGAAATAGAAAGAATCTAGGTTGCTTTACTGATAAGGTTTATCCTGTATGTATAACAATTTAGGAAAGTCACATGGGTGTGCAAACTGTAATGAGCTGCCACTTGGAAACGACAGCAACTCAACACCCCATGCGATAGAGACAACAGAGTATCTTAGTCTACTTAGATACATCTTAGATTCTTTTCTATTCATGTACGCACACGAAGCAATTTGTATCTCTTGAGATATCGAAGCTGGAGAAACACTCTCTCCAGGTTGTAGCAACACTTCACACAAGATAAATAAAACATTTATTTTGTGAGAAATCTTGTTTCACTTATTGTACATACATCTACTGATAATCTATAATCTTTATCTTCGTTGTTGATTTAAAGATTCGATTTTATCAGTATTGCATTCAACCCCCCCTTCTGCAATACTCCGGGACCAACAAGTTGCCTACGTGGCTTGATGCGCCCTCGCGGCGTAGTGACGTAATGGCTTGTATGTCCTTATTCGAGGATTAAGCCAAAACGTTGAGTGACGTATGGAGTTGTGCCCCAAAACCTTGTTTAGAGAATGAGGGGTCAGACCCTTTATATAGGCATTGGGTGCCTTGGAATTAGGGTAGGGTTTGGTGTCTTGGTGGACAAGTTACCCAACTTAGATAGAATTCTGAATCCTTCCATGAGGAAGGCTGATTCCTATTGGACTCGTCTGCCTTGGTGGCCACTCCTAGTATGAATTGGTTCCCTTTTGGACTCAATAACGGAGTCTTTTTATTAGCTAATTTATCAATTACGAATTTAGTATTTTAATTAGGGTTTTGGCCCCATAATTGGGCTTTGACCTTGGACCAACCTAGGTTCATTTAATGCAACATTAAATGTGTCTGTAGGGCTTACTTTCAGCCCATATCACATATAATTAATTTAATTTTTATTAAATTATTAAAATTAAAATTAAAATAAAAAATTGTAAATAATGATTATATCTATACTATTATATTAAAGCCGAAAGACTGAAAGTTTGTCGGTTTGGTTATCCTAATTATTCAAATAAATAAGGACATAATATAATTAATGGTAATTCGCCATTGTCATTTTCACATTTACTTTTAGCTGAATATATTACCCTTTATAAAAATATCAATCGTACTATATCTTCAATTAATATTTCCTTTCTAATTAAAATACGTTACCTTTTTTACTATAAAACTAATCTTACAATCATTATATATACCCAAAAATATCACATCATATTTTTCAATTATTAATAAAATATATTAAAAATCCATGTACGTTGTTTATAATAAGAAAATATTAGTATAATACGTAAATATGAGTATATTAAATTATGTTAAATTAAAATTTTAAAAGTTATTAAATTGATAATTATATAAAAGCATAATTGTACTATTAACTAAAATTTAATAAATACCTTAAATATCTTATCTTTCAATAAATTTAAAAGAGTTTACTTTTAATTGAACATATTACCCTTTATGTGTACCTAAAATATCGTATCTTCCAATCATTAATATTTTTTTCCTAATTAAAGCACGTTACATTTAATTCAAAACATAATTTTGCAATCATAATCTTCTAATCATTAATATTTCTTTTATAATTAAATACACTACCTTTTAATTTAAAACATAAATCTACAATCATTAATATATACCCAAAAATATGACACCGTATTACTGTTAGATTTTTAGTAATTAATAAGAACCGTTAAATGTAATTTAAGGTATATTTAATGATTAAATTAATTTACTAAATATTCAAGATTCGAATTCCATCAACGACATATTTAACTTAAAATTTTATTTTATAAATTTTAAATCATGCAAATCATTTATTAAATTTACTTCAAATTTTATTAAATTAGTATTAAAATAATTTTTAAAATTAATGATTATATAAAAACATAATTATAGAATAAAATAAGATTTATAACATATAAAAAAACCCATACATCGCACGGATTATAAGTTAGTATTATAAAAGTAATTACCATACATAACAAATAATCGTACCATTAATTATTTAGCAAGAGTAATCGAATTAAACGGAACTGACCCATGAAAATAATACTACTCTTTCCATTCTTTTCATTTCTTTATAGTTGTTTTTGGAACGTTCCACCAATTCTTGGGTGATGGTCCAAAAAAATCATTTTTGTGATCTAGTGGCCCAAAATACTGATTCTGAAAAAAATGGCTCGAAATACCAACGGGATACGGAATTTCGGCCTCCGTATTAGAGGAATACGTTACACGGTCCACCGTGTTATGCATGATACGGAACACGGTCCACCGTGTTAGTGTTGCGCACCCACCTAACACGAGACACAGTACACCGTGTTATACAGAACACGGTACACCGTGTACCGTATCATGGCCTGTTACGGAAGACGATATACCGTGTTATACCTCATATCACGGTGCACGATTTACCGTGTCCCGTCAGTAAATCGGGCCTTTGCTTCTCCAGATGAGGTATTTTGGTCATTCTTTCCCAATTCTTTACATTATTAAAAATTATAACTTTTAACAATAAAATATATTATTACATCCATTATTTCACTCGACTTTTTTAACACGACAGCTACTAATTCACTAATTTTAATATTACACATACTGAGTATGATTCAGGTGAGAACATGTATATGTTGGAGAACAATGAGAACACCACATTTCAAGCTATTCTAAGGGCCCTGCCAGGGGCACCTAATACGAAAAAGTCTTATAATTCTATCCTCTATCCATTCATAAAAAAAAAATTTAAAAAAAATTTAAAAATTAAAAAATGATGACGTGACTGCAGTTTTTTTAAATTTTTTTGTTAATTTTTTAAAGTTTTGTTATTAATAGATAGAGGGTAGAATTATAAGATTTTTTTGTGAAAATACCCTTAACAAGATCCTTTAAAATAGCTTAAAATGTAGTGAATATGTGTATTCTCATTGTTCGCAAAAAAACATGTGTGTGAATTGTACCTAAAGATAATGTAAAGAACCTTGAAAAGACAGAGGAAGTACTTTTTATGTGGGCCTAGTTTGAACTGGGTCCAATTCAGTAGTAACCCAATTTAAAATTCCTAACTTGGATCAAAACCCTAATCTTCCTCATTCTTTAACTTATTTCGGATCCGACCCACAAATTTCAACCCGCAATATTGGGGTTTCAAATTCTGAGGGCACAAACAAGATTTGAAGAATTAATCTGGGATTGATTTAGTTTTCATCATTTCTGAGTAAGATTCTCACCAATTATATTTCAGTTATATAATTATATAATCGTGATTGTGTATAATATTAGCTGTTATTTTAGTAGCCCAGAAGCTGTTTGATCAAATGCTGCTTTATCACATGCAGTCTGATTATGTTTCTTTTGTATATGTATGTATATATGTTGTAAAGATCCTATCTTTATTAGCCCATAAGCTGTTTGATGAAATGACTCTTTATTGTACAGGAACTGCTTATAATTGTAGACATGTGTGTATATGTAATAGCCATGTTCTCAATTAGCCAAAAAAAAAAAAAAACACTATGTGCTTGAAAGTTTGTTGTATAAGTGTTGTGTTATTTTTGTAATCTTGTAGTTGCAGACAAGATTTTTGGGTTTTTGAAATAAAAACGAACGATTTTGTGCTTTTCTGTGGGTCACTTGTTGAATTGTCAAGATACAGTTTGAAGTGCCGAAATTTAATTTAAAGGTTTTTTTGAATACAGGCTTGGTTTTGGTATCAAAGAAAATGAGGAGTGTCCAGCTAAACGTAGCTAGGTTGGACCTAAGTTCACTTCATTCAAATCAGGGATATTTGATTTTAAGTTGTAAGATGCAGAAATCGATTACAATGTCTTCATCCGTTTCTGGTATGGTTACTCAGATTTTAGTGTATTCATTATGGTCGTGATCATTCTTTCTGTTGTATGCGGTTGCACAATTTTTAAGTGCATTTTTAACAAAAAGCATACTGGTTTGATTCTTATTAGATAAATAATAGTTGAAGTGTTAACAGGGCATCAAAAGCTATCAGTAACATGTGGAGTTCGTTTTCGTCCTTGTATAGACATACATAAGGTTCGATGATCTTTCATTTAAAATGTTCCTTAATTTTCTTGAAGGAAATGTAATGCAATTGTTGGAGTGCATTTTTTTTTACAAATCTTTAGCAGTTTGTTTGGTGTTTTTGCTTGTTGCGGTTATAATTGCTAGATCTGTTTAACAAAGAGCATACAAATTCAATTAATAGTTGTTTACCTTCTACTATACATATAAATTTTGTTTATGTATATATCAGAATTAGCTGATATGTTGTCGTTTAGTTTAGTTAAGAACATATGTGATTCTGTGGCAGACCAGGAACACATTGGTATTTCAACAATTCTATGATGAGGCTTTCGTTTTCGATATAGTTAATTTAATTGCAGGGATTGCGTATTTTTACGTCATATCCTTCTTATTATTTGGCTGAAATATATATTTATGTGTACAAATTAGGGGAAGGTGAAGCAAATAGTAGGGTCCACTCTTTCTGATTCAAAGGATGGAGACACGAGTCTTGTAACTAATTTTGAATCCGATAAGTCAGCAGCAGAGTATGCTTCTCTATACCGAGAAGATGGGCTCAGAGGCGGTCATGTAATTATGCTTGGAGCTGATCCTTTGAGCAACTTGGCATCCATGGAAGCTTTACACGCTTATCCTGGTAGAGTAGATATTATAATATGGCATATTTTCTCTTCTTGTTTATATATGCTTCTACGTATGTGTTCTCTTAACTTTGTATGGCTTTTTGGGGATGATATGCCTCCACGCAAGTACTTGACCATTTTGTTAAAGACTAAAAGATGATAAATAAGTTATCAGTACAAGTAAAAAATTACTAGACTTATTAAATATTGATTATCAAGAGGAGTAATAACTTGTTTTTGTTGTTGTAACTTGAAAAACAAAACATATTGGTAAATATGAATCTGTATTCTGTACATAATTATTCAGTCGTAAACATAAAAATAAACGGTGCACTTTATAAAAAGAATAAAATTTTTAAACTTCATTTGTTCAATGGAAACTTTCGAAATCTTTAGGTCAATTCTATTCTGCAAATCAAGTTGGTAACATTGTCAAATTCTTTTATGGTTGTAGTTTTGGAATAATATAAAAGCTTATTAAGCTGAGTAATCCAGGAAAGGGGAAAGGGGGGACGGTTACTGTACTTTTCCAGAATGTATCCTAATTTTTGACCTAATATATCTTCTGATGCTCGATTTAACCTCCAATTAAAAAGATACTTAATCCACTGTACAATTGAACCTTAATTTTCAAATATATCATCATATTAGATGTGGTTAGAGGTTACTATAATCTGTACAGGGCAATGGGTAACTTAATAAGTTCAAGTATACCTTTTTAGACTATTTATTATTCAGAGAACTTGACTTATCCATTCTCTTCCACCCATGTATCACGCGTGGATCATTTTAGCTTCCACGTGGTATTTATATTTGTAGTTTTAGATATTTAAGTTATCCGATCTAAATCATCTTATATGCTGTTTTTATATGTCAGAAGTAATAACTATGTAGAATGGATATCACAAATATTTATCGGAGTATCTTGTTAGAGTTCGACTTCTTATATTGTTTCATAATTTCACCCACAAAATGACTAGAAGAGCTGAAGAGGTGGATTAATACAAGTTAATCTACAGGACTTCCCTTCGTCTCATATTATATTGCTGAAAAATGCTTGTGGTAATCACCGAGTATAATCACTGTCTATCGTAATCCTTGGATCTTTAGTTTCTCATAACTGTAAAATAAAAGTTTGAAATCAATGGTTTGTTTTTTTTAATACTTTTCTTAATTAGGTGATATGAAGACATGACCCTGAACCAAGGCATTTTAACTAAAATTATACCAAAATATTCATCTATGTTCAGTATTTTTGTAATTTTCTTTTGCAATGTGTATTTAATAATGGACAAATGGAACTTGGGAGGCTTGAAGAACTTGTTCATCTTGTTAGGAAAAGAGAGGCTTGTACTGGACCTTAGTTGCAGGAAGAAGGTAGAAACAAAAGAGATCTAAATTGTGCTGAAAATTAATCATCACATTTTAAATGTTTTCTTTAAGTTGGAAGGATAATCATAATTGTTTTCTTTAAATGTTTGAACATTAAGTTCCTTTCTTTAGAATGATACATGCAATAAAATTATTTTGTAAAGTTGTAATAATAGTGTTAGCAACTAAATTGGTCACACACTCAAGAAAAATGTAAGTATGCGTGACACAACTTTTGACATATTCAATGAGATGATTCCTAATTGTTTTGTATCTTGATTTTGCTACCCCTGCATCAGCTATTTTTCCCAAGTTAGTCCTTTTTTGTTTAAAGTATGACTGGTAGCAGTCATACTTATTTGCAGAACTAACAGAAATCATATTTTATGATATATTGGTGGGATGTTGGCAATTGTTCAGGTAGTAGTGTAGTACTGTCAAAGGTTAAAGTTGTTCCACATGTCCAATTCGGATGTCAGATTTACCAAACACTTTAGTAGACTAGTTTTCTATTTTTAATATCCCCATTTATATATGAAACTCCAAATCTAATGTGAAAATGTGTTACTTGCATGACTTAATAGTCTGTTGCACATGAATTGAACAAGGGCATGTGTTAGCAGAATGACAACAGACTTCTATTATTTTTGTAAATTACCATCATGTCGTTGACTCGAATATTTGATGACAGGATGGTAGATATGCTGTTGTCACTGATAGGTGGCAGAAGTTTAGTGATGTCTATGTGAGCGAGGAAGTATTAGATATTCTTTCCACTTATGCTGATGAGTTTCTGGTTCACAGAGTCGATGTTGAAGGGAAAAAGTATATTCCTATATATCTTTGCGTTCTCTTTTTCAGTTTTGTTAACTTCCTTCTCTTTTAATTGATGCAATCATGCAACGTTGTCGCTACCTTATTCTCTATATTATCCACCAGTGAAATTTTAATGTCTATACTTTAGAATGTGTTCCGGTTTTTCTAATACTCCCTTTGTGAATATTTGTTTGTTTTGACCTGTGTACATCTAACCTGCAACTTAATTTGTTATTCGAGACTATAACAGTTTGTAGTCAATAAAGTTTAATAAAATTGCTTTTTTAGCAACTTAAATATTGCATTATTAATGGTCACCATATGCCACTTTTTTTGCCATACATTCTTCTTATTATGTGAAATGTGTATGTTTTGATCTGACATATCTAGGTACTACATTCACCAGATTCCTGGTTGATACACTTTGAAGGGGTTGGGAGGGTAATATCACTATTTCTTTTAACCAGACTTTGTGAATTGAAAGTCTTACTTTCATCAAGATTATCACCACCACCACCACAATCTATCAGAGTCAGATTTTCTGCTTTTACACTGTCACTTTCAAGATTGTTGTTCTCTTCTTTCTTTACGGCTTTATTGCTACTTCTTAAAATATAATCACTACTTTTGGTACCCGTTTTTTTAGCAATCTGGCATACCTTTGAAGAATCATGAGTAATTTTGCAAAGAACAGTAGTATCAGCAGAATCCAAACCCGAATTAACCCCACTTAGGCTATATTCATGCATCCTAAAGCAACCTACTTTACTCAAATCAACTCCCACAACCAGCTTTTTTTGAAGTGTTCTTAAAAGTACTACTGTTTGCCTTCGCCAAGTTGTCGAAACTATCTACATCAAACAATAGTACTTTTAAGAACACTTCAAAAAAATCTGGTTGGAGGAGTTGATTTGAGTAAAGTTGGTTGCTTTAGGATGCATGAATATAGCCTAAGTGGGGTTAATTCGGGTTTGGATTCTGCTGATACTACTGTTCTCTGCAAAATTACTCATGCTTCTTCTAAGGTATGCCAGATTGCTAAAAAGACGTGTACCAAAAGTAGTGATCATATTTTAAGAAGTAGCAGTAAAGCTGTAAAGAAATGAGAGAACAACAATCTTGAAAGTGACAATGTAAAAGCAGAAAATCTGACTCTGATAGATTGTGGTGGTGGTGATAATCTTGATGAAAGTAAGACTTTCAATTCACAAGGTCTGGTTGAGAGAAATAGTGATATTAGTGACTGACCTGCTACTCCACAATATAATAGCGGTGTTCAAGAGGTGGACGAGTTAGGTGGGCATTTCTGTTTTGATGACCTAGGTGGTTACAGTTTCAATTTGGATGACCTAGGTTTTAAAGACACGGATTGGATGGGGTATCTGAATTTCAAACAAGAGGAGCCACTTGAAGACAGCACGAACAAGCAGTCTGGGAAAAGAAAGTTTGAATTGGAGGAGAATCTACACCAGGCTAAGAAGATGTGTCTTGAGTGATTATTAGCAACAAGTTCTTAGATATATATGTAATGCACTCAATAAACTAATGTAATTATTTTGGCGCTTTTACTGAATAATGTTTCAAATACTCTTATAGTTGCTTTGAGTTACTGTATCATAAAGCATGCTCATGATAAGAAAAAAAGCATCTGGACTCTCAGTTGTTTTAATTTATGTTGAATTCGCATAGTAAAAGAACCCGTTAGTAGTCCCCAGATACTTCAACAATAGTTTATTCCGGGAGATAACAGTAGTTTATGTGAACCGTGTATGTTTTGATCTGACATATCTAGGTGCTACATTCACCAAATTCCTGGTTGATACATTTTGAAGGGGTTGGGACGGTGCTCAATATAAATCAGTGTTCTAAAAATCAACTTAGGCGGCCGATTTATCGGCGCCTAGGCGCTAGGCGGCCACTAAACGCCTAAAATTTGCAAAAATTGGTAATTTGTCATTTTTTTTATTAGGCGACGCCTAGGCAGTATTAGACGATTTAATGTGTTATGCGAGAATAATCGATTAGGCGGCGATTAATCGGGATTAATTGGTCAAATTTTTAAAAAAGGTCAAATTAAGAATAAAACTTTAAAAATATAATTTTATTTAATAAAAAATATAATTTACATATGAAAGGGTAAATTCACTCATCATATTTAATAATAAAATGAAGATATTTATATTTTTACTTATATAAAATATATTTTAAATATTAAAATTAGATTATATAAAAAATAATATTTTAATACATCCTATTAATGTTCCGGTGATTGTCAGCAACACTTCCAAATGCCACTTTGCCTAGTCGATTAATCGCTAGAAGGTAGGCTCACCGTCTAGACTCGCCTAGCGATTTTTAGACAATGATATAAATAGGATAGTCTTCTGAACTTGTATTGTTGCAAAATAAAAATTATAACTTGGCCTTTTCTAGTTTCCTGTAATGTAATATAGCTGTGATCAGTAAATTTTGTTACCAGCTGAGGAAAACATTGGTAACAATGTAGCTAGTTGAAGCTATAGGTAAACACCAAGTGTCAGCTTGAGCAGTGCTAATCTGACAGGCAAACTGAGGGCCTTTGAGTTCGGTCCTCATGATGTTTATAAATTGCAAAATAAGTGTGGAATTATGAAAGAAATAGTTGTCTTACTATTTAGATGTGCACCTGAATTCTCTAGGAGGTCTGTTTATATATATAACTAATTAGAGCTGCTCAGTATTTGATGCTAACATCTACTATTTTGTGATCAGTAAATTTTGTTACCTGCTAAGAAAACATTAGTTACAATGTAGTTAGTTGATGGTATAGGGAAACACCAAGGCATAGCCTGAGAGCAGTGCCAATCTGACAGGCAAATTGAGGGGCTTTCAGTTAGGTCCTCAATATGCATGAGGTTTATAAATTTCAAGAAAAGTGTGGAATTATGAAAGACATGGATGTGTTACTTTTTAGATGTGCCTCTGAATTCTGTAGGAGGTCTGTTTACATATTTAACTAAATAGAGCTGCTCAGTATTTGATGCTACATCTACTATTGTATCTATCTGATATTGTTTACTACTTTTTTGTAGGCTGGGAATCGACGAAGAGCTTGTGGCACTACTTGGCAAATACTCACTGGTGTGTAATATATGATTTGCTTCTACAAGTTCATTTGTGTTGTTTTTCTCTTTTAATAGTACGCATTGAAGTGCTACTTTGTGATTCTTTTCTGCTAATTAAATACACTCACACACCCACCGTCTTTCACAAGGTTTGAACCCTCGACATCCCGTAAAGGAAGCGAGGGAGATACTGCTAGACCAAAAGGTCTTGAGTTACTTTATGATCTATTAAGTCTACTGACTTTTATTTAAAATGTCACCCACTGCTGAATTCTGCCTCTTTGTTGGTTGTTGGAAGCACATCACATAACAGCTTTTCTATGCAAAGGCACTTTGAAACTTCTTGAGTGTTTCACGATTTCAAACTCTTAACATCTTTTATTTTCAATTTCATGCATTGTGTTGGTCTAGATAGATGTTTAGGTTATTATCCAGGAAATGAAATTTATGCGTGTAAACCTGATTTGGCAGTTTTTATGAAGGGTATATTATCCAGGAAAAGTTAGTGAGCTATGAGCTTGTTGATACTAATCTGCAATGCCGAAGTTTCTATCAAGCCTTACTACTAACACGCGTGTTTATACAATTCTGCAAGTATCAAGCATTACTACTAACACATGCTACTTATTGATTCTGTCTTTTGCGTGCCAGATACCGGTTACATATGCTTGCGGTGTGACTGTAATGGATGATCTGGAGAGGATAAAAATTGCAGGAATGGGAAATGTAGATGTTACTGTGGGTAGTGCTTTAGATATTTTTGGTGGCAACTTACGCTATAAAGATGTTGTAATGTGGCATGACAAGCAAGCTGCTGTAGCAGTATAGTGTTTTTTTCCTTTAATTACCAGTGTTCTGTCTTTTTATGGCTGACAATTTATCATGACTGATGTAGTGGGAAAATTAAAAGCAAAATTGTAGTTTTGGTGGTACCTCAAGTAGAATCATAGATGTATTGGTCGATTAGTTGTGGACTTCTACATGTAAATTAAGTTTCGCATAATACATTCATTCTTCAGCATGAGTAATTAATCTGTTATAGTTTAAAATGAATTTATTTCAGCATGAGTATAATCTCTGTCATCTGATTCTCAAGACATCACCCAGTGGTTTAACAGCTTCTTCTGCACCGTCCCCGTTTTGTTAACTACAGAAGCAAGTTTATAGCAATGTCGATGGTATCATCTCTATTTTCAGACCCAGCAACCACCAATATATCTCCTGCACCAACTTAGTAGTACCATTTACAGCAACCTCGTGCATGCTACTTAATTCATGAACATATGTGGTTGCCCAACCACAGCTCACATAATTCCTTTCAATCATATATTCGCCTCCTCAATAGGCGTGGTCCTTTGTTTCTAATCCAACAATCACAACTCTCATCAAGTACATACACATCAACCAAGTGATTCGGGTCCATCCAAGGGGAATAAGATAAGGAGTGCCACTGAATCCATCAATGTCATAGGGCGCAACGACGTGCTTTGATTCTTTACGTGTACTGGATATGGAACCATCCTATGGTTTTCAGAACAAGGACCAATTGCTCCCAGATTCTCACTACCCGCATCAACCCAATATGGCACGCCTTTAACAATAAATGTACAATTTGGCGAACGAGGACAAAAGGGAACCAATCGAGCAGTAGGTTTCCGACAATCCTGGTTAGCAGAATACATCTCAACCCATGACAAGATTTCTCCTAGAGGTATCTGAGCCATCTGGACAATCCTAGATATTTTAAAATCATTAGCACCAGCATCGAAACCCAGGCCTACAGATACTTCCCACAAATCATCATCAAAACATGATCTTCTCAGCAAGATTGGTTTGCAGCGATTTATAGACGGGTTCCATAAAACAGCAAACTGCTCCCACTCAACTGAATTTCCGGATTTCGGGTCCATCCCATAATGAGATAAACAGACAATGCCATTAATAGAACCACAGAAAGCCATCTCATAAAAATCTTTATAGAACTCAAACCTTGTGGTACGATCATATTTACGAGGCTGATTTGGTTAAACTTTAAGCTTAAAGAGTGTGGATGGGGACTCATTAATACGCAAGAAAGACATGATTTCAGAAGTATAATTAGGTGCAAAACCACGGAACAAAATGCATTTGCTGATTGAGGCATTGCGATTAAGATGCATGTATATAAAATGAGGATCAACAGTAAGAGCTAGCCAAGACTTAGACATACACCTGAAGCGTATAAGATCAAAATGCTCTAGCACCCCTTTCCCTGCAGTTTAGAGAGGAACAACTGAATGATGCTATAATGGTGTGAAAGTACAAATCTATTGTGGCAAGCATGAAAAATGTTAACAAGAAAGTAACAGCCTGCTACCATTGTCTAGTTATCTTGTTGCTAGTAATAACCTTAATAGTGGGAGCAAAAACTTGCAAATATATCTATGAAGGAAGAGAGAAACTATAAGTAAAGGAGCGAAAGTCCGGAGAATGATACTTTGTTACATATATCGAGGCAACCGAATAAATAAAATGCAAGGCTTAGCCTACCCCTAACAGATATTCCTCTTCTCTCGGTAAAGAGATGGAGGCTTTAAGCCTCTATGGAGGGAGGGGGTGTCAGTTTTTAAATTTATGTAATTGACAAAAGCAAAAGCAAAAGGACATTATTATTTTTTAAACGTAGATGATACAATTACGATATCTGTCTATTAGGCAGCCTACTAATTTATTTTCAAACATCACCAACCCCTTACCATCACCTACCCCCCACTCTTACATTTCTACCCCTCATGCCACCAACCCCCCTCCTATAAATACCCCTCCTCCTTCATTAGTTATTACACCATAATTCTCTCTTCTCTCTCAATAGCTGCTAGATAGTCCGTCTAGTAGGGAAGCCGGTTTAGCCCGCTTTCAGGAAGTGTCGGGATAGAAGGTCCTCGTGCCTAAACTATTCCTTAGGGTACTTGGGTCTGACTGCAGCCATCGGAGGTGGTCCCGCTGCAAGGTGTCTTTCTATCAGGTTGTGTAGCACTGTCCGGGTTGGGAAAGGGAGAGAAGGAAAGGTTGTCGGGAAACAGTGATAGGGGAGGTTTTGAGATAAACACTTCAGTGAGTTGGGGATATACATAATAGGTATTGTAGGGCTGAATTTTTGTATGAAATTCAAGGGGCCGGATACCCGGATATTGTAATATCTTTTATCTAGTGTGAAGTTGTTGCTCTTGTGGATGTAGGCTGGGCCGAACCACGTTAAATCTCTTGTCTCTTTTACTGTATTGTTGGTTTGTTGCTTCATTACTATCACGTATATTTGTGGGATCTAAGCGCACATATTTACCAAATCGCTTCCGCATTCACAGGGAATCGGGCAGATTCCTAACAGTTGGCATCAGAGCTAGTTGTGTCTAAATTATTGGTGCCGAAGGAAAGTCGTTAAGAAAAGTGGTTGTCTAATTTGGCGCCGTTTTGACGGAAGTGCTCCCATTGTTTCTTACACTTACCTGGCCAATTGATTTAGTTGTTTGGATTGGTTTGTGTGTGCAAACGGAGATCATGGCAAGTATTGGAGGATTCAAGGTGACTCCATATGATGGTAAAGGAAGTTTTACTCTTTGGCAGAGAAGGGTAAAGGATATCCTAACCCAACAGAAGCTAGCAAGGGCTTTAAAGGGGAAGGAGGGAAAACCAACAAAGATGAGCGATGTAAAATTGGAGGAAGAAGATAAGTCCCTTATTCTTCTTACTTCGCTTCCGGAGTCATTCGATCATTTGGTCACAACCATTTTGTACGGAAAGGACACGTTAAAAATGGAGGAGGTTCAGTCAGCACTTTTGTCAAATGCTGGAAGGAAGAACCAGGATGGTGACAAGGACGGAATGACAATTTTGGCTTTGCGTAGTCAAAATAATAGAGGAAGGGGTGCTGTGAGAGGATCTACCAATAGCAGGGGTAAATCCAGATACAGTGAAAAGGGCATGCAGTGCTTTGGTTGCAAGGAGTGGGGTCATATTAAGCCGAATTATCCGCTTAACAAGAAGGATCCAGATGCATCATTGGCTGTGGTTACTCTCGATTGTGAAGATGTTTGCACCGTCTTCAATCGAGGCACTAGTTCTCCAGGAGAATGGATATTAGACTCAGGGTCATCTTACCATGTATGTTCCGAGAGGGGGCATTTTGACAAATTCCAAGATACAAAGAATGAAACAGTTTCTTTGGCTGATGGATCTACTTGTGATATCAAGGGGATTGGAATTGTGAAAATCAAAATGTTCGATGGAATAGTTCGCAGCTTGAACGGGGTAAGATATGTGCCTAAGCTGAGGAAGAATCTAATATCTATCGGTCGGTTAGCTTCAGAAGGCTACAGATGCTCTGTAGTAGGGGGAGCTATGAATATCAAAAGAGGCCGTGTGGTTCGGATGAAGGGAGAGCTACGTGGGGGAATATATCGTCTGATTAGTACGTGGCCAGAACGTACTGGAACTTCGAAAATCTGGTTATCTCGTGCACGAGGGAAGAGTGAATTGAAGGATACTGCTGCGATTGTATTGCCTTCCAGTCTAGACGATGGTGCAAAGACTGCTGGGATGGATGCTTGGTCGAAGGGCTTCCACGACATCAACGAGTAGTTGGTGTGTTGCAGCTGCATATGGGCATCGATCAACACGAATCAAGTGAGCAGTGAACCATGCAACAGATTGATTTGTTTGATATGCAGTTGGGGAGTAAATGAAAGATCGATGGTCACACTTGTGTGTGTGATGGACTACATATGGGATTGGCCGACGTGAATCAAGTGAGTATGTGTGTATACAACAGATTGCTTCACATGTATGTAGTTGGACAAATAGAGGTCAATGGTACACTTGTGCGTATAGCAAGTGGGCATTCGAGAATGAATGTGCAAACTAGGGTATAGTTTGGAGTCTTGGACTCGGGGGGAGTTTTGTCGTATGGAATGATACGGATCGAGGAAAAGTTGGAGTTGTGCAAACAGGGCGCAGGTATGGAGTGCAAGTGATTAATTGTGAGTTTGGAAATAGGGGGAGATTGTTAGGCAGCCTACTAATTTATTTTCAAACACCACCAACCCCTTACCATCACCTACCCCCCACTCTTACATTTCTACCCCT
This sequence comes from Kitagawia praeruptora, assembly GCA_037693485.1. NCBI lineage: Eukaryota > Viridiplantae > Streptophyta > Magnoliopsida > Apiales > Apiaceae > Kitagawia > Kitagawia praeruptora. The sequence goes on from CM075349.1 coordinate 45,619,859, forward strand.
CATGCCACCAACCCCCCTCCTATAAATACCCCCTCCTCCTTTATTAGTTATTACACCATAATTCTCTCTTCTCTCTCTATAGCTGCTAGATAGTCCGTCTAGTAGGGAAGCCGGTTTAGCCCGCTTTCAGGAAGTGTCGGGATAGAAGGTCCTCGTGCCTAAACTATTCCTTAGGGTACTTGGGTCTGACTGCAGCCATCGGAGGTGGTCCCGCTGCAGGGTGTCTTTCTATCAGGTTGTGTGGCACAGTCCGGGTTGGGAAAGGGAGAGAAGGAAAGGTTGTCGGGAAACAGTGATAGGGGAGGTTTTGAGATAAACACTTCAGTGAGTTGGGGATATACATAATAGGTATTGTAGGGCTGAATTTTTGTATGAAATTCAAGGAGCCGGATACCCGGATATTGTAATATCTTTTATCTAGTGTGAAGTTGTTGCTCTTGTGGATGTAGGCTGGGCCGAACCACGTTAAATCTCTTGTCTCTTTTACTGTATTGTTGGTTTGTTGCTTCATTACTATCACGTATATTTGTGGGATCTAAGCGCACATATTTACCAAATCGCTTCCGCATTCGCAGGAAATCGGGCAGATTCCTAACATATCATACACTCTGTACCACTACTACTACTAATAAGTTAGCTGTTAAATTGTGGGAAGCAATTTAACTCATGTGCTTATATTAAGGTAGATAATATTTTTCATTCGAGCAGTTCATTTGGAAATAGCTTGATTTAAACTTCTGCCTTAGCTTCAGATATCACAGAACTAAAATGATTGCAAAATGCTTTAAATGGCTTTGCAGCACAGGACCAGCACAATACCTTCTCCTAGATGCCTCAGTGGGATCAGAACCAGGCAGAGAAGAACCACCCAGTGTATACCACTGTCTTCATCAGAAGTTGCAGATCTACTGCAGAGCATCCGATCAAATATTGAAGCAACAGGATCAATCACCGGTCTGCATTTGAGCCAGAATAATAAACTTGTAATTAGTAGGAACTAGGAACTTTTAGCGAGGGAAGGGAATTGGAAGGAGGTTAAAATTTAACAAGATGTAACTCGCCTCAGAAGTTCAGGAAAGAAAGTAGAGAACGCAAATTCAACACTTGGATCACCTCTAATTTTTGTTTCTGGTTTCTTCTGCCAGTATCTGAGGTAGATCCAGCTTATGTACGTACCAAATATCAGGGTCGGTAAGTATATTGCGGACTCTGCTGTAAAGAAGCTTACCGCAGTAGACAGCACCAGGGCAAGTGATGGCAACCACTGCATAGAGCCCAAACATTGTACAGGAGATGTAAGAATATATTCTCCAGCTGTTAAATGCCAGTCACAATGGTTTCAGGGAGTAGAACATCAGATGAAGACTTTCAGCAGGTTCATACCTTTGCTTTTATTTTTATCAAAGACAGCTCTTGATCAGGTATAATACACGCTCCTACTGTGACCTTGTTGCAGGAGCAGCTCTTCACCAGTTTCAACATCCCATAATCTCCAGGTGCTGTCAAAGCTAGTTGTACCCAAGTAGTTGCCTGATGGATGGAATGCAATGCGCGCAAGGCGATCCAAATGTCCCTCAAAAGTTGTCAGGAGCACGCCTTGACTATTCCACAACTTTGCTGTGCGATCAGCAGATGCAGTTGCCAAAGTAGTATTGTTAATGGGTGAAAAAGCAACATCAGTAGCACACACTGTGTGGGCCTTGAAAGTAGAAACCCTTGTCACCTGAGGCATGCTCCATATCTTTGCAATTCCATTTAAAGCACAGGTAGCAAGCATCTCCCCATCATGTGAAAAGGAGCACCCAGTCAGCGGCCGGTCATGATCCCCACCTATCTCATCACAATTAAGGGTCAAACTTGCAGCTTGCTCCAAAGCGCAATTAATCTCTGCATCTAAATCTTCGTCAGGTTTTCTTTTTGCTTGTTGAAGACGCATAGGTGCTCTAACTAAAGAATATTTGGCGATTTCTTTTCGGGCTTGTAAAAGATTTTTTGGGCCTTGAGTATAGAAAGGATACTGGACATTTTCGTCGTCTTGTGCTTCATCTGATATTGCAGCTTCTTCCTCTTGGTGAACTCTCATTAGCCTTTCTACCTCTCCCTGAGAATCCCCCATAAGCGTCCGCAAACGGTCACGTCTTTCCATCTCTCTTTCTCCAAGTAAAGTCATAGGTTCACCCAGCTGCCCAAGACGAGCTCTTACAGCCAAGTCATTGGTTGGCACTGCAAGGGCAGCAGCGCGTCTTTTCATCAAAAAATCTTGCATGGCTTTTTCCTGCCTTTCTCTGACTAATCTGCTCTCTTCTGAGATCTCATAAGCGGCAGTCTGACCATCAGGAGAAGGTTCTGTAGGTGCAGCTGAAACAGACTTGTCCTCGTCTTTATCCATGATGAGACGGAGATTCAGAGGAGAAAGCGACGGGGGAATCAAATCGAAAAACCCTAAATCCAACAGAGCCGGAGGTTTTGAATACAGCCGCGAGCGTGGTATTATTAATAAGCAAAACCCCAAAAACCCCTTTTTTAATCATATTATTTTGTATCAAATTAGATTTCCGCTCTACGTTGGTTTTACTACTAAAATCCTGTCTCTTCTATAATTTATGTTGTTTTTTTAAAAAAAATAAAAAATTCTACTATAATTATAATTCTATAACAAACAAAATCCAATTTTAGTGATATTTTAATACCAAATTTGATTTCATCTTTATTTTGGTTACACCTCTAAATTCTTATTTCTTCTAGGAATCTATATTATTTTTTAATAAAATAATAAAATTGTTAAATACTCCAATAATTGTACTTTTTTTATTATAATTCTATTGGGTTCACAAATAACGTATCTATCATAATCATGTATTTTTTTTCCTTGGTTTTCTTAAATAAAGTTAAATAAATGATAAATAAAATGATCTTTATTCATAAATAAGTTTTTGTAAATAACATAATTTGTAATTATAAATTAATGATCCATTTAAATATATATTTTCGGAACCGTGTTTCGGACGGGTTATCACCTACTCCCTCTGTCCCCCTCAATTGTTTACAATAGGGGATAGGGGCGTGACACACATTTTAATTCTCCTAAAAAGTATAGTTCCATAAGTTATTTAATTTTTTTTTTCTTCTGAATAAAAATTTAATGTTTAAATTTTTACTTAAAAAAAGAAAATTTTAAAGATAAGTTATGAACTATATTTTATATATATCTTAAAATGCGTGCCAAACAATGCTGAAAACATGTAAAGAAATGAGAGGGAGTAATTATAAATAAATATAGGGGTGATGACCCAAAATATTCATATGGGAGCCATGCTGGCCTTTTTTACTGACGGGACACGGTACATTGTGTACCGTGATATGAGGGGTGTTGCGGAACATGATCTTCCTTAATAGGGCACGATACGAAACTGAGTCTTCCGTGTTATGCATGATACGGAAGACCATGTTCCGTAATTGTGTTGCGCACCCACTTGACACGGGACACGGTCCACCGTATCATGCATAACACGGAAGACTCAGTTCCGTATCTACGTAATACGGAGGACGATTCTCCACATCATGATAACATGGAGGACGATTCTCCGTATCCCATCGATATTTCGGACCATTTTTTTCAAAATCAGTATTTTGGGCAAAAACTTAGCAAAAATAGGCATTTTGGTAATTCTCTCTAAATATAGTTAATTGATTGTTTTGCCCGAATATATTATGTTAAATCACATTTATAGAACCGTTCTGTTCCAATATATTATGTTGCTAGTACGATTTAAATGTGATTGTTTTGTCCCCAATTAACTGGATCTCTGCTCTAACTTATTAGAATATACGTTACTTATAGTACCTTTTAATAGAAGCCCCAAATTATTAATGTTTAATTAAATATTTTAAATACTAAATTAGCTAAAAAATGGGTGATTTAGTTGTAAAAGAAACACAAAAAGTAATTTTATCTTAAAAACATAAATAAATCGATGATATGATATCATTATCATTCTTCACATCTATACTATAATATAATAATAGAAACATTAAAAATTTTGGTACATGTTTTTTAGTAATTCGTGCTTTTACTTAATTTTGGTACCTGTTTATTAGTACGTTTTTATCTAAATATCCCTACTTATTTCTATATATATTATAATATTAAAGCCAAAATATTGAAAGAGGTAAAAAAAAAATACAATTATAAATACCTATTCAATTTCCTTTTTTCATGTAAAGCATGTTACATTTTTATTTTTTCAATAACTAATCAATTCCCCTTTTTAGGTAGGGGTGTAAACGAGTCGAATATGTGCGGATAGTAGTGTGATCAAATTCGGCTCGAATTTCTAGTTACATGTTCGGATTCGAACTAAAATTTTAATCATTTGTTCAAATTCGACTCAAATTCAAATTTAAATGTTCGTATTTGATTCGGTTCGACTCGATTGTATACCGAATTACTGGTTTTTGTATATTCGAATTTGTCTAGAATAATCTTAAAAAATTAAGAATATTCGAATGATTATTTTAAAAAACTAAATTGTACTCATGTGTAGAATATTAGATTAATAGTATATACTTTATATATAATATATGTTGTATGCATAATTTACGTATTTTAATCGAATACCTATAAGTTCGAGTATTCTAAAATTATTCGAGCTATTCTATAAAAATATGATAGAATATTAGAGTGGTGAGATTCGACCCGAAATTCGTTCGAATTATTAAACAAGATTCGAATTCGCCCATTTTTTGCACGAATACGAATTATATTCATTGTTAACGAGTCGAATCCAAATTCGAATCCGAATAAATCAGATTCATTTTCAGCCCTATTTTTAGGTAAAACACATTTTCTTTTATATTTTCTCGAACTCAAATTTCTCTTGTTTTTAAAAATGCACTACATTTTGAAAGTCTCTTTTTGGTTCTTTAATCTCTCTCCCTCCCTCCTTGCAAGCAACCAAGACTCAAAAAGCAAAACCCCGCTGAAAGTGAAGGTAAAAGCCTAGACCGTCTTAATACATTTCGATCTGTGTAATAAAAATGGCACCCAAGACAGTCGCTAAAAAATCGAAGGATGCACCTGTCGAGAAGCCAATTCTTGATCGCTTTTCATCTCATCTCAAAATTGGAATCGTAAGCCCTCCTATTTCCTAATTATTACACACATGCACACATATAATTATTGTAAATTTTTATGTTCAACATGATATCAATCGACCACAACCCCCCTTGGCAATCATTTTTTATCGTCATAGAAATCAAAACAAGACCCATGTTTTATTTGAATTTATGTGTTTTGTTTTATTTTTCATCAAGTTCAAACTCTCTTTCTCTGTTCATTGAAATCATTATTCGAGTTTGATTATCGAGTTAAGTCGCCGAGTCTTTCGAATTATCGAGTTTAAGTTTGGTATTCACCAGTTCCTTGTATTATGTTGTGTTGAGTTTGTTCGATTCACTGTATTACCGAGTTAGTGAGTTCGGGTGATGAGTTGTTTTGAATTGGGTTTTGTTGCGTATACTGAGTTCGAGTTTCTAAGTTTGTAACCTGGTTTGAGTCAGAGTCTTTGCTAAGTGTACGGAGTCTTTGCTAAGTGTACTGGGTTCACTCGTCATAGTTGTGTCAGGAGATGAGTGTACTGATTGTTTAATGATTGATTGTTATTTTTTGATTTGGTTGTGTTAATATTTTGGCTTGGTCTTAACTCTTAAGTTTGGGAAGTTGTTTTTTTAAAGCCTTAATTTTGGATTTTTTTAAAAAAAAATTAGATCTAAAAATTCATTTCTAAACTATGTTCAGTTTGCTCAATTTTTTTTTTTACAAAGTCTTCATCTTGATTAATCTAGTTAATAGTATAAACTAAGTTCTCTGATTTATGTGTGTTTTTATATTCAAAACTTGGTTATTTTTAATATATATATTTAATGTATATATTTTATTATGAATGTCAATACTTAAATTAGTAAAATTGTACCATGAATATATATGTTTATTAGGGATCAAAAGTGATGGCTTATTCTGTGTCTTGAGAGGCAATTTAGAATCACAAATGTTGATTTGTTTTGTGCTTTTAAAGGTAATAAAGTACCACTAACGTTGGTTTGTATATACTCCCTCCGTCCCACAATACAAGTCTATTTTGGAAAAATTACGCATCTTAAGAAAACATTAATTTGATGATACATTTCCTCTTATACCCATTATAAATGCATTGACTTTTAAAAATATGAGCTATTTTATACTTTTGGTCACTCTTCATTAAATGCTATACAATTTTCAAAAAGGATAATTTAGGAAAAATGACATAAATTTACATTGAAAATTGGAAATGGATATGTATTATGGGAAAAAAAAATTCTCTCAAAAGAGACTACTATTGTGGGACGGAGGGAGTACCATATATGGAGTTTTATTTTTTTTTTTTCGAATTTTCATTCTATCTTGGTAATATTTTTACAGGTTAATAATGACGATCGTTTCAGAAATTACATTTATTATGTGCAGATTTGTTAACTGATTTTCAGTTGTGTTTAATTTGTATTAACGTGATTTTGAATGCTTGTTAATGATAGAAGTTACATATGCATATCAATATTATATCCAAGAAAGACAATTATTGGCTCTTTAAATAACATTTCAAACATGAGTTAAATTTGATTAATTAGTATTTATGATTGATGTTGTAGGTCTAAAATTCAATTGTATATATAACTTCTATAGTATAATTATTTCTTATTGATTATATTTGACCAAATTAATTAGGTGTCCAACCAAAGGGGCTCCCTTTGGCTGGACCTCTTTGTTCAGACTTTAAATATATACAACTGTTTTATTTATAATTAAGTACTAATAAATTATATATACAATTGTTTCATTTATAATCATATATACAAATGGACTAATTTTTTTCCTGTTTTGTTGTTATTGTGGTTTTCAATTAAATGTCTATAAGGTACTTTATGAAGTTTTGGATGGCTAGGGGGAGAAGATAGGAGATGGAAGGAAGACCTCGGTATATAAGTCAATTTAGTTACAAATATTTAAGGTAGTAGGGACTAGCTATAGCTAGCAGAAGTTACTATTTTTACATTTAGCCTATTTGTAAACGATGTATTTCTATTTTGGAGGCCACTTTTTTTCCCTCTTCAGTTTTTTTCCCATAAGGTTTTATTCTTGCGTAGTTTTAACGAGGCCTTGTTTTGGTGCGTTATCTTTTTAGACATTAAAGGCGTTATTGCCTAAACGTCCGGGTGTATTGCTTACTTTCGATTAGATGATATACTTTTTTGGATAAAGGAGACTGTGTTTCTCCGAACATTGTATTCTCGATACTTTTTATCAACGAAAATAGTTTCCTCTTGTCAAAACAAAATTGTCATCTTTTCAAAAACAGTACGGGCAATTCTATTTAAAAATATTATTAATAATATTATAATTAATAATACCAAATTAATTTCTTTTTCAGCTAAAAAACGTTATCTTTTCTATTTAATAATTTTCATGTAAAGCATGTTGCCTTTTTTAATATTTTAAATAACTAATCAATTTTTTTTCAGGTAAAACACATTTTCTTTAATATTTTTTCTAACTCAAATTTCTCTTATTTTCAAAAAGAGTACGGACAATTCTACTTAAAAATATTATTAATAATATTATAATCAATAATACCAAACTAATTTTTTTCTGTTAAAAAACGTTACCTTTCTATTAAATAATATATTTCTTTTTCAGATAAAAAACGTTACACAATATAATTAATAAAATATTGTAATTACTAATTACTAATCGCTTACTTTTTTCAGATAAAACGTATTATATTTTTTGTACCTATTTTTTGGTACATATTTTTTGGTACTTCGTATTTTTATTTAATTACCCTTACTAATATATTAATACATTTTTACCTAAATACCCTTACTTATATCTATATATATTATAATATTAAAGCCAAATATTGAAAGATGTAAAAAATATAAAAAAAAATTCAATAACTAATCAATTTTCCTTTTCAGGTAAAACACATTTTCTTCTATATTTTTTCCAACTAAAATTTCTCGTCTTTTTAAAAACACTACGGACAATTCTTTTTAAAAATATTATTAATAATACCAAACTAATTTCTTTTTCAGCTAAAATATGTTACATTTTTTTAAATAAAATACTGAAATTATACTAATAGCTAATCGCTTACCTTTTTCAGATAAAACGTATTATCTCTTCTATATTTTTTTAATTATAATTCCTCTATAATTATTATAATTAAATTATTTCATTTAAAAAGTTTAGACTTATAAAATTCGTATCTTAAAATTATCAATACAAATTAATTAAAAAAAAATTAAATAATGCTCCCTCCATCCCATCAAATTCTTAACACTCTTTTATCATTTTATGGCGCACATTTTAAGGTGAATTTTAAGGATAGTTCCATAACTTTTTTTAAATTTTTTTGTATAAAAATAGGATTGTTCTATTTTTATACAAAAAGAAAAAAGAAAATTTCAAAAATAAGTTTTTTTTTTTTTTTGCTAAATAATTTCAAAAATAAGTTATGCAACTATCCTTAAAATTCACATTAAAATGCATGCCAAACACCCTATTTTGAAATTTTAACAAATGGATGGGACGGAGGGAGTATTAAAAAACCCGTGCAATAAGAAAGATCCGTGCATTGTGTTCGTTAAAAACTACGCAAGCGTGCGCGATCACAAGTAATATAATGATAAGTTCAGTTCGTTCCCATGAAGACTTGATGTCAATAAGAATGTGTGCTCATGCAACAATGATTGATTAATTCAATGCTAGAACAAATATCAAAAGTGTGTTTGTTTAACTAACTTAACTAATGAGACAATTTAACAAATCTAAGAAGTAATTTAACTAGCAAACTTTAAACCGAATCTACTTAATAGGAATAAAGTATGAGATTCTAACTTCATTAAATACTTCGTTTAGAGCTGACGCCTTTAATCAACGTATGTGACGGTTACGATAACTAATCGGACAACACGAAATTAATATGCGCTACCTCTCGGTTTACACACACCATACCACTCAATCATACACTGAACAGATAGAAGCTGGGCGAACACCACTTATGTTCAAATCCTATATGTCTATGTGATTTGTACACATAATTAGTTTAAGTGCAAGTTATCCTTTTTGATTACATAGGGCAACATGATATAATTAAAATCAAACTACTAATCATGGAAGAACAGATCATCCACAACCTATGCTAGCATGGCAAGTTCTAAATCCCTAAATCCACTTTCGCAATCATTAGGGATTAACAATTTAGATGTTAGCTACGCATCCAAAGTAATTACGCACAACCATACTAGGAAATTTGAAATTCATCACACACGAATCTTTAAAGCAACAAACTACTAAATTACGTAAATAAATCCATTAGAATCTCATGACAACTATTAGTTCATGAATGAACTGCTCATCATCATGGGTTCAAGTGTAAACATGATGATAAAACAAATACTGATTATGAAACTAATAGAGTTTAGAAAACAAATCCGAAACAAGCATCCCCGAAAGTAAATCTACTATACAGAAAATATATAAACTGCAGATTTGATCTCCTTAGCTGACTCGTGCTTCTTGTCTTCTGAAATTCGTCCTCTCTCTCCTATCTCTCCCCTCGTACGTAATAACACGTCCAAACTGCCATTTCTTCAGTATTTCAGGCCGTTCTAGTTGTAATTGGACGTATCTGGACCACTTTAGAATGAAAGAGAATTCTGTTATCTTCGCGTGGGCTGTTAAATCGTTCAAAACGGACTTGTAGAACTCAAGATATCGCCCAAACAGTGAAGCTCGCGCGTGCAACCCAATAAATCCGAATTTCCTCTAAAAAATCTCCAAATTCAGCTCTTTATTCTCCAATCCTTCCAAGTTTAGGATTCCTTGCTTCTTACAATAAAACATTAAAATTTATTAAATAAAAATCCAATTAAATGCAAAATAGAATTAATATGAGGAATAAAATCATGTAAAATACATATAAATATATACTTTATCACATTGCATAAAGAATGTTAAAAATAACAATTTTTAATCAAAATTAACAAAAATAACAATTGTCGGGTGTGGTGGTTGTTTTTAACGATTGGGATACGAATTTGTGAATTGGGTATCCCGTTTGTATAGGATATCCATTTCACAAATGCGTATCTAAAAAAAATTCATTTTTTTGCGATACCCATTTGTGAGTTGGGTATCATATATGTTATACCCAAATGATAAATGCATATTGTGTATGAATACCCTACTCCCAATTACGTATTATATATAAATATATATAAAAAATGTTAAAATATCTTAATAGCCTAATCAAAAATGCGTAATATGAATACCCAATTGTGATTTGGGTATTCCAATGGATAAAATTCACCAAAACTTCTCAAAATGGATATTTTGGTTAACCAATTAAAAAATGAATATTTTTGACCTTCATCCTGCATTGCACGGGTTTTAATCTAGTTACAATAACAAATAATCAGAACGATAATTATTTAGAAAGAGAAAATGAGAAATCGAATTAAATTGAATTAACCCATAGAAATAATACTACTTTTTATGGGTAGGGATGGGCGTCTGGTCAGCTCGGGGTCGGGGAGTGCAATCCCTACTCATGATCCCCGAACCCCTACCCGTTCCCCGAACCCGCCCCGATCCCCGAACGGGAAATATTTTGCTCCCCGATCCCGTCCCGAACAGGGAACGGGGATCCCCGCGGGAAATCGGGGATTTTTATTAAAAAATAAATTTTATACATTTTCTAACAAAATTCATAATAAAATTAATTTACTAAATTATGATATATAATATATATTTTAAATTTAATGACATACTCTTAAAAATATTTCGAAATAACTTTTATTTGTATTAAAAGATTTAATTAAATTATTATAATTAAATTAAATTTTACTATTAAACTTTTGAATATGTTAAATGAATTAAAAATTTTAAGCACTAAGAATGTATGTAAATATTTAATTATAATAATTTAATTATATATATATATATATATATATATATATATATATATATATATAACAAAATCGAAGATCGGGACGGCGATCCACTAATCCCCGACCCAACCCGATCCCGATTTTTTTTTAAATATTCCCCGCTTCCCGTCCCGAACCCAAAGAATTTCCCTAATCCCCGATTCAAACGAAGCAGAGATCGGATGGGGATCGGGCGGGACGGGTGAAATGCCCATCCCTATTTATGTGGACTACCTTTATACCCGTGCGATGAACATGATACTTTGTAAATATATATGATTTATGATTTTTTCATATAAAATTTTTATTTCTACAATTTTCTTTGGAAGAATATTAAAATAATGTTTGCAAATTTCATTAAATTTATTATACTTATTTTATCAATATTTATTTTTATTATTTCAATTGTTAATATATTTTTTACTTGAAATTTCATGTTTTTTTAATTTAAAAATTAATAAATTTTATTATTTATATATTTTCTTCACTTAATAAGTTTATTATACTTTATATATTTAATTTTTCTTTAAAATATTTCAAATTAATACCTATAAATCTTATTCATAATTTTTGAAATAAGGTGTACAATTTATTAATATTTTTAATTTTTACTAAATATTATTTAAAAATATTATTTTTATTATTAATTCTTAAATGACACATCGTCAAACCACAAACTCCCTTACACCAATTAGATAATGTCTAAAACCCTATTCATAATTTTTGAAATAAGGTGTACAATTTAAGAATATTTTTAATTTTTATTTAATCATATTTAAGAATATAAAATATAATATTTATGAAATGACAGATTTATCTCTGACGACCAAACAATACCATACGAACTCCCTTACACTAATTACTTGCATATATATCTATATTTTACTATATATTAAAGGAGAACACAAGGGCAAAATTTTCCATTTTAATGGCTGTGAAATTACGATTTTATCCTTATATTTTCAAAAGTTACAAAAATGTCATTCTGTATTAATAATGAAAAAATAGTGATATTATGTTAATATTGGAATTCGAACCACTGACCTTCTTCCAACAAACTCATGCCATAACCAAGTGTGCTATACTGAATTTTGAGTTTTGTTCAAAAATCTTATTAGATAAACCACATCTTCTCTTCTTCTCTTTTCCTTTTTTATTTTTTACTTTTGAGTAAATACAATATTGATTCATATTATTTCTAGAATATTGGATAAATAAATTACAAAAAATATTCTAATCGATTGGCTGTGAAGTTACGATTTTACCCCTATATTTTCAAAAATTACAAAAACAACATAATTTAATAATTACGTAAAAAGTAGTGAAATTATATTAGTATTGGGATTCGAACCACTTACTCAAACTCATGCCATAACTAAATGTGATATACTCAATTTTGAGTTTTGTATAAAAATCCAATAAGATAAACCACATCTTCTCTTTTTCTCTCTTCCTCTTTTATTTTATTTTTGAGTAAATAAAATATTGATTTATATATTTTCTAGAATATTGGATAGATAAAATTACAAAAAATATTCTAATCGATTGAGTATACTATACAATTCTCTTTTGCCATTTTAGATAATTGATATAAAAATAAAATTTTAGATTATACATTGTGTAACCGATTAAAAAAAATATATTTACATGCGTTTCCATGTAGATATTAAATTCTCGAACTTTGTTTTAAAAAATATGTAAATTTTAGTTATCAAATCATACATAAATAATAATTGCATCACATCAGTTTTAGGTATATACAAATTTAAAATATGTGAGCTACATTAGGGGATTTTGTTCAATCAACTATTTAGACTTTCAACGATTTAAATATACTATCGATCTAAAAACATAAATATTTAAACTTACACGAAAAATAATTGAAATTATGTTTAAAAGATGAGAACTCTAAAAATATTATCTATGTTATATATAAAAGATAACATAATTAACATTCAAATGAAATAAAAAAATATATAAATTTTTAAATCATAAATATTACAAAACTACAATAATTATTTATAATGATCAATTAGACTATAACTCGACCATAAAGTATGGTACATATGAATTTTTATATAATATGACAAATTGATCAATAGAGTATATAATGAAAGAGTTATAACATATACTTATATCATTATACGATAAAATCAAAAAAATTGACTATAGATTTCATATACATGCACGGGTCATTAAGGTCGTTTTATCATATTTAACATCGACTATAATATTTAGAAAAATTTAATATTTTGTTAAAAAATAATTCAAAATTTTATGTAAAACGGGGTGAGTGTCCAAAATACCCATTTTTCAATAACATTTGACCAAAATACTCATATCGAATAAACAGTGCCCTAAATACCCACCAGATACTCCACTGTCAGAGGAGTATCAGGATGATACGCCAATATCATAGGAGTATCAAGGTGGTACTCGTATCATCCTACGCCAATGTCGTAGGAGTATTAGGGTGATACTCAACTGGGTAAGGAGTATCACCCCTGATACTCACTCCTGATACTGGATAAGGAGTATCACATGTGATACTCCACTGGATAAGGAGTATCATACCTAATACTCCACTGGATAAGGAGTATCATACCTGATACTCCACTGGTTAAGGAGTATCTGACATGTGTATGTATTTTGGGCAGTTGTTTTTTAATACAGGTATTTTGGACAAATACACACCCCAGAATGGGTATTCTTTCTTTAAACGTTGGTATGCAAAATTACACAATAACTATAAAAATATTACATAAATTGAAATCGTATCATTTGTCATATTTTTAATTTTAAAATTATTTGAATATATATACAGTTTTGGACGAAAAATTAGTTCAGTGTCCGTGCCCGTGCCTTGCACGGGCTTTTACGATAGTTGGATATAACTAGTAATATGCCCGTGCTACGCACACGGGTTTTTTTTATATTTTTCATTTTTGGTAGTTAATGGTGAATAAATTACATGACCATATTGCATTATTATTTAGATAAATAATAATATTGTATTTTTATAACATTATTTAAATGATAATTGATAAAAGAAATAAAAAATAATAATATTACACAACTCAATTTTATTACTTGCATTGACTTTGTTTTTATCTTTTTTATCTTTTTACACAACTCAATTTTTTACCCGTTGGGTCCTATTTATTCTTAGTATTGTCATTATTAGGGTTAATTTTATATTTGCATATATGCACAATTTATTGCATCTCTTTGTTTTTCGTGTATAAGTGAGTAATTAGTATTGGAAAAATAGCGTAAAATGTAATTTATTGAAAAGAATCAAGTACGCAATTAATACATATGAATTCCAATTACATACAAAATATATTCGGTTCCACATATATAATTATTATAATTACAAAATATTATTTAAAAATTTTGAAATTACAGAATTTGTATCTTAAAATTATCAATACAAATTTAAAAAAATATAAATTTTTTTAAAAAAATTGTTTTCTAAGCTACTTATAATTTTAAAAAATTAATGCATTAATATAAGTAGTTGACATGTTTAGGAAATTGTGTCCAAATCATATTAAATCTAATTACTGTGCAGACAGTACTATTAGATATCTTAAATATAGGATAACCATAAATTTGCCTAAAAAGGCTAAAACGGAAAAGATCAGAAAGGGCTTGATTTGGATACCGGCAAGAAGACCTAATTGAAGGTATATGCTCCATTCTAAAGTTCATCCATCATCGTAATCTCTCCATAGGACAGGTATATCGATTACTTAGTCTTCAATGAAAACATTAATCAGTTTTATCAATCTTGTATGAATAAACTATATAGAAAGAGATTGAAAGTATCACATGTGTTAATCTTGTATTCTCTTCTACATGATCTTAGTTTCATTTACAATATTCTTAATTATGTGTTTCTTTTTTCAATTTAGTAACTGTTGATGCATCTTCTTGTTTTTGGGAGATTTTGCCTTTTGTAACAAATCAATGCATGAAGTTTAAATCTTGTTTTGTACCGAGTCTGCAGTAGGATTAAGTACAGTAAATTTTTTTTAATTGAAATCTATATATTTCAATGCAAGAAAATAATGTTGAAAAGGAGTTCAAACTTGCCTCCTCATAGTGGTACTTTAGTTTTTATTACTTTTAACATAGTTTTGATACTCGTTTAATTCAGAATGTTAATTTTTTTTACAGATGAAAGATTGTGTTTGTCGAGTTTACTATCTGCCAAAAAAGAAATCGAAACTTCTGGAAGATTTGTAAGTATGAAGTACTGAAAATGTGATGTACTTATATACTTATATTCTTAAATGTACTTATTTATCGAAACTTGTTTTATAGGTAAACTTATTAAATCGAAGACACCCGTTATTTGTCATTGTTATGGAACATAAAACAATGAATTGCAATGAGCTGGTATATGTTTCATTAAAATTAGATATCATTTACGGGACATTTATATGTCCGTCAGACTTCTACAAATAATAGTTAATATACAATTTTATCAGAAATTACCTGAGAGATTTCTTATGGAGTGTGGAGATGATATACCTGATAATATCAAAATCGCATTTCCCAATGGACGGGATATTCATGTACAGTTCAAAAGGAGAGAAAACTCATTATCTCCTATGTATGCACTGATTAAGGAATGCAGACGACTTTTTGGTTCCACTATGATTTACTCATATGAGGGAAATGAAAAATTTCTAGTATGTCTATTAAAAGAAGATTTCTGTGAAGTTGATTATTTTCAGTGCAGAACTATACCACGTGCACCTGTGTATGATCAAGGTAAATTACAACTTTGATTAACTAAATAGTATAAGTTGATTTTATATCCTTATGCTAAATTGCTTTATAATGAATTGATTATCTATTTGGCTACTTTTTACTCATATATTTTGTAGACAATATCGATGGAGTGGGATGGAAATTTCTTTTAATTGCTGATGAATCTGCTATTGATTTCGGAGAAATAGTAAGTTACCAAATTCTGCACAAATCTTCAGTACTGTTATTTCATTTGTAATATGTTGATAATCATTTAAATTAAGAAGAAGATTGTTAATCATAATGATGTTTTACAGGTAATCCCAGCAAGATTCTGCAGAATGTTTGGAAAAAATATTCCGGAAACTGTTTCATTTTCTTTGTCAAACGGCACAATGTTCCATGGTCGTTACTTGCACGAAGAAAGACAGATTATAGGACTATCTGACATGTTTACATTGATATTTCTTGAAGAAAATGATTTATTGCTGTTCATTTACTGTGGTGTCGGAAAGTTTGACATTGTCCTCTTTGATAATGGAAAAGTTGAAAAATATCTTCATACCAATCCTAATGTCCCAGGTATGTGATTTATTCTTTGCACTACATATTTTCTTTATTTGCAATAATTTGTGATTTTTTAACGTTTACTTGTAAATATAAATTTCCTTGTATCCTAATTGGTCGCATATTTTCGAAAAAGGAGCAGGAGTAGTAGAATATACCAATAATGGTGCAACTGACTCGGAAGATACTACTGCAACTTTGATATCTGATGTTGAAATGGACGGAGCAGAATTGGGAAACAATGTTGAAATGAATGATCAATTAATAGGCTTTGCTGCAATCATGACAAAGTGTAATGTTAATAACACATCACATGGACCGGTATGATTTACTATTGCAATAAATCTAATTTTTTTTCAATCAGTTTATATATTTATCAGAGTAGTATTGTATTATTTCTGTTATTTAAGATTACTTTGTTTTGTGCAGTATATCCCAGGATATATCAAGCCAGAAAACAGAAACTGGATAGATGGTGAGTATGTTATCTTTAGAAGTGCAGATCGAGTTTGGGATATTAGAGTGGTATACTACAATGGCATTGGAAAGTTTTCAGGAGGCTGGAATAGTTTTGCGAGAGATAAAAAGGTTAAAAAGAATGAAACTTTGCTCTTCAATCTGATGGAAGGTGAAGGAGGATTGGTATTCGACATTGTTTTTCCTAGACGTAGTTAAGTGCTATTTACATTGTTGGAAGAAAGAACCTGTTGGAATAGTACTAAGAGGATTGGTAGAGATTAACTATTAAAAGCTCTTTGTAACTTTTATGACCATATTGCATTATTATTTAGAACATAGCTAAGAGTTCAGATATTTGGATACGACATGTATGTTAATTTGGTATTTTGCATTGTTTAACTACTGAGTTATATACCAGTAGTTTTCAAATTATATTGTCGGATTATTTTCTATCATTTTTGTTCTGAAGAAAAATTACGTACTTACATAGAACATAGTATATTTTTAAATGTAAATTTTCAGGGTCTTTATTAGTACTATTTAAATGTTATCCATTATTGTCCATCTAATAGCGTATCTTGCACATATGTGGGATTATCCATCTTGCTTATGACCTCCTTTCTGATCCGTTATATGTCATTAGCCAACAAAGCATCCAACTCTACCTAACTTGTTTTCATTTGCAATCCTATAACAATGCTTCTTTTCCTTAACCCGACATAACGTAAACTATTGTACAAAAGTGGACAGATTATATGGAATTGTTAATCGACACTATTGAAGAAAATTAGAAAAACTAATGCTAATAGACTTGATGTTCTGCAAGTATATTTGACACCTTTGTTTTCTCATATTCTGGTACATCATCAAAGAGTGTTAAAAATCTTATTTTTTTTACTGAATTAACCTTATCTCATAATTTCATGTTTCTATATTCACTCATTGATAAGGCACAATAGATTTTGATTAATTGTTCAATTTTAAATTTGATTTAGGTTTTAATTTATGTTTTCATATTATGTTTTTTTTAAAAAACATTTTGATATATATTTTAATGTATTTTATTCATAATAAATATAATTATTTGAATAAATTAAAATAAAAGTTTAGTTTTAATTAATTATTTTTATATGATAATTGAAATAAATAAATAAATTATTAATACAAACCAAAATTTATAACTTACATTGACTTTGTTTTAATCTTAAATTTTATATTCAAAATTATTGACATTTTTAAGATAGACAATATTATGAAATTGTGTCATACCTTAAAACAATTGTTTGAGTACTAATTAAAAAAATAAATCATGTCAACCTCAAAGGATTTCATAATGGATTAGTGTAGAACATGGTATAAAACGTGGCAGTTAAAAAACCAACACATCACTTTACCAGTTAATAAAATGTCTATAAATTGAAATGGATATACACATCATTCTTGCATAAGATTTGCTCAATACTTATTATCTAAACAAATGAGTTCAAGATCAGCAAAAAGGAGAAGGTACACAAATATCAAGTCATTGCTGGTAAATGACTTGAAAAACATCAACCTTACTTCTGCAGATCTAAACGAAGATAGGCAGACAGAACTATTTGCTCGAACCATTGGAATCGAAGAAAAATACATGTAAATACCTAAGTGTGAATTTTATTGTTATGCTTTTGTTTTATAAATTATAACACTCTGCATTTATGGTTTTAAAAAATAGGAATATTACAGAGGTGGTGACAGGAAACCAACATGTATCCGCTGGTCAATCTTCAAATCAAGATGTTCAAGTTGACCATTCTTATATAGGAAGAGAACGCAGGTTTGTAGACGATATTCAGACATCTCTTGTTGGGCATGTGAATCATTTTAGAGAGCTTTTGGAAGAGATGTTAAGAGGATTCAAGACATTTGAAGCACATTGGACACAAAAACTAAATGATTGGTTAACCAAAGCTGGTGAAGTGGATGAACATAGGGCAAAAATGAGCGCTGGACTTGTGGATTTCTCACGTAATATATAGTTATCTGAAGATTCTTGACCTATCACTTTGCATTGCTACTAATAAGGATTTATATATTGTCTGAATGCAAATGTGTGCTTATGAATGAGTTAAATCTCAGGAATATGTTCCTGTAATATTTATGTAATATTGTTGCCATTTGTTAATGGTAATGAACTTTGTTGATTCCTATTGGATTAATCCGTACTTTGGTTCCTGTTCTGTTTTTTAGTAGGGAACTTCTTGAATTTGTCAGTTTGATGACCATCTTTTTACTTCATTTTGTCGAATATCTCCTGAATTTCCTTATTATTTCAAGTTAGTTATCTTGCACTGTTACACTATTTTTGAGATCAAATGTTAGAGATGATGGTTGTTGTTCATATGATGCAAACCAGATTGTTTAAGGTCATGCAGTGTCTTGTTTTGTCCTAGTGTAAAAAGTAATTGGATGTCTTCTTTATTGTTATGTACATATGTAAAGCAAATATTAATCAGTGTCTACAAAAATTAGAGTCAATAAATCATGCATCCATAAAACAGGGTATTTAAAAATTCATCAAAACAACAAATATTGAACGTACATAGAAACAAACTGCTTAATCACTAACAGATGACAGTAAAATTTTGAACAACAGGATCTGAATTTTGCAATAAGCACAATCAGTATTCCACATGTGTGCCATTGTCAAGCATCTTCCATGTACTTGACTCTTATGGCGAATGCTACTTTCAATCGTTTTATCGTAGAGTGAGTTCCACAATTCATCTTCAAGACGATGACCTTCGAGTTGATACATTGGTTTTATATTTCTTGCATTTGGGCAAAACTTGTAAATAGGCAGAAGATGATCAATCTCGAACAGATAACAGTACATTTCTTCAAGAAACTTAATAAGTTCTATTATCCTAGATCTCAAATGTGTCTGATTAAGCATTTCATACATCTCTTGAACAGTCTGATCTCTATGAAAAGTTCTATTTATTGCTTTAAAAAGATGAAGCAAAAAGAAGAAGGAAAATGATTACCTGATAGAGAGGATAATACATGAAGATGATGTGGAACATCTTGATTCAGGAATAAGCACCGAATGGAATTGTAGTACTTAGCTTGATCAACATTATGCCTAACAGCAAAACTGATAAAGCCATGAAACTGGTCACGTGTAACCTCCATAGGATGGTTATGAAACCGGTAAACAGAATCCCAATCAAGTCTTTCAAGAACATCTCTGATTTTTGGAGTATTTTGGTTAATAACCCATGCCATGAGACACATGACAAACCTGTCGAAGTCTCCTACATCTATTATGATGAATGAAAACAGCAAGGCAAGAAGATTTGAATCAAGATTCTGCAGCATTTTGTTTACAGGTGTTTCAGATTGATCGTCTAATGTTTTGATAAAAAGGTGAAAACTGAAAGAGCAAAGGATTGTAAACTTCGTATTGGAGAATGGGAGAAGATGGAGTAAATGTGTGTGTTCCTTGTATTTATTCTTGCATGCAAACCGAGTAAGGCGTGACTGTTGATCTTCTTACTCCTTTTTTATTCTTTTAATTTCATGTAATAATTACATGTTTGGGTAACCTTTTATTATTTTGAAGCCACTTAAAGTGATTATGGGGTGTTTGTCTAACCTTTTTTTTTCAACTTAAAGTTAGTTTTAGTTAAAAAAAAAAGTACATTGGAGGTACATTTTTTCCACTTATTTTTTTTCTCATATCAATTTTTTTGTATTTGAGTCACCTTTTAACTCGTATTATATTCTTTGCATATATTTGTATTTTACACTTTTATATTATGTTTAAAAAATATAAATTTCTTTTTTTAGTTAATTTTTTAAAAATAAATTTACTTTAAGTAAAATTAGCCAAACAGATACACCTAACTTTAAGTGAAAATTATCACTTTTCACTTAAAGTGAGTAAGTAGCACTTTAAGTGATAAGTAACTTTTTTTAGGTTAAGCTAAACACGCTCGTAGTCTATACTTTTAGATGACGTATGTAGATCTTTAACTTGCAAATATAAACTTAATCATGACTTTGTTAATCCAAAACATGCACAATAAATTAAATTTAGTATATGATGTGCAATAAAATATATTAAATTCTTAATATTATGATTACAATCGAATTTACATATTAAATTCTTAATTTTATAATTTTTATATGATAATTGAAATAAATAAATAAATTATTAATACAAACCAAAATTTATAACTTGCATTGACTTTGTTTTAATCTATAATTTTATATTCAAAATTATTGACATTTTTAAGATAGACAATATTATGAAATTGTGTCATACCTTAAAACAATTGTTTGCGTACTAATTAAAAAGGTAACTGCACGAAACTGTCCCAATATTTATAGACTGTTGTCCAAAAACCCCAAATCTATACTTTTGCATGCCGGAGTCTACCGTTCTTATCTTTGAGTTTCAATTGCTAAACTGATCATTACCATCTTCAATCTACTAATCAATCATGGAGGTACGCTATTCCTAATATGTATTTTGATTTGTAATGTCTTCTCTACTGCAAGAACATGATGTGTTTTATTCGGTAATTTGGTTACACATATATTATGTCTGTATATGATGCATCTATAGATGCATGTTAAACCATTCTTGTGAATCACATAACAGTTGTTAATACTTTTATAGTTATGGGTATGTTAAAACTTTAATGCATGTTCTTCTTTTGGAATCTTGCTATTGTAATTAATTAGATGATACATGATAAATTGTGGGTTAAATTGCTTTTGATTGGATTCAGAACTTAAAAGTGTTTTAAATATTGTTATTAATTCAAACCGGGGAAATTGGATTGATTTATACTGTTACAAATTTGGGAATTGTTTGAATTAGTTAAGGGTTAAAACTTTCATCTAAATGTTCTTTCCCATTTTAGATTGATCATGACTTAGGTTATTTTTTGTAGAATTTAACTAACTACTAATCTTTCTTAGAGCTACTGCATTTACATCTTATTATTTCAATGAAACAGAGCACGATTCTATCAAAGAGGATAAAGAATACTGATCGTGGCATTGGTAAATACTACTCCAAATTAAATAATGATATAAACCATTAAATTATGTATTCCTTTCTGAATTTTAATGATACAGGAATAAGACGCTTTGTGTCAAGTTTTCTTTCTGCAAACAACGAAAAGGAAAGATTTGGATCTTTTGTAAGTGTATCTCTAACATTTAATAATATAAATTTGAATTATCATAATGTATTATGGTAATGGGCTGCATATTGATTAAACTTCCAATTTATTTAATATTGTAGAGAGTACCTAAGTCCTTTCAGGATGAGTTTGGAAAAGAACTAAATTCAACTGTGGTATTAAGATGTATGACATCTGAATGGAAAGGTAAATATGATCCAAAGTCGAGGAAAATATCTGGTCTGACAAAATTTATGACATATCACGGGATCAAATTGTACAATCTTGCTCAGTTTGAACATTATGGTGAAGACACGTTTATTGTTACAATTTTTAAAGAATCTGCCATTGAGTGCAATTATCCTCGTATAGACTTAAAAGTTTTCTTAGGAACTGGACAGCTAAATAATTGGAATAAGGAGCAATATGTACTTAATGAGTTGTCGCTTGAATACCATGCAAGTTCTGCACTTTGGTTGTTCAATGCCTATCACAATTACGATGAATCTTTTGAGATAAACATTATAAAGTCTGCTGTTGATCCTCAAGTTACTACTCTGGTGAGCATATTTTTGGGTTCTTATTCTAATTGTAATGTAATGTATGTGCAGCTTTATATATGATATTCTGTAACTATTGCTAAATTATTGATTTTCTTGTTGGAAAAACAGAGTTTGAGTACAGATATGGAAGATCTGTACAAAAATTGGGAAGATGGGACAAAAGTGAGATTGAAGTTATTTCACAAATCATGGGACATTGTGATTCAATGGATAGAGGGTAGATGCATGTTTAGTAAAGGATGGAATGCTTTTGCAAATGAAATAAGACTTGATATTGGAGATACCTTGTTGCTGTTCAGACTTGAGGAATCACAACTTAACATTATAGACATTTGTCATTTTAAAGGTGAAGATAAAATTGACAGTAAGAATGAAGGTATTACATTTCATCTACACTGTTTGAATGTAGTATGGTATTATACATTTATAGGTTACATGTCTAACAAATCATCTTAAAAAAATTTAGCTTATGGAGAGTGGAGGAAGTCATTTTTTAAAGTTTGTTCAGAGCCTTGTTTAAATGAAGGAATAATAGTAAGACATTTTGTATATTTGGTTCCGACATTATTTATGGTAACATCTATTATAATTAGAAGGTGTAAGACAAATTATACACATTATGTTGATTAAAATATTCAATATTACTCAGGTTGTTCCGAAGTTGATCAACGACATGCATGGAAAGGTGCTCAGTAGTGTTAAAGATATAAAAGTTGCTGGTTTTCGTTGTTCAATTTATTACAATGAGTTTGGATGATATCTGTCCAATTTTTGCACAGTCTTTGAGCATTTTGGTATTAAACCAAGGGAAACCATAATTTTCACAATGGATAATAGTAATGTTTTGTACGCACGTATCTACCAAGTAGATGGAAAAGAAATAGATTACTCCAATCGTAATCTTGGGTTTCAAACTGATGGAACCAAAAATTGGTTTTGGGCAGTTGATTGGAATGATGAACATGGTATTACACAAATTTTGTAAATAATGTCCGAGTATTAATTAGTTAAACTACACTTATTATTTAGGAAAATTAACAAATTAACAATTTTTATAAACTATTGACAGATCTAAAGGAGAGAAGTGACAGTGAAGAGGAAGATGAGGATAATTATAACGATATTACAAGAACTGCCATTGAAGAGGAAGTCCCAGTGATTTCTCAAACATGTAAGTTCTTTTCATGCTCTTTGTAAAATTCTACTTATGCTTCAACATTTACATGTTATCAAACATATAAAGAATTTAAATTTTGCGAATTACCTTATTATGCATAATCAGTGATTGAAGTCAATAGTGGAGGACAGAGTTCTGGAACACATCTTGAGAACCAAGGTTTTGAATTAGTTGATCATAATGCAATGGACATGGATATCCAGGAAGTGAATGATATGCCTACAGAATTTACTGCAACGTTATATTCTTCAAATGTTGATAAAATCAAGTCATGGAGTGGTAAAATATGATATTTCAATTTTCTTGTTAATTAAATTTTTAAAGATTTATCTTTATTTTTCATCATTCTGATTGAAATAATGAATGTGTCGCAGTACATCCCAAGGACAATAAAACCACGAAACAGAGGTTGGCATGCAGGAGAAAAGGTCACATTCAGGACTGGTGTTGGATCTTGGAAAATTGGAATTGTAAAATCGCATGGATCAGCACGGAAGCTAATACTCTATTAGAAAATCAGAAATTGCTATTCACCTTAGTTGAAGAGCCAGAAGAGTTAGTTTTCAATGTTCAGAGGATTTAGTAGAGATTTAGCTTTAGAACCTTGTCTGAAATATTTATGACCTTATTGGTTTATTTAAATCAAAGCTAAGCGTCTGAAATTTAAATGTTGTAATTATGTTACTTGGTATTTTGCAATTTTTTTGCCAAATTTTAACTACTGAGTGATATACCAGTAGTCTTCAAATTATATTGCGGATTATCTTGTATTATTTTGGTTTAGAAAGATTGATTTCGTTGCATATGTTGTCTTTAAGCGAATGATGCATTAGTTTTACCGCGAGCGTTGTTTGCCTACTGAGTGATGCATTAATTTGCAGAAACGATAAAGTAGTTAGCCTCATTCATCACATTAGGAAGTAGTATAGAAAATTCTCAAAAGAAGGCCATATTGTAGAGAAGTGGAGATAGGTTATATGGCATTGCTAAGCCACTAAATTGATCAACATTAATAAAATGTTTCCTAACAGAATTCACAACTTTGTTTTGTCATATACTTGTGTACATCAAGAAGGAGCGTTAACAATCTTATAATGTTGGGTAATTTAATTCACCTTATAACTTCTATATTTACTCTTTGCAGATCAAGGAAAAAAAACCTAGATTTGTATTAGTGTTTATATGATTTAAACCACACAATGCAATGAAAACATATAAAACAAAGAAAACTCATATTTTAAAAAGAAAACTTGATATTAATTTAAAAGCAAGGAAAATTCTAATTATTGATGATAGATTACAAAATTTGTTCAATGGACACTCAAGGCAAAAAATTAATACCAGTCTAGACCTATAACCAAAATTTATTCATCTTGAAATAATGGAAAAATTTTAAACATGCTTGAGTGAGCAGCATTAATCGCACAACATAGATCAATCCGTGAAAATGTATGCTTTCTTCATACTTCCCATGGACTATTTGAAAACCTACAAAACAATCATGATATTTACTTCAATTCAAACTTTGATATAGACGGTTATATACTTTCGGAAAATATTATTACCTTTCCCTCATGGTAGAGACGGATTCATGTTCATTGTTAATATAGACCTTTGTAGATTGAGTAATCATGCACTTCACAATGCCTAAAAATATAATATGACATTTTTAGAATAGGATATAGGACAACTAAATAGTAATTAATATTGTCTAACAAACAGATGATAAAACTAACCCTTATACTGAGAAACTCTAACACTTGCTATAATAGCAACAATGGGAATTTGCTGAACTGCTTCAAACTGTTGCTCCACCGTTGCTATCAGATCTCCAAAAATATTAACTTGGAATGAATTTCTGTACATGTATATGTCATTGTGTAACCTATTTTTTAACTTATATACAATCCAAAAATATATCAAAATTGCAGAAAAATATAATCCACCTCCCATCAGTCAAAACCAAATTCAGTAGTTGCAGATTGCCATTCCGTGTAGGTATGACCTGAATCTCATCACGATATTGTATGACTCCAATGATATCTGTAGTTAAAGTCATTTGTAATATTACGTACTGAAACATACTACTGGAATCGGAAAAGAAATGATGTAATTTATATAAAGATCTTAAGAAGTGACACCAGAAAAATTACCAATAGTAGTTAAAGGAGGACCATTTGTTAAATGTGAATCTACATAAGAGTGTAAATCATCCAACTCAACAAATTCAAATTTGTTAATTGGTATGTTCAAGTTGTCGCCAAGAATTCTTTGAACGGATGTCAGATTAGTAAACCTGACTTGAATTTGGGAAGATACTGGCCTCATAAAACCAATAGATTAGTTAGTATGAAAGTTGGAAATCTCATAAATTCCTCCTTCTACAATATGTTGAACAAACAAATCCCATGTTTCAGGACTTACAGTTGCATGAACATGATGATCCTGAGAATTAGAATCGAGTAACCATTAACAAAATTTCTTATTTTTTGATAGTATGGGCATTGATTGAATAATAAAACAACTTTAAACAGAAAACATGAAATATAAAGAAATTCTTACAGCATTATCAAGTAAAATCAAATTGAATCGAGTAACAACGGCACCAATAGTAGTAGGCCATACTCTTGTAACACGAACTCTCACCCTCCAGTTTGTCCTGGTTGTGTCAAGTGATGCAAGTGTGTCGAACATTGCTGTTTAAAAGTTAAAGCAAATAAAAGCTTAGAGTGTAAGACAAAAGATTCTTAAAGAAAGCATAACATGAAAGACAGGTTTGGGAATATTGTACTCATTGCTGGTATAGATATAGCATAAAACATATAGCGTTGTAAAAAATAATTGATTGGAAATTTGTATACTAACCTAATTGCTATTCAGAAGCTTTTTATCTTTTTTGTGGTTTGACAAATGAAGTACTCTGTACCTATTTATACAAAAAAATTAGTTGATGTGGAAAAGGATAAGTCTATCAATTTACAAATCATTGCCTAGAAATATGTTGTCATATAAATCATAATCGTCAATCATCAATATCTTATAAGTAATGAGATATTATTTACAACATAAATCTTCCAAATTACAGAGATTGAGGATTATGATTAATACAAATCAACTACTTGATAACAAATAAAAGGTTTGTTACGATTTACCTAAGATAGATGTTCGCTAGCTTTTCAATTGTTGTACTTCGTATGAATATTCCTTATTCTGATATTTAACACTGGAATCAGACACATTTAAAAATAAATTTAAACCTTAAAATATGCTAATTACTGATATGGGATCATTCGCTGAATTCTTTAAGTTTTGGTTAGCGAGCAAGTACTAAGAATTTGCTTATGCTGACACTTTATGAGTAATATTTGTGCATCATTACACTTGCAAATTACAATCAATTTTATGACATTATTGATTTATAAAAATCCACAGATTTATAAAACGTCTAATGACATAGTATTTAAATAATGGAGTAAACACTTTGGAACAACTTACCTATATATATACGATTGTGTTTTATTAGAATCCTTAATTATATGATAATATAAGATAATATAATTTTTTTTTTTGAATGATTGAGTATATGCTTATGATGGGTTTGCATAAAGAGTGTAAGGATTGTTTGTGGCTCTTAATAGGTTGGTTTGCAAATATTCTGAAAGTATTAATTTTCTAATATTCACTTTGTTCGCAAATAGAAACAAATTTTCCAAACTATTACAAAATCTATTGTTAAAACAAAAGAAAAAACTCCATTTCTGAAAACTCTAAATCAAGACTTACAAAAATTTCAGTAAGAACCTATGTAACGCCCCGAATTTTCCCAATACTGAAAATATACTTTTTATAATAATTTAAACTTTGATACAGGGGAATTTTAGAAAATTTCGGCATGCAGTATTCGTAAATCAGACTATCCACCTGTATTTCAACCCAAATCAAATTCCAATTCAAAATCACAAATAAAACTCAATACACCAACGATTCCTCACCGAGAATCGATTCCAGGTTATGGTATGAAACAAGAATCTATACTACAATAATTATTACAACTTCTATCTCAAAGTCAAATTTCAAAGCTTTATACCTTCTAAACTATAACGCAAGCCAATTTAGCATATGCCCGCTGGCTCTGTATATAGCTTCTAAAGAATGCCTCATCGCTCCCATATGACTTATAATGCGCAGGTATCCAACTCTTTAACCCTAACTGAAAGGGAAGGTAAAACAAGCAAGAGTGAGCCAAAGAACGCTCAGCAAGTATATATAGTGATAGCAATAGCAATATCAACAACAATTATAAGTTCTGAAAATCAGGTAGAATTATCATATGCTTTGAAAAGTATCAACTAAATCAAATATCTTTATTATCACGAGGGACCAACATTGCTTCACTGGAATGGGGTGTATCACAATAAGAACCGATAAAAGTTCTGATAGGGAATAATAATCAACAATTTAAATGCTCAAAAGCTACAGGGATATGCCATTTATTTAAATCAGGAAATGGAATAGAATTGGACTATTATGCATTTTATAAAAAAAAACATCAATAAGGTTAGGCTGCTGATCAGTCACGCACTAACCCCGGACAAACGCACACAGTAATGTCCTTAATTGGATCCATGGCACACATTGGCCTTAATTATTTATGACCTTCACGGTCCGACCTTCACGGTCCACATTTTAAAAAAAACAACAGTCCAATCCTATAACTGACTACCAGGTGTCGGAGCAATCGACCACCTCAATCCGCCAAACACCCTGGAAATTCACTTTCCAGGTCAACAATTCAAATCTCAAAAAGAAACGAGGTCAAGTAACATCTGACCTAGATATCGACAAGTTCGATATAACAAGGGGTATTTATTTAGATTGTAACACTAAAAGAATCAACGAATTCAATAATACAGTTTTGGGACAAGACAAACGAATATTCATATTTAACGAAAATTAAATGAGTGGCAATATCATCAGCAGATCAAACCAATATAAAGAACGGGTTATGATAAGTATGATTCACTTGAAAGATAAGTGAAATGGTTCACTTGTAAAAATAATTCCCGGATGATCAATGTCAAATAAGTTTGAAGAAAACATTCCTTAGAATAATATTTGTTGAGGAAATCATAAATCAAATTCAGGAATTATATTAAAAGATTTTTCTAAAGTCTTAAGTCTTGGATTTCCTCTGTTTAAAAATATCACTTAAACAATTTTGAAGAGGATAAAATGGTACGCGACTGAGGAATCCGGTAAAATACCACGTAGTAGAATATTAATAAAACTGAGGGATATTTATATAAAATAATCTTAAAAGAGTCAACACCTGAACGATAGGTGTTGAGGGATCCGATAAAATATCGAATACTGGAATATTAATAAAAATTAAGAATATTTATTTAAAATAATTTCAAAAGAATCAACACCTGAAAGATAGGTGGAGAAAATCAACAATTGAATAATATTTTTGAAAATAAACAATTAAATACTAGTCGAAAGAAAATGTCACTTAAAACAATTGTAAGGGGGTATAGATTCTAGTGAAACGACTTGGAAGAAAATCTCACAATTAATAAGAACATGTTCACATTAAGCATAAATATGAAGAAGATAAATGCTTGCAAGAAAAGATTCGAAAGGACATATCAATAAAACATAAGGGTTCACATCACTTGAACGATAAGTGAGGGATAGTAAACTTGCCTCAATACATGCAGTTTCCATTTTCATCACATTGATTCGTCATTCACTTTACATTCTACCTCCCATTCTTTATACATTGACCTTTCTTCGCTCACACAACTGTATCTTTCCCTAATTTGTCAGCCTCAACACGAGCACACTCGTCTACTCCGAGCTTATCTTTCTTCTCCAATTTATCCCTTTTATGCTTGTATTGGTTCTTAGCCGGCCTCCAATTCGTACCTATACACGGTAAAGTACTACTTCAGTACGCTTCAAACTGTAATCATCTAATTCTACTCTACCCAAACGTTTCCTATACGCTTTACAATTTATCACATATAGCTCAAAATAATACGTATAATCACAAAATCATGTAAACACATAGCATGTAATATCAATTTACACTTATATCTCTTTAGCATGTACATCATATTTGTTTACCATAATCTTAATCAAATTACTATACAAGTCGCAAAATAATTCTAACAAAATTGGACAGCACCTCCCTTATAATATCGTCTAACCTGTCGTAATACAATCATCCAATTCAGCAATCACAACATCCTTTGCTTTAATACAAACTACAATCATCTCAAACCACAGTAACATACACTGCTTATAATCTTTCTGATCCTCAACACATTTAATACTTAATATACATCCCCATACCATTTACAATCCAACTTACAGTACGCACATCCACGTTACACATACCAATTATACTGACATAAGCAAATAATTCACATAAGTACCTTGTTATATGACTACACTCATATGCAACAAAACATATCCTCTTTTTACACCTTATCTGCACTTGAACCTTGAAATCTTAACCAAAATTCACTGACTCAAACCATTCTTAAGTGTATACATTCAATCTTAATTTTTATCATCACTAAACAAACAATCAATGAACCTTTCATTTAAAACCTCTATCCGTTTCTTGAATATTAATCATTTATATTCTAATTACACACCAAACCAATTATTCCTTCACTACTTTTCTTCTCTATTGTCTTCTGTCTCTCTTTTACCTCCTCTTTTACTTTTGGTTACCAGGTACACACACCAAATACAGGGCACAACACCATGCATGACACAGCACCCACATATACAACCGTTATAACTTGAAATGCACAGAAACTTTGATTAATCATACCGAATAAACCATATACCAGTCATCAACAATTTCGAAATCAAAAACACTTCAACAGATGACTAAAGTCGAATCTAACCATATATAAATGTGATCAAATATCCGGCTGCTACAAGAAACAATACAGGACTTGTCGACCTCTAATCAAAACTCATTTCCTCATAAGCCGAGTAACCACTAACCATTTCATATACCGATTAGCGCAGACAAACACAATCAAAATAGACCATGACCACACTTACTCACACAATCCTTAATTCTGCCCTCCCCTCTCTTGACACCTCTCATCCAACATCACTACACCAACATATAACTAGTCACACATCTCCTGCCTCCTTCCCCCTTTTACTTTACACCGTTAACACATATACTCACACTTACGGTATTCCATTACAGCCACCCGCAATCTCAGTTATCCCCTCACCACTTTTCTCTTCCTAACTTGAGCTCTAAAACTCTCCGTACTTGTCACCTGCGACTCCACACCACTACTAACTCTTCCCCTCTTCAACTCTTCACCACCCAACACCAAGAAGAACACACCCTGCACTGCAATCCACAACACAACCCAGCATAACTCACCTCAGCAATTTTCCCAACCCTTCTGATTTTCGAACAGTCCCCTACACATACCCACACGACAACCCATACTTACCCTCACATACACACCACCGTGCCTTCACATCGAATACACACACCTTCTCGATTTTTCATCACACCCACGATTTACACAACACTCGGCTAAGCCCACAACTCCAAAACGCCCACACTATACACATTATTTGCAGAGGGAAAAAAAACAGAGGAATCACAAAACACACATAGCAGCAGCATACACATCCACAACACTTAACGTACAAACAAAATCATACAAACACAGCTTGGCAGCCACCTCTATGCACACACACAATCGATAAGAGAGAACAGGGGAGGGGAATGATCCATACGGGGTTTGCAGCTAAATCACCAAGCACCCATACACGATTACACACCCACATCGCTAATACATACACACACTGACTGATTTACACATACCGCTGGTTTCAAACACACACGCACGACCAGCTACTCGTAGAAGCCATACAACACCCACCAAGAACAGGGAAGGAAGAAGAAAATCAGCATAACCCAGCCTTTAATTCGACACAACATAAGAAACACACACATCAATTCGGCAATGGCAGGTACAAGGAAGAAGAGATTGACTTCGCGGCAATAGCATCAACACCCGCCCTATCGAGGGCTTACCAGACCCAGGGAAAACTAAAGGGTGAGAATTCGAGATTGAGAGAGGGAGGGAGAGAAACGAAAGATTGAGGGAGAGATTTAGAATGTCCGAGAGAAATTGAGAGGTAACAAGGCGAGAGTCAAGAGCTCGAC
This sequence comes from Kitagawia praeruptora, assembly GCA_037693485.1. NCBI lineage: Eukaryota > Viridiplantae > Streptophyta > Magnoliopsida > Apiales > Apiaceae > Kitagawia > Kitagawia praeruptora. The sequence continues at coordinate 45,651,812 of CM075349.1, forward strand.
AGATTTTGAGAAAACAGGATACACACCGAGAAGAGTCTAGACACTGCTGGGGTTTGAGATTAAAAATATAGCAGGGGTAAAAGTAATATCACAGAGTTGAAAATCTATAATCTACAATTTTAATAATACAAATCATTTCTAAAATCGAAACAAAATTGTAAAATAAGGGAAAATTTAAATTTAAAAGTTCTAAAATAAATTTTATGAAATTAAAATCATCCCCATATTTTTAAAATATTTTTAGGATCAAAAACGAATTAAATATGGATTTTACAAGTTGTGATCCTTTAAATACAATAAAAGTCTTAAAATCATTTTAAAATACCAAAACACCCAAAATAATTCTTCTACTAATTTTAAAAACTAATTAAATATACAAATATAATATTACAAAAGATTTCATTTTTTTTTACTCCGATGATTTTATAAAATTCCCAAAAGATCAATAATACATGATTTATATAGATTTTAATCAAAAAAAAATACAAATAAAATTACACGGACTTACACGGCATACATAAATCATCATATAACCATGTAAACACGTTATCACATATAATTGACCTTCTCAACAATATTAACACAATATAACTCTCATTTAATATTAAATAAATATTTATAAATTACGAAATTTTCTAGGGCGTTATAACCTAGGTTTGTTTTGGTGTTTATATAATTCAAACAACAAAAAGCAATGGCAGACAAAGATAAAGAATTAAAAATGAAGTTTTTAAACATTATATAAGAACAGAAATGCCTCTAAGATCATCATTAAACTGAATAAAATAATACTTAAATAATAAAACCATAGTTGAAACATGGTAGCAGAAGTCTATTGTGATGATACTACACATTTATTAAAACCTAAATCGGAAATCTTGAAATGAAATAAAACAGGAAAAAATAACAACTTCATGTGTAGTCTCTGCATCACTGCCATATGACATTTACTTCCATAATATTTCACTGTCCATTTACGTTAGGCTCGTATCCTTCTCCAGCCAACCCACACTCAATATTAGTTTGTAAAACAATAATATAAATTAGATATCATCTGTACAAAGAAAATATAATCTTATGGTGAAAGGCCAAAAGTAAATATGATATACCTATTCCTCATCATGAAAACATCCTCATATGGCAGATTAATAAAAATCTTGGAAGAAGGCAAGTTGGTAAACAGAACTTTGCCTGGTATGGGAGAAATAATGAATATTAATTAGGAAGGACAATCTACAATCTACATTTAACAAAGGTCTATTAAAAATATAGTGTAGTTAACGGGACTACCTTTATAAATAGACATTTTTATGCTTGCCAATATCACAATTACTGGTCTCTCAATGTGATTTGCATATAAAGTTTCGGTATTTGCATCTAGCGGTCCCCAGAAATGAACCATGTGTGAAACACTATAAAAAAAAATCAAGTGCATAGTTATTTAAATTTCTACAAATACATATGTTTAGTATAAATTAAATAATTAGCAATTGGTAGTTTAAAAAATTAAAAGTTGAAAATCATTTGATTAATGTATATTTTGAATACCTTCCATCACTTATTCTGAATCGCACAACTTGCCTTTGACCGAAACGTGTGTCAAATGTTTGCACTTGTTCCAAATTTTCCAACACTCCGACAACATCTAGAATAATAGAAAGCAATTCAGTAGGAGCACAATGTAATAATAATACTTTATGATATGAAAACAGATTCACCTGTTGAATAGGTACGCTTCTGGTCAGGATCATAGGAATAAACAATATCATAAAGATCTCCCAAAGGTTTTAACTCAAATTTGTGAATCGGAATTATGAAGTCATCATGAACATAAGGAATGATATTAGTACAATCCAGAAATCTGATGCATTTATCGGTACTAACAGGCCTGAAAATACCAAATGCCTGCTGAACTTTGACATTGATAACCTTGTATAAGCCTCCTTCGAAAATAGGATTTGGAAGATTATTCCAAATCTCAGGCCTCACAGTTGCATGCATATGAGTATTCTGCTCATAAACAAAACATATGATGAATTGGTTAAAGTTTTAGATTGTAATATATAAGTTTAATATACAAATTGAAAAGAGTAGAATATAAAGATTCTTACCAGACAATCTAAAATAATCATATTGTGAGCAATAACAACTCCAGTATTGGAAATTGTATCCCACATCCTAGTGACACGGACTTTTAGTGTCCACCCTATCTTCGATTCATCTAGTGTCACCAGATGATCGTGCATAGTCATATCTATTATAAAAGTACAAAGATGTTAACAAATGAGATTGTTTGTGAAATACTTGAACAAATGTATATCATATAAGGATTAGACATTACCTAGGATTAAGAAATTCAGGTATTTGATGCTACCTCTGCGCTTGTAATCTTTGTGCAATACTATTAACACTGGTTTGTTTATATATAGGCTATAGGGTATTAGTTAGTTTTTTGATAATATCTTCTGCAATCTTCTTTAAAGTTAAATGGCATATTTTTAGGTATTTGATATATATCAATATACATTAAGTTAATAGATATGGAATGAGTTGATTTGATATATATCAATATCAATTAAGTTAGTAGATATTGAATGAGTTGATTTATCAATCTAATCTTATTCAACCTAATTTAATCTATTCTAATTAATACAATAAAAAAAGTACAATAATATCCTGTCAGCTAGCAATAATATCCTTTCCTGTATAAAATGATTGTAATTCTTAAAATGTCTGAAATTTATTTTTTAGCTGATTCAGTAGCTTTAGTACTCAAGTACTTATAAATAGTCCTCAATTATAGGTCCTCTGCTTTGGATAAGAGCTCATGTTTTTGTTCTTAAATATCCTTTACTGCAAGTTCAATCTTAAAGTGAAGAATAATATGCAAGGATGTGGCAGTTTGACCTTTTGCTGCTTCAAGTTGGGACTTAAGCTTAGAATACTGTTTAAAAAATACAAACACAATAATAGCTTCAAGTATCTTTTGCTCTGGCTATCATCTTTCATGCCTGTTCTGTTTCATGCAATCCTTGAAAGCTAAGTGAAGATTGATGGTTCAGTCTTAACGTTTATAACTTTTTCACTTATACCATTATTTTGTAATTTTGTTGGTAAAAACTATTGCATTGAAAAAGCTAATAACTTGTGCAATCATAAGACATAACCTTAAATGAATGTATGTTGCATTGGATTCAATACAATTATTAAAAAACCAAACATATAAATAATTTAAAACCGGAATATGTCTCAAAATCTACCCAAATCATTGGGCTCAACATTAACAAAAAACATAAAAAGTTTAAACTCTTGACCATTACATATTCTACTTATTCCTTCTCAAAAAACAGATACTAATAATAAATTTGCTAACTTGAATTGCAACTTGAATGAGTAGTTGGTACCAATCAGAGGTGCGTAGCTTTGCTCACTTTTCCTGGTAATGAACAAAAAAAATTGAAATGATAATTAGCTAATCACAATTCATAAAGAAAATACAGGAATGTAGAATAAGTATTAGGAATTGTATATAACCATCTTAATCTTCTTGGAACAGGAAGAAACAGAATCCGGTGTCTGAAAACTGTTTGACAGATCAATGATGTTCTGTGGAAAAGAATTTAAATCTATCAGATAGAATAGTAAATAACAAACTCCAGTGCTTATGGGAAATAAAAAAACAGAACCATTGGTCATTATGTAAAGTTCTTACTTCAGAGAAACTCGATACTGTTAAACTTTTCGTCTTTGCATATGATGGAGTTGAAGTGGAAATATTGGAGTCATAAGCATCAGTGACCTTGAAAATATTACTTTGTAAATGTACATTATCTTCAGATATCTGAACATTGAAAGTAAATTCCTTTCCAGCAATCTCTTTAAGTTTTGTAGGATAGCTGTTGCTTGTTTCATACTACAACATAACGTGCAAAGAACAATTAAAAAACGTGTTATCTGATGCAAAAAGTAATTTTAAATATAAAATTTTGAAGGAATGCCAAGCTCGTAAATTGTAAATACCTCAGGATTATCACTAATCATCTTTGTAGCGGTTACACCAACAATACGTCTAACGGCTTTGTCCATCATGACAAAGTTTAATGCCTCAGTACCATCACCAGCAAGCACAACAATTTTGAACCTCTTCTGTGGAACTGGCATTATAAGTGTACATTTCGAACATTTGAAGACTCCATCAACTTTAACAGCATCCTCCTGGCATTTTATGCAGCTAAGGTACCACCACTTCACCACTTCTTCAACATTAGAAACTTTGACAAAACATTTAAAGTTTTTCTGCAAAATGGAAATATAAATGAATAAAAAAGAAATTAGACATAAGGACAATTTTATAATTTTTCGCTTAAACTAAATTTTGCTTTACTTCATCACCTCGAGATCATCCAACTGAGTTTTCTCACAAAGCTCTTTTAGGGTTATGGACTCAATAACAGGAATCGGTGTAGCTTGGGTTGGTGACGCTAAAGTGTTCTCAGAGATTTTATAACCTTCTTCCTCAAGTCTAAAAAAATATATTAGGAATCAAAAAATGACAAAGAAGTTTAATTTACTACAAAAATAAAATTCACCAGCTAAGTATATTTAAGTAATCTAAATGGTGCATGTTATTCCCAGATTACACACTTGTATAATTGTAGAAGGGGGGGGGGTTGAATACAATTCTTGATAGTTATAAATTTCTGATAAAAACCACAGAAATCTATAAAGAAATAATTGCTGAATAGAAATAGTTCACAACCAAATAAAAATCAGGTGGTTAAATGTACCACCTGAGACTTTTATTTGAAGAAAACCCTGTGATACAAATGTACACAGCTTCTGTGTTTACAACTCTTTGCTTCTAAAGATATTCAAGAAACCCTAAGCAAATATGTAAGTTTTCTTACTTTCTAAAGAGTTGCTACACTTGGTTATATATCCCAAGTTTACAAGTACTACAGGAATAAGATAATATTAATCTAATTCTAGTTGACTTGCTACTCCACTCCAAATCCACATGTAGCCGAAAGGTTGTCCTTGTGAACAGATATGTCCCCTGCACCTTTCTTGTATGTACTGTGTAAATGGAATGCTTCTTTCTTCTGTGTTTCCAAAGTATGGCTGCCATACTGCTTTTTATACCCACTATCAACCCATGTGATCTGTCAGTCAAACCTGTCCTTATCAACTGCTAATTCCCAGCTAGCATAGGATAAAGTGACAATGATTATCCGTTGATGTTGTGCACAGTTATCCGTTGATGGTAGTTTGAGCTGTATCCGTTGATCGAGTAGATTTGAGTTGTATCCGTTGATAGAGCCCTGTTCTTATCCGTTGATACACTTTCACTTAGACAGAATTACATATCATAGCTTATTTACAATTGGCTACCCTATTCTGCCTATCCATTGATGGTCAACATGACTCTGAATAAAAACACTATCAACTGATAAATAGAGATATTGCAGTATGCTACTAAACCTCATCCGTTGATGAGCTACCTGTCAACGAATAGAGTTATAAGGTCTTATCCGTTGACAGTTACAAAACTTGACTTATACAATTTTGCTTGAATGTTAAGTTATCATCAACTACAACATATTCCTAACAATCTCCCCCAATTTATACTTGATGGCAATAAAGCATAAATTCAGAACCTTGATGATAACAAAACATTCCTAAAGATATATACACACACTACAGTATGCAAAAATTGTATTAAGCTGCAAAAATTAAAAACAGAAAGCTTTAAGAAACTTATCAGAGATGTGCTCCTTTAGATTGAACAGATTAATGATGCTTCCTCTCTCTGGTTGGCTGCACCCTTGACTTTCCTTCCTTGGCAGAGTTAGACTCAATTTGCACTTGAAGTTGCCTATAGAAGGTATCTTCTTCAACAACTTTTGGATTTAGCTTTAGTTGTAACCATCTTAGGTAATCAGAACTAGCCTTTGACAGTTGGTCTTCTAACCTGAAGAATCTCCTAGTGCCCTCTTCATCCCTGAACTCCATCATCCAAAAGGGTTGAATATGGATTTTCTGTCCATTATATGGGATCTTCATTTTCTTTGGTAGACTTGAGGGTGAGTTCCATTCTCTCCTTATTTCTTCTATTCTGCTGATTATCTCCCTTCTGGCTGTCTCAGAGAACCCTGTGTGTCTCTTGAATGCTGAGAACACTTTGGTAAGTGTATGATAATTCTCTCCAAGAACCTTCTGTAATGGCCATGTCCTCTGACTTCCTCCCTTGTAGACAAACACTAATCTCTCAGGCTGATTCTTGTACTTGTCAATTCCTCTTACTTCTGACAATTCATCCAAATATAGATTCATGCCAGAGTATTCTTCAATTTCTGCATGATAGATAAAGTCTTCTTTGTTTTCCAAGATTGGTTGTTTGACAATAGCAGGTACCCTAGCAACTTGAACTGGTCCCTTTGAAAGTTGTAACACCCCTAGATCCGGGGTCGGAGATCCAGGCTGTCACTAAATCCTTAATTCCCATTCTAATAAGCATTACTCTCAATCTTCCTTTTTGCATGTTGTGACCCCTCAGTCAAACATAACATTTACAGATTATAGGCTCAGAGACGAAATTAAAATGTTACTGAGTTATTACAACCATCTTGAAATAGATATTACAAACCCAAATTGTCATAATCTTAAAAGTTCAAATTAAAAGGATTACCATCTAAGGCGGCATCTACAGCCACAATACGGTTTGGTTTTCAGAAGCTTACACAAGTCATGCTTGTAAATAAACCTAACCAACCTAAGCTGCAAACCTATCCAACTTAGTCTGCTCACCTGTGGTAATGCTGCTGGGTGTGACCTCGACACATGCCTCGTAAATAGTCTCCTATACTGCTGACCGGTTAGCACGCTTTTGCGGGGGGTCTGACTTGTTCTTGCCATGCTTATCTGTTGTTGTGTGGTGGTATATATAAAAGAAAAGCAAGAGTGGGCAATATAGCTCAGCCATATAATAATAGTTTTCAAAGTACTTTTGTTAACGTAAACCATAAAACATATCGTATACTGACATTGTATTATCCTTAAACATTTTCATTCTTTATCCAGAAATATAACGAAGAATTTCTGAGGTACTTTGAATAGTTCATCATTCTGTCAACACTATCGGTAACTGAGCACCTAGGCTTTTATTACAGTGTTGCAATACAATTCCAATTGGAAGAATGGGATTATGCTGGAGCCTCTTCCACGATATCTGGTGATCAGCCAATATACCGTGCCTCTGCTTCTCTACTAGTAGAAGGACGACGTTCCCTTATCGGGTTGCACCCTGACCGCATATGGCCTTATTATTTGGACTAACGCTCGAAGGCGATGTCCCCTCTTCCTCCAATCCCTAATAGAATTCTATGCATCGTAGGAACAGAATTTAATTCAGTTTCCCTCAAGCACAAAGCTTGACGACTGGTTTGATAATCATTACTAACTTTACTTCCATGAGTAATTGAGAAAGTAACTCTGATGTGTGGGTTGACTTTAGTCAACAGATTTCGATTACTAAGAATCGCTTCATCAAACATAACTTGGGAGTTGGTCGGAGTTTTGAGTGTTTAGTCAAACTTAACCCCCCTCCTTACTAGGTAGGGTATACTTCTTATTGGTAGCGAAGGGAGAAAACAATTCATACTGGCTCCCAAAACCTTGGGTTCCCGAGTTTTGATAAGTTGAGTGAAGTAGCGATACTTTTGATGAATGAAACTATACTATTGAAGAAATGGGAACCCCTACTATTTTTAAATAATTTTCCGATGGTCAGAAAATATTAAAAATAATTTTTAAAGTCTTAAATAACTTTTAAAATAAATAATATGATTTTTAAATCATGCTGGAATATTTAATAAATATTCATTTAATATTTATTAAATAATTAATCAGTTTAGAATATTTAATAAATATTTAAATAATATTTATTAAATAAATAATCATTCATACTATTCTCAAATGAAAATAATATTCAACTTATTAATAAATATTCAAATAATATTTATTAATATCATCAAAGGGATTTTTATCCGAAAATATCCAATTTATATTTATTGGAATATTTTAAAATGAAATATACGTCATATAATACTTCCGGTGACTTCCGGGTTTTATGTCCTTAACCGGACGAAATATCTCCGACTCCCTTACTAAGAAAGGGTATTATCGTACCCTACTTGGGAATTATAACATATCATCGTATACATATATATGTGAATTTATGCATACGCACTAACTAACAGGTTTATAAATCTTTGTAAATAAACCATACATCTCATGCTAATTTGCAAAATACTTTTAAGCAGTTCATAGCATTTATACCACAACAACAACAGTTTGAAAATACTTGAAATACAAGTTTCGAAAACTTGCTTGATAGTGTCGGAATAGTCTGGGCTCTGTCTCTAGTGTGATGATCTATAACAACCAATAAGGTTCGGTTAGTTCATTAAACTATCCCGTCGAACCAACTATTCATATAAAGGCACAACTTCGTAACGATACCTCCTTACTACACGTTTGGCTTATTATAAGCCCATGATATCCTTTAACCACTTTTGATAATTAATGGTCTTATAACGACTTTCGTTAAATGTCATTTTCAACGAAACTAAAGTTCGTCTTAATTCGTCTCCTAAAAGGGTTTTTCACTTGCGCAACTATGATTCGAAAAATTCTATAAAATTGAAAAATAAACTTTTTCATGAAATTCTTTTTCTCACTTCTTCTTAACTGTCCAGAGGATTTTTCATCCAAATTTCATAATTAAGAACATCTTTTTACTAGCTCAATTGTTTCTCTAAATATAGCTTCTTCCTGCAGTGGTTTCTCATGCGCATTCTTGACTTAAACATTTCTATAAAATCGAAAATTAAGCCTTTTGTCTTCAAATTTTTACAGGGACTTAACAACTGACTAATTTACCCTTTGTAAAAATTTCATAATCACAGACCATTTTTAAAGGGCTCGTTTGACTTGGTAAAGTCAGTCCATCTTAACGATTCGTCCGTTTTAACCGGTTTCACTAAAATGAGCATATCTCATAAATCGTAAATCGTAATCACATGATCTTGGTGTCAAAACAAACTACAAAATAAGTCCTACTGGTTTATGGCCAAAAACTTACCAAGAAAACATTTGTTGAATTCGGTATTACTGCTCAAATGATCTATTGAAATTTCGACATTATAACGACAATAAACCGAACATTTCCAAATTCCATGAACTCCATCTAACCACTTAATTCAACCACACACCATCAAGATCATATAAACATCATCAAGGATCTATAAAACCAGTGATAACATCCATTTATCACTATCCAAAATTTTACACATACTTATAAAGTTTAAAACATCACAATCCCCTTAAACATGTACATACTTGCATCAACCTTTCAAATCAACTTATAGCTCATAAGGTTTAAGGTGGGTGTGAGTGTTTTACCTTGCTTGGAGTTTTAACAACCTTAACCAAGCTTGACTTTCCTTAAAAACACCTTAGATAGCTTTAACAACCTTTAATCTTCAAGACCTAAACAACCAAGTTTAAAATTTTCGTAGTCAGCATCACCACTCTTGAAAGAACTGGAAAAACGAGGGTCTTACCTTCCCTATCTGAACGAGGTTCCTGAATAAGAGTTGTAGAGAATCTCAATACATTTCCAGAAAGCTATAGAACACAAAATTTCATTGAGAAATGAGGGAGTTATGGCAGGTTGAAGTGGCTGCTCTGATTTTGGCCGAAAATAGAGAAAATGAAGGGGGAGAGCTTTTGCTATCTTTTCTTATGTAATTGATAAAATGATATGTATAATTGATATATATCAATCATACTTCAGCACTTATCAATTACCCAAGGTAATCTCCAAAGTGATTTTGCAAAAGAAAGGTAATTGGCAATTTGTCCAAAAAATGGTATACAATGCTTGGTTTAAATTATCATAACTTGTCTTATTTGATTAGCATCCAATGCTCCTTGCCTTGCATGGCTTGCATGGCTATCACATGGTAAATTGCAGGTATATTACTCACCTATTAATCAACCAATGCTTACCATTTAATTCCATATGCAAGTTTAGAGATTTTCTTGTAAAAGCGTTTCGTCGCGTAGAAATTTCTTTCATCGTTCTTGAACATTTGCCTTTGAAATTCTTCTAATAAATTACATAATTTCTTGCCTTGGTATTTAACTTAGCTTAAAGATTGTCTTAACCTCAATATCCCAAATTTATACCAATTTTTAATAAAAATGAAAATCTACGTAATCTGACAGTTTCTACTTTCCCTTTCTTCTTGGTACAACGATACTTTATCCATAAAAGTATAAATACTTCTTCATTCATATAATATGATCTTAAAAACTTTACATAACCTCCACCAATCACCATTTATGATCATTTTAGAAATATTACAAAAACCTTGGTTCTTACAACCTTCCCTCCTTAAAAGGATTCCGTCCCGGAATCATTTCTAGAACATATGGGGGTACTTCTCTTGCATGGCGCTTTCCAATTCCCAGGTTGATTCCTCGACATTGTGATTAGTCCACAAAACTCTTACCAGGCTGATGGTCTTGTTTCTGAGTACTTGCTCTTTCCGGTCTATGATTTCCACCGGTCTCTCGACGTAGGACAAATCTGGCTGTAAATCTACATGCTCATATTCCACTATATGTTTGGCATTGCGATTGTACTTCCTCAGCATAGACACATGGAAAACGTTATGTACTTGCTGCAGACTTGGAGGTAAGGCTAACTCGTAAGCCACTTGTCCAATCCGCCTTAATATCTCGAAAGGTCCGATGTATCTCGGACTCAACTTTCCTTTCTTCCCAAACCTCATCATTCCTTTCCAGGGAGATACTTTTAGCAGCACCATGTCTCCTACTTCATATTCTCTATCCTTTCGAGCTAAGTCAGCATACTTACGTTGTCTGTCTTGGGCTGCTGCCAGTCTTCCCCTGATTAGAATTATCACATCTCTTGTCTGTTGTACCAATTCAGGTCCTAATATCTTCCTCTCACCAACTTCTTCCCAACATAAGGGAGAACGACATTTCCGGCCATAGAGGGCTTCATATGGGGGCATTCCGATACTTGAGTGATAACTGTTATTATAAGCAAACTCAATCAATGGTAAGTGCTCTTCCCAACTTCCTTTGAAATCCATAACACACACTCTCAGCATGTCCTCTAAGGTCTAAATTGTTCTTTCACTTTGTCCGTCAGTCTGGGGGTGGTATGCAGTACTCATATTTAGCTTGGTTCCCACACAGTCTTGAAAGCTCCTCCAGAACCTGGAGTTAAACCTTGGGTCTCTATCGGACACAATGGTCACGGGAACTCCATGTCGTACCACAATTTCTCTTATATATATGTCTACTAATTTATCGACAGTGTACCTCTCGTTGATTGGGAGAAAGTGGGCGGACTTAGTCAACCTATCGACGATTACCCATATCGCATCGTGGTTAGTCTTGGTCCTTGGGAGTCCTACTACAAAATCCATGGCTAGGTGCTCCCACTTCCATTCTGGAATCTCTAGGGGTTGTAGTAGTCCACTAGGTCGCTGGTGTTCTGCCTTTACCCGTTGGCAGGTCAAACATCTATTCACCCATTCTGTCACATCCTTCTTCATGTTGGGCCACCAATAGTATTCTTTCAAATCTCTATGCATCTTCGTGGTACCTGGGTGCACAGAGTACCTTGAGTTATGTCCTTCATATAGGATTTCATCCTTTAGTTCCTGAACATTTGGGACCCAAATTCTCATTGCATATCTCATGATTCCTCCTGCATCTCTTTCGCACTTAATTTCTTCCCCGGTCAATATCTCTTCCTCCGAGTTCTTTTCCTCTTCCATCTTTTGCTCTTGGCACATTCGAATCTTTTCCAATAACGGAGGCTGGATTTGAATTCCCATTAACACTTCTTGGCTACTTCTCGATGTCTTAACTTCGATTTCTAGCTTCTCCATTTCTTTTATCAATTCTTCCGTTGAAGTCATCATCTTGAGCCTTTCCTTTATACTAAGGGCATCGGCCACCACATTTGCCTTTCCTGGATGATAACGAATTTCACAATCATAATCCTTGATTAATTCCAGCCATCTTCTCTGTCTCATATTCAATTCTTTCTGGGTAAAGATGTACTTGAGACTTTTATGATCTGTGTAAATTTCACACTTTTCTCCATATAGGTAGTGTCTCCATATCTTTAACGCGAAGACTATTGCAGCTAGCTCTAAGTCATGGGTAGGGTACCTTATTTCATACTCCTTCAATTATCGGGAAGCATATGCAATTACCTTATTGTGCTGCATGAGCACGCAACCTAGTCCTTTATGCGATGCATCACTATAGATCACAAAGTCCCCCTTATCATCTGGCAGTGCCAACACTGGGGCGGTCATTAATCTTTTCTTTAGCTCTTGAAAGCTCTCTTCACATTTCTCATTCCATACAAACTTTTCAGTCTTTCTGGTGAGTCGGGTCAATGGGGCTGCCAGCTTGGCAAAGTCTTGTACAAACCTCCTATAATACCCGGCTAGTCCCACGAAACTTCTTACTTCGGTCGGGGTGGTCGTTCTTTCCCATTTTGACATTGCCTCTATTTTGGCAGGGTCAACCAGTACTCCTTCATTACTAACCACATGACCTAAGAATTGCACTTCTTTCAACCAAAATTCGCATTTCGAAAATTTGGCATACAACTTTTCTTCCCTCAAGATTCCTAGGACTATCCTCAAGTGTTCTGCATGTTCTTCCTCAGTCTGAGAATAAATCAAGATATCGTCAATGAAAACTATGATGCACTTGTCTAGGTACTATTTGGATACTCGGTTCATCAAGTCCATGAATGCCGCGGGGGCATTTGTCAGTCGAAAGGACATCACTAGAAACTCATAATGGCCGTACCTAGTGCGAAAAACAATCTTGGGTATATCTTCTAGTTTGATCTTTAACTGATGGTACCCCGTTCTCAGGTCTATCTTTGAAAAGTGAACTACTCCTTTGAGTTGGTCAAAAAGATCGTCAATCCTAGGCAAGGGGTACTTATTCTTAATGGTTAACTTATTCAGCTCTCTATAGTCTATACACAGCCTCATACTCCCATCATTTTTCTTTACAAACAACACTGGGGCACCCCACGGGGATACACTTAGTCTTATCATGCCTTTATCCAACAGTTCTTGCAACTGAGTGGCCAGTTCTTTCATTTCAACGGGGGCCAATCGATAGGGGGCTTTAGAAATTGGTGCGGTTCCTGGTGCTAATTCTATCGCAAACTCGATTTCCCTATCGGGTGGTAACCCAGGAAGGTCTTCTGGAAACACATCTTCAAATTCCCTGACAACTGGAATGTCCTTCAGTTCAAGGTTTCTTTGCTTCGTGTCTAATACATAAGCTAAGTAGGCCTCGCTGCCCTTTCGTACTAACTTTTTCGCTTGAGCAACAGTCAAAATTTTTTGAGTTTGTCGCTGTCCTTTGAATATGACCTCTTTCTTTCCTGACACCTTTATCCTAACTTTCTTGCAATCAATCTGGGCACCATTACTTGCCAACCAATCCATCCCTAAAATGACATCGAATCTGCCTAACTTAAACGGAATTAGGTCTGCCTGAAAGTGGTGACCTCCTATTACTATATCGCAGTTAGGATATATCTGGCTTACAGGAACCACTTCGTGGTTAGCTATCTCTACCATTAGCCGCTCCTTTAACATTTCTGGTTTCAAGTTCAGTTTACATGCAAAATCTTGCGATATACAAGATTTGGTAGCTCCAGAATCAAACAAAGTATTAGCACTCAAGGTGTTAAGGGAAAGGGTACCTGCGATGACATCCTCATCCCTTACTGCATCCTGCACTGTCATGTTGAAAGTCCTAGCGGTGGTTGGTCGGTTAGATGCAGTACCGCTCATCCTTGATCCTGTCAGTTTCAATTTAGGGCAATCTTTCTTCCAGTGGTCTGTACCTCCACACTGGTAACATCTCATGAGCGCATTCCTCTGGGGCAATTATTGGAATAGTGTCCAATTTGTCCACATTTAAAACATGTCGTCGTACCCTGAAGGCATACCCCTGAATTTTTCTTTCCACAAGTCTTACAGTTAGGTAGGGGAGGGCGCGACTATCCTGATATGGGTGCCCTGTTTGATCCACCTCCTTAGCCAACACTCTTGCTTTCTACTCTGTTAAACCCTATACTTTTGGCTGGCTGGCTGAGACACCGTTCCCATAACAAACTTGCTGGAGAAATTCCCACTTGTAGCACCACCACTTCGACTTTCAAACTTCCTTTTCTTCATGATCTTGTCCTTCTGAGACTGCTCACTTCATGCCTCTACAATTGACGCCTTCTGTACTAGAGTGGCGTAATCCGTAATTTCTAACACCGCGATGCGGTTCTGAATCCATTGTTTCAATCCTTGTTAAAACCTCATTGTCTTCTTAATTTCAGTGTTCACATAATCTGGAACGAACCTTGACAACTCAGTTAACCTAGCCTCATATTCAGCTACAGTCATATTGTCTTGCTTAATCTCTAGAAACTTGAGTTCCATCTGGGTCTCCATAAACCTCGAAAAGTACTTTTCCAAGAATAACTCTGTGAATCTGTCCCATGTAACCACTCTAGCTAGTTCCATATTTTTCTTGGCCTCCCACCAGTAGTTGGCCTCTCCTTTAAGCAGGTATGTAGCAAAGATGGTTTTCTGGGCTTCCTCAGTGCCCATAATCTCAAAGGTCTTCTCCATCTCCTTCAACCAGGCCCTAGCCTCAACGGGGTCTGCAGTCCCATGGAATTCTGGGGGTTTAATTGACTTAAATGCCTTAAAGGCATTGGCTACTGTGTTGTTGGGGCCGCGGGGTGGTGGTTGTGGCCGTGGCTGGCGTTCTAGATTTTGACTCATCAGATGCATAAATTGTTCCATAGGGTCCTCTTCCTCTTATTCATAATCTTCATCATCAAACTCATTGTACTCTTCTTCCTCATCATCCGGTTCTGGATGACGGCATTCCTCTTCCCTTTGTTGGTTACTACCATGAGTGGCAGACTCGGTAAGGTGAGTTCTTATGTTTCTTCTTGGTGGCATTTTTATGTCTTCCTATCCAAAGGAAATATACTACGTGACTGACATCACTACCAAAAGTAAAACTACTACAACATCCCCCTGTACTAGAAGACTAAACTGGTCAACCATCCATCAGTCTGTGTGAAAGCGTATCGCCTCCCTAACTCGGTGCATAGTCCTCGAAAGGACTCTCTCTGCATCACTCCGATGAATCCTCCTGCTGTGGCGGGAACGTGGAACTGCTCTGAGTCGGGTGTGAGCCTTCCTCTCAATCTTTAGTACTGCCCGCCTCATCCGTCTAGCTCTAGAGTCTCTCCCCTGAGAGTATAGTCTCGCTCGTCTCTCCTCAGCTAGCTGGAACCTCAGCTCCGCTACTCGGGCCTCCGCTGCCACCAGATCGGTGGTCATCCGGGTCACCATCCAATCGTACTCAGTGGGTCTAACAACCTGTATAGGAGGACTAACCGGCTCGCTCTCCGGGGCAACCTCAGTTTCAGCATCCTCTGGTATAGGCTCCTCAGAGTCACCCTCCAAATCTGTGTCCCAATGATATCCAATAGGGGATGAATCCTCTCTGAGAGGAGGGGAATGCATAGGAATATCAGTCCACACCACCTCCTCATCCTCTGGCTCCTCTCCGGATGCGGGGTCAGCTGAAACATCGTCCACGGGGTCCTCCTCTGGATTCTCCTCTGGATCCTCTTCTGGATCACTCTCTGGCTCATCTTAGTCCACTGGGTCCTCTACAGGCATAGGGTCCTCAGCTCTAGGATCCTCCTCCTGGACTATCTCCCTCTCTCCCTCCTGCTGAGGGTCAATTTCTGTCTCAGCGTCAGGCTCCTCACAGCTCTCGGAAGAGCATCATCATGTCGCTGCTCGGAACTCTCAGGCAGCTCTACGTCCTCGGTTATCTAAAAAGAGGAAAAATGTTACTATCCTTGAGGTTCTGATAAGTAGTTCCCTTATTAGCTTAAGGTTGTTAGGGCTATGTCTATTAGCCCGACAATGCTTCGGTAAGGGTTTGAGTCCTTAAACCTTCCTATCGTCTCTGAGATTATAACCTAATTCTCTGATACCATTTCTGTAACACCCCTAGATCCGGGGTCGGAGATTCAGGCTGTCACTAAATCCTTAATTCCCATTTTAATAAGCATTACTCTCAATCTTCCTTTTTGCATGCTGTGACCCCTCAGTCAAACATAACATTTACAGATTATAGGCTCAGAGACGAAATTAAAATGTTACTGAGTTATTACAACTATCTTGAAATAGATATTACAAACCCAAATTGTCATAATCTTAGAAGTTCAAATTAAAAGGATTACCATCTAAGGCGGCATCTACAGCCACAATACGGTTTGGTTTTCAGAAGCTTACACAAGTCATGCTTGTAAATAAACCTAACCAACCTAAGCTGCAAACCTATCCAACTTAGTCTGCTCACCTGTGGTAATGCTGCTGGGTGTGACCTCGACACATGCCTCGTAAATAGTCTCCTATACTGCTGACCGGTTAGCACGCTTTTGCGGGGGGTCTGACTTGTTCTTGCCATGCTTATCTGTTGTTGTGTGGTGGTATATATAAAAGAAAAGCAAGAGTGAGCAATATAGCTCAGCCATATAATAATAGTTTTCAAAGTACTTTTGTTAACGTAAACCATAAAACATATCGTATACTGACATTGTATTATCCTTAAACATTTTCATTCTTTATCCAGAAATATAACGAAGAATTTCTGAGGTACTTTGAATAGTTCATCATTCTGTCAACACTATCGGTAACTGAGCACCTAGGCTTTTATTACAGTGTTGCAATACAATTCCAATTGGAAGAATGGGATTATGCTGGAGCCTCTTCCACGATATCTGGTGATCAGCCAATATACCGTGCCTCTGCTTCTCTACTAGTAGAAGGACGACGTTCCCTTATCGGGTTGCACCCTGACCGCATATGGCCTTATTATTTGGACTAACGCTCGAAGGCGATGTCCCCTCTTCCTCCAATCCCTAATAGAATTCTATGCATCGTAGGAACAGAATTTAATTCAGTTTCCCTCAAGCACAAAGCTTGACGACTGGTTTGATAATCATTACTAACTTTACTTCCATGAGTAATTGAGAAAGTAACTCTGATGTGTGGGTTGACTTTAGTCAACAGATTTCGATTACTAAGAATCGCTTCATCAAACATAACTTGGGAGTTGGTCGGAGTTTTGAGTGTTTAGTCAAACTTAACCCCCCTCCTTACTAGGTAGGGTATACTTCTTATTGGTAGCGAAGGGAGAAAACAATTCATAATGGCTCCCAAAACCTTGGGTTCCCGAGTTTTGATAAGTTGAGTGAAGTAGCGATACTTTTGATGAATGAAACTATACTATTGAAGAAATGGGAACCCGTACTATTTTTAAATAATTTTCCGATGGTCAGAAAATATTAAAAATAATTTTTAAAATCTTAAATAACTTTTAAAATAAATAATATGATTTTTAAATCATGCTGGAATATTTAATAAATATTCATTTAATATTTATTAAATAATTAATCAGTTTAGAATATTTAATAAATATTTAAATAATATTTATTAAATAAATAATCATTCATACTATTCTCAAATGAAAATAATATTCAACTTATTAATAAATATTCAAATAATATTTATTAATATCATCAAAGGGATTTTTATCCGAAAATATCCAATTTATATTTATTGGAATATTTTAAAATGAAATATACGTCATATAATACTTCCGGTGACTTCCGGGTTTTATGTCCTTAACCGGACGAAATATCTCCGACTCCCTTACTAAGAAAGGGTATTATCGTACCCTACTTGGGAATTATAACATATCATCGTATACATATATATGTGAATTTATGCATACGCACTAACTAACAGGTTTATAAATCTTTGTAAATAAACCATACATCTCATGCTAATTCGCAAAATACTTTTAAGCAGTTCATAGCATTTATACCACAACAACAACAGTTTGAAAATACTTGAAATACAAGTTTCGAAAACTTGCCTGATAGTGTCGGAATAGTCTGGGCTCTGTCTCTAGTGTGATGATCTATAACAACCAATAAGGTTCGGTTAGTTCATTAAACTATCCCGTCGAACCAACTATTCATATAAAGGCACAACTTCGTAACGATACCTCCTTACTACACGTTTGGCTTATTATAAGCCCATGATATCCTTTAACCACTTTTGATAATTAATGGTCTTATAACGACTTTCGTTAAATGTCATTTTCAATGAAACTAAAGTTCGTCTTAATTCGTCTCCTAAAAGGGTTTTTCACTTGCGCAACTATGATTCGAAAAATTCTATAAAATTGAAAAATAAACTTTTTCATGAAATTCTTTTTCTCACTTCTTCTTAACTGTCCAGAGGATTTTTCATCCAAATTTCATAATTAAGAACATCTTTTTACTAGCTCAATTGTTTCTCTAAATATAGCTTCTTCCTGCAGTGGTTTCTCATGCGCATTCTTGACTTAAACATTTCTATAAAATCGAAAATTAAGCCTTTTGTCTTCAAATTTTTACAGGGACTTAACAACTGACTAATTTACCCTCTGTAAAATTTCATAATCACAGACCATTTTTAAAGGGCTCGTTTGACTTGGTAAAGTCAGTCCATCTTAACGATTCGTCCGTTTTAACCGGTTTCACTAAAACGAGCATATCTCATAAATCGTAAATCGTAATCACATGATCTTGGTGTCAAAACAAACTACAAAACAAGTCCTACTGGTTTATGGCCAAAAACTTACCAAGAAAACATTTGTTGAATTCGGTATTACTGCTCAAATGATCTATTGAAATTTCGACATTATAACGACAATAAACCGAACATTTCCAAATTCCATGAACTCCATCTAACCACTTAATTCAACCACACACCACCAAGATCATATAAACATCATCAAGGATCTATAAAACCAGTGGTAACATCCATTTATCACTATCCAAAATTTTACACATACTTATAAAGTTTAAAACATCACAATCCCCTTAAACATGTACATACTTGCATCAACCTTTCAAATCAACTTATAGCTCATAAGGTTTAAGGTGGGTGTGAGTGTTTTACCTTCCTTGGAGTTTTAACAACCTTAACCAAGCTTGACTTTCCTTAAAAACACCTTAGATAGCTTTAACAACCTTTAATCTTCAAGACCTAAACAACCAAGTTTAAAATTTTCGTAGTCAGCATCACCACTCTTGAAAGAACTGGAAAAACGAGGGTCTTACCTTCCCTATCTGAACGAGGTTCCTGAATAAGAGTTGTAGAGAATCTCAATACCTTTCCAAAAAGCTATAGAACACAAAATTTCATTGAGAAATGAGGGAGTTATGGCAGGTTGAAGTGGCTGCTCTGATTTTGGCCGAAAATAGAGAAAATGGAGGGGGAGAGCTTTTGCTATCTTTTCTTATGTAATTGATAAAATGATATGTATAATTGATATATATCAATCATACTTCAGCACTTATCAATTACCCAAGGTAATCTCCAAAGTGATTTTGCAAAAGAAAGGTAATTGGCAATTTGTCCCAAAAATGGTATACAATGCTTGGTTTAAATTATCATAACTTGTCTTATTTGATTAGCATCCAATGCTCCTTGCCTTGCATGGCTTGCATGGCTATCACATGGTAAATTGCAGGTATATTACTCACCTATTAATCAACCAATGCTTACCATTTAATTCCATATGCAAGTTTAGAGATTTTCTTGTAAAAGCGTTTCGTCGCGTAGAAATTTCTTTCATCGTTCTTGAACATTTGCCTTTGAAATTCTTCTAATAAATTACATAATTTCTTGCCTTGGTATTTAACTTAGCTTAAAGATTGTCTTAACCTCAATATCCCATATTTATACCAATTTTTAATAAAAATGAAAATCTACGTAATCTGACAGTTTCTACTTTCCCTTTCTTCTTGGTACAACGATACTTTATCCATAAAAGTATAAATACTTCTTCATTCATATAATATGATCTTAAAAACTTTACATAACCTCCACCAATCACCGTTTATGATCATTTTAGAAATATTACAAAAACCTTGGTTCTTACAAAAGTTGCTTCTTTGGAGCCCTTTTCTTTTGTTTTGGATTCAGCAAGAATGAAGGAACTTCAATTGAATCAAAATTCATTGGTTCCTCTTTAGGCCTTATGGGGTCACCATGAAAGTTTACAGTTGGATCGATTACTGTTGCAGACATAGGTACTGATGAGCCAATGGTTTCTTTTTCTGGAGAGGGTTCTGGAGAAAGAACCCTCTTGGTTTTAGCTTTCCTTCTTTTAGGTTTGATTTTGGGAACTTCCTCAGGTTCCTTCATTTCAACCTCTACCTCATCCATTAACTCTTGAGCTAGCCTGGCTTGCTTCTCTTCTGAGTTTTCATGTTGATTTTCTGTACTTGGATGAGCTTCCCTTTGGATTCTGGAGACTTCTTCTCTTTTAGCTTCCACAAATCTAGGATGGCTGTTGGATATATTTAATACTTTTCCATTCCTCATGATTACAGCCATCCAATCTCTTACACTCTTATTTGTCTGTACTTTGAACTCTATGATTGTTTTTCCCATTAGCTTTTCTTCATCATTCTTGGGAAATGGGTATTCCAATTGAAGCTTGTTCTTCCCATTTTCCTTTGGTGGTGAGTAGGCTCCGGTTTTGATGGCTGGTTCAAGTTCTTTGACAAATGATGGCTCAGCATCATAGAATGTAGGAGCCACAACCCTTGGAGTGAGCACCTTCATGATTGTGGTTGATATTGTTGGAGCAGAAGATTGAGCATTAAGGAACAGAGATGATGCAATTGATTCATTGATCATCCTCTCTGCCTTTAGGATTCTTTCATTAGTCTCCTTGTTGATCTTTTCCAAAGCTTCTATTCTGGCTTGCCTTTCACCATCTGAGATTTCTTCTAAGTTTTGAATCTCAGGCAAAGCCACTTGTTTCTTCACAGGGGAAGCCTTTATCTCAAACTCTGTTGGATTGACCACTACAATTGGCTGTTGCTCCCCCTCACTCTGTGCTATCTCACTACTGGTAGCTTGAAATTGGCCAGTAGATGTTGCAGCCTCTTCTGTGCTTGTTCCCATTTTCTCCCCCTTTTTGTTAGCATCAAGGGTTGGGGTTGAAGCTGCAAGTAGCATTTCCAGTAGTTGAGTCTGTTTTGATTGATTGGCAATGATAGTGTGCATTTGAGATTCCATACTATCCACTCTTGAGGAAAGAAGCTAAACAGACTTAGCCAGGCTATCTTCTTTGAGAAGTTTGCTAGAAAGCACCTTCTGAGTGGTAGTAGGAGCTAGTGCCTCAATCCTGGCATCTAGTGCTATTTTCATATCTCTAATTGTAGACTTGACCTCCTCCTGTTGTGTTCTTTGAATAACAGATTGCATCTTTTGTAATTTCAGGAAGGCCATAACTTGCTCAAGAACAGTCTTTCTCTGTGGTTCTGCAGTTTGGTGCTCAGCCTTAGCAGATTGATATTGCTTCATGATTTCCACATTGAGATTTCCAAGTTCAGTGGCATTGGAAAACATCCATCCTGGAGTTTCATCCTCATTCATTTCTTCACCATCTGAACTTTGACTGTCATCACTGCCAAACTCTTCACTTCCAGCACTTGGAGACAGGGTTTGTAAAGCTTCTTTTGCTCTTTGAAGAGATTCTGAGGTGTGCACTAGGTGCATTGCCTTCTCTGCCTCTACATTGCCCTGTTGTACCATGACTTGATAGGCAGAAACAGGATGAGTAAAGGTTTCAGGATCCAAAGAGATGGAGTCAATAATTGACTGATATTCTTGTCTAAATTCCATCTCTTTGGAAGCTTCATTAACCTCCATTAACTTACTTGCAATGGCTGATTCTTCCTGCCTTATTTCTCCTGTAGTCCCTTCTCTCCTCTCATCTCTCTTTTCTTGCATCAGGGGCTCCCCCTGGCTCACACCTCTCACACCCTCACCTTCACCTACTAAGGTGGAACTCTCTAGCTCTCCTTTTGCCTGACCGGAAGAAATGGTCAGCCTCTCATTGTTTTTCTCTCCTTTTGCCTGCTCACAAGGCAGCCTCTCACTCCCTTCCCTCATTCCTAAAAGTGTTTCAACTACTACAAACTCCTCCACAGTTGACATGGGAATGTCACATTTTGCAGTGGTAGAGAGAGTTATCAACGGATAAAGTGTAACCGTTGATGTAGTGGTTATTGCTGTCAACGGATAATTAGTTGTAGACATATCCGTTGATGGAGAAACACTTGTCAACGAATGAATGATATCCGTTGATGAAGGAAAACGAGTATCCGTTGAAGTGAAAACCAACATTGAATCTGTGGTGATTGATTTTAAGGAAGAGGCCACAGATAGTGTTGTGAATTCAGGAATGGAAGATTGATGGCCCAACAAATCATCTAAAAGATGATGACCACCAATTGTTGAGTGGGGCTTCTCCAAGAATTTTAAAGATGGAGAATCAGGAATTGATGTAGATATCATATCCACATCCAGAGATGGAGTTGGTGATGGTGGATCAAAATGTGTATCGATTTGAAGGTTAAGATCAAGGGGCTGTGACTCCACATTTATTGAAGTCACATCAAACTGAATTTGAGAAGGTATAGTTTGCTGTACAGTGTGTGCACCCTGTGATTCCCCAATGGTTTTGGATTTTACTCTTCTACCATAGGTTTTTGAGTGAGAGTTATCTGTGTCTCTTGCCCTTTTGTGCTGTGTTCCTGGAATGGAACTTAAATTAGTAGTCACACCCTGTTGAGAGGATGTAACTGGAATTTGGCTTGAAGGTTCATTAACAGTCTTTTGAGATACTGAAATGTTGGTTGCACCTGCCTCACCTTCCTTATCCTTAGGGCTTCTTTGATGTTCACCCTGTCCCTCACCACTCACTACCACCTTCACACTCCCCTCAAGAGTTTTGGTAGTTTTTGCAACAGGTGCCTTTTGAGAGACACCTGAGGTTTGTCTTTTAGATTGTGGTTTTGGAACTCTGGATTTGGTCACTTTGGTAGGAGCCTATTTGGTCACAGCCACAGACTCCATTGTGACACTAGAAGGCAAAGAAATTTGGGGGTTGGAGATAGGAGTTTCAGGGTTGGAAACAGTTACCTGAACAATTGGTAGATATACCAATTGTACTTCTGCATTTAGGTTCATTCGAATCAAATCACTTAAGACTCTCTTCTCCTGAACAAAACAATTGAACTTGCTATCCGGGTTAGCAATGGATAGCTCATTCTCAAATACATGCAGTGCTAGGAGAATCAAAAATCTAGCAAAATAAACATTCTTGCTCCTAGTTTCCTTTTTACCTAATTTAGCTGCTATCTCATACATGACTAGTGTGCCAAAATTATAGAATTTATCAGTCAAAAGCATACATAGCATAACTAGCATGAAGTTGGTAACAGCATCAAAGTTACTAATTTTGCCAGAAAAAGTTTTAATGAAGGCATCACAAAGATAACTCCATTCTTTAACCATACCTTTCCTAACAATTTTCCCTAAGTTCTCAGTACTAAGGGTATAATTCATGGAATTAAGCATGGTAACAATTTCAGCATTACTGGGTACATTCAGACAGTTATTCTCAGGCAATTTTAAACAAGCAGTTAACACATCAGAATTAACTACATAATTTTTACCTTTCAAAGAAAAAGCAAGTGTACCGTCTGTGCCATTGTACTCAGCAGATGCCCACACCTCTTCAATTACCTCATGGATTAGAGGAGTGGTGGCAGTCATAGCATATGACAGTTTGCATTTCTTCACGAAATTCATCATGGTGTGATATGCTTCTGGAGCGTTCACTGTATCAACAAAGGCCGCGAAATTGTTCTTCTCATAGGTAAACCCGGTGGAAGACATCATCTTAACAATAGGCGCCATTGAAGTGTTTGAACTTTTGTTGCAGAGAGAGATTTAGTGAAGAAGATGCAGTTAACTAATGAGATTCTTGAAAATGAATAAAGGTATGATGTGAGGGCACAAAACAGCCTTTTATATTTTCCAAGAATTAAAAATGAAATAATTAAATGTAATTACCCCACTGGACAAAAGTAACTGTCAGATAATAAATGAAAAGAAAAGAAGTACAATCGTGACTAATTATACACGTTTACCAACGGCTATAAAGAAAAATATGTATATCAACGGATAAAGATTGGACGGTTGAGAAAACAGTTTATCCATCGATGACGTGGACAACCTGTTATCCGTTGACATACGAAAATCTAGTAATGTGTTTATACTACCAACGGATAAAAGGATATCCGTTGATAAGCAAATTTTGCCTTAAACAAAATTTCTGCTAAGAGTTATTCTGAGAGTTTTTAATTCTCAAGTAAATCAAAACACATTTCTAGCTGCAATACAGTATGATTAGATACTGTTAGTTACAGAGGCATGCCTGTACTCATCTAATAACAAGCCTAATTATTTGTAATGCTTTGCATTACTTACATGACCTCTTAACTGAGGGAACCTCTAGTTGTAGAGTTTCTGTTTGTATTGTACTTGTAGTAGGCATCAAATCCTAGTTGTGTAATTGTACAAATAGAGTCTAGAATAATGCTTGAAAGAAGTTCCAAGGTTCATGCCTCAAGCAAGGAGTTAAAGACTGTCAAATAATCACAGTTGGGATTTGAAGAAATGAAGAATTTGCCTAAGTACCAATTCGAGAAGTATATTTGTCTATTCGAGAAGTCCAGCATTCGAGAAGTCAGAGATTCGATATCTCAAGACACTATTCGATATCTCTGAATAAACTGTTCGATATCTCATTCGATATCTCAGGGATTCGATATGTCTACTACTCTATTCGAGAACTCAAGAAGTCAACAAGTCAAGATGGTATTCGAGTTCTCAAAGAGTCAACAAGTCAAAGTTCCATTCGATATCTCAAGGACTCAGAAAGCTATTCGATATCTCGAGGATTCGATAAGTCAAATGTTCTATTCGACAACTCAAGGAATCCTGATGGAAAAGAGCTATTCGAGAAGTGGTTCGATATGTCAATATAACAGTATTCGAGAACTCAGAGTTATCGATCAAGTCAATTCTAGTTCTCGAATCACTTACTTAGTCACTTCTCGAATACATTCTTGGAGACAAAATACTGAAGAAATTGTACAAGTCAGAAACCTGCAACAAGCCAATGCACTTTATGGACCACAATCTGTAACGTGCTCTGGAAAGCCTACAAGGAAGCTTGGAGAGATATAGAAGAGACAAGGAGCTAAAGAAGTGGATCTAAACAGGCTTTGCAAAGTCAAATCTGTAACCGTTTGGACACTTACTCAAAAAGGATAGACAGACTAGAAAGTAATTTGTTTAGCTTCCTTATTTGCAATAAGTAGGCTGTATCCATGTTATATAAGGACACAGCCTCACTTCATAACTTAGTAACTTTTGTGAGTTAAGTTTTTCATACACTGTAAGCTATATCTCTCTGAGAAAAACGAAGCTGAGAATACTACCATTTGTATTCACAGATTGTAGCAACCTTTATCTAATAATACATTAGATTAAAGTGATATTGTGTCTTGTGTTGTTTCTTTATCCGCACCTTCACTTCTACACACACAGGCACTTATCTGCTACATAGACTCAATCCAAGAAAAGTTCAAGAATCCATTCACCCCCCCTCTGTATTCTTTTACCGTATTCAATACTCAACAAGTGGTATCAGAGCGGGCTGTTTATTCAAAAACAGAGAAACGATCATGAGTTCGAATACACCAAAGACTACAGGAATGGTGAAGGTCCCTAAGTTTGACAAAGAAAACTTCAACCTCTGGAAGATAAAGATGATGTTGTTCATTAAAGCCTCTCATCCCTTGTATCCTGAGATTCTCAAGAATGGTCCTTTTGTTCCACAACAAGAGATACCAGAGAAGACTGTTGGAACCATAACTATCCCAAGAACTTATGAGGCCAAGGATCCATCAAAGTGGACAGAGTCAGAAAGGGAGAAGGTTGCTCTTGACAGCCACCTCATGTTGCTTATCATTGATTCCATGGACATGTCAATGTTTGCAAACATTGCATCATGCACGTCTGCTAAAGAGATGTGGGATCACATTGAGGTGTTGTGTGAAGGGACTGATGAGGTTAAGGAAAACAGGAAACAGATACTGGTCACACAGTATGAAGCTTTCATGGCACAGCCCAAGGAAAGCATCACTGAAATGTTTGAAAGGTTTCACAAGCTAGTTACTGAGTTGCAGATGAATGGAAAGGTTTACAGCACCAAGGAGTTAAATATGAAATTTCTGTTGTCTTCACCAAATCATCTGGAGCAAAGAGTCATTTCTCTAAGAGAGAGAGATTTGAACAAAGTCACCTATGATGTGCTCTATGGAGTCCTAAAGACTCATGAACTTGAGTTGCTTCAGAAAAGGGCTATCCAAGCCAACCAAGGTAGGATGATAAACACATCATGTGCCTTGATTGTCAACAAATCCATTCTGGACCTAGAAGCATCTACAAGCCAACTAAGGATAGAGGAGGTGGCAGATGATGAAGAAACTGAAGCTGGGGTGAGTGAACCTGTTGAGGAAAAGGAGGAAGAAGAAGAAGAGTTTTACACTCTGGAAGAACTTGATGGGATGGAAAATACTTCATATGCTTTCATGGCCAGAAAATTTCCAAACATCAGATTTAAAAGAAATCAACCCTTCAAACCCAAAACTCAAAACCATTCAGCCAACAAGAACAAGGCACCTGTGAAACCAAACAGAAATAAGTTCAAAACCAGTTATGTGGATAGGTCATCTGTAAGGTACTATAGATGCAATGACCTAGGGCATTTTGCCAGTGAATGCAAGAAGCCTAAAAAGAAGGATAGAGATTATCTTGAGCTCGAAGCTAAGTATGAGGCCCTTCTAAAAAAGCAGACACATGGTAAGGCCTACATAGCTGAAGGGAAGTGTTGGGATGATTCTGAGAGTGATGAAGAGGAACAAGAATTCTGCAATTATGCCTTGATGGCCAACTCCAAGGATGACTCATCTTCATCTGATTCTCAGGTACCATCTCTCACTACTATAGACATGTCTGTTTCTGAGTACAAATGCATGATTGAACAATTATCTGTTGAAATGTTTAATATTCATACTAGTATGACTGCTGCTAATGAGGAGATTGCTAAACTGTCTACTAGAAATGAAATATTAACCAAAAAGAATGAGGAACTTGAGCTAACTACTATGCAAGTAGAAAACCTTAAGAAAGAAGTTGAATATTTGAAGAACAAGGTTTTATGTGCTAGTCAAGTAGAGAAGGCTCTTAGGGATGAATTAGCTGAGAATGAATTCAAACTAAAAACTTTCAAGAAATCATCTGGTTTAGTGCAATCCTACTGTGAGAAAATTGAAGCTAAACCCAAAGCAGCTATTGGACTTGACTATGACTCTCTCAAACAAAGGAAAGGCTATGCTGTCATTGAAGAGGACACAGCTGTTCATGAGAAAGTGCCTCACATTTTGAGAAAAACTGAAAATCCAATTTTTAAGGAATCAACATTTGAAATTGATGAGGATGCCTTACTCATCAAGCAAATGTTGATTGATGAGGATGAAGCACAATCTAGTGAACAGCAAGCATCCTCTAAGGGTGAGAGTGTCAAGTCAAAGACCAAGAAACCAGTAGTTGATAGGCCAAGACCTAAGAAGTTTGTTAAGTTTGTCTCAGCTGGGAAGAGTGAATCAGAAAAAGAAGTGACTAAGAAGAAACAGAACAGAAATGGCGAGTTAGGGATTAACAAGGATAACAACTATGCTTATATGCCTAATGCCCCTAGGAAAACTTGTCAGAACTGTTTCAGTACCAATCATTTAACTCATGCATGCAAGAAACCTGTTGGTAGTGTGTCTAAACCTTTCTATGATTGTTCTGTGCCTCTAAGTCATAGAGATGCACCTTTCTGTGATAAATTTGACTGTATGCCATGCAATATGAATGTTATGACTAGTTGTTTTAATTTAAGAAGGCAGTTCATTGATGGTTGTATCAGTCACAATTCTCACACACACTACACAAGGTCAAAGTCTTCAAGTCCTCCTAAAGCTAGGAAGGTACCTTTGTCACCTAAATCTAAAACCTCAGGTTCTAAGACTTCCAACAGTGACAAGAAGACTAACACTAAGAAAGTTGACAAGCATGTTGTTTATGATAAAACTGTCTCTAAGTCACATGGACCCAAACTTGTTTGGGTACCAAAGGAAAAGTAATACCTTTGTGTTTGCAGGCCAAAGAAAGTGAAAAGAAGGTCATGTGGATTTTGGACAGTGGATGCTCAAATCATATGACTGGTGATATGGCCCTGCTATCACAGTATGAGGAAAAGGCTGGCCCAATGGTTGCTTTTGGAGATGACAGCATGGGTAACACATTGGGATATGGCAAGCTGAAAGTTGGAAATGTCATCATTGAAGATGTAGCACTAGTCAAGGGGCTCAAGCATAATCTGTTAAGTGTTGGTCAGTTTACTGATAGAGGATTCAAAGTGAATTTTGACAAAGATGAATGTTTGATCACCCACAAGAAGACTGGTGATTTTGCTCTATCTGGAGTAAGGAAGGGAAGCCTGTTTGTAGCCAATATGGACTCTGCAAACAAGGACAAAATTTGTTGCTTTTACTCAAAAGCATCAAATGAAGATTGTTGGCTGTGGCACAAAAAACTATCACACCTGAACTTCAAGGCCATTAATTCTCTAGTCAAAAGAGAGTTAGTGAGAGGCATGCCCACACTTGAATTCTGCCAAGAAGGAGTGTGTGAGGCTTGTCAAAAAGGAAAAATGAAAAGATCAAGCCACAAGTCAAAGACAGTGACATCAGTAACCAAGCCATTACAACTCATCCATATGGATTTGTTTGGGCCTGTCAACATAATGTCACTTGGAAGAAAGAAGTATGCCCTGGTAATGGTTGATGATTTTTCAAGGTATACATGGGTGGAATTTCTGGCATCAAAAGATGAGGCTCCACAAGTAATTATTGAGCATATAAAGAAAGTTGACAAGGAAGCAAAGGCAAACGATGCAAGTGTAATTGCACTGAGGAGTGATAATGGAACAGAGTTCAGAAATGCCACACTTGAAGCATTCTGCAAAGAGAATGGCATTTCTCAGCAATTCTCAGCTCCAAGGACTCCACAACAAAATGGAGTTGTTGAGAGAAAGAATAGAACTCTAATTAAGGCTGCTAGAACAATGTTACTTGATGCAAAAATGCCTACATGTTTTTGGGCTGAGGCTGTGAGCACTGCATGCTATATTCAGAACAGGACCCTCATCAACAAAAACACTGGAAAGACACCTTACAACTTGATGACTGGAAAGAAGCCTACTCTAAAGTATGTTCATACTTTTGGAAGCAAATGCTTTGTACTAAAGGATAATTCTGAATATGTTGGAAAGTTTGATGCAAAAGCATTTGAAGGAATTTTTCTTGGCTATTCTATGGAAAGAATTGCATACAAGGTTTATGTCATCAGTCAAAAGAAAGTTATGGAAAGCACAGATGTAACATTTGATGACAGCAAACTACCTGGACTAGAAGAAGCCAATGATGAAGACAAAGATCCATTGAGATTTGATAATCTAGATGATTCTGATGAAGAGATTGAAACTGGAGTTGAAACTCAAGTTCAACAAACTCAAGTGATTAATGATACAAGATAAGAATTTGTGCCAATCGATAGTGGAGAAACAAGCATCCAAGACACACCTGTGAGTAATGGCAACTTCACAGGGGGAGGAAATGAGGATGACCATGATGTGGATGATGAAGCAACATCAAGAATGAGAAGTCAGGCTGAACACTCGAGGAAATGGGATAGATCACACACTGCAGAGCAAATCATTGGAGATCCTAATGCAGGAGTAAGGACTAGGAGAGCAACTCAAAATGAGTGCCTCTATGGATGTTTTCTATCACAAGTTGAGCCTAAGAAACTTGATGATGCACTGTTGGATCCAGATTGGATTATTGCCATGCAAGAGGAGCTGAATCAATTTGAAAGGAACAAAGTATGGGAACTTGTGCCTGCACCAAAGAATAGAACCATTGTTGGAACAAAATGGGTTCTGAAGAATAAGATGGATGAAGATGGTGTAATAATAAGAAACAAAGCAAGGTTGGTTGCAAAAGGATACTCTCAACAGGAAGGCATTGATTATGATGAGACATTTGCCCCTGTTGCTAGATTGGAAGCCATTAGAATATTCTTGGCATTTGCTGCTCATTCAAACTTTAAAGTTTATCAAATGGATGTCAAGAGTGAATTTCTAAATAGAGAGTTGGAAGAAGAGGTTTATGTGCAACAACCACCTGGCTTTGAGGATCCACATTTCCCAGAATTTGTCTACAGATTACTTAAGGCATTGTATGGACTTAAGCAAGCTCCAAGAGCATGGTATGATACTTTATCACAATTTCTTCTTGAGAATCAATTCACTAGAGGCACATTGGACAAGACACTGTTTTACAAGAAGCATGGTGATGATATTATCCTAGTCCAAATTTATGTGGATGATATCATTTTTGGTTCTACAAATGAGAAGCTGTGTGAGAAGTTCTCTAAACTCATACAGAGCAGATATGAGATGAGTATGATGGGAGAGTTGACATTCTTTCTAGGGTTGCAAGTCAGTCAAAGGAAGGATGGTATCTTTATCAGTCAAACCAAGTACATCAAGGACTTATTGAAGAAGTTTGACTTGGAAGATTGTTCACCTGCCAAGACACCCATGGCCACTGCCACTAAACTGGATGAAGATGCTAAAGGCAAGAAAGTAGATATCTCAGTCTACAGAGGCATGGTTGGTTCTCTACTCTACCTCACTGCAAGTAGACCAGACATCATGTTTGCTACATGCTTGTGTGCAAGGTTTCAATCAAATCCAAAGGAATCACATTTAATTGCAATAAAAAGGATCTTTAGATATCTGAAGGGCACTCCAAACTTGGGTTTATGGTATCCTAAGGACACAGGGTTCAATCTGGTTGGTTATTCTGATGCTGATTATGCTGGATGCAGAGTGGATAGGAAAAGCACCTCAGGAAGCTGCCAGTTTCTTGGACAAAGATTAGTTTCTTGGTACAGCAAGAAGCGACAATCTGTGTCAACTTCTATAGCTGAGGCTGAATACATAGTTGCTGGAAGTTGCTGTGCTCAAGTGCTTTGGATTAGAAATCAACTTAGAGATTATGGACTTGTGTTGGAAAGAATTCCAATCATGTGTGACAACACAAGTGCAATCTCTATAGTTGCCAATCCTGTCAATCATTCTAGAACAAAGCACATTGACATCAGATATCATTTCATAAGAGAACATGCAACTAATGGAACCATTGAGTTGCATTATGTCTCTACAGATAAACAACTAGCTGATATATTCACTAAGCCATTAGATGAAGCCACCTTCACAAGGTTGGTAAGTGAGATTGGAATGCTGAATTCTTCAGATTCTGGCTAAGTGAATACACCATCTAGATTGTTGCAGCAGTAAACACTTACTTTATCTAAATTCTCAATATTTTTGGAGTAAGTGTTGGCTGAAATATGATTTATAAATATTTCAAATCTGTTGCACATGTTGAAAATCATATTTCTATTAACTTAAAATTTCTATGAAATTTTGAGAAAATCACTATTTGATTTGCTAGGATATTCTTCAATGAATATGTCTGGTAAATTTTAAAAGATAGTGAAAATCAAATTTTTATGAGTGATGAGTATAGCTCGATAAGTCAGACTTCTCGAATGATTCACTATTCGACATCTCTAATAAGTCTCATTAGAGTACTCTTGAGTTCTCGAATAGAGTCTTTCTGAGATATCGAATAGAGGTATTCTTGACTTCTCGAATATAGTAACTGAGTTCTCGAATGATTGAGTTCTCGAACACTATATTTGAGTTCTCGAATCATTTGAAAAGGCTGAATTCTCGCTGAATTTTAACCGATTTTGGACTTTTGTCTAAAAGTTTTAATTCACTCATAAAAACATATTTTATTTAATTTAGAATTATTTCTAAGTTAGATAACTGCCAGCTGTGAGTTTCTATCTGCTTGAGTTATCGATTAAGCCTTTCTTGACTTCTCGAATAGTTGTTTTCTACTTCTCGAATGCCTGACTTGTCGATACAAAACTTTCTGCTAATCGACAATTCAAGTACTTCATACTTATACAATTTCACATCTATTCGATTCATTTCATTCGATTTCTCAAGCATCTACACTCTCTAAACCCCTGAAACCCTAGCTACGAAAAGCCAAATTTCTTCTTCAACCTTCAATTTCTCTCCTCTCTTCTACACAAATGGCAACAGTAAAGTTCAACACCAACTTCATCGCTCTCACTAGTGATGTTGAAGCACCCAATGCCAATTTCAAGTGCTTTGTGAAATGGATGGCGGAGTCATATATCAAGGATGCACTCTCTGCCAACCCAACTCTGTATCTAGATATTCTGGAACAGTTTTGGGGTACTGCTATTGTGGAGGTTGTAGCCCTGGAAAACGCAATCACTTCATATATCATCTACTGCAAGATTCAAGATAAGGAAATCACTATCACTACTGCAGACATGAACCAAGCACTGGGCCTACAACAAGAGTCATTTGACAGAATGGCCACTAATGCAGAGTTAGAGGAATTCTTTGAGTTCATCAACTACTCAGATGGGATCAATCTTGGAAAGCTAAACAGGAAGAATCTGAGAAAAGAATGGAGCTATGTGTTTGCAACTCTTCTCCAAGTCTTCACTGCCAGGAAATCAAGCTTTGATCAAATCAGTGCACCTGTGCAGCAAATTGGATATGCTTTGGCCTATGGAAAGAAGATTGATGTTGGCCAAATCATCCTCCAAGAACTATATGGGAGACTTGGTAAGAACACAACCAAGAGAGGTACTGATATTTTCTTCCCTCGCTTTATTCAATCTGTACTTAATTATAAAAATGCTTCATTGATTGAATTGCCTGGGATTGATAAAAATAAAATAGGCTATCCTAAGTCCATGACCAAACTCATTTTTGGTAATTTGGAGACTAGGAATGATGTGGATGTAAGACTGAACATAACTCCCCATATGGAGAGTTTGTTTAGGACTTATCCCCACAACATGCCAACATTTGATGCAAAATCTAAGTTAGCACAGCCCAAGCAAGTAGAACAAAATGCTAACCCAGGGCCTGCTAACCAACCCTCTCAACCAAACACTCTACCACATACTGAGCCAACTGCATCATCCTCTCAAAAGGGTGGTGTTAGTAAAAAGAAGAGAAAGGAAGTAATGTCTACACCACTAAATATCTTATCTGAAGCAGCATTAGCTGTTGAATTAGGTCTAGGAAGTGAGGAACCTGAGTCACCCTTACACATGACAAAGAAGAAGAAAACTAAGACCACCTCTTCAGTCACACAAATGGCTGAAGTTGTAAAATCAGGGGCACACAGCTCACTAGGTGTATCCTCTCAACAGGGTGCACCTATAGAATCAAGCATCCTTCCCAATGCACCTTCTTATATAGAGTCAGCACATGGGAGTGATAAGGCTGGCACAACACTGAGTGGAGAGCACATCCCATTTGAAACTCCCTCTATCTCTCAGGGGGAGTTGCCAAAATCTACTCTTAAACACACTTCTCTTCCAGAATCTAACTCTGAAATTTCTTTGGAACTTGCAACTCAGGCAACTGAGATGCAAGGCATTGATCATCAAGAATTCTTTTTCCTTGATAAGCCAATAATTTCAAGTGACTTAGTGCATGACACTTTGCTCACCACTCAGAACCCACATTTAGATGGCGAGGGAATGCATGCTGAGGCATCTCCTGATGACACCATCACAAACACAGAGGTTCCACTAGTTTTTACTAGAGACTCTGTGCCTGTGTCAACTGCTGGTGTAATTCATCCCACTTCTGTGGTGACACCAGTAGTAGAGTCAATCCATCCGGTTACAGAAGTTGCATCTGTAACTGAGGAGTCTAGCTTGCCTAGCTCTAGCTCTGACTTCATGTCACAATGGCTGAAGCCTGTGCAACATGACAGTGCTTCAGGATCAGGGTCTGTTCCACAACAATTGACGGTTGAAGCACTTCAAAGCTTAATTGTGGATCAGATTCCTGAGTTCACAAAGATTGCTCAGAACCTTCTCACTGCAGACATGCCTAATCCAGACTATGAGGCTATTCTGTTATGCCATAGGGATGATGTGGAGGTGCAGAAGACAAAGATCATTGATGATACTGAGAGAGATGGCAACATAGATGCCTGGTTGCAAGGAAAATATGATATTACTCTTGATGAAGCACTTCAGTATCTCAGGGAGGAATACCTCACTTCACTGGGTTCCAATGCCAAATCTCTGATCCCTGGTGAAGTGTATGAGGCTATGAATGATACACACAAGGGATTCCTCAAGGCTGCACATTATCTTGGAAAAGGTGTTAAGACTGAGGTCAATAGAGTGTGTGATAAGACCACCACCACAGTAGAAGCAATCAAGAGGACATTTGATGCCAAATTCCCTCAGCTAGACATTGTGTTCAAGGACATCAAACACTGCAACACTACCTGCACCAAAATGGACAATGGGCTAGCTCTGCTAAAGGATACTGTCACAGGTCTGGGGCATCAATTTTAAATTCTATCTGATCAGACCACAGATGCCAATGCCATGCTGAGGACCATGTTCAAAAATCTATATGGAGACAGACTGATCACTGAAGTCCCAGTACATGACATGACTAGATTTGAAGTGCAGAGACTCAAAGAACAATCCCTGTCTGGCTTCAAATCTACTGAGTTATTCAGTAAAGTGGATGCACTTGAGAAGGAGGTGGCTACTCTCACCAAGTCCAATGCTCATCTTACAGACAAGGTTGCACTGCTAAATGATCAGTTGGACACTCAAGCATCCACCACAGCTGATGTCCTTCTGCATCAACAATCCATGTTAGCTGCTATGATGAAGCATATGGGTCTCCCTCTCCCTGATGAATCTTCAATCCCAAAGGACATTTCTACAACCTCAGTGCCTGACAACAAGCCTAAGGGGGAGAAGAAGACAAGGAACTCAAATTCAAATGGGGAGAAAGGCATAATAATAAAAGAGGGTGGTCAACAAAGAGCTTCTTCAAAATCTCTACCTAATGTGCCTGGCAAAGGAAAATCCAAAGTGGATGAGCCTCCATCTATCTTGCCAGTTGTCACTCTACCAACTGTGCACATCACTACTCCTGGAGGACAAAAGCAATCCATAACTACCACAGTGGTTGCAGGGAGTATGCCATCTGACAAATCTCCAATCTCCATACCTGAGAGTGCCAAGCCTGTAGAAGTTAAAGTTGTTACTGAGGCCAAGCTACAAGAAGTTGCTAACTCCAATGTTTATCATGATAAAGCCTTCTTGGAGTTTCTGAAAGCCACAAGGGAACATGTTGGTGACACTCAGTTCTATCTGAGGGAGCTGAAGAAGCAGATTGATTGCATCACTGTCATTCCTAAGAAAGTCAATAACCTATGGATTAAGGAGATAGTGATGATATCCAAATTGAAGATATGGCATCTAACATACAAGACTCTACAAGAATTGAAACACTCAGAGATAGATGCCATACTTGAGCTTATTGAGAAAAAGAATGAGAACAACAAAAGTCTGTTTGATGACTTGAGGAATGACCAACCTTCAAGGCTACCAGAAGTGATCAAGAAGTCATGGACAATCATTTATCAGTCTGGTACCAGAATTGAAGATATCAAGCAATTGGTCATTCCCCATGATCTCACCACTAGAAATCACAGACTGATCATTGCTATCATTGATCAATTACAGAAGAAGGTTGGAGCCAGAAATGCTGAAGAAACTGAGGCACTGCACATCCTCAGAACTTATATTGCAACTGGTGAAATTCCAGAGATGGCTCAACCTAGGAGAAATAAGGATGATGATTCTGAAGACAAAGGGGATGGAAGGAGAAGACATCATAGGAGAGATAAGGGTGATGAAGACAAGAAGAAGAAGGGTGACAAAGATAAGAAGAATGATGATGACCAAGGAAGAGTCTATGAGAGGAAGATTGGAAAACAGCAAGCCTTAGGCATTGCTAGCAGTAACCTCACCACAACACAAGACTCTAAGTCTAGGGTGAATACTGTTAGTGGTGACCTAGCAAAATCTACATCTATGGCTTCTGCAACTGTTTTGCCACCTCAAGAAGAGAAGAAGATTCAAGTCAAGAAACCATGTGTATGTTTCAGAAAGCAAACTGCTAATGGAATACTACTATGGTCTACCAACAAAGGTCAAAGATCTCTGCCAAGCAACCATGTCAAGAGAATGAAATTCAAACATGTTGCAAGAAAGGTGAAGATATCCAAATCTAAGGCACTGACAATTATCCCAGGATTAAACCTACCACCTCTGGATGAAAGCTATGATGAAGACCAACTGCAGTTTCTATGGGCTCAAAGAATCTACCATGTTGCCATTGTTGATGATTTTCTTGAAGTTAAGTATTCTGATGGAAGACAGAAGAAATTCAGACAAGGAACATGCCAGCACTGGGGCAGGCTGTATGACATAGAAAGGATAATTGCAATGTTGGATTCTGAAGATAGAGTGGAAAGGGTGTGGAAGCTGGAGTTAATTGACTTTGTCAAGATGAAAAGAGATCACCAGGCAGAAATGAGAAAGAACAGTGAAAAGCTACTAAAGAAAAGGGAGGAGGAGTTTGCTGCAATGGAAGCTAAGGCTGATGAGTTGAGAGCTATGGGTCTGTGCAGAGTCAAGTTCAATCCTTACATCATTGAGTACAAGAAATATGGTAGAAATGTGAAGATTAGAATGGACTACATCAGTTCCTACTCTGAGAAACAGCTAAATGAAGTGCTCAAGGATTTATCAGGCTCCCCTCTAATTGAAGAACTCACTGCAATGGAAGATATCATTCTTGCCATGGAAGAAATTGCAAAGAAGAAAGCCAAAGAAGCTGAAGATAGGATGAAAAATGAGAATCTGCAAGCCAAAGCTCAAAAGATGAATCCAAAAGGATATGGCTAAGTAGTTCCTCATAACTTGTAAGAATACTTCTATGTAATTTCTTCAATCAAATTCATACCTGTACTTTTAAAAACTTTATCTTTATGTATGTTAGGCTTGTTATCAGACATGAAATTGTGACTAAGGGTCTCACTCACAATTTGGGGGAGATTGTTAGTTACAGAGGCATGCCTGTACTCATCTAATAACAAGCCTAATTGTTTGTAATGCTTTGCATTACTTACATGACCTCTTAACTGAGGGAACCTCTAGTTGTAGAGTTTCTGTTTGTATTGTACTTGTAGTAGGCATCAAATCCTAGTTGTGTAATTGTACAAATAGAGTCTAGAATAATGCTTGAAAGAAGTTCCAAGGTTCATGCCTCAAGCAAGGAGTTAAAGACTGTCAAATAATCACAGTTGGGATTTGAAGAAATGAAGAATTTGCCTAAGTACCAATTCGAGAAGTATATTTGTCTATTCGAGAAGTCCAGCATTCGAGAAGTCAGAGATTCGATATCTCAAGACACTATTCGATATCTCTGAATACACTGTTCGATATCTTATTCGATATCTCAAGGATTCGATATGTCTACTACTCTATTCGAGAACTCAAGAAGTCAACAAGTCAAGATGGTATTCGAGTTCTCAAAGAGTCAACAAGTCAAAGTTCCATTCGATATCTCAAGGACTCAGAAAGCTATTCGATATCTCGAGGATTCGATAAGTCAAATGTTCTATTCGACAACTCAAGGAATCCTAATGGAAAAGAGCTATTCGAGAAGTGGTTCGATATGTCAATATAACAGTATTCGAGAACTCAGAGTTATCGATCAAGTCAATTCTAGTTCTCGAATCACTTACTTAGTCACTTCTCGAATACATTCTTGGAGACAAAATACTGAAGAAATTGTACAAGTCAGAAACCTGCAACAAGCCAATGCACTTTATGGACCACAATCTGTAACGTGCTCTGGAAAGCCTACAAGGAAGCTTGGAGAGATATAGAAGAGACAAGGAGCTAAAGAAGTGGATCTAAACAGGCTTTGCAAAGTCAAATCTGTAACCGTTTGGACACTTACTCAAAAAGGATAGACAGACTAGAAAGTAATTTGTTTAGCTTCCTTATTTGCAGTAAGTAGGCTGTATCCATGTTCTATAAGGACACAGCCTCACTTCATAACTTAGTAACTTTTGTGAGTCAAGTTTTTCATACACTGTAAGCTATATCTCTCTGAGAAAAACGAAGCTGAGAATACTACCATTTGTATTCATAGATTGTAGCAACCTTTATCTAATAATACATTAGATTAAAGTGATATTGTGTCTTGTGTTGTTTCTTTATCCGCACCTTCACTTCTACACACACAAGCACTTATCTGCTACATAGACTCAATCCAAGAAAAGTTCAAGAATCCATTCACCCCCCCCTCTGTATTCTTTTACTGTATTCAATACTCAACAGATACCACTAGGAATTATGAAAAATTAAGCATACCTAGTTCACCTACCAACCTTGTGAATGAAGATTCATCAAGAGGCTTGGTGAAGATATCTGCAAGCTGCATTTTACTTGGCACAAAGTGCATTTCTATTGTACCATTCATCACATGCTCTCTAATGAAGTGGTATTTGATGTCAATATGCTTGGTTCTTGAATGTTGCACTGGATTCTCTGTGATGGCAATAGCACTAGTGTTGTCACAGAAAATTGGAATCTTCTCAACTTTTAGACCATAGTCAATAAGTTGATTTTTCATCCAAAGAATCTGTGCAAAACAACTTCCAGCTGCAATGTACTCAGCTTCGGCTGTAGAAGTGAAGACTGAGTTCTGTTTCTTACTGAACCATGACACAAGCCTGTTCCCTAGAAATTGACAGGAGCCTGTAGTACTTTTCCTATCAATTCTGCAACCTGCATAGTCTGCATCTGAATAGCCAATTAGATCAAAGCCAGAATCTCTTGGGTACCAAATGCCAAGGTTTGGTGTTCCCTTGAGATACCTGAAAATTCTCTTAATAGCAATCAAGTGAGACTCTCTAGGGTCAGCTTGAAATCTAGCACAAAGACATGTGGAAAACATTATATCAGGTCTACTAGCTGTTAGATATAGTAGTGAGCCTACCATGCCTCTATAGCTTGAGATGTCCACAGATTTTTCCTTAGTATTCAGCTCAAGCTTAGTTGCAGTGGCCATAGGTGTTTTTGCAGAGGCACAATCCATTATGTCAAATTTCTTTAAGAGATCATAAATATATTTTTTGTTTGATTTATGAAAATTCCCTCATTAACTTGCTTTACTTGTAAACCAAGAAAGTAAGTTAATTCACCCATCATGCTCATTTCATACCTACTTTGCATAAGTTTGGCAAACCTTTTGCAAAGCTTCTCATCTGTAGACCCAAAAATAATATCATCTACATAGATTTGAACAAGTATTGAAGAACCATTGACATTTCTATGAAATATGGTTTTATCTACTGTACCTCTAGAAATTGAGATAAAGTGTCATACCAGGCTCTTGGTGCTTGCTTCAAACCATAAAGTGCTTTCAAGAGAAGATATACATAATCTGGAAATTCTGGATCTTCAAAGCCAGGAGGTTGATGGACATATACCTCTTCTTCCAGTTCCCCATTTAGAAAGGCACTTTTAACATCCATCTGATAGACTTTGAAGTTGGCATGTGCTGCATAGGCTAGGAAAATTCTGATGGCCTCAAGTCTTGCCACTGGAGCAAAAGTTTCATCAAAATCTATTCCTTCTTCTTGAGAATAGCCCTTTGCCACTAATCTAGCTTTATTCATCACAATTATGCCATTTTCATCAGTCTTATTCTTGAGAACCCATTTGGTACCTATGATACCTCTATCATCAGGTTTGGGCACAAGCTTCCATACTTTATTTCTCTCAAATTGGTTTAGCTCTTCTTGCATTGCTAAGACCCAATCTGGATCTAGAAGGGCATCCTTCACTTTCTTAGGTTCCTCTTGAGACAGGAAACTACTGTATAGGCATTCTTCGTGTGTGGCCCTCCTAGTTTGGACTCTTGAGTTTGAGTCACCAATGATTAACTCAAAAGGATGATCTCTGGTCCATTTTCTTGAAGGTGGAAGGTTTGATCTAGATGAGGTTGCTTCATCTACGTGAGCATGATCTTGTTGATTGGATATTGAGTTTTGACTTTGAGAAACTCCCCCTGAGTTTGTTGTCCTTGAGGAGTTATGAAGTTGACTGTCAACAGATGCATCATTTTGTCTATCAACGGATGCTCCATTTTGCCTGTCGACGGATACATGAGAATGCCTGTCAACGGATGCATCTGATGATCTAGTATGACTGTCAACGGATGCTTCATTTCCAGTGTTAGCATCACTTCTAGTTGGACCAACAACTCTAGGTGAATTTCCAAGGTCATGATCTTCATTTTCCTCGTCATCATCAATGTACATTCTTCCTTCTACCTCATTTTCAAATCTCAACTTTTCATGGAAGCCTTCATCATTTAGACCTAGAATCTTTTGATCATCAAACACAACATGTACAGATTCCATAACAATGTTGGTTCTTAGATTGTAGACTCTATAGGCTTTCCCTGTTGCATATCCAACAAAGATAGCTTCATCTGCCTTTGCTTCAAATTTGCCCAAGTTATCTCCATGATTTCTTAGCACAAAACACTTACATCCAAAGACATGAAGAAAAGCTAACGTTGGGTAAATAACTGATAAGGAGTTATTCCTCTAGCTTGATTGATCAAGGAAATATTCTGAGTGAAGCAGGCAGTGCTGATAGCTTCAGCCCAGAAATATGTTGGCAATCTTGATTCACTTAACATTGTTCTAGCTGCTTCAATGAGAGTTCTGTTTTTCCTTTCAACAACCCCATTTTGTTGAGGTGTTCTAGCAGCAGAAAACTCATGGACAATTCCATTCTCTTCACAGAAAATCTTCATTGTGGAATTTTTGAATTCAGTGCCATTGTCACTCCTGATTCTTTGTACTTTTACTTCAGAACCATTGTTTACTAGTCTGAGATGATTGATGATGATTTCACTTGCACAATCTTTGGAGTGCAGAAAGAAGGTCCATGAAAACTTAGAAAAATCATCCACAATCACCAGGCAGTATTTCTTCTTTGAAATAGACATGACATTTACTGGACCAAATAAGTCCATATGCAGCAATTGAAGAGGCTTAACAATGGATGACTCTGTCTTGCTCTTGAAGGATGATTTCTTTTGCTTCCTTAATTGGCAGGCATCACACAGTCCATCTTTGATGAACTCCAATTGAGGGATTCCTCTAGCAAGATCCTTTCTTACCAAATCATTCATTACTTTAAAATTCAAATGAGACAGCTTTTTATGCCATAGCCAACTCTCATCCTTGCTTGCTTTGCTGAAGAGACAAGTAATGGATTCTGAGCATACTGAGTTGAAATCAGCTATGTAAACATTTCCTTTTCTAAAGCCTGTCAGAACCACATTGTTGTTTTCCTTGGTAGAAACAACACAGGCTTCTTTAGTGAACTTTACTTCATAGTCTTTGTCACAAATCTGACTGACACTCAGCAAATTGTGCTTCAAACCTTCAACTGAAGCCACTTCTTCAATGATGACATTGTCCTTTGTAATCAAGCCATATCCCTTAGTATATCCTTTGCTGTCATCTCCAAAGGTAATTCTAGGGCCAGATTCCTCCTTGAACTCTGTGAGCAGGGTTGAATCTCCTGTCATATGCCTAGAACATCCACTGTCTAGGTACCATAGATTCCTCTTATTTCCCTGCACACAATCCAAAATACAAATCAAGTTGATTTTGGTACCCAAGTTTCCTTGGGTCCTTTCTTGTTAGCCTTTGGTTTTACACTCTTAGCAATCTTCACTTTGGGTGTAGATGCTTGAGTGATAGGTTTTGACAGATGCTCATTTGCATAAATATTTGATGCATGCATTTGTGAAAAATTGGCATACATATTATCCATGCTAGGAATGCTCCATGACATTTGTGGCATATTCACAGATTGAAAATAAGGATTAGGCACATATGCCATGTTCACATATGGATTTGAAAAACTAGCATTCTGATACAAACCAGGCATAACAGGCATTGCAGGCATACTTGGCATAGATTGAGGTACATGAACAGGAGTCCTTTTAACAGACTTGCAATTAGAAGATAGGTGATTGACACTATTGCAATTACCACAAGTTTTCCTAGGAGCAAACTTGTCAGGAGAATAATTGTTTTTCTTGTTAATGTCTATCTTACCATTTCTGTTCTTTTTCTTTTTACCCTCAGTCTCTACCTTTTCATTAACTGATTTACCAACAGCCTTTTTGTTAAGTAAATCACCTGCCTTAGCCTTCTCACTTGATTTGGCTTGGCTACTTTCACCAGAAACAAAGTTCTTGGCTACTGGACCATACTGATTATTCATTTTCTTGAGTTCCTTCTTACTAACAGAATTTTTGTTAGTCGACGGATACCTCTCATCCGTTGATGGTTCATCTGTCAACGGATGATCACTATCCGTTGATTCACAAATAGTCTCTAGATCCTCAAGGCAAGGTTCTAGCTCCTTTTTCTTTTGAGTCCAGGTATCCCTCACAAATGATTCTATTCCCTGGACTTCTATTATGTTTTGAGAAACATTCCTACAACTTTGAAATTTAGCAATTATCCCTTGTTCCTTTTCAAGCTGGTTTCTTAAGATCAATTCTCTTTTTAACACAGCTTCAAGTTCATTTTTAGCATCATTGCAATCAACTCTAATTTTCTCAAATTCTAGAAATTGAACTTCTAGAACTGCATTTCTATCACTTAAGAACTGATTAGTTTCTTTAATCCTATTGTTCTCTCTAGTAAGTGATTTAAGAGTAACACTCAAGTGATATAGTTCAGTAGACATTTCATCTATAACACTATTGCATTCCTCTTTGGTGAGCTCAGAGAGATTAGTAGAATATACCTGATTGCTAGCTGAACTTGCTTCCTGCTCAGAATCAGCCATAAATGCAAGGTTGACAAACTCAGCATCA
Organism: Kitagawia praeruptora; assembly: GCA_037693485.1. NCBI lineage: Eukaryota > Viridiplantae > Streptophyta > Magnoliopsida > Apiales > Apiaceae > Kitagawia > Kitagawia praeruptora. The sequence continues at coordinate 45,695,036 of CM075349.1, forward strand.
TCATCAGAATGATTTCCATCAGCAGCCCAGTCATACTTTTGGGTCATGAATGCCTTTCCTTTCTGTCTGAGAAGATCAAAATATTTCTTCTTGTAGTCAACAGTTTCAGTTGGTTTTCCCTTGTTCTCAGATCTAGGCTTCCTTCATTCACTTATCATGTGACCAGCAATTCCATAATTGTAGCATTTAATTTTGGATTTATCCACATAATTTCTTGTAGAAAAATCCTTGTTAAATGGCTTGGCCACCCCAGAGTTTCTTCTGAATTTTAGCTTAGAGAATCTCCGAGATAGAAAGGCTAAATGCTCATCTATCTCATCCAATTCATCCTGCTGTAGGACACTCATTTCTTCAGACACCTTTTCCTTGTTTTTGCTTGATTCTACTCTACCTTCACAAACCTCCCTGTTTGGTGTAGATTTAGCAGCTTCAGTTCTCTTCTCCTCCTTCTGCTCCAAGTTGGCAACAAGTGCAACTGACCCACTTTTCTTTTGGGCCTTCTCAATTTCTTCATCCTGCTCCATTTCTAGTTCATATGTCTTTAAAGTTCCATAGAGCCTTTCAAAAGTAAATGACTTGTACTCTTGAGTGTTTCTTAGTGAAACATTCATAGGCTTCAACTCTTTGGGCAGTGATCTCAGAAATTTGAGATTAGAATCTTTCACTTGGTAGATTCTTCCATACAGTTTCAAGCCATTCAGTAGCTTTTGAAATCTACTAAATAGGTCATTCAATGTCTCTCCATTCTTGAAATGGAAGTGCTCATACTGTTGGATCAGTAGCTGCATCTTGTTTTCCCTTACCTGTTCTGTACCTTCACAAAGGGATTGAACAATGTCCCATACTTCCTTGGCGGTAGTACAGTTGATAACATTGTCAACCATGTCTGTTTCTAAACCATTAAACAGAATATTCATGGTCTTTTTATCTTTGTGAACTTCTGCAACATCCTCAGTGCTCCACTCAGAAACAGGTTTTGGGATGTACGTGTCTGGTGCATCTGCAGCAAGACCAACTCTTGAAGCAGCCTTCATTGGAACATGAGGACCCTTCTCAATGCAATCTACAAAACCTACATCAATAGACATGAGATGTAGACGCATTTTTACTTTCCAGTGAAAGTAATTTTCCCTATCAAGAACCGGTATCTTCACTCCATAATCCTTCTTAGACATGTTGGAAGTGTGTTGATCTTTAAACTTCAAATATATTAGAAGCTAGCTCTGATACCAATTGTTATTCCCAGATTACACACTTGTATAATTGTAGAAGGGGGGGGTTGAATACAATTCTTGATAGTTATAAATTTCTGATAAAAACCACAGAAATCTATAAAGAAATAATTGCTGAATAGAAATAGTTCATAACCAAATAAAAATCAGGTGGTTAAATGTACCACCTGAGACTTTTATTTGAAGAAAACCCTGTGATACAAATGTACACAGCTTCTGTGTTTACAACTCTTTGCTTCTAAAGATATTCAAGAAACCCTAAGCAAATATGTAAGTTTTCTTACTTTCTAAAGAGTTGCTACACTTGGTTATATATCCCAAGTTTACAAGTACTACAGGAATAAGATAATATTAATCTAATTCTAGTTGACTTGCTACTCCACTCCAAATCCACATGTAGCCGAAAGGTTGTCCTTGTGAACAGATATGTCCCCTGCACCTTTCTTGTATGTACTGTGTAAATGGAATGCTTCTTTCTTCTGTGTTTCTAAAGTATGGCTGCCATACTGCTTTTTATACCCACTATCAACCCATGTGATCTGTCAGTCAAACCTGTCCTTATCAACTGCTAATTCCCAGCTAGCATAGGATAAAGTGACAATGATTATCCGTTGATGTTGTGCACAGTTATCCGTTGATGGTAGTTTGGGCTGTATCCGTTGATCGAGTAGATTTGAGTTGTATCCGTTGATAGAGCCCTGTTCTTATCCGTTGATACACTTTCACTTAGATAGAATTACATAGCATAACTTATTTACAATTGGCTACCCTATTCTGCCTATCCATTGATGGTCAACATGACTCTGAATAAAAACACTATCAACTGATAAATAGAGATATTGCAGTATGCTACTAAACCTCATCCGTTGATGAGCTACCTGTCAACGAATAGAGTTATAAGGTCTTATCCGTTGACAGTTACAAAACTTGACTTATACAATTTTGCTTGAATGTTAAGTTATCATCAACTACAACATATTCCTAACAGTGCAAATAAGTATCTACGTGATAGTTAAAAACCTGAGCTTCATTGCAGTAACATATTCATTGTCAAGATTTAGATAAATCTTTGTTGATGGAAGAGTATTTATCTGAACAGAACCTGAAACACGTTTGTGGCATTATGTGAATATAATTAGATACATCTTAACATGCTAAAGTGCAAAACAAATATGGTTGATATAATAGACTTACTCTTAAATATTTTCAGCTTGGAGCTAGTGACAATAACAATTATAGGACGTTCGTTAATTTTCTGATACATCTCATCAGTGGTAACAGCGAGTTGTCCCCAAACAGTAACTTTATGAGAGTACCTGGTATATGAGTTATTATTTCAATATTAGTTAATAAAAAAATCTTTTGTTATATATATATATATCTATCTTTGTGCGTAATTCAATATTAAATATAATCAGTACCTTCCATCAGTAATCCTGAATTTGACAATATTCTTCTCTCCAAACATTGTCTGAATAGGTCTCACATTTTCGAAATCTTCAAGTACACCGATTATATCTATAAAATTAGATAATGGAAATGTTTTAAAAAATAGTACAAATTAAATATAGATGGACAATTGAAAAATTAATAATGTATAAGTATTAAGTATAGTGACCTGTTGAAAATTCCGGGCTATCAACATTCTCATAACTTGATGCAAGTTTGTACAATTCACTAAGATCGACAAATTCAAACTTATGATATGGTATCATAAAGTTATCTTCAAGCAACTTTTCAACCGTTGTCGAGTTGGAGAAGTTAATAAGGTAATTGGAACTCGTAGGCTTCAATGTACCCTTAGCCTCTCTTGTATAAAAATTAGTTATAACGTAAAGTCCTCCTTCAACCATCTTATCAGCAATGGATCTCCAATTATCAGCATATACAAAACCATGTACATGGAAGTTCTGTATATAACAAAATGGAAAGATTAAGTAACTAAGATATGTAAATGGACTAAAAGCTAATAAATATATAAGGAAACTTAGATCATAATTTACTAATAGTAGTGTTGTAATATGTACTTACATCATCATCAAGCAAAATCAAGTTGTAACCTTTCAGAGAATCACGACTTTCTTTTGAAGATGATACAGATGGCCACATCCTTGTCAAACGGACCTTAATTCTCCATGTTGTTCGAGATGTGTCGAGAGAAGATAATGAATCAAACATGGTTTAATCTAAAAATTATGGAAGATATTAGAAATCAACAGAAACGGTACATAAAATAAGAGTAAGAACATGACAAAGTAAAGTAGAAATGTTGTTCTCAAAACGATAGATAATTGTAAAACTACCTGTGCTTTAGAGTTCTGCAATGGACGTATGTACAATACTGATAGGATAATCTCTATTTTATGGGCATATTATGATTTGTTTCATTCCATCAATCAAGGAAGAGATATATGCACAAATAATGTATTTGAAATGATCCATCTGTGTAAAATTTTATTTCGTGCTATCTAATTCCATTGATCAAGGAAAAGATCTTTTTTTTAATTGATAAATATCTGATTCTGTTATAAAATTTAACAAAAATGTAATCGGTGATTGTTATCATAAAATAATGATCATTGCATATATAAAAGTCTTAATAATAATTGATACACTTAACAAATATATGGTAAATATATTTCAAAATTAAATAATTATGTCATTCAAATTGATTTACTTTTGAAATTTATATTCTTGAAAGTTATAAGACTCCTCAATATTTAATTTCATACAATTTAATATAAAATATATTTTTAAAGCAAAAACATCGATAAATACTTAAATCATTCTTACTACAAAAATAATTTCAACACTGTAATTTTAACGTAAAGTTTATATAAAAATGGGTAAAAAACATGTGTTTTTAAGTTAAGTTATTTTGTTAAAACATAGTTAATCCTATTTTCAATAAGAACAGTGACACAAAATAAAACTTTTATAATAATTTTATAATAATATTAGTTAAAAAAAAGGCTTGACCGAAAGTTGTTCATTAATGGTGCGATTAAGTTTAATAATTTTATAATAATAATAGTTGTTAAAGTGTGCAAACACCACCCTAATAAAACCTTGAAAATTAGATTATTATTTTTTTTTGCAAATGCTTAAGCTCTTTGTGGCATATCAAATTCTAGAATACAACTTAATGAAAAATAAAATTAACCAAACTAAAGAAAATTGTAAGCACAATAGTAGTAAATGGAGACATGAATAAATTCTCTTAATTCTTTAAGAGACCAAAAGGTCATGTACGTTATAATGTTAAACTGTTAATCTCAAAATAAGAAACTCAATTATGGAAAAATGTCATCTGTCAAGAACAGGAAGATTATAAAATACTTCATCAAATACAACATTGGCTGTGAAATGACTTGATTTCCCATTATCGCCTTCAATTAAAATGTGCAATCCATCAGGAGAAGTGACTTGTGAAACAGCTACATATAGTTACCCATGGGAGAATGCTGGACGTGGTAGAAACAATCCAACTGTATCCAAAGACTGCCCTTGACTCTTGTTAATAGTCATTGCGAAACAAATTTGAAGTGGAAACTGTATTCTCTTGAAAACAAATGGGAAATGTGTATCTGTTGGTTCCATTTCAATTCTCGGTATAAGATGCTTTGTACCTGCATGGGATCCAGTTAAGATTTCGCACTCAACGCTGTTCTTCAGACATCTTGTTAGTACCATTCTAGTACCATTACACAAACCCATTATTTGATTAAGGTTCCTCATTAACATGACAACAGCACCTACCTTCAATTTTAGATCATGCTTTGGAATGGATGGCATATTAATTGAATTGAGATATTCGATTGGAAAAGAAGATTCAATTTCATCATTATTTTCGTCACCTGAATCATCAATTGAATCTTGACTGAGATACGTATGTATAATACCTGGAATCAGATTTAAAACATGAGAGTTGACATCATCCACTAATGCATTTATTGGTGTAAGAATTGCTCTTTCCTTCAGATGTGACCCTTTTGAAAAGTTGTTGATAAAATCTGGATAAGTGACTTTAACAATATCCTTAACAGAGTTGCTGAAGTTTTCAACTAAGAAATTCCTGGGGATTATAATTTCTGGATCAGAGCAAACCTCATGCGGATGTATGTTTTGTATTTTTCCATCTCCCACGTCAAGCACCCATTTACTAAATTCAGCAATCTTCTTGTTTTCAAGTTCAGTCTTTCCATGGCCTAAGCGCATATTATTCTTGAGCAGAAAAACTTTGCAATGTCGCCACAGGCGTGACTGGTTTAATGAAGACTGCACTACCTCAGTTCTTGTAGCTTTAGGAATCACAGGTAATATTTGGCGAAAATCACCTCCAAAAAAAATCGTAATGCCACCAAACGGCAAATTTTTATAGGATGGATTGACTGATGACATTATATCTCTAAAACAACGATCGACAGATTCAAAAGCATGGCGATGCTGCATGGGAGCCTCATCCCAAATGACCAAACTGGTATTCTTAATCAAATCAGCAATATCAGAACCATGTTTAATACCAGCAACTGAATAACGGTCCAATTTTAGAGGTATGTGAAAGCGAGAATGTGCGGTTCTACCACCTGGTATTAAAGTTGCAGCAATACCAGATGATGCAACTGGAAGTACAATTTTACCTTCACTGCGCAAGCGACAACATAATGTTTTCCACAAAAAAGTTTTACCATAACCACCACTTCCGTATACGAAAAAAAGACCTCCAGTATCTTTATTGGCAGATTCCAAGACTGAATTATATACCTCCAACTGTTCAGTATTCAACGTTTTAAAGCACTTGTCATGCTCTTCAGCCATGCTGCTTCTATCATATCCAGTCTCTTCTTCAATTAAACGGTTAGTTGCAATATGCAGATATGAATCTTCTGGATATGACATGTTTGGAAAATCTTTCAATGATTTACCAACACCATTCAAAAGCTTTTCAACCTCTGCAAAATAATTTTTAAATAAAATGAATTAAAAATATTAACAAAATATTAAAAAAATTTAATGTGCTTTTGAATATTCAATTTGTGGATATAGATATTACCTGCAAGTGTATAATTTTCTAAGTCAACATCAGAAAGGTTGAGTTCCTGGTTTCCAGAATTTTTTCTTTTCAGGTACAAAATATCTTCCGACAAAGGTCTCCAATTCTGAGCCCATAATTTATGCGGATCTGCTACAGGACAATTTGTTATAATATGAACAAACATAGAACGGAGTTGGATGGGCATGGCAGATTCAGAATTTTCTCTAAGGGCAGAATGCCATTGATTGTCATCTTTAAGAAGGCCAAGTACCTCACATGCCTCTTTGTACGTACTATAAACTCGACGATCAACAGTTCTTAAGTCATGGAATGATGTTGCACCTTTATTACGTAATAGAAGCATTCTCAAATAAAATGTGTCTCCCTGTGATGCATGGATCTCTGTCAATCTACCAATAACAATTCCTCTTTCCCTTTCTTTCCACTTACACGACCCAGGTTGCCATGTAAATCCTCTTGGAAATTCTTGGTAAGTGTACTCTCTAGCAGCTGGAATGGTTTTGTTGGCGACAAACCATGCTTCCAACTTACTTTTCCTGTTTGATGCCTGACTTGCAACTTTTTCTAAATCACTATTAACATTGAAAGTCACATTTTTACCACCTTCAATATGAACTGGCAAACGCTCCACAGAAGGATACCGATAGTGAATATCAAATCCTAATAATCGCCATGCAGCTTCCGAAGCACATACGTAACGACCATCAAGAAAATGTCTAACCTCATCAACTGGTTTAGACTTATCTGGACTAACAGAGCTTCCTTTTTTCCTCCGTATCATCATGGTAGCTGTATCATGACCCTTAAGGTAATACTTAAACAAATATTTCAGAGATCGTGAATTATTTCAAACTTCCAAATTCATATGACATTGAAATCGAATCAACAAATCTCGATTATACGGTACAACAAACTGATTGTCTAGTAATTGATGATTCTTTTCAACAGTCCGGTTCATTTTTCTTCGCCGATATACAGGAAAACCACAATCATCAAAGAATGTGTGACCATTGTACCTATGGGCATTTGTAGATAGTACATAATCATTTGTTAATTGATTAATCATTATATGTCATTTAAAAAATATTAGAATAATATAATAAAAAAGATGTATCAATAAAGTGCTAACTTTTTTAAAAAAATAACTAACATTATATCTATGTACCTTTTTGGGAAATGACGCCCACATTTACCATTTGACATACATGGAGAATATGAAAAATCCTTTCCACACGGTCCATGGATCATGAAATTTTTAACAGCATTATATCCAACTGGATCAGTCTCTTTGTGTGGTATTTCCGCTGAAACCAAGTGATCAATTTCTTCTATAGTATTTGGACGATCATCAGGATGCAACCAAATCAACATATGAGCATGAGGTAGTCCTCGCTTTTGAAACTCAATGACATACATAACTGTTAAAATACAACAATTTTTAAACAGTGTCATTCCTTCAAATTAATCAACTATTTTAATATTACTTAATAAGGAATAAGGAATTTACCTCCAATGCATCGACCAAAATAATTTTTGTTTTTTATAAGATCAACCAATTGATCAAGCTTCAATTTAAAAACCCTTGCAACAACGTCCGGTGCATCAGCTACATCGACACCAGGCATGTGGCTCAACATGCTCTGAATTTCAGGCCATTTGGTGTTGCAAGTCATTGTAAGGAAGAAGGATGGATGACCAATACTTCTACAAATAGCAAGGGAGTCCTTAAAATACTGAGACATATATCTACGTGAACCTGTAAATGTAGCAGGTAGGATAACATTTTTCCCTTGACATGTTGGATTTGTATCGCCTTTACGTATTGAATCACGGATAGAATTGTATAAATCTGACCGAATAGTTTTCTGATTCCTCTTAATCCAATCAAGTCGGTACTGTTCAACTGCAGTGAATGCATCTACAACATATTGTTGCCAAAGACGACCACACAAATGAGGAGTTAAACCTAAAAAAAAGAGAAAAAAAATATAAATTTGTTAATAACAGTAAATCAGGAAAATCTTTGGATATGTTTAATGCAAAAGTAGATAAATACCTTCTGCAGCTCTAATCATTAGTTTATAAGCATAGTATTCTCGCATGGAAACATAGCACCTTTGTTTTGATTCCTCATCATCATCGGCATCATCTTTTATTTTAGGTGGTGGACCACCATGTTTACCCATCAACGGAATTTTCGTGTGAAATCCTTCACCACCATGAGGAAAAAGTAAAGGATATTGTAAAGGCATGAAATGAGCATTCGTTTCAAAAATCCTCTGTAGTTTTTTATTTTTCATCTGCACTACAATATCTCGTGTTCCGCAAGAATCTTCAAGGTCACCAACAATTAAAGCACCAACCTCATTAGATGGGCCAACAGTATTAGGCCGTCCACTCGCTGATTTGCATGAAACCAATTCTAACTCTACTTCTTCTGGTTCATTATTCTTGAAACGGTCCCTTGCCATACGAAAGGTATGTACCAATCGATTATTTTCATCAAGCATCAACAATAAACCTTGAACAATGCTCGGATCAGTGGAATCACCTCCAGGAACAACTTTCTGTTTGTTTTCTATCTCATTCTCTATATCGTAAACATACAATTGACAGAACTTTGGAGTCTCTCCGTTAGTTGGACAAATACTCCCAATCAAATGGTAATTTTGACCACACAACTTGAATGTATATGGAGCTCTTCCCCTGTTTATACTATTGTCGATCTTACCACCAAGTGATGTAAATGCAAACAAAGAATTATAGATCCTTATTTTTTTTTTTGTAATGCTTGGATTTATGACCTCCTGACAAAAGATTTGCAAGAAAAGGAGGAGGTGGCTTTTCAGGAGGAAGTAGGAACTATCCATTACGACAACAAATAGAGAAGGTTGGACGGGCATTCTTATTAGATTTGTTGTTCCTTTCATTATTCCACATGATTGCTTTACAGTAAGGACAAATTTTGTCAGGCTTGCCAAGATCCATATAGCCTTCCCACATGTCTGCTTAAAAAGAGAATTGTGTAAATTTTAAAATGCAACTAAGTTGATTACAAAATAAAAAACATTGATAAATATTTTCTTACTGTAGTTAAATATTTACCATTGGTATGCATTTGAAATTCATCTTCATTATCATCACTGACATACTCTTCCGGAATTACTGTTGACAACAAATATTTCATGTTAAACACAAAATATACAAATAAATGCTTTAATTTAGCAGTGATATTTGAACATACACTCAGAGGCATCTTCTCCGTATTCGTCTACATTGTCAAAGAATTGAAGCAAATTTCGATTTTGATTACTTTTTAAATTGAACGGTCTTTTAGAACTTGAAGTTGAAGCTCCACTGAATCCTGTAAATATTTTAATTTAATAACAATATAGTAAATTAAAATGAAATATCTAAATCAACATAATACAACAACGATGATAGAATCTTTTAATTGTTACCTTGATTGTTCGAAGGTGATATTATTGATGCAGGCATCTGAAAAGTGAGATGACTTTTAGGTAATAGTGTTGATTTAGTTGCTGCAGCATAATCTTTTCTGTTATCCTGGTTCCCTGATCAAGATTAATCATAATTTTGTATTTATTAAGATCAGTAGTAATCTAAAAATTGAGAATAAAAAAATCAATATACAAATGTTACTTGGCTTGTTTGAAGGTGATATGGTAGATGGAGGCAACTGGAAGGTGAGATGACTTTTATTAGATTGTGGTGTCCAATCAAGGCTTCCATTGTTGTTCCGCTTACTTGCTACAAATAAAATAAAAATGATAGATTATTAGTGAAAATCGTAAAGGTTGTAAATTAATTTAACTTCAAAGTAACAGTTATGTTACACCTTCCAAGTCAACATTCCGTAATCTTTGTTCTGAAGGTGAAGAGAATGTGTTATCCGATAAAAGTTTTTTCTTTTGATCTGTGTAATTTCAATGGAAAATAATTAAGGCAACTCATTATAGTGACAAACATACACCTTTAATTTACAAACCCGAAAGACTCTTAGATGCAAAATGAGGCGATAGTTTTGATTGATTTAAAACATTGAAAGGATGTAGTTGCGCAACACCTGAAATGTGTATGAGAATGTAAATGAAAAAAAAATTGAAACAATGAGATAACTATATATATGTTGAATTTTTAGATGAATTTGCAAATAACATGTAATAACTTTTATCAAGGAGTGTTTTGGAATAATCACCCACGTTCTGCTGAAACTATGTTGATAAGAATAAATAAACTCATACTTATCGGTGTTGGCGTGACAGAAGTATTTGTAGGAAATCCTTCAACATTGGGTGTATGGGGTGATCTGTTTGCAAGCAACGCATAGTCACGTAAATGCATATTTTGTAAAACTGGCGATGTTGTCTGAAACTTCGTTTTATCAATGGAGCACGATAAAGGTGTTGCGGCATCTGTTGATAAAGAATATTGGTTATTATGATATAATATGTAAACTACCTAAACCGAGAAGGACATAAAGAAATAATCATTTTACAATGTACCTCGCAGCAAATTAGCTTGCCCATTATTTGAATTCACTGAACTTCCTTGTTTCATTGTAATGTTCTGAGACAACACGGACAACGGAGATCGATTGACTACAATTGTTAAAAATTAAATTTTTGATAAGCTTTAATCATCAACATAAATCTAATTGAAGCATAAGCAAGTTATAAGCAAGGTGCAGTTATTTGATAGCAACCAAATTTATTTACCAAAAGCTGGTGGCATCTTTAAGGCTAGTTTTTGAGTACGTTGATCAGTATCTCCTTCTGCATCAGTTGGTTAGATTGCTGATTATTTATGTTATCACATTAAATCAAAACTAACAAAGTTCGCAACATACCTTTAAACGATTGGTAGTGTAGTATGTTCGTGTTGGCATTTTCATCTCCATGATTTGGTAATTTGGGAGCTATGGGAAGAACATATCATCATGAATGTTAATACATTAACAAATAACAAAGAGCATTAGGAAATATCTATCAATTAGTCAAAACTTACCATTACTTGTGTCTTTAGATGAAATAGATTCGTGTTGAAAAATGTTCCGGATTGAATTATGAGTTGCAAATCTCTCAATAAGATTCATACGTCTTTTGTTTACTGTTTTAAAAAAACAAACAGAGTTAGACAAATTCCTATGTCTGAATGTACCATAATGAGGAAGTAGTGATTAGTATTTAATTCAGAGTACCGTGTTTAACAGCAGGAGGAGATAGCTGTAGTGGAACCTTGATTGGACGTTTGTTTCCTAATAACATGAAAAAAAAACTCAAAACATTAATTAATCAATGGTTTGATACAATAAGAACATGAATATGTGTATATATCAGTAGTACTAACCCTTCTGTTGTCTAGACGATGTATCATTGCTAGCCGATTCATCCATTGATGTTTAGAAGACGATTAACAAAATCTTTCTTATTGTAATTGTTTGTATGAACGTATAGACAAATCTAACATATCATTGTCGCCAAGAGAATCATGATTTGATAAAGGTTAAACTGGTGCAGGTATCGTAATAATTCAAATGTTGAATAGCAAAGAATATGGCATAATGGAAGATGTTTGAGCGTGAAGGATCTGTTCTGTTCTGTGTTTAGGGTTTATTCCAAATTTAGCGCTGATAAGATTTTCAAAAATAACAAAGCTGTCATACGTAATTTGGTTGGATAGTCCGATAACCCATTTTAGTAGTGAATTTTAGCTGATTTTGTATGTAATGGGTCAAGTTGGATATTCCATAAATCCAAGTAATTGTAGTCAATTACCAATATAACCTTAAATGTAATAGAATTCATTAAAAATGGTGGATATAATGGTAAAATTTTGGAATTCTTCACTAGCAGGAATTAAGATACGTTGATATACAGTAATTAGTTTGAACTGGGCCTAATAACCCAAAAATTCCCAAACTTATTTCGGATCCGACCCGCATATTTCAACCCGCAATATTGGGGTTTTAAATTTTGAGGGCACAAACAAGATTTGAAGAATTAATCTGGGGTTGATTTAGTTTTCATCATTTCTGAGTAAGATTCTCACCAATTATATTTCAGTTATATAATTATATAATTGCAATTGTGTATAAGATTAGCTGTTATTTTAGTAGCCCAGAAGCTGTTTGATCAAATGCTGCTTTATTACAAGCAGTCTGATTATGTTTTTTTTGTATATGTATGTATATATGTTGTAAAGATCCTATCTTTATTAGCCCGGAAGCTGTTTGATAAAATGGCCCTCTGTAATACAGGAACTGCTCATAATTGTTAACATATATGTATATGTAGTAACCATGTTCTTGATATATTTTTTTAAAATGTTATTTTTGTAGCTTTAAAATTGCAGACAAGATATTTGGGTTTCTGAAAGAAAAAGGAACAATTTTTGCTTTTCTTATGGGTCACTTGTTCAATTTCGAGATACAGTTTGAAGTTCCGAAATTTAAAGGTTTTTTTTTTAATGCAGGCTTGGTTTATGTATCAAAGAAAATGCGGAGTCTTCAGCTAAACTCAACTAGGGTGGACCTCAGTTCACTTCATTCAAATTTGGGATATTCGATTTTTAGTTGTAAGGGAATGCAGAAATCGGTTGCAATGTCTTCATCCGTTTCTGGTATGCTTACTCACATTTTAGTGTGTTGCATTATGCACGTGATCGTTCTTTTTGTTATACATGGTTGCACAATTTTTTAAAGTGCAATTCTAACAAACATACAAGTTTAATTTTAATAGATAGATAATAGTTGAGGTTTTAACAGGGCATCAAAAGCTATCAGTAACATGTGGAGTTCGTTTTCGTCCTTGTATAGACATACATAAGGTTTGACAATCTTTCATTCAGAAAGTTCCTTAATTTTCTTATAGCAAGTATAATGCAATTGTTGGAGGGTAAACTATTTTCAAATTTTAGCAGTTTGTTTTGTTTTTTACTTGTTACGGTTATAATTGCTAGATCTGTTTAGCAAAAAGCATACAAGTTCAGTAAATAGTTGTTTGCCATCTATGATAAATATATATATTTTGTATAAGTATACATTAAAATTAGCTGATTCTGTGGCAGACCAGGAATGCATAGGTTTTTCAACAATTCTATGATGAGGTTTTTCGTTTATGATGTAGTTAATTTAAATGCAGGGATTGCGTATTTTACGTTATATGCTTCTTATTATTTTTTCTGAAATATATATTAATATTAATGTATACAATTCAGGGGAAGGTGAAGCAAATAGTAGGGTCCACTCTTTCTGATTCAAAGGATGGAGACATGAGTCTTATAACTAATTTTGAATCCGATAAGTCAGCTTCAGAATATGCTTCTCTATACAAAGAAGATGGGCTCAGAGGTGGTCATGTAATTATGCTTGGAGCTGATCCTTTGAGCAACTCGGCAGCCATGGAAGCTTTACATGCCTATCCTGGTAGAGTAGATACTCTAATATGGCTATTTTCCCTTCTTATTTTTTATATGCTCCTGCTGTTACTCTGTATGTGTGCTCTTAACTTCGGATTGCTTTTTTGGGGGTGATCTGCCTCCATGCAGTGTACTTGACCATTTTGTTAAAGAGTAAAAGATACCCATCTTTACTAAGTTATCAGTACAAGTAATAAACTACTAAGCTTACTTAATATTGATTATCAAGATGAGTATTAATTTGTTTTCATTGTTGTTACTTTAGAAACAAAATATGTTGATGAATATGAATCTGTATTCTTTACATAATTACTCAATAGTAACATAAAAATGAAAGATGCACTTTATAAAAAGAATAAGATTTCAAGACTCATGTTTAATGGAAACAATTTAAATCTTTAGGTCAATTCTGTTCCTGCAAATCAAGTTGGTAACATTCTCAAATTCATTCATGTTCTTATTTCTGGAATAATGTAAGATCTTATTAAGCTGATTATCCAGCAAAGGGGGGAGGGTTACTGTTCTTTTCCAGAATGTATCCTAAATTTTGTCATAGTTCTTCTGATGATCGATTTAACCTCTGATTAAAAAGATACCTGATCCGCTGTACAAATGAACTTCAAATTATCAAATACATCTGCAGATTAGAATTGGTTATTATCACGTGTTCATGGAAATGGGTGACTTACTTTATATGTTCAACTATACCTTTTAGACTATTCATTATCTAGAGAACTTGACTTATCCATTCTCTATTTGCATGGACCATTTTAGCTTCCAAATGGTACTTATATGTGCAGTATTAGATAGTAGATATTTAAGTTATCCCACATAAATCTTAATGTCTAATATGCTGTTCTTTTATGTAAAAAGTATTCCCTCCGTCCCATAAAAGTAGTCTCTTTTGTGAGAAATTTTTTTCCCACAGTACATGTCCATTTCCAACTTTCAATGTAAATATGTGAACATTTTCCCGTTATCCGTTTTGGAAATTGTATAACAAATAATGAGGAGTGATCAAGAGTCTAAAGTAGTTTATATTTTTCTGAAGTCATTACATTTATGATGAGTATAGGGGGAAATTTATCCTCAAATCAATGTTTTCTTAATAAGCGTAAAAGTTTGAAAAGGGACTACTATTATGGGCGGAGGGAGTAATAACACAGATTGGATATCAGAATTGTTTATCCAAGTATCTTGTTAGAGTTTGACTTATATATTAATTCATAATTTCACCCACAAAATGACTAGAAGAGCTGAAGAGGTGGATTAATATAAGGTCATTCTTCAGGACTTTCCTTCTCTCATATCTTATCTCGTAAATTTTCTTATGGAAATCACCGAGTACAATCACTGTACATCGCAAACCTTGGATTTTTGGGTTGATAGCATGTCTTGAACTTACAGAATTTTCCTCTGAACTTGCTGCGAGGACTCTAACATCTAGGTGGTCTGCAAGTTGGAGGTGGTATCAATTCCAGCAATGCTATGAACTACATTGATGAAGGAGCGAGCCATGTTATAATTACATCAGTATGTTTCAACTATTCTATACTAAAAAAAATGCACAATGTCGTTTTGATTGGAAACTATATCTTCTTATATTAAGGTGATAATATCTGGTGGCTTGGAGAAAATGAAATCAGTAACATTTCTCATAAATGTAAAATAAAAGTTTGAAATTAATGATTTTGGTAGATGAATTTTATAAAAAAAAATTCTTAATTAGGTGATAAGAATACATGACCGTGACCCAAGGCATTTCAACTGAAACTATACCAAATTTTACTATATTCTGTTGATGTATGATCAGTATTTTGTTTTTTTTCTTTTGCAGTATGTATTTAATAATGGACAAATGGAACTTGGGAGGCTTGAAGAACTTGTTCATCTTGTTGGGAAAGAGAGGCTTGTATTGGACCTTAGTTGCAGAAAGAAGGTAATTTTACAATTATTTGGAGCAAAAAGAAATATAAATTCTGCTGAAAAGTATGTATTCTTTAAGTTGGAGGGATAATCTACTCCGTTTCTTGTTTTGTTTAAGTTGGAGGGATAATATTATTCTGTAAAGTTTGTAATATCATAGTTAGCAACTAAATTGGTCACACAGAAAAGCAAAATATAAGCATTCTTGTGTTTTATATCTTGATCAAGTTACCCTTGCATCAGTTATTTTTCCCAAGTTAGTCCTTTTTTGTTTAAACTTTAAAGTATGACTGGTAGCTATCATACTTATTTGCAGAATTAACAGAAATCATATCTTATGATTTTATTGGTGGGATGTTGGCAAGTTTTCAGGTAGTAGTGTAGAACTGTCAAGGGTTAAAGTTGTTCCACATGTCCAATTCGGATGTCAGATTTACCAATCTCTTTAGTTGACTAGTTTTCTATTTAATATCCCAATATATATAAAACTCCAAATCTAATGTAAAAATGTGTTACTTGCATGACTTAATAGTCTGTTGCACATGAATTGAACAAGGGCATGTGTTAGCAGCATTCATTGTTTCAAAATATGGTTTTGAATATGTGACAGGCATACTCTTCCCTCACAGAACCAAATTTATAATGACAACGTGCTTCTTTTTTTGCAAATTAACATCATTCTGTTGACTCGAATATTTGATGGCAGGATGGTAGATACGCTGTTGTCACTGATAGGTGGCAGAAGTTTAGTGATGTCTATGTGAGCGAGGAAGTATTAGATTTTCTTTCCACTTATGCTGATGAGTTTCTGGTTCACGGAGTCGATGTTGAAGGGAAAAAGTATATTCCTATATATCTTTGCGTTCTCTTTTTCAGCTTTGTTAACTTCCTTCTTTTTTAATTGATTTAATCATGCAACGTTGTTGCTACCATACTCTCTATATTATCCACCAGTGAAATTTAATGCGCGGACTTTAGAATGTTTTCCGGTTTTTCTATTACTCCCTTTGTGAAGATTTGTTTGTTATGACCTGTGTACATCTAACCTGCAACTTAATTTGTTATTCGAGACTAACGCTTTGTAGTCAATAAAGTTTAATAAAATTGCTTTTCAAGCAACTTGGATATTGCATTATTAATGGTCACCATATGCCACCGTTTTTGTCATACATTCTTCTCATAATGTGAAACGTGTATGTTTTAATCGGACAAATCTAGGTGCTACATTCACCAGATTGCTGGTTGATACATTTTGAAGGGGTTGGGACGGTGCTCGATATGAATAGGATAGTCTTCTGATTTTTTACTGTTGCAAAATAAAAATAAAATTTAAGACTACTTCATATTACTTGGCCTTTCCTAGTTTCCTGTAATGTACTAAAGATGTGATCAGTAAATTTTGTTACCAGCTAAGAAAACATTAGTTACAATGTAGCTAGTTGATGGTATAGGTAAACACCAAGGCATAGCTTGAGCAGTGCCAATCTGACAGGCAAATTGAGGGGCTTTCAGTTAGGTCCTCATTATGCATGAGGTTTATAAATTTCAAGAGAAGTGTGGAATTATGAAAGACATAGATGTGTTACTGTTTAGATGTGCCTCTGAATTCTATAGGAGGTCTGTTTACATATTTAACTAATTAGAGCTGCTCAGTATTTGATGCTACATCTACTATTATATCTATCAGACATTGTTTACTACTTTGTTGTAGGCTGGGAATCGACGAAGAGCTTGTGGCACTACTTGGCAAATACTCACCGGTGTGTAATATATGATTTGCTTCTACAAGTTCATTTGTGTTGTTTTTCTCTTTTAATAGTACGCATTGAAGTGCTACTTTGTGATTCTTTTCTGCTAATTAAATACACTCACACGCCCACCTTGTCTTTCACAAGATTCGAACCCTCGACATCCTGTAAAGGAAGCGAGGGAGATACCGTTAGACCAAAAGGTCTTGAGTTACTTTATGATCTATTAAGTCTACCGACTTTTATTTAAAATGTCACCCGCTGAATTCTGCCTCTTTGTTGGCTGTTGGAAGCACATCACGTAACAGCTTTTCTGTGCAAAGGCACTTTGAAACTTCTTGAGTGTTTCACGATTTCAAACTCTTAACATCTTTTATTTTCAATTTCATGCATTTTGTTGGTATAGATAGATGTTTAGGTCATTTTTTTTTACTTATTTTGTAAAATGAAATTTATACGTGTAAACCTGATCTGGCAGTTTTTATGAAGGGTATATTATCCAGGAAAAATTAGTGAGCTATGAGCTTGTTGATACTAATCTGCAAAGCCGAAGTTTCTATCAAGCCTTACTACTAACACGAGCTTGAGCATGTTTATACAATTCTGCAAGACGAAATTTGTATCAAGCATTACTACTAACACATGCTACTTATTGATTCTGTCTTTTGCATGCCAGATACCGGTTACATATGCTGGCGGTGTTACTGTAATGGATGATCTGGAGAGGATTAAAATTGCAGGAATGGGAAATGTAGATGTTACTGTGGGTAGTGCTTTAGATATTTTTGGTGGCAACTTGCGCTATAAAGATGTTGTAATTTGGCATCACAAGCAATCTGCTGTAGCAGTTTAGTGTTTTTTTTACGAGTGTTATGTCTTTTTATGGATGACAATTTATCATGACTATTAAAAGCAAAATTGTAGTTTTGGTGGTACCTCAAACTAGGATCGTAGATGTGTGGGGGTTGGTACTAGTGGAATTCTTACTTCTACATGCTAAATTAAGTTTCGCAAAATACATCCTTCAGCATGAGTAATTTCTCTTGTCATATTTTAAAATATATTTATTTCAGCATGAGTATAATCTCCGTCATCTGATGCTCAAACCTTCACCCATGGTTTAACAGCTTCTTCTGCACAGTCCTCTTCAACTATAGAAGCAAGTTTCTAATCGCTGGTATCTCTATTTTCAGACACAGCAACCACCTTTTCATCTCCTGCACCAACTGAACCAACTATAGAACCATTGCGGGCATTGTAACAAAATTGCTGCTATAATAGGTGAAAATTACCAGAAACAAGCTCGACGACATAATTAACACAATAATCAGTGCAGTAAATTAGAATAAAAAAAATTAGAAAACTATGCTGGTATTAGAAACAGTCTGAAAAGATCAAATCAATCTGACATTGATGAAATTCCACACACAACATATAAATTAATATTCGAGAATAATAAGGTTTTAATAGGGGAATGGAATTAGGATGATGCTACAACAAATACAAAACCATTGTGAATAAAGACCCGTTCACTGCATGTCTACATACACACCAGAGACTAAATAAAGACGCTACTAGCTAGTCCCGTACTCCAATTTCATCCGAAAGTCATCCAATGGCTTCTCGTCAATCCGCTCTCAGACTATAAGAAAATGCCACAGCATTTTGGAACCTGCTGACAGAAACTCGTCCCTGTAAGTAAATACTCCCTCTGTCCCATTTGTTTACACTTTTTTGTCATTTTCTGGCACGCATTTTAAGGTGGATTTTAAGGATAGTTTCATAACTTATTTTTAAAATTTTCTTTTTTTGTATAAAAATAGAATTGTTCTATTTTTAATACATATGGGATTGTTACTGGACTGGTTTGTTCTTTAAAATTTCTATTGGTTGATTTCTTTTTGGATTATTTTTCTGTGTTTATGAATTATGATTTTGTTTGTTAAATGAATTTTGTTAGTTTTTAGAATTTATGTTTTGTAGTGTTGTTGTTTTTGATCAGTGTTGAAGTTTTGTGTAGAATCAACTTCATATGTGCGTTTTTGTTGTTTTCCAGAATTTGGTTGTAGTTATGGAGTCGCCGGATCTTGGATTCCGGTTTTGGATTCTGGGTTTGAGGCCATCGGATTTTTATCTTTGTCCGGTTTATTATTTTTTATTATTCATTTATGAAAATTAACTGCTATATTTAATTTTCAGTTACATATATTTGATTGATACTAATTAATAGTGCTTTAATTAGTGTTTTAATGATTTAGCTAATCTTGTTTTTAAATCCATGTTTCTTGCTTTGTGATTTCAATCCTAGGTGAAGTTATTGGTTTATTTAAGGTTTATATATGATCTTATCTCGTAATTGATGCTCTGATTTAATATCTTTTAATTTCGATTTTATCTCGTCTAAAATACTTGATTCGGTTTTATTGTTAATTATTATAATCAAATTTAGTTACCTTACATCTTGGTTATGTTTGATGATTTTTTGTATCAATTTGGGTGGCCATGTTTGGTGGCTTTTTTGGGCCTACATGAGATTTCAATGTGCTATTTAGATGGCTTATATGATGTTTTGTTTTTTCCTTTCTTGACGAGTTTGTATGGTTGTATGCAGTTATAATAATATCAAGGAAGTTCCAAGAAGATTTAGTTCTGTCTTTCAAAATGAAGTTATGGAGCAGCTAAGGTGCAGAGTATTTTTTTGGAAAAAAGAAGGCTAGTCTTTGGCAAAAACGGATGGCAACGAGGACACACAAAGTTATAAGTTCTAGTCATTAAGTAGCTATGTTGTATATCGATGTATTTTTTTTGGCGCTCTTTTTCCCCTCTTGAATTTTTTTCCCATAGGGTTTTGCTCTTGGGGATTTTTTTTAGCGAGGCTCTTCTTTGTTGGTTTTCCTTTCAGACTTGAAAGTATTATTGTCTAAATGTCTGGGGGCAACATGCGTGCCTTTTGGTTAGATGATGTACGTTTCTTGATCGAAGGAAACTCTGTTAGATTGTATCTAATTATATTTCATAAATGAAATATATTTCCTGACAAAAAATAAAATAAAATAAATAAAGAGTCTCACTATGCAAATGCCTGAACACGCAAAAATCAAGGCTCGTTAAAATTTCGGTCATACTGCCTCTATCCCATTTATTCTGTCATATTTTGATTTTTCAAAATAAAATTTATGTAAAGTACCATCAACATTGATTTTTAAATTTGTAAAAATATAAAACAATAAATTATAATTTACAATCAAATTCCGATGAATTTGAATTTGAAATTGAAAGATCAAAATTGGACAAAATGAGTGAAATGGAGGGATTACAAGTATTCCCATATACATAAATATATACAGAAATCCTCATTATATAAAAAAATCGTTGTTGTTTGAATTTTCAACAATTCGACTGTGTTGCAACAACAATGGATCATTAACAATTAATTGCTTTCAATTTGTAGCAGTACAACATGAATGAATACGATTAAAAATTTGCTCTGCTAAGTATGATAACAGATTCTAAAGTGTCCCACTAGCCTAGGAAGAGAGGAACAAAATCACATACAATTCTGCTCTACATTCAGTTTAGAAAGGATCAGTTGGCCAATATACATATATGACATTCCTAACTTCTCAAGGCACAATTCTGCATTACTGTATATTTTTTTTCGAAAACCATGGCATAACCGCATAAGTACAAAAAATAAACATATATATTGGTTTTTGTTCTCTTCTGAACCAGTATGGAAAAACAAGGTCAAAAAGCATTATAAATTTGCCTTTAGGATCTATGTTCAAAAATCCGAAGTTCATATCTGCCTTAAACATTATCAGTGGCATCTCTTTGCTTTTCTCCAGTGCTCACTCCAGAGGCCAGTCTCTCAGCTGCCAACCGCTCTTCCAATGCTCTAGCACCCCTTTCCCTGCAGTTTAGGGAGGAACAACCGAATGATGCTATAATGGTGTGAAAGTACAAATCTATTGTGGCAAATTAGATGTTCAGAACAATTAGCATGTAAAATGTTAACAAGAAAGTAACAGCCTGCTACCGTTGTCTAGTTATATTTTTGCTAGTAATCATGCACAATCAATGAATCAAATAGGCAACAACCTTGAATATTGCAAAATAAATAAATCAAATTAAATATTCCTCCTAAATAGTGGGAGCAAAAAGACTTGCAAATATATCTATGAAGGAAAAAAGAAACTACAAGTAAACGATCAAAAGTCCAGAGAATGATACTTCGTTACATATATTGAGGCAACCGAATAAATAAAATGCAAGGCTTAGCCTACCCCTAACAGATATTCCTTTTCTCTCGGTAATAAGAGATTGAGGCTTTACGCCTCTATGGAGGGAGGGGGTGTCAGTATTTAAATTTTTTTAGTTGACCTTTATCCAAAAAAAAAAAATTACAAAAGCAAAAGGACAAATCATTATTTCTTAAACGTGGATGATACAATTAGGATATCTGTCTATCATATACTCTGTACTACTACTAATAAGTTAGCTGTTAAATTGTGGTTAGCAATTTAACTCGTGTGCTTATGTTAAGGCAAATTTAAGATTTTTCATTCGAGCAGTTCATTTGGCAATAGCTTGATTTAAACTTCTGCTTTAGCTTTAGATACCACAGAACTAAAATGACTGCAAAATATTTTAAATGGCTTTGCAGCACAGGACCAGCACATTACCTTCTCCTAGATGCCTCAATGGGATCAGAACCAGGCAGAGAAGAACCACCCAGTGTATAGCCACTGTCTTCATCAGAAATTGCAGATCTACTGCAGAGCATCCGATCAAATATTGAAGCAATGGGATCAATCACTGGTCTGCATTTGAGCCAGAATAACAAACTTGTAAGTAGGAACTAGGGACTTTAAGCGGGTAGAGGGAACTGGAAGGAGGTTAAAATTTAACAAGATTGAACTTACCTCAGAGGTTCAGGAAAGAAAGTAGAGAAAGCAAATTCATCACTTGGATCACCTCTAATTTTTGTTTCTGGTTTCTTCTGCCAGTATCTGAGGTAGATCCAGCTTATGTACGTACCAAATATCAGGGTCGGTAAGTATATTGCGGACTCTGCCGTAAAGAAGCTTACCGCAGTAGACAGCACCAGGGCAAGTGATGGCAACCACTGCATAGAGCCCAAACATTGTACAGGAGATGTAAGGAATATATTCTCCAGCTGTTAAATGCCAGTCACAATGGTTTCAGGGAGTAGAACATCAGATGAAGACTTTCAGCAGGTTCATACCTTTGCTTTGATTTTTATCAAAGACAGCTCTTGATCAGGTATAATCTGCTTCAATCCAACTAAGAAACCAGATAGAACCCCATGGAAACCCGAAATAGGCATGTAACTGTCAAAATACGAATATAGAATCAGACTTAAACATATGGAAGTAATAAGTATACCAGCAACATTTAAAAGGCATAGGCGAAGTAATATTATATAGAAAATGGAAGACACTGAGGTGCGAGATAGAATATGATGAATTAATAGTAGTCAATTGTGTTGAAAAAATAATATCAGCAGACCAAATTAAAGTCAGATAATGTGATATAGTTCGGCAAGTAATTAAAGACAATTGTACATTATACTTTAAGAAAATGTATTACTTACAGGTACGTCTCCAGCATCGTTACGTAGTACAAAAATACAGCTGTGACAAAAACACATAGGGATGTCAAGAAGTTAACTACAAAGATGAACTTCAAGAACTCCCTGGTACCCCATATAGGCTCAAGCACCTTCCCCATTAAAAGAAGCCCAAGTGTGCTAATGACAACCTGAAAACATATTCACTATGTCATTAACAGAGAAGTCAAAACACCGACAATAACATGTAAATAGGATATGAACTATGATATAACTGACTGACAACTGCAGCAATAGATACCAAAAACGGTGCATACCCCATATACTGATTGTTCAATGTAACCAGCTGTTATGAGGTTCCAACCAAAAGGTATAGTCCTACAATACATTAGAAAATTGAAAATAAGTAGTTAATCTTCATATCTACAACTGGCATTCTGTTGCCCCATGCAAGGAAGATACAAACAAATCACAGTGAATAATCAGAAGATAGCCAATTACCAATACAAACATTGCATTGATTACAGATATAAGATTATATGATAACTTGTAAAAAGAGCAGAGGGGTACCAGATCGGCAAAGAAAGAAATACCACATGGATTAGTAGATACTGGTAATAACTAATGACTGAAGAAATAAAGAAAAAACGATGCAGGCATGATAATCGAAAGAAGATGGACACCTTATATGAGAAGTAGCTGTGAACTCTCTTTCAAAATATTAGTACAGGTAGTACAGCAATCGTCTTGAACAGTATCTACTACAATTTGATTGGTTAGAATTAAGGTATCTAAGACTAGGCCATAAATTCAAAAACTAAAAGTGCTTGGTTATAGTCATATATTCAAGACTAGGCATGAGCTTGAAGTTTTAGAATAGGTAAATGGCTTCTTACAGTATATTATATCAATTCTCTTTCTTCTTTTTTGGCATATATGAAATGATATTTACCTATTTCTTTTCGTTTAACTAATTGATACACAAAAAACCGAGAAAGACAAATGAGGCTGCAGAGATAAGAAGTTCCTAAGGGTGGTTGCCCCTCTCTAAACCCACAACCTATTATGTCAATTTTTCAAATCAACAACTGTTTTTTATTATACATGTATAATCTATAGGTATGGATGCTGATTATTGCATTAATCAGCAATTTCAACCCCAAATCACAACCAAAAACAATGAAGAAGATAATATTCCAATTAGCGCGCACGCACACACGCAAACTCTCTCTCTTTCTCTCTCTCTCCCTCCCTCTCCCTCCCTCTCTTTCTCAACATCACATACATAACTACAGTAGAACCTTGACAAATAAATAACTTCAACATCTTTTCTCGGTCCCGACATAATAAACCATGTATTTTTTAACCTCAAAAAATAAAAAAATATCCGGTTCCGATATCGTTCTAAAATCACCTTGCTGAAAAAAAAATCCACATTGCTAACAACCTCACTACCGTAATCACAATATTCCTTTCCCCAACGCTAAATTTAATTCACTAACACGACCCTGTTTAACAACACGATCTCCACTACGTCAACAAATTACCATCCGATCCAAAACAATTCCATCTTACAATTGCAATACCAAATCAAATTCAATCATGAAACAACAAAAACCAATAATCGAAACCAACTAGATATAAAAATACCTGGCAGGAATGAGAGCGAGATACGTAACGGAAGACGGAAGAATCTGAACAACAATGTGACCAGCAACAAGTACTACAGCAAGGCCTTTACACAGCCTTGTAAATCCACTGAACACATTTGTGCCCTAATTTCACCATTAATCGATCACTCAATAAATCAATTTTTCAATAGTCCGTACACATATATAGTCCAAATCATCAGATCTAATCTAATCTAATTTGTGATAAAACATATAAATAAAAATGATTTACATTAATAATTGAATTTATAAATGAATAAACACGCATTATATAGTAGGGGAGAGAGAGAGAGAGAGATAGAGAGAGAGAGAGAATGAGAATGAGAGAGGGAGGGAGAGAGAGAGGGAGAGAGAGAGAGAGAGAGAGAGAGAGAGGGAGGGAGAGAGAGAGAGAGAGAGTAGAAGCTTACTCCTGAAAGGGCCGGAGAACTCATGACGGTAGATCCTCAGTACGATCTGAAGTGTGTGTAAATGTGTGCGTGTATTTTGGAGTGGTATTGTAATTCTTATTACATTTGACTTCGATAATTAAACTACTTGTGAATGTGGTAAGTAGGAGTATAAACCAAACCAAACCAAACCAAACATACCCAGTATATTCCGCTCAGAGCAGGGTCTGGGGAGGGTAAGTTGTATGCAGACCATGCCCCCGCTTTTTAGGCGGGGAGGCTGTTTCCGTGAAGACCCTCGGCTACGTGCGCGACAGATACTGTGGGTGCTATATACACAGGAATGTAAATGGTTAGAAAATGTTTAAAGCAATACCTGAGCCCATGGCGTTCTCCACATGGGACCTACCCGCCTGCTTGGAAAAATGATAGTAAGGTCCTGCTGCTCTCCGCTCTACCAGTTTAAGAGAATAGCTCCTGACGGGCCCCTGCAAAATAAACCACAAGCAAACGACAATAGACCAAAATGAACTGAGTCACACATACCCAGAAAACCTCACACAGAGAAAAGACCGGTCCAATCTTCCTACAACTGCACAACCGGCAAACAGAAGATAATAAAAACGTAAAATACCAAAACAAAGCTGAACTTCTAAGATAAAGCTAACCGAGACAACCCAACTCTGAGGCTCTCCACGACCGAGCCGCTCCCTAAAAGAGAATCCACCACTCTGATACGACGCCTCCAAGAGCACCTGTCAGCTGTCATGGTCTCATCCAAGTTCAAGGCCTTCAGATCCATCCTAAGCTGCTCTTCCCACGACCTTCTCAGCCTGCCTCTCCTCCTCACCCCAACCACCGAAAGACTCTCGACCCTCCTCACTGGGGCTTGGGCCAACCTCCTACGGATGTGGCCGAACCATCTCAACCTCCCTTCCCTGACTTTCGTAGAAAGAGGCGCCACTTCAAGCTCGCTCCTAAACACCCCATTCGGGATTCTATCTAACATCGTGTGCCCACAAGACCACCGCAACATCCTCATTTCAGTAGCTTCCAGCTTTCTTTCGAGGGTCTTCTTCGCCGCCCAACACTCAGAACCGTAAAGCATCGCAGGCCGGATAGCCGCTCTATAGAATTTCCCTTTCAACTTTAAAGGGACCTTCTTGTCGCACATCACCCCTGACGCTGCCCTCCACCTTAACCACCCAGCCTTGATACGATGTTTGACATCGTCTTCAACCTCACCTTCCTTCTGGATGATCGAACCTAGATACTTGAACTTATCCGTACTAGGTACGATCTGATCTTGAATCTTAACCTCCACTCCTCCCTCTATCTCCTCACCACTGAAGTTACACCATAGATACTCGGTTTTAGATCGGCTCATACGTAGGCCTTGGGACTCCAAAGTAGATCTCCATAGTTCCAGCTTCTCGTTTACCTCCCCCCTCGACTCCGCTACTAACACGATATCATCAGCGAAGAGCATGCACCAAGGGACGGTATCTTGTATCCCTCGTGACAAGACATCAAGGATAAGGGCGAAAAGAAGAGGACTAAGGGCCGACCCCTGATGAAGCCCTATCTCAACAGGGAAAAAATGGGAGTCACCCACTGGGGTCCGGACGCAAGAACTAGCTTGTGAGTACATGTCTTGAATCGCCCTAACGTACGACGACGTCACTCTCCTCTCTTCAAGGCTCTTCCAAATAGCTTCACGGGGGATGCTATCATAGGCCTTCTCAAGATCAATGAACACCATATGAAGATCTTTGCGACGCTCCCTGAACTTCTCCATAAGGCGTCTGACGAGATGGATGGCCTCGGTCGTCGATCTCCCCGGCATAAAACCAAATTGATTCTCTGAGATTTCAACTTCTCTTCTAATCCGACATTCAACCACTCTCTCCCAAAGTTTCATAGTATGACTGAGTAATTTTATACCCCGGTAGTTACTACAACTCTGGGCATCGCCTTTGTTCTTGAAAAAAGGGACCACGATACTACGTCTCCATTCGGTTGGCATCTTTGCACCCAAGAGGATATCATTGAACAAATCTGCTAGCCATTGAACGCCCACCTCACCTAGACAAAGCCACGCCTCGATTGGGATCTGATCCGGGCCAACCGCCTTCCCTCTGGCCATCTTAAGAAGGGCACCTTTGACTTCCTCCTTACTAATACGCTCACAGGACCCGAAAGGCAGCACCGACGTAGGAGGGACCTCTTGCTCCTCACCAGTTCCACTCCTCCTAGCCTCATTGAAAAGATTATGGAAATACGAACACCACCTCTCCTTGATAGCCTCTTCATTCAATAACACCTGGCCTGAATCATCCATAACAAACTTAACAGAACCCAGGTCGCGCCGCCCTCTCTCCCTAGCTTTAGCTAGTTTAAAGATCTCGTTCGCTCCTTCCTTGGTATCTAGGCGCTTGTACATCCCCTCATATGCTTCCTCTTTGGCTTTTGCCACGGCCTTTTTTGCCTCACGTCTTGCCACCTTGTACGCTTCCATTTTCAGACTCCTCTCCGCCCCTGCACACATGTACAAAAGCTCTTTAAAGAGCGCAAGTTTAGCCTTAACTTTCTTTTGAACCTCCTCGTTCCACCACCACGACTCCTTATGACCACTAAAACTTCCTGAGGAAACCCCCACCACCTTCTCGCCCACACACCGAATAGCCTTCGCCACGTTGGTCCACCTACTGTTGGCATCTCCACCACGCGCAAAACAACCCTCGTTGGCCAGAGACTCCCTGAATTCGGCCGCCTTCTCGCCCTTCAGGTCCTTCCAAAGAATTCTAGGTCTGAACTCTCTCGGCCTGCGGACAACTCGACCCCCCATGACTAGATCCATGGCCAGCAGCCGGTGTTGAGATGCACACGCCTCACTCCGGAACACCTTGCAATCCACGCACGCCCTAGCATCCCGACTGCGCAAAAGTAGGTAATCGATTTGAGTGTCGTGCCCCCCACTACTAAAGGTGATGAGGTGCTCAGCCCTCTTCTGAAAAACAGAATTCATAATTACCAACTCCTGGGCAGTAGCAAACTCCAACAGCGCGGACCCACCGACATTCCTGGCCCCGAAGCCAAAACCCCTATGAGCGTTGGGATAGCCATCTGCCCTCTCACCAATGTGACCATTGAAATCGCCACCCAACACTACAAATTGGTCATCAGGAATACTTACAACCAACTCATCTAAACAGACCCAGAAAGCCTCCTTCTCTGAATCGCCCAAACCGGCTTGAGGGGCATACGCACACACCACGTTCACCACCTTCTCCCCAACTACGACCCCAACGGACATGATCCTGTCGCTGCTTCTCTTCACTTCCACGACGTTGTCTTTTAGATCCTTCGCCAACAGAATACCCACCCCGTTCCTGGAATTGGCAAGACCAGAGTACCACAACTTATACCCGTTCGCTTCTCTAGAGTGAGCCCCCTTCCACCTAGTTTCTTGAATACACGCCACATCCACTCTCCGCTTCTTCAACACGTCCACTAGCTCCAAAAATTTGCCAGTTAAGGTACCTACATTCAAACTGCCAACACGAAAACTACGCGACATCGTCAAAAATGGAAATTGAAATGAAATACTATACAAAAATAAAAATTATAATAGCAATAAAAATAAAACTGAAATAAAAATAAAAATGACAATAAAATAAAATAAGATCCCAATTACTACGAAAGACAAGAATACTAATACAATACTTATACTTATAATAATAATAATAATAATAATAATAATAATAATAATAATAATAATAATAATAATAAAAATACTAATAATAGTAGTAGTAATAATATGAATAGATAATTATACGATCTAATACAAAGATACAAAAATTATAATAATAATAATTATAAAATAAATACTACTAATACCAGTATACCACAACAATTAGACGCCGACTATTAGCAATTACACATAAACGAACAAAAGAGATCTTGAAGGCGAGATTGCGAGGGGGAAAGGGCGGGTCAGGGGAGAGATATCGATGATTGAGGAGTGAAGGAGAAGAGGGAGCTTTAGTAAATTTATAAACTCAATTTTTTGTACAACTGTGTTAAGCAACTAAATTATAGAAAAATGATTCCAATTAGTTAATTATTTTTACTGTAAAATGAGAAATTAATTTAAAACAATATTTTTACTCGTTAGATGTACTATCTTTTTGAATATTTTTTTAGTAGAAACGCTACTACTAAATACGCCACCAAAAAAATAGTAGCTAATAATTGAGAAAAGTTAGATCATCATTTAATGTATACATTGTACGTTAAAAATATTATAAAATTTATTACTTTACAAAACATGTTACATGAAAATCATTATTTCCTTGAAAATTTCAAAATCATGTCGCAAGCAAAATATGTACGTTTTGCAAACAAAAATGATTTGCAAAATAATTCACTTTCGAAAATCATTATTTTTTACTTGAAAATTTTCAAAATTATGTATGTTTCGCAAGCAAAATATGTACGTTTTGCAAAGTTTTGCAAACAAAAATGATTTGCAAAATAATTCATTTTACAATATTTTGTTAACAAAATATGCATGATTTTTAGGATTTTCAGTAAAATAATGATATACATTAAACATGTTTTGTAAAATAACTCATTTAAAATATATTGTTCACAAAACATATATAATCTCTAAGATCACCGATGAAATAGTGATCTACAATGAACCTAATTCGTAGTTATTATATATTTCATAAATTTTGTTATTGAAATTCAAATAGTACAATTGTTAAAAAAAATGAAAATAGTACCAAATTCTCACTTTCTCGGATTTTTTTTTTTTTTTTTTTTTTTTTTTTTTTTTAACATGGGAACCCGCAGCCGCTACCCTTCGGGTGCGCTCTGGGTAAACCCATGGGCTCACGCAATAGCCTGCAAACCACGTGATCCAAGGCAAACCGCACAAGTGCGACAGGCTCTGCCCCAGGATGGCATAATCACAAATCCGCCTCCCATGGGAGTCGAACCTGTGACCAAGAGGTAAGGTGACCTCTCTTTAACCAACTGAGATTTGAGACTGTGGTAGTAAACTACTAGTAAACTAGTAGTAATCTTGATTCTTGTAGATGAAGTATTTTTTAGCATAATGGGCCAGATATTGGGCTGCTCCGAGAAATCAAAAATTTAAACACAAAATTGTTTGTTAACTGTGGTCTGTGGATGCTCTTGAGCTACCAGGCTCAGGAGAGATTTTTATGTACATTAATTTTTATGTACGTTTGCATCTAATCTTTGTATTTGAACGAATGGATGTATCTTTCAAGAATTTCTAGATTTCGTAGTTGAAGGAGTCCAAAATTGCTGGGATTAGTAATAATATCGAGATAAAACTGTGTTGCATTTGCACAAGTAACTAGCATGAATTTGTATATAAAATTTTTGTTTTGTACTTGCACATATAATTATTTCTTGTTTCCTTTGGTTTGTTACATTGTTTTTCAAGACTTTTAGATAGACCATGTACTAGCAAGCAAATAACAATACAAGAGTCCATACTTGCAGGGAGCAAACTAGTTTAGCTAGTGATCAGACTTTCCACCCAACGGGGACCCTTGACTAAGCATGTACAATTTGCAAATTCTCGTTTTCGGATATATGTTTTTGTTAATGTTACTAACATGCTTGATTAGGGGAAGAAGCTAAGAACCCGGGTTCTGATTCTAAAATGTTTTGTTCAGAGTTCCGGTATAATTAGAGATTAAAAACAGAGTGCAGGGAGTGCAAGGTGATCTAACCAGCAAGACTCTAAGCACAAACATGTTTAAACAATCATGTTGTCTTTCTGTCCAGCATTGTTGCTGAGTACGGTTTATTGATTAATCATAATAAGAACATAGTCGAATTCACTGATATCGTACTCTTATCCATTGTTTTTTCTGGATTGCAGTGGCTAAATCACGGAGGTGATATAACTAACACAAGGTATGCCAGAGGAATAATAGGCTGCAGTTAAGATGGAGATTCTTTACAGGGAATAGCGATGTCACAGCTACGCCTGCAATTGCTAATGGAATGGTCTATTTTCCTGCTTGGAATGGTAATTTGTATGCTGTGAATGCCTTCACTGGTGCTCTTGTTTGGTCACAAAATCTTACTAAGCTGACTAATATGACCGGGACCGGAGAGATTCTAAATGTTACATTTTCAAGAACCACCCCAGCTATTGCTGGCGACCTGCTGATTTGTAGGAATATATGGGCCTGCAGCTGTCGTTGCTGTTAAACGCTCTACTGGAGAACTGGTGTGGTCAAGGATGATTGATCGACGTCCCCTTACTCTTATTACTTCATCTGGAACAGTTTACGAAGGGTTAGTACATTATCCTTTAACATTCATATATCTAGGCTAAAGAAAAAAAAGGTTTGAGCACTAAAGGAGCAGTGCTCTAGCAGTATTAATATTCAGAATACTAATATGCGTGTGAGCATAAGGTATTCAAGAGGAACACATGCCTAAAAGTATTCGATCTCTGAGTGAGTCCAGCAGAGCTTAAATTTCAAGTGTACTTCATCGAACAATTTATGTATAGACTAGTTAAGTATAAATTAGTTAAAGACGAGTGGATATGAATGATAGCTAAGAAAAGATCGAGTCTGTTAGTTCGAAATTCTTCACAAATCAACTGGGCTTTAATTACAATGTACCTACCTGAGTACTGATTGATTCTTATGAAATTTAATTACAATGTACCTACCTGAGTACTGATTGATTCTTATGAAATGGTGATCAACAAGCGCAACTTAGGCACTGCATTAGAAGCAGTACACTTGTACATCTTCCGTGCTATAAAAAACTATACAGGGCATATATGTAAATGTAAGATTTTTGTGATTTGCTTATCCAGGGCCTTTTATGTGGGAGTGTCATCACTAAAAGAAACATTGCCTGCACAACTTTGTTGCACATTTCGCGGAAGCCTAGTTAAGCTAGATGTTCGAACAGGAGTAATTTTATGGCAGACGTATACACTTCCGGATAATGGTGGCAGATTAGGAGGATACTCTGGAGCCGCTATATGGGGAAGTAGTCCTTCCATTGATGTTGTTCGGGGACTTGTTTTTGCTGCGACAGGCAACCTCTACAGTGCTCCTGTGGAGGTGCAGAGATGTCAACAACAACAAAATAATCAAACGACACCAACTGGCCCTGATAGGTGCATTGGACCAGATGTTAACTTTAACTCTATGCAACCATTTGATATTAAAACTGGCAACATCAGATGGTCAAGACAACTTGGAGGCCATGATGTCTTTTTTGTTTGTTTTATTCCTAATAATCCCGAGTGTCCAGTTGGATCTAATGTGGATGCGGACTTTGGAGAGGCACCCATGTTGCTTACCATAACAAGAAACAGAAGACCGCTTGATGTGGATGTCGCGGTGCAAAAGAGTGGCTTCGTTTGGACTCTCAACCGTGAAAGTGGTGATATTGTATGGTTCAAGGTATGTTTATTTGAGACTTGTTTAATTTGCTGTAGTACTGTCTCATCATAGAGCAGTGAGTAACATTCAAATTTTTCAAAACTATAGGTTAAGTAACCTTAAAACTATGTTCATTGTCTTTTTGAGAGTATCTACTGATAAATAGAGTAACTTATAGTTTAGCAAAGAATGACCTGAAACTAAGTTGCTTCAAATTATGCAATTCATTAACGACTGATTTTTTAAAAGTATAAATACAAACATCAAGCAGGACCAGGGGGTGCTTTGGGTGGAGGCACATGGGGCGCAACCACAGATGGGAACACGATTTATACAAAATATTGTGAATAGCAACATGGTGAGGTTTCGGCTAGCTCCGTCCGTCTAACCAAACAACAACAGTAAGTGCATGGGTGGCTTTGGATGCTGACACAGGGGACATTCTATGGACTACAGCTAACGCGAGCAACGATTTTGCTGCTGGACCAGTTACACTAACAAGGGGAGTCCTGTTTGCAGGATCTGTTGCTCCTAATGGACCCTTTTATGCCATGGATGCTAGAAATGGGACTTTATGGTGGACGTATAACACCGGTGGTACGATATATGGGGGAGCATCAGCAGCTTATAGATGTGTTTATGTTGGCAATGGATATGCTGTTGGTCAAGTAAATCTTCCTACATGGACTCCCGGGACGGCAGTTCATGCCTTCTGCATCACTTGAACAATATAAACTTACTAAATAGGAATGGTAAAGTTATGGAATGTTCAATTTATGATATGTTTTAGAGGTTTTTTGATAAATAAATTGATAAAAGTAAAATTTTGCAATTTTACTTTTGTTAAGAATAGTTATTTGCAATTTTACTATCTTGTTAGAAACCATTTCACCCAAAACCTTAAGGTATTGGGGAAGGTCCTTTCAAGGATCTTATACTCATATATATTTAACATTTCCCCTCACTCGCAAGCCCACTATGGGGTAATATCCCACTATGGGGTAAGAGTGGTCACTAGGAGCCCATATTTGGAGCAATACCTTAGTGCCAAATTAAATTGAGAATATTGGGGGTGACGGGGTTCGAACTTGAGACCTCCACAAACACCAGAGCTCTGATACCATTTTAGAAACCATTTCACCCAAAACCTTAAGGTATTGGGGAAGGTCCTTTCAAGGATCTTATACTCATATATATTTAACATATCTTAATTGTAATTATACCATTTTTTTGTTAAAAATTGCAAAAATACTATCTTTAAACATATTTATCTTTAAACAGGGTACGGTGAGGCTGCCATGCCTATTTTTCACTTAAGATTGTCATTTCATGACATTTGAACAATTAATTAACTGCAATTATACCCGAGGGTATGGTGGTGATGGAGATGAGCATCGGCGAGGCGAGTGTTAAATGGAAAAAGAGAAACAGAAGAAACAAGAACATAAAGGAAGCAGGAAGTCGTAGTTTTGATGAAATGATTGTAATATTGCAAAGAAAACTTGAAGATCGTATTATTGCAAACTATAGTCAAGGATACCGTATTTTTTATAATTTCTCTATGTTTTATGTTTAACTTACGAAATATGATGCGATAAGTTCAAACCTCCTATTGCTTGCATCAAAATTTGCTGGTATCACATGTTAATGTCATATAATTAACTTAGTAAGATGAAGAAATAGAAATCCAAGACCATATCTAATATGCCTCTTCATTTTATGAAACCTAACAGCTTGGGTCGTCATTCCAGTAAAGTAGCAGTAGCACAATTGCCTGGCACCACTCATTCTTCTTTTCTGGCTAGTACCCAAGGCTCAACATGCTAATTGCAGATAATAGAAGCTTACATGCTATGATAGATCACAAAATTATGTCTCCTCTTGCGTGCTGCATGCGCAAGAACACAAAACAATGAAAGCAGCCTCCGTCCCATTTTGTATGACACTCTTCTTTTGCACGCATTTCAATGTGCTTGGATGGGTGCTTATAGATAATATTTTTTTATACAAATCGAAAAAAATTAAAAAATATAATTCACAAGTACCCGATCCGAGCACATTAAAATGCGTTAAAAAGTAAAAGCCTCTTACATTTTGGGACGAAGGGCTAATTACATGCTAAATGACTGTGTGGAATGCCTTAACAAAGTGTTCGAACTTGCAAATCAGGAACAAACGAGGCATGCAAATCGCAATCATCAAGAGCATGCATAATTTTATCTTCTTCACAAACAACGGCAACTAAACTAAAGTCCCTTGAGTATTTGGAAATCTGCGACAGTACAAAATTTGATATCATCCGTTGTTCTTATTACTGTAACTTGTGGGGTAAAAATGTGGATATATCGTCTTTCTCGTACTTTGGGAATTATTTTTTCTAAGTGTCGGCTGTCATTGAGAAGTCAAATGTTTCCACTAAATCTATAAAATTATTTGCCCATATATATCTTCCTGAAAATTTGTCATTTATCCTCAACCCCTGCCGTCGGGGCAAAGATTAAATCCGCCCAGTTTTGTTTTGTCCTGTTCCATTTATGCATAGTTTTTTTAGAAAGTTATCAAAAGTTATTTTTCATTACATATTGTATAAAACAAATGCATAAATAATTCTAAAATATATTATACATTATTATTTTCAATACATTATATATAAAACTTTTATAGATAATTTATAAGTTATTAGCTTTAAACCCGTGCGATAATTTTTTTGTTAAATTTTATTTTGAATGTTATTGCAAATATTTCATTTTATATTTTAAGTTTTTTTCACATATTTAAATAATAAAGCATTGTTTTATAATATGTTATTAATTTTCTAAAGGATATATGTGATTTTTTTAATAAATATTATCAAATTTGTTGATGAGTATTTTGTTAATATTATTTTTTTATATTTTTGTGTTTGAAAGTGATTTTTAACAGGTGATTTAAAAAAAATGGGTGGTATCACATGGTTTTGCAGTGTGTTTTGATTGTTAGTATTTTTGTTTTATTTTATTTTTGTATTTGTATCAAATTATATTTAGATTGTATATTAAATTATTATTTTGGGTTTATAGTGTTATTTATTTATTTGTTAGTGTTTAATAATAATATATTTGGATTCTCTTTCTATATATATATATATATATATATATATATATATATATATATATATATTAAATATTTGCAAACTTATCTTGTTAAAAAAATTATGTGAACTTTTAATAATAATTATTGAAGTTGTATTTTAAACATTTCAATTTTTTATTGTTTTTTTTATTTTAGTACATCATATATGATGTTAGTGTTATATTCGTATAATTATTCTTTTTATTTTAAAGTATCATATATGATGTTAGTATTATATATGATGTTATTTTTTTATTTTTTTTTGTTTTTTTTGAAAATATGTGTGGTATTAAATTTCTTATTTGTTTGAATATTGTTTTTTTGTTTATGTTTATTTTATATTTTTTTCATGTATGGTGTTTGTTATGTGTTATTGTTTAGAGTAAGTTTAGGACGTTTTATTGTTTTATATTTAGATACTATATAATACAATTTTATATTTTGGGATGTTTTTTTAAATTTTAGAAACATATTTGTTGTAAATGATTTTCTTGTAAATTACATATATTTGAACATTTAGCCTAGCATGAATTTTAATATTTCATTTTTTTTTGGTTTTTTTCTATTTCATTTTTTTGTTTACTTTGTTTATTATTTTTGTTAGTTTGTTTATTTACTTTGTTTATTTTTGAAAATGATATGTTATTTGACAACTATCTCTCCCATACATTTTTTTAGGTATCTTTTTTTCTTTTTAGTGTCTTGAATTTACTATAATAGCCATAACGACCGAACCATACCATTAGAACCTCCTTACGCTAACTATATATAGGATATAATTAATTTTTTATACATATAATATTATATGGAATAACATTATTTTAAATTCGAGACCGGACAAATTTTTCTCAGGGGATCATACAAATATTGAGTAAAATACACCCCATTGCCGTATACCTGAAGTTTCAGGATTGTGCATTTTGTGTACCTGAATTTTAGAAATTAGCCTAAAGCATGCTGAAGTTATAGAAAACGTGCACTTGGTGTACTGCCGTTAGTCTAAGCTTAACACCGTTAGATAGCCTTGTGAAATAACTGAAAAAGTATGGTATAATAGTATTTGCCACAAGTCTGTACGCACTACAAGAAAACAGCGAAATTGTGACGGAAATTGTCACAAAAACCAATTTTTCTTGTAGTGACGTCGATGTGTGGGAGGTGATATGTGCACACCGTGCAGACTCGTTGTAGTTTAAGTGACCAAAATATCCTTATTGTCTAATTAATTTAAATTTTTATTTTCGGATTATATTCATTCTGGGGGATTTTTGTTGACCTTATTAAAGATTTTTCAATTATATTTGAATATAGAAGGATATCCTCGAGTAATTTGAAGAACTAATATAATTTTCAAAACTTAGTTATGCCATTCACTTGTATATGTTTGGATATTCTCTATTTTTTTCTAATTAAATTCCCTTTTTTCTAGAACTATCACGGAGAACATTAATTTCTCATTTTCTAAAAATAATGAGCAATTTTATTTAGTAAAATAACATATTTAAATCATAATTAATATAAACTAATCAATTACCTTTTTCACATAAATCATGTTATATTTTAAATTTTCACGTTACGTTCTATTTTCTCTAACTAAAATCTCTCTTTTTCCAATTGTATCACGGACGGTTCTATTTAAAACAAAAAACTAATAATATTATAATATTAATAATTAACCGATTACTTTTTTCAACTAAAACGTATTATCTTCTCTATATTTTCTTAACTAGACTCCCTCTTTTAATAGAGTCTTTTAATAGAAATATCACGGACAATATTAATTTCTTCTTTTTCAAAAACATTACGAGCAATTGTATTTAGTAAAATAACGTAATTAAATTATAGTTATTATAAACTAATCAATTATCTTTTTCACCTAGAACGTATTACTTTTTTAATTTTTTTCTATCTAAATCCTCCCTTTTTCTTAATATCACCTAATCATATCAAGGGCTTTCTATTTAATAAAATAAAAAAAAATCAATACAATTGCAATCAGATTTTTTCTATTTATAAATTAGGTTACAACCCACTTGCAAGCATATACACCGAGTTTATACACACACATAGTAATTACTATGGCTGAAATAACAAAAAGCCCCTAACACTGTTAGGGTAGATTAATGGCGGTACACAAAATGCACGTTTTCTGTAATTTCAACATGTTGTTGGCTAATTTTCAAAGTCTAGGTACACAAAATGCATAATCCTAAAATTTCAGGTATACAAGGTGCATTTTACTCTACAAATATTGGGTCCGTTTGGGAAATCTTATTTTTCAGAAATAAGTTACTTATTCTGTAAAAAAGTTAGGAAATATGTACTTTTTTCTAAAATAAGTAACTTATTTTTGCAAGATTACGAATATTAAACTCCCCATACACATATTTTTCTAAAAAAATTTATGTAAATACGAATTTTTTTCCAAAATAAGTAACTTATAAATTGCGTGACAGAATTGCCAAACAGGCTCATTATATCCGCCCTTTCCCCCATTTGCTGCTGTTTTTGCTCCTGCTGGGTTGTTTTTGCTCCTGCTGGGTGAGTAAATAAAGTACTAAAAATATTACACTTGTTTGTAAAATCTCCTTCTTCATAATGCAATTTTTAATTTCTCCGCAAAATTTATTTCCAATTTATTAGTAGCGATCATAGCCTCTTGTATTCATGACGCAATATACATGATCTGTTTAGGAGCATTTTCATGGACAACTTTTGCAATCTCATCATTCATACCTATTTTACACTTACGGTGTGTTTCTTCGGAAGTGTGCTTCCTAGTTTTTTGGGTTTTTTGGAAAGAGAAGAGAAAATTTTTTTTGAAAAATTCTTTCTAAAAGTTCCTTCTAAAAAATGGGATGATTGGGAGAAAAACTCTCGCATACATACATTCCCACAAATTTCCATCCAATCATTTTTTTCAAAAATTTCTCTCATAATTTACAAAAAAAACTAGGAAGCATGTTTAAAAAAAAATTGCTTCTCTTTTTCCCCCATTATCTTATATTCCATTCTCTTTAACAAAAAACTTGGGAGCATAGCATTAATTATCTCAATGACATGCCCTCGTCTATTACAGGTAGACAGTGGCGGAGCTGTGCCCAACCTAAAAAAAAAAAGTGCCCAAATATTTTTTTTTTTTTTTAAAAACTTAGCCCATACCAATGTTTTCATTTTTCAAAATCCAGACCCTCCCTCACAGCCTCTCCTCTTGGTAAGTTTTTACTTGTTTTCATTTGAAATTTCTTCCCTAATGAGTTAATTATTTTGTGTTCTTAGATAATTTATGATTTTTTTGCTCAATATTTAATTGCCTTGTGTCTTTGTTTAAGTGTATAATCTGAATATATCTGTTATAATTGTTAATTAGTGATATTGATGATCTCCGCTCCCCAAGTGTTCGATAAAATGTCCATTTGATTTAGTGGAAAAAAAATTCCGTGCTTCTCGCGGGATAAAAAAAATCCGCGCTAATCATTTTGACCTTCCCTCACTCCGTGGGTTGGCTCCGCCAATGCAGATAGAGTTTGAAGATTGCTCTTGCGTAGGAGGCTGCCATCTTCCTCATCATGCCTTCAAAATGCAAGCCTTGTCTTCCAAGATAATTAATAATAACACGTTATCATATGCCTACACTATTAAAACACCTAAAAAAATAATAACATAAAACATCAATCGTAATTAACATTTCCTTTCGAATTAAAACACGTTACTCAAAAATAATCTTGCAATGATTATTATATGCCCAAAAATATCAAACCATATATTCTAATCAATACTCTCTCTGTCTCGAATGTTTCTCGTTTGAAATGTCGGTTCTGTTCATTACATTAGATAAATTATTAATTTACACCTAATTTATAAGACCAAATATAATTATGAGTGATGTTGTTGAATTCGTATTTGTTAGTACTTTAATACAGTGAAACTTTTATATTTAATATTAATACAAAATTAAAGATATTAACGATTAAAAATGTGTGTTGGCAAACGGGTCAAACTCAAATGAGAAAAGTATTTTGAGACGGATAGAGCAACAAATTATAATAGAAATACGTATACTACGAATAATGACCGTTAGATTTTTATTAAAATATCAAAATCGTTAGATCTAATGATTATATATATTATATGATTAAAATAATTTATTAAAATTTCAAAGTTCGAATTCCATCAACGACATATTTATTTTAAAATTTTATAATATAAGTTTTCAACCATGCATATCACTAATTAAATTTTTATTAAAATTAAAATTAAAATTAAAATATTGTAAATAATGATTATATAAAAATGGGAAAATGGATTTTTTTGTCACTGAACTATTCATCTTTTTAGAAACCTACCACTCAACTATGAATTTTTATTTTATACTCACTAATGTGAGGTTCGGTTTTATTTTAGTCACTAAACTTAGGTTTATATTTTGTTTTACTCACTAAACTTAGGTTCGAATTAGTTGTCATAACTGTTACATACACTGATTATAGACATCAACTCTAAATGAAGTATTTAATAAAGTTAGGATCGCATGTTTTATCTCTCATAAGTAATACGGTTTAATCACATTAGTTAGTTAATTCTTAGTATTGTTAATTGCTTGTTAGTTACATTAGCTAAACAAAACACACTTTTGATATTTGTCTTAGTAGTGAATAATAATCATACATTGTTGCATAAGTGCATATTCTGAATTATACCAGTCTCTGTGGGAACGAACTTAACTTAACCTTATATTACTTGTGACCGTGTATACGCTTGCGTGATTTTGTGCGAACAATATAATAATGTACTATAATATTAACTAATATATACCATATCCTATTAATCATTTTAAATCTATTGTAATTATTTATGAATTAAAAATTATAAAAAATATCACAATGCAAAAAAAGAACATTCATGCGTATGTAAGTATAATACAAACTTGTATTAACATTGACTATCGTAAAACTCATCAATCACATCTTTAATAGTAAACGCACAAAAAAATATAACATATATATATATATATATATATATATATATATATAATAGAGCAAATTTAAATGGGGGGTTCCATGAGCAAATTTATTTATATAAAAAGTCATATTTACCCCTATTAATTATATCTATGTTATATTTCCAGGGGCTATTTAGGTATTGCAACACTAACATATTTTTTACATAATAATAACTGATATGAACTAATATGCATTTATTATTATGTAATTAAATTATTAATACTTGTATGTATCTCTGTATCCATCCATGTTAACACTATATATTTATATTTCGAAGTACGGTTTTAATCTTAACATTGACCAATTTATTACATATCGTTCAAGTTTGCTTTAACAAAACAAAGCATAGCGTAAAATATAAAACAAATTTAATTTAACCAGAATTATAATTTGCATGTCACGATCGGGTAGTCCATAAATTCTAGATATCAACAATCCAATCCTACGTGATCACGAGTAATTCATAAATATTTGTAATCTTGAGCATGCCTTGCCTTGCACAGGCTACGAAGCTAGTTGCTGTTTATATTCCAGCAATTGGACAATCAGTTTGCAAAAATCAATTATTTTGAAAACTCGCATTCGATTCAATTCGAGAACATTTGATACAAATAGTGCTTATTAAAAGAGAATTTATCAATTATATTAAATTTTTTAGTTTCATTTGTAAATTTACTATACTTGTAGAATCATTGCAATTATGCTATCTTTACAATTTTATTTGCAAATTTAATAATTTTATATTTTATATTATTTAAATTGGGTTAATTGGCCATTTCATAACTGAACTCGTGCCCAACTTGTAGTTGGGTAACTGAACTAAAAAAACTTGCAAATAGGTAAGTACACTAATAATTTATTGCGATTGAACCACTAAACACGAAATAACTTGCATGACCGTTAAGTCGCGTTGACTTTAAACGGTGCCCCGTTAACTCTTGCCAACGTGTAATGCCATGTCAGTATTTTAACTAATTAAATAATTTCTACTTAATTTTCTTTTCCTTTTCTGTACTCTTTCTTCTCCCTCCCCCAGTACTCTTCTCTCTCGTATCTCTTTCTATCTTCTCTTTTTTCAACCAATTAAAACCCCGATTTCTTCTTGATTTTATTTCCAAAATTCGTAATGTTAGTAATCAATATGCACATTTTTCAAATCTCTACCAATTTACACCCAAAATTTCATGTTTTGCAAAATTTAAAAATTTGGGGGTTTTGAATTTTGGATTCGTTTTGGAGTTTACTATATGTAAATCTTGTTCATCAGCAAGAGATTTAAACGCAGCTTCAAGTTATTCTCCCAAACCTCCCAAACGAATTGGGTCGTTGAAGAACACCCAAACCCGACCCTTGATTTATACCAACAAAATCACCACCCTTGATTTTCTTCACTGCTACAATTTATCTCTCGCTACTATTCTTACTACAAGTTCTAGTGATTCTGATCCTAATTACATGAACCCTTCATCTACTTCTTTATATATATATATAAAGATATATAATTTGTTTTTTTATTATTGGATTTCAAGAAATTTCATTGAGTTTCTTGAATGTAATTTTGGGGGTGTTTCATAGTTTTGAGGGAGGGAGAAAGGCGGGCTATTGGTGGTGAAGGGGGAAGAGAGGGGGGAGCAGAGGCTGTTGTAGGCGGCGGAAGTGGAACGGACGGGACGATGGTTGTTGGTTGCAGAAGGGATGAAGGAGGTACGATTGCGAACTTGGTTGGTGTTGATGGAGGAAATGAAAAGGTGAGGGGCTGAAGAGAAGGGGTTGATGTGTTGGTGGTAGAAGGAGGTGGAAGGGAATGGGTGGAGACGGGATTTTGAAGGTGGGGAGAAGAGGGTTGCTGTGTTTTTTTGAAGGGGTTGCTATGTTTTTTTGTGATGTTTTTTTGGGAGAGATAAAATGTTGTGTTTGTAATCTCTGAACCAGCTTGCCACGTGAACTTGACATGTCAGCTTTCCGTTAGTCCCGTTAAATGAGTTGACGGCAGTTATGAGATTGCAAGTTTTAATTACTTTGATGAGTTGACTGCAAGCTTTTTGAGTTCGATTACCCAACTGTAAGTTGAGTATGAGTTCAATTATGAATTTGCCAATTAACCCTATTTAAAATTTTTTTATTTTATATTATATTGCTGACTGTGTTGTGCTAACTGTGCGCCACGTGGCATGTGGGTCCCACCCTACTGACGTGACAAATGAATCCCACCTCTACTTACGCGACAGGTGAAGTGGCAGGTGGGTCCCACCCCTACTGGCATGGCAAGTGACGTGGCAGGTGGATCCCGCCCTCCTAACGTGACACGTGGGTCTCACCCTTGTTGACGTGGCAGCTAACGTGGTAGATGGGTCCCACCCCTGTTGACGTGGCGGGTGATGTGGTAGGTGGGTCCCACCCCTGCCAGCGTGGCGGGTGACGTGGCGGTTATGTGTCAGCTGATGTGGTAGTTGGCCATGCAGGGTTTTATTTTTGTTTTTTTTAAAAAAATTGTTATTTCTGTAATTAAAAGGGTATTTTTATAATTTTGATAGAAAATTTGCAAATAGCTATTTTAACAAAAGTAAAATTGCAAGTATTTACTTTTTTTGTATATATTTGTCAAAAAAGCTCTTATTTTAAAGTAGATTCAAATATTATTAATTTTTGCAAATGTTTTACTAGGGCTTAAAAGCATCTTCAAGAGACTCCGACATTTAGTTTTAAAAATATTATAAACAAGTAAATAAGTATTGGACTAGGTTTTTTTCTCTCCGTACTTTACGTGAGAGTTTTGTTTTTCTCTCCAATCATCATATGAGGTGTGAGAGTGTCGTGTGAATCATGGCGTGTGTAGAAGAAATCAACGATCAGATGGTAGGCTTGGATATTGATACGGAGGAAAATGAGGAGCTGTGTTTTGATGTGGAAGGAGAAGAAGGAGTGAATAAGTTTGAGCTTTGTCTGGTGGGGAGGTTTTTAACTAAGAATAATATAAATGTGAGATCTATGCGGTCCAAGATGGCGGATGCATGGCGTCCGGCTATGGGTGTAACGATTAAAGACCTGAGAATAGGACTGTTCCTGTTTCAGTTTTACCATAAAGATTATCTATTATGGGTTCAGAAAGGAGGGCCATGGTCCTTTGACAATGCTGTATTGGTGTTGAATTCAATAGCAACTAGGGAAGATCCGTTGAAAGTCCCACTGGTAGAGGTTAATTTTTGGATACAGATATATAACCTTCCTACGGGGTTTATAACTGAGGGAGTGGGGAAACAACTAGGGAATTTTTTTAGTACATTTCTTGAGTATGATGCTAATAATAATACTAGTATCTGGAGGGAATGTATGAGAATTAGGATTAAAGTGGATGTCAGAAAACCATTGAAACGCAAAAAGAAAATTAAAGGGAGGAATGGTTCTGAATGCATTGTGCAGTGTAAGTATGAAAGACTAGGGGATTTTTGCTTTAGCTGTGGCTTGTTGTCACACACTGAACGCTTTTGTCAGAGGAAATTGGAAGCTCCGGGAAGTGAGATATCTAATGAATGGGGTGCTTGGCTCAGAGCACCACCAAGGAGGGCGGGGAGTAGCGGTGGAAGTAAATGGTTGCGCGAAGAAAATGACGATGATTGGTCTAACAGATATGGCAAGGGTAACAGGAAGCAGGATTTTTCGGGAGTAAAAATCAAGTGGTAGTGACAGGTGGAGATCAGAGGCGTACGTTTAGGGAAGGAGAATCAGTAAGTGCTACAATTAAGGACGGGTTGAGACAATCAAATGACAAAGTATTTTCGAATGATGGAATTTCAAATTTTGGTTATCTGGATGGGCCTAGAGAGGAGGAGCTAGATGGGCTTGATGTAGAGGAAAGAAAACGGAAAAGGGGTGGGCCAAGGGTGACAGATAATATGGAAAATGAGGGTGAGATTTTATTTTCTAAAGATTCTGGTCTTTCTACAGTTGATTGTTCAGAGTCTCATGACAATATTTTGGTTACGCTTGCTAGGCAAGCTAGCCGGCCATTATGAATTGTTTAAGTTGGAACTGTCGAGGGTTAGGGAACCCTCGGACAGTTCGAGTGCTTGGCGATCTGTTAAAGGATCGTGATAAACTTATTCTTGTATCTCTCAAAACCAAAGTACACCCAATATTTATATTACATGTCTTTGAGTAGCCAGCAAGTCTGGAGATTTTACGTAGTCACCATGTCTATATCTCGGTAATTCTGGAAACCAAATATTCCTCAGCTAAGACCACTATAACTTAGGAAACATATATGCCTACAAAATAATTATAATATACTTGCCAAGTCTAACACCCTCCCTCAAGTTGGA
The DNA here is from genome assembly GCA_037693485.1 of Kitagawia praeruptora. Taxonomy (NCBI): domain Eukaryota; kingdom Viridiplantae; phylum Streptophyta; class Magnoliopsida; order Apiales; family Apiaceae; genus Kitagawia; species Kitagawia praeruptora. Next base: position 45,739,983 of record CM075349.1, read on the forward strand.
GCATAAGGATCGTAAATGCCCAACTTGCTGAGTAAAACATTAAACTGATACTTTCCTAATGCATCCGTAAAACTATCAGCTAGTTGATCGCGTGTAGACACATGTGAAGGAAAAATTAGACCCTCTTACACTGCATCACGAAGAAAATGACAATCGACTTCTATATGCTTCGTTCTTTCATGAAAAACCGGGTTCTTCGCCAAATACAATGCTGATTGGCTGTCACAATACAAATTCATAGCCTTTTGGTGATGTATCCCAAGACTAAGCAGAAGACCTTTAAGCTATTTTAACTCACATGTAGCAGCTGCCATAGATCGATATTCTGCTTCTGCAGAAGAACGTGACACGGTCTGTTGCTTCTTGGTCTTCCAAGAGATCGGATAATGACCCAAAAAAATGAGCCAACCAGTTAAAGAACGACGAGTAAGTGGGCAACTTGCCCAATCAGAGTCACACCATCCAGATAAAGACAAGTCACAGTCCGAACTAAGTAGAATGCCTTGGCCTGGGCTGCTTTTTAAATAGCGTACTACACGCATAGCTGCTTCCCAATGCTCGTGTCTTGGCTGATTCAAAAACTGAGAAAGTATATGAACTGTATAAGAAAGTTCTGGCCTAGTAACTGTTAAATAAACCAACCTGCCAACCAGTTTCCTATAACTCTCTGGATTACTAAAAAATGAGCCCTCAGCAAGCGCAAGTTTATGATTTTGTTCAATTGGAAATCCAACAGGTTTCGCTCCCAATAATCCAGTCTCAGAGATGATATCAAGTGTATACTTCCGTTGACACAAAAATATACCATCTGAATTGCATGCCACCTCAATTCCTAGAAAGTATTTCAGAGTCCCAAGATCCTTCATATAAAAATAGTTACTTAAATAATTTTTGAACTTCTGAATAGCAGCAGAATCATTCCCTGCAATAATCAAGTCATCAACGTAGACTAAACATTAATATGCACTTCTCCTTGATTGAAGGTAAATAAAGAATAATTAGAGTATGATTGGAAGAATCCATATGCTTTCAAAGCGGAAACAAGCTTGGCAAACCAACACCTTGGAGCTTGACGAAGACCATACAGTGACTTCCGTAACCTACACACCATATCTGTCTGAGTTCCCTGAAATCCTGGAGGAATTTTCTTATATACTTCTTCATCTAGATCTCCATGAAGAAAAGCATTATAGACGTCCATTTGGTGAAGTTGCCAATTTTGCTGCTGCTATGGCAAGAAAAGCTCGCATAGTAACCATTTTATCTACAGGCGCGAAAGTTTCATTATAATCCGTTCCTTCAACTTGGTGATTCCCGAAAACAACCAATCTGGCCTTAAGTCTCTCAATACTTCCATCTGAGTTATACTTGATCTTATACACCTTATTGCTTCATAGTGCTTTCTTTCCAGGAGGAAACTTTTCCATTGTCCATGTTTCATTATCTTCGAGTGGCACGTATTTCTTTTTGCATTGCCTGTCTCCAACCAACATCTTTCACAGCTTCTTTAAATGATTGCGGTTCATGCCCTGATGTAACAGCTGCAAGAAAATTTTTGTGTTTCGCAGAAAATCGTGTACAATCAACAAAGTGTGTTAAAGGATATGGTGTACCTGAGGTATGCTTTGGAACAGTTGAGCTCAAGAGTGGACTTAATTTCTGTATAGTATGGGTCACAAAATCTTTCAGAAGAATCGAAGGCCTCTTTTCTCTCATACCGCGCCCCAAATTCTTACTTGTTTCCGTTGGAGTTTTATCTTCTTGATGTGCATTGTTGTTGTCTAAATCTGAATTTTTCATGTCATAAGGCACTTCTGTTGTAGTATTAGGATCATGACCCATCAAGGTCGTGTCATGCACATAATCATCAGAATCATAGATTACTGGTAAACCAGGAGAAGTAGGTATTTGACTTGCATTCACATCTTTATTTCAATAATAAATGGAAAACAATATGTTTGTTACAGAGGCATGCCTGTACTCATCTAATAACAAGCCTAATTGTTTGTAATGCTTTGCATTACTTACATGACCTCTTAACTAAGGGAACCTCTAGTTGTAGAGTTTCTGTTTGTGTTGTACTTGAAGTAGGCATCAAATCCTAGTTGTGTAATTGTAATTATAGAGTCTAGAATAATGCTTGAAAGAAGTTCCAAGGTTCATGCCTCAAGCAAGGAGTTAAAGACTGTCAAATAATCACAGTTGGGATTTGAAGGAATGAAGAATTTGCCTAAGTACCAATTCGAGAAGTATATTTGTCTATTCGAGAAGTCCAGCATTCGAGAAGTCAGGGATTCGATATCTCAAGACACTATTCGATATCTCTGAATACACTGTTCGATATCTCATTCGATATCTCAGAGATTCAATATGTCTATTACTCTATTCGAGAACTCAAGAAGTCAACAAGTCAAGATGGTATTCGAGTTCTCAAAGAGTCAACAAGTCAAAGTTCTATTCGATATCTCAAGGACTCAGAGAGCTATTCGATATCTCGAGGATTCGATAAGTCAAATGCTCTATTCGACAACTCAAGGAATCCTGATGAAAAAGAGCTATTCGAGAAGTAATTCAATGTGTCAATATAACAGTATTCGAGAACTCAGAGTTATCGATCAAGTCAATTCTAGTTCTCGAATCACTTACTTAGTCACTTCTCGAATACATTCTGGGAGACAAAATACTGAAGAAATTGTTCAAGTCAGAAACCTGCAACAAGCCAATGCACTTTATGGACCACAATCTGTAGCGTGCTCTGGAAAGTCTACAAGGAAGCTTAGAGAGATATAGAAGAGACAAGGGGCTAAAGAAGTGGATCTGAACAGGCTTTGCAAAGTCAAATCTGTAACCGTTTGGACACTTACTCAAAAAGGATAGACAGACTAGAAAGTAATTTGTTTAGCTATCTTGTTTTGTAGTAAGTAGGTTGTATCCATGTTCTATAAGGATGCAGCCTCACTTCCTTAGTCATTAACTTTGTGAGTCAAGTTTTTCATACACTGTAAGCAATATCTCTCTGAGAAAAACGAAGCTGAGAATACTACCATTTGTATTCACAGATTGTAGCAACCTTTATCTAATAATACATTAGATTAAAGTGATATTGTGTCTTGTGTTGTTTCTGTATCCGCACCTTTACTTCTACACACACAGGCACTTATTTGCTACATAGACTCAATCCAAGAAAAGTTCAAGAATCCATTCACCCCCCCCTCTGTATTCTTTTACTGTATTCAATACTCAACAAGTGGTATCAGAGCGGGCTGTTTATTCAAAACAGAAAAACGATCATGAGTTCGAATACACCAAAGACTACAGGAACGGTGAAAGTCCCTAAGTTTGACAAAGAAAATTTCAACCTCTGGAAGATAAAGATGATGTTGTTCATTAAAGCCTCTCATCCTTTGTAACCTGAAATTCTCAAGAATGGTCCTTTTGTTCCACAACAAGAGATACCAGAGAAGACTGTTGGAACCACAACTATCCCAAGATCATATGAGGCCAAGGATCCATCTAAATGGACAGAATCAGAAAAAGAGATGGTTGCTCTTGACAATCACCTCATGCTGTTAATCATTGATTCCATGGATATGTCAATGTTTGCAAACATTGCATCATGTACATCTGCTAAAGAGATGTGGGATCACATTGAGGTGTTATGTGAAGGAACTGATGAGGTCAAGGAAAACAAGAAACAGATACTGGTCACACAGTATAATGCCTTCATGGCACAGCCCAAGGAGAGCATTACTGAAATGTTTGAAAGATTTCACAAGCTAGTCACTGAGTTGCAGATGAATGGCAAGGTTTACAGCACCAAGGAGTTAAACATGAAGTTTCTACTATCTTCACCAAATCATCTAGAGCAAAGGGTCATTTCTCTAAGAGAAAGAGATTTGAACAAAATCACCTATGATGTGCTCTATGGAGTTTTAAAAACTCATGAGCTTGAGTTGCTTCAGAAGAGGGCTATCCAGGCCAACCAAGGGAGAATGATAAACACATCATGTGCCTTGATTATCAACAAGTCTATTCAAGACCTAGAAGCATCTACAAGCCAGCTAAGAATAGAGGAGATAGTAGATGATGATGAAGAAATTGAAGCTGAAGTAAGTGAACCTGTTGAGGAAAAGGAGGAAGAAGAGTTTTACACTCTTGAAGAACTGGATGGGATGGAAAACACTTCATATGCCTTCATGGCCAGGAAATTCCCTAACATCAGATTCAAGAGGAATCAACCCTTCAAACCCAAAACCATTCATTCAACAAGAGCAAGGCACCTGTGAAACCAAACAAGAACAAGTTCAAAACCAGCCATGTGGATAGGTCATCTGTAAGATGTTATAGATGCAATGACCTAGGGCATTTTGCCAGTGAATGCAAGAAGCCTAAAAAGAAGGATAGAGAGTTTCTTGAGCTCGAAGCTAAGTATGAGGCCCTTCTTAAAAAGCAAACACAAGGTAAGGCCTACATTGCTGAAGAGAAGTGTTGGGATGATTCTGATAGTGATGGAGAGGAACAAGAATTTTGTAACTATGCCTTGATGGCCAATTCCAAGGATGGCACATCTCCATCAGACTCTCAGGTACCATCTCTCACTACTATAGACATGTCTGTTTCTGAGTATAAATCCATGATTGAACAACTATCTATTGAGATGTTTAATATTCATACTAGTATGACTGCTGCTAATGAAGAAATTGCTAAACTGTCTACTAGAAATGAAATGTTAACCAAAAGAAATGAGGAACTTGAGCTAACTGCCATGCAAGTAGAAAACCTTAAGAAAGAAGTTGAATATCTGCAGAATAAGGTTCTATGTGCTAGTCAAGTAGAAAAGGCTCTTAGGGATGAATTAGCTGAAAATGAATTCAAACTGAAAACATTTAAGAAATCATCTGGTCTAGTGCAATCCTACTGTGAGAAAATTCAAGCTAAACCCAAGGCTGCTATTGGACTTGACTATGGCACTCTTAAACAGAGAAAAGGCTATGCTGTCATTGAAGATGATGCTGTTATTCATGAGGAAGTGCCTCACATTTTGAAAAGGGCTGAAAACCCAATTTTTAAAGAACCAACATTTCAAATTGATGAGGATGCCTTACTCATCAAACAAATGTTGAATGATGAGGATGAGGCACAATCCAATGAACAACAGGCATTCTCCAAGAGTGAGAGTGTCAAGTCAAAAGTCAAGGAGCCAGTAGTTGATAAGCCAAGACCTAAGAAATCTGTTAAGTTTGTTTCAGCTGAGAAGAGTGAATCAGAAAAGAAAGTGATTAAGAAGAAACAGAACAGAAATGGCAAGTTAGGGATTAACAAGGATAACAACTATGCTTACATGCCTAATGCCCCTAGGAAAACTTGTCAGAACTGTTTCAGTACCAATCATTTAACTTATGTATGCAAGAAACCTGTTGGTAGTGTGTCCAAACCTTTCTATGATTGCTCTGTGCCTTTAAGACATAGAGATGCTCCATTTTGTGATAAATTTGACTGTATGCCATGCAACATGAATGTGATGACAAGTTGTTTCAATTTGAGAAGACAATTCATTGATGGTTGTATTAGTCACAATTCTCACACACACTACACAAGGTCAAAGTCTTCAAGTCCTCCTAAAGCTAGGAAGGTACCTCTGTCACCTAAGTCAGAAACTTCAGGTTCCAAGACTTCTAACAGTGACAAGAAGACTAACACCAAGAAAGTTGATAAGCATATGGTTTATGATAAAACTGTTTCTAAGTCACATGGACCCAAACTTGTTTGGGTACCAAAGGAAAAGTAATACCTTTGTGTTTGCAGGGCAAAGAAAGTGAAAAGAAAGTCATGTGGATTTTGGACAGTGGATGCTCAAATCATATGACTGGTGATATGGCCCTGCTATCACAGTATGAGGAAAAGGCTGGCCCAATGGTTGCTTTTGGAGATGACAGCATGGGTAACACATTGGGATACGGCAAGTTGGAAGTTGGTAATGTCATCATTGAAGATGTAGCACTAGTCAAGGGACTCAAGCATAATCTACTAAGTGTTGGTCAGTTTACTGATAGAGGATTCAAGGTGGATTTTGACAGAGATGAATGTTTGATCACTTACAAAAAGACTGGTGATCTTGCTCTATCTGGAGTAAGAAAAGGAAGCCTGTTTGTAGCCAATATGGACTCTGCAAACAAGGACAAAATCTGTTGCTTTTATTCAAAAGCATCAAATGCAGATTGTTGGCTGTGGCATAAGAAGTTATCACACCTGAATTTCAAAGCCATTAATTCTCTAGTCAAAAGAGAGTTAGTGAGAGGCATGCCCACACTTGAATTCTGTCAAGAAGGAGTGTGTGAGGCCTGTCAAAAAGGAAAAATGAAAAGATCAAGCCATAAGTCAAAGACAGTGACATCAATAACCAAGCCCCTGCAACTCATTCATATGGATTTGTTTGGGCCTGTCAGCATTATGTCACTAGGAAGAAAGAAGTATGCCTTGGTAATGGTTGATGACTTTACAAGGTATACATGGGTGGAATTTCTGGCATCAAAAGATGAGGCTCCTCAAGTAATCATTGAACACATAAAGAAAGTTGACAAGGAAGCAAAGGTCAACGATGCAAGTGTGATTGCACTGAGAAGTGATAATGGAACAGAGTTCAGAAATGCCACACTTGAAGCATTCTGCAAAGAGAATGGCATTTCTCAGCAATTCTCAGCTCCAAGGACTCCACAACAAAATGGAGTTGTTGAGAGAAAGAACAGAACTCTAATTGAGGCTGCTAGAACAATGTTACTTGATGCAAAGATGCCTACATGTTTTTGGGCTGAGGCTGTGAGCACTGCATGCTATATCCAGAACAGGACTCTCATCAACAAAAACACTGGAAAGACACCTTACAATTTGATGACTGGAAAGAAGCCTACTCTAAAGTATGTTCATACTTTTGGAAGCAAATGCTTTGTACTAAAGGATAATTCTGAATATGTTGGAAAATTTGATGCAAAAGCATTTGAAGGAATTTTTCTTGGCTATTCTATGGAAAAAATTGCATACAAGGTTTATGTCATCAGTCAAAAGAAAGTTATGGAAAGCACAGATGTAACATTTGATGACAGCAAACTACCTGGACTAGAAGAAGCCAATGATGAAGACAAAGATCCATTGAGGTTTGATAATTTAGATGATTCTGATGAAGAGATTGAAACTGAAGTTGGAAATCAAGTTCAACAAACTCAAGTGAATGATGATACAAGAGAAGAATTTGTGCCAATCAACAGTGCAGAAACAAGCATCCAAGACACACCTGTGAGTAGTGACAACCTCACAGGGGGAGGAAATGAAAATGATCATAATTTGGATGATGAAGCAACATCAAGAATGAGAAATCAGGCTGAACACTCGAGGAAATGGGATAGATCACACACTGCAGAGCAAATCATTGGAGACCCTAATGCTGGAGTAAGGACAAGGAGAGCAACTCAAAATGAGTGCCTCTATGGATGTTTTCTATCACAAGTTGAGCCTAAGAAACTTGATGATGCACTGTTGGATCCAGATTGGATTATTGCTATGCAAGAAGAGTTGAATCAATTTGAAAGGAACAAAGTATGGGAACTTGTGCCTGCACCAAAGAATAGAACCATTGTTGGAACAAAATGGGTTCTGAAGAATAAGATGGATGAAGATGGTGTAATAATAAGAAACAAAGCAAGGTTGGTTGCAAAAGGATACTCTCAACAGGAAGGCATTGATTATGATGAGACATTTGCCCCTGTTGCTAGATTGGAAGCCATCAGAATATTCTTGGCATTTGCTGCCCATTCAAACTTTAAAGTTTATCAAATGGATGTCAAGAGTGCATTTCTAAATGGAGAGTTGGAAGAAGAGGTTTATGTGCAACAACCACTTGGCTTTGAGGATCCACATTTCCCAGAATTTGTCTACAGATTGCTTAAGGCACTGTATGGACTTAAGCAAGCTCCAAGAGCATGGTATGATACTTTATCACAATTTCTTCTTGAAAATCAATTCACTAGAGGCACATTGGACAAGACACTATTTTACAAGAAGCATGGTGATGATATTATCCTAGACCAAATTTATGTGGATGATATCATTTTTGGGTCTACAAATGAGAAGCTGTGTGAGAAATTCTCTAAACTCATGCAGAGCAGATATGAGATGAGTATGATGGGAGAGTTGACATTCTTTCTAGGGTTGCAAGTCAGTCAAAGGAAGGATGGTATCTTTATCAGTCAAACCAAGTACATCAAGGATTTATTGAAGAAGTTTGACTTGGAAGATTGTTCACCTGCCAAGACACCCATGGCCACTGCCACTAAACTAGATGAAGATGCTAAAGGCAAGAAAGTAGATATCTCAGTCTACAGAGGCATGGTTGGTTTTCTACTCTACCTCACTGCAAGTAGGCCAGACATCATGTTTGCTACATGCTTGTGTGCAAGGTTTCAATCAAATCCAAAAGAATCACATTTTGTTGCTATAAAAAGGATCTTTAGATATCTGAAGGGCACTCCAAACTTGGGTCTATGGTATCCTAAGGACACAGGGTTCAATCTGGTTGGTTATTCTGATGCTGATTATGCTGGATGCAGTGTAATAACCCTAACTTTAGTAATGCTACAGTGGTCACATGAATAGTAAATTTCGAGGATTTAGAAAAAAATGGTATATAAGTACTCCATAATGGAAACGGAAAATGAATGAACAGAAACCATATTAGTGTCGTACATTGAAAATAAGTGACTCGAAATGACGATGTATTTCATAAATTCCTAAATATGGATTTTGAGGATTTTGATTTCGAATGAGCTTTTATTGGATATTAAGGAGCATGGAAATATTATAAGAATTATATTTTGAGGGATTAGTGAATTTAGGTTAAACCAAAGGATTATTAAGTTAAGAGAATACCAAGGGAAATTGGATTTGTAAATGATTTCGAAAACCACTGAGATAATGAGGTACACCCGAAACGAACCACAATTAGACGAGTATGGGAACAAGACAACCAAGATTAGTAATATAGCAAGGATACATACCACATTACCATTTACCAAGATTTTAGCAAATTACTTAGGAAATCAAGAAAAAGAGAATTATGAGATCATCTAAATGGCATCATCATCCACTAACTTGTTTTTAAGGGTAGATTAGTCATTTTTCATGAGATTTTTTCTACAATCTTCTTGACCAATCCACAAGACTCTAGGATAAGCTAGATTAGTGCAAGATAAGAACAACCAAGCAAGAAAAAGCTCTCCCCCCATTCCATAACATCATTTTCGGCCAAACAAGACAGCAGGTTGGTAAATCGAGCATAACGTCTTCGTTTCTTAGCCAAATTTTGCGTTCTATAGCTTTTTAGAAAGACCATGAGATAAGCTACAAGTCGTATTTCACAAGAATTTTCCAGAAAAGCAAGGTAAGGTGGTCGTTTTTCATGTTCTTTGAGCTGATGAATAGTAACTCCGAATTATTAACTTGGTTTTAATGGCTTCTTTAGTTGATTCCAGCTAATTCAAGGTGGTTTAAGGATATATCAAGGTTTATTAAGGATCTTTAAAGCTTCAAGAAGGTATAATCACTCTTGTCCTTGTTTATTATTGATGGATATTGATGTAAGTAGTGGATAAGTGGTATAAATGTTAAGATTATGGTGATTTATGTGTTTGTAAGTGGTTTGAGTTAAATATGGAAGTGTTTGGGCTTGTAACCATGGCTGTTAATGAAGACCACATGGTGTAGGTGATGATTATTATGTGTGATAATTGATTTGGAGGATTTGGATTTTTGGAAAGTATGAGAATATAGCCGTTATAATGTCCGATTTTCGTTAGAAGGTAATTTGCCCTGTTTTGGACCCCTGTATTCGGACGGTACCCTACTGTCTAGGTTACCAATTGACCATAAAATGATAGAGCTTAGTTCATAGATCATTTTGATATAAGGTGCGTTAAAATCTGATGAACGGTTTAGGAGAAAAGTCAGTTTTAGTGAAAGACGTTCGAAAACCGAGAAACCGTAAATGTATCAACTTTGAGGTTACAATTACCATACTTTAACATTGTTAGAAGTCACGAAATTTTGGGATATAGTAGTGGTGTGGTCAAAGAACTATGTCCAGTTGACCTCACATTAAAATTCGAAATTTAAAAATTTTAAGAAATTTTACAGTCGAGTGTAGTAGTTAAGGGGAAATGGTGAAAACCCCTGAAACTTCGATTGAGTTTATAAATGGTTAAGTTCTTGAACTTTTGGGGTAATAGTGATACGTTAAACATATATTAAAGTGTCAAGGGTAATGTTATACAAGAGTGTAGTGAGTAAGAGATGTGGTATTCTAACGACGGTCCTCTTGTGTTTATAGAAACTCCGGAAGAGGGACAAGCCATACTGTCAGGATACCGAAACCGAGGCAAGATCTTTTCTATCCCAACTTGGAAATTATTTATTTTCAAAGAAACTTGATTTCATGAAATATATATATGTGATGATATTGTTACTATATTGTTAAGAAATGGTTTTCCTTGGTTATTGATGTAAAAAGGGAAGGTATATGAGTATGATATGAATATGGATATGGGTATGAGTATGAGATGGATATGAATATACATAGAGATGATTATGCATGAAGTGAACATGCCTTATGATTAAGGGAATATGAAGGAATGGTATCAGTTGTTATATAGAGTTATATATAAAGGAATGGTATCAGTTGTTATCTAAAGATATATAAAGGAATGGTATCAGTTGTTATCTAAAGATATATAAAGGAATGGTATCAGTTATTATCTAGGGTTATATGATTTATAATATTATATTCTTCCTAAGTATTGTGATTTAATAAATATTATTGAATGGTATTTAATACTTTTGAGATAAATGGAATACTCTATGTATATAAAAGCATATTGACTTCATTGAATACAGAGGAGATGTCTGAGTCATAATCAAAGTATTATGACATATATAAATTTTTAAAGGTGATGATAAATGGAAACGGAAATGATATATGTGAAGGGAAATGTGAATGAAAATATGAATGGAAATGGAAAATATGAAATGGTATTTGATGATTTGAAAAAAGGGGGTTTGCAACAGTAAGCGTAAGAGGCTGTGTGGTAGTGGCACAGTCCAGCATCCAATATTTTATTTCGGCACGGAGATGCCAAGGGAGGATGTAGCAGGTAGCCTTCCTCCAGGGTTGATTACCAGGTAGGGATCATCCCTTCTACTAGTAGTAAACAGAGAGCGGATACGGTCAGGCGACTGATCATCGTCCTACGTATCTGGCGCCAGCAGAGATCCCCAAAACTTGAAAGAAAGAATTGAAAATGGTTTTCAGATTTTTATAACTGAAAACAGAAAAGTGATATGAAATGATGGAATTATTGTTACAAACGAAGAGAAATGATTTTATATTAATTTATATGATTTTTGCATAAGAAGGAAATGAGAAGATTATAGTGAGAGATTTGTTCAAGTTTTTATATTATCTTGAAAGATTACATTGAAATGGTATATTGATGGTCATAGCATTCAAGAAGAGGAACTGATATTATATGATGTTAGAAGCGAGACTGATGGAATGATACTATATATTTCTTACGTACAAGGATAATTGGAAAGTGTATATACACATTGAATGGAAATAAAATTCTTCCATAATAACTGAAGTTTGCTTTTGTCTATTATATATATAACGGTTTATTTTCCTTTGATGTTAGTAGATAGAAATTATCTTGCTGAGCTATTTTGGCTCATTCTTGCTACTTATCTATATACAGCTAGGAATGCCAATACTTCGCAGAACGCCCCGCAAGAGGGTAGGGGGAAGGCGACCTTCTGAGAGCACGCTAGCATCGATTCCTGAGGTAGCGTAGAGCCAGACGGGTTCTGAGAGCTTATGTATAATTAAGGGTGTAAGAATGTAATAAACTTTTGATTGTTGGAACGCTTCTTGTCGAAGTGTTATTCAACAATGTAATTAAGTATGATCCTGGTTTGTAATAACTGTTCAACTCTTAACTTTATTATGGTGAATGTTGTTCTCTGAGCATATGACTGGTGTGTGTGTGTTTATTATTGTGGGGTCAATGGCATAAGTATAAATTGTTAATAAAAAAAAACTCAAGAGATATTGATATGGAATGGAAATTGGTCCGTGATGGCCCGGATTTATGACCCCGGATTTGGGGCTGTCACATGCAGAGTGGATAGGAAAAGCACCTCAGGAAGTTGCCAGTTTCTTGGACAAAGGTTAGTCTCTTGGTATAGCAAGAAACAACAATCTGTGTCAACTTCTACAGCCGAGGCTGAATACATAGCTGCTGGAAGTTGCTGTGCTCAAGTGCTTTGGATTAGAAATCAACTTAGAGATTATGGACTTGTGTTGGAAAGAATTCCAATCATGTGTGACAACACAAGTGCAATCTCTATAGTTGCCAATCCTGTCAATCATTCTAGAACAAAGCACATTGACATCAGATATCATTTCATAAGAGAACATGCAACTAATGGAACCATTGAGTTGCATTATGTCTCTACAGATAAACAACTAGCTGATATATTCACTAAGCCATTAGATGAAGCCACCTTCACAAGGTTGGTAAGTGAGATTGGAATGCTGAATTCTTCAGACTCTGGCTAAGTGAATACAGCATCTAGATTGTTGCAGCAGTAAACACTTACTTTATCTAAATTCTCAATATTTTTGGAGTAAGTGTTGGCTGAAATATGATTTATAAATATTTCAAATCTGTTGCATATGTTGAAAATCATATTTTTGATAACTTGAAATTTCTATGAAATTTTGAGAAAATCACTATTTAATTTGTCAGAATATTCTCCAATGAATATGGCTGGTAAATTTTAAAAGATAGTGAAAATCAAATTTTTATGAGTGATGGGTATAGGTCGATAAGTCAGACTTCTCGAATGATTCACTATTCGACATCTCTAACAAGTCTCATTAGAGTACTCTTGAGTTCTCGAATAGAGTCTTTCTGAGATATCGAATAGAGGTATTCTTGACTTCTCGAATATAGTAACTGAGTTCTCGAATGACTGAGCTCTCGAATACTATAATTGAGTTCTCGAATCATTTGAAAAGGCTGAATTCTCGCTGATTCTTAACCGATTTTGGACTTTTGTCTAAAAAAAGTTAATTCACACATAAAAACACATTTTATTTAATTTAGAATTATTTCTAAGTTAGATAACTGCCAGCTGTGAGTTATAATCTGCTTGAGTTATCGATTAAGCCTTTCTTGACTTCTCGAATAGTTGTTTTCTACTTCTCGAATGCCTGACTTGTCGATACAAAACATACTTCTAATCGACAATTCAAGTACTTCATACTTATATAATTCTACAGCTATTCGATTCATTTCATTCGATTTCTCAAGCATCTACACTCTCTAAACCCCTGAAACCCTAACTACGAAAAGCCAAATTTCTTCTTCAACCTTCAATTTCTCTTTCTCTTCTACACAAATGGCAACGTCAAAGTTCAACACCAACTTCATTGCTCTAACTAGTGATGTTGAGGCACCCAACGCAAATTTCAAGTGCTTTGTGAAGTGGATGTCTGAATCGTACATCAAGAATGCTCTATCTGTTAACCCAACTCTGTACCTAGACATTCTGGAACAGTTTTGGTAGTCTGCTACAGTGGAGGTGGTGGCTCTTGACTCTGTAATAACCTCGTACATCATCTACTGCAAGATTCAAGACAAAACTATCACTATCACCACAGAAGATGTGAATGAGGCACTTGGTATGGGCACCAAAGGAGAGGTGTATGACCCACTTGCTACAAATGCTGAATTGGAAGACTTCTTTGAATTCATCAAATATGCAGACAGAATCAGTCTTGGGCATTTAAATAGGAAGCATTTGAGGAAGGAATGGAGCTATGTGTTTGCCATACTTCTCCAAGTCTTCACAGCAAGAAAATCCAGCTATGACCAAATCAGTACTCCTGCACAGCAAATAGGTTATGCCTTAGCTTATGGAAAGAAGATAGACGTTGGTCTCATTATTCTGCAGGAGCTGTATGGGAGGCTTGGTAAGAATTCAGCCAGGAGAGGTAATGAAATTTTCTTCCCTCGTTTTATTCAATCTGTTCTTAATTTCTTAGATAATAAATTGATTGAATTAGATGGGATGAATAAACATAGAATAGGCTATCCTAAATCCATGACCAAACTCATTTTTGGTAATTTGGAGATTAGGAATGATGTGGATGTAAGACTCAACATAACTCCCCATATGGAGAGTTTGTTTAGAACTTATCCCCACAACATGCCAATATTTGCCTCTAAGTCTGAGTTAGCTAAGCCTAAGCAAGTAGAACAAAATGCTAACCCAGGGCTTGCTAACCAACCCTCTCAACCAAACACTCTACTAAACACTGAGCCAACTGCATCATCCTCTCAAAAGGGTGATGTTAGTAAAAAGAAGAGAAAGGAAGTAATGTCTGCACCACTAAATATCTTATCTGAAGCAGCATTAGCTGTGGAACTAGGGCTAGAAAGTGAGGAACCTGAGTCACCCTTACAAAGGCCAAAGAAGAGAAAAACTAAGACCACCTCTTCAGTCACACAAATGGCTGAAGTTGTAAAATCAGGGGCAAATAGCTCACTAGGTGTATCCTCTCAACAGGGTGCACCTATAGAATCAAGCATCCTCCCCAATGCACCTTCCTGTACAGAGTCAGCACATGGGAGTGATAAGGCTGGCACTACACTGAGTGGAGAGCACATCACACTTGAAACTCCCTCTATCTCTCAGGGGGAGTTGCCAAAATCTACTCTACAACACACTTCTCTTCCAGAATCTAACACTGAAATTTCTTTGGAACCTGTAACTCAGGCAACTGAGATGCAAGGCATTGATCATCAAGAATTCTTTTCTCTTGATGAACCAATAATTTCAAGTGACTTAGTGCATGACACTTTGCTCACCACCCAGGACCCACATTTAGATGGTGAGGGAATGCATGCTGGGGCATCTCCTGATGACACCATCACAAACACAGAGGTTCCACTAGTTTTTACTAGAGACTCTGTGCCTGTGTCAACTACTGGTGTAACTCATCCCACTTCTGTGGAGACACCAGTAGTAGAGTCAATCCATCCGGTTACAGAAGTTGCATCTGTAAATGAGGAGTCTAGCTTGCCTAGCTCTAGCTCTGACTTTATGTCACAATGGCTGAAGCCTGTGCAACATGACAATGCTTCAGGATCAGGGTCTGTTCCACAAACATTGACGGTTGAAGCACTTCAAAGCTTAATTGTGGATCAGATTCCTGAGTTTGTAAAGATAGCTCAGAACCTTGTCACCTCCAATATCCCTAATCCAGACTATGAGGCCATCCTACTATGCCATAGGGATGATGTGGAGATGCAGAAGGCCAAGATTATTGATGATGCTGAGAGAGATGGCAACATAGATGCCTGGTTGCAAGGAAAATATGATATTACTCTTGATGAAGCACTTCAGTATCTTAGGGAGGAATACATCACTTCACTGGGCTCAAATGCAAAATCCCTGTCTCCTGGTGAAGTGTATGAAGCTGTTAATGATTCCTACAAGGGTTTCCTCAAGGCTGCACACTATCTTGGCAAATGAGTCAAAACTGAAGTCAACAGGGTGTGTGACAAGACAGCCACTTCAGTAGCAGAAGTCAAGAGGGCCTTTGATGCTAAATTTCCTCAGCTAGACAGTGTGATCAAAGATCTCAAACACTGCAACACCACCTGCACAAAGATGGACAATGGCCTAGCCCTCCTCAAAGATACAGTCACAGGTCTGGGGCATCAATTTCAAACTCTATCAGATCAGACCACAGATGCCAATGCCATGCTGAGGACAATGTTAAAAAATCTTTATGGAGATAGGCTAGTGACTGAAGTCCCTGTGCATGCACTGTCTAAGTATGAAGTGAAGAGACTGCAGGATCAATCTCTGTCTGGTTTCAAATCAAAAAAGCTATTCACTAAGGTGGACACTCTTGAGAAGGAGGTGGCTACTCTCACTAAGTCCAATGCTCATCTTGCAGACAAGGTTGCACTTCTCAATGACCAGTTGGACACTCAAGCATCCACCACAGCTGATGTCCTTCTGCATCAACAAACCATGTTAGCTGCTATGATGAAGCATATGGGTCTCCCTCTACCTGACGAATCTTCAATCCCAAAGGACATTTCTACAGCCTCTGTGCCTGACAATAAGCCTAAGGGGGAGAAGAGGATAAGGAACTCAAATACAAAGGGGGAGAAAGGCATACAAATAAATGAGGGTGGTCACCAAAGAGCTCCAAAATCTATACCTAATGTGCCAGGCAAAGGAAAATCCAAAGTGGATGAGCCCCCATCTACCTTGCCAGTTGTCACTCTACCAACTGTGCACATCACTACTCCTGGAGGTCAAAAGCAATCCATAACTACCACAGTGGTTGCAGGGAGTATGCCTTCTGACAAACTTCCATCCTCCATACCTGAGAGTGCCAAGCCTGTAGAAGTTAAAGTTGTTACTGAGGCCAAGCTACAAGAAGTTGCTAACTCAAATGTCTATCATGATAAAGCCTTCTTGGAGTTTCTGAAAGCCACAAGGGAACAGGTTGGTGACACTCAGTTCTATCTGAGGGAATTGAAGAAGCAGATTGACTACATCACTGTCATCCCCAAGAAAGCCAACAATCTATGGGTCAAGGAGATAGTGATGATATCCAAATTGAAGATATGGCATCTAACATACAAGACTCTACAAGATCTAAAACACTCAGAGATAGATGTCATACTTGAGCTTATTGAGAAGAAGAATGAGAACAGCAAAAGTCTGTTTGATGATTTGAGGAATGGCCAACCTTCAAGGCTACCAGAAGTGATCAAGAAGCCATGGACAATCATTTATCAGTCTGGCACCAGAATTGAAGACATCAAGCAATTGGTCATTCCCCATGATCTCACTTCTAGAAATCACAGACTGATCATTGCCATCATTGATCAACTACAGAAGAAGGTTGGAGCCAGAAATACTGAAGAAATTGAGGCACTGCACATCCTCAGAACTTTTATAACAACTGGTGAAATTCCAGAGATGGCTCAACCTAGGAGAAATAAGGATGATGATTCTGAAGACAAAGGTGATGGGAGGAGAAGACATCACAGGAGAGATAAGGGTGATGAAGACAAGAAGAAAAAGGATGACAAGAATAAGAAAGATGGTGATGACCAAGGAAAAGTCTATGAGAGGAAGATTGGAAAATAGCAAACCTTAGGCATTGCTAGCAGTAACCTCACCACAACACAAGACTCTAAGTCTAGGGTGAATACTGTTAGTGGTGACCTAGCAAAATCTACATCTATGGCTTCTGCAACTGTTTTGCCACCTCAAGAAGAGAAGAAGACTCAAGTCAAGAAACCATGTGTATGTTTCAGAAAGCAAACTGCTAATGGAATACTACTATGGTCCACCAATAAAGGTCAAAGATTTCTGCCAAGCAACCATGTCAAAAGGATCAAATTCAAACAAGCTGCAAGGAAACCAAGGCTATCCAAATCAAGGACTCTGACAATTTATCCAGGATTGAAACTCCAACCACTTGATGAAGACTTTGATATAGACCAACTGCAATTCCTAAGAGCTCAGAGAATCTATCATGTTGCTATTATTGATGACTGCCTAGAAGTCAAATATACTGATGGAAGAGAGGAGAAATTCAGACAAGGGCAGTGTCAAAAGTATGGCAAGTTGGATGACATAGAAAGGATGATTGCACTGTTGGATGCTAATGACAAAGTGGAAAGGGTTTGGAAACTGGAGCTAGCTGCTTTTGTAAAGATGAAAAGAGATCATGCTGAAGAGATAAGGAAGGGATGCCTTGAGAGATGGCTAGAAAGGGAGAAGGAAATTGATAGACTGGAAGTTGAAGCAGAAAAGCTAAGGGCAAAAGGATTGTGTAGAGTTCAGTTCAATCCCTATATGGTGAAGTATAGGAGAAGAAATGGGGAGCATATCAATATAAGAATGGATCTACTCAATCATTATCCTGCCAGCATTCTGAAGCCAGTACTTGAAGATTTCAAGAATTCTATTCTACTTGAAGAGTTGGATGCCTTAGCTGAGATCATAAAGGCCATGGATGAGAATGCAAGAAAGGAGAAAGAAAGAAAACAGAAAGCATATGATGACCTACAAGCCAAGGCAATGGAGATGGAATCAAATGAAAATGGCTAGTATTTCATCATACTGTAAGAGTATTTATCTTGTAATTCCATTTATGTGCTCAATCAATCTACATACCTGTATTTTTCAAGTTTTATCTTTATGTATGTTAGGCTTGTTATCAGACATGAAATTGTGACTAAGGGTCTCACTCACAATTTGGGGGAGATTGTTAGTTACAGAGGCATGCCTGTACTCATCTAATAACAAGCCTAATTGTTTGTAATGCTTTGCATTACTTACATAACCTCTTAACTGAGGGAACCTCTAGTTGTAGAGTTTCTGTTTGTGTTGTACTTGAAGTAGGCATCAAATCCTAGTTGTGTAATTGTAATTATAGAGTCTAGAATAATGCTTGAAAGAAGTTCCAAGGTTCATGCCTCAAGCAAGGAGTTAAAGACTGTCAAATAATCACAGTTGGGATTTGAAGGAATGAAGAATTTGCCTAAGTACCAATTCGAGAAGTATATTTGTCTATTCGAGAAGTCCAGCATTCGAGAAGTCAGGGATTCGATATCTCAAGACACTATTCGATATCTCTGAATACACTGTTCGATATCTCATTCGATATCTCAGAGATTCAATATGTCTACTACTCTATTCGAGAACTCAAGAAGTCAACAAGTCAAGATGGTATTCGAGTTCTCAAAGAGTCAACAAGTCAAAGTTCCATTCGATATCTCAAGGACTCAGAAAGCTATTCGATATCTCGAGGATTCGATAAGTCAAATGCTCTATTCGACAACTCAAGGAATCCTGATGAAAAAGAGCTATTCGAGAAGTAATTCAATGTGTCAATATAACAGTATTCGAGAACTCAGAGTTATCGATCAAGTCAATTCTAGTTCTCGAATCACTTACTTAGTCACTTCTCGAATACATTCTGGGAGACAAAATACTGAAGAAATTGTACAAGTCAGAAACCTGCAACAAGCCAATGCACTTTATGGACCACAATCTGTAGCGTGCTCTGGAAAGCCTACAAGGAAGCTTAGAGAGATATAGAAGAGACAAGGGGCTAAAGAAGTGGATCTGAACAGGCTTTACAAAGTCAAATCTGTAACCGTTTGGACACTTACTCAAAAAGGATAGACAGACTAGAAAGTAATTTGTTTAGCTATCTTGTTTTGTAGTAAGTAGGTTGTATCCATGTTCTATAAGGATGCAGCCTCACTTCCTTAGTCATTAACTTTGTGAGTCAAGTTTTTCATACACTGTAAGCAATATCTCTCTGAGAAAAACGAAGCTGAGAATACTATCATTTGTATTCACAGATTGTAGCAACCTTTATCTAATAATACATTAGATTAAAGTGATATTGTGTCTTGTGTTGTTTCTGTATCCGCACCTTTACTTCTACACACACAGGCACTTATTTGCTACATAGACTCAATCCAAGAAAAGTTCAAGAATCCATTCACCCCCCCTCTATATTCTTTTACTGTATTCAATACTCAACACAATACTCATGAAAACGAACGTCACATGAAACGAAAATATCACCAGTTTCCAAGTCATAAACTTTCCAACCTTTTTTCCATGTGGATACCCGACAAACACACATTTTCTACTACGACTAGCAAATTTATCAGATTTAGCTTGTTGATTATGAGGATAACATAAGGATCCAAATACACGAAGATTATCATAAGTAGGCAATCGATCATATAAGATTTCAAATGGAGTTTTATTCCCCAACATTCGAAAAGGAGTTCTATTAATTAAATAACAAGCTCCCAATACACACTCACCCCAAAATTTAATGGGCAAATTACCTTGAAATCTCAATGCGCGTGCAACATTTAAAATATGTTTATGTTTACGCTCCACTCTTCCATTATGTTGCAGAGTCCCTACACAAGTGGTTTGGAAGAAAATGCCATTTTTGCCAAAATATTCTTTCATGAAATTAAATTCGGTCCCATTATCACTCCGAATCATTTTCACCTTGGCAGCAAATTGACGCTCAATCATAGCAAAAAATGACATAAACATCTTATACACTTCCTTTTTATCTATTAATAAATAAATCCACACCGCACGTGAGAAATCATCAACAAGAGTCAAAAAATACGATGCTCCACAAGAAGAAGGCGTATTATAAGGTCCCCACAAATCACAATGAATTAACTCGAAAATGCAAGTCGACTTATTTTCACTAAGTGGAAATTTTTCTCTAGATTTTTTTGCCTTGGGACAAATATCACAAGGTTCACTTAAATTTCTATCATAAGAACCAACAAAAGGCTGCAATTTAACTTTATTATCTGATGGGTGTCCAAGTCGCTTATGCCAAAGATCATGTGATGTTTCCCCGTCCACAGCTAAAACTTTTGTAGTTGGAACCATACAGAAATAATACAGTCCATCTCGGCGCTCACCCGCTCCAATCAGCTTCCTCGAGGTTTGGTCCTGAACAACACATATTTGTTTAGAAAATAGTACGATGCAATTATAATATCAATTAGTTGCGAAACAGAAATTAGGTTGTAGTTTAATCGTGGAACAAATATAACATTTTTCAGTTCTAAACCACCGTCAAGAATGGCAGATCCTTCTTTAGTTACAACGGCTTTTTTACCATCAGGAAGCCCAACAGGGCTTGCTAATATATCATGTACATTGGTGAGGGAATCCATGTTTCCTATGACATGATTGGATGCCCCCGTATCTATTATCCAGTGTCTCAAAGAATTTAACTTACCACTCATGCGATCAACATCATTTGACTTATTACCCAAAATATCAAGAAGTGTTTTCCACTGCTCATTGGTTAATCCTGGTAACCCTGCAGCTGATGCTTCATTTGTATTGGAGTTAGACCATGAACCACGACCACCAGCCATTGTAACATTGGCACGAACGTGTTGTCCACCTCTGCCACCACGTCCTGCTGGTGTAAAAGAAAAGGATCCCCTGCCTCCGCGTCCAATTGTACCTCTGCCACTACTTCTGTTACCTTCCCACCAATCTGGATAGCCATTCAATTTGAAACATCCAGTAATATCATGTCCGCTACGATTGCAGTGGGTGCAGGTTAAAAAACCTTTATCACTGCTTTTGTCTTTTACTTCCATCCTTCCTTTACTTTTGACATCTGAATGCACTGCAAACCCAACCACTTCGTCTCGAATTTCAGCGTTACGTGTTACACCTCGAACTCTTTCTTCCTCGATTAATATTTGATATGCCCTATTAAGAGTTGGAAGAGGATCGTATGACAATAAATGAGATCGAATCATCCCATAATCTTCTGTATTAAGGCCCATAAGAAAACGATGAAGTTTCGATGTCTCTCGTAATTTTTCAAATTGAGAGGCCAAGTTGCACTCACACTTCCCACAAAAACAACTCGGAATTTTTTCAAAGTCTGCAAGCTCATCCCATAATTTCTTAAGATTGCCATAATACACAGTGATAGACATACCCTTGGTTTGTTTGCAATCTGATATTGCTGACTGAATTTGTTGAATCCGAGGTCCATTAACGACACTGAACCGTTCCTTGAGATCATCCCATAGTTGTTTGGCATCGTCATAGTAGGAGATTGATGACTTTACAGAAGGTTCTATGGTGTGCATAATCCATTGCACAAGCATTGAAAGAACAGTTAACCAATCTTCCAGACTGGCTTTTTCAGTAGGTTTGTCAATCGAGCCATCAATAAATCCTAGTTTACGTCGTGCGCGAAGAGATAATTTTACTGATCGTGCCCACTCATCATAATTATCGCCGTTAAGTTTAATAGTGGTGATGGTATTCCCTGGGCTATCTTGAGAACCAAGATAATAAGGTGATGTTGGATCAATTGTTGTGGATTTACTACTGCTGTTGTCCTTTGACATGATGAAGAAATCAAGTTTTAAGATATGTGTTTA
This sequence comes from Kitagawia praeruptora, assembly GCA_037693485.1. NCBI lineage: Eukaryota > Viridiplantae > Streptophyta > Magnoliopsida > Apiales > Apiaceae > Kitagawia > Kitagawia praeruptora. The sequence goes on from CM075349.1 coordinate 45,762,101, forward strand.
GGTTTATGCTTTTTAGGCTCTGATACCAAGATAAACTTATTCTTGTATCTCTCAAAACCAAAGTACACCCAATATTTATATTACATGTCTTTGAGTAGCCAGCAAGTCTGGAGATCTTTCATAGTCACCAAGTCTATATCTCGGTAATTCTGGAAACCAAATATTCCTTAGCTAAGACCACTATAACTTAGGAAACATATATGCCTACAAAATAATTATAATATACTTGCCAAGTCTAACAGATCGTAAACCTGACATTCTTTTTCTTTTAGAAACTATTTCTTCAGCAAATAAAATAGAAGATATTCGCATTAGGTTTGGGTTTGCTCAGTGTTTTTCAGTAGACAGAGTGGGTCGTAGTGGGGGATTAGCTATTTTATGGAAGAGTCATGTTAATTGTTAGATCTTTGGCTACTCTCAAAATCATATAGATGTGCATATGGTGGAGATTAATGTGGTGACTTGGAGACTTACGTGTTTCTATGGATTTCCGAAGAGGAGTAGAAGAAAGGCTTCTTGGGATTTAATCAGGCAATTAGCTAGTATGGCTCAGCTTCCGTGGTTAATTGTTGGCAATTTTAATGATCTCCTATATAAGTCTGATAAGTGGGGACTTGTTAATCATCCTCAGAGTCTTATGGATGGTTTTAGGCAAGCTTTGGACGATAGTTTATTAACAGAGCTTGATCTTAGAGGTGGAAGGTTTACATAGAAGAAGAGTAGAGGGAAGAAAGATTGGGTCAAGGAGAGGTTGGACCGGGCTTTTGCGACGGCTGGGTGGTGGGGTAAATTTCCGTTATGTACCCTTAAGGTACATCATACATCCTGTTCCGATCACGACCCTGTTCAGGTGGATTTTATAAGTTCTTTTATCCCAAAAAAACAGTTTCAGTTTCGGTTTGAGAACACTTGGTTGAAGGATCCCAATTTTCACGAAGAAGTCTCGAAGTTCTGGGTTAATATTCCTACGATGCATCTATTGCCTAAGTTGTTGAATGTGACTGCCTTTATGGCCAAATGAGGTAAAAATTTCTTTAATAAGTTCAGAGAGAAAGTGAAGGCACAGAAAGCAGTGATTGCACGTCTGGTGGATTGTACGGATGAGGGAAGCGTGGCCTTGTACTTGACAAAAAAAGAGAGGTTAAATGAGATTTTACTACATGAAGAGGTATATTGGAAACAACGGGCTAAAATCTTTTGGTTAGAGAAGGGTGATTCTAATACAAAGTTTTTCCATGCTTCAGTTACTGCTAGGAAGAAACTAATCATATAGCTTATCTTCAAACAGATATGGGGGAAAAAGTGGATGACCATGATGGTATGTGCAGGGTGGTAAGGGATTGTTATACAAATGTTTTTTCAGAATCTACAGAGGTGGATTTGGGTCAAGCTGTTGGTGCAAATTTAGTGTCGGGTGCTCAGAACAGTTGTCTAGTTGAAGAGGTGACATATGATGAGTTCTCCATGGCAGTAAAGCAGATGCATCCGGACAAAGCAGCTGGGCCAGATGGGCTTAATCCGGCGTTTTTTCAACATTTTTGGAACATGATGGGTAAAGAGGTATACGAGTGTTGTAAGCAATGGCTAGACAGTGGTTCGTTTCCGGCTCATTTCAACAACACCAATTTAGTACTGATTCCTAATAAGACATATGCTAATTGTTTGAAGGATTTTAGACCGATAGCGCTCTGTAACGTTCTGTATAAGATATTGGCTAAGGTTTTAGCAAACAGATTGAAGCTTATTCTCCCGGGTTTAATCTCAGAAAACCAATCAGCATTCGTTCCAGGCCGAAGTATAACGGACAATGTCCTTATTGCATTTGAGATTGTTAATCATATGAGGAGGAAAACAGGAGGTAATGAGGATGAAGTTGCGTTGAAATTGGATATTAGTAAGGCTTATGATAGGGTGGATTGGAATTTTTTGAAGCATCGGATGAGTATTATGGGATTTTGTAGTAAGTGGATTAAGTGGATCATGATGTGTGTTACCACGGTATCTTATGAGGTCTGTTTAAATGGTTCGAATGTAGGTCCTATAATTCCTAAAAGGGGTTTGCGCCAAGGGGATCCTTTATCCCCGTAATTATTTCTTCTTTGTGTGGAAGGCTTTTCCAACTCACTTGATTTAGCTGCTTCAAGAGGAACAATTCAAGGTTGTAAAATTAGTCCCTCAGCCCCCTCGATCACTCATCTCCTATTTGCGGATGATAGTTTCTTATTTTTTAAAGCCAACAATGAGGAAGCCGGAGCTGTTAAAGAGGTATTGAATGCATATGAGAAAAATTCTGGACAGTCAATTAATTTCCAGAAGTCAGGTGTCTTGTTTAGTTCGAATGTTCGAAGGGACAAACACGAGCTGGTATTCTTGGGGTGGACAATGATCTTGGTGACAGTAAATATCTGGGGCTTCCTTCGCTCATAGGAAGATCAAAAAAGAAGGTCTTTGGTTTCATCAAGGATAAAGTGTGGCAACGAATACAAAGCTGGAAGAAGAAACCTCTATCAAAGGTAGGTAAATTAGTTCTAATAAAAAATGTAGCCCAGTCTATACCTGCGTATTGCATGTCTTGTTTTCTTCTCCCTAAGTCACTTTGTCAAGAAATCGAAAGAATGTTAAATAGTTTTTGGTGGGGTTCAAGCAGTGGTGATAATAAGGGGATTAAGTGATTGTCTTGGGATGCTATGAGCTATGCGAAATGTAAAGGGGGTCTTGGATTTAGGAATTTTCATGGTTTTAATTTATCATTGTTGGGCAAACATTGTTGGAAATTCATCCATCAACCTCAGGCTATGGTCTCTCGAGTGTATAAAGCACGCTATTTTGCTGATCGTCATCTGTTACGGGCAGTTAAAGGCACATGGGTGAGCTATATATGGTCAGGTCTGTTTGAAGCTAAAGAAATGATGGCTAAAGGTTTTCGATGGGTTTTAGGTGATGGAAGAGACATTGTGGCAACTAAAGATCCTTGGCTTCGTAGAAAGGTTGATTTTAAGGTGGACGATTGTCATAGGTATGTGGGTAGGAATGAAAGCGTGGCTAGTTTATTCCTCCAAGGTATGAAACATTGGGATGTGAATAAGATTAAGGATCAGTTTATAGAGGAAGATGCAGCTATATTAGCTACTCCTATTCCTCAGGGTGAGACTAGAGATCGAGTAGCTTGGACTGAGTCGGTTGATGGACATTACAGTGTGAAAACTGGCTACAAAGTTCGGCAAAACCAGTTTATTAGAAATAATAGAGCGATCCAGAGTGAAGGGTGGGGGAAAATTTGGAGGCTTAATATCCCTCATAAGGTTAAAGTCTTCCTGTGGAGGTTTGGGCATAACAATGTCCCACTTAAGGTGAGACTTAAGGAAAAAGAAGTGTATCTCCCGACTGTTTGTCCTTTGTGTGATGGGGAAGAAGAGTATTTAGAACATGTGTTTTTTAACTGTCCTTTTGCAGCTCAGTGTTGGTTGTATGCAGGTGTCATTGAGAATATGCAGCATATCATATCAGCTTCCGAATGGTTAATTAACAAACTCAATACTGGAACAGGTGCTCAATCATGCAAGATTGCTGAAGTTCTCTGGGGTATTTGGCAATGGCGGAATAAAAGAGTTTGGGAGGGTAAAGCTACTACACCATATATAGCAATGGATTGGAGCGCTAAAATTGTTGATGACTGGAAAAATGCTTTGAAGAATAAGAAGGATCGTCTAGGACAAGGTAGTAGGCAAAGTCATATTGATCAGCATCGTTGGCACCCACCAGAAGAAGGGAAGGTTAAAGTTAATGTTGATGCCTCACTGTCGAATGTTACTGAGATGTTTTCGATTGGTATGGTCCTCAGGGATCACACTGGGAAATTTGTTGAAAGTAGGAATTGTCGAGTGCCATATGCTGGGTCAGTTTTTGAGGCAGAAGCAATTGGTTTGAAAGAAGCGTTATCCTGGATAGCAGATAAGAAATTGGTAGAGGTTGTTTTCGAGACAGATTCTCTACTTACTATAAAGGCTTTGCGAAACGAGGGAGAAAACCAGTTGGAAGTAGGCCATGTTCTCAGGAGTTGTAGGGCTCTTCTTCAAGTGAATCCGATATACTCAGTAGTTTTTGTTTCAAGGCAAGCGAACAAGGTTGCCCATGAGTTGGCTCGATTTCCTTGTTTAAATTCTTGCTTCAGTGTGTTTACGTCTCCTCCTGATTTTCTGTTGGCGACTTTACTGTATGATTCTTCGTGATAATAAAATTCATTTTATTTCAAAAAAAAATATTATAAACAAATAATTCTTAACAAGCTATTATATTGAATTATGTGTCAAACTACAACAATATTTTTTACATTAGTTCTCTATTTATGTTAGCATATAATATGTGCAATACACGAATGAATTTTAATATTTTTATCATGTTATTCATAATTTTAATATATGTTTTCCAAGTAGTAGGTAGATAAATTATAGAAGATACTAAAAATAGTGTTTTTATTCAATATTGAAAATAGATAATTTAAAATTTAAAATTTAATATGTTGTTGACGAGAAATGACCTTAAATTTCTCGTAGTGGTTAATATAAATGTTTGTGAAAATAGATAATGAATTTTTAGCTAAACTATGTTTTGACGGGAATCGAACTTTAAATTTTTGGAAGGAATGGTTTATGTTATGCCCAAATCTTGGCATAAGCCCTAAGCATGCCTAATGGGCTTGAATAGAGGTCCACAGCTCATAAATGGGCCTAGAGATGAAGATTGGGTCACTAAAACCCACCACCGGGAGTCAGTCCAAGATACTATCAAGCACAATGTGGAAGTTTGCGACCCCAAGCTACGGGTCTAGTTCGCCAGCAAAGTCCCTAGTATGGGATAACATCTATCATGCACGTCTCTCTACATGGTCCAGCGAGGCCTAGAGGTCCAGCGAGGCCTAGAATACTCTTATGAAGACTAGAGGTCCAGCGAGGCCTAGCATATTCTTGTTATGAAGGTCGCATGCCTGTACCGACAAGGTCGCATGCCTGTACCGACAAGGTCGCATGCCTATACCGACGAGGTCGCATGCCTGTACCGACGAGGTCGCATGCCTGTACCGACAAGGTCGCATGTCTGTACCAACAGGATCGCATGCCTGTACCGACGTGGTCGCATGCCTGCACCCATAGGATGTCGCATGCCTGCACCCATAGGGTCGCATGCGAGGTCCTTGCTACTATCTCACCAAGGGATCGCTTTATCTCTATCATCATATCTATCAATCAAAACGGGATCGCTATCTCACTTTATACTAGAAGGCTCATAACTAGACCCCTCGAGGTCTTATGAATATCTGTACGCTCGGGATCGCCTCGCATGACTCAACCCATCGAGGTTGCATGCTACGTCCTTTCTACTTCTCTATTAGCCTCGTCCAAGAGGCCACGGTTCTAACCATGCGAGACCATCTGCTTCCTTCTTTGGACCATGGATCATGGATAAAATCGATGACTCATTGCCACATCAGCCCTAAAACTAATGGGCTTGGGCCATGACTTATCTACTAAAACCCTAGCCCGTCTAGGTAACTTCTTCTCTAAGAACTACGTGTGGCTTGATCCCTATAAATAGGGTACGTAGGCATCTTGTAAAGGATGATTAACAGTTCACCCCTGAATATCAACAAACAAGATCAGCCACAAAAATCACCAATCTCCTTCCGTGTTCTTCGTGTTCTTAGCAAAATATCTGTATTTTGCTCCGTGATTCCAGCAAACCTCCAAAATATTGTTATACAATATTCTCCCTATAACATTTGGCGCTAGAAGGAGGGCAAGTCATCATATTGGGAGAAGGATGACTTAATCGAACAAGAAGAATAGAGGGAACAACAACGGGGAGACCCCGGGTCTCACAAGACACCCAGGAGCGAGGCGAAGATAGGGGCCGAGGTTCGAAATGACCCCCATCTCTTCGTAGAGAGCGTGAGTGGTCTTATCGTCACGAAGATAGACCCCCCTCTCTTCGTAGAGAGCACGAGCGGTCCCATTATCGCGATGAACTACCCCCCTCTCCACGTCGAGATTGTGAGCGGTCCCATAAGTACGAACCCGAACCCCGAAATAGCAAAAAAGGAAGATCGCAAGGAGGATCAAAAGGAGTCAAACGCTCCCAAAAAGACTCAATCCCATCATGGTAGCACTGGAGAGGGACATAAAAAAAGGTTGAAGATAAGAAGATCAAGATTGGGAACTTTAACCTCGAGGAGCTGAAGAAGGCCTTTAATAAGATACTACTAAGACAAAGGAGGGATCTCAGCGTGAGGCTGCCTCATCTGAGGGGAGGTCAGTAAGTGTCTTTGATCGCAGTGGAAAGAAGTTAATTGAGAATGATCTCCACTTCAAGCTCGAGAAGCTCACTGTTGACAAGAAGGATTAACGACCCCATGGTAGAAGCTAAGACAAGGGTCAAGGTTCTAACGAACCCCCTTCTCCTCATCGAGATTGTGAGCGGTCCCATTGTCGTCATGACAGACCCCCTTCTCCTCGTCGAGAACGTGAGCAGTCCCATTATCATCGCGACAGACCCCATTCTCCTCGTCGAGAACGTGAGCTGTCCCATTATCATCGCGACAGACCCCCTTCTTCTCATCGAAATTGTGAGGCCCCTTATATAATGTGACTACTGAGATCAAAGAGATGCCTATACTTGAGATGCTTCTTGGTGAAATACCTCTACGTCGAGGAGAGGGGGGACGCCCCCGATCCTTGGCGGCAATGAGGAGGTCCTTAGCTACCTCAGTACACCAGGAAGATCATCTATCAAACAAGCCCCCTGCTTGGTATGGACTTCACTAATATCAGCGTACATTGCCCCAATCTGAAGAAGAACTCATAGCAGGGTCACATCAAAATTCTCTTCATTACAAATGGTGTCAACTCCAAATAATACAAGAAGGTTGTTGAAACATGTTGATTCCTCATCACATCTACAATTTTAATGAGGACTCGAGGGGTAGTGGCATTACATAAACACCACTTCTAGCAGTACATTTGAAAAATTGCAAGACAAGGCCAGCACCTAGCGTTGCGAGCCTGCACCTAGCGTTGCGAGGTAGCACCTAGCATTGCGAGGCCGTACCTAGCGACGCAAGGCCGTAAACTCGACACCTTGCGATGCGAGGCCTCTCGGCCCCATAGGCGCAATCAGGATCATTTGAAGACTCTATCAGCTATAATAAAACACTTGGAAAAAATTTAACAGATATGGAGAGGCGTTATGGAGGAATCTATACATGCTAAAATCATTGCAACATGAGCCCTTTATGCAAGCAGATGCGAGGCCTATGGTACTTGACAATATTATAAACATCAAATAAAGGAGCATCAATAAAGCAAGCCAATCCAGGTCCAAGGGGTATCCAAATAAGCAAAAGAAATTAAGTCTACAAGCGCGAGGCAAATAAAGGGAGTTCCCGCATCTCTAATGAGTCTAGCAGATAAAGTTTAAAAGCAATAAAAAGGAAGTCATGGGGATCCATTTGCCGCTTCCTCATTCATCTCCATCTTGAGGTTATCAGCAAACTTCCCAGTCTCTTCGCCCAACCGGTACCAATCAAAGTCGTCAACCTTTTCAAGGAATTTTTTCATGAAGTCAACAGATCCTTGGGTCTCGGCCTACTCAATGATAGTGGGAAGAGCATTATCAGCATCTTTAGCTTCCTTTTCTAACTCAGCGACGCGGTCTCTAAGCTCCTTGATCTGGGAGTCTGACTGCTCCCTCTCAACAGCATGATCCAGCTTAACCTTCTTTCTAGCTGACTTCTCCTCGTGAAGCTCTCTCTTAAGATTCTCAGTCGTGCCTTCAAATTCTTTCCTCCAACTATTTTTTGCGTCCTCGGCATCAGCCTGAGCCTGTGCAAGTATGGATTTGAGATTCACAATCTCTTCGCTCATCTTACTATTGAAAGAAGCCAAGGCTTGAACCTCCTTGGGGTAACGCAATTGATGGAAGAAAAGCTCAACTATAGCTTTAGTCTTGGAAGCATTGGACTCCTCCAGAGATTGTAGGGACCAGGAATACATATCAATCTCAGAAACATGGGCATGTGCCAATTTGCCATATGTATGGCGGACCAGTCCAAGAGAAGGATGAAGGGGAGTGAGACTCATGTCGTCCTTGTTCTTCTTTAGTGGTGGTTCTTCATGAAGACTCGTTATCTCAGTTGATTTTTTCCTGCTAGGATGGAGGGAAGAAGATGATTGTCGAAGAGGCATTGTAAGAGTGGTCTGCTTAGGAAGAGGCATGACAACATCAGACTTGGTAGCTAAACCCCCAACAAGGGAGGAATGGTGAGTCAAATCGCCAGAAGGGTTAAAAGAGGTACTTGCAGCTTTGTCCTTCTTCATGAAAGGGACCGCGTGGATACAACATGGAAACCAGGACCTCACGAGGCTATTCTATGTTATTTTTTTGCAAAATACCACATGTGGGGTCACATGTGATGTTTCTTTTTCAAAATGGAAACCAAAACATACACACTTAATATTCAAGCTGGTGCGAATTGGTTTGCGAGGAGAATTAAATTTACGAAGCAAGCAGACAACTTGCATGGCAGAAAAATAAAGCGTAGCGAGGTGGTCAGTACGAGGAGACATGGGCTCGTATTAAATTAAAAATTTGAAAGTTGTCAAGCGAGGAGGCTTCCCGACAAATCAAATAATTATTTTGTTTTTATTTTTGAAGAAATTTTGAAGACCAGAAAAAATAGTTCTCCGCTACAGCTGCCTGCACCGAAGAACTGGGGGGTAGTTGCTATGCTTAAAAATTAATACAAACTCTAAGCAGACTCATTACAAGAATTGAGGAGGCCTCGCGACGTATGAGGCTGCAAGTCGCAATATATGAGGTTGCAAGGAGGCCTCGCAACATATGAGCCTGCAAGGAGGCCTCGCAACATAAGAGACCGCAAGGAGTCCTCTCAACTTATGAGGAGGCCTCTCATCATAATAACAAAGAGTAGAGGAGAGCACTCTAATCATACTTTAAGAAGACCTGAAGACATAGGTGAGAGCCTGAGCTCACCTATCAACTGGATAGAAAATATAATTATAACAACTTATGACTGCAAGGCCCTATGGCGTCGCCCCTCAAGGTCCCTGCAGGATCACATTGCGCTTGGAAAGATCCCTTGAGGTCACCATTACTCACTTATACATGGCTTCAAATTAATTCAAAGGCACACAACACGTGTCATCATCTTAGTGGCTGAGCAGATCTCGAGACACGACAGCTGTCCGAATCCATTCAAATTCATAGGGGTCGCGATGCGATTCCAAGGCACTTGAGATAGCTATGCTTTCATCTACAGCAATCCATAGCGAGCACAAACCTCGCATCGAAGTTTTGACAAAGCAGTTTTTGAGTCCACATCGCATCTCCAATGACAATATGGACTCGGGGGGTAGTTGTTATGCCCAAATCTTGGCATAAGCCCTAAGCATGCCTAATGGGCTTGAATAGAGGTCCACAGCTCATAAATGGGCCTAGAGATGAAGATTGGGTCACTAAAACCCACCACCGGGAGTCAGTCCAAGATACTATCAAGCACAATGTGGAAGTTTACGACCCCAAGCTACGGGTCTAGTTCGCCAGCAAAGTCCCTAGTATGGGATAACATCTATCATGCACGTCTCTCTACAAGGTCCAGCGAGGCCTAGAGGTCCAGCGAGGCCTAGAATACTCTTATGAAGACTAGAGGTCCAGCGAGGCCTAGAGGTCCAGCGAGGTCTAGCATATTCTTGTTATGAAGGTCGCATGCCTGTACCGACAAGGTCGCATGCCTATACCGACAAGGTCGCATGCCTGTACCGACGAGGTCGCATGCCTGTACCGACGAGGTCGCATGCCTGTACCGACGAGGTCGCATGCCTGTACCGACGTGGTCGCATGCCTGCACCCATAGGAGGTCGCATGCCTGCACCCATAGGGTCGCATGCGAGGTCCTTGCTACTATCTCACCAAGGGATCGCTTTATCTCTATCATCATATCTATCAATCAAAACGGGATCGCTATCTCACTTTATACTAGAAGGCTCATAACTAGACCCCTCGAGGTATTATGAGTATCTGTACGCTCGGGATCGCCTCGCATGACTCAACCCATCGAGGTTGCATGCTACGTCCTTTCTACTTCTCTATTAGCCTCGTCCAAGAGGCCACGGTTCTAACCATGCGAGACCATCTGCTTCCTTCTTTGGACCATGGATCATGGATAAAATCGATGACTCATTGACACATCAGCCCTAAAACTAATGGGCTTGGGCCATGACTTATCTACTAAAACCCTAGCCCGTCTAGGTAACTTCTTCTCTAAGAACTACGTGTGGCTTGATCCCTATAAATAGGGTACGTAGGCATCTTGTAAAGGATGATTAACAGTTCACCCCTGAATATCAACAAACAAGATCAGCCACAAAAATCACCAATCTCCTTCCGTGTTCTTCGTGTTCTTAGCAAAATATCTGTATTTTGCTCCGTGATTCCAGCAAACCTCCAAAATATTGTTATACAATATTCTCCCTATAACATTTGGCGCTAGAAGGAGGGAAATTCATCATATTAGGAGAAGGATGACTTAATCGAACAAGAAGAATAGAGGGAACAACAACGGGGAGACCCCGGGTCTCACAAGACACCCAGGAGCGAGGCGAAGATAGGGGCCGAGGTTCGGAATGACCCCCATCTCTTCGTAGAGAGCGTGAGTGGTCTTATCGTCGCGAAGATAGACCCCCCTCTCTTCATAGAGAGCGCGAGCGGTCCCATTATCGCGATGAACTACCCCCCTCTCCACGTCGAGATTGTGAGCGGTCCCATAAGTACGAACCCAAACCCCGGAATAGCATAAAAAGAAGATCACAAGGAGGATCAAAAGGAGTCAAACGCTCCCAAAAAGACTCAATCCCATCATGGTAGCACTGGAGAGGGACATAAAAAAAGGTTGAAGATAAGAAGATCAAGATTGGGAACTTTAACCTCGAGGAGCTGAAGAAGGCCTTTAATAAGATACTACTAAGACAAAGGAGGGATCTCAGTGTGAGGCTACCTCATCTGAGGGGAGGCCAGTAAGTGTCTTTGATATTTATATGAATTAAAACGCAGACATGGAATCATCATTTTTATTAAAACAACGTTTTAAAATTTGAAAAATATTCTTCAAAAAAAAAATTGAAAAATAAAAAGCTACAGTAATTTATACGGGAGCGTAATTAAGATTGTTTAATTGAAATTAAAAGTATTAATCAAGGAGAGATTAAACGGGCTTTTTATGTGGGCGTTGATTAGTCAAAAAAAGAGATTAGGGTTAGATTTTTTGTCAGACTGAAAAGGCAAATCTAATAAGAGCCTATAGGGGTAAAATAGGGTTTTCAGGCGCCCCTCATATATATCAACATTACATGTACTACACTCATTCAGTTCATCTCCGCCTCTCTTACTTCATCTCTCAACAACTTTTCCTCTCATCTCTTTCTTCAACCAAAGCTCCTCTCTAGATCTAAAACCAAACCACAATTTCTCACCCCCTCAAATCTTAATTTCTCTTCTCTTCAACATACACATAGACTATAGACAATGATTTATACATCATCGATTCAATTCAAATCATCAAATCGAATCATTTACAACATCAGAAGAATCACATCGTTTACAGGAATTTCGATTCGATGTTCTTGTAAATTCACTTCAACTCCTCTTCTGTCAAATTGTAAATCTGATTTGTTTTCTTTTGTTCTCTATTGTTAGGTTGCGGATGATTCCAATTCTATTCATTTGCAACCTGTTTGTGTGAATTTTGGTACTCTTTTTCTATTGAGTTTAATTCGCTCATTTACAGGTATTTCGCTTCGATGTTCTTGTAAATTCACTTCATCTCCTTCTGTAAAATTGTAAAACTGATTTATTTTCTTTTGTTCTTTATTGTTAGGTTGCGAATGATTCCAACTCAATTCATTTGCAACCTGTTTGTGTGAATTTTGGTACTCTTTTTCTCTTAGAGTTCAATTCGATTCTTCTTTACAATTGAACACTGAATTCTTCACTTGATTTTGATTTACAGGTTACGGATGATTGTTGTTAACCAAGTCGAATATTCAAAATGGTTGAAGCTTTGTTTGAGGTTTGTTAATTTCGGTTTGTTTAAATTTTATTTTTTTTATTTTTTTTCTTTTTTTTTGTCTGTTAAAAATGTTTTTTCTCAGTTTATTTTAAATTGTTAAGATTTTTTGTCCTGTAGTTCATTTTTGGGCTTTTTTTTGGGCCGATTCTAAATTTTTATGTTTGGATTCTAAATGGGATTGTTCAAGCCGGGTTTTTTAAATTCCAAGTTTTCGGTATTTGATATTGTTTTCTAAAACCCTTGAGCCCTTGGGCCTCAGATTTATGGGCTTGTTCAAGCCTCGGATCCTGTTTTCGTTTCTAAAATGAACTGACTTTATTGTTTTTAGAAACCCTACACACTATATAAATGTCATCATATAGCTTTCTTAAACCCTAGAACCTGCATCTACATTTTCTTTTATCATTTCAATAATGGCTACCTTCCTCTTATCTAGAGTCCGTTCAGTTTCATCTTATACACCTGTTCTGTTATCTCTGTCCAACACTATGTCCAACACTGGTCTTAGATTTTATTCTAAGACCAGCGAAGCTTTTGATAACAAATTTCATCTTGAAACACCCCCAAAGCTGGATTTATTAACGGATTTTTACTTTGCCACCAAAAAAACCCATTTCTGATCTTGGGGAGTCCAAAAGGCTTTCTGGGTTTTGGGTCTTTAATAGACCCAAAACCACCCCTTATCCTCAAAAATCATCTGTTAAAACCCAAACCCTTGAGGAAATTAACTTATCAAATTATTTGTCCAGTGTTTCTAAGCTCATTTCGAAATTTGAGAACAAGTTTCGGGGTATTCCTGTTTTGTACCCCGGAATATCTGGTTCCGTAGATCGGTTTGGAGAAATAGGACTCCATACCGATGTTTCTAGCCTTTACCTATTGTGTTGCAAACTCGATCTGTTTCCAGTTGCTATCCGTACTGAAAATAAAATTGTGGTAATTAATTCTAAACTGTTTGCTGAAATTGGTCTAGGTTATTCAGCTAGAATTAAGAAACTAGGAGGCTTTTCTGAGGTGGAACAAAGCTTTTCACAATGTGAGTATTTTTTATATTCTTTGTTTTGTTGTTTTTGTATTAATCTTTGTTTTGTTGTTCGTACTGAAATTTGTAAATGTGTGAACACTAGTTGTTGTCTATGTATGCATTACATACATCTCTGTACTAAATGCTTAGCTACTGTAATTGTAATGTTCTTGTTTATAACATTACTAGCATGATAGCCCGTGCAAGGCACGGACCACATTATAATTTATATAATATCTTTTGAATCTTGTGATAGAGTATTTTTTATTCTTCTATTAGTCGGTTTTACGTTTCATGTGCAACGGTAATTGAAATTCAACAATTAATAAATGTTCAAAATTCAAATTATTAGCGTATTTTAAACTTAGAGGATTGTTTTTATAGTGGTGCTTCTTTAATGTTTGAAGGATAATGTATAATTTAGTTTATTTTTTCGTAGAAATCCTAAAAGAATAACCACGAGTCACGACAATAATTTTTTTTAATTATTTTCAAACTTAGTCACAACATTTTTTGAAATCTATTTTTCTTTTACCCATATGCCTACATCATATCTTCTCCAATTAAATACTGACCACCTACCTTCTCACTTTGATCTTTTTCCGACCACTATCCAGACACCTCACTATTTCTTAGATCCGGTCTTTCCTCAAACCACATCATATATGTACATTCTTCTTGCCCTACCACCCCTATTTCATTCTTCTTGTGGTGCGTGATCGGTTATTATAACTTGTGCATTATATATAATGCAATATTATTTTTATTAATATCTATCTTTCATCAATATAGTTATACATTTTTATCTTATAATTATTTGTATGGCATCTATAATCTCATTTATGATGTTGTACTCTAACTAAACTATGTATCTTTTCAAATATATAATTGAATCAATACGATATCTATATCTCATAAATAAATTATTCCATTTTTTCTTATGCTAAATATAGATAATTCTAAAACAATCATAATAACCGATTTTAATGCAAGTGTACTTATATAAAATGCAATATTAAAATTCACTAAAATGTTGGCATGCAATTTTGTACAATATAATATATTTATCTAGTAAGTATCATATTTCAATAATATAGCTAGATAGTTAAAATCTCTAATTACTTTTATATAGTCTATAATATATTTTATAATATTTCTAGCATAACTATTATCTAAATATCTATCAGTTAACCTATATGAAGTTCATATCTCATGTGCAACATATTTTGGTTTTTTTCCCTAAAATTATATTATTTATTCAATTAAAATATTTTACCCGAAAAAAATTTGAGCCGAGGTGTAATCAAGTCGAGCCGAGTCAAACAATGTAAGACTCGAGTTTGACCTCGACTAAAATGTTCGGTCGAGTTCGATTGAGCATTAAATTTTAAGCTTGAAGATTGGTTCATAAAAAGTTCTATACGTCCGAACTCGGTTCTAAAGCCCGAACAAATTTTACCCTTTTTTGGCAAAAGAATGAATATGAATTGTTCGATTCGGGTTCGATCGGCTCAAATAAAAATATTAAATACTTGTGTTAAAATATATATAAAAAATATATATAAAAAGTCAAAACAATAAAATCTTGATTAGGCTCGTGAACCTTACGAACCAAGTAATTTGAAGTTCGAACTCGACTCGGTAAAGTATTTAAATTCGAGTTCGACTCGAAACCTATTAAGCGACATTCAAATATTTTATGGGCTGAGTTCGAGCAACTCACGAACATTTTGTTTCATTTACACTCCTAAATGAGAATAAAGATTATAAATCTAAGGCATATGTTAGTTTTTCAGAATTGGTCAAAATATCATATTGGCCTACATTATATAAAATAGATAGATAACATAATTCATCTGTAATACTAAATTTTTGAAGAAATTTGTGATAAAATTTTTCATTATTAGCAAGCGACGGATATTATGATAATTTTATCTTGATTATATTTTAAAACGAATGTTAACTATAATATATTAAATGAGGTTTTAGAAATGTAGTCGATGACTTTTAAAAAGATACAAAAAATATCTTTGGTGTAGTGGTTAACGATGTGAACTTAATTCATCACTAGAAGGTCATGTGTTCAATTCCAATGACCAACATTTTTTTACATTATTATGATAAAAGGGTAAATATGTAATTTACTAAATAACCATGAAAAGTCTTGTTGGACTTAAACTATATTTTACATTTGATAAAATATATTTTTTACGAACAATGATAATAACTTAAACTTTTAACTTGATTTTCACATATGATCATAACATTATAATCACACCAAATTGACCACCACTCCGACAATAACTCACGAATATGTTTGTCACCGAATTCCATCCACATTCCCGACCACACCTCCTCTAACTTACTCATCCCTTACTTCGTCCTCTCTTAATTGATATGAGTTTGTAACGTCCATCAATGTCGTTTTCACTCAATCTACTATCGTCAACACCAGCACCTTCAAACATCAACAAAATTTCAAATCTGAAATATTCTAGTAATTTGCGTTCAAAATGTTTAGTGATTGATTACAAATTTTGGTAACTTGAGTTGAATTTTTAATGATTTTGCTTTGATTTTGGTGGTGGTCTTGATGTGATCGCAGTTAAAATTTTGATGATTTTGATAGTGGTGCGAGATCGTGGCGGTGTGGCAGTGGCAGTGATGATGGTTGTGGTGTTAGCGATGTGCTGTTGGTGATAATGGTGCATGATAATGATGTGTGTATATATATATATATATATATATATATATATATATATACAAAATGAATTAAAGGTTTATTAGTCGAATTATATATAGTTTTCTATTACAAAATTATTAATAATATGAAATTTATGATATGTTATTTTAGTTATATACTATTCATGATCTTATTTAATTTTTTTTTTTCTTGAAAGAAGCTCTACAAGTAATCCAACAATTACATATATGTGTATATGAATATTACAGTAGTCTTATTTCAAAAATTCACTTCTATTAATCAAAAATTTATATACAATCTAATTAGTTATTTTAAGAATCTATCTTCTTTAATCCAACCGCTTTTACAATCCCTAAATTCAAATAATCGATTATTATAACATGTGTGTTACTTCTAATCCAGTATCATATTTATAAAATATCTATCTTTCATTAACATAGTTATACATATTAATCTTACAATTTTTGTAGTGTATCTATAATCTTATTTATCATATCGTATTCTAACCAAACTATGTATTTTTCAATTATTTATTGACAATCAATACAGTGTTTATATCTCAATATGTAAATTATTTCATTTTTTTCTTATGCTAAATATATGTCTATCCTATGCCAATCATATTAGCCGATTTTAACGCATAAATTTTAAGGTCGAAGCTCATCTCATAAAAAGTCCGATACATTCGAACTCGGCTCAAAAGCTCGAATTGTTTTAACTCTATTTCGATTAAAGTTCGAATGTGAATGGTTAGGCTCGGGTTCGACTCGACAAAATATATGAATTATATAAAAATATTGAATATTTATATTGAAATATATTTATAATATATAAACAATTAAAATAATAAAAGCTCGATTAGGTTGCTCGAACTCGACTCGATAAAATATTGAAATAGCTCGAGCTCGGCTCGAATACCATAGAGCCGAATTCGAATATTTTACGAGCCGAGCTTGAGTAGCTCACGAAAAATTTGACTTGTTTACACTCAATGAGAGTAACTGATTATAAATCTAATTCACTTGAATCATGTTTTTAATTAATATAAGGGTCATATTAGTCTTTTCAGAATTGGTCAAAAAACGATATTGACATATATTATATATAATAGATAGATAACATAATTCATTTTGTAATAATATTTTTTTGACATGAATTTGTAATAATATTTTTAACGATTTGCAAGTGCTGAATATTTTGATAGTTTTATCTTGATTAAATCTTAAAAAGAAATGCTAAACATAATATAAGAAATGAGTTCGTAGTCCATGTAGTTAATGATTTATAAAAAGGTAATAAAAATTTCTTTAGTGTAGTGGTTGGAGATGTGAACATAATTCATTCATATCATGGAGGTCTTGGGTTCTATTCCCTTGACAAACATTTTTTTAATATTAAAATTTCTATTGTAGAAGGGTATATAAGTAATTTACTAAATTTCCTTGAAATGCCTTGTTGGCCTATAATAGATATAATAGATTTCAACTGTCTCTTTTGAATGAAACGGGGCTTGAATAAAACAGGGCTGACTCAATCTAGAATCATAAGTAATTCAGTTTTAGTCCCTGCACTAGTCTCTGTACTAAATGCTTAGCTACTGTAATTGTATTGTTTTTGTTTATAATGATCGATTTCTAGTAAGAATTGGGATATAAAATCTTGTGATTTGTTTATTTGTCATGTATGCACCTAATGCATACATTATTTTTAGGTTGGTAAGTGTAAGTGGCAACTTATATGGTTTGTGTATGCTTGTAGGAGACTGTTTCTCATTTAATGAGCTTGAAATTTTGTTGCACTTGTGTAATGTTGTGAGACTGGTAAGGACATTACTTG
This sequence comes from Kitagawia praeruptora, assembly GCA_037693485.1. Taxonomy (NCBI): domain Eukaryota; kingdom Viridiplantae; phylum Streptophyta; class Magnoliopsida; order Apiales; family Apiaceae; genus Kitagawia; species Kitagawia praeruptora. The sequence goes on from CM075349.1 coordinate 45,779,801, forward strand.
TACCTTTTTGAGTACTTATATACTGTGTAGTGATTGTTCAAGGACAGTGCTTTGTTCCTTTCTGTCGAACTTCTGACTTCTTAAGCACAGTCCTTGCGCGAACTGTCATATGCCTGTGTTACAGTATGTAATTATCTGGTTTGCCCTGTTATGTATGCTGGTTTGTTTATTATCTGGTGTAACATGTCAACTGTCCCTTTTGAATAAAACAGGGCTGACTGAATCTAGCATCATAAATAATTCAGTTTTAGTCCCTGCATTAGTTAATACCATGGAATAATAATGCATTAGTAAATTAATTGTGTTTTTGTTTTTCAGTGGAGATGGTTTAATTGTGGTTTTGTTGTCATAGAATTAATTGTGGTTTTGTTTTTCATAGAATTAATTGTGGTTTTGTTTTTAATAGAATTAATTGTGGTTTTGTTTTTCAGTGGAGATGGTTTATTCGATGGAGAGGATTGAACTTGCTGTGGAGACACTTGCTAGTGGTGTCGAGAATGGGATGGCGTATGGTGCAGCCATAAACACTGTTGTGTTTATGTGTTGTTATGGCAGCAAAGCATTGTTCGTGAGGGAGTTTTTTGAGGGCGTAATATCTGATCATGAAAGGGCTGAAGTATTTGTCCCGGAGAAGGTTGTGAATTTTGCAAAGGGGTGGGGGCGCTATTGCAAGGAGATACATGCTGGAAATCAAACTTTTGCTCTTGATGGGAAAGAAGTCCAGTTTGCTGAGATGGAGAGGCTGGTGATTCTCCTAAATTCTCGCAAGGAGGATAGGAGAGTTATCACCAATTAATTCTGGCGAGGAGGATAGACATCTTGGATTAACACTTTTTTGTAACTATTTGCGACTGTTTTTGCACGATTTATAAACTTGCTTGTTTAAATCTGTCTTTCGGTTTCATGATATTCAGCAGAACCTTAATCATCGGTCTCATTAATATCGTTAGTCTGTGCGATAATTTTGTTTGTATTTTAACGAACATATTTCATATATCTTGTTCAAGAAACTCTTAGATGTGTTACAAAGTTATGGTAATTTCTTGATTTTGTCATTGTGTATGGATTATTCATGTATAGCTCAGTCTCAGTGTAGCTTGCATAAATTTGTTCCTACATAGTTTTCTTGGCCTAGTCTGGAATCTGGTAAAAAAAGCCCTTTTTGTTTAACTATACATTTTTCATCTCATTATTATAGTGGTATACTATCATATAGTCTCATATGTTGCAATTTGCAAGCGAAAAAGGCTGCTAGCCATTCTGGTATTGCATGAAGAGATGTATCGGATTGTTGACTAAAATTGGTTGAAAAATAATTTCATTTTAATGTAAATTAATATTACATTATAAACTATTATTGCAATCTCTGGGTTAAGAGACGGAGGAGTCTTACCAGAAATAGAGGAGGGGATGGCTTTAAAGGAGGTCCTGTAGTGGTTGAAAACGCAAGAACTGTAAGTAACTGACTTACAGTTTGAGTGTTTGAGCAGAAGTTCTAAATATTATGGACTTGCTATGATAATATTAAAGGGTTATGATTTCATTTGAGAAGAAACACACAATTGTGTCTCGCAAAGCAACTGCGCAAACATTCTAGTTCTAGTGGACTTGATAGATATCCAAGATCTGATACAAGCGCATTAATAAAAAGTGAAGAGTTCAACCAATGAGAATGACTTTGAGATAATGTAAAGATCAAAGAATGATTTAAGTTTAGGCATGCACTGGAAGTGAAAGAGATAATACTAAATCTAAAAAGTTTTAATACCGACGGTTAATAAGTCAAATCTAAATGGCTTCTGGTGGAGTTCGAGTTCAAACAACACCAAAGGAATCCGCTGGCTTTCATGGGATAGATTAGGCTTTCGTAACCTTCATGGGTTCAATTTGTCTATGCTGGGGAAACTTGTGTGGAACCTAGTTCACAAACCCCAGTCACTTGCTGCTCGAGTTTTTAAAGAAAAGTATCACCCTAATACTCACATCCTAGACGCTAAAAGCGGATCTGCTCCTAGTTTCGTTTGGTCGGGAATTTTAACAGCAAAAGAGGAGCTGAAATCGGGTTTTAAATGGGTAGTGGGAGATGGGAGGGATATAAATGTTGGTAAAGATCCTTGGATTAGAGGCAAAAATGGTTTCAAGCTGGATAATGGCTATGAGTTTGCAAATGAGATGACTGTGTCACAACTTTTCCAGTTTCATTCTCGCACCTGGGATGTAGCAAAAGTGAGGATGTTGTTCAATGAAGAGGATGCATTTCACATTCTAAACATCAAAATCCCCCAATATCAATGTAGAGATAGATTGTCTTGGGTTCATAGTAGAGATGGCCACTACACGGTTAGGTCTGGATATCAAACATGGCAAGAAAACGTGAACCAGCAGGTATATTATGGAAACTCGGGAGGTTGGAAGCGGCGGTGGAAGTTGCAAGTTCCTACGAAGGTTAAGTTCTTTATATGGAGGTTTTATAGAAATAATGTGCCGGTGAAAGCTGTGCTTCAAGGGAGAACTATTGCCATTCCTATAACTTGTCCAATGTGCAATAATGATGCAGAAAACATGCTCCACGCTTTCTTTGATTGTGACTTTGTGTCAAGATGTTGGGGAAGACTAGGTATGTCATGGGAATCGCAAGGAATTGACGATGTCTCTGCATGGTTACTGAACAAGCTATCCCTGGAAAATTATGGTCAATTGAAGAAAATGGTAATGCTTCTTTGGGGTATCTGGTTTTTCCGTAATAAGAAGGTCTGGGAAAACAAAATTGTTTCCCCTCAAGTTGTTGTTGACTGGAGTTTACATCAATTACATGAGTGGAATGTGGCTAATGCATCATCTAAATTTAGCCAACCGCCTGGTGTAAATCGAGGCAACAAAAGAGAAAACAGGTGGATCAAACCAGAGCAAGGAAAATTCAAGATAAATGTAGATGCAGCCATTACTCAAGGAAACTCTTTTTTCTCTGTTGGTATGGTTCTCAGAGATCATACAGGAGAGTTTCTTGCTGGTAAGGTTCTGAAATTTAGTAGAGTTGTCTCAGTTTTTGAGGCGGAAGCTATAGCCATTGAAGAAGCTCTTTATTGGTGTATAGCAAGGGGCGTTTGGGAGGTGTGTATCGAGTCTGACTCTCTGCTAGTAGTCCAAGCGATCAATGGTGAAGGAGATTTTCGTCTAGAGGTAGGACATTGCATCGAAGCATGTAGGATGATCCTAGCTTCCAGAAGCGACATTACTGTCAAGTTTGTTAGAAGATTAGCTAATAGGGTGGCCCATTTATTGGCTCGAGTCCCTTGTGAGCTAAATCAATGTGTTTTTCTTATGAATCCTCCATGATCGATGTTGGATTCAGTGATGTATGATGCAAGTTATTAATAAAAGTGTTTGTTTTTTTTTTGAGCGTGAGAGCTGCCTCAGTGGAAACGAGGCCTAGCGTTGATCCAAAGGGTCATGGGTTCGAACCTCACCCGCCCCCTGCGTGTAGCCGTGGAGAGAGAATGGAAGGTTTGACGAAGGTAACCGTGGATTACTGAGCGTATCGCTTAAGTGCCCGGCCACTGGGTCTTACCGCACGGTTAGCATGATTTACCTGCCGATGTTGACCACGGGGCTGGTCGGCCGGTCCTGGGCAAAATAATCCCAGGCAGGCTAGCGTGTCCTGAAAATACACATTTTAGACGAAAGTGTTTGTTTTCTTCAAAAAAAAAAAGTTTTTCGAATTTTATTCTTTTTTCCTTCCAGGCCAACAATGGTGATGAAGCTAAAGAAGACTACCAATCAACAAGTTTATATATTAAGCAAATATCTGAAGATGACTAGAAATCTGCTTAGAGTGCTGTTGATCTTTAGATTGATATTATGTTGCAATATAAGGTTAGGATCCTTAATTGAGTATTATTGATGCATACCATATGCACTTATTATCAATCCCGTGTTCTTATGATGTGTTTGGCATTTGTGACAATATATCCGAGAGAGAAAGGAGGTAACTTTTCCTCAAATACATAAAAAATAGGTTTTAAATTTGATTGGGTCCGCATGGCTAATTAAAAAAATTCTAATTTTACAAAAATGCTCATCCCATATTTACATATAAATACTATGTATCTCAGGGAACTTACGTGAGATACTCCCTAATCTCTATATCCAAATATGATATTAAATAGAATTAGAAATTTATCAAAAGAAACTAAATAAAGTAAAATAAAAAACTAAAATAAGAATTAAATATTAAAATTTAAATAAGGTTAAATATTAACAGTAACCTTTCAACTAGCAAATAACCAATATTCCCTCCGTCTCAATTTGTGTTATCCGTTTTGACTTTTTATACTATTCATTATAAGCAATTGACTATTAATTTACGCATAATCTATAAGACCAAATATAGTCATGAATGATCTTGTTGGATTCGTATTTATGAGTACTTTAATACCGTGAAGTTTTTATATTTAATACTAATACGAAATTGAAGATATTAACGATTAAAAGTGTGCGTTGGCAAATGTGTTCTGAAAAAATAAGAAATATATTTAGAGACGGAAGGAGTACCAGACTATTAAGGTGCCTGTGAACATCTACGGGAATATCATATAAGATGAAATATCAAATGCCCTCATTGCACATTTACACATATAGTTAAATGTATATCCCGAATCCTCGGTAAGAACAAAACTAGATGTCCACAATGCTCTCATGGGTAACTAAAATCCAAGCCGGACTATGACATTACTCCCTCCGTTTCAAATTAGTAGTCCATTTTCAAGAAAAATTTTGTTTCAAAATAGTTGTTTCATTTCAACTTTCAAAGCAATTTTTTACTTAAACTTCCCATATTATCCTTGAATTTAATTTCCAATATTGACTTTATGTAGTTATTTATCCAACCAATACAACAAATATGGGTAAATATGGAATTAGATCACTAACAAATGAGTTTTTTAATATGCGTAATTTTTTGAAAGTGTACTACTAATTTGAAACGGAGGGAGTATCTCTTAATTAATACTCCGTCTGTTCCATGTGTTTCTTAACATGGGGGCTCGACACGGAGACCAAGATAGTGGATGTATATTGTTGGGTACAATTTAACTACAGCAACAATGAGGCAGTGATATATATATATATATATATATTAAAACAAGAACATGCAATAACCAATTAACAAAACAAATCACGAAGGCAAAACAAGAATATAATTAGAGACTGTATAATAACAATAAAGGCAAGAATACTTATCTCTCACACAGAAAATTTTGCAACTACTGATTAGAGAGAGAAGAACAGCTGAGTCGCCAAACCCTTCGAGAGGACTTGACTGTTCTTGAAGAGAATATTGCCCCACTTACGCTGTGTTGGGATGCAGCAATATTACTTCTAGGATAAAACAGCACAGATCAATGTGTTCACAGATACACCAGAGATCAACGACGACTAGCACCTCAGTTCGTCTGAGAATTATGTATTATAGCTGTATGTGTTGAGAGATAGCAGAGAGAAGGCAGCTAGGGTTTTTGTCCTTAGAAGCATATATTACTGTTAACGTTATATTCTATATGTATATAATACCAAAAATAAACGTAACTGATACTCCATAAAAGGAAAGTAAATATTCTGATTTAATTGCATTAACAGCAGTAGCATCAGGATTTATTTCCGTTACAGAAGCATCAGTATTGACCTTCGTCAGGATCTGATGTCCGTCAGGATTGAGGCCCAATAATCCAAGTACTGACAGTAACAAATAAGGTCTGATGTTCTGTTAAAATAAATCAATATTCCTGGTAATAAAATTCCTCGCCCAGGTCGCCTCGCGTACGCGAGACGCCGAGACATTCGCCCAAATCGCCCTTCGACCCGACCCGACCCGTGTCGTGTCGTGGCGAGGCGGGCGGCGGCGCTCGTGTGTGTGTGTGCGCGAGGCTCACTCTACATCCATGCACACCCACATGCCTTAGTAGTTGTGCACTACACTTGCACATGGAGCTATATAAAGCCACCAACCTTTCATTACCAATTCTATGTGGGACTCAAGTTATTTAAACTAAATAACCCACATAACCCATTTCAAGCAAGCAACTTCAACTCAATTTATTTATGGATTCCACTAAGAAAATATCTTAGATCCAAACATGAAAGTTTAAGTCCTCATTACAAGGAACAAACTCCACTTGTTAGTTTCCGAAAATTCCATCATGAACATATTATAAATATGTCTCAAAGTTCCCATTTTCTAACAATATTGTTAAAATAAGTGAAGTAGTGGGTATAATAATGATTTTATTGTTAAAATAAGTGAAGTAGTGGGTGTAATAGTGTAAAGTGTTGAAAAAGTGGAGTTAAGTAGTGGATGTAATAATGTATATTTTATTGTTAAAAGTTACTATTTTTAGTAATGTAAAGAATAGGCGGGACGTCCCAAAATGGAAATTTTAAAGAAATGGATGGGACAGAGGGAGTAAACATTTTGCCCATTTATTCAGTGCAGTCATATAGAAACCTTTTAAACCCTCGTGATGATGCTGAAGACTTCTCCTAAATAAAGGCACTTCAGAATATGGAGCATATGTTGCATTAGAACGTTGAACTCGGATTCTGAAAAGCCAAACGATGAGCTTAGTCTCAAGGACAAGGACCTTAACAAAGAAATTTCAATCAACCAAAAGAAAACAAAATACAATAATCTGCACCTTGTTTGTAACGGATAAACACATGTTGCTCCAAGGGCACCCAAAATACCTCCAAAGCCCGGATGCACAAGTAGTCTAGGTTCAACAAAAAAAACGTCTTTGATTTTTTTTTTTCACAATGTATTTCTGACGAATTCTGGCACAAACGACTCTCTAAAACAAGACAAAGACATATAGCTTCCTAGTTTTCCTAGGGTTGGATTTCGACAATTTCACAAACATGAAGCAACTAATAAACACATGTTGCTCTGAGGGCTTCCAAAATACTTCCACAACCCGGTTGCACAAATATTCTAGGTTCTACACAAGAAAAGTCTTAATAATTTACTTTTCACAATGTATTTCTGATAAATTCTAGCACAAACAACACTATGAAACAAGATACAGACATATAGCTTCCTAGTTTTCCTAGGGTTGGATTTCGACAAATTCACAAACATGAACCCGTAACCTTGTTCCACAAGATCAATAGGATAAATGAAGGTCTACACTGTTAGGAATCTGCCCGATTCCCGGCGAATGCGGAAGCGATTTGGTAAATATGTGCGCTTAGATCCCACAAATATACGTGATAGTAATGAAGCAGCAAACCAACAATACAGTAAAAGAGACAAGAGATTTAACGTGGTTCGGCCCAGCCTACATCCACAAGAGCAACAACTTCACACTAGATAAAAGATATTACAATATCCGGGTATCCGATCCCTGAATTTTATACACAAATTCAGCCCTACAATACCTATTATGTATATCCCCAACTCACTGAAGTGTTTATCTCAAAAACTCTCCCTATTACTGTTTCCCGACAACCTTTCCTTCTCTCCCTCTCCCAATCCAGACAGTGCCACACAACTTGATAGAAAGACCCCTGCAGCGGGACCACCTCTGATGGCTGCAGTTAGACCCAAGTACCCTAAGGAATAGTTTAGGCACGAGGACCTTCTATTCCGACACTTCTTGAAAGCGGGCTAAACCGGCTCCCCTACTAGACGGACTATCTAGCAGCTATATATAGAGAGAAGAGAGAGTTATGGTGTATTTGATAATGAAGGAGGAGAGGAGTATTTATAGGAGTATGTAGTAGGTGATAGGTGGTGGCTGGTGATGGTAGTTGTAGTGTGAATTTGGAAATAGATTGTAGGCTACCTAATATTAGTAGGCTACCTAACATGTCCCACTGCCTCAAATCGACCACTAGGCTGCACAAGGGTCCAACACTGGATAGGACCGGAATCTCGAGTAACATTACTGTGAAGTTTAATAATAACCATTATGTTATTATAACTAGATCCGATCCGAACCGAAATCCGATCCGAACCAAAATCCGATCCGATATAGTCAAATCCGATTATTGTCCGAAAACCAATCTCATCTGATCCGAAATTATTTGAACTGAATATCTAACCGATAATAATCCGAAATACTTGATCCGATAATAATCCAAAACCGATCAATAAAAATTCGCGATCTAAGTATTCACCAAAATATAATTTATACTACTAAAACCCAGATTCCGATCAACCAAACATTTTTCGACGAGTATATATATATATATATATCAAAAACTCCATCAAACCTTCAAATTGAATTAAACTCCTAATATTATCAAGAAAAATATTTGTTCAAAATAAAAAATATTTATATCAAAATATAGAACTCGATTTATAGAACACATACATTTATAAATCATTAATTTTGGATAAGTAGATTGAGAGATATAAATTTTTGAAGATTAAATTTTATTGTATATGTGAGAAGAGAATTGTGGGTGTGGGTGTGGGTGTGGGTGTGGGTGTGGGGGGTGGGGGTGGTGAACATGAGTGGGTAGTTAAGTTATATAGGGGGAGTAGTTAAGTTATATGTGAGAAAGATATATATACATGTTTTTTTGTACGTGTGTGGGATGAGTGGGTAGTTAAGTTATGTATAAATATGTTATATGTATATATGTTTTTTTGCTAACCGTATATATGTTATATTTGTTTCTTTTAAGGGCTCTGACTCATCAATCCATGTGATACAAAATGGACCAATGAGAGACAACCACACAGACACTGACTTAGAAATTCAATTTTAATTTTAAAAACATTTTCCGAATCATATTTAAAATATATTTGAAAATAATGAAAATAATATATAATTCCTAAAAAATTCTCAAATATTCAGAAAAAATATTCTTTACTAGAATACGATTTTCTTAAATATTTAATACCAGAAAATAATTTTGTTTAATTTCTAAATGAATTTAATATTTAAAATAATATCTAATTTTGTAGAATTCATCATTATTTTTAATTTTTTCGATGATTTAATCATATCGATATCAATATCGTATCTTATTAACATATCATAATAATATTTTTTTCGATTATTGAATAGAGAAATTAGTAGTCAACTATATATTTGACTAGTACTACTAATCGGTGGTTTGTCCCGAATTGTTGTTTATATTTTTTAAAAGATATTTATCGACGACCCAACTGTACGAATTTCAATATATATGTAATATAGTGATACTCCCAAAATTTTAAAAAATTGAAAATTAATTTGGATAGTGAAATTCGTAGTCAACTAAGATTTGACAAGTACTACTAACTAGTACTTTGTCCCAGATTGTTGTCTTTATTTTTTTGAAATATTTATCGACGATCCAACTATACGGATATCAATATATATCTAATTTAGTGATATTCCAAAATTTAAAAAATTAAAAAATTAATTTGGATAGTAAAATTAGTATTCAACTATTGATTTGACTAGACTACTAACTAGTATTTTATCCCAGATTGTTGTTTCTATTTTTTTTAAAAATATTTATCTACAATCCAATTGTACGGATCTCAATATATATATCTAATTCAGTGATATTCCCAAAATTTAAAAAATAAAAACTTAATTTGAATAGTAAAATTATAAATTCAACCTATATCAGTCCAATATATAAATTCGACCAAATGTAGTCAAATATATAAACGACCAGAATTAAATATGATTGAATTGAATATTTAGTCTTATTTAAAGTTAAAAACGATCGTACAAAAATGATCGAATATAAATTCGATTGAATTTGGTTGAATTTAGCTCTAACTAAATAAATGTTGAAGTTGACCTTAAATTCAACCAAATCCGATCGAATTTAAGGACAATCATTTTTAGTCGATTTCCTTTACATGTGTCAAACAAAATAAAAACCTAATAAATAATTTTTGATCATTTTTTATTAAATAAAAAATGAAAAATTATTCTACAAGTCTATTTCTCAACTAATTGAAAATCTTTTTTTTAAATGATTAAGAAATAAAATTCATCAATAAAATCCGTGATAAAGCACTAGTTACTAGTATTAGTCAATTTAGTTGTTGATTACTAATATCTCAAATCAAAATAATTTTTTATTTTTTGAAAATTTGGGAACATTAATAAATTGAATGTATACTAACATCTGTAAGGTTGGATCGTCGAGAAATATTTTTAAAAAAATTAAAACAAAAGTCCTTGATAAAGCACTAGTAGTTATTAGTATTAGTAAATTTAATTGTTCATGGCTAAGATCTCAAAGCAAAATAATTTTTTATTTTCTGAAAATTTGGGAACATCAATAAATTAGATTTATTTTAACATCCGTACGGTTGGATCGTCGAGAATTATTTTTAAAAAAATCGAAACAATAGTGGTGTTTATGTACTGTTATGGTTCGAAAAGCTTGCTTGTTAGGCAGTTTTTCGAGGGGGTCTTATCTGATCGTGATAGGCTTGAAGTTGCTGTTCCTGTTAATGTCCTTGATTTTGTAAAGTGCTGGGGCAATATTGCAAGGAAATCTATGGTGAAAACGAAAATTTTTCTGTGGATGGTTCTGACGTTACTTTTACTGTGATGCAAAAGCTCGTGACTCTCCTGAATTCTCGCAAGGAGGATAGGAGAGTTATCAAGGTATGTTTTTTGTTTTGTTCTTTAGGATTTAAGATTTTTTGGCAGTGTTAACTTGTATCTTTTTTTGTATATGCAGATTAAATGAATTATATGCTATTGCAAGGAGATATATGCTGGAAATCAAAATTTTGTTGTGGATGGGAGTGAAGTTCAGTTTGCCGATGTTGATGCGAGATATAAGTCCGATCCATTATGGGTATCGGTCCATATTAAATAAACCCAATAACCAAAAATATTATAGATGAGGAAACTTATTATAACTAGGTGACTTGCTCCTAAAAAATAGCAGTATTGCTCATACTAGAACTCTATTCGGAGAGGTAATGGATCCTAATAGAACTACGTAGACTTGATTCTCTATAAATATAGAGATACGTAGGCAACTTGAGGGGGATCCGACACCTGAGATTCTAGAGGCTCTCTTAGAATAAACTCTCAAGCTCAGTGTAAAACTCACTATAAACCCTCGGTAAACGACCATGGAAATCTAGGGAAAGCTCTATGCGAATACCTGTTTTACGATGCCCGTTCATAACGAAAATCGACATTTACATTTGGCGCCATCTGTGGGAATCGTATAGAGATTTTGGAATCGAGTAGTTATTGTGACAAATATACTCTAAATTGTTCCATGGCTGAAAAGAATTATCGATGTTATGGAAGAACTAAGTCTCATGACCACTTGACAAATAAGTTTATATTAGCTTTTCTGTATATACATCCATGCCTGCATGAATAGGATAGTTTTTTTCAGTATTTTTTACAACGTGATTAATGATTATTAAAATTGTACACGCGTACATGAAGTCCATAAACATGTACTCAATATTTTAAATTTTTTTAAATAATTATCACAAATTGTTTTGGACTCAATCTAGAGTGGGTAGCATAAACCTAAATCATCAGCAAAGATTTGTTTATAGATTTTTACCGATTGATGATTTCATAAAATTAACAGTTTTTTAGCTTGTTTATTTATCATTATTATGTAAATTAGCAGTTTTCCATCTCGTTTATAGTGCTATAGGTACCAAATCAGGTACCAAAATTGGGTACCAAATGACATGACACTATTTAGTTGTCATTTTAAAATATTTTTATTGGATGGCCCTGGCGGGCCCATTGCAACTATAACCAACCAAAAAATAACACTGAGATATTCAGATTACACTGGGTTACCAAAGAAGTTTGTTTCAGCAGCAAGCAAAGTTACTTTGCCTGATATATTGAACTATGATACTTTTACCCCAGATTACACCCATTTCTTAGCCAATGTAACAAAAATTTCTGAGCCATATTCATACAAATAGGCTGCTGTTTCTCCTGAGTGGTGTACTGCTATGGCTAGTGAGTTAGCTGCTTTGGAAGCTAATGATACATGGGATGTTGTTCCCTTACCTTAAAATCAGAAGGCAGTTGACTGTAGGTGGGTGTACAAAGTCAAGTACTTACCCACATGTGAAGTTGATCGCTATAAGGCTCGATTAGTTGCCAAGGGCTTTACACAAACTGAAGGGGTTGATTATTTCGAGACATTTGCTCCTGTAGCTAAGATGACATCCCTTCGTACCTTACTTTCTGTGACTGCTGCTAAAGACTGGACAATTGATCAGCTTGATGTTACTAATGCATTCTTACATGGTGAGTTAAAAGAGGATGTCTACATGGTGCTACCACCTGGCTTTACTCCCTCTACTGCTGTTCAAGAAAAGTATCCAGGACAAGTTCTTGTTTGTTAATCTAGCACCAATTCCGGGTGCTCGAATAATTCAGCCAAATGGGGGTCCAGCTCAGTATGAGCAGCAAATGGCATGATGCTCTGGACGTGGTGAAGTTCCTTCTTTATCTCAGACCGATTCGAAACAACAACCGCATGGTGCTCATCAAGGGTCAAAAGTAGGATCTGCAATGCAACATTTAGGGCAGGTAACACCTCAGCATGTTAGGACACAAATGATGGGGCAGCCTAACCAGCAAACATTCCCATTCTCGGACCAACAAAGGCCACCCCAACAAGGAAACCAAGTCACGCAGGCTCCATATCAAAAGTCACAGCAGATGGGGCACCAGACAGCAATGTATCCAGGCGGAAATTCAGTAGAGCCGCAGAATTATCAGTATCCAAATCAATAGATGAAGTGTAATGCATATCAGCCAAATATTCTCCATCAGGATCAGCAAAGATTGCCACAACAGACTCAGCAGACACAGGTCCATCAATTTTCATACCAACAAGAGCCCAAATCAGGATTCTCACACAGAGGCGATGCAGATTTCTCACAGGGAAGACATGGTGCAAAAAAAAATGAAGTAAAACATCCCTCCATTTAAGGGTAATGAGATGAGCATGGATTATACGAGCTGATGTCCCAACATTACTACATTAGAAGAGTGCAGTACCACATATCAACAGAAGCCTGCAGAGAGTTCAAGTGATTACATCAAACAACGAAAAACAAACCAAGACACATGGCTCAATATAAAAAAGACGATTGCAAGAAGGTAGCAGTTGAGGAGATACTATCCAGAGATGACACAAATGAGTACTCGACAGGGCAAACACACTTCATAGTTCATAGAAGAGACGTTGAAACATCCACCAAAGACTAGCGACATAAATTAGTGTCTAAATACTGGGCAACAGATCGATGATTAAAAGGAACAGAAGTCATAGAATTTAGACTTTAAACAAATCCATCGAGTGAGCCTCTCATCGTGATGGAGATGCAAGGGAAGCTGGTTGAAAACCAGCACAAGTTAAAAAATCTTGCTGGAAATCCATGATGTTCACCAGAATTTTAAAAGAACTAGCCATCTCTGGAATATATTTCAACAACTGCGGAAATAAGCACAAAATTTAGAAAAAATCAGCAATGAAAAAGCATGGAAGAAACAGGAAGCAGAATAAAGCCCATTGGGTGTTGCAACAAACAGAAAGGAGTTCCATGGTAAAAAAAAAATGATGTCTAGTAGCTGTTACAAATAGAAGAACATTGTGAACGGAATAGGCTGGCAAGTAACGCAAACAAGACATGATGACCAAATTAGAGGCGATGTTAATGTACTACCTAAAATTGTTGGTGGATATACGTCCGCAAAAATTACGATCCGGAAAGAGCTTTCTTTTCAGTGACCAAAAAGAATCATTTCAGAGGTGCTGTTAACCATTACAGTGGGCATATCAGAAAACTTGTTGCTTAGGTTGTTGTAGCTCGAAAAAGAATCATTTCAGAGGTGCTGTTAACCATGTTCAGGTGCATTATGATCGTGACTATGGTACATTCTCTATTAAGCATCAACTTGTGCATAAGGAGAATAGAGAAAATAAAGGAAAAGGAAATATTCTATCTAGGTGTTATGTTTAGAGAATGGTCCAGCTGGCAACATTCTATCCTCAAGTTAGTTAGGACCACACACATATTGTGGTATATTAGTAGAGAGGTGGTGTAGTAGTCAGCACGTTAAGAAAACATTATGTAACCATTTTCATCTTTGTTGTTATCTCTCTGTACTTCGCTTTTCTGTGCAACAATGAAGTTCATTCTAATATATCTTGTCTTCTTCATTTTCTATGTATATTAATAAATTGACATGGTATCAGAGCCTAAGAGCTCGATTCTTCCGCTTATATCGTTGATTGATTGATATTTTTCGATCCCTTTGTTTGTTGTTTCTTTATTTTGTCCTTTCTTCAAACCTTTTTGTCCGTACAACAATGGCGACTGCCACAACTTACTCTAATGCTGTTACTGGTGCGACATCTACTACAGTTATTGATGCTAGTCATCCTTATTATCTCTCATCTTCAGATAATCCAGGTATGAGCCTAACCACTATTGTTCTTAATGAACAAAACTATTCTCAGTGGAGTCGCTCCATGGAAATATCTCTCTTCCAAAATGAAGCTCGGTTTTGTGGATGGATCTATACCAAAACCTCCAATCACATCCACTCTTGTAAGTCATTGGAATCGTTGTAATCACATGGTAATCTCTTGGCTACTCAACTCTGTTTTTGAGGATATTCGTACTAGTATTGTTTATATGGATTCTGCACACTTGATTTGGAATGAGTTAGCAATTCGTTATGCACAGAGTAATCTTCCTAAGATGTATAATCTTCGAAAAGAAATTTCTCAACTATCCCAAGGATCTATGAGTATTACTGCTTATTATACTAAGTATAAAACGTTGATTGATGAATTGGATAGTCTTACTTCTAGACCTAGATGTGAATGTCTTAAGTGTACCCGTGATATCAACAGTAAACTCAATGTGTTTGATCTGAATATTCAGCTAATGCAATTTCTTATGGGTTTGAGTGATGTGTTTGCCTCAATCAGAGGTCAAATCCTGCTTATGGTACCTATTCCCACCTTAAGTCAATGCTATGCCATGCTACTTCAGGATGAAAATCAGAGGGATGTCTATGCTTTGACTGGCCTAAATTCTAGTAATGTTGCTCTTAATGTACGAGGTTATGTGCCAGGAAAATTCACTGCTAAAACTGGTTCTCAGACTGGTCAATCTGTTGGCAGTTCTGTGAAGAAACCAAGTACTGATGCTTCCGTTGTGTGTGACGTTTGTCATATGACAGGTCACTCTAGAGACAAGTGTTTCTGTGTTGTTGGATACCCATCTTGGCACAGATTATTTGGTAAGCCTAAGCCAAAACCAAGGTTAGGAAATTCTCAAAAGGCAACTGCTGCTCAGGTAGTTAGTGATGTATCTCCTGTCTCAAACAATGCTCAAGTGACTTCAGGTCCTGCATCTCATGGTCTATCAAATAGCCAGTTTCAACATCTTGTTCAACTGTTGCAAACAACTATGAAGACTCCTGCCCCTGAGCCTTCCTCAATCAACTGGCCCTCTGCAAATACAGTGCATCTAGCAGGTATTCTCTCTGCTTCAAATACTTGCAAAAATCAGTGGATTATTGATTCTGGGGCTACTGACCATGTAACTGCTTCTTTTGATATTCTAGATAACCCTATAAAATGTCATGCCATGGTTCATTTACCTAATGGTAATGTCATTGAAGTTACTCATGTTGGTAGTGTCACTCTTTCATCTGGCATTACTTTGTATCAAGTACTCTGTGTCCCTAGTTTTTCTTATAATCTTTTGTCCATTTCGAAACTTCTTAAAGACTCAAATCTCACTGCTGTTTTCTCTGCTTCCTCCTATTCTATTCAGGCCCCTACTTGGAAGAGGGATCTAGAGATTGGTAAAATCAAAGATGGCCTGTATGTCTTCAATTCTGGTGTGCAGCAGTGTTCTCTTTCACCTGCTATTTTGTCTTCTCAGTCTTTTTGTAATGATACTTTATCCAGTTGTAATCAACTTCAAACAGTTTCTTCTGATATCTGGCATGCCAGATTGGGGCATGTCCCAGTATCTATTTTAAAACAATTATCTGTGAAATGTAATTCTGACTTTCAAGCTTGTGATTCATGTCATTTTTCTAAACAAGCTATTCTGTCATTTCCAAATAGTACTACTTGTTCTACTGAATTGTTTCAATTAATTCATGCTGATTTGTGGGGACCCTATTCAAGGATCACAAATGATAATTGTAATCAATTCTTGACCATTTTAGATGATATGTCTCGAACAACTTGGATTTTTCTGCTATCTAATAAAACTCAGGTTCCAGCTATAATCAAAGATTTCTTGCTTTATGTTCAAAATCAGTTTGGCAAAATAGTTAAAACCTTAAGAACAGATAATGGTACTGAGTTTGTTAACAAAGACTTAGCTGCTATTCTATCTAGTTTTGGCATATTACATCAGACAAGTTGCCCCTATACGCCTCAACAAAATGGAAAAGTTGAGCGTAAACATCGACACTTGCTCAACACTGCACGAGCCTTACGGTTTCATGCTAATTTACCAATACATTTCTGGGGTGATTGTTTGTTAACTGCCACCTATCTTATCAATAGACTTCCAACATCAATTTTGAATGGAAAATCTCCATATCATGTATTGTTTAATCAAGCACCTGATTACAACAGTTTACGAGTGTTTGGATCATTATGCTATGCTTCCACAGCTCCAAAGTCATCTGATAAGTTTGCTCCTCGAGCAATTAAGTGTGTTATGCTTGGTTATCCTTTTGGTAAAAAGGGATATCGGTTACTTAATCTTGAAACAAGGAAGGTTTTTGTTTCTCGAAATGTTCAATTTGTTGAACATGTATTTCCATTTCGAGAACTACAGTTCAAGGTACCTTCTCAGCTTTTTCCCTGCAACTCTTCTGTCTCAGATGAACCATTAGCTTACACTATTACTGAGCCTCAACAAATAATCAGTGTGCCAACATATACTGATACAGTTCCTTCAGATAGTATTGCTGATAATGATACCCCTATTGTTGATGATTCTCCTATTGTTGATGAGCCTGCACAAGAGTCTCCTACTATTTCTCATCCCACCCCTCGTCCTACTCGACAATGTACTGTACCACTGAGATATTCAGATTACACTGGGTTACCAAAGAAGTTTGTTTCAGCAGCAAGCAAAGTTACTTTGCCTGATATATTGAACTATAATACTTTTACCCCAAATTACACCCATTTCTTAGCCAATGTAACAAAAATTTCTGAGCCATATTCATACAAACATGCTGCTGTTTCTCCTGAGTGGTGTACTGCTATGGCTACTGAGTTAGCTGCTTTGGAAGCTAATGATACATGGGATGTTGTTCCCTTACCTGAAAATCAGAAGGTAGTTGACTGTAGGTGGGTGTACAAAGTCAAGTACTTACCCACATGTGAAGTTGATCGCTATAAGGCTCGATTAGTTGCCAAGGACTTTACACAAACTGAAGGGGTTGATTATTTTGAGACATTTGCTCCTGTAGCTAAGATGACATCCCTTCGTACCTTACTTTCTGTGACTGCTACTAAAGATTGGACAATTGATCAGCTTGATGTTACTAATGCATTCTTACATGGTGAGTTAAAAGAGGATGTCTACATGGTGCTACCACCTGGCTTTACTCCCTCTGCTGCTGTTCAAGAAAAGTATCCAGGACAAGTTCTTGTTTGTTAATCTAGCACAAATTCCGGGTGCTCGAATAATTCAGCCAAATGGGGGTCCAGCTCAGTATGAGCAGCAAATGGCATGAAGCTCTGGACGTGGTGAAGTTCCTTCTTTATCTCAGACCGATGCGCAACAACAGCCGCATGGTGCTCAGCAAGGGTCACAAGTAGGATCTGCAATGCAACATTTAGGGCAGGTAACACCTCAGCATGTTAGGACACAAATGATGGGGCAGCCTAACCAGCAAACATTCCCATTCTCGGACCAACAAAGGCCACCCCAACAAGGAAACCAAGTCACGCAGGCTCCATATCAAAAGTCACAGCAGATGGGGCACAAGACAGCAATGTATCCAGGCGGAAATTCAGTAGAGCCGCAGAATTATCAGTATCCAAATCAACAGATGAAGTGTAATGCATATCAGCCAAATATTCTCCATCAGGATCAGCAAAGATTGCCACAACAGACTCAGCAGACACAGGTCCATCAATTTTCATACCAACAAGAGCCCAAATCAGGATTCTCACACAGAGGCGATGCAGATTTCTCACAGGAAAGACATGGTGCAAAAAAAATAAAGTAAAACATCCCTCCATTTAAGGGTAATGAGATGAGCATGGATTATATGAGCTGATGTCCCAAAATTACTACATTAGAAGAGTGCAGTACCACATATCAACAGAAGCCTGCAGAGAGTTCAAGTGATTACATCAAACAACGAAAAAGAAACCAAGACACATGGCTCAATATAAAAAAGACGATTGCAAGAAGGTAGCAGCGGAGGAGATACTATCCAGAGATGACACAAATGAGTATTCTGTTAGTCACAGAGGCATGCCTGTATACATCTAATAAAACCAAACCAAACCAAACATACCCAGTATATCCCGCTCAGAGCAGGGTCTGGGGAGGGTAAGTTGTACGCAGACCATGCCCCCGCTTTTTAAGGCGGAGAGGCTGTTTCCGTGAAGACCCCCGGCTATGTGCACGACAGATATGGTGGGTGATGAAGACACAGTAATCTTAAAGGTTCAAGAATGTTTAAAGCAATACCTGAGCCCATGGTGTTCTCCACATGGTACCTACCCGCCTGCTTGGAATTCTGATATTTTGATATTGAGGTCCTGATGCTCCCCACTTCTTCAACTTGTGAGAATAACTCCGGTCGGTTCCCCTGCAAAATACACCACACGCAAACGACAGCAGACCAAACCAACCGAGTCATACAAGAGTATACCGGTCCAAGGCAATCAGAATACAATAAAAGAAAAATGATAAAATAAAAAGCTAGACTTCTAAGCTAAAGCTAATCGAGACAAACCAACTCTGAGGCTCTCCACAACGGAGCCGCTCCCTAAAAGGGAATCTACCACTCTGATCTGATGCCTCCACACGCACCTGTCAGCTGTCATGGTCTCATTCAGGTTCAGGGCCTTCAGATCCAACTTAAGCTGTTCTTCCCACGACCTCCTCGGTCTGCCTCTCCTCCTCACCCCATCCACCGAAAGACTCTCTACCCTCCTCACTGGGGCTCCAGCCAACCTCCTACGGACGTGGCCGAACCATCTCAACCTCCCTTCCCTGACTTTCGCCGAAAGAGGTGCCACTTCAAGCTCACTCCTAAACACCCCATTCGGAATTCTATCTAACATCGTGCGCCCACACGACCATCGCAACATCCTCATTTCAGCCGCTTCCAGCTTCCTTTCGATGTCCTTCTTTGCCGCCCAACATTCTGAACCGTAAAGCATCGCCGGCCGGATTGCCGCTCTATAGAATTTCCCTTTCAACTTTAAAGGGACCTTCTTGTCGCACATCACCCCTGACGCTGCCCTCCACCTTAGCCACCCAGCCTTGATACGATGTTTGACATCGTCTTCAACCTCACCCTCCTTCTGAATGATCGACCCTAGATACTTGAACTTATCCGTACTAGGTACGATCTGATCTTGCATCTTAACTGCTACTCCTCCCTCGCTCTCCTCACCACTGAAGTTACACCAAAGATATTCTGTTTTAGAACGGCTCATACGTAATCCTTGGGACTCCAAAGTAGATCTCCAAAGTTCCAACTTCTCGTTAACCTCCCCCCTCGACTCTGCCACTAACACAATATCATCGGCGAAGAGCATGCACCAAGGGACGGTATCTTGGATCTCTCGCGACAAGACATCTAGGATAAGGGCGAAAAGAAGAGGACTTAGGGCCGATCCCTGATGAAGCCCTATCTCAACAGGGAAAAAGCGAGAGTCACCCACTGGGGTCCGGACGCAAGAACTAGCTTGGGAGTACATGTCTTGAATCGCCCTAACGTACGATGACGATACTCCCCTCTCTGTAAGGCTCTTCCAAATAGCTTCACGGGGGATGCTATCATAAGCCTTCTCAAGATCAATGAACACCATATGAAGGTCTCTGCGACGCTCCCTGAACTTCTCCATAAGGCGTCTGACTAGATGGATGGCCTCGGTCGTTGATCTCCCCGGCATAAAGCCAAATTGATTTTCTGAAATTACAATTTCTCTTCTAATCCGGCTTTCAACCACTCTCTCCCAAAGTTTCATAGTATGACTGAGTAATTTAATGCCCCTGTAGTTACTACAACTCTGGGCATCGCCTTTGTTCTTGAAAAAAGGGACCACGAAACTATGCCTCCATTCAGTAGGCATCTTAGCACCCAAGAGGAAATAATTGAACAAATCTTTTAGCCATTGAACGCCAACCTCACCCAGACAAAGCCACGCCTCGATTGGGATCTGATCCGGGCCAACCGCCTTCCCTCTGGCCATTTTAAGCAGGGCACCCTTGATTTCCTCCTTGCTGATACGCTCACAGGAACCGATAGAAAGCACTGACGAAGGAGGGACCTCCAGCTCCACACCCGAATCACTCCTCCTAGGCTCATTGAAAAGATAATGGAAATACGATCTCCACCTCTCCTTGATAGCCTCTTCATTCAATAACACCTGGCCTGAATCATCCTTAACAAACTTAACAGAACCTAGGTCGCGCCGCCCTCTCTCCCTAGCTTTGGCTAGTTTGAAGATAGCATTCGCTCCTTCCTTGGTATCTAGCCGCTTGTACAGCCCCTCATAGGCTTCCTCTTTGGCTTTCGCCACGGCCTTTTTTGCCTCTCGTCTCGCCACCTTGTACGCTTCCATCTTCCGGGTCTTCTCCGCCCCTGCACACATGAACAAAAGCTCTTTAAAGAGCGCAAGTTTAGCCTTAACTTTCTTTTGCACCTCCTCGTTCCACCACCACGACTCCTTCTGACCACTGAACCTTCCTGAGGAAACCCCCACCACTTTCTCGCCCACAAACCGAATAGCCTTCGCCACGTTGGTCCACCTACTGTTAGCATCTCCACGACGCGCAAAACAGAACAAGCCTAATTGTTTGTAATGCTTTGCATTACTTACATGACCTCTTAACTGAGGGAACCTCTAGTTGTAGAGTTTTTTGTTTGTTCTGTACATGAAGTAGGCATCAAATCCTAGTTGTGTAACTGTACTTATATAGTCTAGAATAACGCTTGAAAGAAGTTCCAAGGTTCATGCCTCAAGCAAGAAGATAAAGACTGTCAAATAATCACAGTTGAGATTTGAAGAAATGAAGAATTTGCCTAAGTACCAATTCGAGAAGTGTATTTGTCTATTCGAGAAGTCTAGCATTCGAGAAGTCAGGGATTCGATATCTCAAGATACTATTCGATATCTCTGGATACACTATTCGATATCTCATTCGATATCTCAGGGATTATATATGTCTATTACTCTATTCGAGAACTCAAGGAGTCAACAAGTCAAAGTGGTATTTGAGTTCTCAAGGAGTCAACAAGTCAAAGTACCATTCGATATCTCAAGGACTCAGAAAGCTATTCGACATCTCAAGGATTCGACAAGTCAAATGCTCTATTCGACTTCTCAAGAAATACTGAAGAAAAGAGCTATTCGAGAAGTGATTCGATATGTCAATATAACAGTATTCGAGAACTCAGAGTTATCGATCAAGTCAATTCTAGTTCTCGAATCACTTACTTAGTCACTTCTCGAATACATTCTGGGAGACAAAATACTGAAGAAATTGTACAAGTCTGAAACCTGCAACAAGCCAATGCACTTTATGGACCACAATCTGTAACGTGCTCTGGAAAGCCTACAAGGAAGCTCAGAGAGATATAGAAGAGACAAGGGGCTAAAGAAGTGGATCTGAACAGGCTTTGCAAAGTCAAATCTGTAACCGTTTGGACACTTACTCAAAAAGGATAGACAGACTAGAAAGTAATTTGTTTTAGCTATCTTGTTTGTAGTAAGTAGGTTGTGTCCATGTTCTATAAGGATACAGCCTCACTTCCTTAGTCATCAACTTTGTTAGTCAAGTTTTTCATACATTGTAAGATATATCTCTCTAAGAAAAATGAAGCTGAGAATACTACCATTTGTATTCACAGATTGTAGCAACATTTATCTAATAATACATTAGATTAAAGTGATATTGTGTCTTGTGTTGTTTCTTTGTCCGCACCTTCACTTCTACACATACAGGCACTTATCTGCTACATAGACTCAATCCAAGAAAAGTTCAAGAATCCATTCACCCCCCCTCTGTATTCTTTTACCGTATTCAATACTCAACAAGTGGTATTAGAGCGGGCTGTTTATTCAAAAACAGAAAAACGATCATGAGTTCAAAAACACCAAAGACTACAGGAACGGTGAAAGTCCCTAAGTTTGACAAAGAAAATTTCAACCTCTGGAAGATAAAAATGATGTTGTTCATTAAAGCCTCTCATCCTTTGTATCCTGAAATTCTCAAGAATGGTCCTTTTGTTCCACAATAAGAGATACCAGAGAAGACTGTTGGAACCATAACTATCCCAAGATCGTATGAGGCCAAGGATCCTTCTAAATGGACAGAATCAGAAAAAGAGATGGTCGCTCTTGACAGTCACCTCATGCTGCTAATTATTGATTCCATGGATATGTCAATGTTTGCAAATATTGCATCATGCACATCTGCTAAAGAAATATGGGATCACATTGAGGTGTTATGTGAAGGAACTGATGAGGTCAAGGAAAACAAGAAACAGATACTGGTCACTCAGTATGAAGCCTTCATGGCACAGCCCAAGGAGAGCATTACTGAAATGTTTGAAAGAGTTAAACATGAAGTTTCTGCTATCTTCACCAAATCATCTAGAGCAAAGGGTCATTTCTCTAAGAGAAAGAGATTTGAACAAAATCACCTATGATGTGCTCTATGGAGTTTTAAAAACTCATGAGCTTGAGTTGCTTCAGAAAAGGGCTATCCAGGCCAACCAAGGCAGAATGATAAACACATCATGTGCCTTGATTGTCAACAAGTCTATTCAAGACCTAGAAGCATCTACAAGCCAGCTAAGGATAGAGGAGATAATAGATGATGATGAAGAAACTGAAGCTGAAGTAAATGAACCTGTTGAGGAGAAGGAGGAAGAAGAGTTTTACACTCTTGAAAAACTAGATGGGATGGAAAACACTTCATATGCCTTCATGGCCAGGAAATTTCCAAACATCAGATTCAAAAGGAATCAACCCTTCAAACCCAAAACCCAGAACCATTCATTCAACAAGAGCAAGGCACCTGTGAAACCAAACAAGAACAAGTTCAAAACCAGCCATGTGGATAGGTCATCTGTAAGATGTTATAGATGCAATGACCTAGGGCATTTTGCCAGTGAATGCAAGAAGCCTAAAAAGAAGGATAGAGAGTTTCTTGAGCTCGAAGCTAAGTATGAGGCCCTTCTTAAAAAGCAAACACAAGGTAAGGCCTACATTGCTGAAGGGAAGTGTTGGGATGATTCTGATAGTGATGGAGAGGAACAAGAATTTTGTAACTATGCCTTGATGGCCAATTCCAAGGATGGCACATCTCCATCAGACTCTCAGGTACCATCTCTCACTACTATAGACATGTCTGTTTCTGAGTATAAATCCATGATTGAATAACTATCTGTTGATATGTTTAATATTCATACTAGTATGACTGCTGCTAATGAAGAAATTGCTAAACTGTCTACTAGAAATGAAATGTTAACCAAAAGAAATGAGGAACTTGAGCTAACTGCTATGCAAGTAGAAAACCTTAAGAAAGAAGTTGAATATCTGCAGAATAAGGTTCTATGTGCTAGTCAAGTAGAAAAGGCTCTTAGGGATGAATTAGCTGAAAATGAATTCAAACTGAAAACATTTAAGAAATCATCTGGTCTAGTGCAATCCTACTGTGAGAAAATCCAAGCTAAACCCAAGGCTGCCATTGGACTTGACTATGGCACTCTTAAACAGAGAAAAGGCTATGCTGTCATTGAAAATGATACTGCTGTTCATAAGGAAGTGCCTCACATTTTGAAAAGGGCTGAAAACCCAATTTTTAAAGAACCAACATTTGAAATTGATGAGGATGCCTTACTCATCAAACAAATGTTGAATGATGAGGATGAGGCACAATCCAGTGAACAACAGGCATCCTCCAAGAGTGAGAGTGTAAAGTCAAAAGTCAAGGAGCCAGTAGTTGATAAGCCAAGACCTAAGAAATCTGTTAAGTTTGTTTCAGCTGGGAAGAGTGAATCAGAAAAGAAAGTGATTAAGAAGAAACATAACAGAAATGGCAAGTTAGGGATTAACAAGGATAACAACTATGCTTATATGCCTAATGCCCCTAGGAAAACTTGTCAGAACTGTTTCAGTACCAACCATTTAACTTATGCATGCAAGAAACCTGCTGGTAGTGTGTCCAAACCTTTCTATGATTGTTCTGTTCCTTTAAGACATAGAGATGCTCCATTTTGTGATAAATTTGACTTTATGCCATGTAACATGAATGTGATGACTAGTTGTTTCAATTTGAGAAGACAATTCATTGATGGTTGTATTAGTCACAATTCTCACACACACTACACAAGGTCAAAGTCTTCGAGTCCTCCTAAAGCTAGGAAGGTACCTCTGTCACCTAAGTCAGAAACTTCAAGTTCTAAGACTTCTAACAGTGACAAGAAGACTAACACCAAGAAAGTTGATAAGCATGTGGTTTATGATAAAACTGTTTCTAAGTCACATGGACCCAAACTTGTTTGGGTACCAAAGGAAAAGTAATACCTCTGTGTCTGCAGGGCAAAGAAAGTGAAAAGAAAGTCATGTGGATTTTGGACAGTGGATGCTCAAATCATATGACTGGTGATATGGCCCTGCTATCACAGTATGAGGAAAAGGCTGGCCCAATGGTTGCTTTTGGAGATGACAGCATGGGTAACACATTGGGATATGGCAAGTTGAAAGTTGGTAATGTCATCATTGAAGATGTAGTACTAGTCAAGGGACTCAAGCATAATCTACTAAGTGTTGGTCAGTTTACTGATAGAGGATTCAAGGTGGATTTTGACAAATATGAATGTTTGATCACTCACAAGAAGACTGGTGATTTTGCTCTATCTGGAGTAAGGAAAGGAAGCCTGTTTGTAGCCAATATGGACTCTGCAAACAAGGACAAAATCTGTTGCTTTTATTCAAAAGCATCAAATGCAGATTGTTGGCTGTGGCACAAGAAGTTATCACACCTGAATTTCAAGGCCATTAATTCTCTAGTCAAAAGAGAGTTAGTGAGAGGCATGCCCACACTTGAATTCTGTCAAGAAGGAGTGTGTGAGGCCTGTCAAAAGGGAAAAATGAAAAGATCAAGCCATAAGTCAAAGACAGTGACATCAATAACCAAGCCCCTGCAACTCATTCATATGGATTTGTTTGGGCCTGTCAACATTATGTCACTAGGAAGAAAGAAGTATGCCTTGGTAATGGTTGATGACTTTACAAGGTATACATGGGTGGAATTTCTGGCATCAAAAGATGAGGCTCCTCAAGTAATCATTGAGCACATAAAGAAAGTTGACAAGGAAGCAAAGGCCAACAATGCAAGTGTGATTGCACTAAGAAGTGATAATGGAATAGAGTTCAGGAATGCCATACTTGAAGCATTCTGCAAAGAGAATGGCATTTCTCAGCAATTCTCAGCTCCAAGGACTCCACAACAAAATGGAGTTGTTGAGAGAAAGAATAGAACTCTAATTGAGGCTACTAGAACAATGTTACTTGATGCAAAGATGCCTACATGTTTTTGGGCTGAGGCTGTGAGCACTGCATGCTATATCCAGAACAGAACTCTCATCAACAAAAACACTGGAAAGACACCTTACAATTTGATGACTGGAAATAAGCCTACTCTATAGTATATCCATACTTTTGGAAGCAAATGCTTTGTATTGAAAGATAATTCTGAATATGGTGGAAAGTTTGATGCAAAGGCATTTGAAGGAATTTTTCTTGGCTACTCTATGGAAAGAATTGCATACAAGGTCTATGTCATCAGTCAAAAGAAAATTATGGAAAGCACAGATGTGACATTTGATGACAGCAAACTCCCTGGACTAGAAGAAGCCAATGATGAAGATAAAGATCCATTGAAGTTTGATAATCTAGATGATTCTGATGAAGAGATTGAAACTGAAGTTGAAACTCAAGTTCAACAAACTCAAGTGAATGATGATACAAGAGAAGAATTTGTGCCAATCAACAGTGCAGAAACAAGCATCCAAGACACACCTATGAGTAGTGGCAACCTCACAGGGGAAGGAAATGAGAATGATCATAATTTGGATGATGAAGCAACATCAAGAATGAGAAATCAGGCCGAACATTCAAGGAAATGGGATAGATCGCACGCTGCAGAGCAAATCATTGGAGATCCCAATGCAGGAGTAAGGACTAGAAGAGCAACTCAGAATGAGTGCCTCTATGGATGCTTTCTATCTCAAGTTGAGCCTAAGAAATTTGATGATGCACTGTTGGATCCAGATTGGATTATTGCCATGCAAGAGGAGCTGAATCAATTTGAAAGGAACAAAGTATGGGAACTTGTGCCTGCACCAAAGAATAGAACCATTATTGGAACAAAATGGGTTCTGAAGAATAAAATGGATGAAGATGGTGTAATAGTAAGAAACAAAGCAAGGCTGGTTGCAAAAGGATACTCTCAACAAGAAGGCATTGATTATGATGAGACATTTGCCCCTGTTGCTAGATTGGAAGCCATCAGAATATTCTTGGCATTTGCTGCTCATTCAAACTTTAAAGTCTATCAAATGGATGTCAAGAGTGCATTTCTGAATGGAGAGTTGGAAGAAGAAGTGTATGTGCAACAACCACCTCGTTTTGAGGATCCACACTTCCCAGAATTTGTCTACAAATTGATTAAGGCATTGTATGGACTTAAGCAGGCTCCAAGAGCATGGTATGATACTTTATCACAATTTCTGCTTGAAAATCAATTCACTAGAGGCACACTGGACAAGACACTGTTTTACAAGAAGCATGGTGATGATATTATCCTAGTTCAGATTTATGTGGATGATATCATTTTTGGTTCTACAAATGAGAAGCTGTGTGAGAAATTCTCTAAACTCATGCAAAGCAGATATGAGATGAGTATGATGGGAGAGTTGACATTCTTCCTAGGGTTGCAAGTCAGTCAAAGGAAGGATGGTATCTTTATCAGTCAAACCAAGTACATCAAGGATTTATTGAAGAAGTTTGACTTGGAAGATTGCTCATCTGCTAAGACACCCATGGCCACTGTCACTAAACTGGATGAAGATGCTAAAGGCAAGAAAGTAGATATCTCAGTCTATAGAGGCATGGTTGGTTCTCTACTCTACCTCACTGCAAGTAGGCCAGACATCATGTTTGCTACATGCTTGTGTGCAAGGTTCCAATCAAATCCAAAGGAATCACATTTGCAAATAAAAAGGATCTTTAGATATCTGAAGGGCACTCCAAACTTGGGTCTATGGTATCCTAAGGACACATGGTTCAATCTGGTTGGCTATTCTGATGCTGATTATGCTGGATGCAGAGTGGATAGGAAAAGCACCTCAGGTAGCTGCCAGTTTCTTGGCCAAAGGTTAGTCTCTTGGTATAGCAAGAAACAACAATCTGTGTCAACTTCTACAGCTGAGGCTGAATACATAGCTGCTGGAAGTTGCTGTGCTCAAGTGTTTTGGATTAGAAACCAACTTAGAGATTATGGACTTGTGTTGGAAAGAATTCCAATCATGTGTGACAACACAAGTGCAATCTCTATAGTTGCCAATCCTTTCAATCATTCTAGGACAAAGCACATTGACATCAGATATCATTTCATTAGAGAACATGCAACTAATGGAACCATTGAGTTGCATTATGTCTCTACAGAAAAACAGCTAGCTGATATATTCACTAAGCCATTAGATGAAGCCACCTTCACAAGGTTGGTCAGTGAGATTGGAATGCTGCATTCTTCAGACTCTGGCTAATTGAATATAGCATCTAGTTTGTTGCAGCAGTAAACACTTACTTTATCTAAATTCTCAATATTTTTGGGGTAAGTGTTGGCTGAAATATGATTTATAAATATTTCAAATCTGTTGCATATGTTGAAAATCATATTTTTGCTAACTTGAAATTTCTATGAAATTTTGAGAAAATCGCTATTTAATTTGGCAGAATATTCTTCAATGAATATGACTGGTAAATTTTAAAAGATAGTGAAAATCAATTTTTATGAGTGATGGGTATTGTTCGATAAGTCAAACTTTTCGAATGATTCACTATTCGACATCTCTGACAAGTCTCATTCGAGTACTCTTGAGTTCTCGAATAGAGCATTTCAGAGATATCGAATAGAGGTATTCTTGACTTCTCGAATGTGGTAAATAAGTTCTCGATTGACTGAGTTCTCGAATACTATAGCTGAGTTCTCGAATCATTTGAAAAGGCTGAATTCTCGCTGAATCTTAACCGATTTTGGACTTTTGTCTAAAAAGTTAATTCACTCATAAAAACACATTTTATTTAATTTTGAACTATTTCTAAGTTAGATAACTACCAGCTGTGAGTTATAACCTGCTTGAGTTATCGATTAAGCCTTTCTTGACTTCTCGAATAGTTGTTTTCTACTTCTCGAATGCCTGACTTGTCGATACAAAACATACTTCTAATCGACAATTCATGTACTTCATACTTATACAATTCTACATCTATTCGATTCATTTCATTCGATTTCTCAAGCATCTACACTCTCTAAACCCTAACTACGAAAAGCCAAGTTTCTTCTTCAACCTTCAATTTCTTTCTTCTCTTCTATACAAATGGCAACAGTAAAGTTCAACACCAATTTCATTGCTCTAACTAGTGATGTTGAAGCATCCAACGCCAATTTCAAGTGCTGAGTCATACATCAAGGATGCACTCTCTGCCAACCCAACTCTGTATCTAGATATCCTGGAACAGTTTTGGGGCACTGCTATTGTGGAGGTTGTAGCCCTGGAAAACGCAATCACTTCATACATTATCTACTGCAAGATTCAGGATCAGGAAATCACTATCACTCCTGCAGACATGAATCAAGCACTGGGCCTACAACAAGAGTCATTTGACAGTCTGGCCATGAATGCAGAGTTAGAGGAATTCTTTGAGTTCATCAACTACTCAGATGGGATCAATCTTGGAAAGCTAAACAGAAAGAATCTGAGAAAGGAGTGGAGCTATGTGTTTGCAACTCTTCTTCAAGTCTTCACTGCCAGGAAATCAAGCTTTGATCAAATCAGTGCACCTGTGCAGCAAATTGGCTATGCATTGGCCTATGGAAAGAAGATAAATGTTGGCCAAATCATCCTCCAAGAACTATATGGGAGACTTGGTAAGAACACAACCAAGAGAGGTACTGATATTTTCTTTCCTCGCTTTATTCAATCTGTACTTAATTTTAAAAATGCTTCATTGATTGAATTGCCTGGGATAGATAAAAATAGAATAGGCTATCCTAAGTCCATGACCAAACTCATTTTTGGTAATTTGGAGACTAGGAATGATGTGGATGTAAGACTTAACATAACTTCCCATATGGAGAGTTTGTTTAGAACTTATCCCCACAACATGCCAACATTTGATGCAAAATCTCAGTTAGCACAGCCCAAGCAAGTAGAACAAAATGTAAACCCAGGGCTTGCTAACCAACCCTCTCAACCAAACACTCTACCAAACACTGAGCCAACTGCATCATCCTCTCAAAAGGGTGATGCTAGTAAAAAGAAGAGAAAGGAAGTAATGTTTGCACCATTAAATATCCTATCTGAAGCAGCATTAGCTGTTGAATTAGGTCTAGGAAGTGA
The DNA here is from genome assembly GCA_037693485.1 of Kitagawia praeruptora. Lineage (NCBI taxonomy): Eukaryota > Viridiplantae > Streptophyta > Magnoliopsida > Apiales > Apiaceae > Kitagawia > Kitagawia praeruptora. Next base: position 45,809,701 of record CM075349.1, read on the forward strand.
GGAACCTGAGTCACCCTTACAGAGACCAAAGAGGAAGAAAACTAAGACCACCTCTTCAGTCACACAAATGGATGAAGTTGTAAAATCAGGGGCAAACAGCTCACTAGGTGTATCCTCTCAACAGGGTGCACCTATAGAATCAAGCATCCTCCCCAATGCATCTTCTTGTACAGAGTCAGCACATGGGAGTGATAAGGCTGGCACAACACTGAGTGGAGAGCACATCACACTTGAAACTCCCTCTCTTTCTCAGGGGGAGTTGCCAAAATCTACTCTACAACACACTTCTCTTCCAGAATCTTCATCTCAAATTTCTTTGGAGCCTGTAATTCAAGAAATTGAAGAGCAAGGCATTGATCACCAAGAATCCTTTTCTCTTGGTGAGCCAATGGACTCAAGTGACTTAGTGCATGACACTTTGCTCACCACCCAGAACCCACATTTAGATGGTGAGGGAATGCATGCTGGGGCATCTCCTGATGACACCATCACAAACACAGAGGTTCCACTAGTTTTCACTAGAGACTATGTGCCTGTGTCAACTGCTGGTGTAACTCATCCAACTTCTGTGGAGACACCAGTAGTAGAGTCAATCCATCCGGTTACAGAAGTTGCATCTGTAACTGAGGAGTCTAGCTTGCCTAGCTCTAGCTCTGACTTCATGTCACAATGGCTGAAGCCTGTGCAACATGACAGTGCTTCAGGATCAGGGTCTGTTCCACAACAATTGACGGTTGAAGCACTTCAAAGCTTAATTGTGGATCAGATCCCTGAGTTCACAAAGATTGCTCAGCACCTTCTCACTGCCAACATGCCAAATCCAGATTATGAAGCTATTCTCTTATGCCACAAAGATGATGTGGATATGCAAAAGGCTAAGATAGTAGAGGATACTGAGAGAGATGACAATGTAGATGCCTAGCTCCAGGGAAAATTTGACATTCCTCTCTCAGAAGGCCTCCAGTACATCACTTCACTAGGGTCCAATGCCAAATCTCTCTCCCCTAGTGATGTGTATGAAGCAGTGAATGATAGCTACAAGGACTTTTGATATCAAATTTCCTCAACTGGATAATGTCATCAAGGAGGTTCAACACTGGAAATCTGAGTGCATCAAAATGGAAAACTCTATGTTGTTGGTCCAAGGATCTGTCAAGACTATGGCTGCTCAGATGGCAAAATTATCAGATCAGTCAACAGATGCCAATGCCATGCTGAGAACCATGTTTAAAAATCAATATGGAGATAAGATGGTGGATGAGATCCCTGTGCATGAGATGACAAAATTTGAAGTAGAGAGACTAAAAGATCAATCTTTATCTAGTTTTAAAGCCACTAAGCTTCTCACCAAGGTGGACTCTCTTGAAAAGGAAGTAGCTTCTCTCTCAAAGTCTAATGCTCATATGACAGACAAAGTTGACACTCTTACTGAGCAGTTGAACACTCAAGCCACCACCACTGCTAATGTTCTTCTGCATCAACAATCCATGTTGGCTGCCATGATGAAGCACATGGGTCTCCCTCTACCTGAAGAATCTTCAAACCCAAAGGTCATCTCTACAGCCTCTGTGCCTGACAACAAGCCTAAGGGGGACAAGAGGATAAGGAATTCAAATCCAAAGGGGGAGAAACCTAAGGAGAAAGCTATCAAGATAAATGAGGGTGGTCACCAGAGGGCTTCTAAACTACCTCATGTGCCAGGAAAAGGGAAATCCAAAGTTGATGAGCCCCCAACTACCCTGCCAGTTGTCACTCTACCAACTGTGCACATCACTACTCCTGATGGTCAGAAGCAATCTATTACAACCATAGTGGTTGCAGGGAGTATGCCATCTGATAACTCTCCATCTACCAAAGTTGAAAGTGTCAAACCTGTAGAAGTAAAGGTGGTTACTGAGGCCAAGCTACAAGAAGTTGCAAACTCTAATGTCTATCATGATGATGCTTTCTTGAAGTTTCTGAAAGTCTCAAGAGAACAGGCTGATGACACTCAAACATATCTAAGAAGGCTGAGGGATCAGATTAATTACTTCACTGTGATACCTAGGAGAATCAATGGCTTATGGCGCAAGGAAGTGATGATGGTGGCAAAATCCAGTATCTGGCATCTAACCTATGACACTCTACAAGCATTGAAACACTCAGAGATAGATGCATTGATCAGGCTGATTGAGAAGAAGGATACAAATGAGAACAATAAGAGTCTATATGATGACCTGAGGAATGGTCAACCTTCTAGACTCCCAGAAGTGTTTCAGAAGCCATGGACAATTGTCTATCAGGCTGGCACCAGAATTGATGACATTAAACAACTGATGATTCCTCATGATCTCACATCTCAAAATTATAGACTCATTATTGCTATTGTTGATCAACTACAGAAGAAGGCTGGACCTAGAAATGCTGAAGAGATAGAGGCACTACACATTCTCAGAACCTTCATTGCAACTGGTGTAATTCCAGCAATTGCCAAGTCTAGGAGAAATAAGGATGACAAAGATGATGACAAAAGTGATGGGAAGAGAAGTCATCACATGAGTGATAAGGGTGGTAAAGATGAGAAGAATAAAGATAGCAAGGACAAGAAAAATGATGATGACCAAGGCAAAGCCTATGAGAGGAAGATTGGAAAACAGCAAGCCTTAGGCATTGCTAGCAGTAACCTCACCACAACACAAGACTCTAAGTCTAGGGTGAATACTGTTAGTAGTGACCTACATAAGTCAAATTCCATGGCCTCTGCAAATGTTTTACTACCTCAAGAAGAGAAGGAAATTCAAGTCAAGAAACCATCTGTGTGTTTCAAAAAGCAAACTGCTAATGGAATGCTACAATGGTCTACAAGCAAAGGTCACATGTTATTGCCAGGCAACCATGTAAAAAGGATCAAATTCAAACAAGCCGCAAGGAAACCAAAACCATCCAAGTCAAGAGCCCTAACAATCATTCCAGGATTGAAACTCCAACCACTAGATGAAGATTTTAACGAAGACCAACTGCAATATCTCAAAGCTCAGAAAATCTACTATGCTGCAATTGTAAGTGACTGCCTTGAGATTAAATATACTGATGGAAGGGAGAAGAAATTCAGACAAGGACAGTGTCAAAATTGGGGCAAGTTATATGAGATAGAAAAAATTATTGCATTGTTGGATTCTAAAGACAAGGTGGAGAGAGTATGGAAGCTGGAGTTGATTGACTTTGTGAAGATGAAGAGAGACTATGCTGAGAAGATAAGGAAGGGTTGCTATGAGAAGTGGTTAGAAAGGGAGAAAGAAATTGACAGGCTGGAGATTGAAGCAGAAAAACTAAGGGCAAAGGGATTGTGTAGAGTTCAGTTTGATCCCTATGTGGTGAAGTATAGGAGAAGAAATGGAGATAATGTCAATATCAGAATGAACCTACTCAGTCATCATCCTGCCAACATTCTGAAGCCAGTACTTGAAGATTTCAAAAACTCTATTCTGCTTGAGGAATTGGATGCCTTGGCAGAGATCATAAAGGCCATGGATGAGAATGCAAGAAAGGAAAAAGAAAGAAAACAGAAAGCATATGATGACCTACAAGCCAAGGCAATGGAGATGGAATCAAATGAGAATGGCTAGTATTTCATTATACTGTAAGATTATCTCTCTTGTAATTTTATTCATGTGATCAATCAATCTACATACCTGTACTGTTCAAGTTTTATCTTTATGTATGTTAGGCTTGTTATCAGACATGAAATTGTGACTAAGGGTCTCACTCACAATTTGGGGGAGATTGTTAGTCACAGAGGCATGCCTGTATACATCTAATAACAAGCCTAATTGTTTGTAATGCTTTGCATTACTTACATGACTTCTTAACTGAGGGAACCTCTAGTTGTAGAGTTTTTTGTTTGTTCTGTACATGAAGTAGGAATCAAATCCTAGTTGTGTAACTGTACTTATATAGTCTAGAATAACGCTTGAAAGAAGTTCCAAGGTTCATGCCTCAAGCAAGAAGATAAAGACTGTCAAATAATCACAGTTGGGATTTGAAGAAATGAAGAATTTGCCTAAGTACCAATTCGAGAAGTGTATTTGTCTATTCGAGAAGTCTAGCATTCGAGAAGTCAGGGATTCGATATCTCAAGATACTATTCGATATCTCTGGATACACTGTTCGATATCTCATTCGATATCTCAGGGATTAGATATGTCTATTACTCTATTCGAGAACTCAAGGAGTCAACAAGTCAAAGTGGTATTCGAGTTCTCAAGGAGTCAACAAGTCAAAGTACCATTCGATATCTCAAGGACTCAGAAAGCTATTCGACAAGTCAAATGCTCTATTCGACTTCTCAAGAAATACTGAAGAAAAGAGCTATTCGAGAAGTGATTCGATATGTCAATATAACAGTATTCGAGAACTCAGAGTTATCGATCAAGTCAATTCTAGTTCTCGAATCACTTACTTAGTCACTTCTCGAATACATTCTGGGAGACAAAATACTGAAGAAATTGTACAAGTCTGAAACCTGCAACAAGCCAATGCACTTTATGGACCACAATCTGTAACGTGCTCTGGAAAGCCTACAAGGAAGCTCAGAGGGATATAGAAGAGACAAGGGGCTAAAGAAGTGGATCTGAACAGGCTTTGCAAAGTCAAATCTGTAACCGTTTGGACACTTACTCAAAAAGGATAGACAGACTAGAAAGTAATTTGTTTTAGCTATCTTGTTTGTAGTAAGTAGGTTGTGTCCATGTTCTATAAGGATACAGACTCACTTCCTTAGTCATAAACTTTGTGAGTCAAGTTTTTCATACATTGTAAGATATATCTCTCTGAGAAAAACGAAGCTGAGAATACTACCATTTGTATTCACAGATTGTAGCAACCTTTATCTAATAATACATTAGATTAAAGTGATATTGTGTCTTGTGTTGTTTCTTTATCCGCACCTTCACTTCTACACATACAGGCACTTATCTGCTACATAGACTCAATCCAAGAAAATTTCAAGAATCCATTCACCCCCCCTCTGTATTCTTTTACCGTATTCAATACTCAACATATTCGACAGGGCAAACACACTTCATAGTTCATAGAAGAAACGTTGAAACATCCACCAAAGACTAGCGACATAAATCAGTGTCTAAATACTGGGCAACAGATCGATGATTAAAAGGAACAGAAGTCATAGAATTTAGACTTTAAACAAATCCATCCAGTGAGCCTTTCATCGTGATGGAGATGCAAGGGAAACTGGTTGAAAACCAGCACAAGTTAAAAAATCTTGCTAGAAATCCATGATGTTCACCAGAATTTTAAAAGAACTAGCCATCTCTGGAATATATTTCAACAACTGCCGAAATAAGCACAAAATTTAGAAAAAATCAGCAATGAAAAAGCATGGAAGAAACAGGAAGCAGAATAAAGCCCATTGGGTGTTGCAACAAACAGAAAGGAGTTCCATGGTAAAAAAAAAATTGATGTCTAGTAGCTGTTACAAATAGAAGAACATTGTGAACGGAATAGGCTGGCAAGTAACGCAAACAAGACATGATGACCCAATTAGAGGCGATGTTAATGTACTACCTAAAATTGTTGGTGGATATACGTCCGCAAAAATTACGATCCGGAAAGAGCTTTCTTCTCAGTGACCAAAATTTTACGAGCACAACTTCATAGGCATACAAGAAAAGGTTGGTTGCAATTGAACATTACAGTGGGCATATCAGAAAACTTGTTGCTTAGGTTGCTGCAGCTCGAAAAAGAATCATTTCAGAGGTGGTCACTTGCATTGGCATGTCATCAAACAAACAAACGACATGGCTTGAATCTCAATATGCAGGAACAATTGGAATCAACCAGAAACTAGTTTAATGAGAAGAAAAACTTGGCCAAAATTCAGATTTGTGCTGAGAAACATTACTGAAAGTAACTATATTGAGCATTGATAGATGCAAAAGGAAAAAAGCATATGGAACAGGAAAACTCTCTGCAGCAGATAGCCGAAAGCCTGTACAAGTTGTGGATACATGTTTCCAGAAACTTAATGTACGTCAAAATAAAAGATTGTGTATATGTACAAGGCAAATAAAAGAAGCTGTAGGAGTTTAGTCGAAAAGGGAAGAAAGAAATTGATAATGTGATGTGGATAAAAGGCACGAGATGATGAGAGATTGGTCGAAGAAATTAGCTCTTATCGACCAAATTGCACCTGTGTTGATATTTAAAGCAGTGCAAAGGTTGACAAACTATCAGAATACCAAGTGGAATACATAAAAATGGAATGTGCATAGCACCTAGAGCCAACAAAATTGCAGCAGAAAAACAAACTCTGAGGAAGAAACATTGAAAATAATGATTCAGGAAACACAAATCGCTCCAAATGTGCAATTCAATGCAGTGAGGCTCGTCACAAAAATTCAAGATAAGTGTTATTTTTCACACTTTGTATTTCATGTCATGCATACAAAAAATCTAATATTTATCGTTAGAATTTATGCTGATATATCCTGAAAAAATATTTACACCTATGAGCTGAAATTCTTCAACTGGTATTCAAAGTAAATTTTTCGTGAAGCTATTGTTTGAGAAAATGGAATAAAAACGACGATTACTCGGGGACAAAAAATAAAATTAAAATTGATCAGTTGTAATCCTAAGTACCTTAAGTACCTTAACTTCCTGATCAGTTGATAAGGTATTCGGGGGAACAATTTGATCAAAATCGATCCGACCTAGACCAGTGATATCTTCTTACGAACCGTATGAACAAATCACTGCGGGGCCAGGATAATGCCAATATATGGACCGAAAAATCGCCTTTGAGCTATGATGGTACATAAAAAGCCGGGTACTGGCAACTGGAAGATGAGTGATTGATAAGCAAAGTCTTTGGACAATTTTTTGACTTACGGACGACCTCTCATCCGTGCGCGAGCAGAGTTAATATTTCACATTTATATTTAACATTTTGTGGCTCGGAAACACAGGCTTGAAACTTACTCATGCCATAAGGCGGTATGACTAGTAGAAAGCTCTCGCTAATAATGTTAGCCCAAAACTTGGTGCATGGGATTGACGAATCCAACTTCATCCAGGTTAACCTTAAGTTGATACAAGTGACTCTTGTTATCAATGATTTATAAGGGAGAAACATGATATGGATGGTAAAAAATGTGACAAGATTAGAAATATTATCTAATAAACATATGAATAGTCAAAATTTGAGAATTTCAAAAATGTACTTGTCGAAAAAAAAACTCTAATTAAGTATTCATCGAAGAAAACCTCCAATAAATACTGGGGACATGTTGATACGAGATATAAGTCCGATCCATTATGGGTATCGGTCCATATTAAATAAACCCAATAACGGGAAATATTATAGATGAGGAAACTTATTACAACTAGGTGACTTGCTCCTAAAGAATAGGAGTATTGTTCACACTAGAATTCTATTCGGAGAAGGTAATGGATCCTAATAGAACTACGTAGACTTGATTCTCTATAAATATAGAGATACGTAGGCAACTTGAGGGAGATCCGACACCCGAGATTCTAGAGGCTCTCTTAGAATAAACTCAAGCTCAGTCTAAAACTCACTATAAACCCTCGGTAAACGGCCATGGAAATCTAGGGAAAGCTCTATGCGAATACCTGTTTTACGATGCCCATCCATGACGAAAATCGGCATCTACAGCCGAGATGGAGAAGCTGGTGACTCCTAAATTCTCGCATGGAGGATAGGAGAGTTATCCCCAATTAATTACTTGTTTAGACTGTTTTATCTTGTATTAAAACTTGTTTGTACCTATTACGTATAAACTTGCTTGTTTAAATCTGTCTTTCGGTTTCATGATATTCAGCAGAACCTTTTAAGTTTGTAGTTTTTACTGTGCTATCTGTAATCAGTTCCAGTTCCACAAAGTCAGTTACATATTGTATTTTTGACTCTCAGGAGTTCAAAAGTCTTTTTAGGATTTTGAAAAATGGTAGAATAGATATTACAAACAGATCATTTAGGCACTTGATAATTCTACATGTTTAATTTTAATTTTTAAAGCCACAGTGAAGTTCTGAACTCAAGACTAGCTAGCATCCTCTTAGGCTAGAAAACTGAAGAAAACATTTAGCACAATTACTTATATTGCAAATTTAGTCAGGAAAAGAAGATGCTAAAATCTTCTGTCCTAAGTAGATGAAAATGAGATCCCTTGATTCAACTAGCAAGTGCTGGTAATTGTTGCTATTTGCAGACATAGACAATAGAAAAGGATGTTTGTCGCGGCGTTTGAATATTAACACTTCCAAATCATCATACTCCAGTTTAAAAATAGGCTGATTTGCCAGGGATGTTGTTGCAGTTCCAGGCCTCACTTAAGAATTATCTGATACTAGATCTGTATTCACCAATTCTGTCCCTCTTATTTGGAGTACGAACCTTAAAACCGTCTGTTGTTACATCAAGTGTTTTCTGTTGTGGAATTTGCCAAGTTATGGTATGATTTTTGAGTAGGTTCTTGGTAAAACCGATTGGAAAGAAAACACATTGTACAGCTGCTCATGCAACCACTTTTGATATGTCAAGATTGTGTATTCTGGATTCATGTTTTCAGCAAGACTGGCTGAGCTTGTACTATGTATATGTCTGGTATGTGTAATTTCTGGGATGCTGTTAATTTTCCTTGAACTTTATAGATGCGTTCTTGCGAAAAAGCCAAATATAAACAGCTATCTAATGAAATTAAGATTGAACCTTAATAAAAAGTGAAGAGTTCAACCAATGAGAATGAGTTTGAGATAATGTAGAGATCAAAGAATGATTTAAGTTTAGGCATGCATTGGAAGTGAAAGAGATAATATTGCAATGCTTGCGTTTTAATACCGAGGGTTAGTAAGTTAAATCTAAAAAGTTTTTCGATTTTTTTTTTCTTTCAGACTAACAATGGTGATGAATTTAGCAAAAAAAAAAAACAATGGGGATGAAGCAAAAGAAGACTATCAATCAACAAGTTTATACATTAAGCAAAAATCTGAAGATGACAAGAAATCAGCTTGGATTGCTGTTGATCTTTAGATTGATAAAGAAATATTAGATGAGTGTGAAAATGGTTATTTTCCGGAAAAAAATCAGATTTTTGCCTTGTGCCAGAACAGGACATATATTGACAAAATAAGCTCGTACATTGAAAATTTTGAGGGTAACACTAAATATTATTATTGAAATTATTCAAAGTGCTGAATTGAAGTGTGTCGACTGGAAGAACTGTTGGATGATTGAGAGAGAGACACCGACGACTGTTACAAAACCATATTTCATTCGCAATCTTAGCAATTTTTGGAAGCTTCTCGCGAATTGTACAAAAATTCATATGTTAGGGGTGATTGGAGAGTGACAAGATTGTGAGGTAAACTTGAAATCTTTATAGTAGAAATGAGAGTATGGCGATAGAGGCTCTAAGTGATGATCGGATTCCATCTGCAGGCCTGCAGCACTCGGAACAAGTAGCGAGCTGTTGCATGATATTGATTTTCTAGAAGATCCGGATGAAGAAGATCTAGCAGCTAAAGAACAGCAATTATGTTGCTATGTTGATGCAAAATAATGAAATTTATCAGTACAACAGATACATTGCGGGGTCCTAATAAAAGAGTTGAAACGGAGGCGTTAATCATCTGCAGCAAGTCCAAATTAACTGAGAGAAGGATCGCTGGTGTGGTGTAGAAATTAGAGTGGTGATTTGATGTTGTGGTTTTGTGTTGATATATCAGATATTAACATTGTGTTTTTCGGTTTCATGATTTTCAGCAAAACCTTTTAAGTTTGTAGTTTTTACTGCCTGCGATCTGTAATCAGTTCCACAAAGCCAGTTAAATATTGTATTTTTGACTCTCTCAGGAGTTCAAAAGCCACTTTAGAATTTTGAAAAAAATAGATAACTTGTTTCATTTTAATTTTTAAAGCCAAAGTGAAGTTCTGAACTCAAGACTAGCTAGCATCCTCTTAGGCTAGAAAACTGAAGGAAACATTTAGCACAATTACTTATGCTGCAAATTTAGTCAGGAAAAGAAGGTGCTAAAATCTTCTGTCGTAAGTAGATGAAAATGGGATCCCTTGATTCAACTTAATTGCAAGTACTGGTAATTGTTGCTATTTGCAGACATTGACAAAAGAAAAAGGATGTTTGTCGCGTTGTTTGAATATTAACACTTCCAAATCAACATACTCCAGTTTAAAAATAGGCTGATTTGCCAGGGTAGTTGATGTACTTCCAGGCCTACCAAATAAGATTTATCTGATACTAGATCTTTTTTCACCAATTCTATCACTCTTCTTTGAGGTAAGAAACCTTAAAACAGAATGTTGCTGTTACATCAATTGTTTTCTGTTGTGGAATTTGCCAAGTTATGGTATTATTTGAGTAGGTTCCTGGCATCTTAAAGCAGATTGAAAAGAATACAAATTGTATAGCTGCTCATGCAAACACTTCTGATATATCAAGATTGTGTTTTCTGGATTCATGTTAATTTCCAGCTAAACTCTGGCTAGACTTTGTATCATGTATATGTGTGTAATTTCTGGGATGATGTTAATTTTCCTTGAACTTTATAGATGCGTTCTTGCGAAAAAGCCAAATATAAATAGCTATCAAATGAAAGATTGAACCTTAATCACCAAGTTAACACTTCATTTATTTAAGGTTATCAAACTATAGGGATCTCCTCAAAGTTTCGATTGCTTCTGTCACATTGTCGTTTGTAACGAAACTAAACTTATATAGTCACTATAGGAACTTTCTATATTGAGAATATAGTTATAGTTGCTAAACACCAATACCTTAAAATGTCTAGACTTTGCTACTTTATTCTTTTAATCACGCTAATCTTTCCAGAATTCACAATTTTGTGTGCTATTTCGCCTGTGCCCACTCCAACATATGCACCTGCATACACCCCAACCTATGCGCCTGCATACACCCCAACCTATGCGCCTGCATATACTCCAACATATGCCCCTGCATATACTCCAACATTAGCTCCCACCCTTACTCCCATGCCCACGCCCACGTCCACGCCATCTTCACCAAGCCCGTCTGACCATAACAACGGGCACTCACCACCTTCGCCACCATCATCGCCATCAGTGTCGCGACCGCCACAATCAGCAAAGTATAGAGGCAGTTCAAAAGGTATGACTGGTGGACAGAAGGCTGGCCTTGCATTTCGAGTCATTGCTGGTGCTGCTCTGGTGGGGTTTGGAGGCCACAAAACATGCAAAACGTCGTAGTAACAATATTCGACGATCACGATTCATCGATTCAGTGCAACTAAGCACTGCATTCAGGAGGGTATCTCCATGAGTAATATGATTTCATTTGTACTTGCATTTCTTAATATAAACAGCTATCTAATGAAATTAAGATTGAACCTTAATAAAAAGTGAAGAGTTCAACCAATGAGAATGAGTTTGAGATAATGTAGAGATCAAAGAATGATTTAAGTTTAGGCATGCATTGGAAGTGAAAGAGATAATATTGCAATGCTTGCGTTTTAATACCGAGGGTTAATAAGTTAAATCTAAAAAGTTTTTCGAATTTAATTCTTTTTTCCTTCCAGGCTAACAATGGTGATGAAGCTAAAGAAGACTATCAACCAACAAGTTTATATATTAAGCAAATATATCTGAAGACTAGAAATCAGCTTAGAGTGCTGTTGATCTTTAGATTGATATTATGTTGCAATATAAGGTTAGGATCCTTAATTGATTATTATTGCTGCATACCATATGCACTTATATATTATCAATCCCGTGTTCTTATGATGTGTTTGGCATTTGTGACAATATATCCAAGAGAAAAAGGAGGACTTAAAAAATAAACTTTAAATTTGATTGGGTCCGCAGAGCTAATTAAAAAATTCTTATTTTACAAAAATGCTCATCCCCTATTTACATATAAATCCTATATATCTCAGGAACTTACAGGCTCCCTATTTTCCTAATCTCTATATCCAAATATATATATATATATATATATATATATATGATATTAAATAGAATTAGAAATTTATCAAAAGAAACTAAATAAAGTAAAATAAAAAACTAAAATAAGAATTAAATATTAAAATTTAAATAAGGTTTAATATTAACAGTAACCCTTCACTAGCAAATAACCAATACTAGGCTATTAAGGTGCCTGTGAACATCTACGGGAATACTCCCTCCGTCCCGGTCATTTGTTTACATTGTTTGGAGAGTGTCTGACACGCATAAGGTACATTTTAAGGATAGTTCCATAATTTATTTTTAAAATTTTCTTTTTTTGTATAAAATTAGGATTGTTCTATTTTTATACATAAAAAGAAAATTGTAAAAATAAATTATGGAACTATACTTTATATGCACCTTAAAATGCGTGTCAGACAATCTTAAAACAATGTAAAGAATCTAATGAGACAGGGGGAGTATCATATAAGATGAAATATCAATTGCACTCTTTGCACATTTACATAGTTAAATGTATATCCCGAATCCTCGGTAAGAACAAAACTAGATGTTCACAATGCTCTCATGGGTAACTAAAATCCAAGCCGGACTATGACATTATCTCTTAATTAATAAACATTTTGCCCATTTATTCAGTGCAGTCATATAGAAACCTTTTAAACTCTCGTGATGATGCTGAAGACTTCTCCTAAATAAAGGCACTTCAGAATATGGAGCATATGTTGCATCAGAACGTTGAACTCGGATTCTGAAAAGCCAAACGATGAGGTTAGTCTCAAGGACAAGGACCTTAACAAAGAAATTTCAATCAACCAAACGAAAACAAAATACAATAATCTGCACCTTGTTTGCAACGGATAAACACATGTTGCTCCAAGGGCACCCAAAAAACCTCCAAAGCCCGGATGCACAAATAGTCTAGGTTCTACAAAAAAAAAACGTAATAAATTATGTTATTATAACCACGCCGGACCTAACCAAAGACTAGACCTGATAATTTTGTACATGAAATGAAAATCTAGTGTTTGGGTTTGAAAAATCCTGTACACATGAAAACATGAGTATGATATTATAATACTAGAAGAGATAATTTTTAATAATATTTGTATTCGGATTATATATATGACGTAAAAAAATATTAAAAAAATAGAGTATTGTATTGTTTTGATTAGTGTTATACGAAACGGTTAGATTTAAATTAACCTAAATCTTAGGTACACATGGACCAAGGTCCAAATTTTAAGTGTTTCGTATACTTGAACTTTAGACTGAACATGTGAACTTGTTATTTTTGGTCCTGAAAATGACTCCATTCACTTGAATGCATGGGCGGTATGGATCGATTTGGTAATAGAAACACAAAAATTTAAATCCTTTTTAATATTAAAAACACATATACCGTAAAGTAATTAATTACCTCGGTTCCATTTCACCTTATCTGAATCTATTTTCTCCTTTGGAATTCCAAAGTGATCAAAGCAGAGATCTTGCATGAAGGTTGAGACCTAGAATACCATTTCCAAGAAAATTGTGAAAATTGTATATGAAAGGTGCTAAGCTATAATCATAAGCACTAGAGACAATAACATAATGTTGTTCTACAAGTGAAACTGAGTTGCTTACGCTATTTAAACCAGATTGTAGCTTGATTTTGTCAACCTTGCGCTGTCAAACAAATTCATTCGATATTTAGTTGTTCCCTATTTTGTACTCCCATAGCCTCACTACTGACGGAAAATGTGCTTAGATGCACATCAGGAAGTGTGGACATACCTTGTTCTGTCCTGCACACAAATAGAATACTGCTCCAGAAAACACAGGTTGCTTGCAATTGTGACTTGCCCTATGAGCTGCTCGTATTGCTGCAAGAAACAATATCAAAATAGTGGAAGAAAAGCAATTTATTTTCACCATACAGGCATTAGGTTTCATTCGTTTCCCCCAGGAAATTATAAAATAAACTCATTCAAAAATCTTGTCTCATCATTTTGCATGTTACAATTTTTATCTGTTATATTTGTGCAACACCAAGTTCCATCATCTCCTGATATGTACTACTGATAAATCTGGGGATCTTTGGGAGAACAATCTCACTACTTCTACGAGGTAGATGTCACTAACATGTATATTCGACACACTAGCCCAAGGTCGACTTTTCACAAGTTCAAAAACTTGCTGCTTCCAACCAGAGTTCAGCAAACATAAATTAATGCTAGATATACTAGTATCGATCCAAGTCCTTAAACCCCAAATAAAAGCATGTATGGCATTGATCCAACACAGCTGCTATTATTTCGAAATCCAAAAAAGGGTTAAACAAGGGCGGAAAAAGGGTTAAACAAGAGATAACGGCCTATCAGAAACACACAAAAGTCCCTAGATTTAATTCATATCTATCCAATAAAGAAGATTACAATCGTTTATATAGAACTTCTAAAACTTGGTCAACAAGAAAACTGGAAAACTTGGAGACAGAGTCAAATCATTGATGAAAGGAAAAAAAATCCATTTATTTAATACTAATGCCTATTATGCTATTACTTCTCTACTACCACATATCTAATTATCATATATCTATTATCTGCAATATTCCTAAATAAATAATATAATTATTAATTACAAAACATACTTATAAAATCTAAACAGTAGTATAAAGAATTAACCATTAAGGTTAATTATTTTATGATCCACATCACATATAGCCGAAACCGATGCTCAGATACATATCTATGTTAAAACTTCTAGTCAAGTGCAGGTGACTGAGGTACATCTGGTTTAGATAAACATAGATACATTACCCCTGTATCCTATCCTGATTCAAAATCTAATCTTTTACTGAACTCCAGAATGTCTTAATCCGGAGTTCTTCACTACATCAGTAAAGTTTTTTTCAGTAGACTTATGGTGCATGAGTTCATACGTGTATTTTTTAAATTTGAACGCTTGGGAACCTGTAACCTGAAGCACTAACAGATCGGAAATGGATCGAGATATCAAATATCTGTCACCTGATATGAATTGGATCCAATAAACTTTTATAGATATGAATAAATTGTTAGTCGAATCCGACCCAATTTCGACCCTACCCTGATCTAAATCAGACCTGATTCTGATACCTAGGTCCGGCTCGGTCCGACTAACCAGTCCAGACCATTTTCTGGTGCAACGCACCAGCAACAAGTCAACAAACTGTCCAACAAGTCCCGTTGTTATGCTGTTTTTTTTTTTGCTAAAGCCCATTGTTATCCTTACTTTCTATAACTAACACTTACAATGAGTTCCTTAATCATTACCTCGAAAAAATGCCAGGAGAGCACCTTCATTTTGAATATTTTCAACTGCCGGAAGACAACCAAGAGGAGGTACAAGGAATCTATTAGCTCTTACCATCTGGCCCGATCTTGGCAAACAATTTACAGAAGAAACTTCATATGTAAAGGTATCCACTGACCCATACCACCAACCATGCACTCTTTCTGAAATTTTTTTCAGAAACTCCTCTTTGTTCCTATATCTACTCATAACTATCGTCCTCGCTTCCTGTTCCCTGCGTTTCCTTTTGCTATTCCCCATGGGACCATTCCATCTATTTGTTCTTCTCTTGAGTATCTCTCCTTTTGTTTTGTTTTTGTCACTGACAAGTGCTACATGTTGCCCTGTTGCAAATCGGCACATGGATTTGGGAGCGTAAGTGCCAAAATCCGAGTAAATACTATAAATAAAGGGGTCCTCCCCTCGCCTGATGGCCTTGGAAATTTTGTTCCACCTATACTGCATCCCTAAAAATCTATTATCAAGTTGAAATCTACCATCGTAAGTTTTTCGATGATAAGCACCTCTAAATCCAAGTCCTCGTCCAACATGCCATTTCATTTCATGAAACCTAACAGCTTGGGTTGTCAATCCAGTAAGTAGCACAATTGCCTCGCACCATTCATTCTTCTTCTCTGACGAGTATCCAAGGCTCAACGTGCTAATTACAGAACGCATAAATCCCATTGTGTAGCTTGGAGTCTCTCGTGCTGCAAGAAGGATAAAAGATATCAAAACAAATACAGCATAACGACAAAAATATACACACGGGACAGGGTCAACTACAGTATAGTTAAATTTTGTAAATGTAGCAGATAGATATTAAGGGGTCATTTGATAACAACTGGATGACAGGTGGGCTCGTTCAGAATGGGCCTTGTTCAGACAGTTTGATTAACTTTTATATGGGTCGAACGACAAAAAAAAACCTCCTGGACGATCCAAAAAAACTGCTGGACGACAAACTCCTTTTTTTTCTCGCTCAATCGTCCAGATAGCTCCTCAATCCCTAAATCCCTTGTAACCCGCCACATGCTATACACAACTTTCGCGTGGTTTTTAGGTTTTTTGGCGGCTATGTTCTTATCACTTCTAGTTTATAGGTTTTTTAGGGGCTCTCTTCTTATCACTTTTGATTTATAAATTATTTAGCGGCTCTCTCCTCATCTTCTCATCACTTCCAGTTCTATCTCTACCGGGTACAATTTTCTCTATACCTTGTTGCTATGTTGTTTTTATATGTTTTGCTTTTGTTTTGATCAATATTATCCCTCAATTAATCAACTTTTGATATTGTTAAATGCCAACAGTAGGAGAAACTATAGATATCAATAACTTCTGATCACTAACTTCTGATATTATGCGTAGTAAGAACACATGTCCAGGCCTCTTCCTTCAAAAAAAAAGAAAAAAAGAAGATGTCTAGGCCTTTAGTATGTCACTTAAAACTTGTGTAATGTCTAGGCCTTTAGTATGTCACTTAAAACTTGTGCAATCTCTTGTATGTATCATAAAAGATGATATGTGTGTGCTGTACTCGGGCAGTTTGGCCTAGTATTGTACTTTGTTGTACATGAAATGGTGAGAGGGTATATTTTGTTATCAATGTTGTCCAAAAGTAATTTAGAAAAATTACTAATAAACAGCATCGCTCATTCAGATTTCTAGATTATCTCTGGTCCAGATCATCCAGAAATTTCATCCAGAAATTCCAATCATTCAAAAATAACTGTTCAGATTTAACAAATGACCCCTAAGTAACCAAGCTCATTTAGCGGAAGCACCAACTAGATCTTATATTATTATATTCTAACATATAAATACACAATATGAAGTAGTCTCATGTTGCAGTAATACAAAAATAATGAAAGCAGAAGCTTACAAGATAAATGACTGTGTGGGATGCCTAAACAAAGTTTGCGAACTTTCAAATCAGGAACAAAAGAGGCATGCAAATCGCAATCATCAAGAGCATACATAATTTTATCTTCTTCATCACAAACAACACCAACTAAACTAAAGTCCCTCCTACTGTATACCCCAAATACTGGAAATCTCCCCACAGTACTGATAGAGAGTTAATGATGGAGAAGGCAATAATGACAACGATTGCGATAATAATAATGGTAAGAGATGATCGAAATAGATCTTCTATTCATTAAATGTTTTTCTCTCTACAAATAAGAGATTCACCCTTTAATATCAAATTGCCAACCCCTTTACAAGTGGGGTTTGTTTAGTATATATAGGGGGTTCCTAGTGGGTCCCCTAATTTACTTAATCACTAAGTTTACATTTGTGGGCTTCTGGGCCCTATTGTGGATACATGTGTTAATGGGCCTAATACAATCTAAATCATTCTATTGATTTAAATACAAATTATCTCACTTGGGCTTCATGGTCCAACATTTGTCCCCCCCCTAATTTAGAGGACATCTTCAGATTCCTTGATTAAGACCTGCATAAGAAAAATACATATATTTCTTTTTATTATTAAGAGAGATGGTACGAAGGTAGTTTAATTTGATTTATTTCTTTTCTCCTTTTTTTTTTTGGGTCTATAAATAGACACTCGCTCGTAACTATTTTGATAGTTGGCTTATTTGGGCTTTGGACGATTCAGTTCCCAAGGGGCGGGTTAAAGGAGTTGGAGATACACTTCCCGGCCATTCACTAATTTCTTTGTAAGTATTTACTTTTGTTCTTGTTTCCCTTTTTACGTCCTTTTGTTTGTATCGCTGTTTTCTTAGAGTTCTTGTTTTAAGTCCCTAAGTATGTCTGCCGATTCTTCTTCTTCCCGTGTGGTCGGTAGGAATCTGGAAAAAAGACCCATCACCGTAGGTTCATTAGATGACCCCATAGATTTAGGGCATTTGGAGATTCCTGAAAATATTTCAGGGGGAAGTTTTGGGTTTCTTGATGAGGAAATGTCTGAAAATGTTGGAGTTCCGGTATTCTCATCTTCGTTGAGTCCTCGCACCATTGCTTCTCGTGAGAGGGTTTTGGTTGAGGCCGCTGCCGAAGGACTTGAGGAGTTTAAGGAATCGAATTTGTGGTATCCAAGTATTTACTCGAACCGTCCTTTAGATGTCGATATTAGTGCCCGGGTAAGATTGGATTGTGGTTATAGATGTTTCAATCCTCAATTAGATGATAAGATATGGGAAATGCCGGAATTCGGGGTACATGGTATTCCGATGTGTCATTTTGAATATGGATTGCGCTTGCCGATGCATCCGTTTCATTTAAGTCTTTATGAGTTTATTGGTTGTGGTATGGCGCAGTTGTCGCCGAACTCGATAGCACAGGCTAGTGGCTTTATAGCTCTCTGTTCAGAAAAGAATTTTGTGCCGTCTCTAAGTTTGTTCTTTTCAATTTATAGTATGAAATACCAAGAGGGTTTAATTTACTTTAGTAAACGAGAGGGTTTCACAAAGATCGTTGATGTTAAGTCTTCTAATTCGGGGTGGCATGGCAAATGGATGTACTATTACGGTCCTGATTTGGAGCTCGTGCGCCCTTGCCAGCGCGTTAACGAGGATGTGGTTGACCGGGTCGCTAGGCTTAAAAAGTTTGATATGCTGACTGTTACTCGTTTTCTGGGTCTTGAGCCTTCTTATACCCACTATCAACTGAAAGATTCAAAGTTTTTAGAAGAACATGATTGTGAGGTTTCATTATTCGGTCGTTAACTTTATCCCGATGGGGTGTTGTTTGTTTATTAAATTGTGTAACTCCTTTTTTGTTTATTTTCAGTGGCAGGGCCATCTTTAGCAAAGATCCTCTGTAAGGGAGTTCCTGGAGATATGAACCAAGCTATGGCTTTGCTTGCTAAGAGGTCGGTCGCGACTCAATCTGGTCCAGGTGGGAGTTCTTCGAAGGTGACAAAGTCCCCAGGTACTACCAAGACCGTTAATGATCCTAATTCTGATTCTGTTGTCGAGGTGCCGGATGGTAGTGGCGAGCTGGTGGCACGTTCTAGCAAGAGAACTCGAGAAGGAGATGATGAAGGCTCACGCCGAACTGTCCTACGAAGGACTTTGGATCCAGCTCGTTTTGGTTCAGGTAAGTCTTTGACTATTATTGGAGTTCGTAAGGAATCTCTTCCCCCTATAATGCAAGGTTCTAGCCCTGCGCTCCCTCTCCAAATCGAGGTGCAGCCAAATGAAAAGTGGTCCGCCGGATCTAATTTTCCTGTGCAAGTTTTCAAAGCCTTCAATTTGCCACAAGATTTTAATTCTTACGTTGATAAGACCCGTGACGAGATCGCTGAGCGTTGTTTAGCGCGCGGAGGCCGGGTAATCTGTCTAACTCAATGTTAATAATTATTTTTGTTTTTATTTGTTTTCTCTTTATTTTTATATAATTTGTTTGTTAATGTTGTTTTGCAGTTCTTGGCAGATATTGCTCATATCGTGAAGGATTATCGAGCTGATGTTGACAGGCAGTGGAGGGAGGTTAGTGCTCGTGAGTTTTCTGATCTGAAAGGTGAAAAGGCCATTGTTGATCGTCGAGTTGAAGAACTGACAAAGCAGGAAGCTGTGTATGTTGATGAGTTGAAGAAGTTACGGTTAGAGAACGAGAAGATGAAGGAGATTGTCGAGTCTGGTGTTAAGGAAACTAATGAGCTGAGAGGACGAGTTGCTTCTGAAGGTAAGGAACTGGACGCCCTGAGAGGCGAGTTGTCTATTTTGAAGGGTGCAAATGAGGTTTTTGAGAAGAGTATCGTTGATTTGAAGTCGGACTTAGAAAAAAGTATTGCCGATGTGGCACAAGGAATTGGGGCTGGTTATCAGGGCTGTTATGATCGTTTGAAGCAGGTCGGGATCGACTTATCTGGTCATAGCTTTGATGATTACTGTGTTGACTTAGCGAAGACTCTTCCCATCAATGCTGACGTCGTGAATCCTGACAACTAAGTGAAGGTGGGGAATGCCCCATTAATTATGTAACTTTTGAATTTTAGTCTTTTCTTGAACCTTGCGGTTTCGTATGTTTTGGAATTGTCTCCGTTTGCCCCCTTTATCGCATAACTCGTATTTGCTGTGTTTGGATAAATTTCTATGCCTGTTTTGCTTTCAAGAGACTAAGTGTAGTAGAGGTTTATTCATCGAAAATATATTTATGTGTCGTCTAATTGACTGTAGCACATTATTTTTATTATTATATATATATATATATATATATATTTTTATTTTATTTTTGCTGTGTATTTTCGAAAGAAGGACATACCCTGTTGATTGGTGTGTGTGTTTTATAATAAGATACGTCTCGTTGTAGCTCTGATTTGAAAATGGATATGGATTAGCATGAATTTTTGGGAATTTGGCTAATTGTCTTAGAGACGTTTTCAATGCCAATGTGTTGATGATAATTATGGTATAATTTGCGATCAGAACTAGTAACTTAATTAGTCGAGAGTTAGAGATTAGATTTTTAATTTAATTGGTCGGAGTTAGATAAACTTATAGGTCGCGTTGAGACTTGTGACATAGTTAGAGATTGCTTTGGAATAATGGAATTTTTGTCTAATTACCTTGAGACAGTGGTGTATTTGTGAAGATCGAGGTATTGTGATCATATAATGTGAGCAACGGATTATGACAAACTTTAATTTGATAAATAATTTAGTGGAGCTAAAGTGGGATCCTCACTTCAGATCCTTTGCACTTTAACAATTTTGTATGCGGTTGGAAAGTAGAGTTTGTCGTTGTTCTAAAAATAAAGTACAATCACTGATAAAATTTTCTCAAATGGACACCATTCCATGCATTCTTAATCATCTCGTCGTCGAGTTGAGCTAGTTCATAGGTGCCAGGACGGATGACTTTTGTGATCTTGTATGGGCCTTCCCATGGGGCCTTTAGCTTGCCCGCCACTGTGGGTTGGGATGAAGCGGATTCTCGTAGGACTAGGTCATTGACCTTGAACTCTTTCGGCTTTACCCGTTTGTTGAAGTATTCAGCGACTTTACCTTGGTACTTGCTGATGGCTGAGGTCGCTTCTTCTCTGACCTCTTCCAAGAGATCGTTGTCTAGTCTCAGACCTTCGAGAGAGTCTTGTTCGTTGAAGAGTTCGACCCTTGGAGAATCTAGAGCCACCTCGACAGGGATCACGACATCTGTGCCATAAGCGAGTCTAAAAGGTGTTTCTCCAGTGGCGGTTCGTGGGGTCGTTCTGTAGGACCAGAGCACATTTGGGAGCTCATCAACCCACTTGCGAGCTTGATCTTGTAGCCTTTTCTTGAGCCCTTGGAGGATTATCCTATTGGATACCTCGACTTGTCCGTTGGCTTGGGGGTAAGCAACTGATGCTTTAAGGTGTTTCACCTTTAATTCTTCTAACATTGAGCTGAACTTCTCCCCAACAAACTGGGTTCCATTGTCTGTGACGACCGACCTGGGAATTCCAAAACGAAAGACTATATGTTCCATGAAAAACTCGATCATTTCTTTTTCTCTGATCCTAGCTAATGGCTTTGCCTCGATCCATTTTGTTGCATAGTCAACGGCCACGACAATGAACTGAAGTTGATTCCTGCTTTTCGGGAACGGACCCACAATGTCGATTCCCCATTGGAAGAATAGGCAGGGACTGAGTATTGGAGACAAAAGTTGTGTGGGTTTATGGTCAGTTGTACTGTACATCTGACAAGATAGGCATTTTTTCACAAAGTCGTCACAATCTTTCCTCATCGTCGGCCAATACAACCCTTGCCTTATTATTTTGTGAGCTAGGCTTTTGCCTCCCATGTGCTCTCCACAAATTCCCATATGAACTTCAATGATTGCAATTTCTGCTTCTTCTGGAGCAAGACAGCGAAGAAGAGGCTCTGTCAGAGCTCGTCTATATAACTTAGCATCTTTCACGCAATAGTTTCTCGCCCTGAACATCAGCGATCTATCTTTATTTTTGTCCTCTGGTAACTGATTCTTGACGATGTAATCAAGGAAAGGAATTCTCCAGTCAGGTTTCGACGAGATGTTATGTATCATCGTTGGTTCAACTGTCGGAGATTGGAGTGTTTCCACATAGATTGGCTCGTTGTCTGTGATGATCGAGGACGACGCCAACTTGGATAAGGCGTCCGCCCATTGATTCTCTGATCTGTCAATGTTTGTCATTTTCCATGAAGTGAACCTTGCAAGTAGATTTTTGGCCCGACCGAGATAAGATGCCATTCTGTCGCTGTGGGCTTGAAATTTCCCCGATACCTGCTTTACTACCAGTTGCGAGTCACTATAGATGTCAATGACGGCCACTTCTAGACTTACTGCGAGGTTCAAACCTGCTATCATGGCCTCGTATTCGGCCTCGTTGTTGGTTGCCTGGAAAGCGAGGGTGATAGCTTGCTGAACTTTGAATCCCTCTGGGCTGATCAATATAATTCCTGCTCCGCTTGAGTCCCAGGTCGAGGATCCATCGACATAAAGGACCCAAGGTCGGCATTGAGTCTGTTCATCATCAAATTTCAGGATTTCTGATTTGCTGAATTGACACTCGACCACGAAGTCTGAGAGTGCCTGAGCTTTCATCGCTGTGCGAGGTCTGTATTCGATGTAGAATTGGCTCAGTTCTATTGTCCACGCCGCCAACCGACCTGTCATGCCGGGTTTATGAAGAATCCGTTTTAATGGTTGGCTTGTCATTACTTGGATCTCTCGTCCTTGGAAGTAATGCCTGAGCTTACGGCTTGCCACGACTAGAGCGTATACGAGCTTCTCGACCTGAGGATAGCGGGTTTCTGCATCCCGTAGGGAATGACTAATGTAATAAACGGGTAATTCATTGCCATTGAGGGATTTAATCAGGACTGCCGCAATCGAGTTGTCGCTCGCGGACAAGTATAACCGCAAGGGTTCTCGTGGTTGAGCTTGCGTCAAGATTGGGGGCGAACTTAAAAACTTTTTTAGCTCTTCAAGCCCTTTTTTGCACTCTTCATTCCATTCAATTTTCGACTTTTTTGAGGCGTTCTTGATTGCTTCAAAGAATGGGGCACATCGCCTGGATGATTGTGGGATGAATCTTCTAAGTGCGGCTAGACAGCCTGTTAACGTCTGCAATTCTTTTAAAGAAGAGGGTTCTGGCATGTCAATAATGGCTTTAACCTGATTTGGGTCAGCTTCAATGCCCCTTTGTGTCAAAAGGAATCCTAGAAACTTTCCTGAAGTCATTCCAAATGAGCACTTGGCCGGATTTAGACGCATACTATGACGTCGGACATTATCAAAGGTTTCTCGCAGGTCTACTACATGATCTTTTGATACCTTGGATTTTGCGATTAAATCATCAACATAGACTTGTAGATTCCGGCCTATTTGCGAGGCGAAGATGGTATCCATCATTTGTTGGAACGTGGCCCCTGCGTTGATTAGGCCAAAAGGCATGTTTTTAAACCCAAAAACACCTCTGTGGGTAATAAAAGCTGTCTTTTCCCAGTCTCGGTTATCCATCTTAATTTGGTTGTAGCCCGAGAATGCGTCCATGAACGACAGGAGCTCGTGGCCAGCCGTGGCGTCAATGAGCTGGTCAATGTTTGGTAAAGGATAAAAGTCTTTGGGACAAGCTCGATTGAGGTCAGAATAATCCACACACATTCTCCACGTTCCGTTGCTCTTTTTGACTAGGACTGCATTTGATATCCATTCTGGAAATTGTACAGGGGCGATAAATCCCGCCTCGAGTAGTCTGTCTAGCTCGGCGTCGATTGCCTTCATTTTCTCGTTCGAGAATACTCGTTTCTTTTGCTTTATAGTCCGAGCTCCGGGTTTGATGTGGAGGGAGTGACGAGCTATTATCTCGGGAATTCCCGACATATCCTTGGGACTCCATGCGAAGATATCAGCATATTCTCTGAGGAGATCAATAATTTGCTGGCGAAGTTCGCCGTTCAAACACTTTCCAATTTTTATCACCTTGTCAGGGGAGCCTTCTTCGAGCTCTATCTCGTCACATTCTTCCAAGATGACACGAGATGATTGATTAGGTGTTTCAAGGATAGCTCTAGGATCCATGTCTACAACTTGATTAATTGACGAACCGTCATCATGTTTTGTTTTTGGTATGACGGTGGCTAGGTAACATTGTCGAGCTGCGACTTGGTCTCCCACGATCTCTCCAATTCCGAATTCTGTTGAGAATTTCATTTTTAGGTGAGGAATTGAGGTGATAGACTTCAAGGCTGTAAGAGTTGTCCTGCCAAGGATGGCGTTGTAGCTTGAATTGGCGTTAATGACGTGGAATTTAGTCATCTGCCATGTTTGGCATGGAAGGGAGCCAAATAAAACTGGAAGGTCGATAGTGCCCACGACCTTGACCTCATTACCTGTAAAGCCATATAGAGGCATGTTTACATTTTCCAATTTCCTGTCCCCAATATCCATTCGAGCAAAGGCGTGATGGTAAAGTATGTCGACGGAACTGCCATTGTCGATTAGAATCTTTCTCACAGTGTTGGTGCCGATCTTGGCTGTAATCACCAGAGCATCCTGGTGAGATTCAATTATTCCCGATGGGTAGTCATTGTCGGAGAAAGAGATTACAGGAGATGGATTAGGACGTTGGCGTTTGGGAGCCTCAGGATTTACATGAAATACCTCTCTGGCGTACAGCTTTTTGGAATTATTGGATGTGCCGCCGGCGGCAATCCCTCCTGCGATGACGTCAATAACTCGATCCTGATCACGTGAATGGTCATTTTGTCTTTGGACATCGTGGTCGATGTAGTGAGTCAACTGTCCCCTCTTGAGTTTGGACTCAATAAGATTGCTCAATTGGTAACATTGATCTGTTGTATGGCCTGTATCCTCGTGATATTCGCAATATCTGGAGCTTGGAGGTCGTCCTGGTTTCATTGGCCTCGGTGGTCGGTAATCGGGCTCTGATTTTAAAATGGCTAGAATTGTAGCTTTGTCTACAGTAAGCTTTGTGAACTCTTTCTCTTGCCTTTCTCTTGGCTTCCATGTCTTGTCTTGGTTATTTGACCTTTCCGTCCGTGGCTTCCGAGGGCTTCTAGTATCTCTAGTCCTCGAGTATGAATCATAGTCTCGCTTATAATCTGTTCTCGGGGAACGATATCGGGGACTTCTACTGCGGTCTCGTTTAAAAGCCCGTCGAGGAGATTGGATACTCCCGACTGCTTTTTGCAGATTCATTCGGTGTTCAACCACTTGGAAAGCTGATTGGAGAGTTCGGGGATTTTTTTCAAAGAATTCTTCTAACAAAGTGGCATGACGGTGTTTATCAATTCCTGCGGCCAGGTAATTTATTGCCAATTCTTCAATCAAGTTGGGGATATCAGAAATTTCATTTCGGAATCTGACTAAAAAGTCTCTTAGAGATTCGTTAGATCGCTGCCGAACAGTCATCAAGGATGCGGTTATCTTTCCACCTTTGTAATTGCTTGAAAACCTAGTTTGAAACTTCGTTTTTAAAGATTGCCACGAATCTATAGAACGAGGTGGTAAGCTGTTATACCACCGTAAGGCTGTGCCTTGGAGACATGTTGAAAAGAATTGACATCTCGCAACTTCTGAGTGTCCAAAAAATGCCATACGGCCATCAAATGTGTTAAGGAATCCACTCGGGTCCGACGTCCCATCGAAGTGATCTAGTGAGGGCGTTTTTAACGTCCTGTCAATTCGAGCTATCTCAATGTCTCTCATTAACGGGCTTTCAATGGACACGACCTGACCAGCTTGATTTCGAATAAATTCCCTGCACATAGCAAGGTCGCTTCGTATATCAGCAATGTCTTCAGGTCTAACCGATTCATTGGAGTCGCTTCGCCAAGATGCTTGGCTCACCGACGGCCTTGGTCGTCTTCTGCGAGCTGCAGTTTGAGAGTATATTGATTCTGTTGATTCCTCATCCTCGAGATCTTCATATTCAGTCTCTTGGTACTCGTCTTCATTTTCCTCGTTTTGACAACGAGCTGAAATGTTAGCATTCCTTAAACCTTTCTTCAACTGGCGAGCTCGCCGACATCTCCTTAACTTTTCCTCAAGAACACGTTTTTGTTGCTCTAAGTTGAACAGCTCTTCGCTGACTCATGGAGATCGTTCTCTACCTCGTGGGCAGCCTGTTTGTCTTTCTGAATCTTTTGAAGGTGTAAGCGCATATCGCTTGTCAACACCTTCTTCCCCGTGGCCGTTGCAACCCTCATACGGGTATCGAGTTGAGTATCATTTCTCGTGTTCAGTTGCGTTACCTCGATGGGTTTCTGGGATCTACCAATATCTTCGTGAATCACCGGAAACAGTTGTCTTGGCTTTAAAGAGGGAGGAGGTGCCATTTGGTCCCCAACTCGAGGGGCCGTTAACATCTCCTGCTTCGAACCGATGTTTTCAGCGATCACTTCGTCTTCATTCATTATTTTTGGTTGGAATCTCAAATTAAAGAGCTCCTTCTAGCGCCAAATGATAGAGAGTTAATGATGGAGAAGGCAATAATGACAACGATTACAATAATAATAATGGTAAGAGATGATCGAAATAGATCTTCTATTCATTAAATGTTTTTCTCTCTACAAATAAGAGATTCACCCTTTAATATCAAATTGCCAACCCCTTTACAAGTGGGGTTTGTTTAGTATATATAGGGGGTTCCTAGTGGGTCCCCTAATTTACTTAATCACTAAGTTTACATTTGTGGGCTTCTGGGCCCTATTGTGGATACATGTGTTAATGGGCCTAATACAATCTAAATCATTCTATTGATTTAAATACAAATTATCTCACTTGGGCTTCATGGTCCAACAAGTACAAAATTTAACAGAGACATAATCATCCGCTGTTCTAGTTGACTTGTGGGGTAAAACTGTTCGAAACCTATCATCCTTCTCGTACTTTGGGAATCTCTCAAGCAACCCATCTATTTTTCTAGAGTAGGTATCGAATTTTAAACAACTGAAATCAAATGTTTCTACTAATTCTATAAATCTTGACATCCGAATTAGGGTACCAAGAAAACCTAAATGTGGCGGGTAGTATGTTTGTAGTCAGGTTGATACCAATCTGTTCTCCACACGGGCAATTGTTTGTGCATCAGCAAGATGGGCCGGGCCCATATTCAATCTCTCTTTCTTTCCCTTTTTCCCTAATTTATCTCATTCATGTCTTACGTGTCAATGAATTTTTTTTTTGCCAAAATATTATTAGTTAGGAAATTTTTTGCCAAAATATTATTAGTTACTAAAATCTGTAATTTAGTAAGTTTTTTTTGTGTTCTTGAAATTAAAGTGCAGATTTCGACATGTTAATGAATTCCAAATCGAAAACTTTCACCACCCATGTTCTTATAATCACTCGTAGATTAACGTGTTAAATTTTCACCTCATTTCGTGAAATTTCGATTTTTCAGACATTGTCACGTCATCTTTGACTAACCCGTTAGTCAAAAACTAACGGAAGGATGTCAATCAGAAATTTTAAAAGTTTAGGTATCCGGATATTTTTTTTACAGTTGAGGGACCTAAACCAAAAACAACATATAATTTAAGGATGAAATAATTTATTTTCCCAAAAAAAAAAAGGTAACACCACTTAAAGTAGCGTTTTGGGTACAAAACACCATTTTAAAACTCTACTTCATATAACTTTTTTTTTAAAAAAAGGTAACACTACTTAGCGTTTTGGGTTCAAAACACCGCTTTTCAAAACTCTACTTCAAGTAGCACTTTGTTAAAAAAAAAAAAAAAAAAAACCAGAACGTATGATATTTGGGACCATTTAATTTCAAATTATGATAGATGGGACCAACCCCACAATTGGCGATTAATCACTACAGATGCCTCATCAAGACTTCACAAGTGACAACATTTCATGCTCTTATTATCACAGAGAACCTGGTGTCCAGCCGCATTTTCTAGAGATACTGGTGCATCATACCATTCCATCTCCACAAAGGGAAACTTATTCTTTTCCAAAGCCTCTGATAACTAACTTGGTATTTGCGAACTCTTTACAACTTTCGAATTTGTCCATACATCAATAGTTTATCTTTGATTTTCAAAAAAAAAAAAATAGTTTATCTTTGCTGCACCTTTGTTCTTTCATTTTGGTTTCGTCTGTATCCTGGTAGCTCTTAACCAGTAGTTTCATCATTTTTTATTCAACAGCTCTACCAAGAACCTATGGGATACGAGGCGCATTCTAAATCCTCGTCGTTTCTAAATTTAGTAATACTGCCAACTTGGATAATCCACAAGACCACCACAGACCCCCAAAATCATGATTTGTTGGTGCACTTAGTAGTAGTACTTTGCCTTATAAACTAAACTCCCCCACTTAAACTCCTGACGTCCTCGTCAGGCCTGAACATCGTGTCCCCACCTCCGGACCTCTGTCCATTGTGGGATAATACCACCAGCCTTTGTGTCCCCACCTACGGTAACTTGATAAGTCAAGCTTTCGAGAGTCGGCTCTTATACCATATGTGACAACCCGGGTCAAATCCCGAACCTTTTTCGAAAATCAGGTCTAGTCCCAATTTCGAATCCGAAGTAAGCCAAAGTAAACTAGCCAAAATGCAGCCAACTTGGAAATCTCCCCACAGTACAAAATTTAACAGAGACATAATCATCCGCTGTTCTAGTTGACTTGTGGGGTAAAACTGTTCGAAACCTATCATCCTTCTCGTACTTTGGGAATCTCTCAAGCAACCCATCTATCTTTCTAGAGTAGGTATCGAATTTTAAACAACTGAAATCAAATGTTTCTACTAATTCTATAAATCTTGACATCCGAATTAGGGTACCAAGAAAACCTAAATGTGGCGGGTAGTATGTTTGTAGAGTCAGGTTGATACCAATCTGTTCTCCACACGGGCAATTGTTTGTGCATCAGCAAGATGGGCCGGGCCCATATTCGATCTCTCTTTCTTTCTAATTTATCTCATCTATTATCTATTATCTATCTAATACACCAACAGGGGTTTTCCCTGAGCAAATTTATTCATAAGCTCGGACTTTTCGAACCTCACTCCAAATCCAACTCTAAATATTTGTAAAAAATAATGTTATTCAAAGGATTGGAACCCATGACCTTGCATAACTAATGCAACACCATAACCAGTTGAGCTATGTGAACATTTGAGCTTATATTAAAAATCATTATCTACATACATAAACACATATATATTTACATACATAATTATTAATTATACTACACATACATAAATAAATATACATGTATACGTACATACACACACACATACATACATACATACATACATACATACACTACATACATAATTATTAATTATACATACATAAACATAAATAATTATACATGCATATGTACATACACACATACATACATACATACATACATCCATACATACATACATAATTATTAATTATACATGTATAAGTACTATATACATACATACATACATACATACATACATACATTTATGTTGTATAATCTATTAATATTTCATTATTTGTAATATATTAATTGTTGTATAATTAATATGCATATTTATATATACAAACACATGTACAAACATAAATACATACATATATAAATTTATGTGGATATATATAATAATATACTATAATATTATATACATACATACATACATGCATACATACTATATAACATACATACATACATACATACATGCATGCATGCATGTATACATACATACATACATACATTTATATAATTATATTGTATAATCTATTAATATTTCATTATTTGTAATCTATTAATTGTTGTATAATTAATATGCATATTTATACATACATACACATGTACAAACATAAATACATACATATATAAATTTTTGTGGATATATAACAATGTACTATAATATTATATACATACACATACTACATATTTTTGTTTATATGTATTAATTTGTAGATAAATCTCAGTTGGCTTAACTCAGATAATGTATAATTATTAATTAGAATGTATATTTGTAGATAATTATTAATTATACATGTACGTACATACATACATACATACATAACTATTAATTATACATGCATATACGTACATGCATACATACATATATACATATATACATACATACATTCATACATACATAGTTACATACATACATGCATACATACATATATACATATATACATACATACATACATACATACATACATATATGCATGCATAGTTATGTTGTATGTATGTATGTATATATGCATACATACATATATACATACAACATAACTATTAATTATACATGCATACGTACATGCATACATACATACATACATAAATACATATAATATATACATACATTTATGTTGTATAATCTATTAATATTTCATTATTTGTAATCTATTAATTGTTGTATAATTAATATGCATATTTATACATACATACACATGTACAAACATAAATACATACATATATAAATTTATGTGCATATATAATAATCTACTATAATATTATATACATATATACATACATACTATATAGCATACATACATACATACATACATACATACATACATTTATGTTGTATAATCTATTAATATTTCATTATTTATAATATATTAATTATTGCATAATTATACATACATAAACTTGTACAAACATAAATACATATATAAATTTATGTGGATATGTTATAATGTACTATAATATTCACTAACATATACCATATCTTATTAATCATTTTAGATCTACTTTAATTATTTACGAATTAAATATTACAAAAAATATCCCAATACAAAAAAAAACCTTCATGCCTATGTAAGTATAATACAAACTTGTATTAACGTTAACTATCGTAAAACTCATCAATCACATCTTTAATACGTAAACGCATAAAACAATATAACAAATATATATATATATATATATAGAGTAGGGATCTAGAGAAAACCCTCTTAAAAGGAGAACTTAGAAAACTAAAATAAAATATAGCACATATGGTATGCAAACTGATCGTTGGGAGATGGAGAAAAATGTGGTGAAATTAGATTTTAAAAAAATATCACCGATTGACGGGAAAAATCAAATTAAAAACGGAGGGGATTAGGTGGGATTGTGTGTGTGAGGGTGTATTTGATTAGTGTGTGGGTGCCCCTGGCGGGGCCATTGATTATAATACATCCAATGGTTATGATTAGTACCTTAGTTTTCTTCAAAAAAAGAGTTCTCTTTTGAGGCACACCCTATATGTATATATATAGGCCTTTACTCCATACAGAACACTCTTATATAACAAACAATAAAGAACACCTTAGATCTATTAGATCCTTTGGCCCCGCCAGGGGCACCCAATACAAAAAGTTGTTATTTTTTTACCCTCTATCAAGCCAGGGGGAAAAAAAAAATTAAAAGTTTACTGTTCATGATGACGTCATCATCATGAACAGTAACTTTTTAATTTTTTTTTTTTTTTGAGAAGATGGATGGATAGAAGGTAAAAAAATAAGAACTTTTTGTATTGGGTGGCCCCGCCAGGGGCATTGGATCTATTAGATCTAAGGTGTTCTTTATTGTTTGTTATATAAGATATTTGTTATGGAGTCCAACCCTATATATATATATATATATATATATATATATATATATATATATATATATATATAGGGGGCTGCTCAAGTGAGACCCCTCTTATAATGAGAATTGAGACCCCTTACTATATTAATATAATCTACTGCTATATACACGCTTACATACATTTATGATTTTTTGAAAACACAGTTGATGATTTTTGAAAACACTCCTACTACCATCAACTCGCTCCACCCCACCCCACCCCCCCACCCCCACCAATCATTGTTACCCGTCATTATCACCTGCTCCTTCATAACACCACCCTGCTGCTCCGTTTCGTGACACCACACAGCTCCTCCGTGATACAATCTATTTCATCCTTATTGCAACATCTATTTTTACCATACCACTGCCTAATCCATCCACCACCAATACCAGAATCATAATCATCACAAAAAGCAAATCACCAAGAAACCACAAATATTCAAAGCAAATCACAAAAAACTCAAAACAAATCACTAAAAAATTAAAAACAAATCATCAAAAATTCGAGCATAATCATAAAAAAAAAAATCAGATCTGAGACAAGACAAATCACAACACCACCATCTCTGTTCGCCACCACCACCAAATCACCGAAAATTCAAAGCAAATCACCGAAAATTAAAAGCAAATCACCAAAAAATTCAGTACAAATCATTAAAAATTCGATCAAAAAATTCAGATATGAAACAATACAAATCACAACACCATCATCTCCGGTCGCCACCACCACTAATCACTGGCTCTCACCCAACACGCTTTCCCAGGCATAAATCCCTACCAACTCCTCTCCGATTCTCACCACATCCACGCCTCTCTCACTCTCATCAACTACCTTCCTGTCCTCAGATGGCTCCCATCTCCTCCCACGCGCTCCCAGGTCGACCACACTTTCAAATCCATCGCTGGAGAGAGAGAAGAAATGAAGATGTTGCTGGAGTTTTCGACGGAGGCGACCGGAGTTTGTAATATAAATGAAGATCGTTGTAACAACAAAACTTGTGGTTAGCCAAGAAAGAGAAGATGATAAAGTGAGAGTACAGAGAATGACGCGAGATGGTAAATCCGAGATCGGAATCGAAAGTCTCCGTCATCGGAAGTGAAGAAGACGACCGGTGCCGCTATCGATGGGGGTGGGGGTGGGGGTGGGGTGGGGGGGGGGTCGGATTTGGGGGGGAATATAGTCAGATTTATTAGATATTAATATAGTCAGATTTTGTGTGGTCCAGATTAAGTAGTATAGTATAAAATGGAAAGCTCTCAATTCTCAAAATAAGGGGGGGTCTGATTTGAGCACTTGCCTATATATATATATATATATATAGTAGGGATCTAGAGAGAACCCTTTAAAAGGAGAACTATATATATATATATATATATATATATATATATATATATATATATAATAGAGCAAATGGGGGGGTTCCATGGGCAAATTTATTCATTTAAAAAGTCATATTTACCTCTACTAATTATATCTGTGTTATATTTCCGGGGGCTATTTAGGTATTGCAACACTAACATATTTATTACATATATAATAATAACTGATATGAACTAATATGCATTTATTATGTAATTAATACTTGAATGTATCTCTGAATCCATCCATGTTAACTTTATATATTTACATTTCGAAGTACGGTTTTGATCTTAACATTGACCAATTTATTACATATCGTTCAAGTTTATTTTAACAAAACAAAACATAGCGTAAAATATAAAATAGATTTAATTTAACCAGAATTATAATTTGCATGTCACGATCGGGTATTGCATAAATTCTATTTACTCAGAACAATTGCTACAAAGATATGAACAATCGAAGATATCAACAAATCAATCCTACGTGATTACGAATAATTCATAAATTTGTAATCTAGAGCATGTTCATGTCTTACGTGTCAATGAAATTTTTTTTTGCCAAAATATTATTAGTTTGGAAATTTTTTCGCAAAAAATACTTTCTTCTCTTTCAAAAATATAAGATTTTTGTAAAAATTAATAAAAAAACACAATTTTTTTAATAATTATTTATTAGAAAAACCTTTATCAGAGAAGAAGACTCCTAACTAGGGCTGCATATGGGTAGGGTTGGGTCGGGTTTTCGTCAAACTCCGACCCAACCCAATTAGTTCGGTTTTATAAAAATTTAACCCATTAATTGAAATAAAATTCTGTAACCCAACCCAATTACTTCGGTTTGGTTCGGGTTGGGTTAAATTTGCTAATCGGAAAAAAATTGCTAGAAAATCCCGCACATTGCAGAAAATTCTGCACTTCGCAGAAAATGTTGTAGGAAATGTTGCAAAAGTAAGAAAGTGTTGCGGAATGTTGCAGAAAGTGTTGCAGAATGTAACATAAGCTAGAAAGTGTTGGAGAGTGTTACAAAAAGTGTTGCAGAAAAGTTATATCGTGCATAAATTTGAAGAAAATATGTAGAAAACATATAGAATATGTAGAAAATATGCAAAAAATTCTACAGTTTATGTAAACGGGTTGGGTTCGGTTGGGTTGGGTAAAGGTTAAAATTTGTAAACCCTTACCCAACCCAATTAGTTCGGGTTTTTAAAAAATTAACCCGTTCAACCCATGGTTTTGGATGGTTCGGTTTGAACGGTTAAAAATAGGGTCGGTTTGGGTTGGTTTAATCGGTTTTCGGAACCCATGTGCAGCCCTACTCCTAACAATCATTAAAATCCCGTAAAAACAAAATCCTATGAGAAAAAAATTTAAGGGGGAAAAAAGTACCTCACCTAATGCAACAATAAATCACCATACCTGCCTCATCAAGACTTCACAAGTGACAACATTTCATGCTCTTATTATCGAAAAAAGGTCCCTAATATCATAATTTTAGAGTAATTGGTCCAAAATATCATAACTCAAAATATTGGCCCCAAAAATCATTTTAAGACAAACTATCGTGTAGCGTTTAGATTTTTTTTTAACACTAATGCGTGTAGCGTTTAGGAGAGAAAAAGGGAAGGAAACGCTACTTTAATTAGCGTTTTGAAGAGAGACGCCAAATGATTTGGCGTTTGGTGGGCGAATGGGTGGCGGAGGGGGGAGACGCCACTTAAAGTGGCGTTAGGTGGTTTTGATTTTTTTTTGTTCCGTATGAAAACCAAACACTATCTAGCGTTTAAAGCTAAGAAATAAAAAAAAAAAAAAAAGTAACGCTAAACGCATCAGCGTTTACAGGAAAAAAACAAATACGCTATATTAAAGTGTGTTATGGAGTGATATTTGAGACCAAGTTTTTAAGCTGTGATATTTAGGACTATTTATATTCAAATTGTGATATATAGGGCCAACACCCCTTATTATCTTAGAAAACCTGGTGTCTAGCCGCATTTTCAAATGTCACAACTCAAATTGTCATAATTTTAAATTAAATGATTCAAAATGTTACAATTCAAAATTATGATTCCAATTATCACACTAAAACAATTCATCATGTAACGTTTTCAATTTTTTTATTTAACGCTATATCGTGTAGCATTTAGGGAATGGGATGGGGAAAGTACATCGTATAGTGTTTGGGGGCGTGGAGGACGCTACCAGAAGTAGCGTTTGGGGTGAGGCCGGGAGGGGGGGGGGGACGTTACTGGAAGAGAGGGTGGGGACACTGGTGGAAGAAACATTGAGGCATTTGGAGGGGGGAGATTTTTAAATTATTAAAATATTATTATTTTTTTAATTTTTTTCAATAAATATTTTAAATTTTTAT
The DNA here is from genome assembly GCA_037693485.1 of Kitagawia praeruptora. Classification (NCBI taxonomy): domain Eukaryota; kingdom Viridiplantae; phylum Streptophyta; class Magnoliopsida; order Apiales; family Apiaceae; genus Kitagawia; species Kitagawia praeruptora. The sequence continues at coordinate 45,845,240 of CM075349.1, forward strand.
TGGTATTTTATTTGGGGTTAAACAGTTTTCATTTGTGGTTCAACGAGTTTCATTTGCGGTTTAGAAATATCCAATTTTTTAATTAAATTTTTTAAATTTTATCTGTATTCCCTTAGGGGTTCAACAATTAATTAACTTTTGAGGTTCAACGGTTCCATTTTGGATTTTAGAAATATTCAGAATGACGAATAAATCGTATACGGACTTAGGATTTAGGGTCTAGGGTTATTTCAACAATTAACCTTTGGGGTTCAACGGTTCTATTTTGGGTTTTAGAAATATTTAGAATGACTAATAAACCATATACAGACTTAGGATTTAGGATATCCTGAAAAATCGGGGCTAACCTCCAATTTTTTAAAAATTAGGATGTCGAACTCAGTAAAAAAATAATAATTTGAATTGACCATTTGATTTTAAGTTTTTTAATAGTGTTTGCAAATACATATTTAGTAAAAAAAAAGAAAAGATAACACCACTTACAGTAGCGTTTTGGGTACAAAACACAATTTTAAAACTCTACTTCATATCACTTTTTTTTTAAAAAAAAGGTAACACTACTTAGCATTTTGGGTTCAAAACACCACTTTTCAAAACTCTACCACTGAACGTTTTTGTGAGAAGAAGTTTAACATGACCTCTAAGGATGAAGTAAAGGAATGGGGCTTATGGCTGCGTGCTCCGGTGAGACGTTCAGCAGGACAAGATCGGAGTAAATTTCTTAGAGATGAGAAAGATGTTGATTGGGGCACCAATCACGGGAAGTCAAAATCGAATCAGCACTTTTCAAAGGAGGTGGGTCAAAAGATAATGAAAGTAGGGGAACAAAGGTAAAACTTTAATAATATCACAGTTGTCAAAGAGTCTGGCGAGGAGGGTATCTTGATTAATAAAGACACAGGTGTTTTAGTCACAACCTTTGAAAAACACTCTGGCCCATCTGAAGAGGAATTAATGGGGCTCAACGTGGAGGAAAGCAACAAAAGAAGGAGAGGCCCAGACAATAACACCTTTATGGAAATAGAGAGTGTAAACAACGGGGAGCTTCCAGAAGCTGGTCTTTCTAAAAGTGATTATCCAGGTTCTAGTACTAATGTTTTGGCTACGCTTGCGAGGCAAGCTAGCCAACTTCAATGAATATACTAAGCTGGAACTGTCGAGGTTCACCTCGTACAGTTCGAGTTTTGGGTGACCTATTGAAGGATCACAAGCCCGACTTTCTTTTCCTGTCTGAAACCATTTCTTATGCAAACAAAATTGAAGTTCTTCGTATTAAGTTTGGATTTGCTCAGTGCTTCTCAGTTGATAGAGTAGGTCGTAGTGGTGGCTTAGCCATTTTCTGGAAAAATAATGTTTCATGCGAAATTACTGGATACTCTCATAATCATATAAATGTTAATTTTCTAAGTAATAGTATTGCAGTGTGGTCTTTGTCTTGTTTTTACGGTTTTCCTGAGAGTACTCGAAGGAGAGATTCTTGGAATCTCATTCGTTGTCTAGCTGGCATGACGCAGCTTCCTTGGTCTATTTGTAAGAACCCAGATTTTTGATAGAATTAAAACTTTTTCTTATGTAATAACATGGAAGCGAATAGTGGTTACGACTACGCTGTAACGGTTGTTCTAATAAATAAATAGAATGGATGTGGGTTCAAATATTATATGTCATGAAGAATACTTTTGGTTGATAGCCTAAATAAGAATAATCTATCTCCTAAGGATATAAGTTATATTATTCCAAGAAAGATTATTCTTGTGTCATCCAAATCAATATCTATTATAAGTCCAGCGGTTCCGTAAAAAGGTTAAGGAGCACCCGAGAGTAAACCAGGTTCATTTTCCTAATTATAGGAATTAAATAAAAATAGGTGATGAGTAGTGATTTTGGTGGAATTTAGAATATTATTATAAAAATGCTATATCTGGAATTCGGAACGGATTTCTGAGTTCGTATTAGTGATCCAGGAGGAAAATAAGTGTATGTAAAAGCTGTCGGATTCAGAAAAAGAGCACTTTTATTTTCTCCGAGAATTCCCTGGACCCTGCCAGACTTAAGGATTTATTAAAAGGGATTAAAGGGATTTAAATTCGAGAAGTACTAAGAAAGATGAGGAATAGTATTATAAATATTAGAAAGGTTTTCGGTAAAACCCTAACTAGAAACGAATGAGTTATTCCCTCGAACGATCAACGAATTAAGCAATAAACGGACAAAGAAACAAGCAGGGAGCCAAGAGATAGTGATGTGCAAGAGGATAAGGTCAAGTAGCCAAGATAAATATCTAGTAACTAGCTCCAATAGAAACCAAACCATCTAGTTAACACATTACTCCATCTTATCTTACATAACAAGATTTGCTAGTGGAAGATGATGCATTGGATGAGCCTAGCACTTTATTAAAGTAGCTTTAGCTAGATATTATCTCAAATAATTCATTTCATCACATAACCAAGCAAGCAACCAAGCCAAACTCCACCTCTCTCTCTTATTAGAGCCATTCGGCTTTTCAAGAAATTCAAGGGGAGAAATCCCACTTCCAACCATCAATTGATCTCCCAATTTTTATCATAGATCCTATATTTCATAAAAATGATACCCTAGAAATCTTGGCCTCAAAATCCATTGTTTCCATTTTCAATAAAATCATCAAAGTCTAGGATGAATAGTAACTTCAAGAACAAATCTTGGTTTTTCTTGATTTCTTGGATGATCCAAGCTTGGTTAAGGATAGGCATGGACTATACAAGACTTAGCAAGGGCTTTAACACTCTCCAAGGAAGGTATAAACCTCATGAACCCTAAATCTTACTTTGGGTATATGCTTGTTGTTGATGGATTTAAACTTAGTTATGTTATTAGTAAGTTATAAGCATGATTAAGATTGGGTTTTGATAAATGTTAAAAATAGCTTAGATGAACGGAAAGGCATTGCTTGGCCTCAGTTCATGGTTATAAATCATGTATATGTTGTTTGGAGTAGATATCATGATTATTGGGAGTTTTGGAATTTGGTAAATATCCGATTTATAGCCGTCGTAATGCCGAAATTTCGTTAACCTTAAGAACACGAGTTTGACAGTAGGTATAAGTCACTGATTAGCTTCGATTTCTTCCATGATAAGCTAGATTATGTTATAAGCTTCGTTTTGATATAAAGATCGTATGAAATGGACTTACGGTTTAGGAGTTATGATTAAATTCGTAAAAGAGGTTCGAAACCGTAATCGAAAGTTCGTAACTGAAATTGGAATCCCTTAACATGACTAAGTCAGTGAAGAATCATGGTAATTAAATATTAGAGGTCATAAGGAAGGCGTGAGAGAAAACCACAAGTAAAATGGATCGTTTTCCGATTTTATAAAAATGTTCGAATCAAGGTTAAGTGCGAAGAAACCACTTTTCGGAGGTAACACTATTCACTAAAAGCCCCTGCCCTGTTTTGGCAAAAATCCGGAAAATTAATCTTCTGATCTTAGTCCAATTTTGAGTTAGCTACCTTCTATACATTCTCTAGATCATGTATGCGAAAACGGTGCGTTATTTGAGTTAGCGGTTACCGAGTTATGAACGTTTTAGTGAAAGAGGTGTGAATAGTAAAGATCCGTAGTCGACCGAACTTCAAAAATACGTTTCACCTATCTAGACCCGTGGCTTCGAATTGGAAATTTTATGATAAATATTACAAATACCAAAGATGATTTTATAAGTGGTTTCGTAATTAAATACGTTTCCAGTGATTTATTAAAAGTGTTGAAGTACGAGTCTCGAAATAGTGATCCTCAGAAAAGTCAACCCTAGGGGTACTACTTTGGCCACCCTTTTTGGCTAAGTTAAAAAGGGAATCTCGAGTCGACTAAAACATGAAACTTGTTAAGAATTATCAAGACCACATATTGGTGCAAAGAACGAGGTTATAATTGATTAAGTAAGATATACGAAAGATCCGACATTAAGGATGGGTCGAGGTGTGTTTTGGACTAAACTTACATGACCTAAGTTAAGTTATACTTAACCTTCGAAATGTTAAGTGATTGACCTCGGTTATTGTGACTATTTATAGATCACTGGATTGACACGAGGCACACTACCCCTACAAGATTACCAGGCAAGTTTCCAATACTTGGAACTGTTGTTGTGATAATATATATAATGATTGTTGTATACCTATGCCATAACATGCATGCCTACTTTCAAGTCTATTGATATGCTTGTTCCCTGAATTGATATTGGCTTATAGACTAGATATGAATTATCAGTTATAAGCAAGATTGTTTTGCTAAGACCCTTAGTGAAGGGCGTATGATATTCATTCTTTAAATATAAGACCGGGAGTCAGTATTTTGTGATATATAGATAGCCGTGGAAACCCGGAGGGATTCCAGCGGCAGAGTAGTACTCATTTTGAGGAATGTTATTAGTAAACATTATTTATATTTTCATAAAATATTGATTATTTGGAAATTACTCGAGGAATTCTATTTGGATATTATCTCAATCGAGAGGTACTATATGAACATTATTTTGAATATTCATTCGCGTATATTTATTTGCTGAATATTATTTTAATATTCATTCGAGCTTTAATTACTTAAATGAATATTAGTTTCGAATATTCGTTTAGAGTTTGATTATTCAATGAGTAATTACTTTAGTATTCTTGGAAATTTATTTATTAAATTAATATTATCGTGAATATTCATTTAAGATTTTATGTACTTGATGAATATTATTTTAAGATATTCATTCGAAGTTCTATTTACTTAAGGAATATTGCTTCGAATATTCCTTTAAAGTTTGATTGCTAAAAGAATATTATTTGGATATTTATTTAGAATATTAATTATTAAATGAATATTATTTTCAAATATTCATTTAATGTTTGATTTATTTAGTGAATATTATTTTAAACATTTACTTGGGCTTATTTAATTAATTAATATTATTTTGAATATTCATTTAAAGAAGAGAGTTATTTAGTAAATAATTCTATGTATTTATTCGAGGATTACTTACGAGCAATATTATGATTTAATCATATTCCTTAATTATTATTGATTAATAAATATTCTTGGAATATTTATTTAAATTCTTTTAAGTTCTTTTTATAATAATTCATATTATTCAAAGATTATCTATCACCTTCAGATAAGGTGTAAAATATTTCGGAGTATTTTATGACTATTCTTATCAAGGGGAGGTTCCCAAACTTTATTTTCATTTAAATCTATCTTAAAGAAGATTTAAATACTCGCTCAACTTCCAAACATATATAAGGGGACCTCACTTGAGATATGTTATTTATTGGACTGCCCGGTCCTATACTTGCTAAAACTATCTTGTCACTCACATCTTGATTCCTTCAAGCATCGATATGAGTCTGTTTGGTTACCTCCTCAACGCTCGAGGGGTAAGAATTGATGGAACAAGTTTATATCCATTAACAAGCATCAGCTTGGGAAATATTGGTGATTTTTCCTTTCCAACTAGATACGACTACTTTGTGGAGTCCTATCAACAAGTAATATACTTGGGGAAAGGGGGAGGAACTTCACGTTTCAAAGTTATGGATGTGAAATGAACTAGGAGATGCGTAAGTGACCCAGTGGCGCCGGTCCAGCAAATGGCCCAACCGTTGGCCGGGGGGTTCCAGAGGGCGGTAGACAAGTAAATCCGTCGGTGCTTCCTTCTACATGTAGAGAACAAGAGGTGGGGAGCATAACATGCGACTGATCATCGTGTAAATGCTATGTCTCCTGGCGCGTCAAACTCCAGTATTAGTTCATCTCTCAATGTTGGAAATTTCCTGCAACCTTATCATTATTGGCAGGTTTGAAAAGTGTTTGAATTGGAATTGCAATATTCTTCCTGCAAGTTCCTCTATTATGAAAAGTTGATAATATCTGGCTCATCTTTGACATAGCAGATATTTATTCAAAACAAATATATTTTGAGTTACCTTGTAACTTCATCTCATACCTTATATTGGTACTACATCGTTAATGCATGGCATATGGTTTCAAAGATATTTTGGACTGTTATATATTATCACTGTTCAATTATATTTTTGGTGGGCTATTGCTCACCCTTGCTTTATTTATTTATATCACAACAACAGCTAGATCAGATGGCCGCGCAAGGCGTACTCAGCATAGGCAGGTGTCAGCCGTCAGAGGATTAACCGCTGAGGTCATAACTACCATTGCTAAGGATGCAGCCTCTGGTAGGCTAGTTGTTAGCATTTGTACATCAAATGTATTTATATATATATGACATATACCAATGGATGGCAAAGAGCATGTAATTGTAAAATTGTAATTCTTTGGGTTGTAAGAACTCAATCTTGTGATTAATAATATTGATGGTTACTCTGATTTCATCTCTGGGACTATAACGGGTGTGTTTTATGATGTTGTTCTGGGTCACAAGGTTGTAATTTAAATTATGTTGGTTGTATGGATGGATATTGAGACCGTAACGACCAGATCCCTGACCCTGGATCTGGGGGTGTTACAGAAATGGTATCAGAGAGAGCGTTATATATCCCAGAGATGATGCGACGTTAAAACAATAAATTCATTAAGATAATAAGAACTCTTGCCAAGTTCATAGTCGGACTACTTAATGTAGTATTGACATATAAAACCCTTATGGGAACTACTAAGTATCATGATAGTAACTTAAGCTCGTTCTCGTACCGACTAGTAAGGCGACAAGCCTTGGAGATTACGAGCAGTAACACAATGATGCTTGTTTTGATGCTGAAGGTCGGATGGTGGATTCGATAGTGTACCTTACTGAGGACCCGGAAGAGGTTCCAACAAAGGAGGAAAATCCTGATAAGGATCAGGAGTTTACCCTTAAGGAAATAAGGGCTACAACTAGAGAGACTGTAAGAATCTAGATATAGTGCTCAGAGAAGTGAGCGTAAAGAACTGATATATTATGAAGAGAATTAAAGAGGTATATTGGATCTATAGCTGGACTGCCGGATAAAGTACCAGCAAACAAAACGGATTCGGGGAATTACTTGAGATCTTATATGGGGTTAGATAAGAATCCTTAGAGACTTCCAGATCAGAGGGAAAAGAGCGAGAATGATGCATGATTATCAAAGGCATCAATATATGTCAGGGAGCAGAGTCTCCAGGAGCAGTTGAGATAGGGGCAGCAAGTGCCACATTATTTGATAAATGGATTAGTGTGAATCTTATTAATGATAATTCGCCATGAGAAGGCAGATTTCCTAGGTTATAATTTATAAAGTCAATTGAGATTGATGAGGTGGTTTATCCAGTGAGATGTCCATTTTATGAATGGATTAGCTAAGAAAGTAAAGATAGTGGAAAACAATGGCCTGAATGGATAAAGTTACATAAGGAAGTAGTAAGCGAGACAATGATCTCGGAACCTACAAGACTAAAAGACCAGTGAGTCTATGATAAACTAGCAATGAGGCTATCGTCAAGAAACCAAGTATAAGTTTAGTTCAATCCAATGGAATGATGAACCAGAAACATTAGATGCATGTGATTCAAAGGAATATTAAATTCCTTCTTTTCCTTGAATGGATTATGGTAGTTATCTTAGGTTTATTTTGACACTGAATCATAAATGGATTGAGTAAGGCAAGCAGTGGTTGAGATGAAATTGAGAATGCTTTTAGATGAAACCTGAATGAACAGGTGTAGGCCATGTTCTCGAAGTGAGGATTTTGGCAAAATAAAGTCCAGACAGTAGGACATATGAGCAATAGGAAGTAGTGATTGATTGACCCCACCAAATTAAAGACAGTTCCAAATGGAGATTGGCCAACCACACCGGCAAAGGTGAGAAATTTCATAAGATTCACAAGGTATTATCAAAGATTTGTTCAGGACTTTACAAAGATTGTAATCCTGTAACCCGACTTATTTGTAAGACTAAAAGTTTGAATGGACAAGCTAAATGGGGGAAAATCTCCCTGGAGTTAAAGATAAAAATTGGTGATGACCCAGCATTGGCGTTACCTAATGGAAGAAGGAGAATTTTGGAATATATTAGGATGCACCTCGTACAGGTTTAGGTGTTGTGCTTGTGCAACATGACAACATAATTTTCTAATACAATTGGACAACACGGTTCACCAGATTCGGATGACCTTGGTAGTGCCAATTCTGGGAAGCGACTGACCCCGATGGTAGCGTTCCTTCTGAGACTAGTTGTTAAGTAGACTGGTATTCGGTAGTATCGACTATTAGGACAAGCATGTATCGGGGAGGTATGGCATGTTTAGTTTGAAACTTTTGATTCCCCTTCTAAGGACGATGTATAATTGGTTTCCCTCTAATGATTAAACTCCCAGCTTTATGTCAATCATTTCGCTACTGTAACTGTTTATGGTTCGACCAGCTCGGATGTTCATAGAAATATTCTTTGGGTATCGAAATGGATTTTCTTAATGTAACCAGTGGGTGGATAGATTGACTGAAGTTTCCCTAATCCTGGAAAGGAATTGGACAAAATTTGGCAAACCTTGTCTTTCGGATTATCTTAATACATCACTGAGGAGAGTGGAAACTGAGGCAAACCCTATGAATTGGGTAAGGTAGCCGCTACACGGATTGGTAGATAGATCCCAATTATTACGATTGATTGTAGAGACAAAATTTTGAAGTTGAGATTGGACGGGAAAAAAAAAAAGAGAAATGTAATTAAGAAACAAGCCGGACTAAGAAAGTTCGGGATTGACTTAAATGAAAAGGTTGTTATGCCAGAAATGTTAAGCTTTTGTGGCACGTGAAATTGATAAGAGTAACTAGAAGAAAAGTAAGGGTGACCGGAAATGGTACCAAGGAGTCGATTGAGACTTATATGGAGTGAAGTTTTTGAAAAGATCAAAAGGTATCAAGTAGAAGGCACTATGCCAGCAATTGCTAGAAAAGTAATGCTATTAGCCGACCCCTAAACTCACATATTTTAGCATGGCCAGTGGGGCCAAGTCACTAAGGATTATCGAGTGATTGAACCAGCAATGTAAGGACAAAGCGGGGTGCTTCTAACAAAGTGCCAACCGCGAGAACTTTTGATGTAAAATGAATTGAGATACATGAGGATGGATTTTATAAATACCCTAGATGTATTAGGCACTAAGAAATTCACGTTGATCACGACCAATATCTTCCAGAACATCCTTGCTACCATTACCAAGTTCTGTAAGAAAGACAGATAGACATATGTTGTCTTTTGGAAAGTCATATAGACTAACATTCGTTTGAAAGGAGAGGTAACATTAAGCTACCTATAGATTATCAAGATTGGAATGATTGAAAAGAGACCCTTATTATGGATATATGATTAAAATTGCCAAGTACAGGATGTAAGTATTCCTCGAAAATGGAATTGAGGATAGAATGTCCATAGATTAATACGAACCCTGGGGGATGCACAAAGGATAGCATCACCCCTAACAAAGACATTGTGAATTCAGACGATATAAGTTGAATCGACCAAAGTATCAATAACCTGTAAGGATTTGTGGAAAGGAGTCTCCAAAAGTACATAGACAGAGATATTATAGAATTGACTAATGATGTTTGATATACCCTGTAACCAGGAGATGCAGGAGGAATGATGAGGATGGCCTAAGAAACCTTATAAGGGAAGTGCTAATATTCTAAACTTCAAACGGGAAGTTTGGTAAGGAATGTATGACATAGTAACAATAAGGCCAGATGAAGCATGTGTGAAACCATGTAAAAGTATGGATTGAACCAATAAGGTTGAGATTATCCTAAAAACAAGAAGGGAGTAAGTAAGGAAATATCCTAGGTATGATTTGGAGTACCTGTAGTCAAGATCGCACTAGAAAGGTGGAAGCAATGACTTTTGGAAAAGACTGATATATGCTTTCTCTCATTCAGCAGAATTTAAGGGAGAATGCTTCCACCCTGAGTTGGAATAGATCCAGAAAACATTGATCTCAAGAAATTATTATAATCAGGGAAGGCCAACGAGGTGGCCGACACTTTAAGTATAGGGGAGTAAGTATAAATGCTCAGACCAAAGAAATAGAATGATAATGTAAGGACCTTGATGGTCATAATGTGGTAGAGGAAGTTACATTCCATCTAATGATTTTGCCAGGATCAACTATAAGAATAGTTTAAGTAAAGATTCGATTCCTGATGTTGCCAGTAGCACATTACCGACATTAGGAGGCTCTACGACAGACCAGACCAAATTCCCCAAGAGACTCGCCTTTTCTTTGGAAAGAGAGAGGGGAGGTTAAGTAACAATGAATTGGTAGTAAATGACCAGAAATAGAGAGGGTACAAATACTGATAAGCCAAATGGCACGATGATGAATGACAAGCAAGTTTATGTTGGTGTATTTCTGTGCAAACAAGATAGAGAATTATGAGGTTGGTAAGCGATTAAGCAAACCGCTAAGCTTTTAGTCTTCTACCGGAGATATATGATTAATAATCTCACCAGCCTGTTCCAGCTGCGATGCTGGAAGCTTTCCTGCAATTTTATCTGCTTCATGTAATATCTACGTCAAGTTCCGGAAGCGTTCCTTATGGATAGGAAATAGTGATTATTTTGTTTTCCTAGAGGATCTTGAATTGACAATTATGATGCTTAGTTATTAAAGCACTGCGTAAACGATAAACGATGGTGATCCTTCTGAGAAATTAGGTGGTAACGATTGTGGAAATGTCGAATTGAATCTAAGTTAGAGAAATCATCCAGGTTTATTTCGGATGGTGTAATTTCTGGAACGACGGGATATTTGAAATAAATGATTAGGCTATGATGGTTCATAGAATAATTATAGTAGAAATGAAGACAAGCAACTGATTGAGATGAATGAAGAGTTGAGGATTAATAAGAAAGTCAGATATGCGGACTCATGAGAAGCTCCAGTAATGAAGCGAGAAAAGTATGGAATTAACAGGGCAAAGTATTGGCCAAAACGGAACGTTGGAATTAGAAACATAAATGACATACGAATTGACCCCTTTTTAGGTTGGGGGAAGTCGAGGAAATTTGGAATAGATTGATTGAGTAATAAAGAGACTCATGGAATGAGAAAGTGAAATCTAAAGGTGACGAGCGTCTCAATAAAGAGATGCCAATGGAGTTAAATAACCGAAGTGAATGAGAATCAGATAATAAGAAGGATGTGATTAATAAAAGAAAAGATTGGAAAAACAATTATGAAAATGTGAAGCAAGGAATGTTATGAATGAACTTCCTAACGAGCTCTCGGAATGACAACCTGATAGTGTTAGTATTATGGATATGAAAGCTATAGTAGCGTGGCATGGAATATTAGTGACAATGATGTCACGCGAGAAATCCAAGATTTAACCTGAGAGGTTGAAGGATTTTCCAAAAAGTTAGTGGTGCTAATATCGAGCAAGTGTATAGGTCCATAGAATGATGGACAGAGCAGCAAGGACATGTGATATGTGAGATTACGAAAAAGTAGTATTTAATACGAATATGATTATTTTCTTCTCTAATAAACCTCTATAGTTCAGAGGAAAATTCTAAGTATGATATTTTGACAATCATGAAAACTTTCTTATATGATTCTTTGAAATTCGTTCCTTTTCTTTTCCCTTATTTATCTTCTTCTAAACTGAGAAGAACAACCCTTTAAGGAGGGGAGGTAATACTACGTGACTCTCTGTCTGTGTGATAGGAGTCTAAGTGGAATGCCATTAATTGTTTAATTGCTTGTCAAGTACTAAAGGCTGGCCCCCTTCTGTACTAGCTATGCAATTTAACAAATGTTCATTGATCACAGTGATCTCTCGATAAATTTTCCACCTAAATATATATACATCGAGATTGCGAAGATTAAAGCGATTAGGAATTGCAAAATTTCGAGTGAGGTTATCTCCGGACTTCGTAGCACGTTAGTGATACCGAAGTCACTGCACGTACCAATAAGGTTAATAGTATAAGAACGGACAGGAGCGTATACCGGATGATGTGTTATGCGAAAGTATCAAAGAATTGGTAGAACGGAAAAAGGGTGTATTGTAACACCAGTATGATGTGCTTTAGAAAGATTGGAATGTGTAAGGATCGACCAGAGAGTTGGAAAGCGAAATAACCAACAAGTACCCAATTGTCTTCTACCTGATTCCGGGACGGAATCCTTTTAAGGAGGGGAGACTGTAAGAACCCAGATTTTTTATAGAATTAAAACTTTTTCTTATGTAATAACATGGAAGCGAATAGTGGTTACGACTACGCTGTAACGGTTGTTCTAGTAAATAAATAGAATGGATGTGGGTTCAAATATTATATGTCATGAAGAATACTTTTGGTTGATAGCCTAAATAAGAATAATCTATCTCCTAAGGATATAAGTTATATTATTCCAAGAAAGATTATTCTTGTGTCATCCAAATCAATATCTATTATAAGTCCAGCGGTTCCGTAAAAAGGTTAAGGAGCACCCGAGAGTAAACCAGGTTCATTTTCCTAATTATAGGAATTAAATAAAAATAGGTGATGAGTAGTGATTTTGGTGGAATTTAGAATATTATTATAAAAATGCTATATCTGGAATTCGGAACGGATTTCTGAGTTCGTATTAGTGATCCAGGAGGAAAATAAGTGTATGTAAAAGCTGTCGGATTCAGAAAAAGAGCACTTTTATTTTCTCCGAGAATTCCCTGGACCCTGCCAGACTTAAGGATTTATTAAAAGGGATTAAAGGGATTTAAATTCGAGAAGTACTAAGAAAGATGAGGAATAGTATTATAAATATTAGAAAGGTTTTCGGTAAAACCCTAACTAGAAACGAATGAGTTATTCCCTCGAACGATCAACGAATTAAGCAATAAACGGACAAAGAAACAAGCAGGGAGCCAAGAGATAGTGATGTGCAAGAGGATAAGGTCAAGTAGCCAAGATAAATATCTAGTAACTAGCTCCAATAGAAACCAAACCATCTAGTTAACACATTACTCCATCTTATCTTACATAACAAGATTTGCTAGTGGAAGATGATGCATTGGATGAGCCTAGCACTTTATTAAAGTAGCTTTAGCTAGATATTATCTCAAATAATTCATTTCATCACATAACCAAGCAAGCAACCAAGCCAAACTCCACCTCTCTCTCTTATTAGAGCCATTCGGCTTTTCAAGAAATTCAAGGGGAGAAATCCCACTTCCAACCATCAATTGATCTCCCAATTTTTATCATAGATCCTATATTTCATAAAAATGATACCCTAGAAATCTTGGCCTCAAAATCCATTGTTTCCATTTTCAATAAAATCATCAAAGTCTAGGATGAATAGTAACTTCAAGAACAAATCTTGGTTTTTCTTGATTTCTTGGATGATCCAAGCTTGGTTAAGGATAGGCATGGACTATACAAGACTTAGCAAGGGCTTTAACACTCTCCAAGGAAGGTATAAACCTCATGAACCCTAAATCTTACTTTGGGTATATGCTTGTTGTTGATGGATTTAAACTTAGTTATGTTATTAGTAAGTTATAAGCATGATTAAGATTGGGTTTTGATAAATGTTAAAAATAGCTTAGATGAACGGAAAGGCATTGCTTGGCCTCAGTTCATGGTTATAAATCATGTATATGTTGTTTGGAGTAGATATCATGATTATTGGGAGTTTTGGAATTTGGTAAATATCCGATTTATAGCCGTCGTAATGCCAAAATTTCGTTAACCTTAAGAACACGAGTTTGACAGTAGGTATAAGTCACTGATTAGCTTCGATTTCTTCCATGATAAGCTAGATTATGTTATAAGCTTCGTTTTGATATAAAGATCGTATGAAATGGACTTACGGTTTAGGAGTTATGATTAAATTCGTAAAAGAGGTTCGAAACCGTAATCGAAAGTTCGTAACTGAAATTGGAATCCCTTAACATGACTAAGTCAGTGAAGAATCATGGTAATTAAATATTAGAGGTCATAAGGAAGGCGTGAGAGAAAACCACAAGTAAAATGGATCGTTTTCCGATTTTATAAAAATGTTCGAATCAAGGTTAAGTGCGAAGAAACCACTTTTCGGAGGTAACACTATTCACTAAAAGCCCCTGCCCTGTTTTGGCAAAAATCCGGAAAATTAATCTTCTGATCTTAGTCCAATTTTGAGTTAGCTACCTTCTATACATTCTCTAGATCATGTATGCGAAAACGGTGCGTTATTTGAGTTAGCGGTTACCGAGTTATGAACGTTTTAGTGAAAGAGGTGTGAATAGTAAAGATCCGTAGTCGACCGAACTTCAAAAATACGTTTCACCTATCTAGACCCGTGGCTTCGAATTGGAAATTTTATGATAAATATTACAAATACCAAAGATGATTTTATAAGTGGTTTCGTAATTAAATACGTTTCCAGTGATTTATTAAAAGTGTTGAAGTACGAGTCTCGAAATAGTGATCCTCAGAAAAGTCAACCCTAGGGGTACTACTTTGGCCACCCTTTTTGGCTAAGTTAAAAAGGGAATCTCGAGTCGACTAAAACATGAAACTTGTTAAGAATTATCAAGACCACATATTGGTGCAAAGAACGAGGTTATAATTGATTAAGTAAGATATACGAAAGATCCGACATTAAGGATGGGTCGAGGTGTGTTTTGGACTAAACTTACATGACCTAAGTTAAGTTATACTTAACCTTCGAAATGTTAAGTGATTGACCTCGGTTATTGTGACTATTTATAGATCACTGGATTGAGACGAGGCACACTACCCCTACAAGATTACCAGGCAAGTTTCCAATACTTGGAACTGTTGTTGTGATAATATATATAATGATTGTTGTATACCTATGCCATAACATGCATGCCTACTTTCAAGTCTATTGATATGCTTGTTCCCTGAATTGATATTGGCTTATAGACTAGATATGAATTATCAGTTATAAGCAAGATTGTTTTGCTAAGACCCTTAGTGAAGGGCGTATGATATTCATTCTTTAAATATAAGACCGGGAGTCAGTATTTTGTGATATATAGATAGCCGTGGAAACCCGGAGGGATTCCAGCGGCAGAGTAGTACTCATTTTGAGGAATGTTATTAGTAAACATTATTTATATTTTCATAAAATATTGATTATTTGGAAATTACTCGAGGAATGCTATTTGGATATTATCTCAATCGAGAGGTACTATATGAACATTATTTTGAATATTCATTCGCGTATATTTATTTGCTGAATATTATTTTAATATTCATTCGAGCTTTAATTACTTAAATGAATATTAGTTTCGAATATTCGTTTAGAGTTTGATTATTCAATGAGTAATTACTTTAGTATTCTTGGAAATTTATTTATTAAATGAATATTATCGTGAATATTCATTTAAGATTTTATGTACTTGATGAATATTATTTTAAGATATTCATTCGAAGTTCTATTTACTTAAGGAATATTGCTTCGAATATTCCTTTAAAGTTTGATTGCTAAAAGAATATTATTTGGATATTTATTTAGAATATTAATTATTAAATGAATATTATTTTCAAATATTCATTTAATGTTTGATTTATTTAGTGAATATTATTTTAAACATTTACTTGGGCTTATTTAATTAATTAATATTATTTTGAATATTCATTTAAAGAAGAGAGTTATTTAGTAAATAATTCTATGTATTTATTTGAGGATTACTTACGAGCAATATTATGATTTAATCATATTCCTTAATTATTATTGATTAATAAATATTCTTGGAATATTTATTTAAATTCTTTTAAGTTCTTTTTATAATAATTCATATTATTCAAAGATTATCTATCACCTTCAGATAAGGTGTAAAATATTTCGGAGTATTTTATGACTATTCTTATCAAGGGGAGGTTCCCAAACTTTATTTTCATTTAAATCTATCTTAAAGAAGATTTAAATACTCGCTCAACTTCCAAACATATATAAGGGGACCTCACTTGAGATATGTTATTTATTGGACTGCCCGGTCCTATACTTGCTAAAACTATCTTGTCACTCACATCTTGATTCCTTCAAGCATCGATATGAGTCTGTTTGGTTACCTCCTCAACGCTCGAGGGGTAAGAATTGATGGAACAAGTTTATATCCATTAACAAGCATCAGCTTGGGAAATATTGGTGATTTTTCCTTTCCAACTAGATACGACTACTTTGTGGAGTCCTATCAACAAGTAATATACTTGGGGAAAGGGGGAGGAACTTCACGTTTCAAAGTTATGGATGTGAAATGAACTAGGAGATGCGTAAGTGACCCAGTGGCGCCGGTCCAGCAAATGGCCCAACCGTTGGCCGGGGGGTTCCAGAGGGCGGTAGACAAGTAAATTCGTCGGTGCTTCCTTCTACATGTAGAGAACAAGAGGTGGGGAGCATAACATGCGACTGATCATCGTGTAAATGCTATGTCTCCTGGCGCGTCAAACTCCAGTATTAGTTCATCTCTCAATGTTGGAAATTTCCTGCAACCTTATCATTATTGGCAGGTTTGAAAAGTGTTTGAATTGGAATTGCAATATTCTTCCTGCAAGTTCCTCTATTATGAAAAGTTGATAATATCTGGCTCATCTTTGACATAGCAGATATTTATTCAAAACAAATATATTTTGAGTTACCTTGTAACTTCATCTCATACCTTATATTGGTACTACATCGTTAATGCATGGCATATGGTTTCAAAGATATTTTGGACTGTTATATATTATCACTGTTCAATTATATTTTTGGTGGGCTATTGCTCACCCTTGCTTTATTTATTTATATCACAACAACAGCTAGATCAGATGGCCGCGCAAGGCGTACTCAGCATAGGCAGGTGTCAGCCGTCAGAGGATTAACCGCTGAGGTCATAACTACCATTGCTAAGGATGCAGCCTCTGGTAGGCTAGTTGTTAGCATTTGTACATCAAATATATTTATATATATATGACATATACCAATGGATGGCAAAGAGCATGTAATTGTAAAATTGTAATTCTTTGGGTTGTAAGAACTCAATCTTGTGATTAATAATATTGATGGTTACTCTGATTTCATCTCTGGGACTATAACGGGTGTGTTTTATGATGTTGTTCTGGGTCACAAGGTTGTAATTTAAATTATGTTGGTTGTATGGATGGATATTGAGACCGTAACGACCAGATCCCTGACCCTGGATCTGGGGGTGTTACACTATTGTTGGAGACTTTAATGACTTACTAGTACCTGATGATAAATGGGGAGGAACGCCTCATGCTCCGTCCCTAATGGCTGGTTTCCAGACAGCCATTGAAGATTCTCACCTAGTAGAAATTGATCTCCAGGGAGGGAATTTTACCTGGGAAAAATCTCGTGGCACTAGTGGCTGGGTTAAGGAGCGCCTGGACAGAGCTTTTGCCTCTCGAGGATGGTTACATATGTTTCCTCTTTGTAAGTTGTCGCTGTTTCATTCCCCTGCTTCAGATCATGATCCTATCTTATTGGATTTGTTTAGTGTGTCTTTCAATCATAAACAATTTCGTTTTCGATTCGAAAACACTTGGCTTCAAGAACCTGAATTCCATAAGGAAACTTCCGTCTTCTGGTTGGCCCTTCCTCCATCTAATATCATTCTGAAACTTCTTTCGGTTTCCAGATTTATGGCAAGATGGGGGAGGAATTTTTTCCACAAGTTTCGGGAGAAATTAAAGAAACAGAAGGAGCTACTATCGAGATTAGTGAACCGTATTGACAGGGCAGGGATTAGTTTGTATTTCGAAGAAAAAGAGAGAATGCATGAGTTACTTCTCCACGAAGAAATATATTGGAAACAAAGGGCCAAGGTCTTTTGGTTGACGGAAGGAGATGCTAACACGAAGTTTTTTCATGCTTCAGCTTCTAGTCGGAAAAAAACAAACCGCATTCCTTTTCTGGAATCTGATGATGGAATCCAAGTTAATAACATGGAGGGGATGTGCGACATGGTGAGTGAGTATTTTGGTGAAATTTTCAGGGGAGATCAAAATGGTTTAAGCTACCGGGCTGACATAACAGATAGATGTGTCACTGATGCACATAACCGATTATTAGTGGCAGAAATCACATTTGAGGAATTCACTCAAGCCATAAAACAAATGCACCCCGATAAAGCAAGCGGCCCAGATGGTCTTAATCCTTCTTTTTTTCAACATTTTTGGCCTATCCTAGGCAAAGAAGTGTTCTCTTCCTGTAAAGAATGGCTTGTTAATAACTCTTTCCCGGCAAATCTTAATGACACTAACGTGGTCCTTATCCCTAAAAAAGAGAATGCATGTCGAATGAAGGATTTTCGTCCTATTGCACTTTGCAATGTAATGTACAAAATCTTATCAAAAGTTTTAGCTAATCGGTTAAAGCTTATTTTGCCTTGTATTATTTCTGAAAATCAAGCGGCCTTTGTGCCAGGGAGAAGTATCAACGATAATGTGCTCATTGCTTTTGAGCTCATTCATCACGTGAAGCAGTCAACTAGAGGGAGTGAAGGTGATGTGGCTCTGAAATTAGACATCACGAAGGCGTACGACAGGGTTGATTGGAACTACTTGAGGAAAAGAATGCAGGCAATGGGGTTTTGTGATCAATGGGTGAAGTGGATGATGATGTGTGTCAAATCTGTTTCTTACGATTTCTGTTTTAATGGCACAAATATAGGTCCCATCATTCCTTCGAGAGGCATTAGACAGGGAGACCCACTCTCTCCGTATCTTTTTCTGTTCTGCATAGAGGGTCTTTCGTTGGCATTATCGAGATCTGTCACAGAAGGTTCAATTAGTGGCATAAAAGTGGCAAATTCTGGCCCAGTTATTTCTCACCTCCTCTTTGCAGACGACTCTTTTCTGTTTTTTCGGGCAAACAATTGTGAAACTGCAGCTGTCAAAGCTATTCTGGACGACTATGCGGTCTGCTCAGGTCAGGCAATTAATTTTTTTTAATCAGGAATTGCTTTCAGCTCAAATGTCAAACAAGACAGGCAAAGACAAATCTCAGCAATCTTAGGAGTTACTAATGATATTCAGAACAGTTTTTATCTAGGACTGCCATCTCTGGTAGGAAAATCGAAAAAAAAGAGTTTTTGGGTTCATCAAGGATAGAATGTGGAAACGTATTCAAGGTTGGAAGGCGAAACAAATCTCTCGGGCGGGGAAGACAGTTCTAATTAAGAATGTAGCTACATCAATCCCATCTTATTGCATGTCATCCTTTCTCCTCCCAAAATCTATGTGTAGTGACATGGAAATTTTGATGAATAAATACTGGTGGCAATCGGGCTCTTCAGACAGAAAAGGAATTAACTGGGTGGGTTGGAATGGTTTAAGCATGTCTAAGTGCCATGGGGCTCTTGCTTTTCGAAATCTATATGGGTATAACATTGCTCTTATAGCGAAACATGTATGCAAGTTTGTTCATAAGCCTCAATCTCTGATTTCCAGATTTTTTTAAGGCTAAGTACTATCCAACCTCCCATGTGTTACAAGCGAAGGCTCTCCCAGGGTCGAGTTTTATTTGGAAAGGAATTGTCACGGCAAAGAATGAAGTTTTGCAGGGTTATAGATGGGTTCTGGGGGATGGGGGTTCGATCAAATGTACTCAAGATCCGTGGCTTAAGGGCAAAGATGATTTCAGAGTTGATCAGTCCAGGCGGTACATTGATAACTCCATGGTTGTATCTCACCTATTTTTTCAGAACGAAAGAAGGTGGGATATTGACAAAATAATGCTTTTATTCTCCAAGGAAGATGCTGATAATATCTTGGCAACCCGCATTCCTGATTACCCGAGTGAGGATCATCTGGCTTGGAATAAAACTACAAATGGAAAGTATTCGGTCAAAACGGGTTATCAAATGTGGCATGATCGCAATGTAGGAGTGGGCACTGTTTTGCAGTCAAAAGGTTGGAGCAAATTGTGGAAACTTGATTTGCCGCATAAAATCAAAATTTTCCTTTGGCGTTTCTGCAGAAACAACATCCCCGTCAAGAGTAGACTAAATTCTAAGGGAGTCCAACTCCCTCTTAACTGCCCTATGTGTGATTCTGACATCGAGAATACTCTTCATATCTTCTTCGACTGTCCTTTTGCATCAGCATGCTGGAATTTTGCTGGTAAATGCTATGCTTTATCTAACTCTGAGAATGTAGCTTCCTGGTTTCTCACCAAGTTAGACACAGGGTGCACGGAGGAAGTTATGACAATAGTTAAAGTTCTTTGGGGTGTATGGTTCTTCCGAAATCAGAAAGTGTGGGAGAAAAGAGTGGTGAATGCAGCTGTTGCAATAGGATGGAGTGCAAAATCTATTTCAGAATGGAGAGAGGCAAGAGATAAACGTCCATCACCATCTCTGAATAGTTCGACCACGAGAAGCTCTGTTAGTGTCAAATGGAAGAAGCCGGTACCTGGAACTTTTAAACTTAATGTCGATGCTGCAGTGAAATTGAATGACACAACGTTCTCCATGGGCTTCGTTTTAAGAGATCAAGCAGGTACTCTGATGCGGGGCAAAACTATGTGCAAAGCCATGGTTTCATCTGTCTTTGAAGCTGAAGCTTTAGCCGTTCTTGAAGGTCTTAAATGGCTCCTTTCCTTGAATTATGATTCAGTAACTATTGAGTCTGACTCCCTCCTCACCGTTCGAGCGTTACATTGCATCGATGAAAACATGTTGGAAGTTGGTAGTATTCTGAACGCCTGCCGCAATATATTGGATAGTAGACCAGGCTTCTCGGTTTCTTTTGTTAAAAGACAAGCGAATGGGGTAGCTCATTTGGTAGCTAAATTACCCTGTTCTCTAAAATGTCAAAATGTGTTTACGGCCCCTTCAAACTTGTTGTTGGAGTCTCTCTTGTATGACATTTCATATTAATGATATTTGGCTTTTAATCAAAAAAAAAAGTAACATTTTGTTTAAAAAAAAAAAAAAACACCATAACGTGTGATATTTGGGACGATTTAATTTCAAATTATGATAGATAGGACCAACCCCACAACCCCACAATTGGCGATTAATCACTACACATGCCTCATCAAGACTTCACAAGTGACAATATTTCATGCTCTTATTATCATTTATCACAGAGAACCTGGTGTCCAGCCGCATTTTCTAGAGATTCTGGTACATCATACCATTCCATCTCCACAAAAGGAAACTTATTCTTTTCCAAAGCCTCTGATAACTAACTTGGTATTTGCGAACTCTTTACAACTTTCGAATTTGTCCTACATCAATAGTTTATCTTTGCTGCACATTTGTTCTTTCATTTTGGTTTCGTCTGTATCCTGGTAGCTCTTAACCAGTAGTTTCATCATTTTTGATTCACCAGCTCTACCAAGAACCTATGGGATACGAGGCGCATTCTAAATCCTCATCGTTTCTAAATTTGGTAACACTTTTTGGAGATCTTTGACGTTCACTGGTTGTCGGAGACGAAAACCGACAAGTGCTACTGTGACAACCCGGGTCAAATCCCGAGCATTTTTCGAAAATTGGGTCTAGTCCCAATTCCGAATCCGAAGTAAGCCAAAGTAAACTGACCACCCGGGTCAAATCCCGAGCCTTTTTCGAAAATTGGATCTAGTCCCAATTCCGAATCCGAAGTAAGCCAAAGTAAACTGATCAAAATGTAGCCAACTTGGGTAATCCACAAGACCACCACAGGCGTGCACTTAGTAGTAGTACTTTGCCTTATAAACTGAACTAAAATCCCAAATCTGCTCGATGTGGGACTGGGGGGTTACAGCTACAGCTAAATCATTATCAATCAACTATGAAATAATTTATTTGTTTCAAGTAGAACCTTGGCCAAATTTTAAAAGTAATAGAATCTGAAGTAATAGCATAAAGAAGGCTATACAAGGCTTTTAATGGCCATACATGTCTACCAGTTTCCAGCAGCTTCAATCAAAGGAAACATAGATCTTAAATAAAACTACAAAGACTGTTTCTGCATATAAATGATGCTAAAACTTTAAAGCAACCATCACCAAACATTTATCTTATTACAGATGAAGAGCATAGCAGCTGGTTTGTTGGAGCAACTAATGCCTCAACAAAGCAACTGGCGGCCACAAAACACAAACTAGTGCAGCATTTGCAAGAAGTGGCTTATAGTGTAAATGGCTTATGATTGTGATAATTCAATTATTTTTATATAACATGAGTCTCCAAAATATAATCCGAAGGAGAGGCAAAAAACTGAAGCAACCTTTTGAATAAGTGTAACGAGCCAACATATAGGCAGCAGCCTTGTTGGTTTGATTTCTAATATGAAATATAAATATATCACTCCTATTTTGAAGTACTGATTTACAACTCTAAATAACATTATCCGTATCCAGAAAATTAGCCTTCAAAATTTTGATTAAAGAGACGGCAAGGAGAGAATCACTTTCAATCATGACATTCTTGATAGAGAGTGTTAACCAAGGGCGGGCTTCAAGTACACGTATATTTCCCCTTCACCTTCAAACACATACACCTGGCTTTTCCTCGAACAAATTACCTGTATAATCACAGATAAACATTAACTTGATGTTATACATGTATTTTTAATATTACACAATTTCATAAAACGATTGTTTGCTCCATATCAGATAAATGTATTACATCAAGATTACATCCGATAAACTTAACGTGAATATGAGTAGTATACCATTCTTCTTTGCTCCATAATCAAGTCTGCCCTCTTAGCTACAGATTAAATGTTTGCTCGATTTAAAACCTTATCACCACCCTCTGCTGGGCATTTGGCTCCAGGGTTAACCTGTCCAAAAATTTATCAGTCTTAATCACATAACATGCCGTACAATAAGGGCTACGTTTCATGAAAAATTAAGCTACAATCGATGAATTGAGTTTAAAAAATAGGTGCTTAGTCTGACAAACTAAATACACACAGATACATGCCTAAATTTTTGAGTAAGGCATACAGAAGAAAGAAATGCATAGAAGAGAATAAAAATGGTAAAATTAATTAAACTAAAGCTCATAATTAATAAAGGAGAAGATAAAATGGATGGGGGCTACTAATACCAATAAAGATGGATCTGAAACAGCTGGTTTAGATTGGAAATTTGATGAAGGAGCAGCGACAGAATGAAGATCTGTTGACGGGGACTTAATAAAGTCATCCCCAATGAGCTGTTCCTCTTTGGTTCCAGCAGTGATTTTGTCTTCCTGACTTTGAGCTTCTTTCCCTACTATGGTTTCAGTTTCGCATTCAGAGTCCGAGGAGGCAGACCAGTCAGTTGAGGAGGAGTCAAAAAAGGCAAATCTGGGAACAATATATCGCTTGAGTGGTTCGTATTTGACGCTGGGGTTGTAGCGGAAAAGCTGCTCATTTTTTGTTCCAGCAAGGAATTTGTCTTGACTAGCTTCAGCTTCTTCCTCTTCTTCTGTTTCGGTTTCAGTTTCAGATTGAGAGGTACAAGGCACACCATAATCATTTACTTTCATATTAAAATGATAGGGAGTAATGATCTGATTCTGAACCATTGCATCAGAATATCTTTTGATCCTAGCTTCAACTTCTTCCGGGGTATCGTCAGAGTCTGAGGGCGGAGAGGCGAAGGAGTCTGGGGAGTCTACATATTTGAACTGTTTGAGTAGTTCGTAATTGACGCGAGGGTGGTCTGGAAAGGGCTTTTCCTTTCTGGCTTCAGCAAGAATTTTGTCTTTACGAGTTTGAGCTTCTTCTACTGTCATGGTTTCAGGCTCAATTTCAGAATCTGAGGAGGCAGAGGAGCCTGACCAGTCGGTAGCGGAGTCATCACAGTAGGCAAACCTGGGGACAGTACATTGTCTAAGTGATTCATACTTGATGGTGGGGTCGTAGCACCAATTCTGTTCCTTTTTGGTTTGAGCAAGGGTTTTGCCTGTTGAATATGGTATGTGTTTGTCTTCTGTTTGAGAAGAACCTGCAAGAAAAGGATGAATTAATTGGCAATAAAAAAGATAAATGAAGTTATCAGATTAACAATAATCAGATTAGTCACAAAGCAACCTACAACCAACTATTGCAACGTTAACCGTCAATGTAAATGTACATATAGTGCCACCACAAGTTTACATCGACACTATTTTTAAAATTAGTTAAGATTATGCATCAGCTTGTTTTGTGAATAGATATGAAAAACATTCTAAGCAGAACCTGTGAAGTAGTTATATATACAAATGACCGAATGGAAGATTCACTGATTGGTTTGTGACAAGTCAGTCTACTTCCCTTCCCAGTTCCCTATCATGATCAAGGCTTCTGTAAACTTCAAATTTAATATAATATAAGAAAATGTATAGCATGCCAAAAAATATAACAAAATTAGACAGAAGGTGGATATATAAAAATAAGATCCGTGGATGGTTTCTTAGTAGTAAATTAGAAACTTTTGGAGAATCTGAATGGGGGTAAACTGAAAAATAAAAGTGAAATCTTAAACAAGAGAACTGATTCAAATGACTTGTTACATATATAAGATTAATATATAAAAATTTATAATTGATATATTACATAGACGGCGTGAAGAGTTATCTAGTGGCGACCGGCACCATTCCGATATATCAACTTGAAGGTCCACCGCTGATGTGGCTCGACGTACTGTTGTTATAACGTTGGGTAGAACATTCCACGTCCTGGTTAGTGTTCTGGTTCCTAAAAAAAATGCAACAAATAAATATTATTTAAAAAGAGGCAACTTATATTAAAACAATCAACTACAAAATACACAAACATCTGAGGTAATTCGATTAGGAAATACAACTACAACTTGCACATACATTATAGGGCTAAACCAGAAAATGTAGACAGACGAAGGATTTTCAAATACTTAAATCATTTTCAAAGAAAATGGTAGTCCACTTTTGGAAAATATTTGTTTCAGTTTAGCTGTCAGATTCTACTTGCAATTTATTTTCCAAGAGGACCTTTAGTTTGTCTTTGCAATATTGAATTTATATTGCATACTATTAATCTATTATTCAATCAATGCAATATTGAATTTATATTGCGTACTATTATTCAATCAATGCAATTCAAATCTTTTAAGAAAAATGATAAAGAGAATTGAAAACAAGAGAAACAACTACTATATCACACACTATACAGTCCAGGCGGGGAAAGTTTGTTATCTGTTTGTTAACTGATGGACTGGACTAATTATCTAACTAATTGACTCCGTTACTAATACTTAGAACATTAAGAATTTGTCTATTACCAAAGACACTTTCCTAGTACATTTTTGCACCCTTTACGAGATGTAAAATCTTGTCCAAGACAAGGCGGGTGTGTCAATCATAACAAAGAAATCACAAATTTTGAGGATTATCGGAAAAGAAAAACACAAAGATAAGGAAATTCAGAGTAGACATGCATACTCATGAGATACATGGAGACGAGCTTGCTTCTTTTCTTAATTAGCTCATGCCCCTTCCACAAAAACCCTCAATACCATTTAGGTATCAGTGACACACTATAAGTACATAACTAGCGTAACAGCCCGTGCAAGGCACGGGCCTTGTGAAAAATTCATATTAATTTTTTTTATAAAACGTTTGTTAAGATTAATGAATCACGACGTAAAAATATGCCACCATCTTTTCAAATGAATCATGATTTATGATCTTGTCTAGAACTTAAAAGAGTGAAGTTTTCACTATCCGTAGCATTATCGCATTATCAGCATATCCGTAGCATTATCAACAGCATGTTTACAACGTGGTGGCATTGAATTCCGTATTAAATAGCAAGAAAAAATAAATGTTAAAAGAATATAAATGAAAGCTGTAGTTTCTCTTTATCAATATGCTCGGCAAGCACCAGTTTCCCTCACTTTCTTAAATAGTTCAGAAAATTTATAAATACAAGAAAAGTGGATATAAGCAGGATCTTTAAATCTAACAGTTCAGAATCTCTTCACTAAATTCATAATCTAGTGAGAATAAACAAACATTATTCTCATTCATTGTAAATCATGTGTGATCATCATTATTGTGGCATTCATAAGAATTAGCATCGGAATGAATATGGCACTTTTTATGCATATAACACTTAAATATATATGTCTCTCTATATCCATAGGCGGCATAAATAACTATTAAAAAGAGCTTCCATTTTTATTTTTTAGATTACCATAGCCCAAGAAAAAGAAAAATCTTTTGGGAGCATGCCATCTTTTGGTACTTGGTAGGGATTCACTTGCATAAGACTTCTATAAAAGGGTTTAGGGCTAGGGAAAATACTTACCTGACATAATATCATCTATAATTAATAATATAAGCAACATCAATAAGCATAAAAAATAATAATTGGATATAACCTATTTAACTTGTGTTGATAGCTGCTAATATTAAACTTGTCAAGGGATCTTACTAAGTACAACCCGGTTTTTTCTCATAATGTTTGGTTAAAGACCTGAAAAGCAAAATAGCAGTACCAAGGGCGTGGCCAATGTAATCAAATTTATTTTTTGACCCAAATAAAAATATATTTTTTCAATGATAAGTTTTAATTTAACCATTAAATTGGAAAAACAAAGATTATGTTCTTTATTTGCAGGTTCTTTAAACTCAAGGAATCTAAAAATGCAAATATGGGACCTACAAATATTATGATAGTGGCATCACGTTTTGATCTTATAGGGAGTCTATTTCTTAAAAGAATAATATCTATACACCTGTTAAGCTAATTACATATAGCACCGTCCTTGATTCATCAATTCAAAAAATAAAATTTTATACATGTTTCAGCCATGCATGGTTGAACAGAGGAGAGGACACCGTTGGCAGCAAACATGTCACGATGCAAATGTGTCCTTGATAGCAAGACCACAGTTCGTAATTCTTCTAACAATGGATTGTTTATACCGCACGTCATCTTAAATCCAAGACAAAAGTTAATGAAACTTAGTATGAGACAGGCATAGAAATAGTTCATTGCTCACCAGTATTTACAATCAAATTTGCATGGCAATAATAAGCTGTTCTTTTCCTCTCGCGTGTTCACTTTCTACATTTTATCATAAGCAAAACAGAAGATACTGATGTGTACAGTCCCTAATACACTAATTGTTTAAACGGTATCCTAAAAACATGATTTTTCTTACAATCTTTCCTTTATAAGATTAAAGAAGATAATGCTGATGTGAATGTAAGAAGCAAATGCCAACCTATTAATACGCTATGATGTCCAATTCATTCTCTAAATGTTGTATCAACTTCACAATTCCTTCAAATCAAAAAATAATAATAATCACAAAAATCAAAGTTTTTGAACTAAAGCTTATTTTGCAGCGTATATATATCTACAAAACAGTGTCAATGTAATTGATTTTACTATGAACATATCTTGATAGTCAAGTTTATTATATTGACAAAGTACAATGTCTATTTTTTCACCTTTTTTATATTTTGATCAATTTATCCTAAAAGATTTTATTTAATATATTGGTAAAATGATTAATTCTCATAAAATTATAACCTTGTCAAAGATATTTTGATTACATTTATTAATATTTTCTAAAAAAGTCTGTAAGTTTATTATACATATAATAAATAATAATAATTACGACCTTTTGATATTCGAAATTTCAAATTCAGAAGAAAATTCTACTAAAATTGGCGCTAAACTTTATTTACGTAAAAAGTCAATATATTTTATTTGATATATTATTAACTCCATTAAATGTAATCAATTGTATTCTTCACTGTACTGAGTACTCTACATTCAAGTTATCCGAAAAAATAAATTATTACACTGATGAGTGATGACTAATTCTTATAATAATAAATTTTAGAGTAAGATGTAAGCATAATATTTTACGAATGTTTTAAATAATTCATTAATAGGAAAATTATGTAATGATTCCAAAATTGTACACTTAAAACATATCATAAACTATATTTATTGTAGTAATTTTTTGTTTCAAAAATAAAAAATATATAATGTTTATTTGAAAATGGAAATCTGGGTTCTACAGCTTATATGTAACTCAGTGGAAGAAAATGTACTCGCCATACAGGGTATATTAACAGTCTGTTGTCTAAAAAGTAGCGCTGAGGTTTGATAGTTTCTTGTGTTCGAGGTTCTGTGCAATTCTATAAGAATCAACAACTATAACAAGTCATCCAGAACTGAGTTAAAGGTATAGTTAAGGATATATCACCCTGGCCCATGCTATCTTTTTATTAATAATCTTTGTAATTGTTTCCTTTAGGTTGTAACTAAGAGTTTAATTTCCAGCTCCAAACTTTAAATGGCAATCATATTGCTCGACCTTGGCATTCAGAAGTGGTGCTCCTGCTCTGATTACAACTACCATTTAATAAGCATAGCATCTGTATATCTTAATTATGTCACGAAATTAAGAAGTCGGTTTAGTATATTAGCATGGACTGTAGTTTCTTACTCACCCGCCAACATACTGCAGTAGCTCCTTCTGTTTGTTTGCAACTGCATCCTGCTTCTTATCCTCCACAATTTTTTGGAGCTCATCCATTCCAACTTCTAGTTTGGCAAGTAATTCAATACCATGATCTTTCTTTGATTCTGCTAATCCCAAAATAATCAAGCTCTTCCCCTGCTTTTCAGCCCAAGAAGCCTGCTTAACATTCTGCAAGTCCCCAAAAAACTCTTACCTCGTGTGTTATTTAATTAATTGCAGTATATACATGGTACAAAAGTAGAAGTATTTCTTACCCTTTCAACAGAATCAAAGGCCTTATTGACTCCAGCAATTTTAAGACTATCAGTGATATCTTCGAGGGGCTTCTAGACCTGTCTAATAGCTTTATTGTCAATAGGCAAAGCATAATGTAATAATGCTCCTGGATCCTTAATTAGCGGCCCAGATATTAACACACAACCAAATCTGGCAAAGCTGCATTACTACTTGCATTGGCTAAACTTGACCAACCCAATGCAGGCACCGCAGTTAATAAACAAATTATCAACGTAATAGAAATTGCACATTCCTTAGCGGAAAAAACCTATTTTTCTGCTCAAGAATTAAACATCTCATCACTATATCAGTAAAACCCTTAACAAACATTAAATAAAAGTTTACATGTTTAAAGATTAGGGTTTGAGATTGACAATATTTTGGGAAATAAAAACAATATATAATGATATAGCTTGAAACGTATAGGCTAGAACATGCTGACATTATATCTGAATTGACCAAAACATGAATGCCGTAAATTGTAAAGCACAAGTGCTTACATATTAGAGCTTGTCCAACCTAAAAAATATTCTACCAAGATCTCAAGAAACATATAATTCAACCACATGAAATCAAACACCATAAATTCTTTACAAAAGTCACTACATTTGCACTGCACCCACAAAATTCAACCACTTATAACACACATAACAATTCAAACAATGTACGTATAAAAAGTCCAAAAAATAAGAAACCCAAGAACTGGTACCTGCTTTAACACCTGTAGAACCATCCTTTTTAAACCTAATTACCAGGATAAAATACATATACGTGCAAATATGGTATAAGAAAGAGAAAAAAAAGGCCGAGTAGCAAATATTAGCCATGTAATTGAATTGATTTTCAAAGAGTGGTTGAGAAATCAGGTCTCTTTGGTGCAGGTTTAAGCCCTTTTCTAGGTATCCGCTGGGGCTAAGTCCTATGGAAAGAGATTGTGTAGAATAACTCTGTGTAATAAAATGCGGTAAGGGCATTCTAGTTTTTCTTAGAAAAGTAAGGTTAAATTGGTCCTTTCACACCTAATTTTATGTCACTTTTTACCCTTCTGTCCGAGTATAATATATAGTAATAGATACATTAATAACTTAATAATTAGAGAAGGAACTGTGACTTGATACCTTGTTGCATAACCATTCCGTCCAAGAAGGTGCCTTACATAAGGGGGAAACAAGTACCAAACCGAGAACCCGCTCCCTGTACTTGATCTGTAATTGTGAACCTTGAATTAGTCAATAAAGTCACATATAGGATGAGGAAACAAAGACGGATATGGGTGATTACAACTAAGGAGACATACGGCGAATAGGGTGAGGACATAAGCTCCTGCCATTGGCCCCAAGCAAATTACTGTACCAAGCCTGAACAATATGAGATTCAGCAAATTAGTCCCACCATGCAACACATAGAAAATACGACAAAGTAGAAGATAGCATTTTTCAATTGTAAAATTAATACATTCAAATGCTTTTGAAGGAATGGAAAAACTCCCTTATAAATACTTTGACAATGTAGCAAAAGAAATGTGTCTCTACTTACCTAAAATAATTTAGCACCTTAAGGATTTGATCTGCTAAATCATCAACACTTGGAACATGATCATCTGGACATATTGCTGCAGCTCCCAACTGCAAGAACTCTTGTAAAAGCACATAAAACGTTATAATAGCATTCAGTAGGTAGGAACAAGTAAATGACTAAAAACAAGGTAAGAGGAGGTAATGAGTAACAAAATTTTCAGAAGCAAACAATTTGCAGACCTCGTGCCCTGGAGGACTAATATGGTAGATGCAAAAATTGTGAAGCAACAGAGAAGCTGCTTCTGTACAAAAGAATAATTCTTGGAAACACGACATATCTGCATAATTTATGCAATTAAAGGAAAAACTTCATCAGAGGATAACAAATACATTTACATAACATCAGGGATAACGGTAATTTTTTTTTACCAAAATACAAAAAAGGAAATCAAAACTTACGATTCAGGGCTATATCAGGATAGGTAAGCAGAGCGGGTTTATCCGAGTCTCCATACACAATAACAGACACAGAACCGCGGCTAGTTCGTACATTATGTTCCTGCAAAAAGGTTGGATAATGAACATTATAGAACCTTCCATGATCCATCAGAAAAGATGAATGAAAATACAATCTAAAATATGAATTTCATAACCCTTATATTAGGAGGATATTCCAAATAAACACAACATTATTAGTCTACAAAACGACATTTGTTAAGCCCAAAAATCATTTGCCTTTCACAAAACTAAAAAGAAAGAAAAAACAACAACTACTGACATAATTTTAACTTCAGAAAAAAAAAACATGACATTTGGAATTATCCCTTTACAAGGCAGCTTACTCCATCAAGTAATAATATAATGCTAAATTGTAGCAGGTGAAGGACTTGAAAAAAATTCAATTAGGTTTACAAAAGTTTACCAACCTTCACAGTATTAACAATATCATTCCCTACTTGAGGTAGATTCTGTTTCACACCACCTACGACAGCTGATCCTAAGACCCCAGTAACATCATTTTGGCCAATATGAATAACGTAAAGTGATCCTAAACTAAACAAAACTCCCACCAATTTTACTAAAAGCAATAAAACGATGAACCCTAAACCTAAAACCCCAGAAAGAAAAGGAGAATTGAGAACAGACTAATCACAATTCACAAAAAATTAAGCAATTTTCATAATCACAATTACTTGAAGATGATGGGATTACCAGATATCAAATGTTGACCCACTACCTCTTCAGTCTTCCTTCTAACCGAAGGACCACCATGAACCGATAGCTTGTGAATCCGATGAATTTGTGCAAATAGAGGGATATCAGGTGGTGTTGTGTTATAGAGAATAGAAGAATAAAGCGTTGCATAGAGAAGAGAAGAATAAAGCGTGCTGGGTGCTGGCAGTTTTGTTATTTAGAGTCATATAAGGTTATATACGTACTTTCACTGCCAATAAACTGGAAATTTTTACCCCTATGTCAGCCTATAATATATAGTAATAGATAGATAATAATTTATACCCGGGTCCAATTTGTGGTGACGGGTTCAACGCCAGGTCTTACGGGCCCAGAGACTCAAAGTAACAGCCCCACAGGTTTGTTCACTAATCTACCTATTCTTGGGGAAAGAAAAATCTATCTATATATCCATACATACAATACAATAATATTATAAGCAAACCAATCTTTGGTTGATTGGAACCTCTGTTTGGTTGGTTGGTAGTTGTAGTTTGGTCATTTTATTTGGTCATTCATATTAAAATTTGGTTGTCTGTTTGATACCCTTTTTTTGGTACACATTTTTTGTACACTCAATAATAACCGTTAGATTTTGAGACAGATTAATGAGAATTGTTGAATGTAATGCTAAAAGGTTATTTTTTTTGTACGCTCAATAACAACCATTGGATTTTGAGACAGATTAATGAAAATCGTTGGATGTAATGCTAAAAGAATATTGTTTATAATATATAAAATATTCTTATAGGTTCGAATTCCATCAACAACATCTTATTACTAAATATTATATCATCTTATAAACTATTCCTAAGAGTTCAATGTTCAATTTCCCTCAACAACATATTTTATTTAAAAATTTATATTATTTATTTTCACCATATTATTATTAAGCATTTAAATTATATTATAAATTACTCCAAGAATTTCAAGATTCAATTTCCGTCAACAACAATTAAATTTAATAAATTATTTATCTATATCATTTAGAATACTATCAAATACGTATTATTATATTTTATTATCTTCTATAATTTATTTTCTTACTAATTAAAAAAACAAATATTAAAATTATGAATAATAAGATAAAAATATTCAAAATCTTCCGTGCATCGCACGGCTTGATGACCAGAATACCCATATTTTATTTCCAACTGCCCAAAATACCTATATTCAGATCCGTCCGCCCTTTTTACCCACAGGCCACGCAATCTAAAAATGCGTACATGTTATACGCATTTAGAATTTGCGTAGGCAACCTATACGCATCTACTGAATGCGTGCACTTTGTTAATTCTGATTCTCAAACCCTCGAAGAGTACCATGACTACGCATCTGTTAAATGCGTGTAGGCCTACACGCATCTCAAAGATGCGTATATGAACAGTACTTCATCGTCTTCCCAACCATGTCGGAGAACTTTTTCTAACCAAACCTTCGACCGCTTTTTCCAGTCCGATCCTTTCTAGGCATATTTCACTACCATACCACACACCAAAATCATCGCCCTTTTCCCCTCTACAATCATATCTAATTTATATCCCGTTTTGTATCCCGGATTTAAAAGACCCAAAATCGAGCTTTTTTCCCAATTACGTTTCCGATATTCTCATACAGGCCCCGGCGGGGCCGGAATTTCAAAGGTAAAGGGGGGCGAAGGGAGAGGGAGGTCTGGACACTGTTTGTACGTCATCAGATTTTGTGGAGGCAACCGGAGGAAGGAGATCGTAGCTCGGCGAAAGAAGAGGCGATTTGAGCTCGCCTGAGACGCCGGTGCTGCAATTAGAATAATGACGTCAACTGACGTCAATACGCAACTTGGTGATGCGTATTCTGTAATATGCAATTGTGAAATGCGTATCTCAATCAACGCATGCCGGACATGCGTAGTCCGTGGTCAAAAAGGGCAGGCACGATTGGATATCGATATTTCGGGCACTTCCCACATAAATGTGGTGTAGTTTGGGCAATTTCTCATTATATAAAAACCGAAACATTGAAAATTTTGGTACCTATTTTTTTGTACTTCGTGATTTACTTATTTATCCTTCATTATAAAGAAAAATAAATGCACCTATTGTTGTGGAATAAAAACTAGGTTATTAAATTACGGCTAGGGTTTGATGTATTTAATGCTAGGGTTGGTGAGCTTCGGGCTTTAATGGCTGTTCTTGCGTTTCGAGACTTAACGGTCCTCACAAGATGCCTACGTATCTCTGTATTGTTAGAGAATCAAGCCAACGTAGTTCTAGGTTGAGGGGTCTGACCCTTTATATAGGCTGAGAAGCCCAAGAATTATGGTAGGAGTCAGAGACTTGGTGGGCAAGCCACCGCCTTGAGGAAGGTTCTAGACCCCTTCCTTGTAGGAATCAGTTTCCTTGTATGAGTGTATGCCTTGGAGGCTACTCCTTGTAGAGATAATGTTCTTGTTTGACACTTATTGCTGAGCTGTTTATTATCCCTAATATTAATTACGAAATTAATATTGTAAATAGAGTTTGGGCCCACCTGGTGGGCCCCACGTTTGGACCATTCCGGGTCTAATTAATGCCACATTAAATGTGTCTTTAGGGCTTACTTTTAGCCCATATCATTTGCCCCCCAACTTCTAGGAAAACTGATCAGATTTTTCTTGAAGTTATAACGGCCTTACATGAGACTTGGGTCAGGGTTTATTGCTCTTACATGAGTATTTTTCAACTTATCATCTTAATGTAAAGCGTGGAGCGACCGACGCAATTTACGACGATGTTGAACGACACTAAGCGGTGTTAAATGGCACTAGACAGCGCTAATCAGCCTTAAACAATGTTTAAACAGTGTTAAACAATGTCAAATGGCATAAAACGGCACTAACGGCACTAAACGGTGCTATACCGACACTAAACGGTGCTAATCGGCACTAATCGGTGCTTAATCGGCACTAAACGGTGCTAGCGGGGGTCCGGGGGCGGCAGCCCCCGGGCGGGGTCCAAGGGGCAGAGCCCCTGGCTGGGGTCGAGCTGCCAGGTCAGCTTGGAAATTTTTTATTTCTGAAGACTAGTACTATTCAGAAATTATCGTTTCGGCTCGAAATTTTGCAAATCCGAGCTCAAATTCGAGCTCAAACTGCCTCAAGGTCGTAGCCATTTTTCTTACTTTCTGAGTCATTTTCGACCTGGAAATTTCGAGCAGAAATTAGTTCATTTTCGAGCTCAAAAACGAACTCAAACGGAGGCCAAGTCGTGGCTTTTTTCGAGCTCAATTAGTTCATTTTCGACCTGAAATTTTCGAGCTCAATTAATACATTTTCGACCTGAAATTTTCGAGCTCAAAAAACGAGCTCAAATAGGGGCCAAGTCGTAGCTTTTTTTCAGGAAAATCAGTGTATTTTCGACCTGAAATGGGCGAGCTCAAATAGTGTTAAAACGACCTCGATATCGTTTAACCTCGACCTCAGTATAGCATAAGAACGACCTCAAAATAAATCCCAGGTCGTGGGGATTTTTTACATTTCCTTGTTCAAATTCGACCTGAGATTTGCGATCTCAAGTCATATTATAACGATCTCAATTGGAATGGTAGGTCGTAGCTTCATTTTGCTTTTTATAAGTCAAAAACGACCTCAAGTGTGCGACCTCAGATCTGTCTTGTTCCGACCTCAATTTTTCAAGGTTGCTTACGACCTCAGATTTAAATTCTCCAGGTATTCTAGCCGAGCTCGTAACTATACAAGAAAATGAGATCGAATCTCACGACCTCATATCTCCTTTTGGTAACTCCAAGTCTCATTATGGATTTTAACGGGCCCTGTCTTTTAATTTTCATGGGCTGGACCTAGATTTTCAAATCGTTTGGGCCTACAAAACTTTTTAAGTTTTGGTTGGGCCTTTACTATGGGTCAACATGACCTTAAATCAAAACCTTAATTAGGTTTAATAATCTTGGTTGGGCCGTGACAGGCCTTAATTCTTTTTAATTACTTTAGCTGGACTTGGGCCTTAACAGGCTTGGTGTTGTTGGGCCTTTTAGAGTCCAACTTTGTGTTGACGGCCCACAAAGATTTCCAATAGGCTACAGCCGGTTGACCTTCTCCCTCTTCTTTCGGGTCTTTCCTTGGTTTGTAGGACCTTGCCTTGGTTTGAATTTAGCCACTAGTTCCTGATTTTTAGGCCTTGAATTCAAACAACCAGCTTAATTTGAGGCAAACGGCCTTGTTGGCCATCAAGGCGAATGCGTATCTCAATGCTCTCACTGACAGTTTCGTGCCTCCAAGGCATTATCATGGAGCCAACCAGTCTCAAGATGAGCTTTGATGGGGGTCTGTCTAGCAACTTCCAACGTCGATGGGCGCCAACAATTTGCGCTCTATAGTGGGGTCTCCAAGACCTGATAGTAAACACTTCTAGTGTAATTCTCGATTTCAGACGAGGCGAATTTGGACAAGGCATCGGCCATTATACAAGTTGGTATTCCTCGAATCATACCATACCAACTATGATTTTACAATTTTCAGATATTTCAACATCGTTTCATCTTTGGTTTTTAGAGCTCTACTCACTTGGGCTATCACCAGCCTTGAGCCTCCATAGACTTTAATATTTTTGGCCCTCATGGCTAAAGACGAGCCTAGTCCGGCTTTCAAGGCTTTATACTCTGCCTCGTTATTGGTTGTCGAAAAATATTCAACTTCAAGGCACATTCAATCGCGAAGCCATCAGGGCTTGTAGGACTATACAAGCACCTCTTGATTTTGTTTTTGATGCCCTATCAAAATAGAGCACCCAATGTTTCTTTTAAACTTTATAAGTTCTCTCCCTCTTGGGGTGTCTCATCTTGCCC
This sequence comes from Kitagawia praeruptora, assembly GCA_037693485.1. NCBI lineage: Eukaryota > Viridiplantae > Streptophyta > Magnoliopsida > Apiales > Apiaceae > Kitagawia > Kitagawia praeruptora. The sequence continues at coordinate 45,881,492 of CM075349.1, forward strand.
TTACTGGGGTGTTGTGCCTTCCTGCCCCCGACTTTTTGGTTGTCAATGGTATATTCAACTAAGAAGTCAACGAGTACCTGTGCTTTAATTACAATTCGAGGATTGTACGCGATATCAAATTATCTGAGTTCTATCGCCCACTTAGCTAGCCTTCGGGTTATGCAATATGTTTCTCAGTTGCTGGTCCGTCAGGATTTCAATCTTATATGCCTGGAAGTACGATCGTAGCTTCCTCGAGGCTGTTACCAATGCCAAAGCACACTTCTTAATGGGAGAATAATTTAACTCAGCTGCATGCAACATCTTGCTCACATAGTAGATAGGCTTCTGAACCTTGTTATCCTTTCGAATGAGGATGGCACTCAATGCTTGTTCAGATATTTCAATGTTGGCATTCCGGATTGAGGGTCCAAAATTTCAAATTGGTTTTCAAGCTTTGACTTGAAGTTTCAACCATTGGATCTTATCTGGAGGTTCATGACCCCTTCAAGTTTGGCCTTCATAGCTATCCCATGGCCTTCATGGCTAATAACTCGTGTTCCTTATCCTAGGATTCGAGGTTGACGTTTACATGTTCATTGTTGGTGTTCATATGTCGACTACCAAGTATTCACGACCTTTCTTTTGGATTGATGTCAAACTAAAGGTCTTTAGGATCCCTTACTTGACTTCATGTCTTTCACGGCTTGTCTCGAATCTTAGTTCTGATTTCAGGGTTTTCAAACCTATCTTTGCTTCTTGTTTTTTATCCGGGGTCCTTCAAGGACTTAAACTCTTAGTAACTCTCGACCTTTCAGGGTTTTTATTTATGCGTTTGTTTGTTTCCATTCGTGTATTTTTTTATTTTCAGTACTTGGTCATCTTTGACTTACACACATCAGGTGTTAGGTACATAAATAAAACCACATAATCAATGAATGGAAAACAAACTTGCATTAATAACTTGAGATGGGTTCAACCCTTACATAGAATACTACTGTCCTACTCAGAGCAACATGCTCTGCGATGGTTTCATCGAACCTTATTTCTACTTCTACTAGATAAAATATGAAGCTAAAAACTACTAGGATAATTTGAACCCATCGGGGCTTTGCAAGACTAGGCTTGCACCACTTGATTTTATTTTTGATGCTCCAATAAAATAGAGCACTCAGTACTCCTTCTGGTCACCTCATTCTTATTCTGAAGTTCACTTACAGCTTGGGGTACAATCTCCTGCCCCTCGATTTCTTGATGTTCCTTATCACTACAAACGTCCATGTCTTCAATCGGAAGGACCTGCCCCCCGACTCCGTCAGGCCTTAACGCGGCTACATAACAGCTCCTAGCCATTTTCTGGTCACCTTTTTGTTCTCCTACACCATTCCTGGTTGGAAACTTGATCTTCATGTGATAGGTTGAGGCCACAGCCTTAAAAGCATGGAGTCCAGTCCTCCCGAGGATGGCATTGTAGGTGGAAGACGCTTTGATAACCAAAAAGTTCAGCATCTGAGTGGCCTCTGTTGGCTTCTGTCCGATGGTGACGGGCAACAAAATAGTTCCCTCAACTTTAGTCTCTACTCCGCTGAATCCATATATAGGCATGTTAGATAGGGTCAACTGAGAGTCGTTGTATCCCATTTTCACGAATGCATCATAGAACAAAATGTCCACTGAAGCTCCATTGTCTATCAAGACTCGCTTCACCTCTGAATTCCCAATCATGGGTGTTATGACCAGCGGGTCATCATGGGGGAACTTCACCCCTTCAAGGTCTGAATCATCAAATTCGATTGTTACTTCGATTTTTGCACGCTTTGGTGTCTCTCCGACAATATGCATCACTTCTCGGGCATAAGCCTTCCGAGAGTTCCTAGTCGTCCCGGCCGCAGTCGGGCCTCCTGAGATCATGTTGATCACTGGCCCTCGGGGCTGTGGGGTGCGATCCCGATCGTCGTCGTTCCTATCATACTCTCTTCTCTGATTACCACGATCTTCACCCTTAGTGAAGTGGCCCAACTTCCCTTTACGGATCAAGAACTCGATCTCATCTTTGAGTTGCTTACAATCATCAGTGTCATGCCCTACATCCTTGTGGAATCTGCAATACTGATTTTTGTTCCTCTTTGTGGAATCACCCCTGAGTGGCTTCGGCCATCGGAAATCCTTATCCTTCTCAATGTCCAATAGGATTCGACTCCTGAGAGTGTTCAACCTTGCATACTCAGTGAACCTTGGTCCTTGGCTCTTCTTAGGGGCAGAGTCGGAGTCCTCACTAGTTCGGGGATACTTGTCCCTAGCATCATATTCCTGGTCATCATACTCTTGGTCTTGCCTTCGCTTCTTGGAGTTCCCGTTGCCTCCATTGTTTATCACGACATCCTTCATGGTGCTGTCCTCGGCCTTGATATACTTATCAGCCCTTCGTTGGAGCTCAGCCATATTTTTGGGTGGGTGCTTTGCCAATGACCTTTTAAAGTAAAGATCAGTGGTGCCGTGCTCCAGGGCTACCATGGCCACCTTGTTCTCTAAATCAGTAATATTTAATGTCTCCTTGGTGAACCTCTTAAGATAATCTCTCAGATTCTCATTCTTCCCTTGTACCACATACATGAGAGATGCAGAACTTTTCTCATGAACTCTCCCGCTGATAAATTGACTAACAAAAGCAGCACTTAACTCCTTAAAGGAGCCAATTGAGTTTGCAGGAAGTCGGCTATACCATCTTTGAGCCATGCCCGACAAGGTTTGAGGGAACGCCCTACACTTCAAGGCGTCACTTGCAGGCTGTAGTAATAGTGCGTTCGAGAACGTCCTAACATGATTTGCGGGATCACCCGTTCCATCGTAAGCCTTAATTGTCGGCATCTTGAACTTCCTTGATATGTGGGCATTCATCACCTCCTCGGTGAATGGGGGCGTGGGATCATCAGGATCCCCAAGTGGCATCAGATCCTTGGGGTTGCTCTTAGGGGTTTCCACCCTTGTAGTTCTTCCAGTTGGGGTGGTAGCCCTTCTTTGCCTTCTTGAAGGCCTCTCCAGATCTATAAAGGGAATCGGTCCTGACGTGGGAGGTGGCAAAGTCTGATTTGATCTGGCTTGCTCCCTGGCCATATCTTCCTTTAATCTCAAGATCTCGGCTTCATAAGCCTTAATCCTCTCAGTAGTTGTTGAAGGGAGTCCATCATGAGTAATTCGAGTTCTCCCCATAGGTTCTTTACTTGCACGCCGCCTCCTTGGAGCTTCATCACGCTCGTAATCATCGCCAGAAGATGATTCATCCGTATAAGGACCAGAAAAATCGCGATAATCCCGATCTCGAATATACAGGGCATGACCACTCGGTCCAGCTCCGTAATTGGGCATCCCATACATTGGATTGGTGCTTATGGGGAGATCCGTAGTGTGGATCTGAACCCCTCGTGTAGGGTTGTTGGGGTCTACAATCAGGGAAGAAATCCCCACCTGGGAGGGGTTAGTCCCTGGGATTGTGTGGACGATCGGAGGTAGTGTACTCTCAACATGGGTAGTCGTCCCTAGGGGTTGAGAAACTTGATACGGAACGATAGTCCCGGATGTCGGAGGTACTTGCTCAGATGTCGGAAGTACTTGTTCAGTAATGGGCGGAGCAGAGCTAAGAGGTAGAGCCTCGGTAGCAATTGGCTCTGTAGTGCTTGGGACAGTTCTTCGTGTTTGAACCATGGTTGATGTCTTCTTCCCACAGACGGCGCCAAATGTTGTGGAATAAAAACTAGGTTATTAAATTACGGCTAGGGTTTGATGTATTTAATGCTAGGGTTGGTGAGCTTCGGGCTTTAATGGCTGTTCTTGCGTTTCGAGACTTAACGGTCCTCACAAGATGCCTACGTATCTCTGTATTGTTAGAGAATCAAGCCAACGTAGTTCTAGGTTGAGGGGTCTGACCCTTTATATAGGCTGAGAAGCCCAAGAATTATGGTAGGAGTCAGAGACTTGGTGGGCAAGCCACCGCCTTGAGGAAGGTTCTAGACCCCTTCCTTATAGGAATCAGTTTCCTTGTATGAGTGTATGCCTTGGAGGCTACTCCTTGTAGAGATAATGTTCTTGTTTGACACTTATTGCTGAGCTGTTTATTATCCCTAATATTAATTACGAAATTAATATTGTAAATAGAGTTTGGGCCCACCTGGTGGGCCCCACGTTTGGACCATTCCGGGTCTAATTAATGCCACATTAAATGTGTCTTTAGGGCTTACTTTTAGCCCATATCACCTATAATAAATAATAACATAATATAATTAATGATAATTCGTCGAGATATTACTTTTTATAAACACCTAAAAATATCAATCGTATCAATCTTTCCATCATTAATATTTTCTTTCAAATTAAAACACGTTATAATTAATGGTAATTTGTCGATTAACATAATAAAATTAATGGTAATTAGTCGATTGCATTTTTCACATTAACATAATAAAATTAATGGTAATTAGTCGATTGCCTGTTTCATATTACTTTTAGTTGAACATATTACCTTTTATAAAACACCTAAAAATATCAATCGTATCATATCTTTTGATCATTAATATTTTTTTTCGAATTAAAACACGTAACCTTTTTAATCATTAATATATACCCGAAAATATCACACAATAATTTTCAAGAAAAATAAAACAACTAAAATAAATAATAACATAATATAATTAATGGTAATTAGTCGATTGACTTTTACACATTTACTTTTAGTTGAAGATATTACCTTTTATAAACACCTAAAAAGATCAATCGTATCATATATTTCAATCATTAATATTTCTTTTACAATTACAACACATTACCTTTTTAATTTACAACAAACTAGGCAACTTAGCCGCGCTTCGCGCGGTTAATAAAATTTTATTTTTAGTTATTGAAAATAGATAAATTAATATAAAAATTAATAATTATTTTTAAAATTTCCTAGAAAAGTGATTTAAAACAGCTTGTATGAATTATTAGTTGGAATAATACTCTCATTATATATCAAGAATTTTAATAATTTTAAAAATATTATAAACATGAAAAATTGTAATTACAGTATTAAATATAACTAAATTATGTTTTTAAAGCCGACACCCCTCTCATAATGAGAAAATTACCAAAATAATTATTTTTGGAGATATTTTGCCCAAAATAATAATTTCAGAAGGCTAACCCTGACTACCCACGAGACATGCTACTGCGTGTAGCGCATCCCAACAACTGTAGCATCTCTCTTCTCTCCTGTCTCTCTCTTCTCTCTCCCAATCTCTCCGTCTCTCCCGAACACTCTCCGCCTCTCTAGTCTCTCTCCGGCCACCTCCATCCCTTCTGAGTATACCAAAATAATCAGCGCACCTTCCTCTTCGTTTTGCCTAACTGATTTATGAGAATTTGGCTCCGCAGGGGCTTCTACAAACTCGTCAAAAAATTGAGGGGAGGAGAGAGGGTTCGATTTGGGGGTTTAAAATCAGGCGAAACAAATTGTTTGAAATAGGTATAAGGTTGTAGATCGTCGAATGATATTTCGAATGGTGTACAGAACATACACGGACGACGGAATCGAACGAACGGAGCTCCACCGTGTTTTGATCGAGAATCGCCTGAAAATCACCAGATCTGCGATTTTGGAAAAGACGCAGGATACGCCACTGGAAAATGCGTATCTACAGATGCGCATTTGGCAACAGCGTATCTTCAGCTCAGTGGACGCCTACAAACAGCGTGTCTACTTGTTGCTCCGTTCAGACAACGTATTCTTTGTAACACGAAGACGATTTAACGTGACACATGATATGGAACACGCAATAACGTTTTAAGTCCGTAAAAAGGATTGTTGTTCCGCTTTTCAATATTTTGAGTCATTACTATTTATTTTTGATTATTTAGGGCCGTCATCTTCTCATAATATACATGGTTAGTAAAAGTATAAGAATTTATATAATTAGAATATTAATTTATTTTGACTCAATATAATAAAACAACATGTGTATAACATTTTCACACAATAAAAAATGACGCAATGTGAATAATTTGAAGTCGTTAATTTACATAAAATAATCTTAATTTTATACATATAATTAATATTTTATATTGAAATGACAATTATAATTCTCAAATAAAGGTTGTCAATCTTTTATATAAATAAGATTAAGTAAATTTAATATATATATTTATTTAATAAGTACAATTAATGATTATTAAAATGTCATTAAGATGCCATTAAAAGTTATTTAATGCAAGAAAAGAATTTTAATAAGAAAATAAAAAAAATATGACAATTCAAGAAAATTATTTTAAACGCTTCTGGTGACTTTCCGATCTCCTGGTACTATTTTTGATTATTTAGGGTCTTCACCTTCTCATAATATACATGGTTAGTAAAAGTATAAGAATTTATATAATTAGAATATTAATTTATTTTGACTCAATATAATAAAACAACATGTGTATAACATTTTGACACAATAAAAAATGACGCAATGTGAATAATTTGAAGTCGTTAATTTACATAAAATAATCTTAATTTTATACATATAATTAATATTTTATATTGAAATAACAATTATAATTCTCAAATAAAGGTTGTCAATCTTTTATATAAATAAGATAAAGTAAATTTAATATATATATATTTAATAAGTACAATTAATGATTATTAAAATGTCATTAAGATGCCATTAAAAGTTATTTAATGCAAGAAAAGAATTTTAATAAGAAAATAAAAAATATGACAATTCAAGAAAATTATTTTAAACACTTCTGGTGACTTTCCGATCTCCTGCCATTATAATATATATAGATCTTACAATTATTAATATATACCAAAAAATATCACACCATATTCTCAATTATTAATAAAATATATTTAAAATCGTATACGTTGTTTATAATAAGAAAATATAAGTATAATCCGTAAACATGAGTATATTAAATTATATCAAATTAAAATTAAAAAACTTATTAAAAATAATGATTATATAAAAACATAATTATAATGTTAAATAAAATTTATAATATAATACAAGGGACCCGTGTATTATTTATAAACATACCAACTTATAACTCTGTCATGCATAATTTTTATTTTCAGATTTTGTTTTTAATAAGAAACGATGATAGTCTTGGTGTTCGCAAGTTGTGTTCAGTGAAAATATTTTTTTTCAAATTTCTGCAGAGCAACAATAATAAATAAAAAGAAATTAGAGACTTTGTTGGAACTAATATAAAACATTTGAAAAAATTTGCAGTAAAAATGGATTGAATCCCCGTAAGTTGTGACCTTCTAAATCAAAATTTATATTCCAATCATGTACCTAGTATAAACACCAAACATTAAAATAAATTAGGCAACTTATCCTTGCTTCGCGAGGTTAATAAATTTTTGTTTTAAAATATTGAAAATAAATAAATTATTTTTTATTATTTTTAAAAATTGATTGGCCTCTTAAGAATTTTTTAAAAAATTGATTCAAAACAATTTACATAAATTATAAGTTTGAAGATGCTCTCTTTATATATCTGAATTTTTCATAATCTCAAAAATATCATAAACATAAAAAATAGCAATTATAATAAAAACGTAGTCTTTGCGATCAAAATTTATAAATATTATATATAATAACACTTTTTAAAGCCGACGCCCTCTCATGACATACATGTTCAGTTGTAGTGTAAGAATTTATTTAATTAGAATATTAATTTATTTCGATATAATATAATGAATAACGGGTGTACAACTTTTTTATCGATTTAGTCTACCGATAAAACTGGGTTTTTTAATTTAACCTGTTTGGTCATAACACATGTAATTTTTTCATTTGTAAAAATAAAAAACTATTTGTATTATTTTTATTACAGGTGTTTAGCGAAGATTTATATACTTCTCTTTTTTATTTCGATTTCCATAATCACTAATCAAAAAAATTGATTGAGAAGTTAAAGATCGTCTGCACTGCAATTGTCCGAAAAGAAATCGGAGCAGTATTTGATAGGGAATAAAAAAGGACGCAATGTAAACAATTTTTAGTCATCGTTTACCTAAAATTAACTTAATTATATATGTAATTAATATTTTTTATTGAAATAATAATTATAATGCTCAAATAAAGTTTTGTAATTTTGTAAATAAATAAAATAAAATAAATTTAATACACATTTATTAGGTATAATTAATGACTAATTAATATGTCATTAAGAGGTATTTAATGCAAGAAAATAATTTTAATAAATAAATCAAAAAATGAAAATTCAAGAAAAATACCTTGAACGCTTCTGGTAACTTTCCGATCTCCGGGTATTATAATATATATAGATATATAGATAATACTTGTTTCAAATCTCGGAACGGGGACATATTTTAAAATTTTCGCATGGAACCTTTTATTCATCGGAGCCGGCCCTTACACAACGTAAATTTGTGAGAAAGTTCACTTAAACTTGTTAAGTGGGGCGGAAAAAAGTGGCACAAACACTATCAATTCAAAGACAAAATGAGTAACGAAGGGCAAGTGGAGGTCAGAACGGGACGAACTTCCAGCAGTGCCCATTGAAACTTATTAAATATGGCACCAATATCACAAGAAGAGCTAAAACTTAGGTAACATAGCAAAAAGCCAATCCTAAACTTGGTAACATATGCTGACCGGTCAGCCACTCTAAAAAAACGTATAAAAATGAATGGGACAGAGGGAGTATCGTACAAGTAAAGCAATCACATATGAGCTGAATGAAAATGATATCATCAAATCGTCGTTATTAATCAGGTTGCCCTGAGAGTTCCACCAAACACTTCAGTGGCTTGAAAATTACTTATGTACAGATGTGTAGGCATCTCTAGAGCTGGCTAGCCAATGAAGTGTTCAGGGGAACTCCAAGGTAAACCTGACATGTTCAGGAATCAAGACTCATGTAACACTACTTACTCAGGTAATTTGTACAGACATTTCTATGCGGTGATTTCAGATATATAGTGCCTCACTTGGTGAGTGGTGACTATCAATACTATAAAAGAACTAGGAATCTATATTGCTGGATGAACCTGGACATGATTACTGTAGTAGTAAGGGGGAATCCATGTAGAATATATACATTCAGATTTTTCAGCCCCATCTGTGGATCACCAAATTTAATTCGTTTCTACAGGAAAAAAAAGTGAGAAAAAGATAGATAAAATGGAACCCTTGTTACTTGCCACTAACATTCTAATAATAGCTGGCCAGGCGTAAAGAACTAATACAACATTATGAATGACTATTAGTAAGATGATAGATATACTTTATTACTAGAATCAAATGCAATTCTCAGAATGCTATTAGATAATTAAGGCTAAGAGCTGACGAAACTCACTGTGATTGATTTTGATGATGAGAATGGAATCAGGTGAGAGGCACATTCGAGGTAGAATAAAGTACAGGTACTAGTAGTAGAGCATATACCAAATTGGCAAATGGCAACAGCCTTACAATGGTTTTGTAACGTTAATCTAGTCGTAAATGTGACTAGGTTCAATACTGCACTACACACATGATCCTCTGCTCAAATCGAAGACTAAGACTAGATACAGAACGACAAGATATATTCTTTGTTCACTGACATCCCAATAGTATTGACAATGTACATGCTTCTCATGCACCAATGCTATATATACTAGTGCAACATGAAAACTAGAGGCATATGAAATGATACAAGTTAAACAATAGACATGCACATGTACTTGAGGATCACAGTCATCAGGTTACCCCTAGAGGTTCCTCAAACACTTCATTGGGAATGTTAATTCTGCCACTGAAGTGTTTGGGGGAACTCCTGAGGTCATTTGATATACTCTATACTATTTGTCCTTTTAGTTTCTTAAATATTTTAGTTGCATCATGTTTAAGTACATGAGTAGGAACTGAGGATTCCAACATTTCTCAACTCTACACAGAGATATGTTATCTTTTGCTTCTTAGGTAATTAGGTTCTATTGTTATTTTTTACTAAATGGATTTCAGAACACATACGTATTATTAATAATATTCATATGTAGCAATAGTAATATTTACGTAAACAAATATTATCAAATTATCTAAATTATCTAAATAATATTCTTTTGCTTTTGCACAATGAGGTAATTTTATACCAAAGGAGTTCACCGACTTTGAATGGCAGAGCTAGATATGACAGAACTGCTTGCACTATGAAGGGTTCTGTGAGTTCACAGTGATGATAGCCCCTGCTACCTTCCAGATATGTAAGGTTCTAATGAGAAGGCAATTATCAAACAAAGACACAGTCTTGATAAGATATAAGTAGAATAGTACATACAATATAAGAAAATTCTAGTTATGAAGGTAAGTGACTACATGTTAGTATTTTGTATTCCAGAAATTCAGTAGGCTCTATTTACATGCAAGATGCTTTGTATCTAAAACTACTTAGCTAAATTCTGTCTCTCACCAATCACTTACTGGTTAAAGAATGTAGCACCGATTGATGAACTATTTCCACTAACTTTTCTCCTTACAAGAATATCGTAAGTTGTGTCATCGGGTGTAACACCATTCTCAAGCATCTCATCATGTAATTTGAATCCCTCCACAAAATTCCCCTCCCTGAAGTATCCAGCAATAATTGAATTATATATGAGAACATTAGGAACTGTATTCTTACTCTTCATTTCTTGTACGACCTTTCTTGCATTTTCAACTTGCCCTTTATTACAAAGACCACTTATAAGAACACTGTAGAGAATGACATCTGGCTTTATTCCATTAGCAAGCATCTGTGTGTACAGATTTGTAGCCTCGAGTATTTTTCCTACCTTTAGTAATCCATCAATCAAAGTTGTGTATGTAGCCAAGTCACACGGAATTCCATCTTGGATCATATTATTATATAAGATAAGTGCAGTATTCATATCACTCAAACTTTTGTAGCCACTAATCATACTATTATAAACAATTGTGTTAGGGGATAACCCAACTGCACAAAGTTCCTCAAAAAGTTCCCGTGCCCTTTCCATGTCTCGACGTTTGCAATATCCATCTATAAAGACACCATATGCAGTTATGTCCAATATTATGCCTTTGTTTCTCATATCGTTCTTGAGTTTTATTGCCAGATCATAGTTGTTGCTTTTGAGAAGCCCATCAACTAAAGTAGTGTAAGTAATGACATTAGGAGAGAATCCACTTTCACACATTTCAGTATAAACAGCCAATGCAGAATTGATGGCATTTTCCTTGACGAAACCATTTATTATGCTATTGTACGTCATGCAGTCAGGAATGAAGCCATTTTCCAACAACTTCTTAAGTTTATCTCTAGCCTCAGATGTTCGTCGAACTTTGCACAAACCATTTACAAGTTTATTGTATGTGAAATTTGTAGGGGTGAGTCCTAGAGACAACATTTGGTCAAAATACTTAAAGGCTTCTTCAGTCTCCTCTTTTTTAAAATGCCCGTCAATCAGTATACTGTATGTAATTACATCAGGCGTCAGACCTTTTTCCAGCATATCAGCAAACAAATTTGAAGCCAAGTCCATACTTCCTTGTCTACAGTAACCAAGTATCCGGTTATTGTAGGAAACCACACTTGGTACCAGCCCCTTACTTAACATGTCATCCCATAAACTACAAGCTTCACTCATTTTACCCGCTTTACACAGTGCGGACATAAGAGCATTGTATGTAAAAACATTATAGACACCACACTCAACCGCATCATGAAACTGAACTAGTGCCTCTTCCCACAACTTAGCTTCTAGAAACCCTCGTATCAGAGAATTAACATGGTAGACAGTTGGTTCTATACCTATAAGTTTCATTTGGTTGTACAGCTCCTTCGCCTTCTGCATATTTCCATCCCTACAGCACCCCTCAATTAGAACAGAGTAAGTAACCTTATTCGGAGCAGGACCATCTCTTTCAATTTCCTCAAACAAGCCTAACGCCTTACCCAAATTACCCTCTAAATAATATCCCTTCATCAAGCTTGTTGCAACTATCAAATTTATCGGAATTCCATCAGCAACCATCTCATCCCTAACCTTTAACGCACCAACCATATTTTTCTGATTCACATACGCTCCAACCACACACGTACGCGTTCCCTCTGTAGGTACCCAACCCATTCCCTTCATTTCCTTCAACAACTCATATGCATAATCAGCATCCGGTTTCTTGCAAACAGCATGAATAACACTACAATAAACCGACACATCAAGTTTAACACCATTACCCTTTGCTTCCCTAAAATACATTTCTACCTCATCAAACTTCCCTTCTTTCATACACGCACGCATGATCACATCTACTGTCGCACAATCATACGTCCCTCTAACAACTAACCCCTCATACAAATCCTTAGTTTCTTCAATCAAATTATTCTTAACAAGTCTACTCATAAGAAAATTTATACACGAAACACGCAAACTAATCTTGCATTCAACAATTCTACGAAAACAATCAATTGCATCAACAAACCTACCAGCCCTAACAAAACTATACAACAAATATTCAAACACAACAAAATTCAACTCAAAATCAAACCTTTTTGCACAATCAACCAACTGATCAACTACATCTGAACCAACACCACCTGAAAAACCCGAAACTATTTGATTAAGCATTTTCCGAATAACCGGATAAAATTCTTTAAAACCACCCAATACATTGACCAAAACAAGAAAAGGGTCAGTACTAATACCCAAATTACACTTCTTTTCAGCCCATTTGAAGTAATTCAAAGCAGAAACAGGCTCATTTCTATGACTTAAAAGAACTTTAATCACATGGGCAGGGCTTAAAAGTTCAGATTTTGAGATGTGTTGAGAGAACATTTGAGATAAACTAGTTTTTCTATCTGGGGTTTTGGTGAAAATAAAGGTTTGATTTTTAGTTTGTGAAGAAACTTGAGAAGAGTATGAAGTTTGAGCTAAAAGATTGAAACTTTGGGGTTTTGAGTAATGGGGGTGAAGAATCCGGTACCGGAATATCGCCGGAGAAAAAGGGAGGCGCCGCCGAGTGGTCATTTTTTGGAGTATACACAACTGATTAGAGAGACGTTAAATTTCTATATAAGCTAAATAATTTTATAAAATTACAATTACAATTTTTTTTAAAGTTGGAATTGATAACTTGATATTAAAGTTCAGTTTTTTTCTTTTGAAAGAAAAATGTGTTAGTTTACTTAGATACTTTAATTTTTTTTTAATTTTTAACAATTATTATTTTAAGATAAACAAAACAGCAAAACTCGGATTTTTATTTTTAAGAAATATAAGATTTAATCTAACATGCAAGCCCAGCTTATTTTTATATTTGACATACTTTAATGCACTCTTTTTATCCTTGGAATATTAGGAAAATAGATAAAGTAAGTATTTAATTAGAAGATTTTATGTAGTAGTATAGTACTATTTTTTTTTATAAAAAAAACAACTTTAGAATGTGCTTTTCATATTCACATTTGTGCATCGCAAGTCTCAATTGGTGTTATTTGACCATGTAAACTATACTCAAAAGATAAAGGCATAAAGCTCCTTTGTAATCACAAAGATACAAAAGGGACAAAAGGGGAGGTTCTTATTCTGTTTAAATTTTTTTATACAGCATGCTTTTCTGTATTCATTGTCGTTGGAGATCCGGGGGCATCTGCACAAGCAAATTTATGCCCTGCAGGTGAATTGTATTTTGAGGCATGCCCCGAGTAAGCTGCGGGCAAACATTCAACAATCTGAAGACAAACCATAGCTGATGCTGAAAGAAACTTGAGAAGTGAAGCCCGGAAGAATAAAAGCCATAGCTAATGTTGAAGAAACTTGAGGAGAACCTTGGTATCATAATCCCTTCTTCCCTATCAGATACAGACCTTAACCACGAATTCCTCAAGATGTATTAAAAACAAGAGATGGGAGTGCATAATCTGGAAGAAGGGACTTTGTGTATGTTCTTCATGCTACTATGTAATTTCACTCTGGAACCCAATGGTCAGACAATGAAACTTCTTTGTAAAGCATCACACGAGGACTCCGTAAAATAAACTTACAAAGACATTGGTCAAACAATAAAACCACTTATTTGATACCATGGCTTTAGTTAGTGAGCCTCCACCCTGTAAACGCAGACATCTATTTTAGTCTCTCTTTTAGGAATGTGAAAATGTTTGTGCCAGAGCTGTAACATACTTCAATACACATGCGGAATATATTATGTTGACATGTGTGTATAAGAGATTATAAGAAGATCAGTACTTCAGATATTTATTCTAGAACCAGAAGTTGACAAATACAAGTCACACGCTCCGTAATACACAATTGGTCTAATTTGTAATAACTGACATGAACCCCCTCCCCACTTTCCTCCTTCTCGCCTTAATCATATTCATACAGGAAAACATCAACCACTACAATTGCATACTAATATACAAGGACAGGTACTTATTAGGCCTTCCAAAATCAACGAAACAAGTGTCCTACGTCACACACCCAGCCTTGGGCCAGGCCCATACCCACAGCCTTCTGCTTCTAAAGGGCCTAAGGTCTTTTAGAAATGCCATATATACTTAATAGTTTAAAACCGGACTTCGACTTAAATAAGCACATGTATGTTTCAAATTCTATATGCTCCTTTTTATTAGATGCAATATCAGAATGATTATCTTAAGATGATATCAGGATTCAGGGGCCTCATTATTTTATGATCACCTAGGACTTGCCCTGCCATGTCACCTTGTTTCGAAACAATGTTTTGCCATATGGTTAACCTGATTGTTCCCATATAAATGCAAGCAGCTAATAATGTTCATATTTACTTTAGCTTCAGTGTCGACACACACAAAGAATTAAATGCATCTTACAAAGAGTTCTCACCAATCCCTCTCTTCTCCGACAGGTTTTAAGCTCACAAACTGCTATCATGTGCAATTCATTCTAATCAACTAAAGCACCAGAAAACAGTGATGATAAAGCCAATAAAAGAAAATGTTAAATTGATAATTTAAACTTTAGGATATGATGTGGTGCAAACGAAGACTGAGAAAACATATGTCTCACAATAATGTATTATTGCATACAGATTAAAAAACTATATCAAGTTTGCATGAAGGTGTAAAAGCCACAGAATAGTATAGTAAACACTTACTGGTCTAGTGGAACATAGCCATCAGCCTGGGAATCATTCCCGCTAACTTTTCCTTGTACAAGGATATCATAAGTTGAGTCATCAGGTGAAAGACCATTGTCCAGCATCTCATCATGCAAATCAAAAGCCTCTTGCATATTCCCCTCCCTAAAGTATCCAGCAATTAATGTATAATATATAAGAACAGTTGGAACAATACCAGTACTCTTCATCTCTTGTAACACTTGTCTTGCATTAACTAGCTGTTGTTTATTACATAGACTATTTACAAGAACGGTATGGGTTTTCACATCTGGCTTGATCCCATTGCCAAGCATCTCTGTATAAAGATTTGACGCGGAGAGTAATTTTCCTTCTCTTAGTGACCCATCGAGCAAAATGGTGTATGTTTCCAAGTCGCATGGAATCCCATCATCAATCATTTTCTTATGGAAGGTAACTGCAGCATCAAGGTTATCTACATGTATGAATCCCCTGACCATTCTATTATAAACAACTGTATTCGGGGATAATCCAACTCGAATAAGTTCATCAAAAATTTCTCGTGCACTTCCCATGTCATTACATTTGCAGAATCCATCTATGAGGACAGCATACGAAGTAACGTCCAATTTTAGACCTCTGTTTCTCATATCGTTTATCAGTTTTATAGCTAGATTTACGCTGTTGCATTCAATAAGTCCATCAAGTAAAGTTTTGCAAGTACTGATTTCGGGATAGAACCCACTTTCGCGCATTTCAGTATAGACAGCAAATGCAGAATCAAAGGTATTTTCCTTGAGAAGACCAATAAGAACAATATTGTACATCTTCCTGTTGGAGGCATATCCGTCCTTCACTAACTTCTTCAGTGTATCCCAGGCCTCAGATGTTCGGCCAACTTTGCACAAGCCACGTACCATATTCCTACATGCTACTACACTCGGTACCAAACCCTTAATCAACATCTCCTCCCTTAAATTGCAAGCTTTATTCATCTGGCCCTCTTTACACAGCCAGGAAATAAGAAGACTGTATGAAAGAACATTGATGACATCAGACTCAACACGAAACACTTTGACTGAATCTTCCCACAAGTTAGCTTTTAGAAACCCCCGAATCAAAGTGTTAACATCAACGACAGTTGGTTTCATACCTAAGAGCTTCATTCTGCTGTACAACTCCTTCGCCTTTTTCAAATTTCCGAGCTCACAACACCCTCTAATAAGAATCGAGTAAGTGCGTCCTTTTGGAGCAAGGCCGTCTCTCACAATCTCTTCTAACAAGCCTAAAGCACTATCCAGGTTACTGGCCAAAATACATCCCTTCATCAATCTTTCTGCAACTCCCAGCTTCAAGGGAACCCCACTAGCAACCATATCATCCTTAACCTTTAATGCACCTACCATGTCTCTGTGATTCACATAAGCACCCAGCAAATGCGTATATATTTCCTTTGAAGGAGATAATCCTACTTCCTTCATCTTATTACACAACTCATATGCACAATTCACATCCGCTTCCTTACAAACAAAGATAACCCTAGTATAAAATCCAGCATCAGGTCTAAGCCCATTATCAATCGCTTCCTTCAAATACTTCCCCGCATCCCCAAACTTCATTTCATTCTCACACGCACGCACAACATGAACTAACATTCCACAATCATAAATTCCTCTCCTAACTAATCCATCATACAAACCGCGAGCTACAGTAAACCTTTCATTCTCAACAAGTCTACTCATAAGAAAATTAACATCTCTAATCGAAAACGAAATATCATTCTCTACCATTCTATCAAAACATTTAACAGCATCACCAAATCTACAAGCATTAACAAAACTAACCAACAATTCACTAAAAATAACAGAATTCAACTCAAAATCGAACCTTTTCGCAACACCAACCAGCTGATCAACAATGCCTGGACCTACAAAACCCCGTCTTCGACAAACTAAAACATTAATCTTTTTTCCAAGAACATCGTGATAAGCCTTAGAACTTGCTAAAATGTGAAGCAAAACACAAACATGGTCATTCCTAATAATATACTTACACTTCATTTCAACTAATTTGAAGTTATTCAAAGCTGAATCAGGGTCATTTCTGTGACTTAACAGAGCTTCAGTGACCCGGGTCGGGTCAAAAAGGTCAACAATCCGGGTCGGGTCAGTGAGTTCTTCAGATAAAGTAGGGATCTTTGAAATGGGTTTTTCGAGGTGATGTTGAGAAATGTGAGAATTTAAAGTGTTGGGTGTTGATTTATTTGTTTTTGAAGTTTCTTGATTTTGTGTGTTTGAAATAATATTAGAGGTGTGAGAGACAGATGAAAGTGAATGGTGGGGTTCTTTAGGGAGAGGAAAGAGATGACGATAGATGGTCGGAGAATAAAGTAGGCGCCGGCGAGCTATCATTTTTGACGTCGAGATTGAGTGAGAAGAGAACATGTACAATTGTATGGAGATTTAATGGGCCGGATACCGGTTCAACTAAACCGGAAAATTTGCATAACGAGAAACCGAACAGCCGGATATTTAGATTTAACTTAAAATTATGAGTTAAATGCACTTTGTGTACCTAAACTATACACTTGCTGTACTTTGTGTACCTCAACTATCAATTAAACACTTTGTGTACCTCAACTATGCAAATTCGTGCACTTTGTGTACAAACGTTAAATTCAAACTAACAGCCGTTAGTTTTCTTTCATTTATTAATTTAGGGCCCGTTTGACTAAGCTTATTTTCCAGAAAAGTTGACTTATGACTTATTTGAAGATATATTATAAATATTTCCGTGCAAATTAATAACATAAAAATATTAAAATAATTAATATAATTATAAATATTAAAAAATGAACCGTGCATTGCACTTATATATAATAAGCGCTTATCCATAATTTTGGTCACTGTACTACCAAAATAGTCTCAACCGTCGAATCTAATATTTTTAAAAATAGACGATCAAGATTATATCATATTAAAAATAAAATTATACGGAGTAATAAAAAATGGATATAATTAAAGAGTAGTGCTAGGGACCCCAAAATGGTTCCCGAATTTGCTCCTGAATGCCAAGTGGCGTGATTTAATTCGTGCTATCTATGTGCATGCAGGGGGGCCTCTTCATTTTTAAAATACACATCCAATAGCATTTTGCCAACTAAGCATTCGGGAATAAATTTTGGAACCATTTTGGAATTAAAAAAGGTTGTATTCCCGAATGGTTCCCAAATTTATTCCCCAAAATGCTAGGAATCCCAAAATGGTTCCCAAATTTATTCCCGAATGCTTAGTTGGCAAAATGCTATTGGATGTGTATTTTAAAAATGAAGAGGGCCCCCTGCATGCACATAGATAGCACGAATTAAATCACGCCACTTGGCAATCGGGAACAAATTCGGGAACCATTTTGGGGTCCCTAGCACTACTCTTTAATTATATCCATTTTTTATTATAAATTTATTTTTCTCTTATTAATTTGCATGGAAATATTTATAATATTTCTTAAAATAAGTCAACTTTTCTGGAAAATAAGCTTAGCCAAACGGACCCTAAATTAATAAACGAAAGGAAACTAACGGTGTTAGTTTGAAATTAACGTTTGTACACAAAGTGCACACATTTGCATAGTTGAGATACACAAAGTGTTTAATTGATAGTTGAGGTACACAAAGTGCAGAAAGTGGATAGTTCGAGTACACATATTGCATTTAACTCTAAAATTATTTAAAACAGAGAGAAAAGTAAATTTTCAGTTTAACAGTTTACAGTACAGTATTACTTTATTTCAGTGAGTATATGACATCTACCAGACTTGCTGTCATAAATAACTAATCTATCAAGCCCCATGGAAAAGAAAGCATCCACATACATATTATGTGATAAATTGAATAATCAAATTTTACTATTATTTAAGCATTTATCTATCTATTATTATATACTAGCATTTTGCCCGTACTTCGTACACGACATCTTATTTAATTTAAAATGATAATACCAAAAATTTAACAAATTTGATTGATTTATTAAAACATCTTATTTAATTTAAATTGACAATACCAAAAATTTAACAAATTTGATTGATTTCTTAAAAAGATATTGTATGCAATTATATAAATAATCAATTCTTAGAAAGATATTATATACAGTTATATAAGTATTTAATAAAATAATGATATGCTAAAATTTATATAAAAAAGTAGCATACAATTCTATTTTAACAATGTTGAAAATTCATTTAATCCATCAAAATCTGCAATAAAAGTAATAAATATTTTTACAAATATTGTTCTCTAATTGAAAACAATAATAAATTGTCTTCATTATTCAAATGAGAAAATGATAATCCCTTCCCCCCCAATGGATCCAAAACATTAAATGGTTCCAAAACATTAAACCTCATATAATATCAATAACATATTATATTAACTATGAGACCTCATAGTTAATATAATATGTAAATGTTGGAGAACAATGAGACCACATTTCAAGCAATTTTTAATTTTTTTTGTTAATTTTTTTATGAATGGATATAGGGTAGAATTATAAGACTTTTGTGTGAAGATGCCCCTAGCGGGGCCCTTTAAAATAGCTTGAAATTAATGTAGCGAATATGTGTGTTCTCACTGTTCTCATTTTTTTTTGTTAATTGTTTTTATGAATGGATAGAGGGTAGAATTATAAGACTATTTTTGTGAAGATGCCAGCGGGGCCCTTTAAAATAGCTTGAAATGTAGTGAATATGTGTGTTCTCACTGTTCTCATTCTCACCTGAGCGTGACCATTGAACTGTATTAGTAAATTCATGTATGAAAATACAGTTTATATATATTATTAATATAGATTCTTTTATTAAAAATAAGTAAATTATACAATTAAATAAGCAAACCAAAATATCAGATAAATATTCTAGTAGATTTATAGTTTACGTTCAAATTAAGGTCTTTCACCATGGCTCTCGCTTTCTAGAATTGTTGAATTTTTATTTTATTGATTTTATTATATTAAAAGTATGTTCTTATTGAAACAAATATAATAATTTGACCTTGAATATATTTTTAAATTACTTATTTTGATGGGTTGTTAATTTTTTTGTAATCAACTTAGAGGGGTGACCAAAAATAAAATTAATTGGAATACATAAACCCATTACCCACGTTATGATAAACAATACCTATAAAATGGAAGTTGCTTATGTGGTTCAGGCTTTTTAATTATTTCAATACTTCATTAGCTTGATCATCATGTGGACCATCTTTCTTTTTATCACTTATGTTGCTGCTATGTAGTCTATCTGTAACTAACATCTTTCTTTTTATCACTTATGTTGTTGCTATGTAGTCTATCTGTAACTAAACATCTCTCTCTGCTTGTAATCTATATTTATAAATGCAAACTTCTTCTTGTATTGTATTTTGTTTTCAATATTTAAAATTATGTAGCTGGAGGAGAAGAGAAAGGCTGGAGGTGCAGTCGTAGTACTACAACATTACTGAAAATACATACAATATCATAATAGAATTTTTTGTTCCAATCTAAATTGGGTCGCTCCAAATGCTGTGTAATGACAAAAAAGGGCATTAATTAAAGAAATAAAGAAGATTTAAAAAATGAAGGATAATACTGTTTACCAAAATCACAGGTCTCCGCAAGAAGCACACTTATTCACTTTTATCTTCAAATAATGTATGATTACAAATTATAACAATCACATTTTCCACTACCTATTCTCTCTCAAAAAGCCAACTAAATTGAAAAAGAGAAAAGTTAGTGCTTTTATATTTTAATATGGAGCTCAAGTGAAAGTGCTAAATATGAGATCATATATGAAGTGAAATTGAACGCGAGTAAAGAAGATATTTAGAGCATAAATAAGAGCAATGTTGCTTGATCCAGAGGGTGAGGCTTGTGACGTGGGTCTGAGCTTCTAAGTATGCTATTCCATAGTCCCTTCGGAGACATCCGATAAAAAGTATGCTATTCATAAGACCTTCTGGTACGTAGCATGTCTACCCCATGAACCTAAGTTGAACAAATCCATAAAGAACATAAACTTGCTTCAAAACAAAATAATGTCTATAAGTATCAAATTGAGTCCCAAGATTATTTACAAATAACATGGTCTGTACTGTGTCAATGTTATTAACTGGTAATCTTTCCAACTACTTTTGTCATTATGACATGTAAAATCGAAAATTGAAAGGCCAAGCAAATATTTTAAAGGTACCTTTCTAGTGTCCTGTATATTATTATAACATCGGATAATTCATTAAAACTTTAATTCTTAAATTCCAAACCCAAATCAAAACCAAACAAATATTATCCTGTCTAATTTTTAATACTGTGAAATCAATAAAAACTTAACTCTTATGGCCAAACTAAAAACCAGAACCAAACATATATGACCCGTACGGAGGTCTAGTACACATACCTTAACCCTACTTCAGGGGGTTGAGATGTTAATTTGGTGAAAAGCCCAGCTTTCAAATCTGAAAAGTGCAAACATGCGTCAAAATCCAGCAGTGTGAAGATTTGAGCGGCTTGGACTTGAAGGTGAAAATGACAGAGATAGATTTGAGTAATGACAAAAAGGAGAATCAAAGAAATAAAGAAAGATAAAAAAAATAAAGGATAATAGTAGAGATTTAGATTTGGGTCGATCCAATTGGGTTACTCCAAATGTTGTGTAATGACAAAAAATAATATATGTTTAGATTTGGGTCGATCCAATCTAAATTGGGTCGCTCTAAATGTTGTGTAATGGTAAAAAGGGGCATCAAAGAAATAAAGAAGATTAAGAAAATGAAAGATAATAGTATCGTTGACGGAATTCGAACCTTGAAATTTTAGTAAATAAATTTAATCATGTAACATATTTAATCATTAGATTTAACAATTCTGATTTTAACCAAAAATCTAACGGATATTATTCGTTGTATACGAATTTTTATTATATTTTGTTAGTGTTTAGAAGATATGATGTCATATTTTTGGGTATGCAATTAGTAAATAAATGTAATCACGTTATATATTTAATCATTAGATCTAACAGTTCTAATTTTTAACTAAAAATCTAACGGATATTATTCGTTGCATACGAATTATTATTATATTTTGTTAGTGGGTAGAAGATATGATGTCATATTTTTGGGTATGTATTAATTATTGCATATTATGTTTTAAATTAAAAGTCAACGTGTTTTAATCAGAGAGAAAAAAAATTATTGATCGGAAGATATGATATTTTAGGTATTTATGAAAGGTAATATCATCAATTATAAGTAAACATCTTTTAATTGAAAAAGGCAATCATGTAATTATCATTAATTATATTATTAATAAAAAATGAAGGATGGTAGTAGAGGTTTAGATTTGGGTTGATCCAATTGGATCGCTCCAAATGCTGATTAAAGTGAAAAAAATTATTGATTGGAAGATATGATATTTTAGGTATTTATAAAAGGTAATATCATATAAATTATAAGTAAACATCTTTTAATTGAAAAGGACAATCGCCTAATTATCATTAATTATATTATTAATAAAAAAATGAAGGATAATAGTAGAGGTTTAGATCCCCTCGTTTCTCCTTTATATAAGTATATAATAGTTCTAATTTTAAACTAAAAATCTAGCGGATATTATTCGTTGTATACGAATTTTTATTATATTTTGTTAGTGATATTTAATTTCCACTATTAGTAAAATATAAAATGCAATTGAGTTGTATATTTAGTTTTCTCGATTAGTAAAAATTTAAAATGCAATTTAGAGAAATTGATAATTTTAATATGTTTTACTTGAAAACAGAAATTGATTAGTTATTATGAGAAATTTTATTTATAATTAAGTAAGGGTAATTAAGTAACAATAGGTACCGACCGACCGACCAACCAACCGACCAGCACCATATAATTGAAAAAATATAGATTTTAGCTAAAGGAAATAGAAAAGGTAGCATTTTTTTTAAAGAAAATTGATTATTTTAATATATTTTACTTGAAAAAGAAAATTGATTATTTATTGGGAAATTGTTTATTTATAATTAATTAAGGGCGTCATTTAATTAGAAAAGGAGAGATTTTAGCTAAAGAAAATAGAAAAGGTAACGTCATTTAATTATTTTATTATATTTTGCTTGAAAACAGAAATTGATTAGTTATTAGGAGAAATTTTATTTATAATTAAGTAAGGGTAATCAATATATTCAGCTGATTATCATTAATTATATTATTAATAAAAAAAATGAAGGATAATAGTAGAGCTTTAGATTTGGGACGATCATCCAATTGGATCGCTCCAAATGCTGTACTCCTACACTCCTGAAATTAGGAAGTGGTTTGAAAGCTTCATTGTGTAATATGATAAAAAATAGTATAGATTTATATTTGGGTCGATCCAATCTAAATTGGGTCGTTCCAAATGCTGTGTAATGACAAAAAGGGACATCAAAGAAATAAAGAAGATTAAAAAAATGAATGATAAAAGCAGTAATTTTCCTGTGTAATGACAAAAAAGGGCATCACATAAATAAAGAAGATTAAAAAAATGAAATCATTAGATCTAACAATTCTAATTTTTAACTAAAAATCTAACGGATATTATTCATTGTATACGAATTTTTATTATATTTTGTTAGTGGTTAGAAGATATGATGTCATATTTTTGGGTATGTATTAATTATTGCAATATTATGTTTTAAATTAAAAGTCAACGTGTTTTAATTAGAGGTGATCGGAAGATATGATATTTTAGGTATTTATAAAAGGTAATATCATCAATTATGAGTAAACATCTTTTAATTGAAAAAAACAATCAGCTAATTATCATTAATTATATTATTAAATAAAACATGAAAGATAGTAGTAGAGGTTTAGATTTGGGTATCGCTCCAAATGCTGATTAAAGAGAAAAAAATTATTGATTGGAAGATATGATATTTATGATATTTAAGGTATTTATAAAAGGTAATATCATATAAATTATAAGTAAACATCTTTTAATTGAAAAGGACAATCGGCTAATTATCATTAATTATATTACTAATAAAAAATGAAGGATAATAGTAGAGGTTTAAATTTGGGTCAATCCAATTGGGTCGATCCAAATGGTGTGTAATGATAAAAAATAGTATAAATTTAAATTTGGGTCGAACCAATCTAAATTGGGTTATCATCAATTATGAGTAAACATCTTTTAATTGAAAAAAACAATCAGCTAATTATCATTAATTATATTATTAAATAAAACATGAAAGATAGTAGTAGAGGTTTTGATTTGGGTATCGCTCCAAATGCTGATTAGAGAGAAAAAAAATTATTGATTGGAAGATATGATATTTATGATATTTAAGGTATTTATAAAAGGTAATATCATATAAATTATAAGTAAACATCTTTTAATTGAAAAAGACAATCGGCTAATTATCATTAATTATATTACTAATAAAAAATGAAGAATAATAGTAGAGGTTTAAATTTGGGTCAATCCAATTGGGTCGATCCAAATGGTGTGTAATGATAAAAAATAGTATAAATTTAAATTTGGGTCGATCCAATCTAAATTGGGTCGCTAATCTTACTTAGTGATTGGATCCGTCCTACTAAAATTTTGTACTAAAAAAATTAAGTTGAATAAAAAATAATACATTCACATTTTCGAATACATGTTATAACAAATTTTCATTAATCTATCTATACCCGTCATGTAATCAATATTTTAAAATCATGAATTGAATTTAACTGATTAAAATATTTCCTCCATCTCATGTAAATTACATGTTCTTTTATTAAAAACACATATATAAAAAGAATGTGTGTAATGATAAAAAGGGACATCAAAGAAATAAAGAAGATTAAAAAAATAAAGGATAAAAGCAGTAATTTTCCTGTGTAATGACAAAAAAGGGCATCAAAGAAATAAAGAAGATTTAAAAATTGAAGGATAAAAGCAGTAATTTTCAAAATACAATACTAGCAGACATTAGGAATATATTGATTAGCTTATAACTTGTGCAAAACACGAGTTATTTATAATTTTTTATAATATTTATTTATGATGTAGTATAATATGAATTTAAACCTTACATATGTTGTTGTGGAATAAAAACTAGTTTATCGAATTGCGGCTAGGGTTTGTGTGTATTTAATGCTGAGGGGTTGGTGAGCTTCGAGCTTTAATGGTTTTTCTTGTGTTCGAGACTAAACAGTCCTCACAAGATGCCTACGTATCTCTGTATTGTTAGAGAATCAAGCCAACGTAGTTCTTGGTGTTCGCCCTCGGGGCTATGGCGGCGAGGGCACAACAAGGATGTAGTGGCTTGTATGTCCTTATTCGAGGATTAAGCCAAGACGTTAGTGACGTATTAAGCCAACGTAGTTCTTAGAATGAGGGGTCAGGCCCTTATATAGGCTGTGGGAGCCTTAGAACCGTAGTAGGGTTAGGTGACTTGGTGGGCAAGTCAGCCTTGAGGAAGGTTCCAGACTCCTACCTTGTAGGAGTCTGTTTCCTTGTATGACTATGTGCCTTGGAGGCTACTCCTTGTAGAGATAATATCCTAATTTGGCTATTATTTGGAAGCTGTTAATTAGCCCCTAATATTAATTACGAAATTAATATTTAATTGGGGTTTCGGGCCTCATAAATAGGCTTCATCTTTGGACCAGGCTAAGTCTAATTAATGCAACATTAATTGTGTCTTAAGGGCTAATTTTTAGCCCATATCATTTGCCCCCAACTTTTGGAAAAACGTTCAAGTTTTTGTAGAAGCTTTAATTTGCCTTTTTCGAGACTCGGGGTTTATTTTCGTTCCTTTACCGGGGATTTAATACACTAGTGTTTCACGAGTATCGTCTTATTGTAAAGTGTTTCACTAATTTATGCATTGTTAGCATAAATTATCTCTCAATTTGTCAAGAAAATTTTTCTATAATTTTCCTCGTATTGTTTTGTACTTTTCCTAATTTATAAGGAATTTTTGCGTACTCACAGGTATTTTCCTTAATTTTTCATAATATTTTATGAATTTTTATGTACCCACGGGTATTTTCCTTATTTATTCCTAATAATTAAGAATTTTTAGGTACCCACGGGTATTTTTCATAATTTTTCCAAATAATTCAAGAATTTTTATGTACCCAAAGGTAATTTTCTAAATTTTTCCTAATAATTTAGGAATTTTTAGATACCCACAAGTATTTTTCTTAATTATTCCTAAAAATTTAGGAATTTTAATGTTCCAACAGGTATTATTCTAAATTTTTCATAATAATTTAGGAATTTTTAGGTAACCACAGGTATTTTTCTTAATTATTCCTAATAATTTAGGAATTTTGATGTACCAACAGGTATTTTTATTAATTATTCCTAATAATTTAGGAATTTTAATGTACCAACATGTATTTTTATTAATTTTTCCTAATAATTCAGGAATTTTTATGTACCCACATGTATTTTTATTAATTATTCCTAATAATTTAGGAATTTTTAGGTACCCACAGGTTTTTTTCTTAAAATTTTGTAAATTGTAGTACTCCTTTTGTAAAGTGTACGAAACTTGAGGTACCAAATTGCATTTTTACCAAAAACATTAACCTGGTCGAATTAAGCACCAAATTGTAGGCTGGTCGAAGCTATTCTCGAGCAGAAGTCCCGGTCGATTCGAGCAGGATCCAATTTTTTTTTTTTGCTTTTAATCTTTTTTTTTCTTTCGATCAAAGCTGATCGAAATAAGGACTCTTTTGGCTGGCTAGTCGAAGCTTTTTTCGATCAGGATTTTGGTCTTTTTCGACCAGGATTTTGGTCGAATGAATAAATTTTTTTTTGAATATTATTATTCAATATTAATATTTCTTTTGTCCGAATCTCGGATAATTTCGATCCCCAATCGGAGGTGTCCCGCTTGGATAAAATTTCATTCGAATAAAGTCCGACCCGGATTTTATCATTATTATTATTAACAATAATAACAATAATTTTTATATATTATTGTAAATAATAATATATATATGTAATTTTAGAGGGGTCTTCAGCCCTAATATTTTCGTAATTTAAGATCGTATTTTTGGTTTTAGTGGCTCCCAAATTTACGAAATTCATCCGAAATGAGGTCATTCATGACTCTAGGCACGTAAAAATGTTGCAGAACTGCGATAACTTAGTTGCACTTTTGCCATTTTGCATGTGCTCCACGCGCCTACTTCGTTCCTTCGACGAGGCCTGGTCGAAATAACGTCCCTTTTTTCTGCTGGTCGAACATATTCTTGAGCAGAATTCCTGCTCGGTTCGAGCAGGATTGAGATCGAACCCTTTTTATTTTTTATATTTTTTAAATATTATTATCAAGTAATAATATTTATTTTACCCAAAATATGGATAAATTTGGCCCCTTATTCGGAGGTGTCCCACTTGGATAAAATTTCATTCAAATGAAGTCCAACCCGGATTTTATCATTATTGTTTTTAACAACAATAATAATAATTTTTGTATATTATTATGAATAATAATATACTTGTAATTTTAGGGGGGTCCTCAGCCCTAATATTTTCGTAATTTAAGATCGTATTTTTGACCTCATTGGCTCCCAAATATATGAAACTCGTCCTGAATTGAGGTCATTCATGACTCTAGGCACATATAAATTTTCATTATATAGCCCTTTTTTGTACGAGGATTTGTGGTATCTTAGATCAGGATTTTCGATAAGGAATCCTGACCCTTAGGTCAGGATTTTCGATCAAGGATGCTGACCCTTAGATCAGGATTTTCGATTAGAAATGCTGACCCTTAGATTAGGATTCTGATCGAAATAAGGGCCTTCCCAGCTTCTTGGCTGAAAGGATTTTCGATCAGGAATCCTGACCCTTAGGTCAGGATTTTCGATCAGGGATGCTGACCCTTAGATCAGGATTTTCGATCAGGGATCCTGACCCCTTAGTCAGGATTCTGATCGAAATAAGGGCCTTCCCAGCTTCTTGGTCGAAAGGATTTTCGATCAGGAATCCTGACCCCTTAGACCAGGATTCTGATCGAAATAAGGGCCTTCTTGATAAGTGGATTTTATATCCACTTGGAGCATTTCATATCGGCTTAAATTGATTGTCTTGGACTAAAGTTTCTTGTAGTTTTGATGTGTTTTGTGGAGTTGTGCAGGATTGCAATTATCGGCTAAGGATTGGTGGTTTTCATTGGTCTTGGAGTTGAAATTGAGCAAAAGAATGAAGGATGACATATTTCCCTAGGCTACCATGAGGATTCATAAGTCAAGGATTGAGAACGGGAAGTGGCAAAAGAATCGGAAGAGAAAACGGAAGAGAAATGAGCAAATTGTGGAAAATTCAGATTTTCGGGTAGGTTGCGCAGTCTCCACTGTTTTGGCCATATCTGGAGTTCTACAAGTCCGTTTGAGGCCCGTAAGCAATCCACGCGAAGCTTGGAGAATTTTCTTGAAGTCGGCAGAAATTTCAGCAATTGAAGGAGCGCGGACGCGCCTGAAATACACTAAAATGACGCGCTGGCGCGCTTGGCAGATTGTTCAGAATTTCTGAGGAGCGAGGGGCGCCCGATTTACACTAAAATGGAGCGCGGCCGCGCCTGACAGTGACACCGCTAGAAAATTCCCAGAACATGCAAAATTCAATTTTAACAAGGAAATTACCACAAATTCTACTTCTAATCATTATGGTAATTGCGTGGAGCGGCCAGAACATTCCAGAATCAGTCTTGGGCAAGAAACTTGCAATTCTTATCTCATTCAAAGACGAAAATTGCCAATCTTCTATTCCAACTCTAATATGGTAATTGCTTGATGGAGAGGCAACTTGGGGCTATAAATACACATCTTGGGGGACATAAAACACACGTTTTTTTCAGAGAAACAAGGGAGACAAGTTGGAGAAGGATTCACCAACGCTCGTGACAAGCAATGGAGATCTAGATCTACTTCATCTTTTGTTTTCTTCTATTAGGATACATTATTATTCAACCTTTGTTTTTATCATGGTTTCACTTGATCCCATGATGACGAACGGTTCAATTATGAGCTAATCATTGTCATGGGATTCTAACGGATTTATCTATGTATGTTAGGCCGAATACACAATATATAATCAAGTACTGTATGAGAGAATAACAAGAACACAAGTTTTAGTACTTAAAAACTGTTTGGAATTAATAATTCCTCTCTCAATGATGTAAATATCACAGAGAGCTGCTTAGGTTACAATGAATGATATTCGTACACGATGATTACCCTTCTAGGGTTAACCTAACTGTATTTATAAGATATACAGCTACGTACAATCGTCAATTGATTCTCCTATAATTAAGTTATACAATTGATATCAATTACGATTGCTACACGTCTTCTAAGTCAACTCAATCTCTTTGACAGCTATCCAATCTTCAAAGATATTGCTTCCATGTTTATCTTGAATTAATCTTTAATCTCTGTTGACCTGCAGACGCTCCCGCTAGACAGAGTTTAACAAACTCTGTTGCGCTTCCAGTCAGCAGTGTTTGCGCTCCCATCTGTCAGCATTTGCGCTTCCATCTGTCAGCGTATACTCAAACTCTGCTACGATTGCTTTCATTAACAAGTTAAACTCTGTTTCCCTGTAACACTTAAACACTGATATTAAATCACATCAATTATATCTAACAATCTCCCCCAACTTGTTCATTAGTAAAAATGTATAAGTTCACAGTAATTGATGATGTCAAAACAATCTAATATGTTATGGTCGAATACACAATATATAATCAAGTACCGTATGAGTAAATAACAAGAATACACGTTTTAACTCTTAAAACTGTTTGGAATTAATAATTCCTCTCTCAGTGATGTAAAATATCACAGAGAGCTGCTTAGGTTACAAGAATGATATTCGTTCACGATAGATACCCTTCTAGGGTTAACCTAACTGTATTTATAAGATATACAGCTACGTACAATCGTTAATTGATTCTCCTAAAATTAAGCTATATAATTGATATCAATTACGATTGCTACACGTCTTCTAAGTCAACTCAATCTCTTTGACAGCTATCCAATCTTCAAAGATATCGCTTCCATATTAATATTAAATTAATCTTCAAACTCTGTTGACTTGTAGACGCTCCCAGTAGACAGACTTTAGCAAACTCTGTTCTCTCCAAGCTAAAAGTGTTTGCGCTTCCATGTGTTCAGCTAACAGTGTTTACACTTTCCTCTGTCAGCGTTTGCGCTTCCAGCTATCAGCGTATACTCAAACTCTGTTACAACTGCTTTCAATATCAAGTTAAACTCTCTTTACCTGTAACACTTAAACACTGACATTAAATCACATCAATTATAAGCTCAATATTGCCTTCCTCTACATGCTCTCTGATAAAGTGATACCTTATGCTGATGTGCTTGGTCATTGAGTGTTGTACTGGATTACCTGTCATTGCAATAGCACTTTGATTATCACAGAAAATAGGTATCTTACAATACCTCAATCCATAATCCAGCAATTGATTCTTCATCCATAGAATCTGTGCACAGCAACTACCAGCAGCAATATACTCTGCTTCAGCTGTAGATGTTGATATTGATTTTTGTTTCTTGCTGTACCAAGACACAAGTCTGTCACCAAGAAATTGACAGCTTCCACTTGTGCTTTTTCTCTCAATCTTACAGCCTGCAAAATCTGCATCAGAGTAACCAAGTAGCTTAAAATCTGATTCTCTTGGGTACCACAGCCCTAAGGTTACAGTGCCCTTGAGATACTTGAAAATCCTCTTCACAGCTGTTAAATGTGGTTCTCTTGGATCTGCCTGAAACCTTGCACACAGACAGGTGGCATACATGATATCAGGTCTACTAGCTGTTAAATAGAGTAGAGAACCAATCATTCCTCTGTAACTTGTCATATCCACTGATGACCCTGTATCTTTGTCCAGTTTTGTTGCAGTTGCCATGGGAGTTGTTGCAGATGAACAGTCAAGCATGCCAAATTTCTTGAGAAGACTTCTGGTATATTTTGCTTGATTAATGAAAATTCCATCATCTGTTTGCTTCACTTGTAAGCCTAGAAAATAGCTTAGCTCTCCCATCATACTCATTTGATATCTAGACTGCATGAGCTTGGCAAACTTCTTACAGAGTTTATCATTAGTAGATCCAAAAATGATATCATCTACATATATCTGAACTAAGAGCAGGTCATTACCAGATTGAAAGTAAAACAGAGTTTTGTCAATAGTACCTCTGTGAAACCCGCTTTCTAGTAGAAATTTAGCAAGAGTTTCATACCATGCCCTTGGTGCCTGTTTAAGTCCATAGAGTGCCTTGTCTAACCTATAGACATGGTCTGGATATTTTGGATCTACAAAACCAGGTGGTTGTTCAACAAATACTTCTTCTTCAAGTTTTCCATTCAGAAAAGCACTTTTCACATCCATTTGAAAAACCTTGAATTTCTTGTGAGAAGCATAGGCAAGAAACATCCTTATTGCCTCCAATCTGGCAACTGGTGCAAAGGTCTCATCATAGTCTATTCCTTCTTACTGTGAATAGCCTTTTGCAACCAGTCTTGCTTTGTTCCTTGTGATAACACCATCACTGTCAGTTTTATTTCTGAAAACCCATTTAGTACCAACAATGGATCTGTTCTTTGGCCTTGGTACAAGGGTCCACACTTCATTTCTTTCAAATTCATTTAGCTCTTCTTGCATTGCAGTTATCCAGTCAGCATCTTTAAGAGCTTCTTCTACTTTCTTTGGCTCAGTTTGTGACAAGAATGCATGAAACAGACATTCATTTGTTGTTGCACTTCTTGTCCTTACTCTTGCATCTGGATCACCAATAATCAAATCAGGTGTGTGTGACTTAGTCCATTTTCTTGCAGAAGGCAGATTGCTTCTGTCATCATGTGATCCTCCCCCTTGATCCATGCTCTCCTGATTTCTTTGGTGCCTTTCTTCACTTTCTGATGCTCCCCCTGAATGTGACTGCTCAGAATTTGAACGTTCAGAGTTTGAATCAACAGAGTTTGATTCAGAATTATCAACTGAGTCACTATTAGTGTTTGAATTATCACTTTGATGTGATTCTTCATGCTCCCCCTCAACTGGTTCTTCCCTTGTTTCTGATTGAAGAGTTTCTTCAGTATTTACCAGTAGAGGTTCAGAGTTTAGATCAACAGAGTTTGTCAGATCAGTCTGATCAGAGTTTACTTTTTCAGAGAATAAATCTTCATTTTCAAAGTGCAGTTGATCATGTTCATTGACATCTTCAAGTCCAGTTATTTTCTTGTCATCAAATGACACATGAATTGATTCCATGATCACTCTGGTTCTCAGATTATAAACTCTGAATGCCTTAGTTGACAGTGGATAGCCAACAAAAATTCCTTCATCTGCCTTTAGATCAAATTTGGTCAACTGTTCAGGATGAGTCTTCAACACAAAGCACTTGCATCCAAAAATATGAAAATATTTTAGATTTGGCTTTTTCTTTTTCACCATTTCATATGGTGTTTTACCATGCTTGTTGACCAGTGTTGCATTCTGAGTAAAACAAGCAGTTTGAACTGCTTCTGCCCAGAAATATGTTGGCAATTTTGCTTCATCTAGCATGGTTCTGGCAGCTTCTATCAAGGTTCTGTTCTTCCTCTCCACTACACCATTTTGTTGTGGAGTGCCAGGTGCAGAAAACTCTTGTTTGATTCCTTTACTCTTGCAAAATTCTTCCATTGATAAATTCCTGAATTCAGTTCCATTGTCACTTCTGATTATCTTCACTTGATTCTCTGACCCTTTGTCCAGTTGGATTATATGTTCTGTCAGTGTTAATGCAGTTTCATCCTTCTTTGCAAGAAAATATACCCATGTGTATCTGGTATATTCATCAACAATGACTAGTGCATATTTCTTCTTTCCAAGAGACATCACATTCACTGGTCCAAAAAGATCCACATGTAGGAGATGATAAGGATCAACAATTGAAGACTCAGATTTGCTTTTGAAGGAGGCTTTTCTCTGTTTGGCCTTTTGACAGGAATCACACAGACCTTCTACATTCAACAAAGACCTTGGTAGACCTCTTACAAGATCATTCTTGATTAGCTCATTGATGTTGTTCAGGTTCAAATGAGAGAGTTTCTTGTGCCACTTCCAACTCTCTTCACTGGACATTCTTGTTGACAGACACACTGCTTTGCCATCATTGTTTGTTGACAATTTAATTTCATAGATGTTATTGTGTCTGTTTCCAACTAGAGCAACTTTCCTTGTAGATTTACTGATAACTTGACAATATTCAGGCTGAAAATCTACATGATATCCTCTGTCACAGATTTGACTCACAGATAGAAGATCATGCTTGAGTCCTGGAACCAGAGCTACATTTGTGATGATGACATTCCCAAGATTAATATTGCCATATCCCAGAGTATGTCCTATGTTGCCATCTCCATAGGAAACTTTTGGGCCAGCCTTCTCCTCATACTCTGATAGCAGGGCTTTATTTCCAGTCATGTGTCCTGAACATCCACTGTCCACGACTAGGGTACTCACCCTGGTACCCTGCAATCATAAACAATCACTGATTGTTAGTTTTAAGGATCCAGACTTGCTTGGATCCTTTGGCTTTCTTAATTCTGTTAGCTTTTGCAGCGGAATTCACATTATCAGAGTTTAAGCTAACTTTTTCAGAGTTTACATTTGCAGAGTTTACTTTAACCCATTTCAAATTTGGTTTGGGTTCATAGTAATTATAGTAAATAGCATGATAATCTCTGCAAGTGTAAATAGAATGCCATGTACTTCCACAGTGTTTACATAAAGTCTGTGGTCTAGTTCTCACATAATCATTTTTAACTGCAGTTTTAGAGGGCAAAGAATTAATGTTCTTATTCTTACTGCAGAAACTAGCAAGATGATTAGTGCTACCACAATTAAAGCATGTTTTTCTAGGAGCTAATGAAGCAAGCATTGGCTTAATTCCTGATGTTATGCCTACCTTTCCATTTTTGTTTTTCCTAGGCATTTTCTGTTTGTTGACAGATTTTATCTCTTTAAGCTTATGCTTGAGTTGTTTATCTGTCATTAAACCAATGTTAGCCTCTTTAACAAAAGTCTTAGCATATGATTCTTTAACAGCCTTTTTCTCAGCTTCAGTCTTAGGTCCACCTGTTCCCATGACATTACCTTCAGATGAACGATGTGGTCTAACTTTTACCAAATTTTCAAATCTAAGTACATCTCCTTCAGAGTAACCTAGACCTACTGTATCTGACTGAAACACTTCTTGAGTATCTTTTCCAGAGTGTGTCCAAGTTTTAATGATGTGTTTAGTATCCTCCAATTCAGATTCTAGTTGCTTATACTTACCTAGCAACTCCTGTTCAATAAACACTACATCATCTCTCTCTTTCTGAATTTTATTCATGTTTTCTAGCTGTTCCTCAACAAGTTTATTTCTTTCTTTGAGTTGGGAATACTCATTCTTTATCCTCTCATTTTCTAAAGTCTGATCCCTATAACTGATATGCAATGCTTTAAGATAAATTCTCAATTCAGTTATATTATCAGTATTATAAGCATAGGTAGTTGGGGGTACCTTGAGATCATCATCTTCATGTTGAGTAGTAGCCATGAGTGCATAGTTGACTTCCTCATCTGAATCTGAAGTGTCTGCCCAATCTCTGCCTTTGGTGTAGAGTGCCTTTTCAGTTTTACCCTTCTTGCACTCAGGAGCATAGTGACCCATCTCCTTACACTTGTAGCATTGAATCTCAGACTTATCTTTCTTACCAGATTTGAAGTTCTTTTCCTCAGTTTTCTTGAAATTCTTCTTGTCAGACTTAGAGTAGTCCTTGGAGAATCTCTTTCCTTTCTTGAAGTTCTTGAATCCCATCTTTTTGAAGGTCTTTACCATCAATGCAGCCATTTGCATCATCTCTTCATCATCTTCAGAATCAGATGTTCCATCTGTGTTTGAGTCAACATCAGTGTTTGATGACTCACTTTCTGAGTGTATGACTAAAGCTTTTCCTTTTGCCTTTTTCCTTGATGCTTCCTTCTTTGATGGTTTCTCCTCAACCTTAAGTGCAACAGACTTTGACTTTCTACTTGATCTTTTGTTTCTCTGCTCCAATTCCAATTCATGGGTTTTGAGCAGTCCATAAATTTCATCAATCTCTGTTTCACCAAGTTCATAGTTATCTCTTATGGTGGTTGTTTTCACATCCCACTTTTCAGGTAGAGAAAGAAGAAACTTGAGATTTGAGTCTTCTAAATCATACTCTTTGTTAACCAATGACAAATCATTGAGCAGTTTACAGAATCTGTCAAATGTTTCTGTCATGGTTTCTTCAGACTTTGCCTCAAAGTGCTCATACTCCTGAGTGAGTATGTTTCTTCTGTTTTTCTTGATTGCAGGAGTTCTTTGACACCTAACCTCAAGTGCATCCCATATCTCTTTTGCAGTTGTGCAATTAATCACTTTATTAGACATAACATTGTCTAAAGCACTGTGAAGTAAATGCCTTACTTTTGCATCCTTTGCAATAGATGAAAGATCCTCAGCAGTTAGATCTTTCTTTTCTTTTGGAATGACCTTTGATTCTTCACCAGCAGCAGCAGCAGATAACTTTGTAGGTTTGTGAGGACCTTCATAAATTCTATCCAGATATTCTGGATCTGTAGCCTCCAGAAACATGGTCATCTTCACCTTCTAAATTGCATACTCTAATGGCCTAAGTATAGGAACCCTAATCGTTTCATACCTACTAACAGTAGTAGGGGCTTTCTCAGATGGTGGAGGTATCTCTGCCATTGATTACTATTGTGTTTGGATCTTTTTCTGTAATAAAGTAACAGATTTAGCTCTGATACCACTTGTTATGGTCGAATACACAATATATAATCAAGTACCGTATGAGTAAATAACAAGAATACACGTTTTAACTCTTAAAACTATTTGGAATTAATAATTCCTCTCTCAGTGATGTAAAATATCACAGAGAGCTGCTTAGGTTACAAGAATGATATTCGTTCACGATAGATACCCTTCTAGGGTTAACCTAACTGTATTTATAAGATATACAGCTACGTACAATCGTTAATTGATTCTCCTAAAATTAAGCTATAGAATTGATATCAATTACGATTGCTACACGTCTTCTAAGTCAACTCAATCTCTTTGACAGCTATCCAATCTTCAAAGATATCGCTTCCATATTAATATTAAATTAATCTTCAAACTCTGTTGACTTGTAGACGCTCCCAGTAGACAGACTTTAGCAAACTCTGTTCTCTCCAAGCTAACAGTGTTTGCGCTTCCATGTGTTCAGCTAACAGTGTTTACACTTTCCTCTGTCAGCGTTTGCGCTTCCAGCTATCAGCGTATACTCAAACTCTGTTACAACTGCTTTCAATATCAAGTTAAACTCTCTTTACCTGTAACACTTAAACACTGACATTAAATCACATCAATTATATCTAACATAATATAATCACAGTGTTTAACATTTAAGCAGAGTTTAATCTTGACTTAACAAAATTTACAGAAAATCAGAATTACTTACAAACTCTTTCTACCTAACCTCCTCAAGATCTGGTGTTGTTCTCAGGTAGTCAATGAGTAATCTTCTTTCTACATTTTCCAGTTCTCTCTGCATAATTTGCTTGATTTCTCATAACTGAGGATCATTATCTCCAGTTTGATAAATTGCAGCTCTTAGAGAATAAATTTTTTTCTTCCTCATATCATTTCCCAGCTTAATGAAATATGCCTGTTTAGATTCCGAATTGAAATCCAGAACTGTTACACCAAGATCAATCTTCAATCTAGCACTGTTCTTCTGCATTTCAATCAGTTTCCCTCGATAATCTCTGTACTTAGGCACATACTCTTCAGTAGTCTTTGATCCAGTAAAAGCTTTGGCTCTCTGCATATATTCTCTTATTGACTTAACAATGAGTGCTGTTCGTTGATTTCTGACCCTGAATATATACAGAACATACTGAAGTTCTTCAAACAGTTTGAGCTTGATAGCATCTTCATTCACCCTATACACTGTTCCATCTTCCATGAAGTACAACAAGAAGTGAATATTTAAACTCTTCTGATGAACTAATTGAACTGACTCTAGTTTGTCCAAATTCTCTTGAATCATACCAGAACCAGGAGAAATGAGTGATGAGGGATCTCTTGGACTGTTACTGAATCTTAAATCTCTTTTTGAACCCAAACCAGAAGTATCCTTGCCAGGAGGCTTCCCTGAACAAGCTATGCTATGTTGGTAACTACCAATCCCTGCTGTTTGTGCTGGAACTAGAATCTTAGGTCTAGAGAACCCAGGTAAGAGTTTTCTTTGTACTGGTAGAGATTCACTCACAACTTGTGTAGCAACAGAGGTTGTGTCTACCTTTTTGCCTTTGTCTTCTTCACCCATTATCCCTTTTAGTTTTAACTTTGCATTAAGAGAAGATTTTCTTATCAATTTTCCTTCTTCTTCTTCTTCTTGAATGCCAATCACATTTTCTCTGAACACAATTCCTTTCTCTACAGGCCTTGAAGCTTTATCAATCTTCTTTCCTTTTCCAGACTTCAATGCCTTCACATGTTCTTCTTGTAAGAGCTTCTCTTCAGCATGAACATCTTCAAGTGTAGCACCCTTTGGATTTTCTTCAAGAAAAATCTTAGCAGCCAGCTCTTCATCTGTTTGTGGATTGTCAGAGAATGACAAATCCTTTTGTCTTGAAGTACTCTGAATATTTGTATTTGCTGCTGCTGAGCTTGACCTTGTTGACCTTGTAGACCTTCCAAATTGTGGATTTACAGCTTCAACCTTTCTTAACCTCTTCTCTGGATTTGTACCTTCATCATCCAGATGATCCCTCTTTGATAGAGTTTGAGACTTCTTGCACTTAGTTCTAGCAATTCTCTCCCCCTTTCTGACATCATCACCATCTGGAATCAGAATAGATGTTATTAACTCAAGAGAGTTTGCAATAGAGTCAACCTTTTCAGTTAGCAAAATTTGATTCTATTCAACTTTACTCAATCTCTCAGTGAGAGTCTCTTGGGCCTTAGAAAATTGTTGAAACAGCTTGGAATTGACTCTGTGAGATTTCTCCTCATGAGTAGCAACTTCAGTTCTCATATCAAGAAATGCTTTCTGACTGTCATCAAACTATGATTCAAAGCCTTA
This sequence comes from Kitagawia praeruptora, assembly GCA_037693485.1. Classification (NCBI taxonomy): domain Eukaryota; kingdom Viridiplantae; phylum Streptophyta; class Magnoliopsida; order Apiales; family Apiaceae; genus Kitagawia; species Kitagawia praeruptora. Next base: position 45,919,761 of record CM075349.1, read on the forward strand.
ACCTGAATCACTGTTCCTTGTAAACAAGTTAGAATATCAGGATTTGAAATCTTCTTAGAATTTTCTTTAAGAAAAGTAGCTACTCTTCCAGTAGGAAAGTTGCAGTCTGCTTTGTACCAATCTGCAGTTTGCTGTGCCAGATTAATTATCATCAATTTCTCGTACAGAAGATCCAGCAAAATCTGGTTTCTCCCCTGTTTTCGGTCCATCAGTTTGAACTTGATCATGGGCAGGTCCAGCACTCATTGATTCAGAAGAATCATTATCAGAATCATCTGCAACAGAGGCAGCTTCTTCATTATGATCTGTAGCAGGTTCTACTTGAGCAACCCGTTCTTCTACATCAATAGCAATTTGTTCTTGATAAGCAACCTGTGCTTGAGTAATTTCCTCACCATGTTCTTAGCCTTGATGTGCATCAGAAATGAACTCAGTGTGAGATGCAACCTCTGTTTCTTCTAACACCACAGTAGGTTGATCTGCCACACCAGTGTCAACAGAGTTTGTAGCAGCCATGGTTGTTGGAATTGGATTTTCATCTTCAACAGAGAATGTCTGAAAATTTTCAGCAAAATCTTCCATAGGAGCAATGACTGGCTCATCAGCTTGAAATTCATTTTCTGCTTGAAGTTCATTCTCTGTTAGAACAGGTTCAGTGATAATCTCTGTCTCAACAATAGGAGTCTCCTTAGAGATGTCCTTTGGAGCTTCATTAACTTGCTCATCATCAGATTCTGCAAGTATCAATTTCCTTCTTTTTGCTTGAGACACTTCAACTACCTCTTCTGCTTCAGTAGAATTGTCATCAGCTAATGGTGATGAAGGCCTATTTGCCCTTTTGATGATTCTTCTGGTATAAACAGCTCCAGTAGATGTCTGTTTAGCCTTGGAATGCCTTTTATTATGTGCAGTATGTTTTTGCCTTTTTGGTTTAGATTGTGGTTGAGGTTGAGTAGTAGTGACTGATATGATTTTAGGTTGTGTGGGAAATGAAGGTTGAGAATGTGATGCAGAGTTTAGAGGTGCCTGTGAAGTTTCAGGTGATGGGATAGGTTTAGAGTGTATGGTTTCAGTATGGTCAGTGGCCAATGGTTCAGGCATTTGTTGTGGTTGTGTTTGTTGTGGTTCATTTTGTGGTGATTGTGGATCTTGGGGTTGATTGAGAAAGTTTTGCAAGGCAAGTGGCAAAACAAGGGCAGGTAGGTTCTCTTTACCAGCATCCTTATTAGTCATATCAGAGAATATTCTCTTATTGACTTTAAAAGGTTGAATTACATCAGCTTCATCAATATCTAACCCAGATACACAAGCAGTGAATAGTAGTTGACAAAATCTAGCAAAGTATACTGTAGTAGACTCTGACAGTTTATCACCTAAATTCATTAAGACATAACGACCAAAATCAAAATTACTGCCATAGAGTAGAGAATACCCAATTTGCAGACTGTCGATAGGAATGGCATCCCAGTTGGTGACTTTCTTCTGGAATGTTCTTGTAATGCAGTCAAAGAAAAAGTTCCATTCCTTTCTGAGATTTGGCCGTTTGACACTGCCTAGCTTTGCAAGAGAGTCCATGTAACCAATCTCTGTTAGCATTTCCTACAGATTTTGTTCAGAAACAACAGCATATGAGGTGTGAGTGTCGAAATCCATGGTTTCTCTGACAGTTTGTGGAGTAATCACAAACTCTTGTTCATCATGAGTGAAAATTATGGACGGAGTCCCATTCTCTCCTCCATCCACATACTTTGAGTTCTGCCAGAAAGTGGCAATCTGAGATGCAGATAGAATAGAAGGTTCAGTCAAAGCTTGCCCAATCTCGGAGTCGCGGAGAAAGTTCTGCATAAGATGAAACGCTTCTGGTACACGTTCATTGTGGAGTGGGGCTGCAAAGTTGTTAGGAACAAATCGAAGACCAACAGCAGTAAAAGGTTTAGAAGCCATTAAATCAAGAATAGAGCAGACAATGATAGTGAAAATGATATGTAAGAAAAGGTGTTTGTGAAAATGCCCAAGTGAATAACACAAAGGAACTGTGTGGTTTAGTAAAGTGAATATGAGTGGATATGTAGATGAGAGTAAAAATGAATCGTGATACACAAAAGTGACTAAAGTTGTAATTAAAAATCAAAACTCAATCGTTTGTGTATTAAGACACTCAACCGTTCCTAGATTAATGTGTGAGTGGGACACAATAATGGGTGAGTGGGACACGTGTCATGCATCCATCGGTTTAATTAATCACGCGCAATAAAATAGCAATTATCACCGCTATATTCACTTCCCTATTACCAAGACACTTTAACACATTTACACTCATTAACAGTTGTCAAACACTCTATTTACTCCAAAATTTTCAAATTATCCCAATGAAAAATTACCTTAGAGTACTAAACACCATCCAACAACATTTGTCAATTTTCCAACTTTATCACTGAAACCCTTTCAAAAATTGCACAGTTGTGAATATATATGTGTGTGAAGCAGAGGTTACCAAATCAATTTTTAGAGCATCTAATATTTCATAAAATCCATAAAGTAAATCAATACACACCGAATGCACAAACTCTCATATGAAACACTGATTGTTTGATGAAAGCTAAACTTTGTAGTAACTTAAATACAGAAATCTGAATACACCTATTCCCTTGATGTCCATGATTATCCAAGTAAGCACACAGTCTTTATAGACAAAATATCAAGAGATAGATATCAAAGCATCATTCAGTGAGTAACATGTCAGTGATTTGATAAACTCACAAACTCTCAAAGCACACAAGTGTTTAGGTGAAGTGTTTACACTCAAGTTCAATCAGTAAAAGTAGATGCTACCATATGCTTGATTGTCCACCAAATCTACACTACTTTGAGTACATATATGCACAAATCAAAAGGACTTTATTCAAGGTTGTAATTTAGTAAAATCAAACAGGTGAGAAGAGAGAGTATAAATGAATAAATGGCTAACTGAACAATTTAATAGAGCAAAGTGTTCAGTTGCATTGTTAGTACATATTTGTACAAGATGATCAGCATATATACATTTTTTTATGTATATATATTCACTGAGTAAACTTTCCTTTGTAGAGAAACTCTCACCTGTTTGCTCTTCAATTTCCAAATGAATATAACTGCTCTTGATATATCGTAATTTAAAAGAAGCAGTTATTATGGCTCAAAGGGGTTTACTAAGGGTGGAATTTATGAACAGTGTTTGGAGAAATATGGTAAATCCTAGTGTCTTTATCATTTTCATGCACACACATATCATGCAGTCTCAAAATGGTTTAAAACAAGTTCTAGAGTAACATACTCACTGATGAACATCACACATCAATAAAATCCGATTGATATAAGATGTATCAATCACTTACTTGGCTCAAATTCTCACAGGGTGCCGACATGAATTGGTACTCACCAAACTAAACAATGACACTTCTCAAGTTTTATAATTTTCACAAGTACAAACAAGGAATCATCAAGAACCATGTATATGTTTTGGGAACAGAGTGTCACTAATCAGAGTTTAGAGTTCATCAATATCACCAGTTGTTTATGAGAGGCAATGCACACAGTATTCATAGACTCAGAGTTTAGGACTAAATAAACTAAGAGATGCTATAAATATGAAACAGTATCATGCTGTGTTAACTTACTGTACAAGTTCAGATTAGATCTCAGTGACTCAGAAAGAGTCATGATTTGATTACTGAGAATCATGCTTCATACATATTTCTTCATTGGTGTTTTCATCCAGATAATAATCAATTCAGAATTCACAGAGTGTATTAAACATGTTAACAGAGTATTACAGACAGGCATGCTGACAGAGCTTAACAGTGTTTAAACAAAAACATGTTAATAGAGTATGCATAACAGAGTTTAATCAACAGAGTTCACATAGCACTTAACAATTCACAGAAAAATGAGCAACACATTACACGAGTAAAATTTTGAGTCTAACCAATATCTCTAGTCAAAATAGAGACCATTCCTAGTTCATTGACCAGTCTTGTGAATGTAGCTTCACTTAATGGCTTTGTGAAGATATCTGCAAGTTTCTGTTCAGTAGATACAAAATGGAGCTCAATGTTGCCTTCCTCTACATGCTCTCTGATAAAGTGATACCTAATGCTGATGTGCTTGGTCATTGAGTGTTGTACTGGATTACCTGTCATAGCAATAGCACTTTGATTATCACAGAAAATAGGTATTTTGCTATACCTCAATCCATAATCCAGCAGTTGATTCTTCATCCATAGAATCTGTGCACAACAGCTACCAGCAGCAATATACTCTGCTTCAGCTGTAGATGTGGATATTGATTTCTGTTTCTTGCTGTACCAAGAAACAAGTCTGTCACCAAGAAATTGACAACTTCCACTTGTGCTTTTTCTGTCAATCTTACAGCCTGCAAAGTCTGCATCAGAGTAGCCAAGTAGTTTGAAATCTGATTCTCTTGGATACCACAACCCTAAAGTTATAGTGCCCTTGAGATACTTAAAAATCCTCTTCACAGTTGTTAGATGTGGTTCTCTTGGATCTGCCTGAAATCTTGCACACAAACATGTTGCATACATGATATCAGGTCTACTTGCTGTTAGATAGAGAAGAGAGCCAATCATTCCTCTGTAGCTTGTCATATCTACTGGTGACCCTGTATCTTTGTCCAATTTGGTTGCAGTTGCCATGGGAGTTGTTGTAGATGAACAGTCAAGCATGCCAAATTTCTTGAGAAGATTTATGGTATATTTTGCTTGATTGATAAAGATACCATCATCTGTTTGCTTCACCTGTAAGCCTAGAAAATAACTAATCTCTCCCATCATGCTCATTTGATACCTGGACTGCATGAGCTTGGCAAACTTCTTACAGAGTTTATCATTAGTAGATCCAAAAATTATGTCATCAACATATATCTGAACTAAAAGCAAGTCACTCCCAGATTTGAAATAAAACAAGGTTTTATCAATTGTACCTCTGTGGAACCCACTTTCTAAGAGAAATTGAGCCAGAGTTTCATACCATGCTCTTGGTGCCTGCTTAAGTCCATAGAGTGCCTTGTCTAGCCTGTAGACATGGTCTGGATATTTTGGATCTACAAAACCAGGTGGTTGTTCAACAAACACTTCTTCTTCAAGCTTCCCATTCAAAAAAGCACTTTTCACATCCATCAGGAACACTTTGAATTTCTTGTGAGAAGCATAGGCAAGAAACATCCTTATTGCCTCCAACCTGGCAACTGGAGCAAAAGTTTCATCATAATCTATCCCCTCTTGCTGTGAATAACCTTTTGCCACAAGTCTGGCTTTGTTTCTTGTAACAACCCCTTCACTATCAGTTTTGTTTCTGAACACCCACTTAGTACCAACAATAGACCTATTCTTGGGTCTTGGTACAAGTGTCCAAACTTCATTTCTCTCAAATTCATTTAACTCTTCTTGCATTGCTGTTATCCAGTCAGTATCTTTAAGAGCTTCTTCAACCTTCTTTGGCTCAGTTTGTGACAAGAATGCATGAAACAGACATTCATTTGTTGTTGCACTTCTTGTCCTAACTTTTGCATCTGGATCACCAATAATCAGATCAGGTGTGTGAGATTTGGTCCATTTCCTAGCTGAAGGCAAATGACTTCTCTCAGAGTTTGATCCTCCCCCTCGATCCATGTTCTCCTGATTTCCTTGGTGTCTTTCTTCATTCTCTGAGGCTCCCCCTGAATGTGACTGCTCAGAGTTTGAACTGTCATTGTTTGGACTATCAGAGTTTGAGTTTTCAGAGATTGATTCAGATTTATCAGCTGAGTCACTATCAGAATTTGAGTTATCACTATGATGTGATTCTTCATGCTCCCCCTCAACTGGTTCTTCTCTTGTTTTTGGCTGGAAAGTCTCTTCAGTATTTACCAGTAGAGGTTCAGAGTTTAGCTCAACAGAGATTATCAGATCAGCCTCATCAGTGTTTACTTCATCAGAGAATAAATCTTCATTTTCAAAGTGCAGTTGATCATGTTCATTCACATCTTCAAGTCCAGTTATTTTCTTGTCATCAAATGACACATGAATTGATTCCATGATCACTTTGGTTCTCAGATTATAAACTCTGAATGCCTTAGTTGACAGTGGATAGCCAACAAAAATTCCTTCATCTGTCTTCAGGTCAAATTTGGTCAACTGTTCAGGATGAGTTTTCAACACAAAGCATTTGCACCCAAAAATATGAAAATATTTCAGATTTGGCTTCTTTTCTCTCACCATTTCATATGGTGTTTTTCCATGCTTATTGATCAGAGTGGCATTCTGAGTAAAACAAGCAGTTTGAACAGCTTCTGCCTAGAAATAGGTTGGTAATTTTGCTTCATCAAGCATAGTTCTGGCAGCTTCTATCAAAGTTCTGTTCTTCCTTTCAACTACACCATTCTATTGTGGAGTGCCAGGTGCAGAAAACTCTTGTTTAATTCCTTTATTCTTGAAAATTCTTCCATTGTTGAATTCCTGAATTCAGTTCCATTATCACTTCTGATAATCTTCACTTGATTCTTTGACCCTTTGTCCAGCTGCATTATATGTTCTGTCAGAGTTAATGCAGTTTCATCCTTCTTTGCTAGAAAGTACACCCAAGTGTATCTGGTGTATTCATCAACAATGACTAGAGCATATTTCTTCTTTCCAAGAGACATAACATTCACTGGTCCAAAAAGATCAACATGTAGAAGATGATAAGGATCAACAATTGAAGTCTCAGACTTGCTTTTGAAGGAAGCCTTTCTCTGTTTGGCCTTTTGACATGAATCACACAGGCCATCTGCATTTAACAAGGACTTTGGAAGTCCTCTCACAAGATCATTCTTTATCAGCTCATTGATGTTGTTTAGATTTAAATGAGAGAGTTTCTTATGCCACTTCCAACTCTCTTCACTGGACATCCTTGTTGACAGACACACTGCTTTGCCATCAGAGTTTGTTGACAATTTTATTTCATAGATATTATTGTGTCTATTTCCAACTAGAGCAACTTTCCCTGTAGATTTACTAATGACTTGACAGTATTCAGGCTGAAAATCTACATGATATCCTCTGTCACAGATTTGACTCACAGATAGCAAATCATGCTTGAGTCCTGGAACCAGAGCTACATTTGTGATGATGACACTTCCAAGATTAATATTGCCATATCCCAGAGTATGTCCTATGTTGCCATCTCCATAGGAAACTTTTGGGCTAGCCTTCTCCGCATACTCTGATAGCAGGGCTTTATTTCCAGTCATGTGTCCTGAACATCCACTGTCCACGACTAGGGTACTTTCCTTGGTGCCCTGCAATCATAAACAATCACTGATTGTTAGTTTTAAGGATCCAGACTTGCTTGGATCATTTTGTTTTATTGAATCTGTTAGCTTTTGCAGCGGATTTGTCATTATCAGAGTTTAAACTAACATTTTCAGTCTTAGCACCTGCAGAATTAACTTTAACCCATTTCAAATTAGGTTTCAGTTCATAGTAATTATGATAAATAGCATGATAATTCTTGCAAGTATAAATTGAGTGCCAAGTACTTCCACAATGTTTGCATAGAGTTTGTGGTCTAGGTTTGACATTATTCTTTTTCACTAAAGATTTGGAGGGTAAGGAATTAATGTCTTTGTTCTTCCTGCAAAAACTAGCAAGATGATTAGTACTACCACAGTTATGACAAGTTTTTCTAGGTGCAAATGTAGCAAGCATTGGCCTATTTCCTGATGTAATGCCTACCTTTCCATTTCTGTTTTTCCTAGGCATTTTCTGTTTGTTGACAGATTTTATCTCTTTAAGCTTTTGCTTAAGTTGTTTATCTGTCATTGAACCAATGTTAACCTGTTTTGCACAGGTTTTTACTGGTTCACTTTTAACATCTCTATGTTCAGTTTTAACTGTACCATGAACAAATTTTCTAGTTGGAAGAGCTTGCCTAACTTTCACATGATTTAGAAATCTAAGCTCATCTTCCTCACAGTACCCTAAACCAACAGTGTCAGCTTGAAAAACCTCATGAGTGTCTTTTCCAGAATCAGTCCAAGTTTTAATAATGTGATTTGCAGCCTCCAATTCAGATTCTAGTTGCTTGTATTTACCTAGCAACTTCTGTTCTATAAAAACATCATCTCTTTCTTTCTGAATTTTTTTGCATGTTTTCAAGTTTTTCTTCAACAAGTTTGTTTCTCTCTTTAAGTTGAGAACACTCATTCTTGATTCTCTCATTTTCTAAAGTCTGATCCCTATAACTGATATGTAATGCTTTAAGATAAATTCTCAATTCAGTTATATTATCAGTATTATAAGCATAGGTAGTTGGGGGTACCTTGAGTTCAAAATCTTTATTTTGAGTAGAAGCCATGAGTGCATAGTTAACTTCCTTATCTGAGTCTGAAGTGTCTGCCCAGTCTCTGCCTTTTGTATAGAGTGCCTTTTCAGTTTTACCCTTCTTGCACTCAGGAGCATAGTGACCCATCTCCTTACACTTGAAGCATTGAATCTCAGATTTGTCTTTCTTCCCAGATTTAGTATTTCTTCTCTCAGAGTTTCTGAAACTCTTTCTGTCATTCGAATCTTTAGAAAACCTTTTTCCCTTCTTGAAGTTCTTGAAACCCATCTTCTTGAAGGTTTTTACCATCAAAACATCCATTTTTCTCATTTCTTCTTCATCATCCTCAGAGTCAGATAAATCAGAAGTCACTATACCATAGATGGCCTATAGCAACCTTTTGGCATGGGTGTTACCACTATGGGTGTTACCATAGCTATGAAAATTTTGACCTATCGCAACCTTTTGATTGCGGTGTTACCATAGGTACAAAAGTATGTTACTTTAGTTATAAAAGGTGTTAGAGTGGGCTAACACCATGAGGTGTGTTACCATAGAGTATTCATTAACAAAATTTTTATTTAATTTAAAATTAATGATTTAATAATTATTTGACTTTAAAAATAATTAATTTAAACAAAATCGTTGAAGTAATCATTTTAAAACGTAATATTCCATCAAATAATTAAATTATTATTAGTATTAGTAAAATCAAAAGTTGACATCTAATTTTACTATTCAAATTAATTTTTTAATTTTTAAAATTTTCAAAATATCACTTAATTAGATATATATATTAACATCCGCATATTTAAATTTTCAAAATATCCTTAAAATATAATTTAAAAAAATAATAAAATTTAAAATATTTTTTATATTTAAATATATAAAGTAATTATTTATTTATTATTTTTAAATTAATAAATTATAATTATAATAATTGAATTGTGAACTTGGAACAAAAAATTAAATCAAAAATTGAAAATTTAAAAGCAACGGTTTTTTTCCAGTGAAAAAACTTCCCCTGAATGAAAACTCAAACTTCCCCCCAAACAAAATTTTGTGGACTTAAACTTTTCCCCTCAATCACTCATTCACCTAAACTCTCTCCATCGTACTCAGAACTTTCGTCGGCTCTCTGATCTAAACGTATTGAAGAACGAATTGAAGGACAAAATGAAGGGCAATTAGGTTTGAAAATTGGGGGTTCGACTCTCCTTCAACACACTCTCAAACATCTTCCTGTCTCTCTATTTTATTGGAGGTTCTTGTTTAAAGCCTTGACTAAGGTAAAATTAGGGCTTTTTTGTTTGAGTTTATTTGGATGCACACATAGAAATTGGGGATTTTTTTATCTTTCTTTAAAATTGGAGATTTTTTGTTTGTATCTAATTGGGGCTTTTTGTATGTTTAAGATGTTAAATCTGTTTCTAGTGTTGATCGGAAACGGAAGGACATGATTGAGTATTTTCCCGGACAGCCAACCCGTTGAGCGTGTTCAGTATGGTGGTTATGTTAAACCGATCAATCTGCAGGTCGAGCTCTTTATTATTATTTTGTTGAAGCTGAAAAAGATAAGGAGTCCCTGCCTCTTCTCCTATAGTATCGTCATCTACTTGGTTATGTTATGTGATACAATTTATTTGACTTCTGGTACAATACTAAAATGTGAACTCAATCAAGAACTTAGTAATAACCCAATAAATAGGCTGTATAAGCATAGTACTCGTGATCCATGATTTGTTTTATCATGTCATTGTTATATAGCATATACATTTGTACTTGAGAGGAGAAAGCTTCTTCTAAACTGTGTCATTTTTTTCCCAGACTCTGAAAGATTGCTGTGCTTCATTTTTTTCTCGGTTGTTAAAGTTGCTTTTTTTAGTGTATGGGGTGATATATAGAATTTCTAGCAAGTATATCAACTCTCTGAAATTCATTATATTCCTTTAATTTGTTATTATCATTATTAATAGCAACACATGAAGCCATTTAGAAATGAAGTACTTTTGTTTTTGCTAATTGGAAATAAAGTATCTTGTTTCTTCTTCTGTCACAGTTCATATTTGTAAAGTCTATTCAGTTGCACATCAGTTAATATTTGACTTATAGCTTCTGTCCAGTAATTTGTTTGAGTTCATTCCTGGTTTCTAGTAGGTTTAAAGTTGGATTCTTTGTCTTCCTCCATATTGCTTTTTAGTTCTTTAATATAAAAAATGAATATTTGTTTGACGTTGGTTGCTTATAGTTGCAATTCGCTTGAATTAGACAGCAAAGGAAAACTTTGAATTGGCACTGGAGACTGACAACTCAAATACGCATGCGAGATTTTGGCTTTCGAAGCTGCATTTAAAGTACCATGTCCCAGGGGCTTGCAAAGCAGTGTATGGAATCTTTTTTCTTTCATCCTGTGAATTCTAATTATACCATCTTCGCATTATGTTATGCAATTTTAATATCATTAGATCACTAGAGTCTTTGATTTTACTGCATCCCAATCCTAATTATATGAACTAGGTAGAAAATGACTAAATCAGGAAGTGGTCAAAGTTTTCTAGATACTGGAAACTTTTTTATGCACATGGCTCGCACATTGTCAAGAACGCCCTTTATTATGGTTCATCCACTCCTATGTTGCTAAGGCTTGTGATTAATAGTTCTGATCTTTCTTGTCATATAAGAGGGGTTGCTTTATTGGTAGAAGCTGTAAACATGGGTGATGCAGATGCGCAGTATGAGTTGGCTTGCCGCTTAAGAGTGGAGGCCAGATTCCCGAGGTTCTTTTCTTTTTTCGTAGCGAAAATATAGTGGAAGTCCTTACTGATCAGAAATTTACTAGTGTCCAAGTAAATTCTTCTTGTAATATTTGGTGGAAAATTAACTGTCATTTTACTTTGAAGTAATTGTTTGTACTAGTTTTGTTCGATACTCTGCCCAGTCTTTATCTTTTGCATCTGCAGTTTGTATCTCATGTGGACTCCTTTTGTACTTAGGTCGGTTGGGTTTCTAGACTCTTGCTTGAAATGTTACCAACATTTGCAATGAAAAGCTTAATTATATATAAAAAACATTACAATTTCACCTGCCTTGATAGATTATAGATTAAGTTGCAACATTTCAGTTTCAAATGGTTCAAATCTTTTAATTGATGATAACGGCATTCTAAAAATTGCTGACTTTGGCTTGGCAAGCTTTTTTGAGCAACATCAGAGTGCACCATTAACAAGTCATGTTGTGACTCTTTGGTATCGACCACCAGAACTATTGCTTGGAGCCACCTATTATGGAGTTGCAGTTGATCTTTGGAGTAGTGGTTGCATTCTTGGTGAACTGTACGCCGGCAAGCCTATCATGCCTGGAAGGAAGAGGTACCTTACTAGTTCCTACCATGTCATGATTTAGTTTCCTTCTGGTGAGAAGCACTTAAATGTGTTATTTACACTTCTATGGAAAAGTAACAAGCTTCATACTCTAGCTGGAGCAAATATAATAATATATAATAAAAATCCATACAATCTTAAAACAGAGAATAATTTTTAGTATTGTTTTAAATGCATGTCCTTCAATGGAGTGTAATTTATCAAGGGTTGACTGCTTGAGTTACGGGGCTACAAGACATTTTTCATTGAACCTCTAATTATGCAAGGTATTTTTTGTTGCTAGCTTCTTACTAGTCCTGTTTCATGTCATGCAGGAAGGTAAAAGTAGACATGCAGCCAAACCTGATAACAAATGCAAGAGAAGGGTCATTGCCTACTCATGGAGTTGCCAACGGTGGCCATGAAGAATCAAAACTAGAATTATTTTTTCTTGTATAGGTCTTCTTGGATGAATATTTTTATTTATATTTTTTTGTTATTAGCTCTTGGACACCGATTATCTTTTGAATTTTTTTTTGTGATTTGGTTGGTTTTGTACTAGATGATGTTATTGAAATGATGTTGGATGATGTTATTGAAATGTAATTAATTTGGTTCTTGAATATTTAAATGTCATAATTTTTTTGTTATTAAAATTAGTTATAAATGATTTTAATTATGTAACACTCAATGTGTTACAATTGGTAAAAGTGGGTGTTACAATAGATTGTGGACCCCACCTAGATGTGGGCCCCACAGTTGTCCATGTACAAAATTATATTCTCTATTGTAACACACAAACTATGTTGCTATAGAGTGTTTAAGATGTTGCTATAGAGGTCTTTAGTAACCACATTTGCTATGTTACCTTAGGCTGTGTTTTGATGTTACCTTAGATATCTATAGTTACTGCTGAGAACCTAACACAGCTGAAGTGTTACCATAGCCCTATTTTGGCCTATGGTAACTTCAAACAGGGGTCTATGGTAACACAATTTGGGGGTTGCTATAAGCAATCTATGGCGTAGTGAGTGTTTGAATCATCATCAGAGTTTGATGATTCACTTTCAGAATGAATGACTAAAGCCTTTCCTTTTGCCTTCTTCCTTGATGGTTTCTCTTCAACCTTGAGAGCAACAGACTTCAACTTCTTGCTTGATCTCCCGTTTCTCTGCTCCATTTCCAATTCATGAGTTTTGAGCAGTCCATAGATTTCATCAATCTCAGTATCAGCAAGATCATAGTTATCTCTTATAGTGGTTGTTTTCACATCCCACTTTTCAGGTAGAGACAGAAGAAACTTGAGATTTGAGTCTTCTAGATCATATTCTTTGTTAACCAATGATAGATCATTGAGCAGTTTACTAAATCTGTCAAATGTTTCTGTCATGGTTTCTTCAGACTTTGCCTCAAAATGCTCATACTCCTGTGTGAGTATGTTCCTTCTATTCTTCTTGATAGCAGCAGTTCCTTGACACCTAACCTCAAGTGCATCCCAAATTTCTTTTGCAGTTGTGCAATTAATCACCTTGTTAGACATAACATTGTCTAAAGCACTGTGAAGTAAATGCCTTACTTTTGCATCCATAGCAATGGATGAAAGATCCTCAACAGTTAGATCTTTCTTTTCCTTTGGAATCACTTTTGATTCCTCACCAGCAACAGCAGCAGATAACTTTGTAGATTTATGAGGACCTTCGTAAATTCTGTCAAGATATTCTAGATCTGTAGCCTCCAGAAACATGGTCATTTTCACCTTCCAGATTGTATACTCTGCTGGCCTAAGTATAGGAACCCTAATTGTCTCATACCTACTAACAGTAGTAGGAGCTTTCTCAGAACCTGATGGAGGAGGAATCTCTGCCATTGATTACTATTGTGTTTGGATCTTAAAACTGTAATAAAGTAACAGATTGGCTCTGATACCAATTGTTAGGCCGAATACACAATATATAATCAAGTACTGTATGAGAGAATAACAAGAACACAAGTTTTAGTACTTAAAAACTGTTTGGAATTAATAATTCCTCTCTCAGTGATGTAAATATCACAGAGAGCTGCTTAGGTTACAATGAATGATATTTGTACACGATGATTACCCTTCTAGGGTTAACCTAACTGTATTTATAAGATATACAACTACGTACAATCGTTAATTGATTCTCCTATAATTAAGCTATACAATTGATATCAATTACGATTGCTACACATCTTCTAAGTCAACTCAATCTCTTTGACAGCTATCCAATCTTCGAAGATATTGCTTCCATGTTTATCTTGAAGTAATCTTTAATCTCTGTTGACCTGCAGACGCTCCCGCTAGACAGAGTTTAACAAACTCTGTTGCGCTTCCAGTCAGCAGTGTTTGCGCTCCCATCTGTCAGCATTTGCGCTTCCATCTGTCAGCGTATACTCAAACTCTGCTACGACTGCTTTCATTAACAAGTTAAACTCTGTTTTCCTGTAACACTTAAACACTGATATTAAATCACATCAATTATATCTAACAATGTAGCTTAGTAGTTTGATTACTTTAAAGATTTATGGGTGGTGAATTCTTGATATCCTTGTATGGTTGGGCTTTATGTGTTTAGATGCGTAGCTAACATCTAATTTATTAATCTCATGCTAAACGAGAGTGGATCTTAAGATTTAGAACTTGCCATGCTAGCATAGGATAGGTTGGTGTTTTAACATTATGATTTGTGGCATTAATAGAGATATTATGCTACCCTATGTGATCTAAGTGGATAACTTGTGCTTAAACCTTTATGTTTTCAAATTCTATAGAGATATAGGGTCTAAACATGATAGGTGTCTACTCATCTTCTATCTCTTTTGTGGATGTATGCGTAGTTTGGTACTAGTATACCGAGAGGTAACTTTTACTTGTTTCGTGTTATTCGATCAGATATCAAAACCATCACATGCGTTGATTAAAGGCAGCAACTCTAAGTGAAGTAGATAATGAAGTTAGTATTCCATGTTTATTCTCATATAAGTAATTCGATTTCAATTCTCGTCAATTAATTAATTTAATTCTTAGTTTTATAATTTGCATCTTAGATTAATTTAGATAATCAAACTCCAAATTGTTACTTTTCTTAGCAGTGAATTAAAACCATACATTGCTGCATAGGCATATTTTCTGAATTAAAACTTAACCAGATCTCTACGGAACGAACTTAAATTATATTACTTGTGACTACGTAAAGATTTTCGATCAGGAATCATGACCCCTTAGTCAGGATTTTCGATCAGGAATCCTGACCCCTTAGTCAGGACTTTCGATCAGGAATCTTGACCCCTTAGTCGGGATTTTGATCGAAATAAGGGCCTTCCTTGCTTCTTGATCGAAAACATTTTCGATCAGGAATCCTGACCCCTTAGACCAGGATTTTGATCGAAATAAGGGCATTCCCGGCTTCTTCGTGCCTTTAGCTCCTTATAGCTAGCTTCCGTGTCTCCGTGGCATGGCTTGGCAACCAGCCATTCTCAAGGTGTGCTTTGATATGATCTATCCAGCATCCTCCTGTTCCGACAGGAGCAATAAGTTTAGAATTAATTGTAGGGGTTATCAAAACTTGGAAGTAGACGCTTCCAGAATGGGTCTCGACCTTTGAAGAAGCATATTGAGAGAAGGCATCGGCCTTTGTATTTTCCTCCCTTGGGAGATACTCAACGTGGAACTCATCGAACTGGGCTATCGCAGCTTTCACAATCCTCAAGTGCTTGGCCATATTCTTTTCTCTAGAACTCTCCATTGACTTGTAAGACTACCAGCTTTGAGTCTCCACAGACTTTCAGGTTCTTGACCCTCAGGGCTCTTGTCAGCCCAAGGTCGGCTATCAGAGCTTCATACTCTAACTCACTATAGGTAGTTTGGAAGTCCAACTTCAAGGCATACTCAATTGTAAATCCATCAGGGCTTTGCAGAACTAAACTTGCACCACTGCTTTTTGTTTTTGATGCCACATCAAAATAGAGCATCCAATACTTTTTCTTCTCTTCCAAGGGCTTCTCACCTTGCTGACCTTCCTGGTCTATTACCTCCTGCCCCCCGACTTCTTCGTTGTCAGTGGTATATTCAACCATGAAGTCAGCTAGAGCCTGGGCTTTGATGGCCATCCTGAGGCTTGTACTTAACATCGAATTCTCCTAGTTCGATTTCCTACTTGATGTGCATACCACTGGTTTCCTGGCAGTGGATTATGTTCCTTAATGGTTGGTCCATCAGGACTTCAATTTTTTGTGCATGGAAGTATGGTCGTAGCTTCCTTGATGTTGCTTCTAATAAAAAATAAATTTTTCGTTAGCTGAGTAATTCAACTCAGCTCCATGCAACACCTTGCTTACATAGTAGATAGGTTTCTGAACCTTGCTTTCCTCCTTTATGAAGACGACACTCAATGCTTGCTCAAAGATGCCCTTGGATTCCTTAATCCTTGGTTTTCTTGGACTCCTTTGCCTTGATCAAGCCCTTGGATTCCCTGATCCTCGATTGAGATTCAAGGTTTGTCGTTAGTCCTTTCATGGCTTAAGTGGCCACATGTGGCTTAATTGTTCATCTTATCTTACATCCAAGATCCTTCATGGACTTTAAACGCTTATTTGGTTGTGCTGTAACCTAACTCTAGACCCTTCGGGGCTTTGTAAGACTAGGCATGCACCTCTTGATATTATTTTTGATGCTCCATCAAAATAGAGCTCTGGTCAGATATAGGCTCGTCATTCTTGTTCTGAACTTACTTCCTTCTCGAGGTACTATCTCCTGCCCCCCGACTTCTTGGTTGTCATGGTGTATTCAACCATGAAGTCAGCGAGTGCTTGGGGTTTTATTGTGGTTATTCTGTCCCAGCAAACACAACGTTGTTCTCTTGCAGGAATGTATCCAATTTTCCCTTCAAGGGTTCATTCGGCCATGCCTTATTTAAGTAACTTTTCAGGTCCTTCATGAACTAAGGGAATGGGGACTAAGTCCTTGGTGAGCTTTCCTCTTTGTTTCTCATCTTCTTGGACATTCATGTCTTCATTCGGGAGGACCTGCCCCCCGATTCCATCAGGTCTCTAAGTGGCTGGATAGCAAATCATTGTTATTGTTTGTTCTCCCTTTTCTTCATCAACTCCATTCCTTGTAGGAAATTTGATCGGTGTCTTACCTTGAGGCAACCGCCTTAAAAGTATTCAAGCATGTCCTCCTAAGGATAACATTGTAAGCGGTATTTGCTTTAACCATCAAAAGAGTTCAACACCTGAATGGCCTCCCTAGGCTCTCGTCCTATTTTCATGGACAACAGAATAGTTTTCTCTAACTCTTTACTCAACTCCACTGGACCCATAGATGGGCATGTTGGAGGGGGTCAATTGAGAATCCTATCACTTATGAGTTGCCTATCACAGGTGTTAAGACCAAAGGGTCATCTTGGAGGCACTTGACCCCTTAAGAATCATAAATGGCAAATGTCATTTCGGTTTTTGCTCGTTATAGAGCTTCTCCTATAATGTGCATAACTTCTCGAGCGTAAGCTAATGAGAGCTCCTTGTATTCCCGACCGTCGTCGGGTCTTCAGAAATCAGGTTTATCATCGACCCCCCGGGGCTATGGATTGCGATCTTGATCGTCATCCTTACTTTTATAATCTCTACTTCATAATCATGCCTTAGGTTACCTTATTGGCCATCCTTGGTGAACTTATACAACCTTGTTCTTCGGATCAGAAACTTGATCTTGTGTTTTAGCTATCTACAATCGCGAAAACATTGGGATCAATCCTTATGGAACTGACAACATTAGTTCTTGCTTCTCTTCTCGGGATCAGCCCTTAGTGGTTTCGACCATCAGAGATCCTTGTGTTTCTAAATGTCCATCAAGACTTGGGTGTTGGGAATATTCAAACGTACATAGCTGGTGAACCTCGGTCCTTGATTTCTCTTCTTCCAGGTAGAGTCAGACTCTTTACTTATTCGAGGATACATATCCTTAACATCCTACTCGTGACTACCTTCGCTTCTTGTTTTTACCTCTATTGCCTCCAACAGGGGTTGAGGCTTCCCTTACACTTTCCTCTACCTTGATAGCTAATCTATCATCCAAGTTCAGGACCTTCAAGGTTTCCTTGGTGATTCACGTAATCCCTCAAGGATTCATTCTTTCCTTGTTCCACATCCATAGGGATGCAAAACGTTTCTCATGAACTTCCATCAATTAACGGGGCGTAAATGCCCTTCTTAGTTCTTTAAAGGAGCTGATTGAGTTCGCGGGAAACCGAATATACCATCATTGTGTCATGCCCCCCAGGGTTTGATGGAACGCCCTATACTTGATTGCATCTATCACGGGTTAGAATTAGTAGTGCATTGGAGGATATCCTCACATGATTAGTGAGATCTCCTGCCCCATCACACACCTCGATGGTGGGTGATTTCCTTGAGATATGAGCATTCATTGTCTATTTAGTGAAGGACAAGATTGGATCGTCACAATCTCCTAGAGGCATCAAGCCATCGGGCTCAGCCCTTTTTGAATCGATCCTTCTCCTCCTAGGGGTATCATTCGCGTTAATAAAGTAGGGGATCCTAGCCCTTGGGGGTTGCCTAACATATTGTATCTCCAAGTTTTTCTTCAATTTCGGATATGCGCTTCATGAGCGAGTATCCTCCCTCCTGAAGTCTTGGGAGCCAATCCTTTGGATCTACGGGGCTGAGAAGGCCCTGACCCTCCTTCGAGCTCCTTTCCTGGTTCTCCATCTGAGATCGTTATCTTCATTAGTGGATGATGAATCATCAACAATATAGGGTCCGAAAAAATCATGACTCCTTCACTGGTGTTCTAGGCCTTGCATACTCAGTGAACCTGGGTCCTCGGTTGTTCGTAGGGGGAGAGTCAGAGTCTTCGCTAGTTCGGGGATACTTGTCCGTAGCATCATACTCTTGGTCCGCCTTTCTCTTCTTAGAGTTGTCGTTGTTCGATTGTTAGTAACAGAAGTATCTTTCCTCATGCCGTCTTCAGCCTTAATATACTTGCTTGCTCTCGGCCGGAGTTTAATCATGTCCTCTGGGCGATGCTTGGCTAACGACATCTTAAAATAGACGTTGGTCGTTCTATGCTGTAAGGCCACCATGGTTATCTTGTTCTCTAAATCAGAGATACCCAATGTCTCCTTGGTGTATCTCTTGATGTAATCCCTCAAGTTTTCATTCTTCCTTTGCACTACGTTCATAAGAGAAGTAGAGCTTTTCTCGTGGATTCCCCCACTAATGGACTGGTTGATGAAAGCGTCGTTTAGCCCCTCAAAAGAGCAGACGGCTATACCAACGCTGAGCCATCCCGGCTAAGGTTTCAGGAAATGCTCTACACTTAAGAGCGTCACTTACTGGTTGCAGAAGAAGTGCATTTAAAAAAAATTTCACGTGATTAGTGGGATCACCTGTTCCATCATAAGCCTTAATGGTATGCATCTTAAACTTTCTTGAGATGTGAGCTCTCATCACCTCCTCAGTAAACGGGGGTATAGGATTGTTAGGTTTTCCGAGCAACACCAAGTCCGCAGCCCTTGGCCTAGGGGCAGCCATCCTTGGTGCTTCAGTTAGAGGGACCTCTGTCCTCCTATCCCTCATCGGGGTTTCATCCAAATTCACCACAGGGATACTCTCCCTTGTCTGTGGGCGTCCTTGCCTCTGTTGCTCTCTTGCGATGTCTTCTTTCAACCTTTGAATCTCAGCCTCAAAGGTTTGGATTTTTTCCAGGGCAGTGGTTGAGGGTCCATCGTGGATTCTTTGAGAACCCCTATCGGCTTGCTCGGTGCCTCCTCAGGGCTTTATCTAGATTTCTTTCTTCAGAGGAAGAATCAGAGTAAGGTCCGGAGTAATCTCTAAACCTTTGGTTGTGCTGTGAGCCTCCCACATAAGGGAAGTCGTATGGCTCATGAGCATGAAGTGGGGGTAGTTAGGTAGTCCAAGTGTTAGTAGTATTTTTATGTGTTCGTTCGCAGGGAAGGACTGAATGTAATATCAAGTTCAAGTATCTTATCTCTCACAATTTAGAAGTGTAGAAGAATGTTTGGTTTGTTTATAAACTAAATTAAACTAATTATAAATCGAGAATAAAATATATGAGGAAAACAATCCAAGAACTGGGGTTCTTCACTTGGTTTCAATGCACATTCAATATCTATGTGACATCTATGTTCTTACTCTACTGAAAACAATTCTTCTAAGGTTATAATGTTCTCTTCCAAGATACAATATAGTGTCTACAACTACACCCTAATTGTCACTTCCGTGATACAATCAAAGTACAATCATAAACTATTACGCACCAAGAATTATAAGTCTCACAACTCTCCTATTAATCTCACTACAAGAAATATGGGCTATTGCAACGCCAAAAAAGTGTCATATTAGATGCATAATGTGTTACAATAGAGGTTTTTGCAACGTTTTTGCCAAAATTGAGCGTTGCATCTGCTGCCGTTGCAATAGACCCCTATAGCAACGTTTTACCTACTTATTGCAACATTTTTAAAGTATTACAATATCCTCTTTAGTGCAACACTTTTGTCATGTTTAGTGACACTTTTATGATGTTGCAATAGACTATTGCAACACAATTTTGTAACATATTTTCGTTAAAAGTGTTGCACAGTCAATTTATTGCAACATTTTTATGTAACATTTTATTCCCTATTGTAATGCTTTTGGTTTTATAGCAACATTTATATGCAACACTTTTGTTCCTATTGTAATACATTTATATTTTTTAGCAACATTTATGTGCAACACTTTGAATTAGTTCAAATTGCAATATTCTGTACGAAATGTTAATAAACCATTACAAAGAGATATCAAACCAGAAATCACATTTCCAATTTCCCATATAGCAAATCCAACAAATTATATATCAATAAGGTCAAAACAAAGTCGATCGGCTTATACCATAAGATCATCTTACATGTAGGACATAAATACAAAGTCGAAACACATAGTCGACTTACACACCAGAAATCTAGATAAAACTTAGTTTTTCATGTCAAAGTACCATGCCAATTTGTGAAAACCTATAACACAATGCAATGAAAAAATTACATGTATATCCCTTTCTATACTCTGCAAACTAATAAAATTAAATCTTTGTCTCTCTTTTGATAGCTATATCAGCAGCTCCATTGACAATATTGCTCTGTTGTGCCCAAAGTTGTGCATATCTCCCTGGCTTCGATAATAGAATATCATGGTGACCCTGCTCCAATACCTTTCCATTTTACAGGACTATAATTTGAACAAATATATGACCCTTGCTTTCCTTTTGCTGTCTACTAACTTGTTCTTCTGATGCCTTCCTTTTGCTGTCTCTTATGAGATTAAAAATTAAAAATTAAAAATATTTAACTCATAATTAAAAATGGTTGTTGGATTAGATCTTATGAGATTGTCAAATAGCAAATCTCAAAACAAACATTCAATCCTTTTACAACAGTTCATTGAGGCACACAGTTGATAAATAATAAAATAGAAATTGACGCTCATCTTTTTCCTCTATAATGAAACAAAAAAAAACTAAATGATGTATTTTCCCTAAATTAATGATTTATTTTCCCTAAATTAACACACCTTTTTCTCCACAGTTTCACTTAAAAATACAATGAGCTGATTTCCTTTTGCAGAGGTCTACCACTTTGGTTACGTGATGTGCCCGGAATTATTTACAGATCCGACAATGAACCCTTTAAGGTAAAGACTAGCTATCTTAATATATAAGCATGCAAGGAAAATCAACACTGATTTGAATGCAGAATAAATCATAACCAGCAGTGATGTTATCAGCGCAGATTACTTACATTTGTTATCACATATGTTCACTGCAGCATCTGATGCAGAACTTCACAACAAAAATAGTGAACCTGATGAAGTCAGAGGGATTATATGCTTCGCAAGGAGGAACAATCATACTATCACAGGTACAAATTTAATTGCATATAAAGACTTGAATCTTTTATATAGTCTTTAACTTTTTATTCAACTAATGAAACCAATGTATTATGCATAGATCGAAAATGAGTACAAAAATGTTGAAGCTGCATTTCATGAGCAAGGACCACCTTATGTTCGATGGGCAGCAGAAATGGCTGTGGGACTCCAGACTGGTGTGCCATGGATGATGTGTGATAAGTGGATTTTATATCCACTTGGAACATTCTATATCGGCTTAAATTGATTGTTTTGGACTCAAGTTTGTGTAGTTTTGATGTGTTTTGTGTAGTTGTGCAGGTTTCCAAGAATATCTAAGCTTTTGTCGTTTTTGGAGATTTAATTGATTAAAATTCGGATTTTCTGGGAAGTCTGCGCAGCTTATACTGTTTTGGCCATATCTGGAGTTCTAGAAGTCCGTTTTCAGCGATCTTACTGCCCACGCGAAGCTTGAGAGATTTTCTACAACCTGGAAAAGGAAACAAGTGCAAGAAACGTACTGATTAAAGGCGCGCACGTACTCTTTATTAAAGAAGGCTGGGAATTTACTGTTTTGCCCTTTTTCTAATTCTAATTGTATTCTGGGCAGTTTTGGGTACCTTCTTTAAATCCTAATTGTAATAGAAGGCAATATCTTGCTGGGCAAGATTTGTAGAGCCTATTTAAACACATCCTACCATTGTAAATTAGAACAATCCATAGATAACAATTGATAGCTTGTAATCATATCAAGGTACTTTCGATCTTCAATTCTTCAATATTATGTTTTCATTCATTATCATTATTATTTTGTTTTCTTCTTTAATTATGTGTAACTAAATCTTTAATCTGAGGATTGGGTAGTATTCCTTGGTATTCATGTGTGTTTAATTATCTGTGATTTTCTTGCTTTGCTGATCTGTTATTGAGGGCTTAACACAATTAGGGGAGTCATGAACCTTTGATTGGATTTTAGGGATTGTAATAACTTGGAAGAGGAGTTGCAATTTTAGTACACGATTTAACAGACATAACTCGAATATTTGATTGGGAGATTAATAGGAGAGTTGTGAGACTTATAATTCTTGGAGCTTAATAGTTTATGATTGTCTTTGATTGTATCACGGAAGTGACAATTAGGGTATAGTTGTAGACATTATATTGTATCTTGGAAGAGAACATTATAACCTTAGAAGAATTGTTTTCAGCAGAGTAAGAACGTAGACATCACATAGATATTGAATGTGCATTGAAACCAAGTGAAGAACCCCAGTTCTTGGATTGTTTTCCTTATATATTTTATTCTCGATTGATAATTAGTTTAATTTAGTTTAGTTTAATTTAGTTTATAAACAAACACAACATTCTTCTACACTTCTAAATTGTGAGAGATAAGAAACTTGAACTTGATATCACATTCAGTCCTTCCCTGCGAACGAACACATAAAAATACTACTAACAAATTGGCGCCGCTGCCGGGGAAGGCAGTATAGTTGAGTTTAGGTTAATTGTTTCTTATTGTTTAGATTTTATCTTTGTATATATTTTTCTTTTCTTTCTTTTGTGTTTCTTTCTTTGGAGTGTCTACAGGTTCTTTGAGGTAGACAACTTAAACAGGTTTTGAGGAGAGAGACTAGATGGAGTACAACTTTGGTTGGAACAACGCTCAGAATTTCTACAACAGTCAAGAACGATATCAAGACTTCAATCCTTACCCACAATTTAATGCTTATGAGGATTGTAATGCATATCAGGTGAATTCGTTCTATTCTGAGAACTCATTGTATGCTCCATATGCCCCTAGCAATGATTATTCATATTCGTTTGAAAATCAATATCATGATGATCTTAATCCATATATGTGTAATGATGTTGATACGAGTTTAACTCAGTCTAATCCTTCTTTACTTGCTGATTGGGAGATTGCGCTGAATAAAATTATTCAAGGAACTCAGTCTAATCCTCCCTTACTTTCATTGGGAGTTGTTGATGAACCAACTTTAGAGATTGCTAGTGATAATGATATTCCATGTGATTCAATAGCTTGGTACGAGGAGAATGCTAAACTAAATAATTTTATTTGGGAAGTTCGAGCAGTGTGGTATGAAGGTTGTTATCGAACTCCCCCTTGTGTCAATTTTCCTCTATGCCATGATTCTTGTTTAGCAATTGATGATAATGTTGTGTCTGATGAGTCTACTTGTGTAGTTGATAATTGTCCCATGCGCATTAATGATAATTTGGATGCAATTGAAATTCTACCAAATCTAGAAAATTTTGAGCTTAATACATTGGTAGACGAGATTAAAATTGATGAGTGTCCAATTATAGAAGAGAAGGAAGTTAAGATTGAGGAAGTTGAAAATCTTGCTTTAGAGTATAAGGATCCGATTTGGGAGGAGTATATGAGTCGTACTTATAATGATTATTCTGACGACTTTTCTAGCTATTTTGATGTTTCCAAGTCTCTTGAGCATGATAGGTTCTTGAAAGTTTTCGTACCTTTCAATGAATCTAAGGTTTATTTGCACAATATGCTTATATTAGAAATTCGTAGATATGTGCATCTGTTTGCTTTTTCTGTTCATTGAAGTTATCGAATTTTCAGTGTGTAACGCAGGCTGCGCCTGCGTTACTGCTTTCGGGGCAGGGGTGTAACGCAGGCTGCGCCTGCGTTACTGGACTTGAAGCAGACTGCAGGGTAGTCACGCAGGCTGCTCCTGCGCAACTGCCTTTGGGGCAGGCTGCTTCACGCGCGCAGTCAGTTTCTTTTTGGTTTTGAGCAGTTGTTTCAGCTGTTGTGCGCGTGTATAAAAAAAAAAAAAATTCTTTCTACCCCCATTCTATTTATACCCCTATCCTAAATCTAATTCTTTTCCTATTTCAATTCCAAAACTCCCCATCTTTTCTCCAAAAATTCTAAACCTATTTCTATTCTAATTATTATTATTATTATTATTATTATTATTATTATTATTATTATTATTATTATTATTATTTATTATTATAGTTATTATTTATTATTATTATTATTTTCTTATTTATTATTATCTTTATTATTTTTATTTATTATTCTTATTATTAGTATTATTCTTATTATTTTTTGTATATACCCACCTATACATACAAATCCAATTCCTCTTCTATTTTATTTTACTCTCTAAAAATTCAATTCTAAAGAGGAATTAATTGCAAGTTCACCTCTTTGATTCGTATTGGGTAAATCTTTTTCTCTAATCTTATTTTTATTACGAATTTGTGTTCTTGTCAATTGGATTTTGTAGTGTTCATGAAAGGTGACCAGTCTATGGAGCTCGTACGCAATATCCTCCACCAGATTCATCCGAGGAGGGTGACTGCTTCGATATTCAGGTATGTTTTCTGCTATCCCTTGTATTTACTTCCATTCAATGCGGACATTGAATATTTTAAGTTTGGGGGTGGTTTGAGGGATTAGTAAGTTGTTGTTGTATTATTTGTTCATGTAGGATTTCATGCTTTGCATCTTAGTAGTAGTAAATTATGCATATTTGTTTGTGTTATCTACGTTTGTTTCATATAGGACATTCTGTTTTTTTTTTTTTTTTTTTTTTGTATATCATGTGAGTTCATAATAGTTTGCATTTGCACCCATGCTTGATAGGAATTTTGTGTTGTTGACGCTTTTGATTGAGAAGTGATATGCTTTGTTCTTGTGCACACACATACACTAGTAAGTTGAAGCTAGTAGACTTATTGAATGTTGTAAGTAATTAGAAGGACATGAATATGTGCAAGATGATTTAGTTTGCATGCTTTGAATACAAGTTGGTGCGTTAGAGAGATTTTTGCTTGGGATTGAGTATGTTTTTCCACCAAGTGAGATTTTGAGCCATATTGCATATTTTTTGCAATTTATTCGTTTGCTTGAGTGTCCACGGATTGTTTGCATTGCTAGCAGTTGTTTGAGGTCTTTCTTGAAACGCATGACATTATTTGACGATTAAAATGATAAAGGCAATTAGGAATAACCGCATATTTTCCCATATTACCACACCATGTTTACATGATCAATTAGTTAACCCGTTGAGCTTAATCCTATTTTTTTTCGGTGACACACCACGTTACTTGCCATATATCCTTTTTCTTGTATTGGCCTTACATTAACTTGAACCCAATTGTCAAAGGCTAGTATAGTGCTTAAGGGAGTAATAAGGTGTGCATGGAGGGGTTTATTGTTGGTCATAATTTTGGGGAAAAATATTGAGATTGGGTTTGGTTGTTTACTTGATAGTCGGCATATGTAATAAATTGTGGGATCATTTGTTATTGTTTATATTATTGTTTTATTTAGCTCTCGAGAAAAAAAAAAGAAAAAAAGAAAAGAAAAAAAGAGAAAAAAAAAAGAAAAAAAAAAAAGAAAAAAAAAGAAAAAAAAAAAAAGAAAAGAAAAAAAATATATATATTATGAGAGCATGTTTGTGTTTGTTATGATCCTACTTTAGTCGACTAGTCGAGTGTTCTTAGTAAAATTTATGAGGGGGGAAAATAGGGTGTTGTGAATGGTTCATTATGGTACTTACTAGCTTTTGACACTTCACCTGTTTTGGCTTATTTGACATACCTTGTCCCTAGCCCACGTTACAACCCAATTAAAGACCTTTTGATTATCGTCATTGATGTATGTTGTGTTAAGAGTTAGATTGATACCAAATGTCAAGCATGTTTATGATTTTGTTGGAATTGAGTGATACACTTACCCTTGATCTTGAGTGAATATTCTTTTGTGAGTGGATTGTGAGTGTTTGCTTATTTTTGCATATAAGATCCCGAGTTTTATCTCAAAGATGTGCTCTTGTAGGCTTAGCATGTTTACTAACTTATTCTTACACTTGACATGGGCTTGTGAGAACTTATGCATGTTCATTGAGTAGACTATGTGAATACTTGCACTTTCGACACCAAGACATTGCGTATTTACTTCGATTCTTAAGTTGATATGGCATGAGAGGATTTGAAGGTATGGTAGGCTAGATTAATTGCATTTTTCATTTAGTTGCATTCATGCATTGCATTGCATTAGGTTAAATGGATTTTGTGGGTACATTCACTATAGGCCCTCACGAGACCTTACTCGTCCACTAGGGCTGCCTAGGGGTTTAAAGGGCTTGTTGCATATGCCAAATGCAACCGTGATCACCTACGGAAGTGGTACTAATTAGGTAGTTATAATTGTTTATGCTTGAGGACAAGCATCGGTTTAAGTTTGGGGGTGTTTGATAAGTGGATTTTATATCCACTTGGAACATTCTATATCGGCTTAAATTGATTGTTTTGGACTCAAGTTTGTGTAGTTTTGATGTGTTTTGTGTAGTTGTGCAGGTTTCCAAGAATATCTAAGCTTTTGTCGTTTTTGGAGATTTAATTGATTAAAATTCGGATTTTCTGGGAAGTCTGCGAAGCTTATACTGTTTTGGCCATATCTGGAGTTCTAGAAGTCCGTTTTCAGCGATCTTACTGCCCACGCGAAGCTTGAGAGATTTTCTACAACCTGGAAAAGGAAACAAGTGCAAGAAACGTACTGATTAAAGGCGCGCACGTACTCTTTATTAAAGAAGGCTGGGAATTTACTGTTTTGCCCTTTTTCTAATTCTAATTGTATTCTGGGCAGTTTTGGGTACCTTCTTTAAATCCTAATTGTAATAGAAGGCAATATCTTGCTGGGCAAGATTTGTAGAGCCTATTTAAACACATCCTACCATTGTAAATTAGAACAATCCATAGATAACAATTGATAGCTTGTAATCATATCAAGGTACTTTCGATCTTCAATTCTTCAATATTATGTTTTCATTCATTATCATTATTATTTTGTTTTCTTCTTTAATTATGTGTAACTAAATCTTTAATCTGAGGATTGGGTAGTATTCCTTGGTATTCATGTGTGTTTAATTATCTGTGATTTTCTTGCTTTGCTGATCTGTTATTGAGGGCTTAACACAATTAGGGGAGTCATGAACCTTTGATTGGATTTTAGGGATTGTAATAACTTGGAAGAGGAGTTGCAATTTTAGTACACGATTTAACAGACATAACTCGAATATTTGATTGGGAGATTAATAGGAGAGTTGTGAGACTTATAATTCTTGGAGCTTAATAGTTTATGATTGTCTTTGATTGTATCACGGAAGTGACAATTAGGGTATAGTTGTAGACATTATATTGTATCTTGGAAGAGAACATTATAACCTTAGAAGAATTGTTTTCAGCAGAGTAAGAACGTAGACATCACATAGATATTGAATGTGCATTGAAACCAAGTGAAGAACCCCAGTTCTTGGATTGTTTTCCTTATATATTTTATTCTCGATTGATAATTAGTTTAATTTAGTTTAGTTTAATTTAGTTTATAAACAAACACAACATTCTTCTACACTTCTAAATTGTGAGAGATAAGAAACTTGAACTTGATATCACATTCAGTCCTTCCCTGCGAACGAACACATAAAAATACTACTAACAATGTGTAAGCAAGACGATGCTCCTGATCCAGTGGTTAGTTTCATGCCATAGATTCCACATCAGGCACTGACCAGTTAATCTGCGCGAGTTTGTAAAAAAGTTAGGCTCTTAATTTAGTATACCTGAAAAATCTAAATATTTACATTCGATGTGAATTCAGTTAGTTATGTAGAACTGGGATAAGAAATTACTTTAAGGATGCAAAAAAATATAATAACAGATTTATTCACATACAGTAATGATATATACCACCTTAGCTTTGAGCCGTCTCTGCGGCAGACCCTGCAGCTAATGGATATAGACATTGAAGTTTGTCCTTTCTCTGACCAGTAGATAAATGCATGCAACGGTTTAAGATGCGGAGAAACATTTGTGGGACCTAACTCGCCCAATAAGCCTTCACTCTGGACAGAGAATTGGACATCTAAGTAAGCTCTAATTAAATATACGTGTATTATCTTAAACTACAAATTGTGAGTAAAGGTAGTTACAAATTAATCTTTCTTCTAACTCTTTTGAAGCTTACAAACATATGGTGAAGAGCCCGTTATAAGATCAGCCGAGGACATTGCATATCATGTTGCACTTTTTATAGTAACAAAGAATGGGAGCTTCATAAATTATTACATGGTACACGTCGTTAATTCTCATCACAAATTATCTAAGTGCACATTTATTGTGATAAATGATAAATCTGGTCATGTTGATTTCTTCGTCATAATCTTCACACATTACTCTCAGTTGAATCTCCTCAGTAGAGTAGACAAACCTGACATGTGACTGAATACTGCTATTATCTTCAGCAAGATTCAATACTGCAGTAGCTGCTCTCCTCATAGCACCCTTATCTCATACCCTAATTTACAAATAAATAAAAAAGGTAGGAGTCTAACATTAACCTAATGAAAATATTGAGGGGTGAAACCAATAAACAACGAACAGATTCAAGAAAGTGCACAAATTAAATATAACCTATAAAATCAAGTATATGTCTTATGAAGGTATCACAGATGAAAAGCACACCTTGTGATGGATAGAAAGGCCTGGTATGTCAAGCCAATCATGTGATTTAACATGTAATGAACCATATAATAGCTTGCTTACCAATACCACAGTCATTCCAGGATGATTATGAAGTGGGATGACAGAGGAAGGCATGGCATGCAAAATATTCCCAGCTATCAAGGGTTTCAGAGTAATGCATCTCAGAAAACATATAAATTACATATGAATATAGTATATACTAACAAATATGTAGGTCATAACTCATCCAAAGAATTAACAAGAGTGACACTTACACTGAAGCTGTCACACTCATATATATGAATATATCGGATTGGTGGTAGACTCCCACTTGGTTGGTTCACAGATCCTCTCAATCCACGAACTAACTGGGCCTCCTGCTCGAGACCAACATCGTAAGGCTTGATTTTATCTGAAACAAAAATGACTGTCAACAAAGTAATGCGACGGCATGGCTGAAATTGGAGAAACAGTAAGAAACAAAGTGAGATCAACTCATTCTACTGGAACCTTACTTACAAGAATAAATTGGTTGTAAAAAGGCAATAACGTAAGTAGTGAAAGTAATACAAGACAGCAACGAGTGGAATCGCCAAAGTGAACATATAAATGGAAGAAATTCAATAGTCCAGATGCTTTCTTAGTCAATCATTAGAGACTATTCCAGGTATCTTCAGTATTTAAACATAACTAAGATTTTTATATATGTTCACATAGACTACAAGTTCACACAAATATTAAAATCAAATCCTAATAAAAAGCATCTAACTTCATAATGAAACATGAAACTTGTTACAATTACACAAAATGATACATATGCTCCATATAAAAATTAAAATAAAAATCGACACATGATCTCAGAGTCACTTAATGAGCAAGCAAAATCAGAACAAGATTGAATCTTTCACCAAATCAATAAATTAACACTAAAATTCTACTCATTTAATCAAAAAACATATACCAATAATCAAAAGTTTCAACATGCTTATATATATAAGCCTCAAATCATACATACTAATACTAATACAGCCTACAGAAATTGAACAAACAAACTATCAAAATCGAAATAAAGCACAAAAAATTAATCATAAAAAACTTGATAAAATCAAAAGCTATTACCATATAACAGTTCTGAGGCAACTCTGTACCATCCTCTTTAGTAACCCTAGGCCTTGCCACTCCCCAATAACTCTATGCCACCACGTCTCCCCCGCTTTCCTTCTTCTCCGACACTTGACCGTTCGTTTCCTTCTAATTGAACCTGATGAGTTTTGGGTAATGAACCCTAATTACAATCAAAATTATACATATACATACATATATGTAAATTTATTTAAAAAAATGGATACTTTACCTCTAAATAAAACTTTAATTGAATCTTTACCCTAATTGAATCTTTACCCTAATTGAAATTCCAATCAGTTTTGGGATTTTGGTTACTTTAATCGGATTTAGGGATATAGGAGATGTGTGAGAGTGAAGAGGGAGGGGTCGACAGAGAGAGGTGACGTCTGAGAGAGAGAGAGATCGACAGGAGGTAGTGTAATCTTTGCTCAATTAGGTTTGGGGAGAGGTAGAGAGAGTGGTGAGTAGACGGAGACAGTGGTGATGGTGAGACGTGTTTTTGGGATTGTTTTTTTGTTTTAATTGTGTAAGAAATAATTTGGTTCCCTTTTTTATCCCGCCCAGCCAAAAAAACCAAGTTCCCGCCTATAATTTTGGGCAAAGTGTATGGTCTATTGTAACACTTGGCTAAAGTATTGCAATTGTTCTAAAATTTCAAAATGATCCTTTCACTTGTAACACTTTTCGTATGTATTGTAACATTTTTTAAAATATTGCAATAGACTACCAAGTTTTGTATCTATTGTAACACTTTATGTAACACAAATGTATATTGGGCTTGCAATAGCCCATATTTCTTGTAGTGTCTCCCAATCAAATATTCGAGTTATGTCTGTTAAATCGTGTACTAAAATCGCAACTCCTCTTCCAAGTTATTACAATCCCTAAAATCCAATCAAAGGTTCATGACTCCCCTAATTGTGTTAAGCCCTCAATAACAGATCAGCAAAGCAAGAAAATCACAGATAATTAAACACACATGAATACCAAGGAATACTACCCAATCCTCAGATTAGAGATTTAGTTACACATAATTAAAGAAGAAAACAAAACACATGAATTAATAGAAGAACTCGTAATTATAAGAATATAAGAAAAACCTTTAATCTTCAATCTTCAAAGACCAGAAAAATCCCTAAAAGCTGTGTACAAATTGTATCTCTCTAACGAACCCCGTTTTTCCCATCCCTAGATGTGTTTATATAGATACTCCTAGTCTTGCCCAACAACCAATTGCCTTCTATTACAATTATAATTTAAAGAAGGTACCAAAACTGCCCAGAATACAATTAGAATTAGAAAAAGGGCAAAACAGTAAATTCATGGCCTTCTTTTATAAGAACACGTGCGCGACTTCATTCAGCACGTCCCTTGCACTTGTTTCCTATCCCAAGTTGTAGAAAATCTCTCAAGCTTCGCGTGGGTAGTAAGATCGCTGAAAACGGACTTCTAGAACTCCAGATATGGCCAAAACAGTATAAGCTGCGCAGCCTTCCCGGAAAATCCGAATTTTAATCAATTAATTCTTCAAAAACGATAGAAGCATCAACTTTAATCCACATTCTCGTAAATCTGCACAACTAAGAAAAACACATCAAAACTACAACAACTTGAGTCCAAAACAATCAATTTAAGCCGAACGGAGGCATTCCAAGTGGATATAAAATCCACTTATCAAACCCCCAAACTTAAACTGATGCTTGTCCTCCAGCATAAACAATTACAACTACCTAATTAGTACCACTTCCGTAGGTGATCACGGTTGCATTTGGCATATGCAACAAGCCCTTTAAACCCCTAGGCAGCCCTAGTGGACGAGTAAGGTCTCGTGAGGGCCTATAGCGAATGTACCCACAAAATCCAATGCAATGCAATGCATGAATGCAACTAATATGAAAATGCAATTAATCTAACCTACCATACCTTCAAATCCTCTCATGCCATATCAACTTAAGAATCAAAGTAAATACGCAATGTCTTGGTGTCGAAAGTGCAAGTATTCACATAGTCTACTCAATGAACATGCATAAATTCTCAGAAGTCCATGTCAAATGTAAGAATAAGTTAGTAAACATGCTAAGCCTACAAGAGTACATCTTTGAGACAACACTCGGGATCTCATACGCAAGAACAAGCAAACACTCACAATCCACTCACAAAAGAATATTCACTCAAGAACAAGGGTAAGTGTATCACTCAATTCCAACAAAATCATAAACACGCTTGACATTTGGTATCAATCTAACTCTTAACACAACATACATCAATGACGATAATCAAAAGGTCTTTATTTGGGTTGTAACGGGGCTAGGGACAAGGTATGTCAAATAAGCCAAAACAGGTGAAGTGTCAAAAGCTAGTAAGTACCATAATGAACCATTCACAACACCCTATTTCCCCCCCACGTAATTTCTACTCTTCTTCTTCCAACAAAAATGCTCGACTAGTCGACTGAAATAGGATCACAACAAACACAAACAAGCTCTCATAATATATATTTTTTTTCTTTTTCTCTTTTTTTTCTGTTTTTTTTTCCATATTTTTTCTTCTTTTTTTTTTCTGAGAGCTAGATAAAACAATAATATAAACAATAACAATGATCCCATGAATTTATTACATATGCCGACTATCAAGTAAACAACCAAACTCAATCTCAATATTTTCCCCAAAAGTATGACCAACAATAAACCCCTCCTTGCACACCTTATTACTCCCTTAAGCACTTTACTAGCCTTTGACAATGTGGGTTCAAATTAATGTAAGGCCAATACAAGAAAAAGGTCTAGGCAAGTAATGTGGTATGTCACCGAAAAATAGGATTAAGCTCAACGGGTTAACTAATTGATCATGTAAGCATGGTGTGGTAATATGGGAAAATATGTGGTTATTCCTAATTGCCTTTATCATTTTAATCGTCAAATAATGTCATGCGTTTCAAGAAAGACCTCAAACAACTGCTAGCAATGCAAACAATCCTTGGACACTCAAGCAAACGAATAAATTGCAAATATGCAATAAGGCTCAAAAACTCACTTGGTGGAAAAACATACTCAATCCCAAGCAAACATCTCTCTAACGCACCAACTTGTATTCAAAG
Organism: Kitagawia praeruptora; assembly: GCA_037693485.1. Lineage (NCBI taxonomy): Eukaryota > Viridiplantae > Streptophyta > Magnoliopsida > Apiales > Apiaceae > Kitagawia > Kitagawia praeruptora. The sequence continues at coordinate 45,953,148 of CM075349.1, forward strand.
CATGCAAACTAAATCATCTTGCACATATTCATGTCCTTCTAATCACTTACAACATTCAATAAGTCTACTAGCGTCAACTTACTAGTGTATGTGTGTGCACAAGAACAAGCATATCACTTCTCAATCAAAAGCGTCAACAACACAAAATTCCTATCAAGCATGGTTGCAAATGCAACTATTATGAACTCACATGATATACGAACATAAAAACAGAATGTCCTATATGAAACAAACGTAGATAACACAAACATAAATGCCTAATTTACTACTACTAATATGCAAAGCATGAAATCCTATATGAACAAATAATACAACAACAACTTACTAATCCCTCAAACCACCCCCAAACTTAAAATATTCAATGTCCGCATTGAATGGAAGTAAATACAAGGGATAGCAGAAAACATACCTAATCGTCCTCCTCCTCGGAGGAATCAGAATCTGGCGGTGGATACTGTGTACGAGCTCCATAAACTGGCCACCTTGACTCAATACCTGCATCTCTCAAAGCTGTAGCCATATCCTGAGCATACTCCCGGTTACAAGCATGTATAGCATCCATCCGCCTGTACAAACGCCTAAAGTGGGCATCCAAAATTCTCGGTACTCTCGAACCCCGTGGCTGAGCGCCCGCTCCATGACCACCAGCACCAGCATCACTAACAACATAACCAAGCCCCCTCGGATGTGGAACCCCACCTTGCCAGTCAGGCATTCGATCAATAGACACATCAGTAATGGAAGCCAAAGGTGACTGCAACTCCTTATCCGCACCCCATGTAACACCACTATCTTTACATAAACCAGCTATAACAGAAGCATGGGGCATCGATGATAACGCATTAGACTTTAAAAACCGTAGAATATTCTGATGTACAATATAGGCTACATCAATGTACTTCCCCTTTAGAATGCCCAAAAGAAGAATCACTCTATCAACTGTGACCTCACCTATATGAGAAGTAGGCATAATATTCGCACAAAGAAATGCATACCATGCACGTGCAAATTTATTCATAGCAGAAGACGGAAAATTAACCGGCTCAGTGGTTCCCAATTTATACTTCCAAACTGTACCAGGAACACATAACTCACGAACAATTGCCTCTAAATCCACATCCTTACTAGTCTTCCTTGCCCAATCTTCATCCCCCACAAGCTTTGGTGGTTGTCCCAAAATTGCACGAATAGCATCGATACTATAATCCACCTGTTTACCTCGAACCATACACACCTCATCCGGCTCACCTTTAGCATTCGCATAAAACTCCCTAACAACATTCACCGGAACCGGAGCAGGTGCCTTACAAATCTCTCCCCAACGTAACTCACTAATCACATCAACCAACCCATAATGACGAGTTGGCAAAACCCCCTTTCTTTCGCCACCGACCTTGACAACAACCGATTATACTCAACCTCCGCATCCGGAGAAGAAAATCTCTCCACCCTAATAGAACCACCCCTCATTCGCTTAGGCGCCATGATAACCAAAACCCCACTCAACAATAACACCACCAACAACCACCAAGAAATATCCCACCAAAAACCACCAAGCAAAATCACACCAAAAATATCCAAGTAACAAGAATAATACAAAAACCCCAATTTACAAGAACACAAATTCGTAAAAAGTAAAATAGAAAAAATAAATCCCACTACGAATCAAAGAGGTGAACTTGTACTAATTTTCCCCCAAACTTGAATTTTTAAGAGATGTAGAGGAGGAAGATAATAAATTGGGTATGTATGTATGGGTATATATAGGCCATGGAGTGATAGGATGAATATAAGAATTTTAATGTGAAAAGAAAAAAAATTGGTGGAATTTGGAATTTGATATAGGATAGAAAAAATATTTAATGAATAAAAGAAAAAGAATTAGAAAAGAAATAGGAATTTGAATTTTTTTAGGAGAGATGAGGGGTTTTGGAATTGAAATAGGAAAAGAATTAGGGGAAAGATGAGAGTATAAAAAGAAATTGGGGTGAAGAAATTTTTTTTTTTATATGTACAACAGCAAACACACGGCACAACAGTGAACAGGCACTGGAATTTTTTTTTTATTTCTGAACCACGCGCAAACAGCCAGCGTGAGGGGCAATTTGCTCTCAGTACAGTCACGCCGCTGCAACTTGCGCGACATAGGGGCAATTTACTTCCAGGACAGTTGCGCAGGCGCAACTTCCGTGTTAGGGGGGCAATCTGCCGCCAGAACAGAAACGCAGCAGCAAGTTGCGTTACAGACCTGCAATTTGCTCAAATTCGATTTTTTTTCTTTTCTCTACGCTAATTCATGGGTTGCCTCCCACGAAGCGCTTTTTTAACGTCAATAGCTTGACGTTACTTCCTCAACTCATGGCGGTTTCAAAAGAATAACTGAACCATCCTCGACAGAAAAACCATTCATACGAACGTTAACATCATGGTTGCTTGCTTTCCACAAATCTCTTCCATCAGATTTCAACTTAATTTTACTACCCAACGGCCAAATTTTCTTCTTTTTCTTCTTCACACCTCTAAGATGCTTCTCCGACTCAACCGGCTGAACAAAAATTTCTTCTTCCTTATCATCGGTTTTCCACCTTCGCAACACGTTATCATGCCCCTCTTCAAAAATCACTAGCTCATTATTCAAAAGGACATACCTCAAATTAGTAGGTAGAGGTTTAAGTTCAACCTGTGGTGCCTCTGAAAGTGTAAAAACCATCTCAACTTCTGTGTCTCGAACAACATGTGCTTCTTCTTCTACTACATCATCTAACACCCGTTCTGCTCCCACGAAGTGTTCATTTTCGAGCTGCACAATTTCATCAACTATGTCAACAGTAAAACAAGTTGCTCCAAAAGGAGGCATCTTCATTGATTTGTTCAGATCAAATTCCACTTTGTCCTCGCCAACATTCAATGTCAATTTTCCAGCTTTAACATCGATTGTAGTGCCAGCAGTAGCCAAGAATGGCCTTCCCAAGATAATGGGTATCTCGACATCTTCATCCATCTCTAACACCACAAAATCACAAGGTATGACAAATTTATCCACTTTGACTACCACATCCTCAACGACCCCCAACGGATACTTAACAGAACGATCCGCCAACTGAAGTGAAATCCGTGTCTTTTTAAGCTCTCCAAAACCAAGTCGTTTGCAAATTGAGTATGGCATCAAACTCACACTAGCCCCTAAATCACACAAGGCTTTCATGTTCTCCATCTTCCCAATAGTGCAAGGCAAAGAAAAACTTCCCGGATCTTTCAATTTCTGAGGAATGGCCTTTTGGATAACTGCACTGCATTCCGCATTAAGAGTAATGGTTTCTGCATCCTCAAATTTCCTCTTCTTTGTCAACATCTCCTTAAGAAATTTAGCATAAAGTGGCATTTGATTCAAAGCTTCAGCCAAAGGAATGTTGACATGCAACTGCCGGAACATAGTCAAGAACTTCTCGTACTGCTTTTCTAACTGCCTGTTGTGAAGTCTATGTGGAAATGGAATAGGAGGAACATAAGGTGGTGGAGGAACATTTGGCTTTTCTGGTTCTTCTTCCTTCTTCTCTTCATCTACTTTTTCTGACTTTTCTGCATCGATCTCTACTATCTCACTTTCTTTTTCAGCATCCCTCTCTTTAGGCTTAAGAACCTCAACCTCGGGCAACTCTTTCCCGCTCCTCAAAGTAATTGCTTTGCATTGTTCCTTACCAGTCTGGTCGGGTTGACTAGGAAGTGATCCTTGCTCACGAACACCCATCTTGGAGGCAATCTGTCCAATCTGTGTTTCTAGCATCTTTTGAGATGATGCCATCTGCTATATTCTTGATTCCATATTAGCCAATGCCCCAGAGGTTCCTTGCATAATCTTATTTAGTGCAACCTCCCAATCAGCTGGTTCTTTCTTTGGCGGAGGTTGATACTGCTGCTGTGCTTAATACGGTGGTCGTGACTGAAAACCAGGAGGTTGATTCTGCCTTGGAAATGAATAAGAAGGATTAGCCGCATGATTATTACTGTAAGAAAGATTGTTGTTTGGCCTTTGATTTGGATTGTAGTAGGAGTTATTCTGAACAGGCCACGGCTGTCTTCCCTGAATAAAAGATGATTCTTCTGGAAATTGTTCCACATAAGAGTTCTGACTAGCACCATAATCATTATACCCCTCCATAGGTGAAGAAATAGCATTCACATTTGCCCTTTGTCCTCGCACCTCCTGAGTTAGAGTATCCAATTTTTGAGCCAGCATGTTGATCATCTCAGATTCTTGTGCTGCTTTTGCTGAGCTCGTCCCACTAGGTGCCCATGAATAATTATTAGATGCCAATTCCTCAAGGAGTGCTTTAGCCTGTGTAGTTGGTGCCTTCTTGAAATTTCCACCAGCAACCACATCCAAACTCAAACGAATATCTGCATTCATGGCCCCATAAAAAGTACTAATGATCAGCCAATCTTCCAAGCCGTGATGTGGACACTTCCTCAATAGTGCCTTGAATCTCTCCCATGCCTGATATAGACCTTCACCCAGTTGTGCTTTAAAACTCATAATCATAGTCCTCAATTGTTGCGTCTTGTCAGAAGGATAATATTTGGACAAGAATGCAGTAGAAAGACCATCCCATGTAGCAACCGTAGTGTTTGGAAGTTGTTGAAACCATTCCAAAGCTCTTCCCTTAATAGAGTAGGGAAACATATGGAGACTAATCTTGTCACTCGTAACACCATTGATTCTGAATGAGCCACACATCTGCACAAAACGCTCTAGATGTCTGTGTGGGTCCTCTAGTTCAGTGTCTCCTTCAAAAGCTTGATTGCTGATCATCTGAATTAAGCTTGGATTAATGTTGAATTGGGTTGCACCAATCTCTGGAGTTTTGTACATGCAATTAGCAGGATTTGGTGTCTCATGGTCCCAAATAGAAGTCTCATCAACATTATCATTAACAACAGCTTGAGCTGCCGGCTCTCCCATTTTAGCTTTCTCTTTTCTGATCTTTCTCAAAGTACGCTCGATTTCAGGGTCAAATTCCAATTTTCTAACGCAAGATGAACGTCGCATACACCTGAAAATCACCAACAAAACAACTTATGGAACCAATTAAAATCTAAACAATAAAAAGCAATTAACCTAAACTCAAATATACTGCCTTCCCCGGCAGCGGCGCCAATTTGTTAGTAGTATTTTTATGTGTTCGTTCGCAGGGAAGGACTGAATGTAATATCAAGTTCAAGTATCTTATCTCTCACAATTTAGAAGTGTAGAAGAATGTTTGGTTTGTTTATAAACTAAATTAAACTAATTATAAATCGAGAATAAAATATATGAGGAAAACAATCTAAGAACTGGGGTTCTTCACTTGGTTTCAATGCACATTCAATATCTATGTGACATCTATGTTCTTACTCTGCTGAAAACAATTCTTCTAAGGTTATAATGTTCTCTTCCAAGATACAATATAGTGTCTACAACTACACCCTAATTGTCACTTCCGTGATACAATCAAAGTACAATCATAAACTATTACGCACCAAGAATTATAAGTCTCACAACTCTCCTATTAATCTCCCAATCAAATATTCGAGTTATGTCTGTTAAATCGTGTACTAAAATCGCAACTCCTCTTCCAAGTTATTACAATCCCTAAAATCCAATCAAAGGTTCATGACTCCCCTAATTGTGTTAAGCCCTCAATAACAGATCAGCAAAGCAAGAAAATCACAGATAATTAAACACACATGAATACCAAGGAATACTACCCAATCCTCAGATTAGAGATTAGTTACACATAATTAAAGAAGAAAACAAAACACATGAATTAATAGAAGAACTCATAATTATAAGAATATAAGAAAAACCTTTAATCTTCAATCTTCAAAGACTAGAAAAATCCCTAAAAGCTGTGTACAAATTGTATCTCTCTAACGAACCCCGTTTTTCCCATCCCTAGATGTGTTTATATAGATACTCCTAGTCTTGCCCAACAACCAATTGCCTTCTATTACAATTATAATTTAAAGAAGGTACCAAAACTGCCCAGAATACAATTAGAATTAGAAAAAGGGCAAAACAGTAAATTCATGGCCTTCTTTTATAAGAACACGTGCGCGACTTCATTCAGCACGTCCCTTGCACTTGTTTCCTATCCCAGGTTGTAGAAAATCTCTCAAGCTTCGCGTGGGCAGTAAGATCGCTGAAAACGGACTTCTAGAACTCCAGATATGGCCAAAACAGTATAAGCTGCGCAGCCTTCCCGGAAAATCCGAATTTTAATCAATTAATTCTTCAAAAACGATAGAAGCATCAACTTTAATCAACATTCTCGTAAATCTGCACAACTAAGCAAAACACATCAAAACTACAACAACTTGAGTCCAAAACAATCAATTTAAGCCGAACGGAGGCATTCCAAGTGGATATAAAATCCACTTATCACCAAGCATATAATTAGTATATTCAAGGGGAGGGCAGTAGTTGAGATCTGGGCTCCATGGGATAGCGGGCGACCGCCTAGAGGGGCAATCACCATATGAAGGGAGTTCGCTCATTGTTCCTGAGGGTTCACCACTGAAGGCAGTGACCCTCGAGTTTGAGTTCATGTCCCCTGAAGATTCGTCTCTTGGGGCTAAATAGGAGGGATTTGCACCTTCTCCTTAGGGTATCGACCCTTGTCTAGTGGTTGGTGGCACAGCGGTGCTAGCATTATCCTCATGGTTGAATCAAATCATTGGACTTATCCATAAGGATCTCTGTCCTTGGGACCCCAGTCCTTCTATGCATCTTTGAAGGCCTCTCCAAGTCTTGTTTCAACTTTTGGATCTCGGCTTTATGAGCCTTAACCTTATCTTAAGTCGTTCTTGGGATAAGTGGATTTATATCCACTTGGAACGTTCCATATCGGCTTAAATTGGTGTATTTGGCCTCAAGTTTGTCGTAGTTTTTATGTGTTTTATTTACTTGTGCAGGTTTGGAGAAATATCGATTAGGGTTGAATTTTCCGTTGATTTTGGAGTTGAATATGCTATGGAATGAAGAATGGTGACTTAATATCAACTATCAAGAGTGTTGCAAGACATTGGAATAAAGACGGGAAGTGAATGCAAAAGGAACGGAAGAAAACGGACGAGAAACGAAAGAGAAAAAAACTGTAGAAAAAATCAGTCTGGACAGAGGAGGCAGCGCAGGTTGCGCTCTAGCTGCGCAGGCAGCGCTCCTGCGGGGAGAAAAAGGCTGAAAATCTCCGTTTTGCCCTATTTCGAATTTTAATTGTATTTTTGATACCCAAACCTATTTCCAATTGTATTCTAGGTTGTTTTTCTTGTTGGGGAAGATATCTAGGCCTATATAAACACATCTTAGCCTTGTAAAATAGGATGATAGTTTTATTATTGTAACATAGAATTGCAAGAGAGAAAAAGAGAAGGATATTCAACGCTCGTGACAAGCAACGGATCAAGATCTACTTCATCTTTTGTGTTCTTTTACTATTAATATTATTTCGTCCTTTTATATTTTGTCAATTATCATGTTTTCATCTAATCCCATGGTGACGAAAGGTTCGATTATGAACTAATCGTTGTCGTGGGATCCTAGTGGATTTATCTATGTAGCTTAGTAGTTTGCATGCCTTAAAGATTTATGTGTGGTGAATACTGATATCCTCGTATGGTTAATCTTAATGCTTTTGGATGCGTAGCTAACATCTAAATTGAATTGTTAATCTCTTGTGAAGCGAGAGTGGATCTTGAGATTTAGAACTTGCCATGCTAGCATAGGATAGGTTGGTGTTTTGACATCATGATTTGTGGCATCAATAGAGATATTATGCTACCCTATGTGATCTAAGTGAATAACTTGTGCTTCAACCTTTATGTTTTCAAATTCTATAGAGATATAGGGTCTAAACATAATAGGTGCCTATTCATCTTCTATCTCTTTTGTGGATGTATGTGTAGATTGGTACTAGTATACCGAGAGGTAACTTTTACTCTTGTCGTGTTATTCGATCAGATATCAAACCCATCGCATGTTTTAATTAAAGGCTACAACTCTAAGTGAAGTAGATGATGAAACTAGGATTCCATGTTTTATTCTCATATTAGTAATTCGAATTTTTACTCTCATTAATTGTTTAATTCTTAGTTTTATAATTTGCACTTAGTTAATTTAGATAATCAATCTCAATTTTGTTATTTTTCTTAGCAGTGGATAAAAACCATACATCGGTGCATAGGTACATTAATTGAATTGAACACCATTCTAGATCTCTGTGGGAACGAACTTGATTTAATCATATATTACTTGTGACAACGTGCGCTTGCGTAAATTTTGCATAACAAGTTTTTGGCGCCGCTGCCGGGGATCGTCGGTGTTTTTACTTTTAGTTTATGTGCTTGTCATCAGTGGTCGTTAGCGTTCACTGACTCAGATTCTTACTTAGTTTGTTTGTTTCGTGGTGTTTGCAGGTACTTAAGTTTGTATGCGAACACGCTTACAAGCTCGTTTGGAAGAACTGGCGGAAGACGATCTTATAGAGAATAAAGAGAATAAGGAAGAGGAATCTGAAACTACAGTAGCAATGGCAGATGCAGCAGCAGCTAAGGCTTTGAAGGAGTATTCTCAGCCGAAACTCAATGATATCCAGTCTAGCATTATTAGACCAGCTATTGTAGCGAACAATTTTGAGATTAAGTCTGGCACAATTCAGATGGTGCAGAATTCAGTTCAGTTTGGGGGTGCTTCTACGGAGGATGCCAACATGCATGTTCGGGACTTTATCGGGATCTGTGATACTTTCAAATGTAATGGTGTGACGGATGATGCTATCAGGTTGAGGCTTTTCCCATTCTCTCTGAGGGATAAGGCTAAGAGCTGGCTACACTCTCTACCACCTGGTTCCATTACTACATGGGAAGATCTTGCGCAGAAGTTCCTTACTAAATTTTTCCCTATGGCGAAAACTGCAGCATTAAGGAACCAGTTGACTCAATTCCAACAGCAATCTGGCAAGACCTTGTGTGAGGCTTGGGAACGCTACAAGGAGATGCTACGCAAGTGTCCTCATCATGGCATGCCTGATTGGATGGTTATTAATGGGTTCTACAATGGGTTGGGAGCACAGTCTAGGCCCTTGCTAGATGCAGCATCAGGAGGAGCTCTGTGGGCAAAGAGCTATGATGAAGCTTATGATCTTATAGAGATGATGGCTACTAATGAATATCAAAATCCAACCAAAGGCTATATCAAGGCAAGGCAGCAGGAATTTTGGAAGTAGATACAGCTTCAATGATTACAGCTCAGTTGAAGGCTCTTGCTATGAAGGTGGATTCTCTTGCTAATTATGGAGTTCAGCAGGTGGCTAGTGTTTGTGAGTTATGTGCGGGCGCACATGAGACGAATCAGTGTGCTATCTCTTCTGAATCAGCACAGTTCGTGAGTAATTTCCAGAGACCTGCTGCACCAGTTCCAGCTACTTATCATCATAACAACAGGAATCATCCCAATTTCAGCTGGAGCAACAATCAGAATACTCAACAATCTTATCAGCAAGCAAGACCATTCAATCAAGGCTATCAATAGCCTTATGCTCCAAGGACACCATATCAACCTCCTGGATTTCAGCAGCAACAGCCCCAGACTCAGATGGGGCAATCATCTAATGATAAATCAGATGATGTGTGGATAGCGGTAAAGAACCTACAAGCTGGCCAGAAAGTCTTGGAAACCCAGTTAGGACAGATTGCAAGTGCCTTATTTAGTAGGCCTCAAGGAACTCTTCCTAGTGACACGGAGACTAATCCAGGTAGGAGGGAAAGCAAAGAACAGGTCAATGCAGTTACTTTGAGATCTGGAAGGGTCACGAGTGATCCTAAATCAGCAACTAAGGAAGATGAAGAAGTGCAGAATCAGCAAGTTGAAAAATCTGCAGTGCCTGAAATTGAGAAATCTGACTTGGGAGCTGATCAGCTTGAAGGAGAGAAGAGCAAGAAACCTGTTGAAAAGTCTACTCCGGAGCAATCTTTAATGAATAATCAGATCTATCCACCTCCGCCATATCCTGGACGCTTGAAGAAAAGTCAAGAGAAACAATTTCAGAAATTTATGGATGTCTTCAAGAAACTGTCCATTAACATTCCTTTTGTTGAAGCATTGGAGCAGATGCCAAGATATGCAAAGTTCATGAAGGATATTTTGTCACGGAAGAGAAGATTGGAAGATTTTGAAACAGTGGCATTGACAGAGGAGTGTAGTGCCGTTCTGCAGCAGAAGTTGCCTCCTAAACTGAAAGATCCGGGAAGTTTCAATATTCTATGCACTATTGGCAACCTTTCTTTCAACAAGTGTTTATGTGATTTGGGAGCTAGTATTAATCTCATGCCCTTGTCTGTTTTCAAGCAACTTGATCTACCGGAGCCAAAGCCAACTAACATCTCTTTGTAGTTGGCTGATAGGACGATCACTTATCCGAGGGGTATAGTAGAGGATGTCTTGGTGAAGGTTGATAAGCTCATATTTCCTGCTGATTTTGTGATTCTAGATTTTGAAGAAGACAAGAAGATTCCCATAATCTTGGGAAGACCGTTCTTGGCTACAGGAAAGACTTTGATTGATGTACAAAAAGGAGAGCTTACAATGAGGGTGCAAGATCAGAGTGTCACCTTTAATGTGTTCAAGGCCATGAAATTTCCGACAGAGGATGAAAAGTGTTTCAGTGTGGAAACGGTTGATACGGGTCAGAGAAAGAAGTTGGATCAGTTGTTGAGCGAAAACTCGAATATGAGCGTGCTAAAGCATCCTATCAGTGATTCCATTGACAGTTCTTCGGTTCAAGATTTCTCGAAAGTAAAGCTTGGGAAACTTCCACCACATTTGAGGTATGTCCTTTTGAATAATGAGCTAGTGATTTTTGAGGAAGGGCATGATAACGTGTTGCGAAGGTGGAAGACCTATGATAAGGAAGAAAACATTTTTGTTCAGCCGGTTGAGTCGGAGAAGCACTTTAAAGGTGTGAAGAAGAAAAAGAAAAAGTTAATTAGAGGAAGAGTCAAAGTGAAGTTTGATTTAGAAAAGATGTGGGAAGATAGCAAGAAGGTTGTCAACCAATGGGTGAATGGTACTTGTTAGTAGTATTTTTGTTGTTCATTCGCAGGGAAGGACTAAATTTAATACAAAGTTCAGGTTTCTTATCTCTTTTCGTCTAGAAGTGTGTGAGAAGAATTTTGGGTTTGTGTATTAACTAAATTAACCAAGAACTAATTATAAGCACTAAGAATTGATTTTAAACTGAGATTCAAATATATGGGAAAACAATCTAAGAACTGGGGTTCTTCACTTGGTCTCAATACATGCTCAATATTAATGTGATATTTGTGTTCCTACCTTGCTGAAAACAATTCTTCTAAAGTTATACTGTACCCTCCCAGGTTACAATATAGTGCCTACAGCTACACCCTAATTGTCACTCCCGTGATACAATCAAAGTATATCTATAAACTGTTAAGTGCCAAGAATTATATGTCTCACAATTCTCCTATTAATCTCCCAATCAAATATTCAAATTATGTCTGTTAAATCATGTACTAAGATTGCAACTTCTCTCCCAAGCTTATTACAATCCCTAGAATACAATCAAAGGTTCATGACTCCCCTAATTGTGTTAAGATCTCATTAACAGATCAGCAAAGCAGAAAATCACGTAATCAAGCATGCATGAATACCAAGGAATACTACCCAATCCTCAGACTAGAGAATTAGTTACGCATATTTAATAAAGAAAACATAATAATAATGATAATGAATGAAAACATAATATTGAAGAAAGAATTGAAGATCGAAAGTACCTTGATACGATTAAAAGCTATGAATTGTTATGATTTACAATGGTAGGATGTGTTTATATAGGCTCTACATATCTTGCCTAGCAAGAAATTGCCTTCTATTACAATTAGGATTTAAAGAAGGTACCCAAAACTGCCCAGAATACAATTAGAATTAGAAAAAGGGCAAAACGGTAAATTCCAAGCCTTCTTTTACAAGATCACGTGCGCGACTTTATTCAGCACGTCCCTTGCACTTGTTTCCTTTCCCAGGTTGTAGAAAATCTCTCAAGCTTCGCGTGGGCAGTAAGATCACTGAAAACGGACTTCTAGAACTCCAGATATGGCCAAAACAGTATAAGCTGCGCAGCCTTCCCGGAAAATCCGAATTTTAATCAATTAAATCTCCAAAAAGGACAAAAGCTTAGATATTCTTGCAAACCTGCACAACTACACAAAACACATCAAAACTACACAAACTTGAATCCAAAACAATCAATTTAAGCCTGATATAGAATGTTCCAAGTGGGTCTAAAATCCACTTATCAAACACCCCCAAACTTAAACCGATGCTTGTCCTCAAGCATAAACAATTACAACTACCTAATTAGTACCACTTCCGTAGGTGATCACGGTTGCATTTGGCATATGCAACAAGCCCTTTAAACCCCTAGGCAGCCCTAGTGGACGAGTAAGGTCTCGTGAGGGCCTATAGCGAATGTACCCACAAAATCCATTTAACCTAATGCAATGCAATGCATGAATGCAACTAATATGAAAAATGCAAAGATCCCCTTGAAACTCACCAACACCAACTAACAAGCAAACATCTCAATGAATGTAACAAATCCAAGCAGAGCTCGACTAAGTTCCCGTATACTAACAAATACATGAACAGAAACGTGCGTGTGTGCAATGCTCATCAGAAATACTCCCAAAACTAGGTCAAAAATCATACATGCTTTCCTCCAAGACAATCACAGGTTTATAAACAGAATAGACTGTAGACACTTCATAACCTAGGAACACCTCCACCCTTATCCAAGGTAGACAGAAACTCATGCTTTATTACTAAACTACGACACTATATACAATATGCATGCTTATTTAACCGTGCAATGAATGAGACCCCAAAAGGCTTATACAATAATACCCATGTAGCGAGTGTTAGGTCAGCAATCCCAAACCTCAAGGGCTTTAGGTTACTAGGACTAAGTCCCCTCAGACTTAATTACTCGAGTATTAAAGAGCTCACTCTGGTTAATTTTGCATATAAACAAATAACTTATTGACTCTTTTTTTTTTCTTTTTTTTTTCTTTTTTTTTTCTGCAATCTGGAATGAGCCTTTCTCATTTCCAACCCTAGACTACTCATATAAATATGAGCCGGCTACTAGCCATTTGACGCCTAGCCATTATTAACAATTATGAACAACTAGCATGAAAATTCCTGGTTTCCCCCAAACTTAGACTTTAATGTTCCTACGCTATAAAGGGAATAACGAAAATTCTAAATATAAACAAGTGATTAAATCTCAAAATATCCCACAGGCATGACCCTAACCTAGCCCAAAAGCACCCCAATGAGACTGTGTAATAAATTTTGTTCCCGTAACATGCAAGTCAATTTCATAGAAACTATAAATCAGCCCTCTACTCATCCTCATCACACCCAAATCAACATCCACCTATCAATCAGAATCAGCTCGTCCTAAGGGATCATGAAATATGCATGCCATGAAAATGCAACTAAATGAACACTCACATGGTATACAAAAATAAAACAAAATGTCCTATATGAACACACGTAGATAATACGAACATAACAATCATGCATGAACTATCACTACTATGCAAACATGATATCCTATATGAACACAAAATACAACAATATATACAACTACTAATCCCCCAAATTACCCCCAAACTTAAAATATTCAATGCCCTCATTGAATGGAAGTAAATACAAGGGGTAGTAGAACATACCTACTCATCCTCGCTAGCAGCACCCTCGTCATCCTCGTCAGATGAATCAGGTGGAGGATACGGAGTCCGAGCTCCAAATATAGGCCACTGAACCGGAGTACTAGGTGACTGAAACTTCGCCTCCAAAGCTACATCCATATCCTCAGAATACTGTCGACTGCTCACATGCATAACATCCAATCGCCTAGTCATTCGTCGAAAATAAGACTCAAGAGCGGACATATCCACCATACTCTGCGAAGAACCTGCCCTCGCCACTGCCGGTGCCCTTGGAACATGTGGCGGAGCGCCCGCTCCCTGACCACTAGCATCATTCACAACAAAGCCTAGACCCCTAGGATGAGGAGTGCCGCCCGGCCACTCCTTCAACCTCAACCGGTCAATAGTAGCATCCGTAACAGAAGCCGTAGGTTTATGCACCGGCTCTCCTTCATACCAATTGACTTTCGATGCATCACACAAATACCATATGATAGAAGCATAAGGAATACTAGCCGACGAATTGCTTCCCAAAAACCGAAGAATATTTTGATTAATAAGGTACCCAAGGTCAACATACTCACCTTTGAGAATACCCCATAGCAAGATAGCTCTATCAACAGTAACATCGGAAACATGGTTTGACGGAATGATATTAGAACTAATGAAAAAGAACCATGCCTTTGCAAAACCAGACAATGATGAAGCCGGAAAGGTACACTTTATGTCCGTACCTAACCTACATTTCCACTCCGTTCCTGGAACACATAACTCCTCAATGAGTGCATCAAGATCAACATCATCCTTCGTCTTCTGTCCCCAGTCCGTAGCACCTCTAGGTTTAGGTGGTAGCCTAATCAAATTACGAATAGCACGAGGCGAATAATCCACCTTCTGACCCCTCACAATTACGGAGTTATTCTTTGCTACAGAAGCATTAGCATAAAACTCCCGTACCACATCCAACGCTGCCTCATTAGCAAATTGGAAAAATAATGTCCAACCCCGCTCACTAATCATATCCACAATCTCCGGATATTTACCACCGGGCACAAGCCTCCGATCCTGAATAACCGTCTTTGAAACTAACCTACTATACTCCGCTTTAGCATCCTCATTCACAAATCTTTCCACCCCATTACCCACAACATCATTCTCATCCAAAGATGGAGGAGCACTACTACCATTACCCATTAACCGTTGCCTTTTAGGAGCCATAATCAACAAAAATCAAGCAAGGCACAATAATCTCCAAACAATTCACCAAATAAAGAACCCCCAAATTACACACCAAGAACCCTAATTTGCAAAATTCAAATAAAATATAAGATAGAATGTTACCCAATTAAATCCAAGAGGTGAACTTGCAATATGAATCCCCACAATTTCGAATTTAAATCCCCCTTGCACTTTGAATGGATGAAAGTTGAGAATTTTTGGGGTTTATATAGATGGGTTTTGTGTATGTATAGGTTTATTTGAGTGTATGTAATGGATAATGGTGAATTTGATTTAGAGATGAAAAAGGATTCTTGGGGATTGAATTAGATGTAAGATATAGTTTAGGGGTTAGGGTTCTTGATTTTGTAGAATTGTAGTAGGATAAGAAAATATTAGGATTATAACATACAAAAAATCGGACTATAACTTACAACAAAATCGCACAGAACAGGGGGAACCGGCGCATCACGCGCGGTGTGGCGCATCACGCGCGGGAGGTTTCTGGGCGCTTCTGCGCTGGAGGAGGCGTGATGCGCAGGTGGATTCTGCGTGTCTTGGCGCTTCTTGCGCAGAAGCTGGCGCATGATGCGCTGGCGCATTCTGCCTCTATATTTTTTTTTATTTTTTTATTTTTATTTTTTTTTTAAAGATCGAAAGTAACAATAATACAATATAATACAAGGGCGTGGGTTGCCTCCCACGAAGCGCTTCTTTAACGTCAATAGCTTGACGTTACTTCATCAACTCATAGTAGGGTCTTGGAGGTGAAGACTGCTCATTCCTTGCTCCACTGTTTCTCCAAGCAGGTATGGCTTAAGTCTCTGCCCGTTCACCTTGAATATATCCGACCCTTCTCTAAAAATCTCACAAACCCCATTAGGATATACCTTCACAATCTCAAAAGGTCCGGACCATCTTGATTTAAGCTTTCCAGGAAATAAACGGAGTCTTGAATTAAACAATAAAACATGTTGCCCAACCTCAAATTCCTTCTTCTGAATGTGCTTGTCATGCCACAATTTGGTCTTCTCCTTGTAGATACTAGCATTTTCATAAGATTGGAGCCTAATCTCCTCAAGCTCTCCAAGTTGAAGTAAACGCTTCTCTCCCGCAGATTTAAGATTAAAATTCAACTCTCTTGTCGCCCAAAATGCCTTATGCTGAAGTTCCACCGGCAAATGACATGGCTTCCCAAAGATCAACCTATATGGAGACATTCCAATAGGTGTTTTAAACGCCGTTCTATATGCCCAAAGTGCATCATCAAGCTTTATTGACCAATCCTTTCTTGACATTGCCACTGTCTTCTCCAAAATTGACTTCAGCTCACGATTCAAAATCTCAACTTGTCCACTTGTTTGCGGATGATAAGGAGTTGCCACCTTTTGTGTCACACCATACTTTTTCAAGAGATCAGCCACCTATTTATTGCAAAAGTGTGCACCTCCATCATTGATAATAGCCCTTGGCACTCCAAATCGAGTGAACACATGCTTCTTTAGGAACTTCTTCACCACTCTAGCATCGTTAGTAGGAGATGCAATAGCTTCAACCCATTTAGAGACATAATCAACTCCTACCAAAATATACTGGTTCCCATAAGAAGATGGAAATGGACCCATGAAGTCCATCCCCCACACATCGAAAATCTCCACCTCAAGAATAGATTGTAAAGGCATCTCGTTCCTCCTCGAAATATTTCCAACTCGTTGACATCTATCACACTTTGCCACAAAGTCTCTAGCATCCTGATGCATGGTTGGCCAATAGAATCCTGACTGCAAAACCTTCGCCACTGTCTTCATACTACTGTTATGGCCTCCACACTCAAGAGAATGACAATGCCTGAAAATATGAGGAACTTCATCATGAGGCACACATCTACGAAACATTCCATCAGCACACTCCTTGTAAAGTAGCGGTTCCTCCCAATAGTAGTGCTTCACATCATAAAAGAATTTCTTCTTTTGGTTATACGAGAGATTATCCGGCACAACTCCTCCCACAATGTAATTCACAAAATCTGCATACCATGGTGTAGACAAGGACACACCTAGAAGCTGCTCTTCCGGAAATTTATCGTTGATAGGTTTTTCACCTCCTACCTCTCCATCTCCTTGATCCAACCTAGATAAATGATCAGCTACCAAGTTCTCAGACCCCTTCTTATCTCGAATCTCAAGATCAAATTCCTGCAATAATAGAATCCAACGAACTAAACGAGGCTTGGCATCCTTCTTTGTCATCAAGAAACGAATCGCAGCATGATCTGAATAGACAATCACCTTAGACCCAACAAGATAGGATCTAAATTTATCAAGCGCAAATACCACCGCAAGTAGCTCTTTCTCCGTAGTTGAATAGTTGATTTGCGCATCATCAAGTGTCTTGCTTGCATAAGCTATCACATGCATACGCTTATCCTTCTTTTGCCCAAGAACAACACCCACAGCATAGTCACTAGCATCACACATAAGCTCAAAAGGCAAGCTCCAATCAGGAGATGTAACTATGGGTGCAGAAGTAAGTTCCTTCTTCAGCTTGTTAAACGCAACAAGACAACTTTCATCAAAGTCAAAAACACGATCCTTTTTAAGAAGATTACAGAGAGGCCGAGCTAACTTGGAGAAATCCTTGATGAATCGTCGATAAAAACCAGCATGACCAAGAAAACTTCGAATTCCTTTCACAGATGAAGGTGGTGGCAATTTTTCAATAACTTCAATTTTTGCTCTATCGACCTCAATGACTTTATTAGAGATTTTATGCCCAAGCACAATGCCTTCCTTCACCCTAAAGTGACATTTTTCCCAATTAAGAACAAGATTAGTTTCAGTACATCTCTGCAACACCTTCGACAAACTAGCTAAACATGATTCAAAGGAAGAACCATAAACTGTGAAGTCATCCATGAAGACCTCCATGTTTTTCCCTATAAAATCTGAGAATATGTGGTTCATGAGCCGTTGAAACGTCGAAGGACCATTACACAAACCAAAAGGAACCCTCCGATAAGCAAAAGTACCATAAGGACAAGTAAAGGTGGTCTTCTCCTGATCTTCGGGTGCAATAGGAATCTGAAAGTAGCCCGAGAAACCATCCAGAAAGTTGTAATACTCATTACCCGCCAACCTTTCGAGCATTTGATCAATGAATGGGAGGGGAAAGTGATCTTTGCGAGTAGCGTTATTCAACTTCCTATAATCAATGCAAACTCTCCAACCTGTTACTGTTCTTGTGGGAATTAATTCATTCTTCTCATTGTGAACAACAGTCATCCCACCTTTCTTAGGCACAACATGAATAGGACTAACCCACTTACTGTGTGGAACCGAATATATGATACCAGCGTCAAGCAACTTAGTGATTTCTTTCTTCACCACCTCTTGCAAATTCGGATTCAATCTTCTTTGTCCCTCAATCATAGGCTTATGATTATCTTCTAAGGCAATTCTATGCATGCAAAGAGCAGGGCTAATTCCCTTGATATCTTGAATTGTCCAACCAATAGCTAATTTATATTGCCGAAGAACATGTAATAATTTTTCCAGCTCATCATCACTAAGCAACGCAGAAACTACCACAGGATATGTATCATTAGGACCAAGAAAGGCATACCTCAAATTAGCAGGTAGAGGTTTAAGTTCCACCTGTGGTGCCTCTGAAAGCGTAAAAACCATCTCAACTTCTGTGTCTCGAACAACAAGTGCTTCTGCTTCTACTAAATCATCTAATACCCTTTCTGCTCCCATGAAGTGTTCATTTTCTAGCTGCACAATTTCATCAACTCTGTCAACAGTAAAACAAGTTGCTCCAAAAGGAGGCATCTTCATTGCTTTGTTTAGATCAAATTCCACTTTGTCCTCGCCAACATTCAATGTCAATTTTCCAGCTTTAACATCGATTGTAGTGCCAGCAGTAGCCAAGAATGGCCTTCCCAAGATAATGGGTATCTCGACATCTTCATCCATCTCTAACACCACAAAATCACAAGGTATGACAAATTTATCAACTTTGACAACCACACCTTCAACGACCCCCAATGGATATTTAACAGAACGATCCGCTAACTGAAGTGAAATCCGTGTCTTTTTAAGCTCTCCAAGACCAAGTCGTTTGCAGATTGAATATGGCATCAAACTCACACTAGCCCCTAAATCACACAAGGCTTTCATGTTCTCCATCTTCCCAATAGTGCAAGGCAAAAAAAAGCTTCCCGGATCTTTCAATTTCTGAGGAATGGCCTTTTGGATGACTGCACTGCATTCAGCATTGAGAGTAATGGTTTCTGCATCCTCAAGTTTTCTCTTCTTTGTCAACATCTCCTTAAGAAATTTAGCATAGAGTGGCATTTGATTCAAAGCTTCAGCCAAAGGAATATTGACATGCAACTGCCGAAACATAGTCAAGAACTTCTCGTACTGCTTCTCTAACTGCCTGTTGTGAAATCTCTGTGGAAATGGAATAGGAGGAACATAAGGTGGTGGAGGAACATACGGCTTTTCTAGTTCTTCTTCCTTCTTCTCTTCATCTACTTTCTCTGACTTTTCTGCATCGATCTCTACTATCTCACTTTCTTTTTCAGCATCCTTCTCTTTAGGCTCAAGAACCTCAACTTCGGGCAACTCTTTTCCGCTCCTCAAAGTAATTGCTTTGCATTGCTCTTTACCAGTCTGGTCGGGTTGACTAGGAAGTGATCCTTGCTCACGAACACCCATCTTGGAGGCAATCTGTCCAATCTGTGTTTCTAGCATCTTTTGAGATGATGCCATCTGCTCTATTCTTGATTCCATATTAGCCAATGCCCCAGAGGTTCCTTGCATAATCTTATTTAGTGCAACCTCCCAATCAGCTAGTTCTTTCTTTGGCGGAGGTTGATACTGCTGCTGTGCTTGATACGGTGGTCGTGACTGAAAACCAGGAGATTGATTCTGCCTTGGAAATGAATAAGAAGGATTAGCCGCATGATTATTACTGTAAGAAAGATTGTTGTTTGGCCTTTGATTTGGATTGTAATAGGAGTTATTATGAACAGGCCACGGCTGTCTTCCCTGAATAAAAGATGCTTCTTCTAGAAATTGTTGCACATAAGAGTTCTGATTAGCACCATAATCATTATACCCCTCCATAGGTGAAGAAATAGCATTCACATTTGCTCTTTGTCCTCGCATCTCCTGAGTTAGAGTATCCAACTTCTGAGCCAGCATGTTGATCATCTCAGAGTCTTGTGCTGCTTTAGCTGAGCTCGTCCCACTAGGTGCCCATGAATAGTTATTAGATGCCAATTCCTCAAGGAGTGCTTTAGCCTGTGTAGTTGGTGCCTTCTTGAAATTTCCACCAGCAGCCACATCCAAACTCAAATGAATATCTGCATTCATGGCCCCATAAAAAGTACTAATGATCTGCCAATCTTCCAAGCCGTGATGTGGACACTTCCTCAATAGTGCCTTGAATCTCTCCCATGCCTGATATAGACCTTCACCCGGTTGTGCTTTGAAACTCATAATCATAGTCCTCAATTGTTGCGTCTTGTCAGATGGATAATATTTGGACAAGAATGCAGTAGAAAGACCATCCCATGTAGCAACCGTAGTGTTTGGAAGTTGTTGAAACCATTCCAAAGCTCTTCCCTTAATAGAGTAGGGAAACATATGGAGACGAATCTGATCACTCGTAACACCAGTGATTCTGAATGAGCCACACATCTGCACGAAACGCTCTAGATGTCTGTGTGGATCCTCTAGTTCAATGTCTCCTTCAAAAGCTTGATTGCTGATCATCTGAATTAAACTCGGATTAATGTTGAATTGGGTTGCACCAATCTCTGGAGTTTTGTACATGCAATTGGCAGGATTAGGTGTCTCATGGTCCCAAATAGAAGTCTGATCAACATTAACATTTGCATTAACATTTGCATTAACATTTGCGTTAACATTCTCAGCGTCCGTCATCTTAGCTTTCTCTTTTCTTATCTTTCTCAAGGTACGCTCGATTTCAGGGTCAAATTCCAACTTTCTAGCGCAAGATGCACGTCGCATACACCTGAAAATCACCAACAAAATAACTTATGGAACCAATTAAAATCTAAATAATAAGAAACAATTAACCTAAACTCAAGTATACTGCCTTCCCCGGCAGCGGCGCCAATTTGTTAGTAGTATTTTTGTTGTTCGTTCGCAGGGAAGGACTAAATTTAATACAAAGTTCAGGTTTCTTATCTCTTTTCGTCTAGAAGTGTGTGAGAAGAATTTTGGGTTTTTGTATTAACTAAATTAACCAAGAACTAATTATAAGCACTAAGAATTGATTTTAAACTGAGATTCAAATATATGGGAAAACAATCTAAGAACTGGGGTTCTTCACTTGGTCTCAATACATGCTCAATATTAATGTGATATCTGTGTTCCTACCTTGCTGAAAACAATTCTTCTAAAGTTATACTGTACCCTCCCAGGTTACAATATAGTGCCTACATCTACACCCTAATTGTCACTCCCGTGATACAATCAAAGTATATCTATAAACTGTTAAGTGCCAAGAATTATATGTCTCACAATTCTCCTATTAATCTCCCAATCAAATATTCAAATTATGTCTGTTAAATCATGTACTAAGATTGCAACTTCTCTCCCAAGCTTATTACAATCCCTAGAATACAATCAAAGGTTCATGACTCCCCTAATTGTGTTAAGATCTCATTAACAGATCAGCAAAGCAGAAAATCACGTAATCAAGCATGCATGAATACCAAGGAATACTACCCAATCCTCAGATTAGAGAATTAGTTATGCATATTTAATAAAGAAAACATAATAATAATGATAATGAATGAAAACATAATATTGAAGAAAGAATTGAAGATCGAAAGTACCTTGATACGATTAAAAGCTATGAATTGTTATGATTTACAATGGTAGGATGTGTTTATATAGGCTCTACATATCTTGCCTAGCAAGAAATTGCCTTATATTACAATTAGGATTTAAAGAAGGTACCCAAAACTGCCCAGAATACAATTAGAATTAGAAAAAGGGCAAAACAGTAAATTCCAAGCCTTCTTTTACAAGATCACGTGCGCGACTTTATTCAGCACGTCCCTTGCACTTGTTTCCTTTCCCAGGTTGTAGAAAATCTCTCAAGCTTCGCGTGGGCAGTAAGATCACTGAAAACGGACTTCTAGAACTCCAGATATGGCCAAAACAGTATAAGCTGCGCAGCCTTCCCGGAAAATCCGAATTTTAATCAATTAAATCTCCAAAAACGACAAAAGCTTAGATATTCTTGCAAACCTGCACAACTACACAAAACACATCAAAACTACACAAACTTGAGTCCAAAACAATCAATTTAAGCCTGATATAGAATGTTCCAAGTGGATCTAAAATCCACTTATCAGTACTTCTGCTAAGGACAAGTCGAATGCGATCTTCAAGCCACCATGATTTGAATCATATTTGTCCGGCTAAATGACGTTAACGACAGCGCTTCGTGGGAGGCAACCCATGTGTTTCGGTGTTTTCAGGTATGTTTTCTACTATCCCTTGTATTTACTTTCATTCAATGCGGACATTGAATATAATAAGTTTGGGGGTGGTTTGGGGGATAAGTAATATGTATATGTGTTAGTAGTATTTGTGAGTCATTGTGTTCATATGGATATCATATTTTGCATATTAGTAGTAATTCATGCTTATTTGTTTGTATTATCTATGTTTGTTTCATTTAAGACATTCTGTTATTTTTGTTTTACCATGTGAGTCATATTAGTTGCATTTTCATGGCATGCATATTTCATAATCCCTTAGGATGAACTGATTCTGATTGATAGGTGGATGTTGATTTGGGTGTGATGATGATGAGTAGAGGGCTAATTTATAGTTTCTATGAAATTGACTTGCATGTTATGGGAACAAAACTAATTACACAGTCTCATTGGGGTGCTTTTGGGCTAGGTTAGGGTCATGCCTGTTGGATGTTTTGAGATTTAATCACTTATTTATTCTTAGAATTTTCGTTATTCCCTTTATAGCGTAGGAACACTAAAGTCTAAGTTTGGGGAAAACCAGGGATTTCATGCTAGTTGTAAGAATTGTCAATAAAGGCTAGGCGTCAAATGGCTAGTAGCCAGCTCATATTTATATGAGTAGTCTAGGGTTGGAAATGAGAAAGGCTCATTCCAGATTGCATGGAAAAAAAAAATCAGAAAAAAAAAGAGTCAATTTTTGTTTGTTAAATGCAGAATTAACCAGGGTGAGCTCTTTAATACTCGAGTAATTAAGTCTGAGGGGACTTAGTCCTAGTAACCTAAAGCCCTTGTGGTTTGGGATTGCTGACCTAACACTCGCTACATGGGTATTATTGTATAAGCCTTTTGGGGTCTCATTCATTGCACGGTTAAATAAGAATGCGTATTGTATATGTAGTGTCGTAGTATAGTAATAAAGCATGAGTTTCTGTCTACCTTGGATAAGGGTGGAGGTGTTCTTAGGTTATGAAGTGTCTACAGTCTATTCTAGTTATAAACCCGTGATTGTCTTGACGGAAAACATGTATGATTTTTGACCTAGTTTTGGGAGTATTTCTGATGAGCATTGCACACACGCACGTTTCTGTTCATGTATTTGTTAGTATACGGGGACTTAGTCGAGCTCTGATTGGATTTGTTGCATTCTTTGAGATATTTGCTTGTTAGTTGGTTTTGGTGAGTTTGAAGGGGATCATTGCATTTTTCATATTAGTTGCATTCATGCATTGCATTGCATTAGGTTAAATGGATTTTGTGGGTACATTCACTATAGGCCCTCACGAGACCTTACTCGTCCACTAGGGCTGCCTAGGGGTTTAAAGGGCTTGTTGCATATGCCAAATGCAACCGTGATCACCTACGGAAGTGGTACTAGTTAGTTAATTAGTTGTAATTGTTTATTCTTGAGGACAAGCATCGGTTTAAGTTTGGGGGTGTGATAAGTGGATTTATATCCACTTGGAACATTCCATATCGGCTTAAATTGGTGTATTTGGCCTCAAGTTTGTCGTAGTTTTTATGTGTTTTATTTACTTGTGCAGGTTTGGAGAAATATCGATTAGGGTTGAATTTTCCGTTGATTTTGGAGTTGAATATGCTATGGAATGAAGAATGGTGACTTAATATCAACTATCAAGAGTGTTGCAAGACATTGGAATAAAGACGGGAAGTGAATGCAAAAGGAACGGAAGAAAACGGACGAGAAACGAAAGAGAAAAAAACTGCAGAAAAAATCAGTCTGGACAGAGGAGGCAGCGCAGGCTGCGCTCTAGCTGCGCAGGTAGCGCTCCTGCGGGGAGAAAAAGGCTGAAAATCTCCGTTTTGCCCTATTTCGAATTTTAATTGTATTTTTGATACCCAAACCTATTTCCAATTGTATTCTAGGTTGTTTTTCTTGTTGGGGAAGATATCTAGGCCTATATAAACACATCTTAGCCTTGTAAAATAGGATGATAGTTTTATTATTGTAACATAGAATTGCAAGAGAGAAAAGGAGAAGGAGATTCAACGCTCGTGACAAGCAACGGATCAAGATCTACTTCATCTTTTGTGTTCTTTTACTATTAATATTATTTCGTCCTTTTATATTTTGTCAATTATCATGTTTTCATCTAATCCCATGGTGACGAAAGGTTCGATTATGAACTAATCGTTGTCGTGGGATCCTAGTGGATTTATCTATGTAGCTTAGTAGTTTGCATGCCTTAAAGATTTATGTGTGGTGAATACTGATATCCTCGTATGGTTAATCTTAATGCTTTTGGATGCGTAGCTAACATCTAAATTGAATTGTTAATCTCTTGTGAAGCGAGAGTGGATCTTGAGATTTAGAACTTGCCATGCTAGCATAGGATAGGTTGGTGTTTTGACATCATGATTTGTGGCATCAATAGAGATATTATGCTACCCTATGTGATCTAAGTGAATAACTTGTGCTTCAACCTTTATGTTTTCAAATTCTATAGAGATATAGGGTCTAAACATAATAGGTGCCTATTCATCTTCTATCTCTTTTGTGGATGTATGTGTAGATTGGTACTAGTATACCGAGAGGTAACTTTTACTCTTGTCGTGTTATTCGATCAGATATCAAACCCATCGCATGTTTTAATTAAAGGCTACAACTCTAAGTGAAGTAGATGATGAAACTAGGATTCCATGTTTTATTCTCATATTAGTAATTCGAATTTTTACTCTCATTAATTGTTTAATTCTTAGTTTTATAATTTGCACTTAGTTAATTTAGATAATCAATCTCAATTTTGTTATTTTTCTTAGCAGTGGATAAAAACCATACATCGGTGCATAGGTACATTAATTGAATTGAACACCATTCTAGATCTCTGTGGGAACGAACTTGATTTAATCATATATTACTTGTGACAACGTGCGCTTGCGTAAATTTTGCAGCACTCTGCCCAAAGTTTCTCGAATATGCCCAACAGTGGGTTCCTTGTCTACACGTCTCTTCCTCAGGGCTCGATCTCGATCATCCTTAGATGATGAATCCTCGGTATAGGGTTCAGAATAATCTTCGTACCCTCCTTCAAAGACAGGGCCTAAGCCTGTGATGCATGGGTGTTTATATGGCTTGTGCCCTCGATATGCATGACCACTTCCTCTAATGCCTCCTTCGTTTGAGGGGTAGATGGGTAGCCCGTAGGCTATATTCGTTCTTGCGAAAGTCACAGTGGTGAAGGTCTGTGCTTCATGGGGGTAGGCCGTATCCTAGAAGGGAAACAACCATTGAAAGGGATTCATCTCCTAACCTTGGGGATTCATCCCTATGGGCTGCGATCCCTTGACATGTGTTTCAGTATTTTTGGAGATTCGTCCTTGGGGTTAAGAACCCGAAATCTGAGTATTTGTTTAAGGGGTACAGACCCTTGTTCCGTAGTCACGGGTATAGAACTAACAAAAGTGCTAGTGGTGGCGCATATAGTCACGGTGTTCTCCGTGTATTCATCATGGTTGATGTTGTCTTCCCACAGACGGTGCCAAATGTTGTGGAATAAAAACTAGGTTATCGAATTGCGGCTAGGGTTTATGTGTATTTAATGTTGAGGGGTTGGTGAGCTTCGAGCTTTAATGGCTGTTCTTGTGTTCGAGACTAAACAGTCCTCACAAGATGCCTACGTATCTCTGTATTGTTAGAGAATCAAGCCAACGTAGTTCTTGGTGTTCGCCCTCGGGGCTATGGCGGTGAGGGCACACCAAGGATGTAGTGGCTTGTATGTCCTTATTCGAGGATTAAGCCAAGACGTTAGTGACGTATTAAGCCAACGTAGTTCTTAGAATGAGGGGTCAGACCCTTATATAGGCTGTGGGAGCCTTAGAACCGTAGTAGGGTTAGGTGACTTGGTGGGCAAGTCAGCCTTGAGGAAGGTTCCAGACTCCTACCTTGTAGGAGTCTGTTTCCTTGTATGACTATGTGCCTTGGAGGCTACTCCTTGTAGAGATAATATCCTAATTTGGCTATTAGTTGCAAGCTGTTAATTAGCCCCTAATATTAATTACGAAATTAATATTTAATTGGAGTTTCGGGCCTCATAAATAGGCATCATCTTTGGACCAGGCTAAGTCTAATTAATGCAACATTAATTGTGTCTTAAGGGCTTATTTTTAACCCATATCATATAATAAATTTTAATATTAAATATAAATTAATATGTTGTTGACAGAAATCGAACATTAAACCTATGTATATGACAACTTTTATGATTGTTCTATCTAATGATCATGATCTATTTAACTTGAAGATCTAACGGTTGTGAATGAGTGATAACAAAAAATGAGAGAATAACAAAAAATAGGGGGTTAACCAAATTACAAATTATACCACTTTTTTCTTATTATAATATAGTATAGCAATACAGATAGTATAGATTAAACTTCAACACAAGATAAAAAGTGCCAATAAAATAGTCATAAAATTACTACTTTGGCCTTATTTTTTAAAAAATAACAATAGTACCACTCGGGTAAATAATGAAAGAAACATTGAGAATGGTTCCATGTTCCATAATATGGGTTGTTGCACGCCATTGCTCCTGGAGCATTTAGGATCATCTATCTTTAAAATGGGGCATTTAGGGTCATCATCCTCATTATTTATAGTTATTAAAATAATTTTTTTTCAGATAAAACATTTTGTCTTTTCAATTTTTTAATAATTAATTAATTTCTTTTTCACGTAAAATACATTATTTTTTATATTTTATCCAAGTAAAATTTTTCCCTTTTCTAAAAACACTATGAGCAATCCTATTTAAGAAAAATGAAATATTATAATTATAATTACTAATAATTAACCAATTATCATTTTCAGCTAAAATACGTTACCTTTTCTATTTTTTTTATTTTTTCCAGTAAAACCTATTCGGGTAGCTTTATTTAAGTAAAATAAAATAAAAATATTATAATAACTAATAACTAACCGATTACGTTTTTTTTTATCTAAAACATATCATATTTTCTATATTTTCAAACTAAAAGCCATCTTTTTCTATAAATATCATAGAGAACATATATATAATTAGTAACAGATCATATCATTTAAAATTTTAAGCCAACAAAATTGATGACTTAAATTTTTTAATTCAAATTAAAAAAAATATCCATTATATTATTATTAAAAAAAACATTGGTGAGTTTTAAGCTAGTATAAGATAAAGTCCAAATATTATTCTTTTATCATATTTCTAATTACAAAATTATTTCAATATATCCACAAATTCGACTTCCTGAACTCCAATCGTCTAATCCAATACATAGTCAATTCAGACCTAACTCGACAAAATCTTTGAATAACCTGATCAATATTTATCAAATCATGAAATTTGTGTACATGTATGTATTTATTATAAACTTCCGGCGAAGTTTGTCGATATTGCCGACTTGTAGTCGATGTATACTCAAACAATGAGCAGATTCATTTATAAGCTATTCATGCAATACAATTACCAATTGCGTATTCGGGCAATACTCCATCTGCACTTGCGTGTTCTTCAAATACCCATTCATCACTTGCGTATTCAATTCAAAATCTGTTAAATATACTCCACCAATGAATGCCTAATTGTAATACTTTCTTCATGAATGCGTATCCCACCGGTTACATATGTCAAACAAATATGCAACCGATTAGTTTCGTCTGTTGGTTCTAAAAATGGGTCAAAGTTGGCCTTAACCCGCTTCTACGCTCTTATATCGAGTCCTAAAGCAAAACGTTCAAGTTCTTGCAACTGAAGGCAAAGATTTGAGAAGTGATAGGGACGGTCGCCGTACAGTGTGACTCAGCAGGATCATAAGTGTTACTCCCTCCGTCCCATTTTATATGACACTTAATCCTTTTTGGGACGTCCCAAAAAGAATGAACCTACTAAACTTACTATTTTTTAACATTACTTTTCACTATTACACCCACTACTTTTCTATTTTATACTTCCTTTTTATTAAATAAATACTATTACACCCACTACTTTCCTACTTTACCCATTTTTTATACACCCACTTTCACAACCAACCAACCACATGCTACCACCTAGCAAGTCAAATAGTATTTTCTTAATCTCCGTGAAAGTCAAACCATGTCTTACAAAATGGGACGGAGGGAGTAGTAAAGTTAGAGCACCAGCCTGGTGAGCAGAGGCGGGGCTGGGGTGCGCGGGGTGAGCGACCGCACAGGGTCCCAAAATTTTTTCCACTTTATATATATATTTATATATATGTAGAAAGAGTTTGAAATTTTGAGTAAAAAAATTCCGATTACTTCATAATAATTTTGTTGTAAAACATGCCAGAAAAGCATCTCTATTTAAATGAATTTGTTAGACTTTATTTTGAATTATATCGTATTTTGAAGGCTTAATGACCTTTTTGCCCTTCAAGTTTGCACAGTTATACCCATAAAGCCTTAAGGTTTAAAGTCGTTCCTTTTTGCCCTTCCAACTTCAGAAATATACCTTTTAGCCATTTTACCGTCGTCTTTTTGACATAAAACCGTCGCCTTTTAAAGGCCAAAGACGACAGTTTGTGGCTAAAAGGTACATTTTTTAAGTTGGAGGGGCAAAAAGGAACGACTTTAAACCTTAGGGCTTTATGGGTATAATTGCGCAAACTTGAAGGGCCAAAAGGTCATTAAGCCTATTTTGAATTCATTTTAAGATATAAATGAAGGACCAAATTTTAAGATCTCGCACGGGGCCTCAAATTTGTTTGCACCGCCCTGCTGGTGAGCACTTCCCAGCGATACAGGTACATAAGATAGAAGGGTCGATATGCCCAAAGTCACCTGCAATCAGAAAATATTACTTTCACATGACTCAACTCTCAAAGACACAGGCAAATTAATGAAGAATCTGTTTGACTCACAAGTAATATATACAAAATAAGTAAATAACAATACATAAATATGAAGCAAAGCTACATAATATTACCTGAAGAGCAGCCATTCCTAGGGTGCTTCCAATCAAAGATCGTAATGCGGGATGTATGTCCAGTTTTTTAGTCGCCCACCATAGGCCTCCAATAGAAACTAAAGCCGCACTTGCAAGGATTCGGTCATCAAGCTGTTTAATGAAGGATTAAAAAAATATAAAACAAAATACACAGTTTTAGATACGACAAAGATTTCACGAAACATACCTGTACAGTAGATGTATTCTCAAAGAAGTTGCGCATAAGCGGTTTCATACTAAAGATGTCATCCGGAATCCATGTATCACCCATCTTTGGAAACGTATTAAATGCACGGCCCTGCGGATTTCAAATTCAAAGAATATTTTAACCTTGCTTGCTTTTGAAAAAAAGACAAATGATTTTAAGTTCAAGTTTTTAAAGATGCTTAGTATTTAAAAAAAAAACTAGGTGAATGCACACAGAATCATTTATATGTTTGTAAAGATGCCAAAAAGAAATAAGGGGGATTGCATACAGCATCATTTCCTGCAACAAATGCTCCAGATATAGCAGTTACGCCAACAAGAATGCTTATAGGAATTGCAAGTCTCTTCACTTTTGCAGCGCCATTCACCCAAGCTACTGATTCAGTAGGGGGTTCAGGCATAACAACTGAAAGAGCAGTCCAAAAGAGACCACAGTAAATAACAAATGCTGAGGTGAGATGAGCTGCCAGACGATAAGGGCTTACTCTTGGTTCAGAATATTCTGATGTCGGTTCCTGGTAATGAAAGAAAGGCAAAAAAATAAACTTCCGGCAGATTTATCAAAAGCAAACGCATAAAAGAGCCTTACCTCTAAACCACTCTTAATCATTCAATAGCAAACACATATAAGACCCTTACCTGTATATCAATAAATCAATCGTAATCATTCAATAACAAACACATATAAGACCCTTACCTCTAAACCACTCTTAACCATCCACCAGCCGATTAGTCCTTGTCCAGCACCAAGTGCAACAAGCCCAGAAAGTCTAACTCCAAGTTGAGGAGTAATATATCCTTTTCGAAGAAAATATCCAAAGGGCAGAACAAACATGATGCCCAGTGCTCTTCCCCACACACGATGAGCGTATTCCATCCAATAAATGAACTTAAAGTCGTCCATATGCATTCCTTTGTTTATACTGCACCATATTAAATCTTGTCATTAAAAACATCTTCGTTAAAGTTGTGGCCAATCTAATTATGTCATAGTGACACTTTATAGACATAAGCAACTTAACTTTAGGTTATTAAAGATTTTTCCCAGTATCAAAGATTAAAATGACAGCAATTGCTACTTGCAACCCAACAAGAATTAAAAAAACCGTTAAAATATATGTATTAGACGAAACAAAGACTTTCGAACATGGCAACTTCGATCAATATTGACAACAATAGCAGTACTAACAAATATTAAATAAATTTGAATCAGCCGATGCTTGTACTTTTCAAACTCAGTTAACCAATCTTCTTCTGACAAAGGGGGGAGGCTACCAGTGAACTTCCAGTCAGTCATCGAAAGACCAGACCGAGTTAACCTTGTCACACCTCCAAGTACCACCATACTAAACACCCATGCAGCTGACACAAAAAGCCATATACCGATTGCTTTCTGAGCATGAGGTCCTGCAGTAACTAAGAACTTTAATCCTTCCTTGTTTTCCTTACAGACGGTTGCAGTTGCAGTGGAGAACTTTCTTATTGATGGTTGAAAACCCTGAAACACATAGCAAGCTGCTCTCAATAATTTCAAAAGATAAACTCAATAAGCAAATGCCGTCAATGTCCCAGTATTTTGTGGATACTTAAAAAAAGGTGATGGGCAAACAAAGGTGCCGCTGCTAAAGGTTGTCATTCAAACTATAGCACGAAATCTAGAGAATTGCACTTATAAACAAGTTTGTAAATGGGATATTTGCACTTTGTTGAAAAAATAGAATTAAAAAATCATACTCAAAAGAGTCAAAATGCTGTCACAAATCCAAACTTCAAGAATTCTTTTATACCTAGTACTACTACTTTCATTCTATCATGTTGCCTAATATTTTGGCAAAGTAATAATACCGTAATTGTGTTCAATATTAAATATGTTGTAGCATTTCCTCCTATTCTCATGATATAACTTAAGAAAACAAAATTGGCACTAAAATCGCAACATATATATATCCTGTTTAACACATTTGAAGCATGTTTGTACATTACAGTTTACACCAATTGCATTTCAAGATACCTTAAAACATACAAATGAGCATATGGGAAAAAAAAAATAGTCTTGAAAAAAGACACAATTGATACCTTGTGATACTTAATAAATGAAGTGAACCCATTGTAAATAATAGGATTTCTTGGGGAAATACAAGCTGAACGAACATTTGTAGATTTAGAATGGAAGAATCTACAAGGTTTCAAGAATGGGGAATCATTAGAAACTGAAAATGAAGATCCTGAGAAAAATAATGATGATATTTGATTTAAGGCCTTTCTGTTGTTTCTTACAATCGTAATTAATCTCATTTCTTTGGTTTTTGTTTTTGATTCTCACAGGTTTCGTGTTGGAGCTTTCTGTCTGTGTCAAGGTTCATGTCTACTTATTTGATTAGTTAGGCACAGAAAACCTTAGACAAGCTCAATTGTATCTTTTAAAAATATTAATTTTATATGCGAGATATTTTATTAATATTTTTTTTTAGGCAAAATATGCATATATACACTTACATTTCAGTTGCACTTATATTGCAATATTGCAATACTAGAAGCTCAAGTATCTCAAAAATTCAAAAACAATTGTTGTAACTCAATAATGGCCCCAACATGTTTGCTGGAGTATAAACTTGAGCTAATTAAGACAACAAAGAGAATGAAACTGAAACTGCAAAGTTACATTAAAAATTATAATGCGGTAAAAAGAGAACCACAATGTGAATAAATTATAAAGGCCTGGCAACAAAACCTCTAATCACCATTTTCTCTACCAATTCTTCATGCTTCTTTATCTGTCCTGCTTTCCTCAGCTGCTGCAAAACCATTTCATACACTGCCTGACTAGGCTTCAAGCATTTTTCTTCCATCATCTCTCGGAAAAGCTTGTAAGCGTTATTCCAGTGTCCCATCCCACAATATAGTGATATCAGAATCCTGTAAGTGTTCACATTAGGCTCCACCTCACCCTCGTCCATCTCATGTTTAAGCTTCATAACCATGTCAGCAGACTTTGAATCAGCAAACATCCGCATCAATATATTGTAAGTCACCGTATTAGGCTTACATTTTATCTCTTTCATCCTAGCAAACAATCTGTGAGCAGAATTAACATCCCCAGCCTTCAAGATACACCTAAATATTGGGTTAAATGTAGAAGCATTTGCCTCACACCCTTTTCTAACCATTGTATTAATAACCTTAATAGCTTCATCACGATTCTCATCCCTACAATGAGTCTCTATAAGAAAATTATAGGTAATAGTATCGGCAGCACAATTAAGCTTCCTCATTTGATTATACACCTGCAAAACTCTCTCCGTCCGTCCAGCCTTGACATGTACTCGCATCAAATTATTAAAAGTAATAGCATTCGGGTGGCATCCAGCATCAATCATCTCCGCAAAGACATCATGAGCTCGAGTAATCTGCCCACAGCGACACAAAGCATCAATAACAATACTATACGTATACACATTGGGCTGAATCCCAACCTCCTTCATCTCACTAAACACCCTCTCGGCCTCGGGAATATTCCCAGCCCTACACCATCCATTAACCAAATTAGTATACACAATGACATCCGCCTCAAATTTGTGCTTCAACCCATGGAAAAAGGCCTGAGCCTCGACCGCCCTCCTCTTCTTGCAAAGAATAGAAATAACATTGGAAAACGCAATCTTATCGGCTACACAGCCATAGTCGTCCATTCTATTAAAAGCATGAATAGCCTCGGTGGGCAATCCAGCCCTGACATATCTCCTAATCAAGAGCGAAAAGGTAAAATTGGAAACCTCAACATTCCTGGATTTCATAGTCTGAATCAAATACCAAGCCACATCAAAGTTGCGCACTTTTCCGCAAAGGTCAATCATTTCATTATAAACATCCGGACAAGTAACGAAACTAGTAGCCCAATTAAAGAAAGCTAGGGTTTGAGTAAAGGGAATGCCGTGGCGGGTCCCACCGCATTTGTCAATGACGTGGCGTATAAGATTGGAAGAGAGAGGATGGGGAGAATTGAATTGGGAGAAATGGAAGGAGAGGGTGGGGATGGTGAGATTAGGGGTGAGATTAGGGTTAGGGTTAGGGTTATTGCGGTGGTGAGTTTTGATTGTGGAGAGGAGTTGATCTGAAATTAGGGTTTCGGATGGGGTGAGTTGGAGGATGGGTTTGATTTCCACCAGAGTTGAAAAGGAGGAGGAGGAGGAGGAGAGGGGTATGCAGAGAGGAGAGACAACATTAAACTTGTTTATTTTTGACTTGATCGCCATTTGCACACAGAGTTTTGCGTCGCCGTGTTTAAATTAGGTTTCAGTCACAGGGAATGATATATGGATGGATAGATAAAATCACGCATTTAGATATTTTATTAATATTAGTTTTTATATTTTTTGTATTTAATTCATTTCTTATTTATATATTTTGTTTTTTAAATGAACATTTAAGATTTGGTTTGTAGAGCCTCTCCAATGCTATAAACCTTTGGACTAATATAGATGTGTCATTTTTTTAGTGTAAAATTTTATATAATTAAAATCATGTTGTTCTTTTTTTTCTTTTTTTTTTGGTAATATGTAACAATGTTATGAATAAATTTCTAAACATTTCATTGAATTCATTTGTGACTTGTGACTCTGTTAAAATTATTACTTTTTTAAAAACCAAAATTCATTAAATTTTGTTTCTGTAAAAGATTTTTTAAAATGTATGTTGATGTTTTTTAAAAGAATATATTAAGAAACTTTATTCTAAATAATTTTTAGATAATTATTAATATTCTAAATTTAAATTTGATATATATTGGTGTAACATATTTTTAATTTTTTTTGAACTCTATTTGTTAATATATAATTTGGTTTTTCGAATTTTATTTTTTCTAAATCATAATATTGTTCAATCATTTGCAACATGTTATGTTGTAATTTTATTTATTTATTCTTTTACCTTTTTTATTGCTGGATTGTTACTTTTTCATGCTTGAATTATTTTTTATTTACATGATTATTTATTTTATCTTTTTAATATTTTTGTCTTTTCTCAAAACAACTATCTATGCAATTCTGATTTTATTATTTTTATACTTACTTTTATTGATGATTAAGATGTTAAATATATTTTGTTTATTTATACTTCTTATAATGATTTATATTCCTTCTATTGAATTTTTTTAATCTCTTAGAAGATAATTATTTAAATAATAAGTATTTGATAATTTAATTTTGTGCTATTGTATGATTTGTTTTCTAATAATTATCGCTATTTTTATTTGTAATTTTTTCCAAAAATATTTTTTGGGAAGCTCGTAATATGAGTTTAGAAAATGAGTACCTATTTTATAAAGTTTATACATCCTTTGTTCTTAATGTTTTAAAGTTCACGGGATTGATACTCAAATTTTGAACTGATATTTCAGTTGATTTGATAATGAGTAGTTTGGTGTTAGTCATTAGATTTTGCTATTGGAGAGTACAAAGTTTCTAACAATTTAAAGTTATGAATGGTCTGTGATGACTAATATAAAGTTATAATTAGAACATCTCCAAGATACTCTTAAATACCTAACTATGACATGTAATTAAATTCAATCATATACAAGTGAATATTTTAAAAAATAGTTAAGAGCCATGTAGTAGCTCTTAAAATTGAGGAGAGAGAAGAGGCTCTTAAGCTTTTTAAGATCCACTAAGAGTCTCTTGGAGCTCATTTTTCTCCATCCTCGCTTATTTAAGAGTCTCCTGGAGATGCTCTAAGAGACTCTTAGTAACTCTTAAAAAACTTAAGAGCTTCTTCTCTCTCCTCAATTTTAAGAGCTACTACATGGCTCTTAACTATTTTCTACCAATAAAATATTTACTTGCACATGGTTGGATTCAAATGTATGTCATAATTAGGTTTGAAATATTAATAAAATATGAATTAGGAGTCAAGATAAGGAGCATTATTGAAGTTGACACGGAAACTTATGTACTAGCTTGCTAAAAGCCATATAATTTATATTATATTTAAGAGCCAACTAAGAGATTGTTAGAGATGCTCTTATACAATCACGGAATCCTTGCGCTTCAAGCTATAAAGTTCACCAATGTGGTGAGAATGAGAGAGGCTTATACAGAATGAAGCTGTCTGATTAAAAGGAAATATCGGATTATACTAAGAAAGACCTTTATATCTTGTATATGAATATACAGCTATACAGTATTCACAATATTACAAATATTTTCCACTGCTTGCAGCTGCACCCAGATGCAGAATTATATTTAAATAAAATAGCCTTGTTACTAACATGGATGCAAACACCGTTGGCTCTTTCCTTGCTATTGCCATTCCAAGCTCGGAACATACTTTTTGGTGTAACCAAACCTGTCAACATTACGACTGATACAGTCATCTAAAAAGGTTACATTAGGACTGACGAGCTCGTCTCATTCTACTAATATATTTCCATGCCGCAATGCTAATGTAACCATTATCCAAGGTCAACTGGCTTTACTTATGAGCTGAAGGCAAGTTCCCTACGAGGTAGCGAGATAGGACCTATGTAAGCTTCGGACAAGGATACAACCACCCGGTGACAAGCTAAAGCTGATGCTGAAAGAAACATGATAAACGATGCCCAGCAGAACTTCAGCATTAGTAAGCGGTCTTTCCTTGCAGACTCTAAGATCTTGAAGAAAATAACCTTCAGCCTGCGATCTCTCATGATGGACTTATAACCGGAATTGGGCGTGGATAATCTGGAAAAGTTCTCAGCCCCACTTTCCAGTGTTGCTCTAGAACCATATTGGCGTGTAGCAAGACGTCCTTCAACGGCATCATATATAGACTCATACAATACATTAGAAATGATCCTGCTAAGACTTTGGCGAAAAATGACTGCCTCCTTGGAAACCATGGCTCTAACTAGCGAGGCTCCATCCTGTATATACCAATATTTAGTTTCTAGGTGCAATATGTGACATTTTTTTGTGCCACAGTTGTTACAGTTTTTGTGTTCTATATTCTAATTATTCACAAATTTTTTACAATATTTGTGTTCATGAACTGAGATATTCGTTTATCATTATTTCAAAATAATCTAAACTTCCAACAATTATTTAGAAAAATTATTAAATGACGCGATCTTCAGCCAAGGGTACTCACCACTGTCATTAGAAGTCGTCTCAGAACAGCACCATCTTTAGATTGCAGAAGCCTAAAAACCAAGTTTGTGACGCCAAATATACTCGTTGGTACAGTTGGAGAGCGACCAACATAAGTTCCTTCAACTGATTTAATCCCTTTTCTGAAGACATACATCATAATCAAATTCTAACAAAACTTTGTTTGGAAAAAAAAAACTGTGTAAATGTTGCATCAATATTTGATGGAACAGGTGTGGTACTATAGGAAGCTGTCAAACAGTTAGTGATAGTACTAGCCTTGTAGCCCCACAAGCAAAACATACATATCATCAATCATCATGCTTGATGTTGATGACGATAAAAGGACTACAACCTCAGTAGTGAACAAATTATATGGGACCTGATTATTTTGTATACAAGTATTTAAAGGATAAATCCATTAAACTTACGTAGTTGCACCAATTCTTAGGAAAAGAGCAAGCTTCTTCCATTGAAATTCTTTCTTTTTGTTTAACACAACCTGAACAGGAATATACAAAGTATTTTAAATACATAATCAAAACAGCATTGAACACGTAATGTCATTTTCTGACCATTTACTAAATAATTACAAGACTCCGTTGTTATGATAATCTTATGAAAATACAAATAAAAAATAGATAGGAAGCACACGCTTTTTCTAGAAACCAATCTCTGTCATTCAGTCTTCTAACATACTTCATATTATCATATGCACCAATAAGGGGGTAATATTTCCATCCTAATATCAAGATCTCGTCACAGAGTTCAGTCCTTTTTTCTTTTCTAGGTTGATGATTACTTTGTTTTAAAATAAATTTGAAATAGTATTAAAACATTTGCTAGGGGAGAATTCATTTGGTTTTGAAAATTATGGGCTGATGTAACATCCATTGCACAATTGAGGGGATCACAATTGTACGTATAAAGAAACAGACTCACAGGTGAGATTTTTCATTTGTTTTGAGTTCCTATTTTTACTTGAGATACTTTGACGAGTCTATAAACATGGACATCTGTTCCAAAGAGACCTCCCAACTCTTCTTAATTATTTTGATTTCGATTTTCCGCAATCTTTATTCCAAAAGAAATCCCTCCCCCCCTCATAGGCAAATGAACTGCCAATAATAAAACTGACCATTCAGAATCGTATATTAATTGGCGTCTGCCATTAAGATGCAATCAAATTACTAGTAGGACTCTCACAACCAAACAAATTTAATATAAAGAATGATCTAGAAGATCTCTTAGCAACTACAACATTGGCCCATCTTATTTGTCCACTGCCTTCTAGAATACCTTCCTTCCAGAGAAAATGCATTATGCATCTTCATCAGAAATTTGGAAAATCACACACACACACACACACACACACACACATATATATATAGGCCTTTGCTCCATACAGAACACTCTTATATAACAAACAACAAAGAACACCTTAGATCTATTAGATCCTTTGGCCCCGCCAGGGGCACCCAATACAAAAAGTTGTTATTTTTTTACCCTCTATCAAGCCAGCAAATAAAAATAAAAAGTTTACTGTTCATGATGACGTCACTGATGCCGTCATCGTCATGAACAGTAATTTCTATTTTATTTTATTTATTTATTATTTTTTTTTAGATGATGGATGGATAGAGGGTAAAAAAATAAGAATTTTTTGTATTGGGTGGCCCCGCCAGGGGCAATGGATCTATTAGATATGAGGTGTTCTTTATTGTTTGTTATATAAGGTGTTTGCTATGGAGTCCAACCCTATATATATATAATTTATATATATATATATATATATATATATATATATATATATATATATATATGTTTCCTACATGTTTATGCCTAAAATTTTCCATTGCGCCAGTATTCTTAAATGTGTGGCTAAGCAAGAGGCGCACTGAGGCACCCTAACCTTGCCTCGCTTTGCCCGAGGTCAAGCATGAGGGGCAGGCGACACTCCAAACAAGTAACAATTAATACTTATTATTACCTTCTGAATTCAGATTCTACAGGTATCAAGGAATAATCAATTATAGAATTTTGGCACTCTCATTATTTGTATGGTAAATGTATGACAACATCCTGTAGTGTTCAAAAGCAATGAATACCGAGTGAAGAATTCTCCTCATGTCGGATGAGTTATCCGTGAGAAGTTTGCGAACAACATGTGGGTATGCAGCTTCAAAAGTCTTAAATTTTGGATCTCCAGCTACTGCTAGTCCTGTAAAGTTGAAAAGGCAGTATATTGATCATTTTGTAGAAAGTAAAATAATGTCAAGGCTGAAAGGATTCCAACACAAAAGATTTCATGTTGAATGTCTAAAATTTAGCACTACAAGTTTTGAAACATTAAATAAATATAAAAGAAATAAAATTGAAATTAATAATAAATAACTAGGCAAAAATAAAGCTAAAGAGGCAAACTTGTAAAATTTGGATATAAAAGAGAAGCTCTTGTGTTCGGTCTTCACAATCAATTTGTCCCTCGCCTTACCCTACCACTCAATGCAATAAATTATGCTTGACTATTTGACCCAGCTTCTGCTAAACTAGACCCTAAAACAGAGCCCCTACCGGATTCAGACTAAAATTGTTACCTACATGTATGCACTATGCATCACTTCAAACAGTTATATAAAGGGCCATTAGTTACTTCTTACCACGTACAATCAACTGATTGCAATTACTATAAAATCAGTTTGGCTATTTATTAATATCTTGCCAGTTGGCAACTAAATTTTAAGGTCCAAACCACATGCCTAACTTTCTCACAGAAAAATCCTGTCCAAAAATACTCGCAGCTGCTATTTAATTGTTTTGAAGCATATCTCTGTGGTAAATTAACGCATTTGACCGGTCACAATTTTCATTTTAAAATACACAAGTGGAGATATATATAATTAAATATCTGTTAATTTTTTTCCCGAAATTAGGAAAACTTTTATTCAAAAAATAAACCTCTCCTCACTTTTAAAGATCTGCAATAATAACTACAAAAATATAGGTGAAAGGCAATCAAAATGAGAAGGGAAATGAAAAAGGTTCAAAGTGATATGACTGATGTGAAAATTTGGGACAAAAATAGCTATGACTAGCTTCTTCTCTCTTTAGTTCTTATATGTTTAATTGTCTCATTCTTCCCAACTCTATTAAATAATACTGACCCAAAGAATAGAGATTAGCTTAAATGATAGGAACTTACACAAAGTACAGCATAACTAATTAACATGCAACAAGTATATACAGTGAGTACCACAACATATACTTCCTTACTATGCTAATATAATCCAGATCATAAATCCCAGATTGATCATAAACAGTGTATACATGGTACGAACAAATGAGAATTCAGTAATATACCTTCAAATGAAGCAAGCGAGCGTAGTAGAAGTGTGTAGTACGGTGGCATCCGGAAGTGATACTTAAAGGCAACAGCCCAAATTTTACCCAGCACCTTCAGAGTTAATGCAGCAATATGTCAGGTGATTGAAAATATAAAGTTGTACCGTAATTGTCAAATATCAGTAATAATATATATTACTGTTACAGTAAAATAAGCATCTTACTGTGACTGATGTATAAGGCATACATCTTTCTATTCTAGCATCTATTTCTACTAGAGTAAGTAATCTATAGGCAGTAATTTTTACATTTGTCCTAGAAATAGAGGCTTTGCCTCATTGTAATCTTTGCAGTAGAAGTATCACTCATATACATTCAGTTCTCTGCCCTTTCTTCTTCTCCTTATTCATCAAAACCATATATTAGAACTATGTTTCCTCGTAATCTTTAAGAGTAATCTTATTCACATCAGCCCTTATTAGTCTAAGAGCATTCATGGTCTGATACTTCAATCTGCAGTCAAAGGGTCACACTAGTAACTACTAAGTTTCCTAACTTCAGTATGCTTCTAATCAAGGAGCAGAGGTGTTTTTTTAAATCTTCCATCCTGTAGCACTTATACTGGTCATAGCAAGAAATATCATAAACCACCTAAAATTAACATTTTTTAATCTCGTTTCCCTAGTACTTTATTGCTAATACAGGCAAATTTTACTATGCCATAAGCTGATTAATTACTGACAGGGGCTGGCTTGGGTTCAGTTTTGGTTTAAAAATTTAAAATGAAGCAAACCGAGGTTTCACCACACGAGGTTAGACTCTGGCCTAGCATGTGCAATGTTTAAAGTTATATATTTGTTACATTAGCCTTGCTATCAACAGTCAACAACCAAAAGGGAGAATTCTAACTTTAATAATGCATCTAATCAAAGGTTTGAGTTCTTAAATAAATGAAAGTGGATAAGTAATCAATCTACAGGATCTGCTGAGAAAAGCACTACATATGATATAATGTTCAAAAATAATAGGAGAGATTCTCACCCGGCTAAATTTTACATCAGGGATTCCATCTTTGAATTCTACCTCTCCCAATGAATCCTCCAGATCCTAAATCAATATTAAAAGGGAAGCGAAAAAGTGTTAAAGAAAATTTTAAGAGGGTACATCAAATGAAGAAATCATGTCACCACTCACCACAGATATTAGGATCTTTAATGGTCAACAGGAAAAATGAAATTCTGTTCCATTATACCAATTTCATATGTAACTAAATCCTACAAGAAGCATACTATAAATTTGAACAACTTACAGTGAGAGATAATAAGCACAATAAAATTTAATATACCATTGTAACGCGGCGCATGTTAGTTCCTGGTCTCACAACATCCATGTCAGTGAGAGCATGAACAAGAGAGGCCCAATCGCCATTCACTATATGCACTATGGACGCAAGCATTGCATGCTGATGCTTCTTTTCCATCCGACAGAGTAAACCAAAGTCCAGAAACCTAGGCATAGATTATTAGGAGACACCAGCAAGAAGTATTAGAGAAAGGAGAAAAAAGATCTCTACAAAAAACTGCAGAACACAAGTCTGAAAGAACGAGAGAGAATTTTAGACAGTTTTGCAAGCAACAGGAACTAGGAAGAAAAGAAAATAACTGGAGTACCCTATTTGTCCTGATGATGTGTAACGCAAGTTTCCAGGATGTGGATCAGCATGCAGTAAGCCAGTTTCAATAAGCTGAACTAATGTCGCCTGCACTCCTTTATTAACCTAAGACAATTATAGTCAAAGCTGTATTAGCATAAGAACTTACATAACAATTCAGGAAAACCAAAGTAGAGTTGCAATTTTAAATTCTTAGATATAATGGAAAATAAGAACCCTAAACTATAAGTTGCAACACCTAAATTTTTAAATTTATGTAGGCAAACAAGTTCATGATATATTAATTTACTCATGATAATAAAACTCATCAAATTCCATCATTTCCATTTCAAAACGAGGAAACACTTGATATTTATCATTGAAAAAATATAACTTTATTAAAAAATAATACTGAGATCCAAGTTCCTTACCTGCCTCTTAACATTAAATAATTATTTATCTTATCCTAATTTTCATTATAAAAACCAAAGACATAACATGATTACATGATGCTGCAGTAAACTACTTGCAATTACTAACCAGATCGAGAAGACGTCGTCTAGCATCACTTTGCTCACTGTCTAAATACATTTCTCCCTTAGGAGCTGGATTTTTGCTTGACAAATTGATTAGATCACTTGGACTCTCACCAACCATCCACTCCATAGTCAAAACCCTCTTTTGTGTCAAGTGTGGAAGAACTTTTGGAACACTCATGAATGGAAAAGGAGAATGAGCATCCTGCATAAAAATGAAGATTGTTTTTTAGGAGTAATTTTGTGTATCTGGAAACTGACTAGGAAACTTTATCAGATAATACGAGTACAAGTAACCACAGCAAGCTTGCTTTGAAACATTTTCATAAAATGAATGAAATGCACTAGTTTTCCTACAAAATATTAGTAAATAGTAAGTACATAGATAATACGCGAGTAATAGGTGACATTTAATATTTTATTTACAAAAAGACATTTCATATTGTAGAAAAAGGAAAGGACATTGCGACTACATCTACTCTACAAAAAAAAAAAGGGATACTGCAACGACATTTGCTGGCTTCTTGCGGAAAGCTTCCAGCAACATATACAGCACAACCAAGGCTCGAAATAGGACAACTGCTAACATACACATTTAGGAACAAAACATGCATATACAATTCCAGACTTCTAAGCTGCTAAACCTGACACTTCTTTCCATTTCCACATAAATTTACTATCCACGTAGATCTAACATAGAGTACCCACTCTCAAACATAGTGGAGCATCAACCATTATATTTTGACCTCCAGCGTTGAAATGATAGTGCAGCTGAATCATTAAAAGCTTACTTATTTTAACCATTATGTTGGGCTTGTTTAAGGTTTCTACAGCATTCTCGTTTGATTAGAACCATTCTTCTCTAACAAATTTTGAAGAGGATATATAATGTTGCAATGTAGTTTAACAAATATCTTGTAGTAAAAAGCCAATACTTAGAACCATCTTAATTCTTTCAGTTCTTCAGCACTCTAGGTTGAGGCCAACTGTGCATCCATTCGGACTTCCTAAAGACATTAACTGGCGACTCCCTCTGATGCTTAATGTGCCCAAAAAAGAAACCATGATTTAGCACAAGCACACTTGTTAAACAACCGATTTCTCATGACAGTAAAATTTGTTGCAAATATCGCAAAATGATTCTTCCTCCTAAGAATGCAAAAGTATGTCAACACTGCTGACAAGGGGAAACTT
Source organism: Kitagawia praeruptora (assembly GCA_037693485.1). Classification (NCBI taxonomy): domain Eukaryota; kingdom Viridiplantae; phylum Streptophyta; class Magnoliopsida; order Apiales; family Apiaceae; genus Kitagawia; species Kitagawia praeruptora. The sequence continues at coordinate 45,996,671 of CM075349.1, forward strand.
CCTTGAAAAGGGCCGATCTTCTCAATTTCCCTACATTCATGCTCACTTGATGTAAACACGCCTGGTTTCCACAAAAGGAACAAGCTAGGCAGCAGAACTGTTGCTTCTGATTGTATGGCTGTGTCATTTTCTATCACCATCTACAAAGCTAGCATATTTCTTGCGATCCAAAGTATCTATAAGGCCTGACTAAATTAGGACAGAATCATACTCTTTAATCAATGAGATGCGGGATATTTATGTGAATTTTAGCCTTTTAGGTGACGACTCTTTTAGTCAAAGCCTCAAAGGTCCTAGTAATCCTCTATCAGTATCATAAAAGAGAATCAACACAATTTTAAGTTCCTGTGAGAGCGAAAAAGTAATAAAGTTTTCCCATTCTCTTCGTTCTGGACGGGAGCGCTAGTAGACACTCAAAGGGACTTTCTGTAAGGTATCTACTCAAGTCCGTTGAGATGACCTGCTCAAGTGTATCGATGAACCAGGTCATCTCAACTTTCCAAATTAAGATTTGCCTAAAACATTAGAAGGTGGTTCCAAAGATTAATAATATGTTGATTCTACTGCTATCTTCAATATTCTATACATATAACATTTGTAATATGATGTAGCATGTATTAGAACTTTCCCATGAGTAACACACTCAATAACACGAGAAATTCACTTTAGTTTACAACCAAACAATCAGCAATATACTAAGCACTATGTCAGATTCCAAAAATAGTGAGTTGGAGTACCTTAAACTCTGAGGCATTTGTCGCCTCTAGTGTGTAATCCAACTCCCCAACCAAGCCTTTCCCAAGCTCATCAGCATATAGGCTAAGTTCACTTTTCCTTTTGGCTACCCTTTGTAAAATCCCCAACTGAAGCAGTTTTATTAGTTATTTATGAATCTCATGTTGATGCATTTGTAAGTTACAGCAGAGTTTAAGGTTGATACGAACCCCGACGCGAAGGATATATATATCACGAATCACTACATGCCGCAGATTTGGACGTTGAACTTTCACAGCAACAGTCAAACCATCAATGGTGCGTCCCTTGTACACCTGGAAAGTACAGTGGGCCAAAGAATTAGTTTAGGAGGGAATAGAATAGTCTAATTCTTACTTCTTAGTTCTTTAGAGCTTTTCATAACCCTAGATTATGTCCTTAAAATTGGTGCATAAATATTGCAACATACAACATCGCAGGAGGCACCTGACCAAATGAAGCTGCAGCTACAGGTTCTGGAGAAATGTAGCTGAAAAAATTTTCTGCCGGAGAACCTAAATCTTCTTCTATTATTTCCATAGCTAGATTTCTAGGAAAAGGGGGAATTTGATCGTGCAATCCTGAAAATGCCTGCAATCATAACAGAAAGTGTAAAATGACAAATAAAGCACATTCCAGGTTAACATCTTATTTACTGAAACAATATCCTGTAAGGAGATAACAGCGATGTACTTGATCATGAAAGAAGTGAGATATTAACATCCAGACACAGATAAAGCAGCGCTGTTATTTATGCTATAAAAAAATACCATAAACATAATAATATACAGCAAAAGGACAGCTATTCCGCCATTTAGACACATAAGAAGACATGTATGTCATCTCACCTTTGTAATTTCCGTACCAATTATATCTGGTCTCGTGGAAAGGGATTGACCAACTGCATACGCATGAGCGAACAGTTAGGGTCCAAATGTATAAATGCCGAATCATCTAAACATGACAAATTAAAGAACAGGATATACTTTCATAGTCTTATTATTTATTATGACTTTCCAATATTACCTTTGATAAAAGTTGGTCCAAGATTCAGCATTGTTTCTTTTAGCACCAGACCATATTTGTACTGGGAAATGCTCTGGTCATCATCTTTATCCCCACTTGAGGTATATCTATCTCTGATGGACGAGGTTCGAATTTTAATTGCAGCAGCAGTAAAGGAGGAAACCACCTTCACATTACAAAAGTAACAATAATAAATATAATTAGGCAACAAATATGCATTTGAAGAAAATAATTCAATCTGCAGCTTACACATTGTCAAAAAGATTGATCCAGAATGGTATTACTTCCCCAAAAAAATGTAAATTTTCTAATGGATGAATGGTCCTTTGCGCAAAGATAGAGGGTTCTATCCCTAAGCCTGCTAAATTCAAAAACATGACTTCCCTTTTAACGGTATATGCAGAATGTTGAATACTAATGTGAACCTAAAGATAGATCAAGATTGAGGGACAAAAAGAGAACAATGCAGCATGTCATCATGTGCAGATATGGCCATTTGGAATCCTCGTAGATGGACAAGAATGTAGTGCAAAAAAAAAACATTTAACTAAACTCATAATCACAGGATATATCAATTGAAGTTAAAAAAAACCTCGAGAAGTCGGAGAGCCAATAAATGAGGTCTGCAAGTAAAATAATCCGCAACTTCTTGTGGATCATAGACATCAGGAAGTGGCTTCGTCCACATCTTGGAGAGATAGTAAAAGTAGTTAACATATGCCTCCAAGGCTTTTAGATCAGCAACAAGCAGATCAATGCCAGTGAGTCCTGTAAAAACATGTCAAACTGTGGTGTAAATACAGGCGACCGAAGATGGAATGTTATGACGATATATAGTATATGGTTCCTCTATAAGACTATAACATATAGGGTGTATGAGCACTTGAGCATAAATGCATTGTCACCACAAATCATAGATAGAGTCACAAATATGTGATAAATGGTATGTATGTACATACATATATATATATATATATATATATATATATATATATATATATAGGGTCCTACTCCACTACAAACTAAAATTAACTACAAACTAAAAACTAAACACTAATCTAATATTTCAAGCTAATCTAATGATCAAATTAGGGGTACCCCAATACAAAAAATGCTTAAAATAATTGGCTCTATCCAACAAAAAAAAATAAAAATAAAAAAAATCACTGTTCACGTGATGACGTTGCAGTGGATTTCACTGGTTAACGGTGCTTCGCACCTTCTTGTACGGCGTTTCGCGCCTTTATCATTCTAAAGTTGTAAGGAATGGCAATCAATGGTAAAGGCAATAGACGATTGACGGGTGTGTCGAGGACCTTCGGCCCTCATGACTACCTAACTCATCCGTTTACTGTCTTAAATGCTTCGCATTTCCACGGCAGGGATTTTTTTTTTTTTTTGATTTTTTTTTATTTTTTTGTTGGATAGAGCCAATTATTTTAAGCATCTTTCGTGAAGGTACCCTTGGCGGGAAACTTAGAATAGATGAAATATAATTAATTTAGTGTTAGTTTGTAGTTTGTATTTAAGGATTGGTTTGTATTTGAGCAAAAGCCTATATATATATAGGGTCTTGTTCTAATATAAACTAAATTAGAATAGAAACTAGAAACTAAACATAAATTAAATATTTCAAGCTAATCTAATGACCAAATTAGGGGTACCCCAATACAAAAAGTTCATAATATTCTTGGCTCCATCCAGCAAAAAAAAAAAAAATATTGTTCACTGCTGACGTGGCAGTGACGTCAGCGTGAACAGTTTTTTTTTTTTTTTTTTTTGCTGGATGGAGCCAATAATTTTAAACACTTTTTGTGAAGGTGCCCCTGGCGGGGCCATTAGAATAAATGAAATATAATTTATTTAGTGTTGGTTTCTAGTTTCTATTCTAAGATTGGTTTCTATTTGACCACTAGCCTATATATATATATATATATATATATATTAGACTGATAGACATGTTTCGATAAGACAATAACCTGATCACTACGGTTTCTTGACTTTAAATTGGACATATCAAACACTCTACTAAGTAATACGTAAAATATCTGTAAATTAACTTTTAAGAGGTTTAAAAGTAGATACAGATTTCCATGAATAAGATCATCCTTGTCTTGTATCACATTAAGGCAAACCTACATATAAATCGATCTTACAATTATATCCAACAAGTAAATTAGAATAGCCCTTTTAGAAAAAGGACATATATAACAGCCTCTCTGCTAAAGTTGTAGGAGTATTCAATCAGAATTCCCTGCTCCTTTCCCTTTTTTCTTTATGAATTTACATTTACTGAAGCTAGTCACAAGTTTATCAAATGAAATCACTAGTAGGGTAGCATTTGGGAGTGTTAAGGCAACAATGCTACGTGTAACAAACATAATTTTCTTCAACAAATCAAATAGAAAAAAGAAACGAACGTTAGCCAAGGGCATCTTCTTCAAAAAAGAATGTCATATCTAATATATATATATATATATATATATATATATATATATATATATATATATATATATACGTTTTTATCTTCCTGAACTTTCTTCAAAATGAGAGTATGCTTAATCATAAATTAAGAATTTTGACACATTGACGCTCCCCGGTGCAATCTACCATCATTTTTGCATAACTCAAATATATTTACATCAAAAAATTACACTTAAATATATACAAATGTGTAACAATCAAAGTGTAGGTACTAGGTGCCCCCTTTATGATTATGCTAGTTTAAAAATACTGGAATAGACTAGAGTGTCAAACAATTTAGGTCTAGGATTTATCTACATTCTGCTATAATGATTATGTTAATATTAATCTGTGTGTGAGTATATATATATATATTGATACCTAGGCATGTCATTCATATTCCAAGAAAAAGGTTTAACATACAAAAGGGATTATATGTGTATTAAATCTTCTTTCACCCCACTTGTGCTGTCCTACTTCAAAGAATTAGAGTGCACACTGGACTTGCATCAGTTTATCAAGGCCTATTTTCCAGATTATAATTTAACTTACAATGTACAGCTTAAATTCTAAGTTATTTCTAATTTGCAACATACAAGTCATTTTAAACGAAAAAAGGTTACATCAATTTATATTGCACGTCGATAATTAATAAATCGGATGCTGAAGTGTTTTAGCACTCTAGCTCATAATGACATGTAAGTTAGACCAATTGTAAAGATTCAAAATGAAAAATAACAGTAATGTTGGATCACAACTTTAGGAAATAAATGAGATTTTTACTTTCAAAATTTAGTCAAATTAACTTCTAAAATGATGTATATTCCTGAAGAGGTAACACTGCAACTTTATTAGGAGCAAATTTTAAGTTAAGAAATATGTTTCAAACAAGCTGCATTTTGAAAGATACAATGGATATGTAATAATGTGAAGATACTTAAAAAAAGGTTAAAACTAAAAGTATCCATACCTAAGGAACATCATACAGCCTTCCTACCAGGGAAGCACATCCGTAAGGTTGGTCGCGCTGAGAGCATTTAAATGAGCCAACCCAATTAGTTTGGTCCAGAAAAATTTATCTCATTTTAAGGAGATGGATACTCAGATAGGATAAATCTTCTAATTCTCGTTTAAGTTAATGTTATTTTTTTAAAAAATTATATATAAACATATGGAGTAACTTGTTGGATTGGGCAAGAGAAAAATATAGGCTAGTCATTCCCGACCCTCCCGAGAAATGTGTTGGGTTTGGGTAGGGAAAAAGTAGAAACAACCCATTATAGGCTTTGCTTTTTAGTTATTAATAGGTCAGTCTATTCATAATGTGGAACCGGAAATAATTAAATCAATTGAATAATTATCTAATCTTATTATAGTGACATAAGTATATTATAAATTGGGAAAAATTTAAAATTGTATAAACAGTAATAGTTATCTATCAGAAATCTAAATATAGGGCTTTACTCCTATATGAGAGATGTGATAACTTTAATTATAGATTACTAGAAAAATCTAAGAATTGATTCATGTCTGTACCGATTGTCAGCCAATAATAAGTTCTATCCATGTTTTCTACCTATTTGTTAAACAGGTCTTGCATCAATTTGGCTCACACAAGTATTAGGTTCTTAAGCCCACCCTATCCGCCTTAAATATGTGTACCCCTACTTCCTACTCATCCATTTTCTTTTCCTCTTCTTGTCACAAATAGCATTTATATATCTCTGAGGATTCCCATATCGCACTACAATAGAATCCAATTTAATCACTAAATTATATTTGTAACATCAAAGACTGATGACGGAAACACGAGTACTTAATACAGTTGTACCTACTCCACCATCAACAAAAACTAAGTAATATAAGCTCAATTCACTAGAGTTATACATACATTGCACATTTATTCTACCATAACATCGAAACTTGTCATATATCGAAAAATCTAAAATACACATAGAGAAAATATATTACTACGTGATTGATAAACAAAAATATGCAACAACAACCTGGATAACACGGAACAGGCCACGACGGAAACTGAAACGGAAGAGCATGAGGATCTTCAAGCGGCCTCATCCAAATAAAATCATCAATAGTTTTCGAAATTTTCGGAACACGAAAAGCTTCATTCGCCCATTCTAAACCTCTACTCACTTTACTCTTTATAAACTCCACATCTTTGCTCACTACTTGCCCAAAATTACTCTTCACTAGTCTAATTTTATCACTATTACTGTTATTATTGTTGTTGTTTTTGTTTGTTTTCCAATCAGCTCCGGTTACGCAGAGTACCGGCAGCGAAGCCGTCGCGACGGCCGGCATTTCTACCGGCGCTGTGTGTCTGTTAATTTGGTGAATTGATGAGTGGAAAATGAAAGGTGGACATTAGAGGAGAGTGCGTTTCCTTTTTGTGGTTATGATTTGTTGTTTTTGTATTCATCATCAAACCGGTTTGAACCGGGTTTTTTTTACCATTTTTGAACCAGGTTTATAATTTCATGCGATTAGATTTTGTTTTCTTGTTACTTTTTGGGCTTTGGACATAAATACCACAAATAGTACCGTGTCATTACAAGAACTAGTCAATTTATTCGCGCTTCGCGCGGTTCATAAATTTTTATTTTAAAATATTGAAACAGATGAATTATTATTTATTATTTTCAAAAATTGATTAGTCTCTTAAGAATTTTTTTTAAAAATTGATTCAAAATAATTTCATAAATTATAAGTTTGAAGATATTCTCTTTATATATCTAAAAATTTTATAATCTCAAAAATATCATAAACATAAAAAGTAGTAATTATAATACAAACGTAATCGTTACTATCAAAAGCTACAAATATTATATATAATAACACTTTTTAAAGCCGACGCCCCTCTCATATTCAATTGTAGTGTAATTATTTAATTAGAATATTAATTTATTTCGACATAATATAACGAACAACGGGTATATAACTTTTTTATCGATTTAGTCTACCGACAAAAATATATTTTTTCAATTTAATCAGTTTGGTCATAACCCATGTTATTTTTATTACATGTGTTAAGCGAACATTTCCATACTTCTATAATTTATTACGATTTCCATAATCACTAATGATAAAGATTGCTTGAAAAGTTAAGGGTCGTCTGTACTACAATTGTCCGTAAAGAAATTGGAGTGGTATTCGATAGGGAATAAAATATTACGCAATGTAAACAATTTTTAGTCGTCATTTTATCTAAAAATAAACTTTATTATAAATGTAATTAATATTTAATACTGAAATAATAATTATAATGCTCAAAAATAATGTTTTATAATTTATTAAATAAATAAAATAAATTTAATACATATTTATTAGGTATAATTAATGACTAATTAATATGCCATTAAAAGCTATTGAATGCAAGAAAAAAATTAATAAAAAAAATCAAAAAACTGAAAATTCAGGAAAAATACCTTAAACGTTTCTGGTAACTTTCTGATCTCCAGGCATTATAATATATATAGATACCACAAAATGATGATGGTGGCCAAAAATATCGATCTATTACGCATTTGAGATGAGGGTAATAGGTTTTATATTAGTTACGCATTTAAAAAAAGGGGTAATAGGTTCCCCTGGCGGCGCCTATTACGCATTTGGAGAATGTGTAATAGATATTACGCATTCTCCAAAGGGGTAATAGATTAAAATTTTATATTTATTACGCATTTGAATGTTGGGTAATAGAAGAATCTTTTTTTTTTATATTACCCCCTTGCCCAATGCGTAACTCATGGGTAGTTTTGGTCACACATCCCCAAATTCGTTATTTTCGTACAAAATTGTTAAAATTGTGATATTTATGTCATTGTTTCTTAATTTTTCCTACAATTTTTTATCGAATGCCATAATTTTTTTAATTTTTTTTTGAAACAAATGCCACGAAATTTTAATCGATTTTTGGGACTGGTTCGGAAAGGTAATACCGTACCCAACATTCTACCACTGGTATATGTTAATTGTTTACTTATTTTTATAAACGATGTGAAATGTTACAAATAGGTATTTCGAAAACCTTTAAATTCAAAGTCTTCTATTGAGTCCTAACTTAATTTTCTTAGTCTTCTATTGAGTCCTAATTTACTTGTGCTTTTAACAATTTTCTGCAAGGGAAATTGAAAATTTGTTCCTGTACACCGTACACTCAATAATATGGAGAGGTACCAAAAATAGTACTTTCTATCAATTGTAGCTTTTTGAGCTTTCCCGAACTTAAGAGCATAATATTGACAATACTATTCAAACTGATAAATATCGCATCAATTGTGAAACCAAGGGTCAATATATACGTCCTATCAATGAGAACTTTTGTAGATTATATAAACTCTAATAGTACAATGGAAACACAGATAAACGAAAGTCCTCAAGTTATTAATGTAAATGGTTATACATATTGTGTCTTATGTCTTGTCTAGATTCAATAAATTCATCTTCTTCACTACAGTCTAGCTCACTCTTCTTTACTCCCGGCCAACAGAGGATAGAAAGTACAACCCGACCTGGGGTCTCAGTGATGAGCAAACATCTCATTGTGTGAGCAGCTTCGAATCGCACGCCACTATCTTAACCCGGCCAACTGTCTCTGAGGAATCCTCGTTCTTAAAGGTTGCATCTTGTAGGATGAAAGTCCAGACATTGTCGCAGAACCTGTAGGTGTGCAGATGTCCCTGATACATACATTGGCAAGAACGTTTCTCATAAACTTGAATTACAAATCAGATTTTACACACTAATCCTTCTAAGACATGACATGCAAAGTGAATTGACAAGGCAGATCCAAAGAACAAACTAAAAGCAGTTACAGCACAAAACAAGCTAAAGTAGACCTCTCCTCCAACCTAGATTTACAATCTAATTATAGGCGGACTGTTGACACAACCACAATCATTTTCCAGGTCAATAGTTATCAAAATTTTCAACAGACCACCATCAGATACTGGCTGACTGATACAGTGCATACGCACATTAAAACTTTTAAATGCAAGCTGGTAAGTAAGCTATTTATTGCTAGCCTAATAAACCATCAAAGGGAACTTACTATGATCCTTCCAAAATGCAAGGATCGACAATAAGCAGGGGACCAATTGACCAACTTTATAAACTAAAAATAGAAGACAATATATATGTATACATATGATTGGTTGATATTGTGAATGGCATGTCAAATCATGAACGTGTAACAACCAATTCATATATAATGACTAGGCATCAGTTTCAGCTTAACAACTCAGTCTGATATATATATTCACATGATATGCTACCCCCAATCAAATAGTTTGTCATATAACAGCAATAAAGACTTGATACACATCAAGGTAAATAACAACAAAGTCATAATTAGTTAATCGAGTTGATTAAGCTGTTACATGGTAACATATCATAATGTTATAAAAGGCAAGAATGCAGACCAGTAGGAGATAGAAATATGAAAATACGAGAAGACAATCCTGCAAATTTCTTAACCAATCAACTAAACAGACTGATGGCCCTGATAAGATTTCACTATTACAGCATTTGTTACTTCAAATGTAATAGTGTAATACTACTCAGCTACATTTCACCACCCACTATTGCAAGACATTTATTCACGCATCTCATTATGACATGCCTCGCAGCTTTAAGTTCCTACGTAGAAACTTTAATTACAAGAAAGCCTGATGACATACAGTGATCCTTTAGATTTAGATTTTATATTAGCTATACTATTTAGCACTTAACACCCATGCTTTCGAGGCAATTCTGGTATATTTGTTTTGGATGACAGCAAAAGAAACTTTTACAAAATAACTTGGACCACAGATACCAGCTTTTAAACAAAGGCTGCAACTATTCAACCTAAAAAATTATCTAAATGCGGATTCAACATGCACATCAAACAAAAGATGCACAGATATACACACTACCAGGCATGCAATTATTAGTGACCTTAAAGCTTACTTGTAACCCTTCCTAAGTTCCATATATGGATTGTCATTCACGTATGACACCATTACTAAAATGCTATTTCCTAGAATACTCAGCATATGGGAAGTCATCTAAATGTTTTAATATAGATAGCTTACATATTTTACAGAATATCGTTACCTATATTATCCAATATTCAACATATCTTAGTATCTTACAGAGCAATGGGTTATTATTTCTAAACAACATTAGTCACATCAATCCATTTACCTTGATAGTCACTTTGCTCTTCACTTGGCTTTCCAGAGCTTCAGTCATTGACTGCACAACCAATACAACATTAATCCTATGGTGAAAGTGGTAACATAATTTACCAACAAAAAAAAAAAAACAAAGTGTGCATTTACAAGTGCAAACACATTTAAATATATATAGGAATATTATATTAAAAGATACAAAGCCTGCCAATCATTGTTATTAAAGGCGATAAGCGAGATGAGGAGACAAGGGTATCTATTCATTAATTGTGAGGCGAGAGGCGGTCGCTTCATTAAATATGATACACATTTATTATTCAAGAACACATGTAGAAATTACATTTAACAATAGTATGATAACTAAGTAATCAATAAGTTTATAAGTTCTTAGTTCGAAATTCAGGAAGAGTGCCATGCAGTAGAATAGCTTGTTAGTATATGACCCCAAAAAAAAAAAAAAGAACATCAAATTAAGAAAATAAAAATATGAAAATTGAGGAGAGACAGAAGAGAAAAGATCTTTTCATCTATTTTCAGTGATAATAAATGGTTAAGGATTGAGTTTAAAAATTAAATTATGGGTCAAAGTCTGACTAAGTTGTCATATGAGTTCAAAATTTCATTTATATTAAGAAAATATAACTTAGATTCTTTATTTACATTTTCTTTTACAAGAAATCATGATTAATTAATCGCCTCGACTTATTGCCTAAGCAAGGTAATGCGACTAACGTGACCACTTCATTAAAATTGCATCACCTCATCAATAGAAGGGATATTGCCTCAGATCGCCTCTCGATTAATCGTCATTTTTTTCTCGCTCTTAATAACACTGCAGCCAATATTGATGCTAGCAGCTATTTCCAAAAATACACGACCTAAGGGTGTACATTTAAGCATTTGCATATAGAAATGGTAAATCAAGAGATACAAAACCTTATCGAACTGAACAAGGACTTGAATTGCAAGCTCGGGACTAAGAACTCCATTATCAACCATCTCATCCAATGTTTCAGTCAAACACATGCCAATTGTTGACCTCCTGTACAGCTCAAAAGTCGCCATTCTTCTTCCTTATTAAGGATCTGCTCAAATAAACAACACTGACATCAATAATTTAAAAATAACAAATTAACAGATTGACAGCCTTAATCTTGCAATTACAAATTCGTATATAATCACATATTCAATATAAAAACATATACACACATTGCTGCGACTCCAGATTGTTCAGTGCAATGCACATGCAACAATCATAAACACATATTATATATAGCTAAGATTTACAAAAGTGCACTGGGACAGATGTAAAAAATTTAAACCTCAGTACCTGGACATATAAGATAAAAATGAAGTGATTACACTACTAACACAGATCAGACTTGCTTGTTAACAACATAAAGAAGGATCCAAATGGTCCATTAATTACTGGTTTAGGTTACTATAGTCTCATTTATCAAATATCGGATTAATTCATAGCCCACGCTTTTAACAAATGACAATATCATCATTCAGTTGAAGAGAACTGGAGGGAGGAGGGGGAATTAAGAAGAATTTGGTGCTCTCTGCACCAAATAGTTGTTTAAATGCATTATCATATAGAGTCATTGTATTATCGAGAGTTAAGACCTTCCTAATACTGTTACTTGAAGATTACGTGATAAACATTTGAAATGTCTTGTAGAACTTCAATAATTAGGGTTAGACATTTAGGTTCTGCCATATGCTTAAATCAAATCAAGCTATATATATATGACCGAGTTACGATTTACAAAGCCCACTGAGTGATTTATGTGGATGTAAAATTACCTTATCATGTCAATAGCTCATCTTAGATAACAGAGTGAAAATATTTAGACTAATCATGTCACTAAGAGCATCTCCAACCACAAGAAATCCTTAGCTAAAATTAGATAAAAGATACCAAAAATAAAAATTATAGAGATTATCTAAAAAAAACTTGAACTCCAATGGGTCAAAGCTGTTAGCTATAATTTTAGATAATTTCTACAGGTTGGCTATATTTGTCGAACCTCTATATAGCTGTAAGAAATCTGTAAAAAGATTCCACATCATTCATTACCATATTGAAGTGATATATTCTATTTATAACAACCTAAATTATTAATAACATACTATTTTTAAAATATAGCCAACCAATATAGCTAATACCATTGAAGTAAAATGTCTTACAGATTCAACAAATTTTACATAATGTCCTACAGGTCCAATTTAGCCAACCAATTTTAGCTATTCCCGTTGGAGATGCTCTAACATGTTTATTTGACACACTAGCTAAAGGTCAACTGTTCATAAATTCAAAAAATAAATCTGTTTTCGACCTGGGTTCTGCAAGCATAACTAAATCTGCACCTAGTGCTAGACATACCAGTGCCCATTCAAATCCCAAAACCCGACATAAAAGCATGTATTTAGTTGAGCCAACACAGCTTTTAGCATTCTACTATTTCAAAATCTGTAATCTGCATTCTACTAAATCTGTATTTAGTTATGGGAATTATAACGAGATGAACCAAATAGGAGGGAAACATCAAGTTAATGCCTATTTTTAAGGAGTCTTAGCTAGTTATAGACATGTTATTAAAAGTAGTCCACATATCATGTAACCAGTGAGGGAGCCAAAAGGACTCATTGATGGCATATACGTCATCACCCTATTCAAACAGGCAGCCATAGTGAATAGAGTAAACTTCTTCCGAATATCTCCAAAACACACATTCCATGAAAACAAAATCGTTAAAAAGCAATTGCTGAAATAACTCACTCCAAACACATCTTATCGCTACAAAAGGATATTTATTAAGTGAACGTGTCCCACTTGTATGTGACTCCCACCGCTGACAGATGTCCCATCCACGTTTCGTAATAAGTCGATTTATAAGTGAGCAAGGAAAAATATTGAATTGTTATTATAAAGTAAATAGCCACATTTTATTCATCTCATAAATATAAGTCAGAGATCTATGGATAAATCCATATGGAAAGATCTGATATAATTGTTCTTTTAAAAATTTCCCAAAAACTAAGGGCAGAAGAACTAATTTTGTAACAACTGGTGCACCTCCTATAGCTATTTTTACAGCCTACTAATGTAAATGCATATCAATGGCCCCACCAAAAATACCATGATCAACTTCAAATCTAAAACTTCATGGGAACGGCATATTCAACCATCAGCTAATAATATCATTCATACAGGCGAGCATGTTAATCCTCTATAAATAATACGAGTACAGTACATATCACAAAGCTCATGACAATATTTGCAAGAAATGTCTATCCCGGTTTTTGTTCTTACACAAAACTTAAAACAAGATATCTGCCGGAAAATGTATGTGACTATGTGCCAAAGTAAAATAACCGACAGTATGGAAGGTTGGTCAAGCTCGACATACAACATAATGGTATGCATACGATCATAATCACAATATAAGTACCAACTAAAAATATCAATGAAGAGGTCATTTAACAATAGTACTTACGGAACACAAAGAAGTTCAATTCAAGTAAATGTTAAATTAATTAATCATGTACTAGCTCATCTTAGACCGTATCCCTCAAATTAACAGATTAAAAATTGTTACGCAAATTTACCAATAAGCCACTAGCTCATTTTTTCCTAAAATAAATTGTTCTCGCCATCCGATTAAACACTACTACTTTCAACAACAAACTTTCGATAACTAATCTTAGTACTGTAACACTACTACTTTCGTAACTCGGTACACACAACAGAGTTTCGATAGTTGATAGTCAGGGCTATAACACTACTAATCGTAATTTCACGTGAAATAAACATTATCACAGCGTCTACTTTTTATATATAACAGATCAATATCAGCACAGAAATGTAATCAGCAACATATACATACAAATCTAAGATTCCAGATTGTTCTCTAACTCAATTAAAAACACTTATGTGTGTGCCTTGGTGTGTGTGATTCACAATTATACAGATACAATTATATAAATCAAACAAAAATGATAAGAGAGGGAATGAAAATTACGGTTAATAGCTCAGAGAGAGAGAGAGAGAGAGAGAGGGAGAGAGAGATGAGGGAGGGAGAAAAAATTGGGGCTTTTATACCCTAGTTTTGTAGCCGATGCATTATATATCGGTGAGATGGATAAGGGAAGATTAGAGTGAAAAGACTTAATTAGCCTTGTTGGTTATGTTGCTTTTCAGGACAAAAGAGTAATTTTACCATTGGAGTTTAGACTTTGTTAAAATATTTAATTATTAAGAAAATAACTTACAAGAAAAAATCATTTCATTTCATACAAAAACGAAATTAGCACAGACATAACAAGTAAATTTTGTTTCGTCAAAAAAAAAAAACAAGTAAATTTTGTTATTATAAAAATGCGCTAGCCCTGCACGACTCCTTTTTTAATATTTACGATCGTATTAATTTTTTAAAATATTTATATATTATTAGTTTACATATTCAAATTGTTGTTAAATAATTGGGTGAAAAATCAAAATACCCACATTTTAATATCTCCTGCCCAAAATACCCACATGCGGAACTGTCCGCCCTTTTACCCACGGGCCGCGCATTACACACATGCGTGGTCCATATACGCATCTCCACATTGCGTGGTCGGTGGCCACGCATGGTCACAATGCGTACAGTTTGTAATTTTGGCATGCGCATGTCAAACATGCGCATATGTCGTACTGTTCACTGTCTCCTACAGCAGCGCCGGCTTAAAATTGTAACCACAACGTCGTCTTTTACAGACATATTTCGACACCATGCCATATATCAAAATGATCGCCTCTTTGTACTCTACAATACTATACCAACCAATTAACATTAATTTAACCGGAATCGAAATCCCCAAATCGAGATTTTTTTTCCGATTTGGTTTTCAGATCTGTTCGAACTCGCCCCTGCGGGGCCAGATCTCAATAAACGAAGATGTATAAATGTAGAGCAAGGCCTGGGCATCGTTTTCATGTAATTAGAATCAGTTGAAGTGCCCGGAATCTGCTGGACGGGAGGTGGAGAACGGAGAGGCGATTTTTCGCCTCAGAGCATCGCCGGAGATGCAATGTAAAAATGACGTCAGATGACGTCAATGCGCAACACAGTAATGCGCATCTCGTAATACGCATTCCCGGAATGCGTATTTCAGTCCACGCACGCCTGACATGCGTAGTCAGTGGTTAAAAATGGCGGACTCTCCCGCATAATGGTATTTCGGGCAGTTTGCACCCCAAAATGGGGTATTCCGGGCATTTTCTCTTAAATAATTGATATACATAAAGATTTACAGGTTCAATTTACTATTTGCGTTCTATCTTGAATTCTTAAAAATCAAATTTTACAGCCAACGTAAAATTAACAAAATAATCTTTACTTAAGTGATGGTTTAATAATATTTTTCAACTAAAATTATCCAGAAACAAAGGATAAATGAAATTAACGATTTTCTACGTTGAAAATCTATTCGATTTAGGAAATCAACTTAATTTTTTTTTTGATTATCAAAATACTCTTCTTATTATTTGAAGATAATTTTACTAATAACCAAACAAAATTTTAATAATAAGTGTAAGAGGGATTTGTCCAAAACTTTGGTAGTTGCGAGTTTGGTTCTCAGTACGACAAAATAAATAGAATTGTTTCATTTTAAAATAAATAGATGAAAATAGTTGGATCTAGCATTAAAAATATTTTATATTTTAGTATGTAAAATAAAAAATGCATTTATACTGAAAAATGAAAATGTGTATGTCAATGATTTAAATAATAATAATTAGGTTTTCTTTTGAAAGCATCTCTAGTAAGAATATATTAATCCTATTCAATGTATGTCTTCTACATTGAATAGGATTAATGCAAAAATTCATAATTATATTTTCTCTTAAAATTCGAGCTTTTGAGTGTTTCCATTCGGATAATGATTATTAAAGATAAAATTATGGATAAGATCTCCCTCTAACGCTTATTATATGTAAGGATATAATAGTATATATAGATTAATACGTTTTTATCTAAATACCCTTACTTATAACTATTTTTACTACTATATTAAAACCAAGCTATTGAAAGATATAAAATATATATAATTGTAAATATCTAATCAATTCCTTTGTAATGTAAAAAATGTTACCTTTTATATATTTTCAATAATTAATCAATTTCATTTTTCCTTTTTCAGGTAAAACATTTTCTTCTACATTTTTTTCTAACTAAGAGCATCTCTAACGGTGTTGGCTAAAAACGATTGGTTAAATTATATGAAATACTGATTATGTAAAATTTGCCGAACCTGTAAGACATTGTGCTCCGATGTGATTGGCTATATTGATTGACTATATTTTAAAAATGGTATATTTAAGTTGTAATAAAAAGAATATATTATTTTAATATGGTAATAGATGATGTGGAATCTTGCTACAAGTTTCTAGAGGTTGGCCAAATATAGTCAATTATGAAATGATTGTCTATATTTTCTATTTTTGCCATGCCACCTAGACTTTTTGCTAAGGGTTTTCTAGCACTGAATATGCTCTATTTTTTTTTAAAAAAAAAAATAGCACGGTAATTCTATTAAATAGTATACAATAATAGAGTAAAGTTCTATGGAGTACTCATTTAATTTGAGTACTTGGAGCACATATACGTTCTGCATTTAAAATATTTTAAAATTTTATTATTTTGCAAACCTTAATATCATAATTTCATTAATAATCTTGAAAATTATGTATGTTTTGCGATATGTTCATTTTAAAAATCCTTTATGTTTTGCAATCAGAACATATATATTTTGCAACCCAAATGTGTTTAGCAAAACAATTCATTATGCAATATTTTGTTAGCAAAACATACAAATTTTTCAAGATTTTCGATGAAATAGTGATATTCATGAAAGAGTTTGTCCTAAAATCCAATCATGTATGATGATTTAGGAAGAACTTTCTTGTACTCTTATTTGATTTCATTAATATTAATAAAAGACTTATTTGTTTTTATTACGGGCTTTATCTATTTAAAGTGTCTTAAATAAGATGTTCCATAGTTTAGAGTAAAGCTTCTAGAATTATAATGAGATTGTAATAGTGAGATCTAGAAGATGATAACTCTAGACTTAAACAGTTCCTGATCGATAACTAATCGGAAGTTAGTGAATCCGCAAAGATTGGTACATACTATGCTTGCTCCTTTTAGGAGGATGTCTGTTCTCATAGGCATTTGTGTGGTGACACTATAACTAGTATGTAGGTGCTTATTATGGAATAAGTTCACTGAACATGACTCGATAAGTTGAACAACTAATGGAGTTTACTCACGTGTCGATAGTTGTTCACTAAGTGATAGTTGTATAAGTGTCCTTAGACTTGAGATCGTTAGAGTAATCTTATATATAATGAATTGTGCTTTGGTTTAGTCCTTAGTCTCAAGGACATCCATTAGGTCTATTCTGGGCATAGGGATTTGTGTATGGAGATAGTTGATGGTCAATAAAGGATCTACCCCTTCCAGTAAAGGAAGTGAATATCCTATGTTATTCTTAGTATGCAAGTTCTGGAATCTCTCGCCAAAGTGTATGAAATTAGAAAGGAGTTTCTAATTTGCATTAATATGAACTTTGCATTATGAATAAGAAATCATATGATTAAATTTGATAGGCTTGACACAAGATCCATGCCTTGTATTTAATCGGGATATTATAGGGTAGAAGGAATTGATTGTACGGTAACTAGTCACTCACAGTTTCTTTGTATTCTAAGCATTGAATTCATATTATCCAGATAGTCGCGATATGTTGAGAAGCATCACTCACGATGTAGAACAAATATAATTAATCAATTAATTATATTTAATGAATTTTAGAATTCATATAAATAATAAATAAAAAGTTTATTATTATTTATTTCTACTACCGGCTTACTATTGAACCTACAGGGTCATACCATAAAAAGATTAATTTATTGATGAAGGTATTTTGAGAGAGCAAGTTGTTTTAATAAAGATTAAAATAGTTTTAATTATCATTTAACAATTTATAAGATAAAGTGTGGGATTTATATAAAAATATATATTGATATATTAATTATATAAAAACCTACTTAAGCCCTATATATAGAATGAGATGAGAAGGTGTTTAGTATGCAAAAGTGTTTTTGTGAAAAACCTAGTTGCCACCCTCTCCTTCTTCTTCTTCATCTCTCTCTCTCTCTCAAAAGAACAAGGGTTCCATTTTTATAAAGCTTGGTCTTTATAAAAGCTTCATCGAAGAATAAATCTTAGTGGATACCGGTAGAGTGCTTCACACTATGAGAAGCAACTGCTAGCAACCATCGGTTATAAAACTTCGATTTTCAAGGTATGGTTTCGATTCCTCCGCTCTTTCGTTTTTATATGATTTTCTATATGTGCGATACATTGTTTTTACGAAATAATTGTTATACCACGCTTTCGCCCGTCCGTAAATTCCTTCAATTCATGTAATAAGCTTCGCAAAATAATTAAGTTTGCAAAATTTTGAATGCAAAATGTATATGTACTCCATGTACTCCAATTAAATGAGTACTCCATAGAACTTTACTCTATAATAATATTATAAGTAATAACACCAAACTAATTATCGTTCAGCTAAAACACATTACATATACAATAAAATTTTATAATTACTAATAACTAATTTGTTACCTTTCAAATAATACCTATTATCTTTTCTATATTATTTTTTAATTAAAATCCCTTTTTTATAGAAATATCATTGGCACCGCATATATAATTATTATAAATAAATCATATCATTTAAAAATTTTAAACCTACAAAATTCGTATCATAAAATTATTAATACAAACTAATAAAACTGGTTCGTTTTTGCTGACCATGTCTCCTCTTAAAGTACATAAATTAGTAAACTTG
Organism: Kitagawia praeruptora; assembly: GCA_037693485.1. Lineage (NCBI taxonomy): Eukaryota > Viridiplantae > Streptophyta > Magnoliopsida > Apiales > Apiaceae > Kitagawia > Kitagawia praeruptora. The sequence continues at coordinate 46,016,020 of CM075349.1, forward strand.
TGCTTATATTTGTAGTTATTTGTAGTGTTAATGTGTTATATATGCTCCTTCTAGTATGTTAGGTTTAGAGTCTGTTGGAAAATAAATCGTTCTATGGTTTGCATTGACGCCATCCTCGTCTTTTCTGGAAGGGTTTAAGTTTTTTTTTTTCAAAAAGAAATTGAAAGTTGATTTTTGGTATTATCTCCGATTATCGCTCTTATTCTTAATATATAATATAATATAATAGCATATTGTAGAATATAATTTAAAGTTGTTATTACGGGTATAAAATTCTCGACATGTGGTACTAATAAATAATATAATATAATAGCATATTATAGAATATAATTTAAAGTTGTTATTGACGGGTGCCGAACTCTCGATTTGTGGTAGTACTCTTTTATTGTCTTTCCTCTTACTCTTATTATATATTTAGCTTACACGAATCTTTTTTTATTGGCTATAATTATAATAATTATTTTAAATTTTATATGTTATTAATTTACATATCAAATTTTTGTTAAAAAATTGATATATATAAGATTTTACACATTATATCCTATTATATAATATTTACATATCAAATTGTTGTTACAAATTGATATAATATAAGATTTTACACATTATATCGAACTTTAGTCCTCTGTATATAACAACTTTTAGTATTGCATCCAACGATCATTACTGTTACCTACAATCTAACATTCTGATATGGCCTACCAGATTAATAATGGAACGGGACCACAAAAACTTCCAGTGAATCATTGAACATTATCAACAATATTCAACATTCCAATCCTCAGAACCACAACAACACTAATTTGAAGTTTAATCCTATTAATTAAATAAGAATATTGCCATACAATAACAATATTTATCAACACCCAATATTATCTGGCATAGCAAGAAAAACAAAATAAATATCCAAAATAAGTTAAAACATAATCTAAATTATGATTTTTTTGAGACAGGTGTCACATAGCCCCCAGGATTTGTTACTGGGGGGGCCCCACAAGCACTCTGTCCTCCCTCCTGGAGTTCATAAGGGTGATAACCTGCTTCATTTCTTCAAAACACTTCTCTTCTCCGTAAAGCAATGTAAAAATGTCTACACCCTCATAAATCATCTTGGAGTACTGGGCCCACTTCAACACCAAATCCGAAGTCTCAGCCGGAACATAACATCAGCATCGGTAAAATCCATCAGAACATCCTGAAAATGCTCCTTCATCTTTGAGATGAAGGAGCTGTGAGATGCCATCTGAACCAAAATTGAAACAGCACTTACGAGGGACATATCGTGATTCTTCACTTCACCAGAAGCGACAACATCTACAACTCTGATCAGCTTCGGGAGAGAATGAATTTGGTCATCTGCAAAAATAATAATTAAAAAAGCACCAATTTCACCAATTGAACTATAGCAAAACTTTAAGTTTTTTGTTTTTAAAAAGCAGAACCTCCATATATGTCTCTGCCTATGGGGATGTGTTTGTAAAACCTTAACAAAAAGAACAGCATAAAATACCAAACTGATGACTAAAAGCATGGGACGACAAGAGATAAGCCCTTACCATTTGAGCTATCTCATCGCGCTCTGTTTTCTATGATTTTAAGTGTCATTAATTTTAATAATTTGTGAAGAATTTGTGTTATCTAATATTATTTGTACCAATTTGTATTTTTTGAGTTTTACTTAAAAAAAAATCTAAAAATTGTATTTTTTTTATGTGATTTTTAAATTTTGATGTGCTTTTTAAATTTCATATATTTGATTTTTTGTATTCTCTAAATTTAATTAAATATAAATTCAATTAAATCCAAGGTAATCTACATATTTATCAACAAGACGTACAATCCCAAATTAAAAAAAATCTAAACAAGCATATCACTTACCCCTTTTTTGTCAGGGTTATCTATTTCATAGATGAATTGCAACGAGTAGAATATTCGTAAGAAGGTGTTTCTTTCTAAACAAGCATATCACTTACTTTTTAATCAATCAAAGATAACTAAAAACCATAAATATATGTTTTTTGTATCATGTATGATATGATATCTCGTCAAATTTTTATGTTACGATAGAGTACATTCTTATTTTCAATTTATTTTTTGTGGTACCGTTTCATATAATAACACCCTCATGTGGAAGAAAGTGTGTGATACTTATCAAGTAAAATAAGACAAGAGAAGACAATACTGTCAATGGTGAAAGGCATAAACATTCTCTTAATCTCATTAGAGTTAACAAATTTAAAATTAAAGTAAAAATATCCAGGCTCCATAAACACTAAAACCACAATTAATGAAAAACAATGAATACCTCAGTTGGAACAGTTGAAGCAGAAGCTTTGACTGGTTCTTTCCTTGAGGAAGACAACAAACAAACCACAAAATCAATCAACAACTCAATCAAATATTTCCCTGACAAAAAAAAATATTCCATCATTAAACTAAACCTGTATGTAACATTAAAAAGCATTAAAATATCTAAACGCAAGATAAAATTACAATCCTCCTTACTGATCGATCTTTGTTCTGCATCTATTAAAGTTTCCGAGGATGGAGCTTATTAGGTTCCTCAAGGACCAAAGAACGATCCTCCTTCCTGGAGTTTTGAAAAGTTATTATGGCCTTCATCTTCTCAAATTTAATTTCTTTCCCATTCACATCAAAATCTACAAACCAAGCATAAATTTCCTTAGAAATATCACCCTACATATGCATCACAACAATGGTTCCCTCTGGTATAATCTGCTCATTTTGACACGAATCAATTAGAACAGTCTCAATGAACTGTCTAATGGGCAATATCTTTGAGCTGTGACAGCTAAAGAGCACAAGTGTTGATAATGCACAATCAAAACTCATCTTTTTCTTGATCACTGACCCCTTTGTAAGGGTGTCAACAACCAAAATCAAATTTTTAATAAAATGTTTTCTCTCAACTTAAAAACAAAACAAAATAAGAAACTATCAACATACAAATCCAATTCATAAACTACAAATATACAAATCCAATCTATCTATTATCTATCTTTATATATCTAATACACCAACAGGGGGTTTCCCTGAGCAAATTTATTCATAGGCTCGGACCCTCCGAACCTCACTCCCAACCTAACTCTAAATATTTGTAAAAATAATGTTATTCAAAGGATTCGAACCCATAACCTTGCATAACTAATGCAACACCATAACCAGTTAGCTATGTGAACATTTGAGCTTATATTAAAGATCATTATCTACATACATAAACACATATATACATACATAATTATTAACTATACTACACATACATAAATAAATATACATGTATACGTACATACACACATACATACATACATACATACATACACTACATACATAATTATTAATTATACATACATAAACATAAATAATTATACATGCATATGTACATACACACATACATACATACATACATAAATCCATACATCCATACATAATTATTAATTATACATGCATAAGTACTATATACATACATACATACATACATACATACATACATGCATGCATGCATACATACATACATACATTTATATTGTATTATCTATTACTATTTCATTATTTGTAATCTATTAATTGTTGTATACTTAATATGCATATTTATACATACATACACATGTACAAACATAAATACATACATATATAAATTTTTGTGGATATATAACAATGTACTATAATATTATATACATACACATACTACATATTTTTGTTTATATGTATTAATTTGTAGATAAATTTCAGTTGGCTTAACTCAGATAATGTATAATTATTAATTAGAATGTATATTTGTAGATAATTATTAATTATACATGCATACGTACGTACGTACATACATACATAACTATTAATTATACATGCATACATACATGCATACATACATATATACATATATACATACATACATTCATACATACATAGTTACATACATACATGCATACATACATATATACATATATACATACATACATACATACATATATGCATGCATAGTTATGTTGTATGTATATATGTATGTATGTATATATGCATACATACATATATACATACAACATAACTATTAATTATACATGCATACGTACATGCATACATACATACATACATACATATAATATATACATACATTTATGTTGTATAATCTATTAATATTTCATTATTTGTAATCTATTAATTGTTGTATAATTAATATGCATATTTATACATACATACACATGTACAAACATAAATACATACATATATAAATTTATGTGCATATATAATAATCTACTATAATATTATATACGTATATACATACATACTATATAGCATACATACATACATACATACATTTATGTTGTATAATCTATTAATATTTCATTATTTATAATATATTAATTACTACCTAATTATACATACATAAACTTGTACAAACATAAATACATATATAAATTTATGTGGATAGGTTATAATATACTATAATATTCACTAACATATACCATATCTTATTAATCATTTTAGATCTACTTTAATTATTTACGAATTAAATATTACAAAAAATACCCCAATACAAAAAAAAACCTTCATGCTTATGTAAGTATAATACAAACTTGTATTAACATTAACTCTTACGTAAACGCATAAAACAATATAACAAATATATATATATATATATATATATATATAATAGAGCAAATGGGGGGGGGGTTCCATGAGCAAATTTATTCATATAAAAAGTCATATTTACCTCTACTAATTATATCTATGTTATATTTCTGGGGGCTATTTAGGTATTGCAACACTAACATATTTATTACATATATAATAATAACTGATATGAACTAATATGCATTTATTATTATATAATTAACACTTGAATGTATCTCTGTATCCATCCATGTTAACTCTATATATTTATATTTCGAAGTACGGTTTTGATTTTAACGTTGACCAATTTATTACATATCGTTCAAGTTTATTTTAACAAAACAAAACATAGTGTAAAATATAAAATAGATTTAATTTAACCAGAATTATAATTTGCATGTCACGATCGGGTATTGCATAAATTCTATTTACTCAGAACAATTGCTACAAAGATATGAACAATCGAAGATATCAACAAATCAATCCTACATGATTACGAATAATTCATAAATTTGTAATCTAGAGTATGCCCGTGCCTTGCACGGGCTACAAAGCTAGTTAAATCAAACAACCATCATCTCTCTATTGATCGTTGACCCCTTCGCAAGGGTGTCAACAGTCAATATCAAATTTTTTATTGAATGCTTTCTCTCAAATAAAAAACAAAATAAAATTAGAAACTATTTATAAAAAAATCCAATTAAAATCGGAAATTAACCATAAGCAACACATGAAAAATCAAAAAATGGCACAAACCCACATGTTCTCCCAAACAAAATTACTAACAAAGAGCAACATAACTAATTATATGATCAAAAATTAGAGTCATGAACTTACAAAATCCAAAGTTGTGAATCATTTTAGATAAACCACCTTGATCCTCCATCTTCAAATGATAACCTTCCTTTACATGCTTTTTCAGTCCTTTATCGAAAAACACAATAGCATCAGAGGTTCTCGATGCAACAGGTAGCAGATTAAATGTTCCATACAACAAATAGAATGTTGAGCTCCTTGTGTAAAATGCCATCTCTATCCAGTTATTAACATATTTGGGAAGTTGTAAGTATGGTGCTTGAAATTTGTAATAACATTGCTAATATTATCCAGATAAGATGTTCAGTTAAGCCCTTGATCTGATTGTTTTTGTGATTTCGAGAATAGATCGGTATATAATCTGAAAAAACTCCAATAACAAAAGTTCTAAGGAATTGAAAAAGCTTTCCGAATCATTAAAAATCATCAAAATCCTACATGTATTGAATTTACTACAAATTTTATAAGATAGCAAGATTTGTATGAATAGAATCGTAAGAAAACTTATCTTAATTCAGAATAGAGCCACCGTCTTCATCATTTAGCTTCTCCATTAAAGCAGCTCCAGATCCATAATAACCCTCCATGCGTATGAATTGATTGTACTCCACAATAAAAAAATAATGTCCCTCCTTTTAGCACTAGTTGTTAACAGAAAAATTTGGTGATAACAAATTTCGGAAGTTGCTGGAATAACGAAATTATAAAAATAGGGGGATTTGGATGTTTAGGGCTGGACTTGAGAGGTTTCTCGACTTGTTAGATATGTCAGGTCCTTTTCCAAGATACCTGCATACTCTATATTTATAGAGATCAAGCCAACGCAGTTCTGTTAAGAATTCGGTTTTTAATCACTATGATTGTTGAGATGTGTATTGGAGATTAGTAGATTTATCTCTTAAAATTATATTCGCGTTGAGATAACTTCCTGATTTGAAAGATATCGTTTGAAAATATTTTTTTTTATTATTAATTGGAGATTATTTTTCGTTTGAGAGAGAAAAAATATTTAACTTGGGGATTAAGTTAATTATTAATCGATTCATATTGGGAAATTTGGAAGATATTAGAGGCGACCTAAAATATGCCGTAACATTATGCATAGACTTAGGGATTGCAATGGGTCGAATCAGGTTACATTTTATTTCGAATCCAAATTATTTTTGCTAAATTCAAGTTCAATCCAAATCCATTCGGGTTTTAAAATCAAAATCCAATCCATCGAATTTCGGATTGGGTTCTGGTTTATCCAAACCCGATTTTGAAATTCTTAAAAATTAATAAAAAAACGTTTATACCATTTTTTTTTACCTTAGAACCTAAAATTCATGAGATACTAATTTTAAACAAAAAATTTAACTTTACAAACCAAAAACATAAATACTTGTCAAGAATTACTAATAAAACTCGAACTCTAAAGCCTTAATTTTCAAAATGAAAATACAAGAATAAGAATCAGAAGGTAACATTTTAATTCAATACAAGGTATTGAGTTATGGATATTATGGACAGGTCGATCATTAATTAAATTCTAATATAGAAAATAAAAGGGTAAAATAAAAGTTAAAAAAATATTAAAAAATTTTATATATGTAATATATACAATATGGATATTTTTTTTTTGGGATTTGGGGTTTGGATCGAATTTAGTTCGGGGTTTAGATTTTGAGTCGGATTCGAATCGATATACCTAATATCCAAATACAAACTCTTTTAGATTAAAAAACTGAATTTAAATCCAAAATTTCGGATTTGATAAAATTTAATCGGTCAAAATGGATCGGATATCCATCGATTCAGATTTTTCTGTCGTCCCTTTGAAATATCACTTCGAAAAATAGTTTAAAGTTACAAGTTTATAAGATATCCTTTTTGGAATATTTTATTTTATTGTTGTGATTTGAAATTTAATAAAAGTGAATACTACCATTTAAAAGTTACTTTAATTTATAGATACTAGCTTATAATCCGTGCAACGCACGACTCCTTTTCTAATATTTATAATTGTATTATTAATTTTTTTAATATTTATATGTTATTTATTTACATATAAAATTGTTATTAAAAAATTAATATATATAAGATTTTACACGTTCAATTTAATATTTGTGTTCTATCTTGAATTCTTAGAATTTGATTTGGACAATTTTATAGCCCACATGAAATTGACAAAATAATCTTTAATTTAGTGATGGCTTAACAATTATTTTTCAATTAGAACTACGCAAAAACAAAAGAGAGAAGAAATTGATCATTTTTTACGTTGAAAATTCTATTCAATTTATGAAATCTGCATATTTCATTTTGATTATCAAAATACCCATCTTATTATTTGAAGATAGTTCTACTAACAGTCATAGACAGTTTTAATAATGAATAAGAACCGTTAGATCATAAAATAAATAGATGAAAAATGATGGATCTACATTAAAAAAATATTATTTTTTAACATGGAAACTAAAAAGCATTGAAATACGAAAACGTGTATGTCAAATATTTAAATCATATATAATTTGGTTATCTACATTGAATAAGATTATCAATGTATTTCTTTTACACTGAATATGATTAATGTAAAAATTTGTAATTATATTTTCTATTGAGATTCCTAGTGTTTCTATTTCGATAATAATTATTAAATCATCAATAAATTAAAGATAATTTTAAGAGTTTCGCGTGGGCTGTAAAATCATCCAAATCTGATGATTTCTAGATCTCGGGATAGAGCCCAAATAATAAATATAAACTTTTTTACTATTAATAAAAAAATTAAGTAAAATTCAATTGTATCCTTTCTTAATTATATCATTTTCATATTATAATTTTTTAAAAAAAATTCAATTCCAATATAACCTTTTTTATTATATCCTATTTAGATTATAATTTTCTTTTTAATATGATATAATCTTGATCGTCTATTTTTTAAAATATTAAATTCGACAGTTGAGATTATTTTGGTAGTACAGTGACCAAACCAAAATTATGGATAAAATCCCTCTTACGCTTATTATATATAAGGATATAATTGTATAATTTAAGAACGATTAAGAATAATATTATTGTATAATATTATGTATAATATTGTATAATATTATTATCATAATATTGTAATTTAAGAATAATATTATTGTAATTCAATATTATTGTTTTATTTATTACTTCTCAAGAACTATATTGGCAACTTGAATATATATTAAGGTCCTGTTTGGCAATTAGCTGATAGCTGTTAGCTGATAGCGGATTGAATTAGCTGTTTTGACTAGCGGATTGAATTAGCTATTTTAACTAGCGGATTGAAATTAGCTGTTTTGAATAAAAGTATTTGGTAAATAGCTTTTTGAATAACTTTTTGTGATACATAGCAAACCTCTAATTGAAAAAGCTCCTAAAATGAGCCTTTTCAAAATTAGCTTTTTGATCCCAAACCTCTAACTCAAAACTCTAACAACCAAACACTCACATTAGAGGTTTCATTTGGTCAAACCTCTAATCTACCCCCAAATCTCTAATTTTATCCCAAACCTCTAACTTCCAAACACCCCCTAAGCCTTATTGTAGCACCTTCTGGAAACCAACGGAAGTAATTATACTTAACCACTGCAGCAATAAGAGTTTTTCCGTTGGCAATGTGTCCAATGTATTCGAGTATAAAGACGTCTGGGTAATGTTATATAAATAAGAGCTTTTTTGATAAATATATATAAAAAAATAAATTTTTACAAAATTACTTTTGTAAAGAATAATAATTTGCAAATTTACCATCTTAATTGCAAAAATACCAATTCCTTTTTAGAAACATAGTTTCTAAATGTAGGTCATTTTTACTGAATTCAGGTCGTGGAGATTACTAGAATGACCCTCCTCCTTATCTGTGTAAACTGTATACAATCAATTGATTATTCTATTTTTCTGTGCAAACTGTATCATTTTCTAAAATTTTGTGTAATATTGTATGTATCAATGCATGTATTTTATAATACATACATGCATGTTCTTTATTGTTATTTTATAATACATACATGCATGTTCTTTATTGTTTATACTTTGATAATACATACGTGCATGTTCTTTATGTTTTATACTTTTAATTTGACACATGTATGTTCTTTTATTTTTGATACATTTAACTTGATTTTTTCTAGATACGATGAATACAAAATTTATTTTTCATATTCTATGTTTCACACACATATATATATATAGCTTATTCTATCTTTGTTACAGTAACTTTTTTTATTGTGTTTCATAATTTTTCTTCCATTTCAAACACAAATAACTTTATAATTTTCTTTCTTCAAATCATTAGTGGATTACAATTCCAGAATATCCTGACCTAAAGGTGTATAAGGTGCTGCTATCATTTTCACGTGTTAAGGAATGCTGCTGCTATCATTTTCACGTTTTAGGTTATGCACCATCATTGGCTTTTAAAGTGTATATTGTAAGTTCTTCTTTTACATGATAGTATAACAAATAGTAATAATGGCTATATTTTTATATACTTTTTGTTTATTTTTCATTGTGTTTTTTTAAAAAAATTAAATTATGTGTAATTATATATTAACATGTTTGTGTATGTTTTTTTAATTGTAACTACTTAAAATTGCATGTATAATATATAATATCTTGACCTTTTTTCCTTTTTAATAATTCATGAGTATTTAAAAGTAATTATTTTCTTTGTTAATAAATCATTTTAGTAAATTATAAATTCACTATATTTATAAATCATTTTCTTTGTTTATAAATCATTTTAGTATATTATAAATTCACTATATTTATAAATTATTTTCTTTGTTTATAAATCATTTAGTATATTATAAATTTACTATATTAAATAGATATATTATTATGTTTGTGTGCATTTTCCTGTAATATAAATTTATATTACTTGAAATTGCACTAAGTCTAACCATCCTTTTTTTAAAGTAGTTGTAAAAACATATGCATATATTATATGTTTTGCTTCTTATTTTGTTACATTATGATGCTGCACATCAGAAGAGAAAATAGTACATACAAATTGACAAATACTTTCCTGGTCGATTTTTTAGTGGACATTTTGAAAATTTCAGGTTTATCTTTGCTATGTTTTATTTATATGTTGTAAAAACATATAAAACATATGCATATATTATATTTTATCTTTGCTATGTTTTATTTATTTAATTTTTTAATATATTCATAAACAGTGAACAAATTGTTTATTTTAAAATGACTTATGATTGTTGTTTACATATAATATTTTATATTTTTTAATGGTAAAAAATATAATATTTAACATATTCATAAACAGTAAATAAATTGTTTAATTTTAAAATGATTTAAGATTGCTATTTTTTTACAGGTAAATTGTTGCTTAAATGGATGGGAAAGAAGAATTTCAGGTAAATTTCCATTACAATTGTGAAAATCTTCAACCTAAACCTAGAAACCCTAATCTTAGACATAGCTGAAACCCTAATCTTAGACATAGCTGAAACCCTAGCTTTTTATCTAGGTAAAAAATTTATTTACCAAGTTTTTATGGTAAACATGGTTAAAAGTGTTTATATAGAATAAAATTATAACATGTATTGATTTAGTGCATACAAACAATTTTTTACTTGTATTGTTTAAAATTTTATTGAAAAACGACAAGTTTACATTAATTTATATTTTATTATTAATTGAAATTGCAGGATGTGTATTTTGATCTTGGTTCAGGCGAATTAGTTGATGTTGGTCACTTATTCGAAACAGACAAGACTTTTTATAGTCGACGTGACTTAAAGACATTTGTCACAGATGTTGGAAAAAATAATAATATTGTGATAACCGTTTTATCTTCTAAAGGAGGTGAGGGTAGTGGACTGGGCAAGGCGGTTGTGTATCTTGGATGTGAGCGATCTTTACATTACCGTAAAAATAAGAAAAATGGAAGTGCATCTGAAGTTACCAAGCATATCACTGGAAGCAAAAAATGTAACTGCCCATTTCGTCTCAAAGGAAAGGAAATTTGTAAAAGAACATGGAAATTATTTGTGATTAATGGGAATCACAATCACAGTTTTCCTACATACAATGTCGGTCGTTCGATAATAAGCAGGTTGTCAGGGGATGAGAAGATTAAAGCAAAGGAAATGACTCGAGCTCATGTTCCTCCTTCTCAGATTTTGATCTCTATCAAGAATGAAAATAAGGACAATTTAACAACAATGAAACAGATGTACAATTACAGGCAGACGTTAAGGAAAAAAGAAATGGAAGGGCGATCAGTTATTCAGCAGCTTTTGAGTTATTTGAGCAAAAAATCCTATTTCTATTCGTATCGAGTTTTAGCTATCAACAACATGGTTACTGATTTATTTTTTGCAAATAAAAGGGTCGTGCAGCTTTTACATAAGTTTTATCATGTGTTGATTATGGACTGTACATACAAAACAAACAAATATAAAATGCCATTGCTAGAAATAGTTGGCACCGTGCCAACTGGAAAAAATTTTATCGTTGGGTTGGCATTCTTACAAGATGAGAAAAAAGATAGTTTTGAGTGGGCCCTTCGGTGCACAAAAGATCTCTTCGATCCAAATAATCTCCCGGAAGTTATTGTTACGGACAGAGAATTCGCTTTGATACATGCAATCGATAGCCTCTTTCCAAATAGTTACCATATGTTGTGCACGCGACATATTGCTAAAAATGTGGAAGCCAAGGCAAAAAAGGACACTGGGAGTCAAGCATTTGCACTTGCAGTAGTTGGCAATTGGAATAGGATTGTTTATGCTGAAACAGAAGTGGATTATGAAGGAAAAGTACAACATTTCCAAAGAACTTTTGCTAGTCATCCAAACCTACTAAAATATGTGCAAAATACATGGTTGATTCACGCAAAAAAAATTGTGCATGCTTACACAAACAAGGTGTTGCACTTTGGAAATCGAACCACAAACAGGTATTAATTTATTATTATTATTATTATTATTATTATTTGTTAATTATAATAGTTTATCATAATATTTTAATTGTTTTTCTATCTTAATGACAGGGTTGAAAGCGCCCATAATTCACTAAAGAGATTTTTGAAGACATCAACAGGGAGCTTAGACACAATTTGGTCAAGGGTGCATTCATATTTAGAACTTCAGGAGAATGAAATTAAAGCTAGCTTCGTCAAGTCTGCAAATAAGGATCTTCATGTCGCAGTTTTGCATCTCTTAACTCAATTGACTGGTAAAATTTCTCATATGGCAATTAAAAAGATTATTAATGAATATAGTCGACATGGAGTAGACAATGACCCTGCAACTTGTGGTTGTTACTTGCGAACATCACATGGTCTTCCATGCGCGCATGAGATGAGGTTATTAGATGAGGAAGGAAAGGGCATCGAGTTGAATAATGTTCATGTTTTCTGGAAAACTCTTCATATGGAAGGTAGTACTTATTTTTCCAATGATCACCACACACAATTTCAAGATGATGACGAGATTTTATGGAGTTACTTTAATGTGATGACGAAACAATCATCGGAAGCGAAGAAAATGTATATATCTCAATTGGAGAAGATGATACATCCAGAAGCACTTAACTTGGAAGAGCCTTTTAGTGATAGAAAAAGCAAAGGTCGCCCGGCAAGCAGGAGTTCCACGAAAAGAGATCCTTCTTACTTTGAACATGTTGATAAAAAAATTTCCATGCTTAAGTCAGGTAGTAAGCGTAAAGCTCCAACAAGGGAAGAATCTATTCCTTCTGAAATTCCACAATTTGTTGTTCCTTATATTCATGATTACAGAAACGTTTCTGCGGATGGTAACTGTGGGTATAGATCAGTAGCCCATCAGATTTATGGGTCAGAAGATCAGTGGAAAAGGGTACGTACTGATTTACATGATTTCATAGAGAGACGTTTAGATTATTGGACGAAAGTATGGCATAAAAGTATGGATGAAGCATGGGGCACATTACGCAAGGTTAATTATTGTGAAAGTCCTTGCTCATATGAGTATTGGATGTCTATGGATGAAATGGGTCCAGTAATTTCGACTTTATATAATGTGATTTTAGTTGCTTTGGATCCGATACAAATGGGTACCTTGACATATTTACCATTTTATGTTCCAGAAGGTATCATTTGTCCGGAGAAACTCATCTGCGTTGCATTTCTAAGAAAATATAATCATTTTGTTTCGGTATGTACATATTTTTATCAAGTGTGTTCGAATTATTAACTCATATGATACTCTACTAATATTATAATTATCATTTACAGGTACCTATGATCGACAATTGTCCCATTCCGGAGATTAATGGATTTTGGTTCAAATTTCGTGAAGATTCTGTATATGGATGGGATGCTCCTCTACAAGTTAGAATTGAGAAATGGAAGTCAATACGTGTGTAAATGTTGATATGTAATTTTGTCAGTACTTTTTAAATATAATTTTTGATACTTATTATATATTTTTATCATGTATTTAATATAGAAATATGAATTTAATTATCTATTAATTAATATTTAATAAGTAAAACCTAAAATATTAATTTTGTTAATCTAGGATATTTAAATATGTAAAACTATAAAATAAATTATAGTTCTTGCAATATTAGTGTTAAATTAAATGTATACACCTGAATGACTTTTTTTTTTTTGAGTAAAAAACGTGAATAACTAGATAAAAATAGAAGACTACCACCACAATTTAGACTAAACATATTACATTCATTCCTAGATAAAAATATGGATATTTTTAAATAAAATAAACAAGATTAAAACAAATTCAATATTACTAAATTTATTATTATAATATAAAATTTTAATTTACCACATAATATCATAAACTATTCATATTATGTTGTGTTTCATCCATACATTACATTTTAGTTAATAACAATAATAAATATGTACGGGAGTCAGTAATGAATATGTACGGGAGTCAGCAAAACTACAACAACCTCCATTTAATAGGTTATCATGTAAAAGGGTTTAAATGTAATATCCTTAACCTGCATTCAGTAAATATGACCTGCATTCAGCATCACCCTTTAGAAATTGCAAAAATACACAGGTCCTTCCATTATGAAAGCACGTTGCTGTTGATGTGGACCCCAGTATTTTAGCAAACTATCCCGTACTTTCTCTCTTTTCTCTTCCTTTTCAATTACCTCCAATTCTCCAAACACCTTTTTTATGTACATACTTTTGTATCCATTTCCCCTCACACCTTCACAGACTCTCCCATTTCAATACACATACCCACTCACCCACATCTAAATCCTCGCCGGTGCTGTTCACTACGTCGATTAAACCGGAATCCTTCAAAACTATCTTTCACCAGCCTGCGGCCCCGATCTCCAATAGATCGGAGACTGAGCGTCGATGGTTCATTGCGTCGGCCGGATAAGAAGTCGATCGGAGTTGGAGATGGGGTGATGATGATGGTGGGTGTGGGTGGTGATGGCGATGAAGTTGTCGGAGTCGAAGAAGGTCGTGGTGGTGTGGGTCGATGGTCGGCGGTGGGCGGGGCAAAGGTGGACCGGCGGGGGAGGGGAGGCGGGGGTGGAGGGAGAGAGGTGGAGCACGTACTATTGCAAAAGGTTCAGTTAACAACGTATAAATGCAATAGAATCGATAAGAACGTAAAAGTGGAAAAAAAAGAAGAAAACACAGTATATTTGACAATTTCTCTATAAATAATTATATAGCATTATGTAGCTGTTAATTAGGAATTTTGATAATAATTATAACTAATAAATAATTAATGGAGTATATATTATGTATGTAGTTATAAATTTATAAAATATATGTTATTATTAGGAGTCGAACTCTTGACATAGTACAGTAGTACTCGTTTAATAGGATATAATTATTTTAATAGTTTATAACTTATAAATCATTCATAAAAATTAAATTATTCAAACAAATACAAATTTAAATTTTCATTATTAAATTTTAGTTTGTATCATAGTTTTTCTTTTTAAATTTATCACTTGAAAACAAAGAAAGAAAGCATGACAATTCACCCGCCACATCCAAACACGGTCTTATTGTTCTGTAATCAAACTTTGCGAGGTATGTTGAAAAATTGAAATTCTCTTGAGTAATAGTGGTTTCAGTAGATGTGTTATGTTAATTACTTTTAAACTGTTATTGCTTATATATTATGGTTGTGTTTTTGTTTGTTTAATTTTGTTTTTTTAAAGATAATTGCGTAATTTAGACTTGATTTGAGGCTCTTTGATGTTTTTAATTTGGCCTGATCGTTTGATAAGTGTTCAATTGCTCTGAGTAATTCGTTTTCACTTCTTAATTTCGAATTTGAGTTGTATGTTAAAATCGGTCTTTTAAGTGAAATTTAGGGTTTGAATTATGAGTTATTTTGCGATAATATGGTTGTGTATTAGACTGTCAGTGTTTAGATACATTATCGATAAATTTGGGTTTTTAGATATTCAAGTAGGTTTGTGATCTTTAATGCTAGATATATCGGAATAGAATCCGTAAATTCAGGTAGTATTTATTAACTTGACTCTATATTGTTTGTGATTTGTATGTGAATTTTTGGTACAGCAGATATTTGATTTCTTCTCCATCCGAAAATGTTAGTTTGGTTTGAGTGTGTTGGTTATGATAGTGTTTGTTAATGTCTATTTAGTACAAAGTTCAGGCTTCCTCTCTTCGAGTGACAGTAGAATTTCAAAATCTTGCGGCACTGGAAATATTCAGTATTGTCTTCTCTGTTTCTTTTGACAGTTTTGGTGGCATTGTATTTCCACAATGCCATTTCGGGAAAAATGGACCAAAGGGATGCTGTCAAGACCTCCGGTTTGTTCTAGGAAGTTCGTATCCTTTTTGAGGTAATTCTTCTCCTGGATTGTTATTGAGCTAGTTCTGTGTGCTTGGTACAAGTACAGTTGTTTTTAGTTTTGTATTGTATACCGGGGAATGGGAATATAGACTCAGTATGATCTGGATGTATGAATGTCGTAATGGCCTCCATTGTTAACTCTCTCATTGTTATGATATTGGACTGTCCTGAGACGTTACATGTCAAAACTTCATAGTGATATTGGCTGTGGCACATCAATCAGGTAGATTTTGATTAATGTCATTGTTTAGTTCAGACACACGACACTGGCTAAATTTCATAGTTTACCATGTAATGGGTTGAAATTTTGGCACAAAAGGGCCCATCTAACATGTCTAAATGTAGATGCCTTCCAAAGTAAAATTTCAAGGAAAGAAACTTTTATATCTTACTTTTTATTGGGACTATCTCGTCTGCATAGATGCTTGGTGTTGAGTTTTGATGAAGTTTATTGTTTTGTAAATGGTTATTCTCGCTTATGCAGTTAAGCTTGACTAGCTTGTTACCCATAAGTGGTTCTATATAGTTATGATACTTTCTTTCCACAGGTGTTTATTTATTCTTCATTAAAATTTGCAGCTATGTTATCAACAGAGAATGCTCAACTTCACCCAATCTACTCATTCTGCTTCGTTTGAGAATTGTCTGCTTTATTATGGAGATTGGATCTGTTGTAGATAGATTGATCAGAAGTCACACGGGATGGTTCACTTTCGTCTGTCTCAGTTGCAAGAACATGCACACTGGAATAACTGAAATGCATATTTGTTGGGATTTAGTATAATAGTCTTAAATTTATATTGTTCTGGGACCAGAATTAAAGTGACGTTACTCAGTCACCACTGGTTAAGCCGAATGATATTTCAATAAATGTTAATATTTACATCTTTAATAATTTGACAACGTCCAGAATACAGTTCTGCGAGTTATATATTTGTAATGGTGGATAGTGCATTCTCATATAGAAATAATATTGGCTCTGGGTGGTGTATATATATATCCGTAAATATGAGAATGTTAGGGTTCAAGGTTTTGAAATGTATAGTAGTTCAAAGGTCAATATTAAGTGGTGGTACCAACATTTATTGAGTTGAAATAATTCAAACAAATTATTAAATGATTTTGCTGGAGAAGTGTTGGAAATCATGACTTCCAATTTGTCACAATGAAGTAAGAGAAGTGAGTATTGGTTATTATTGTAAGTGGAAGCAAACGCATCTTCGTATACAAATATATGTTTGTGTGTATATATATGTTTTTCAATTTTACGTGCTCAACCACAATATGAACTTCATATAATGCTCTTGCTTACCGACAAACGTTTTTGGAGTTTTAATGTATGAAGCATGTGCAGGTGGTTTGGCTTGAGGTTGAATTATGTATAAGTTGCTTGAGGAGAAATGTTCTGCTACACTAAGGTAATCTTATATACTTTGATATGTGATTTGCAAATTTATAATAATTCTAAAACGTAGAAATTAGATGTATTTGCAAGATTGTTAGATCACTGCCTTCACTTCCAGTTAATAAGGAACCGTGTGATGGCTATGTCTTGTAACATCGTATTAAAACGCTGGTTTCATTAAGGATCTGGGACGCTTGTCAATGGATTATGTGTTGCTGTCATAGTTAAGCATTCTTTTTCTGTCATATAATCCCGAGGGTTCTTGTTTTTTTACAGTTAATTTACTCAGTAGTTAATTTACTCAGTCCTATGCTTCTTAATATTTTATAAGTTACATTTTATTGATTCATTGTTCTTGGACTTGTTGTATTTGCATCTCCAAAGAGTGGGTGTGTTTTGTGGGGTGGGGGGGTGTTTGGGTGGGGGGAGAAGAGACTCATTTTACAGTCTGGGGTGGGGTGGGTGTGTGCGTCATATCTGAGATATCCATGCATAATCTTATTTATGCAACAATGAAAAAGTTTGATTGGCATCTCCAAAGAGTGGGTGTGTTTGGTGGGGTGGGAAGAAGAGACTCATTTTACAGTCCAAAACCGGGTGACAGGTTTTAGTGATTTAATATGCTTGTAACTGTCATTGTGTGCATCATATCTGAGATATCCATGCATAATCTAGTTTATGCAACAATGAAAAAGTTTGATTGTTCTTGCCGTTCTCCTTAGAGCTGAGGAGCTGGAAACAGCATTGATGGAGGTGGTGGATAATTGAAGAGAATTGAGTGCGAAGGTATATCAGATATTTCACTTGCACGGGTCTTCTGGAAACAGAATTAGCATTGATGGAGGTGGTGGATAATTGAAGAGAATTGAGTGCGAAGGTATATCAGATATTTCACTTGCACGGGTCTTCTGGTTTTATACTCGTGTTCAAGGAGTGGACGTTCTTGTTACTCTTTTATGTCTTGTTTATTAATGCTTCATCTCTTCTTTATAAACATGCAAAATACGGAAACATCGTATTAAAGTTGCGTAGTATGGCATGGCTTGAAATGCTTCTTTCTTTCTATTTAGTTTTACTAATCTTGTAAGATATTGTCAGCAGTTATGTCAGAATGTCCATGTGCACTTTCCATTTTTATCTCTTCTACTGTCATCATTGTTTAAACTGTATACCTATATGAAAGGGTTTTTGTTTTACATTTTGAAATTTCTTTTTTCTAGTAGTCAATGGGTAAGATCATGCTAATCACACAAGTACCATATTACCGGCTTACATCAATTATATATAGGATTTAATTCTTTTTGCAAAAAAATCATATTTTGATAATATTTTTTTGTCAGGGTTTAAATGTTTGATAATATTTTTATTATAAAATATTGATCTACTTTTTAGTTATGAGTTATGACCGTGAAAATCAAGCCGTAATATAACTGATGTACAAATTATATGTATATTAGCTAATCATGAATATATTTAGAATAAATACAGAAAAAAAACACTCCACTTAACATTTTTTTGAATGACAATTTCTTAAACAAAATTAATGGAAGACAAGTAAAATGTGAAGAAAAAACCTGAATAACTTGAAAGAGGAACCTGATGATAATATTGGCTCTAGTCTTCTCGACCATGCGCTTTAAGACTGTGATTTCCAGCATCATCTTTTAGGTCCTTGGCATTTTCTTTAACTATAAACTTTAGCTTAACAAATTTGCATAGTGCTCAGAAATTACTTGTCTGGCTTTTCCATGGAAAAATTCTATATTGGTTACACTAGTTCCTCGTGGAAATCTATTGTTGATAGTGTCTTTAATATAATTCTAGACTAACGATGCAACACTTCTATATCTATTAGATATCCAATGTTTATACCTTATTCTAATTAGATTGAGTTTGTTCTAGGAAGTTTGTATCCTTTTTGAGGTAAGTCTTCTCCGGGATTGTTATTGAGCTAGTGCTGTGTGCTTGGTACAAGTACAGTTGTTTTTAGTTTTGTATTGTAGACCGGGGAATGCAGATATAGACTCAATATGATCTGGATGTATGAATGTCGTAATGTCCTCCATTGTTAACTCTCTCATTCTTATGATATTGGATTGTCCCGTGACATTAAGCAACTTTTTCTAGATACATGTCAAAACTTCGTAGTGATATTGGCTGTGGCACATCAATCAGGTAGATTTTAATTAATGTCATTGTTTAGTTTAGACGCGCGACGCTGGCTAAATTTCATGATTTACCATGTAATGCGCAGAAAATTTGGTACAGAAGGGCCCATCTAACATGTCTAAATATAGATGCCTTCCAAAGTAAAATTTCAAGGAAAGAAACTTTTATATCTTACTTCTTATTGGGACTATCGCGTCTGCATAGAAGCTGTGTTTTGAATATTGATGAAGTTTATTGTTTTGTAAATGGTTGCTCTCGCGTAAGCAGTTAAGCTTGACTAGCTTGTTCCCCATAAGTGGTTCTATATAGTTATGATACTTTCTTTCCACAGGTGTTTGATTATTGTTCATCAAAATTTGCAGCTATGTTATCAACAGAGAATGCTCAACTCACCCAATTCATTCTGCTGTATCATACGTAGGAAACCCTTGCCAGAACTAAAGAGAGTGAAGTGCAGAGTATTAGAAATCTCCTTCCCAATGAGGATGATATTTTACTGGAATGATTGATATGTCGGAATATGGTACTCATTTGGATGGTAGCGAAGATGAAGAAGATCTGTTTGAAGACGGAGGCGGCTTGGAACTAGAATTGGATAATTGCATAAACACTGAGGCCATGTCGTCGTTTCTTATTATGATGTAGGGGCAACTCTCTCTCTCTCTCTCTCTCTCCAATTTCACGAAGCATAAAATACACACACAAACACACACACTCTACCGTTATTGTTGTTTCTTTTTTTTCTAGAGAGAGAAACAAGACATGGGCTAGTTTCTTTGCCCTGGAATATCACAGAAAAAATCCGAAGGACAACAGACTATCAAAAATCATCAAGACCAGATCTCATTATCTGCAGGTCCTTGTCAACAAACATTTCCATTTACTTTATTACTATGCACTCTATATAGTTACAGTATGTGTAAGCACTCTATATAGTTACAGTATGTGTACTGGATGTGTGGCCCCACCCCTTTTTTTACTGCTCGTGTGATCATCTGTTGGTTGGTTGGTTCATTTTGATGCAGTTTTGAATGATCATTGTTTGAATTTATTGTGTTTGTGCTGTACTTTTCTCTTTTTTTTGATGTGGTTTTAAAGTTATCATACGATTATTTTAATGTACTGTGGATGGGGTTTTAATATTGTGAATTTGATTTTAAATGTGAGTCAGTATGGATGATTATATATAATGCATTGGTGATTTGATTGTATTTTGCTATTGCCGCAATCTAACTTATGTTAAGATGAATCAAGTGATCCCGAGTTAAAATATACAACTTTAGTTTTGTGATTGCCGTATAATTCTGATGTTCTTAGATGTTATTAGATAGCCGCCTTTATTGTGTCAGTCTTTAGAATTAGCTTTAGTTAGTGTTCTGCAGTCATATTTTTTAAATTTATTATCATGTACTAATAACTTATGTTCACTCTATCCTCTTGGTTTGGTTTATTGGGTGGTTGATTTCATGAGTAAACATTTTTGCAACAATATGCCAAATGTTACTCCCTCCGTCCATTTCATTTCTTTACACTTTCTATTTTGGGCCGTCCATTCCATTTCTTTACATTACTAAAAATAGTAACTTTTAACAATAAAATACATTATTACATCCACTACCTCACTCCACCTTTTCAACCCTTTACACTATTACACCCATTACTTCACTTATTTTAACAATAAAATTACTATTGCACCCACTACTACATTTATTTTAACAATATTACATCCAATATCTTGGTTTCCGTGCAAAAAGCAAACGTAAAGAAATCAAAAAAACGGAGGGAGTAGCACTGTAGGTGTGTACTACTGCCCTTCGAATAAGCTTGTCTCAGTAGGTGCTCATTTTGGCATATTTACATATTAATGTAATGCTTATCTACTTCATCTCTTTTGTGGTTAATATTTTCAAATATATCTATCGTCTGTGATAGTTTAATAGTCTGACACTATTAATCTGATCATGATTTCTTTTTTTGTGATTGTCTTAAACTTGTTTTGCTATACTCATAATATCTAAAGTCGCTCTTTTTATGTAACCTAATTTCACATGAAGATATATGTTGTGAATACTTGTGATTATGATGTATATAGGACTTTAATATGCTATCAGGTGTTCCTAGTAACTAGTAAGTCTTGATCTTTGGGTATGATTATGATTATGATCAATTGTGAATATACCAAGTAATAGTCGTGATAATACAAATTTCACAAGGCACTAGATCAGTGCTTATATCATATGAGTTATAATACGAGTCAAGTAATATATAGATTCAGCTAAGTAGTTCTTTAATACTTGAAGGATTAGGTGCCTGATCGACCTGTAGCCTTGAACAATTTAACTGAATTTTCAATCATCATGTAGTCCTGTTCAAAGGTTATACTTTATAACATGCATTATATATATGCTGATTGTCTGGGAGCTATTTCTTGGGTGGGTGTAATTTGTATTATAACACGAAAAGTTATGTGGTAAAGACATTTGTGTATTTGCACATATAGAATAGGAATGCAAGAAATAATAATATTTGTACATTTTTTCCTGGTGAATATGTGATGATTCCGAGAGAAACAATTCAATAAATGAAAAAAAAAATTAACGAAATATTGTTTTTTGGACTTTCTCATACCTAAATACGATTGTGGAGACATAGGGCCATCTTTGCCTGTTTAAATTTCCATGTTTAAGATGCGTACCCCTTCTTTCTTCATGTTCCATGTTTTTATGGCTCTAGACTTCAATAGCTGATCCTTGTGGCACTAACAATTAAGATAACAAGTAACAAAGCAATTAGTACACTGTGACAAAAAAAAAAAAAGCAATTAGTACACTGTACATGTGGCCACGTGGATCTATCGCATGCTTTTCATCTGGAGACCTGGCAAGTAATTGCTTCTATGAAGGCCTTATGAGTCATTGTGCTAGGGTGATCTAGGATATCAACGCTTCGTCTTATCAAAATGGTGAATTTGGAAGTGAGGAATCATTAACTCCCTAAGCCAATGAATTCCGCTGCAGCCCTGTAATCATGTGTACTACAAACTTGTAATCAGTATTTTATTTTGCAGGAAAAACCAACTAAAGTCGAGGAGCTCACTGGAGACAAATGCACTTATGATAATGAAGATCCAAGTTCACAGTGACAAGACACCAATTTCCATCAAATTGAGGAAATAGAGCTGGAAATATAAAGGTCAACTTCTGATATATTTTCACGTTCATTCCAGCCATCTCACGATGCTTTCTGCTCGTACCATTGCGGGAACTAGAGTTACATAAAAGCAGAGGGCCCCAAACAGCTGTATACAACATATAGCAGAAGAAAAAATGTGCAAAAAACCTGAATGTATGGGAAGAATGACCAGATATGAATGAGGATATAATAAAGAAAGCATGTAAGCTGATCAGTATGTTTGATTTTAATAGCAAGTGTAAGTAGCTAAATTCTAATATCAAGTGTTTGGAATCAGTTCAATCAGTTATAGAACACACTGGTCATTTTTATTTAGAGTCTTATGTTAATTATTTACTTATAATTATTTGTATTACTGAACATAGTGTTATCAAGTAGGATGGAACTGGAAACCAGGAGGGACCTGAGAAGATCTATCTATTTCGTCTTTTAATTATCTAATTAAATAAACATTCTATTTTGTACGTATCTGTTTCTACAATGAACCAAAATTGAAAGAGGGGCAGGTGTAGATTTCAATCACGCAACACCATCTTGAACCATGCAGGCTGCATGCTTGGGTTTGTCACTTACCTAAGACTTGTAATTAGCAGCTTTAATTTCAGCATGCCCCCTAAGACTTACACATGATCGATCCTGGTCTGTCTACTCTTGCGTTGTTCTAATATCTAACTAGGTAACTGGGTCGTGCTTATAGAAATTAATTAGTTCAAGCTTCTCCGGTGAACATAAATTAACCTGAGAAAAAAATACGAAAATGCCGATATTACCCTTTGTCTCCGTGTCGAGCCCCCATGTTAAGATTTTAACGGGACACGGCTCTGACAATATTACACTCATTATCTTTGTCTCCGTGTCGAGCCCCCATGTTAAGATCTCAACGGGATAGAGGGAGTAGTATGTTAAGATCTCAATGAAAATTTGTTGGCCTTCTACAATGAATACAAAATCCTACGCAGGTCTCGTACCTTAAATTTTATCATTAGATCAAACTATTTGCTCAAGCTTTTGAATGCCCAACTAAAATACTAAAGATTTAATAAAGAATTGATAATATTGGAAAAAAATTAAAAGAAAGTAACTTACACTGTTGTCTAAAAATCTAAAGACATGTTGCAAGCAAGCTCAGAATTCAGAAACATAAATAAGCTTCCAGAATGAGTTCATTTTCAACTAAAGAGAATTTTTTACGGCAAAAGCCACCCTTCAACTTAGTAAAATAAAAAGAGACAAGAAATATGAACTGAGGGTTTCAGAGACACTATTGGCCAGATTATAGCAATAAGGATCATTCTGGGAACTTTTATCAAAGCATCAGATAAGTGCATAAAGTGAACTCAAATATTAATCCACAGAATATGATAAACATTCAGAACAGGTTTGCACAAGTTTATGAATCCTAATGTCACGAAAACCAGAAAAGAAAATACTAGTAAGACAAAGAATAATGATAGCGCCACCGCCTATCAAAAATCCAGTACTCA
Source organism: Kitagawia praeruptora (assembly GCA_037693485.1). Lineage (NCBI taxonomy): Eukaryota > Viridiplantae > Streptophyta > Magnoliopsida > Apiales > Apiaceae > Kitagawia > Kitagawia praeruptora. Next base: position 46,040,562 of record CM075349.1, read on the forward strand.
GACTAGGTACCAGTAGACTGAACAACCACTAAACACAATGCTAAACAGAAACAGGATCCTGGACGCTGCACGGTGTAATGCATCCAATATCTATGAAGTCGGAGGATTTTTACATGTGCTAGCATAATGACCCTTCATTTTACAGTTGCAGCAAGTTCTTGAATGTTTTTGTGTTTCCGCTTGTGAAGCCTGCATTCCAGAAGGAATTCTGTTACAAGCTTGAGGTCTCTCCCTTTTGTTTTGCATTTACTAGGATCTCGAATGGTTATCTGAAATGGCAACGAATGTTGGGAGACTTCTTTATCTAACTCAGCATCTTAATTTATTACCTTCAACACTCTCATTTAATTGATTCCGATTTGCATCTTCAAAAGCAATGTGGTTTTCCACAGCTCCATTACTGTCATATAAGTAGAATCGTAGAGGCTCTTGTGAAAAATTACCTTGTCATACCATTTATTCATTGTAGCTCGTAAATTCCATGCTTTAAATGGAGTTACTTGCCTTCCAGTGGGATGATTCTGTATATCATTACCTTGATCATTGTCAGACATGCTAACGTGTCTTGCACCAAGGGTCCATCTAGGTAAAATGTACTTCTCTGGAATCAAGTTTAAAGCAAATTTTTGCTTCATGATATATAATATATGCTTACAGAGTATGCCGCGAAACTCAAATCTGGAACAGCTACACTTGAAATACATCTCTGTGTATTTTTAACCTCAACATAATGAGAATATACACTCTGATCAACTTCAAAATAAACCTCATATGTAATGAATCTGCTTAAATTCCTTTCTAAAACCTTCAAATACATTTCTGGTATAAACTTTTGCCGCATGAGCCTCTAAAGGTAACAAGTTAGTAACATTCGGATGAGTTCTAATAGTGATCAAGTCCTCCTTTTCCTCTTTTTCGCGTCGATCTAAGACAGCTTTATCATATTGCTCTACAAAATCACTTAAAGGTGTCATGCTGTTGACATACCCGTCAAAATAGGCATTCATACGCTCACTTCTAGAACTAGCTAGAATCAGTAGGTGAGTCAATAAAATCAGAAAAACAATTAAAAAACTTTTACACTACTTAAGTACCTGCAAAAAATGTGCCAAAATATGCTTTTACCCAATGATGTCGTTGCACATACATACTCTCCAACCAATTCCAAGCCTTCATTTCATTTTTTTTGTTTCTCTGTTAAAGGTTCTTCATAAGAATGCTTATATTTCTCGCGCAAGTTACACCAATGTTGGTCAGATTCTTCAATAGTTTTGCTTTTTTAGTCAATTTTCTAAACCCTTCATCAAACTCTGGATTGTAAGCACACCTTAACGATCGAAGATGTTCATTCTCATGAAGAGTAAGGTGCCAACTGCTAACTACAATATCAATGATGAGTTTTTAGGAATACCTTTGCGATAGTATTTCTAATAGCAGGATCCTGGTCAGTGATAATCGTTCCAGGATATTTACCCCACATGCAATTTAACCATTGTTCAAACAACCATACAAAAGTTTCTTCTTTTTCATCTGCCAACAAGGCACAACCAAATAGGATGGACTTGGTGTGGTGATTTACACCAGTAAATGGAGCAAACGGCATTGAGAAATTATTTGTCATGCAAGTAACATCAAACACAATGACATCATGAAACTGCAAGTATATATGAATTCCTTGCTCTACCATCAGCCCAAAATACACTATGACAAACTTGATCTTCACTGATCTCAATGGCATAATAAAACTCTGGATCACTAGCTTGGCATTCTGTAAACTTTTGAATCATTGCACTGCTGCGAAGTTACAATAGATGAACTACAGCCGCTAGTCACATTAATAAGTCGAGAGATTATAACTGGTCCATCGCCAACACTATGATACTGATCCATTAGATTTTTTCTAAGAAGAATTCTTATGAGCTCTATCATGAGATCGTGATTTTATATTTTTATTCGGAGATAAAATCATCTCATGATTATGATTATCATTGAATGTTTTTACCTTCCAAATGCCATTATCAGCTACATGAACTACCATCCCAGCTTTACCACCTTCTCTTTCTTCTCTCCAACGCTTAATATCTTTTCCTTCTTCTCTTTTATCTTACAAAAATTTATAGCCTTCTTTCTTACAACAATATTCTCTCCTAGAACTTTCGTTGAAAATTAATCGAAAATAATACACGTTGCTATATTGAAAATAGCAGCATGAAGTAGTCAATCTCTAGTGGAGAGATTATAGGAGGTAGTGGAGTTTGTTTAGTAGTTGAAATAGTCTGGGAAGTGGCTAATATAGTTCCTAGTTTGTAGCATTAATTTAGTGTCACGTACTCTGTTCTTTACTTATTTATTTGCAACATGTAACTTGTTTTTATTTGAGAAAAGAGAAGATCAGTTTTCCTGATCAAGAAAACACTCGGTACATATATAAATCTAAAGGGCTTGTGATTTCAAATGGCATCAAATAATTTTTCTCTTTCGATACCTACATTCAAAGGAGATCATTATAATTCATGGGCTATCAAAATGAAATCATATTTGAAAGCTATGAATTTGTGGGAAGCAATTGAGAGTGATGTTGAGCCAACCCCTCTTCCACAAAATCCAACAGCAGCCCAAATCAAAAAACGTGACGAAGGAGCGGTAAGAGAAGCTAAGGCACTTTCATGTATTCATTTGGCGGTGTCGGATGGAATCTTCACAAGTATCATATATGACTTGCGAGTCACCAAAAGAGGCATGGAGTATGCTAAAGGAAGAGTTTGAGGGAAATGCTAAAACAAAGTTGATGCAGCGGATGAAGGGGAACAAAACCATTAAAGAATATGTGAGTAAGCTTATGAGCATTGTTAATCAAATTAGGTTGTTTGGTGAAACATTTGTCAATGAGAGGGTGGTTGATAAAATTCTGGTGAGCGTTCCTGAAAAATATGAGCCTAAAATATCCTCACTTGAAGATTCCAAAGACCTATCCAAAATAAACCTAATGGAGTTGGTCAATGCCCTTAGTGCCGTAGACCAAAGGAGATCAATGAGGGAGGAAGAAAATGGAGGAAAAATTGAGGGACTCCTATTAGCTAAAACTTCATTCTCAAAAGGCACAGGCAATAAAGTTCAATGCAAGCACTGTCATAAGATCGATCATGAAGAAAAGGATTGTTGACAGAAAGGAAAGCCACAATGCTTCAAATGCAAAAGATATGGGCATCTGAAAAAGAATTGTAGATTCCAAATTGATGAAGAAATCATGGCACAATTGGTCGAGGGAGAACCTCTCCTTTAGAATTATAGGTGATTATGTGCACCATGGGGAGAAGTGCTCCAAAGTTCTTTTAAAAATTTAAAAATTTTGTTGATGAGATGTGCATCAAAATTGATGGTGGTGAAGTGCATCACAGATGAAGAGAAATACTTCGTAAATTTCTTCTCTTTGATTTTGAATCAAGGGAGCGAGTCATATGAGTAGTACAAGCCATACGGGCTTGAAGGATGCATGATACAAGTTTAAGATTATGGGGGTGATTGTTGGAAATTAATCTTAAACTTAAGTCTTTAGTAATTGTTTTATTTGATTATGTTTGAGCTTTGGTTAAGTCAATGGGCCGTTGTTTATATTTATGTTTAGTGTTTGAAAATAATATACGTTGCTATATTGAAAATAGCAGCATGAAGTAGTCAATCTCTAGTGGAGAGATTATAGGAGGTAGTGGAGTTTGTTTAGTAGTTGAAATAGTCTGGGAAGTGACTAATATAGTTCTTAGTTTGTAGTAGCAGTACATATATAAATCTGTTCTCTTTTCTTCACTTGGTATGAGGAAAACTGATCTTCTCAATTATCAAATAAAAACAAGTTACATGCTGCAAATAAATAAGCAAAGAACAGAGTACGTGATACTAAACTGCTGCTACAAACTAGGAACTATATTAGCCACTTCCCAGACTATTTCAACTACTATACAAACTCCACTACCTCCTATAATCTCTCCACTAGAGATTGACTATTTCATGCTGCTATTTTCAATATAGCAACGTATATTATTTTCAAACACTAAACATAAACATAAACAAAGGCCCATCAACTTAACCAAAGCCCAAACATAATCAAATAAAATAATTACTAAAGACTTAAGTTTAAGATTAATTTCCAACAATCACCCCCATAATCTTAAACTTGTATCATGCATCCTTCCAGCCCGTATGGCTTGTACTGCTCATATGACTCGCTCCCTTGATTCAAAATCAAATAGAAGAAATTTATGAAACACTTCTCTTCATCTGTGATGCACTTCTCACCATCGTCAATTTTGATGCACATCTCATCTAACAAAATTTTTAAATTTTTAAAAGAACTTTGGAGCACTTCTCCCAATGGTGCGCATAATCACTTATAATTCTAAAGGAGAGGTTCTCCCTCGACCAATTGTGCCATGATTTGTTCATCAATTTGGAATCTACAATTATTTGCCAGATGCCCATATCTTTTGCATTTGAAGCATTGTGGCTTTCCTTTATGCCAACAATCCTTTTCTTCATGACCGATCTTATGACAGTGCTTGCATTGAACTTTATTGCCTGTGCCTTATGAGAATGAAGTTTTAGCTAATAGGAGTCCCTCAATTTTTCCTCCATTTTCTTCCTCCCTCATTGATCTCCTTTGGTCTACGGCACTAAGGGCATTGACAAACTCCATTAGGGTTATTTTGGATAGGTCTTTGGAATCTTCAAGTGAGGATATTTTAGACTCATATTTTTCAGGAACACTCACCAGAATTTTATCAACCACCCTCTCATTGACAAATGTTTCACCAAACAACCTAATTTGATTAACAATGCTCATAAGCTTACTCACATATTAATTCCTTAATGGTTTCGTTCCCCTTCATCCGCTGCATCTCAAATTCTCGTTTGAGATTCCAAACTTGAATCAACTTTGTTTTAGCATCTCCCTCAAACTCTTCCTTTAGCATGCTCCATGCCTCTTTTGGTGACTCGCAAGTCATGATACTTGTAAAGATTCCATCCAACACCGCCAAATGAATACATGAAAGTGCCATAGCTTTTCTTGCCGCTTCTTCGTCACGTTTTTTGATTTGGGCTGCTGTTGGATTTTGTGGATGAGGGGTTGGCTCAACATCACTCTCAATTGCTTCCCACAAACTCATAGCTTTCAAATATGATTTCATTTTGATAGCCCATGAATTATAATGATCTCCTTTGAATGTAGGTATCGAAAGAGAAAAGTTATTCGATGCCATTTGAAATCACAAGCCCTTTAGATCTATTGCCCTGATACCAAGTGAAGAAAAGAGAATAGATTTATATATGTACTGAGTGTTTTCTTGAGAGGAAAACTGATCTTCTCATTTCTTAAATAAAAACAAGTTACATGCTGCAAATAAATAAGCAAAGAACAGAGTACGTGATACTAAGCTGCTGCTACAAACTAGGAACTACATTAGCCACTTCCCAGACTATTTCAACTACTAAACAAACTCCACTACCTCTTATAATCTCTCCACTAGAGATTGACTACTTCATGCTACTATTTTCAATGTAGCAACGTATATTATTTTCAAACACTAAACATAAAAATAAACAAAGGCGCATCAACTTAACCAAAGCCCAAACATAATCAAATAAAACTTCATAAGATCGGTCAAAACTTGTTCTCAAAAGCACAAGCAATAAAGTTCAATGCAATCAAGATCGGTCATGAAGAAAAGGATTGTTGGCACAAAGGAAAGTCACAATGCTTCAAATACAAAAGATATGGGCATCTGACAAAGAATTGTAGATTCTAAATTGATGAAGAAATCATAGTACAATTGGTCGATCACTTATTTTAGACTTATAAGAATCACTTTGCGGACAGAGAAACCTCTCGGTAACGAAAACTGATTATAGAAATTGTATGCATGCATCCTCGTGAGTAGAAAATTCTATACCTTGATGAGGAATCATTCTGATATCAATACTGCAATCATTATATATTCTCCAAGTGAATATTACCGTCTCGATCAATGTCATCTGTTGTTGGAATCTGATCAATTTTCTCGACTGATGACAAGTAATTTTCTTGTGACAATGTTTCTTCATCCTTAACATACGAAATTGCAGTAGATGAATAAAACCTAAAGAGAAAGATGTTTACGTATGCATTAATTAACGAACCACTTGTGTGGATGCATGGTGATTGATGAAACAAACTAGCTAGGTTTTCTAATATAATCACATAGATGTGAAGAAGACGTGGTCCTTTTTTTTTTTGATAATTAGGCTTATAATATCGATCGTATATTTCTTTTTTATCCGATAAATCATTTTTAAGTTTTTTTATCCGATAAATCATTTTTAAGTTATAAAAAATATAACAGCACAACACTACAAACGATTGTAGTTTAATTCAAACTAGGGACCTATGCCCGCGCTACGCGTGCTAAGACCATCATTACATTTTATAATATACTAGCTTATAACCCGTGCAAAGCACGGGTTGCTTTTAATTTTTTGTAATTTGTTTATAATGTAATATAATATTATAAATATTAATTTTAATATTATAAATATTAATTTTAATATTATAAATATTAATTTTAATTTGTTATAGTGTAATTTGTTATTTGTTTAATATGTTTTTTAATATTAAAAAATAGGGTTGAATCAAACTACCAAACTACCAATTATCCCCTAGTTTATAGCCACACTGACACACACGCCACTCCTCTCGATCAAAACTCTCGGCTAAATCTTTGCTTACCCAGGAATGTTTTTAGGTAGATAAAATATTAATTAAATATTAATCTCGGCTAAATTTGTTCTCGATCAAATGAGTGGAGAGAAGAGTGAAACACTTGTGAGGTACACTAAACACTATCACACATTCACAGTGAGGAAGAAAATGAAACTTCCTTTCTAACAAAGAACTCTATAATTGGTACAACTACTTTGTCAACTAGTTGATTGGAGGATTCCTCAACTAAGGGGGAGAAGTAAAGGGGTACAAGAAAAAAGGAGAGTAGGTTAAAAAGGGGGAGCATTTAGCAGACTGTGCTTAGGAGGAGAAGCAAGTTAAGTTACTAAGGGGGAGATTTAGATGGAAAAGTAAGGGAACTTTCAGTTGAGATGAAAGTGGAGATATAAGGATGAGTACATCACAATACTATTCTATTAGTCTTTCAATGTACTAGGTATGAAGGCTAAGAGGAGGAGTAGTAGATTTCCTAGAAGTTATAGAAATGGTATTGATTCACCATTGTCTACATATTTGGAGCAGTTGTTTTTCTTAAGTGAGAAAAGCTGTGTCAGAAAATGGAAGTGATTGTAAATCAAGAACTGCTGTTAATCACCAATGTAAAATGTGAAGGATTATCTGGCAGAGATTTGAAGAATCAGAAATGAAGATGAGTTATCTATTGAAGATCGGTTCAGTGCTAGAGGAACAATCATCTATCATTTCATCAACTGAGGATTCTGGAATTGTTATATTCAAACCAGAGATTTTTTTTTTGTATTATTTACTAAGCTCTTAAATGATTAATCTTTTTCTTGTTTAAGTGAGTTAGTTGAGTTATCCTCTAGGTATTTGCTTGTTATTGTCTAACAAACAAATAGGGGGAGATTGAAAGGCATATGATGTAGCCTATTTGTATTTCGAGGATACAACTCAACTTAAACAAGATTGTAGTAGTAAATAGTATATAGACTGTCACAAGGAATCTCAGATTGTATTATCTGTCAGAAGAAAAAGATCAAGGTCAATCTACAGACTTGAGGAATTACTACATTGAAAGAAGTTCAGTCATCTGATCAAGCCTCATTGAAGTATTCGTTAAGAAGTGGATTCATTTAAAGTGACAGAGATTTCAACAGTGACAGAGACAGTACAGAAGAATTGAAGAGAGATGAGAAAAGAAAATGAACCAGATTTTAAAGTCAACTTATGAAGAACAGTCATTGCGGTTAGTCACTCATGAACCAGACAGTACATCGAGTGTCAACATTTAACAGTGGACAGTGGACAGTGGTTGTTCATCATTAAATTCAGTGGTTCAAGATATCAAGACTGGTATGAGAGAAAATCATTGTGCAAGCAACAGGAGTGCTAAATTATTTAATCACAAGGATTTTATTATCAAGTGGACTGGCTACGAGGAAAAAGAATTATCATAAAGAAATTCTAAGTGATATATTCTTAATGCTGAAACCCCGGTTAGAATTGTTGTATTTTTTGTTAACCAAAAGGAGTTCGGTTTCACATCCTCAAGAGACCGTAGCTTACACCTGGACGGGTTATGAGAAAATAGAATTATCATAAAGAAATTCTAAGTGATATATTCTCAAAGCTGGAATCCCGGTTGGAATTGATATATTTTTTGTTAAGCAAAAGGAGTCCGGTTCCAGACGCTCAGGAGACCGCAGCTTAGAGCTTAATGATTTATTTATATTAATAAATATTTTATTTATTTAGAAAATTATATTTATAAATATCTAATAATATTAGATATTTATTTTTATAATTTCTGAATTAAAATAATTATTTATTAATTAAAGATTATAAGATGTGCGGGTTAAAAAGCATTTCTACGGAGCCCATCCCTAATAGGACAAAATAGGCCCCGGTTGATTGTAAATGGTATAGCAGGTCACAGGTTACTTGTTTTGTATTGCCGATTGTCTTGGTAGTTCAGGATTGTCTTGGCAAGGTTAAATGGATTGTCTTGGCAGTACAAAGCTGATTGTCTTGGAAGAATAGATTGTCTTGGAAGAATAGATTGTCTTGGCGATTGTCTTGGCAGTACAAAGCTGATTGTCTTGGAAGAACAGATTGTCTTGGCGATTGTCTTGGCAGTACAAAACTGATTGTCTTGGAGATTGTCTTTGATGTACAAATATAATATGAAATTGGCAGGGACTTCACATATATTGATATAAAAGATCAACACAGGCGGCTGGCTTTATAACACACTTCAACATAATATCTTTTAAAAAAAAGAACAAAGCTTTCTCTCTCATTTTTCTCTCAAGAACACAAATATAGAAAAATTCACAGAAAATCAAGTTCTCAGTATTTGTAATATCTGATCCGATAGAACTTGATCATTTGTATCTCTTGTAATACTAGCGAGTTTTTACTCCTAGCACTTATCTTGATTTTTATTAACAAATCTAGAAAAGTTCATGTCGAATTTTCTAATTTGTTTTTATCAACTTGATAATTAATCTGTACTGAAATTGTAACACCCATCAAGTTAATATATTGTTATATTCAACTTGAAATTCGTTTCAATTTATTCCGCACAAATTTGTTCAAGTAAAATTTTATTCGAAGAACAAATTTCGATAAATTGGTATAGATTGTTTTCAACCCCCCCTTCTACAATCTTATCGGACCTAACAGGTACAACACTAAAATTGACTATCTCCTTTTGCGCAGATGTGACCTAAGATCTTGCGAGGACTGCAAGGTTTTTCGTAGTGTGGCGTGTGCTTCGCAACACCGTCTGCTAGCTATGGATCTTGCCTTGGGGAGTCGAGCAGCGGGTAGGGTCACAACGGGTAGGCCGAGGATTCTATGGAAGAATTTGAAGGAGGAAAAAGCGGAAGAATTTAGGGAGTCCCTGATCCATGTAGGCTGTTTCGTACGGGGAAATGATGTAGATCAGATGTGGCTCGGCATGGAAAATGCTATTAGGAGCGTTGGAGACAGGGTGGTGGGGGTATCTTCGGGTAGGTCTAGCGGTAACAAAGAGTCATGGTGGTGGAATGATGAGGTGCAAAAGAAAATTAAGGCTAAATAAGAGCTCTTTAAAGAGCTAATGTCGGATCGAAGATTGTAACAGGAAGAAAGAGGCATACAAGGTAGCGAGAAGAGAGGCTAAATTGGCTGTGTCAAAGGCTAAAAATGAGGCGTACGAAGAGATGTACAAGCGCCTAGACACCAAGGAGGGGGAAAAGGCTATCTTTAAACTAGCGAAAGCGCGAGAGCGAGGGAGGCGTGACCTAGGCGCGGTTAAGTATATTAGAGATGAGTTGGGTCAGGTGTTAGTGCACGAGGAGGCCATAAAGGAGAGGTGGAGTTCGTATTTTTTTAAGCTTTTTAACGAGGATAGTGGGAGAGAAACTGATTTGGAGAGACCGGGAGGAGATACTTCGGCACCAGTTAACGCTGTGAGTGAGAAGATCAGTAAGGAGGAAGTCAAGGGAACCTTACGCAAGATGGGGCGAGCTAAGGCAGTAGGTCCATACCAAATTCCTATCGAGGTGTGGTTGTGCCTGGGAGAGGCTGGAATTCATTGGCTGGCGGATCTTTTCAACATTCTTCTCAGGGAGGCTAAGATGCCGACGGAGTGGAGGCGCAGTATAGTGTTTCCATTTTTTAAAAACAAAGGTGATGCACAGAGTTGTAGTAACTATCGTGGTATTAAACTACTCAGTCATACCATGAAACTTTGGGAGAGAGTGATTGAATGCCGGGTAAGAAGAGAAGCTGAGATTTCTGATAATCAATTCGGATTCATGCCGGGAGGTCAACGACCAAGGCAATTCATCTCATTCGCCGGCTTATGGAAAAGTACAGAGAGCGTCGTAAGTACCTCCATATGGTGTTCATTGACCTAGAAAAGGCTTATAATTACGTCCCGCGTGAAGCTATTTGGAGGAGTCTAGAAGAAAGAAGGGTGTCAATGTTGTATATGAGGGTGATCCAAGATATGTACTCACAAGCAAGGACTTACGCGTTAGGACCCCAATTGGTGACACAGAATTGCGAAGAATTTTTCCCAATGAAAATAGGATTGCATCAGCTTTAAGTCCTTTGTTCTTTGCTATTCTCTTATATGTCATTACGCGAGGGATCCAGGATAGAGTCCCTTGGTGCATGCTTTTTATAGATGACATTGTGTTAGTAGCGGATACAAGGGGCGAGGTTAACGCGAAGCTAGAGAAATGGAGATCGACTTTGGAAACTCAAGGATTGCGTTTGAGCCGGTTCAAGATCGAATATCTTTGGTTTATTTAAGTTAATTGTGTCATTTTTTCGAGAAAAGGAGCTTTATCGATGTGGAAGCTAAGGTCAGATCTGTTTGGTTCCATCTTGTCAAGTGGCAGTGCGTTGTCGAAATCCGAAGGCCCTAGAGTATCAGAATTGAATAAAAACAACATGTCCTCACTCTATCCCGTTGTGATATACATAAGCGGGGGGGAAGATGATGATGAAAAAGAAAAAGAATTACAGTCATGCGAAATTATTGAATCTATCTGCCGGCGAGACTTAAACATTATGTCGCAGCGGAAAGTCGCCAGTCCCGATTTCCTCTCTGATTTACAGGATGTAGGATTTGTCAGCCGTCCTAGGGTTTTCTTCCGTGGCAGGTACGTCGGAGGTCTTAAGGAGGTCGTGTCTCTACTACTTGATCATCCTGCTCAACTAGAGGCTTTAGCTACTTCTTGTTGCGCTGGCCACAAATTTACACTCCTTTCAACTCATACATTAATCCCCTGTACGCCCTGCCAACGGTAATGTAATTTCTACCTCCCCTTGCTTTTTCATTTTTGGGTTGATTATTATATATATAATTTACCACATCCCAATTTTAGATTCTCAATTAATTAATTATAATATAATCGTTTGCAGCAGCAGCAGCAATGATTCAACTAGTATAACACAAGACAATCGGTTATTCATATGCTTTCAAGGGAAAGATAATCAACAAAAGCACATATACGTTATATGCTCTCTTAACGCTCAACAACCATTCAAACACACCTTCATTACAGAAGCTGTCATCTATGGCCACCCTTTTATGGGATTTGGTGTTTATGATTCCAAAATTGTCCTCGCTGGTGGTCTAGACATCGAGGAGGACAATACCACACATAATGACTGCATTACTTTTGATATGAAAACTCATCTTATGGATTACAACCCATTCCCTGTATCAATGACTAATGGCAAGTTTAAGCCTCTGATATTTCAGCTGGGTAAAAGGCTTTATGTTTGCGATGGCCACTATGATAATTCTAATGTAGATATTGCCCCAATTGAGATATACAGCCCGGCCATGAAAACAAAATGGCACACCATGTCAAATCTTTTTAACATGTACAAACTATCACGGCTCAAAGTGTTGGCCAACTACTCGTGTCTTGTTTTCGGTAACTCCTGTTTCATGTCTGTTGCTCCTTTTACGGATTATACATGGAAAACCCACTGCAATTACAAGCGGAATTCCTGGACACCTTATTCTGATACACGACTACCATTCACCGGAGTCGCCACCTTTCACGCTCAAGATGGCTTTGATGATTTTGTGATGATCTACTTTGACAAAGGAGCTGTAAGAGTTTGCAAGTTTGATCTCTCTTGCTTTGGGGACTCCCAAGAGCTTTTCAGGCCTCATAAACCAGATGAAAACGTGCAAGGGTATTTCGCAGATTTTGGAAGTGGATGCTTCTGCCTTACTACCTTTGACAAGTTTCGCGTATATGTGTGCACATTTGTGGTCACTAGAGAAGGGACACCATCAGACCCCTTAAGGGTCACTCATAGCATCCAAAGTAATCACAACTTCTATTATGATAAGTTATTTTCAGATGGCATGAAAATAACAAGTGTTGTTGGCTGCTCTGCAGTGTAAGTGTTTCTAAGATCGTTTTTCCCTCCACACAAATTTCACTTCTTTCTGTTGCTTTGACATTTACCTTCTTTTTTTCCTCCATTGTTATGTTATATTATCTCCTGCAGGACTCAAAATGAAGAGGCCAAGTCTCGTGCTGAAAAAGCTGAGTCCATTTTCTACAAGCAGTAAGAGCACTCTCTGTCTTTCTGTCATGTTAAAGATTTTTTGAACATTTATGTTTCTGGTTGAACTTTCTGTCTTGTTAATGATTGTTAAACATTTTTAAATATTTGACAGAAAGAAACAATTGGCAAAAAGGTGCTTAACAGAAGAGATTATTTATGAATAGATGCATTCTAGACCTGCATTGTATGTAGTATTTTTTCTTAATTGACATGCCTTGATAATAGTCAGTTAAATTTGAATTGTATCAAGGCAACTACAACAGAATCATAAGATACAAAGTTTGGAAACCAAATGATATGCTATAGAGATTATCTTAAAAACAGATCATGCAAACTACGGTATGACGTATGTATGACTTACATTTGTATATAACAAAACAAAACATATTGAAGTTAGTTGTACCTTTAAGTTGCATGTAAATAAATAAGTAGATTGGGGTAGCGACAGCGTGATACAATTATTTCAATGAATAATACTGTAACATGGAAAATTCGAAACTTTGTCTGATAGTGATTACCGGTGTTTATACATAGAAACATAGCATTGGTTCATACACGGATACATAAAATTGGTTTATACAGTTTTAATTTGTAAAGAATTGGGCTACAACTGAATTGCAACATTGATTTTCTACGTAAAAGCTGCCTAGATTTTATGCCTTGGCTTATGTTTCTTCTGATGCTACTGTGATGTTTGGTCACTGAACTTCCCAGTTAAGTGGCACTCCAATATCTTGATATGTGTATATTCTTGTGTAGTTGTAGGAAATTGAAGGATGATTATGATCCTTGGGAGTTTGAAAATGATCCGAATCTTGAAAGCGTGGTATGTTGAACTCTTGATGACTCTTTCCTAATTCATATGTGATTTTTTTTTTTTAATTGTCCCTCACAACTTCTGCAGATTCTTGAAGATGTAGAATGGTGGGAAGGAGAGGAATTACAGGCATCTGACCTCTCGGAAGGAGAGGAATTACAGGCATCTGATTAATATGAGCAAGCTCGAGCATTTGATGGGGGAGAGAAAGCTTGACTTTTTGTGCACAGAAATGTGTTTGGTGCTCGTGCTGCAAATATGAGAAACTAGAGTTGCTGATCTAAGTATGTATCATTTATTGATCTTGAAATGGGGAGTGTTTTTTTAACTGTCGCGTCTTGTTTAAATCTTTTGCCCATTGGTAGATGCAATTGTACAATGATCATGATTAATCAGAGCAGCATTGATCTGTGGCACATTCATTAATTCACCCTCAACTCTCATATTACCACAACACTGTTATTTAAATATGTACATTACCGATTGCAATTTCCAAAGAAAACTACTAGCTTGTAACCAGATATTTTTGTGTTTGCTGGTGCAAAATAATCATGAGAAACTTATAGCCGGGACTCGGGAGCTCTGCCCTTTGTAAACCAAGCTATAACCAAGTTATATGATGTTGATAATTGATATAACGAGTAAAATGAATGCCACAAAACTCTAGGTAGACTAGAACCCACGATCGCAGAAAGTAAATTGTCATGTATAATGCAGGGTCGCCGGGAGCAATGAGGGTGTTAAGTTGGAATGTACAAGGATTGGGAAATACATGTACATTCAGAGCTCTAATTTTCCGTACAAGGACCGAAAAGCCAGATATTGTCTCTTTGAGTTGTTTGATACTCAGTTTAACTTGTTCAAGAATGAATTGTGTTTCTTGAATGGATTTGGAGCAACTAGAAGAGGTGTGGGAGGTGGTTTAGCTTTATTAGTTTGGAATGATGATATCTCTGTGATAGCTACGATCTTACTTGTCTGCTCATATTGATACATGTGGCCGTTGGGACATTACATACCAGGTTGGGAATTTGCAGAAACTTCAAATGAAAAAGTTATGTTTTGATACTAGGGGACCATGGATGTGTTGTGGCGACTTGAAGGAAATGTTGCAAATTAATTGAAAGTGAGGTGGCAGGAATAGGAATAGACCACCCGTCACCGGGCTTATTAAAAATTTCAAAGCAATATGTCAGTGGTTTATATGAGCTTGACAAACAAATTTACTTGGTATTAGAAGGTTAATGGATAGATGTATACCTTGTACTTGATATCTTAGATAGAGGATTCTTTAATAAGGAATGCAAAGAGATTTTTCCTTCGAGTCTTTCAGATCTGGCAAGAACCAGATAGAGAAAAGATTAGGTAGGTAGGACCCCGACCATAATCCTTTGATATTCGATTGACCTAATCTTCTTGTTTGTAGAATATTAAAGGCTTCTTAGTTCAAGGAGGGTTGGGTCCGGTGAGATTATTAGAGTTTTGAAAGATCGATTTAAAACTGAGATTAGTTTTATAAATTCAGCATAGATACCTGTTAAAGTTAGTGTGGCAGATTTGTGTCTTGCTAATGAGTAGTGGAATAAAGAGTTTATTAAGATGTTATTTGATCTGATGGATGTCAAAAAAATATTTTTTGTTCCGGTTGGTTCTCTTGAAAATGAGGACAGTTTGGCGAGGAATCATTCCAAAGATGGAGTGTATAATATCAGAAGCGGGTATAGAGAGAAGCGATAAAATTAAAAGATAAAACTGGAATCTTCTAACAAATCATGGTGAAAATTAGTGTGGGCTCTTAAAATCTTGTCCATAAATCACAACTTTTTCTTTGGACGTGCCCTTTCTCAAAGAGATTTGGAGGTGTTGCTCTCATTACGATAAGATTAAGATTAAAGACATTTGGCATCCACCTGATTATCTGCTTGAAATTCTGCTGCTGATTTTGAACATTTTGTTACTATGTCTTGGCAGATTTGGAAAGAGAAAACGGCTAGTAGTTTTGGTGCTAAGAGGCCAGTTCCCTCTTCTCTTATTGTGGAGAGTGCAGGTGTTGAGGATTTTATAAACTGTTTTAACTTTAAATATAAACATGAGAAAGCTAATGGTTGGTGCCTCCCGACTGCTGATTTTGTCAAAGTGAACACTGATGATGTGTCAAATTATGCACGGCTGGGTGCAAATTGTCGTGATTATAAAGGCAATATTCTTGGAGCTACTTGCAAGTGGTTTCAAGCCCCTATATCTGTTGAGGTTGCTGAGACCAAAGCTTCAGAGTTTGGTACTTTTATGGCTAAAGATTCAGGCCAAGAAAATTATGATAATCAGTGTCTGATCAACGTAGCTAAGAAAAGAGCTGGATCATGTGCTTCTTTTAGTAATATCATCAATGATATTCTAAGAATCGGCTAGTCTAGGGAATCTATTGTGTGCAATTTCGTTGGTAGTGAAGGGAAGATGTTGCCATTTACTTGCTAAGTTGGTAAGAGCAACTCCAATCCATCACTAAATCACTATAATAGTGATGGATATAATATCAAACTCACTCCAATGCAACACTAAAATGGTGATCCAAGATCACCAAATCAGTTTTGGGTCACCAAATTTGGTGACAAAAGTACATTTGATGATCTTTGGTCACCAAATTTGGTGACTTTCAAAATTCCAACAATACCCCTATATTTGTTAACAAAACAACTTTTTTCCATCTATGTTCTACTATTTGTTCTTGTAACTTTTTTCCAACTTATTTGTTCTCATAATTTTTGATTTTTAATTTTTATCAATTGAAACTTCTTTTCTTCTTAGCTCTTGTTAAAATTTTTATCTATGTCCTACTATTTGTTCCTAGCTCTTGTTAATTCTAAAATGTCGTAATTCTAAAATATCAATTTTCAACAAAATTTGGATATTGATTTTTTTAATTAATTTTTATATTGATAAATTTAATATTATGTGACCATAACATTACAATTTAAAATATAATAGATATTAATAATGTAAATCGAACAAAGTTAAAATATTCTATTTTATTGGTGAAAGATTCCTTTTAATGTCAAGTATAGTGATCATGAATTGGAGTGTATTTTGTGAATGGTGTAATTTTGTCACCAAAATAGTGTTCCTAGGACACTATTTTAGTGTCTTGGGTTGGAGATGGTCTAAGAGCAAATCTTGTAAAGGTGGGGAGAGGTTTTTCCTGTAACCCGTCTCCTCCGGTAAAATGATTGTCTGTATGTTGTTTGTTGTTTAATGTGAATTAGGTTCTCAAAAAGTGAAAAAAAAACTATATCACCAAACTATTACTCCGTACACTAATAGCCCTTCAGCCATAGTGACAGTGTTGTTTCATTAGCTTACTATAGTTATAATTATTATTAGGAGGAAAAATATCACCAGAAGTAAAATAACAGTCAAATATCCATAATTACGAGAAACTTAGAGGTTAAAGTTTGTTTGGAGACAATAAGATAGTTCCTAAGGTAAGTATTTACTTGAATGCAGAGCTTAAGGAAAATAACAAGCAAGTTCCCCCCCCCCCCCGACACAATCACACTCTTGCTAGGATACTTCTGGAGAATTGTGATGGACCTGTGGTTGGCAGCATGCAACAGCGAAGATCACAGCGGAAACTTTATTATTGTAGAAAATATGAGTGTAGAATCTAAAACTAAATTGTATTGATATTGAAGATTACATTGAATTGAGTAGCTTCATGATATTACATGAATGAAGAACTAATATATAGAAAAATAAGGTACACAAAGTCTATGTTTGGTTTGTGTGAATGCTTGACAATTTAATTTAGACTAGCAACTAATTTAGACTAGCAACCTTAGCTAACTTAATTTGACTTATTTTAACACTCCCCCTCAAACTAAAGATGGTTGAAAACCAGCTTGAGTTTGTAAACAAAATTACCGAAAGTGGTAGGAGGATTTTGAACCGGAAACACGATGTAGATGAATCGTGCCTTTTTGTTGGTCTTTGCACCTGCCCAAACTGATGTAATTCTGATAGCTAGAGAAGCATTGTCAGAATAATAAGCTAATCTGATGGCTGAAGAAGCACTGTCAGAACGGTAAAACAATTTTGATGGCTGGAAAAGCACTGTCGTAATGAAGATCGAAAAATCAATTCTGATGGCTGAATAAGACACTGTCAGAACGAAAACAATTCTGATGGCTGGAGAATCACTGTCAAAATGATAAGGAAATTCTGATGGCTAAAGAAGCACTGTCAGAATGATAATTGTGAGGTTAACTCTGCTTGTGTGTATATAATAACGTAGAAGAGTTATTAATATTGTATAAGCAATGTGAGCTTGGTGATGATGGTGACCTTGTGCCATTGCTTGTGTATGCATATGTGTAACGTAGCAGAGTTACAATATCGTATAAGCAATATGAGGCTACAAGGGAAGCTGAACATCAATGAAATAGTCCGGGGACTTATGTGTAAGTTGACAAAAGTTGGAGTGTCAACCTGCAAGATCAGCGGAAGATTGGATGTAGGATTGTAATTTGTGCCAATAAATCATGGATTTATTATGTGGCTCAGGTGGGCTAATTTTGACGTGGCCCAAATATTGTCACTGGACCCAAATTTATTATGAAACCAATGGGCTAATAAGTTGGCCCAGTAGACGAAATAAGTATGCTATGGGCTGAATGATCTGTGTTGGACGGACTGAAAAGAAAGCCCAAGAGAAATACACTGCTGCCAGTGTGTATCTTAGAGAGAGAGAACTGGGAGATATACACAAAGATGATTGAGAGAGAGATGCCCGAGAGAGAAAGTGAATGGGACAACAAATACATCAGAGATTCGGGATTGTGAAGGGATTGTGAAGGCAAGAGTCCGGATCTTGTGAGCTACTCGGTGGTGGCGAGAGCTCCGGTGAAGGCAAGAGCTTCGATGGTATTTGAGAGACAGCGGAGTTAACGAGTTGACTCGTCGGAAGATCGTCGGAGTCGTAACGACGAGTCACGGAGTTAAATGGAAACAAGGTTAATGATGTGCAGAGGCTTGGTGTGTGTTTGGTATATTTTGTGGCTGCCAACTGTTTGAACAAATGTCTCAGAGACAAAGTGAAGTTGGCCAAGTTTTGACAGATTTGCAAAGATTGCCGGAATGAACCCAAACAACAGAAAATCAGGAGGTTAGCTCTGATACCATGTAGAAAATATGAGTGTAGAATCTAAAACTAAATTGTATTGATATTGAAGATTACATTGAATTGAGTAGCTTCATGATATTACATGAATGAAGAACTAATATCTAGAAAAATAAGGTACACAAAGTCTATGTTTGGTTTGTGTGAATGCTTGACAATTTAATTTAGACTAGCAACTAATTTAGACTAGCAACCTTAGCTAACTTAATTTGACTTATTTTAACAATTATGAAGTGATAAACTATTCCAACTCAATTCTAAACAGGTCCGGTCTTTTTAGCAGTGTGGAGTGAATCCAAGATTCCATGCAGGAGTTAGAAAAAACGAGATTGCAACACATGATTTTTTGGGGTTTGGAACCTAGCCAAGTGCAATGCTAGGAGGCTCATCCCCACGACGCCTGTTAATTGTTATTAATATAAAACAATGTCACAAACAAGAATGTGTAAAATGCATGTTACATGATTAAATGGTCCTTAGAAAAATAATTCTCTAAAAAAGTCTTCAAAACATGTTTGCTTGTTGACGGGCTTATATAAACATCATATCTCACACCAAATTTGAAACGACTTCTTTCGGAACATGTGTTTATCAACAGTATTTTTTTTCAAACCCTTGAAATTGCATATCAACTAAAGCAAGAAAGTGATCCTGTCCTAAAATTTTCTTGAGCAAATTTTTCTTTTTCTACATTAAGGTGATCATCAAAATGATTCCAAGAAAAAATGGAATATCATCAAATGACTCTTTTGATTACAATAAGTTTAACTAACTTGAAAAACTGGGAAATCATGTAAGTTTAATAACTTTTTCGTTTTGCTCAATATCACCGGATATAGTTAGATGTTAAAAGTTTCTTCTTTGCAGGAAAGGCTATATTCATTGTTTTGTCTTCGTTGTTTGCAACTTACCAGTTATTACTTACATGCATAAACATATCTAAAATTGTTTAAAACATATTGGCATGAGTAATTAAGACAGAATTATTACCGAGTAGAAACTATAGGCTATCTAGATCATTGACTCTCGTGCTTATTGATCTCCTCTCTTTATCATTGACAAGATGAAATCGTAGTATGTACTTTACCACCTTGATATCCGGAAGTTTTTGCTAGACTATTATGGGCAGTAGCCGTTGAATGATGACAAGATTCAGATATTGCGTCAAAAACAATGGATTGGAAGGTTGTTGTGTTCCCCAGCAGCTTGTAGAGAAAAGAATGAAAGAATAAAAGATGACTGTACACAGCAGTGTTCATGAGTACTTATGCGATTGACCACGCCCAAATATACATATACATATGTAGTAACCGCTAAGTAAAAGATATGTTAATATTATTAAAATACCTTAATAATCTTATTGGAGCAGCTTTGGCATCTTTTCTTGTTTCGACTTTTTCTCTAACATCAGATATTGTGTCACCAAAAAAGCCGCAAATAGTCTGCAAAGATAAAGTAAATTTCGTAAAAAATGAACTAAGTGTTGAAAGATTGTGCAAAATTGTTTAACAGGCATATGCATCTAATATAACATCTAGATTATTCTACTAACACTAATATAAAATATACCTAGCATAATTGTATCAAATTAAAATTTTAATATTCAGTTTGGTATTCCAAAAATCTATTCGTTTATGTTGTATCTTTGTTTTCTCATCCTGAGCTGCAATATTGTTTCTACCACATTTCAAAGAGTGGTTTTACTTATCTTAAACTATAAACTCATTCTATCAATACAATACTAAATTGTTATTATTCTTACTATAAATTAATAAATAATGAAACAAGTGATTCATCAAATGCCATTTTTATGAAACAAATTACAATACTGATATTTTTTTTTTACCTTCTTGTCCTTCATTAGTTTATTCCTCACGGACTCCATCATGCGAGGATGGAAGCTATGAATTGAAATTTTTGCTGCCCATTTACAAATAATTAATACTTTAATTATGAACAGAAAAGATTGACTGTTACTCACAAAATTATAAATCTTACCGAGCACAAAATCATAGGCATCTATCACATCCAAGAAATCAGTGAAGTAAATATTTGGCAAGTCACGAGTAAGTTTTTCCATTTTGGAATGGATTGCCAGCTGTACACCATCACGATTCCTTTACACAAATTAAAAACAAAATAAAAATTAATAAAGATTCTAAAACCGATTAATCTGAAAGAGTTTGTCCTAAAATCCAATCATGCATGATGATTTAGGAAGAACTTTCTTGTACTCTTATTTGATTTCATTAACATTAATAAAAGACTTATTTGTTTTTATTACGGGCTTTATCTATTTAAATTGTCTTAAATAAGATGTTCCATAGTTTAAAGTAAAGCTTCTAGAATTATAATGAGATTATAATAGTGAGATCTAGAAGATGATAACTATAGACTTAAACAGTTCCTGATCAAAGGATAACTAATCGGAAGTTAGTGAATCCGCAAAGATTAGTACATACTATGCTTGCTCCTTTCAGGAGGATGTCTGTTCTCATAGGCATTTGTGTGGTGACACTATAGCTAGTATGTAGGTGCTTATTAAGGAATAAGTTCACTGAACATGACTCGATAAGTTGAACAACTAATGGAGTTTACTCACGTGTCGATAGTTGTTCACTGAGTGATAGTTGTACAAGTGTCCTTAGACTTGAGATCGTTATAGTAATCTTGTATATAATGAACTATGCTTTGGTTTAGTCCTTAGTCTCAAGGACATCCATTAGGTCTATTCTGGGCATAGGGATTTGTGTATGGAGATAGTTAACGGTCAATAAAGGATCTACCCCTTCCAGTAAAGGAAGAGAATATCCTATGCTATTCTTATGATGCTAGTTCCGGAATCTCTGGCCAGAGTGTATGAAATTGGAAAGAAGTTTCTAATTTGCATTAATATGAACTTTGCATTATGAATAAGAATCATATGATTAAATTTGATAGGCTTGACACGAGATCCATGCCTTGTATTTAATCGGGATATTGCAGGGTAGAAGGAATTGATTGTACGGTAACTAGCACTGACAGGTTCTTGGTATTCTAAGCAGTGAATTCATATTATCCGGATAGTCGCGATATGTTGAGAAGCATCACTCACGATGTAGAATAAATATAATTAATCAGTTAATTATATTTAATGAATTTTAGAATTCATATAAATAATAAATAAAAAGTTTATTATTATTTATTTCTACTACCGGCTTAATTTGAACCTACAGGGTCACACCATAAAAAGATTAATTTATTGATGAAGGTATTTTGAGAGAGCAAGTTGTTTTAATAATGATTAAAATTGTTTTAATTATTATTTAAACATTTTATAAGATAAAGTGTGGGATTTATATATAATAATATATATGATATATTAATTATAAAAACCTACTTGAGCCCTATATAAAGAAAGAGATGAGAACATGTTTAGTATGCAAAAGTGGTTTTGTGAAAACCTAGTTGCCACCTCTCTTCTTCTTCATCTCTCTCTCTCAAAAGAACAAGACACCATTTTTATAAAAGCTTGTTTTATAAAAAGCTTCATCGAAGATTATTCTTGGTGGATACCGGTAGAGTGCTTCACACTCTGAGAAGCAACTGCTAGCAACCATCTAGACACCATCTTCGAATTTTCAAGGTAAGGTTTCGATTCCTCCGCTCTTTCATTTTTATATGATTTTCTATATGTCCGATACATGGTTTTTACGGAATAAATTGTTATACCGCGCTTCCGCTCGTCCGTAAATTCCTTCAATGGCATCAGAGACAGGTTCTTGCATATAGAGATTCATATAAAAATTTCAGATTTTTTTATGCATGTATGGATTTATTATGAATTTTGCAAGTTTATTTGGATTTAATTATGAATTAATTCAAAATAATATTTGCATGAAGATTTGACCATTGATCTGGATTCTATAAGTGTTATGGATCATCTAGGTATTTTTTTCATAATTTTGTGATGTGTAGATTATTTGTTATGAATTTTTTAAAATTGTTTTAATTAAAATTCATATAATAATCATGCAAGTGAATAATATGAAATTAAAATTTTGCACAAGGACCCCATAGCTTCCTGGTTATTTTTGCTACTGGATGATTTTAGAAATCATGTTGTTTTGATTTTTTATTAATTTATTAATTAAATGTTAATTAATTTATTAATATTAAACTAAAATTATAAAATAATAATAATAAGTTATTACAGTAGTTATGAACTCGGTCAGTTTTGTTTTGATCATTAATCTGGCGTTCAACAGTTACAAAAGGCACAACACAAGCAACGGTTGGATAGATTAAAAAAAAAAAAAAACTGCTGACTTGCTATCTCGCGCGTCTGGTACAAACTCAGGGGAGGGGTGTCACGCATTTTGGAAATGCGTGACAGGGCTATTGCGCATTATGCGCATGCGTTACAAAATTAAATAGCTTTTAACTGTTGTAACGCATATCGTAAATGCGTTACAGCCCTTCTGTCATATTAAATTTGATTTTTTGGGAGTTTCGTAACTCCGTTTTGGGCGTGCAATATATCGTTGGATTCGTATTTCCGAGACGGGTCTAATGGAGTGGTCAAATATTTTTTATATAAAAGGTTTGAACTTTTTATATTCCCGGAAGTGTTTTAAAGCATGTTTTAATTGTTTTAAATTGCTTTTAAATGCTGTAATAAATCCATACATCATTATATCAATGTGTGACATGATATTGCTTGCATGCTTACTTATTTATTTATGTTTATATATGAGATATATGCCTATGTTTACCATGAGATGATAGATTTAGGTGAACTTAAATCAAAATAAGGCGTGCGCTAGAAAATCTAGAAATAGGAATCGTTTCTTGCCTTAATAATAATATTATGAATACAATCATGAGATTTTTGTGTTTTTGAAACACGTAATTAAATATGAATTTTCAATATTGAGAGAAAGGATGATTCTGTCAAAAACAGATTTTGATCTGCAAGAAAGGGGTATTAAGTGACGCCTCTTGACAATGCTCCCCCCGATCTGGGAATCATCTTATTATCGATTATTGATTTGAAATATTTAATTGAAGAAAAGAATCTCTTTATAATATGATTATGATTGTTAAATAATATTAGTTAATTAATAATGGCTGATAATTATTTATTTATGAAATAAATAATTAGTTAGCAATTTTATTAATTGATTAAATGAGATTTAATTTATTATAAAATAATTAAGATATGATCTTAATATTATTAATTATTTATTTAATTTATGAAATTATATTAAGGGAGAGATTAATTTTCTAAAGAGTTTAGAAATAGAATTAATAATTAAAAGAGTTTTAATTATTGATTAATAACAGAGAAGATGAGATCTATGTATTATATATGTCAAGTTGTAATCGGCCATAGGCACAAAAAAGTTTTGTGTCAGTTATGGTCTTCCAACATGACAGAAAATATTTCTTGTTTTCGGTGCATTGTCGTTTCGTGCTACAGCCGAGGACTTTGTTACCGATCAACATGAAAATACTTGTCTGTTACATTAGATGTGTACAAAATTAGATTTTAGTGGTCGTTACGTGCTACAGCCGTGGGCTATTGGAATCTAATTTAATTGTACAAAATGTTGGATTTGACTTGACTAATAATATTGAGATTTTTCGTGTTTTGTTATAGATTTAGATTATCTATTCAACTTAAAACACGTTAGACTTATAGGTTTATACGAAAATGTTTCGTGACCTTAAAAAAAAACCTCTTTTATAAATATCAAGTAGTAATTGGCCAATGACACAACGGGCTTGTGTCGGTCATA
This sequence comes from Kitagawia praeruptora, assembly GCA_037693485.1. NCBI lineage: Eukaryota > Viridiplantae > Streptophyta > Magnoliopsida > Apiales > Apiaceae > Kitagawia > Kitagawia praeruptora. Next base: position 46,065,134 of record CM075349.1, read on the forward strand.
GCCTTCCAACATGGTAGAAAGTAGTTCTCATTTTTGAATCACTGTCGTTTCGTGCCACAGCCGAGGGCTTTGATTTCGAAATAAGAAATACTTGTCTATTACATAGAGATGTGTACAATGAATTAGAATCTAATGGTCGTTACGTGCCACAGCCGTGGGCTATTGGAGACTGATTCAATTGTACAGAATGTTGGGTTAGACTTGACTTAGAATATTGAGTTTGTCGTGCCACAGCCGTGACTCAATTATTCAAGAGGCTAAAGTTTTATTAGGGAATAACATGAGATGTAACTGACAAGAGTTGTCTGCCTATTGAACATCACATGGCGTTTCGTGCCACAGCCGGGGTTGTGTGATGGAATGTAGGATCCCTATTCCCACTAGCATTTTGAATGCTTATTTATTCACTTAGGGGGTTGTATAAATTAGATAAACTAGTGGGAGCCACTTATGAATAAAGACCCGATTCATATAGTGTTTTAATAATGAAATTGAATATTTGCTAAGTGTTGTTATGTGTATATCATTTGCAGACTTAATATATATAGATATATACACTAGGTCTTCTGCATAATCACTTCGTAGCATACTAGATGCTCACATATTGACTGGTCCCAACTATGCTGACTAGCTTCGAAGCTTGAGAAAAGTTCTCAAGGGCTAAGAAGCTGGGATATGCTGTTTGTTTTCACTGTAACAAGGTGAGGCACTGGAAGAGGAACTGTAGGGTTTACCTTGCAGAACTGAAGGTGAAGAAGGCTAGTGAGACTACCGCTTCTAATTCAGATATGTTTATGATTGAAGTAAACATGTCACTAAATCAACTTCTACTTAGGTATTAGATACTACTTGTGGTTCTCACATTTGCAATTCGTTGCGAGGACTAAGGAGAAGTAGGGCTCTTGGGGAAGAGAAGGCGATTCTACGGATGTGCAATGGAGCAAGAGTTGCTGCCATAGCTGTAGGGTCGTTTGATTTACATATGCCTACGGTCAAGACTATTATTTTAAATAATTGTTATTTTGTTCCCTCGAATGTGAGGAATATTATTTCTATTCCAATGTTAGACTTGGATGGATTTTCGTTTATTATTCAGAATATTCAACATCCAATCCTCAGAGATAATGTTCTTTATGGTAGTGGAACTTTAAATAATGGTCTGTATGTATGTGACATAGAATATGTTTTACTTCATATTAAACGAAGAAAAAAAAAAAGGGATGATGAAAATCCTACCTACTTATGGCACTACAGACTTGGTCATATTAGTGAAAATAGACTTCGGATATTGCATAAGGGAAGGTTACTAGAACCCTTTGATTTTGAATCATATCCTACATGCATGCCTTGTCTATTGGGTAAAATGACCAAATCTCCATTTAGTGGACATGGAGAGAGCGCTAGAGAGTTGCTGGTATTGGTACACATAGATGTATGTGGAAAAATGTCTACGCAAGCCATGGCAGGATTTTAATACTTCGTGACTTTCATAGATAATTGATCTAGATTTAGATATATGTATTTGATGAAATACAAATCTGAAGCCTTTGAAAAGTTCAAAGAATACAGTTATGAAGTAGAGAAATAAACTAAACATAGTATTAGAGCTCTTCGATCAGATCGAGGAGATGAATACTTGAGTGGTGTGTTTCTAGATTATCTCAAAGAAAATAGTATAGTCTCCCAGTGGACTCATCCGGACACTCCATAGTTGAGTGGAGTATCTGAAAGGAGAAATTGAACTTTGTTAGACATGGTTCGATCCACGATGAGCTATGCAGATCTTCCAGTATCACTTTAGGGTTATGAATTGGAAACCTCGGCATATTTACTGAATAAGGTGCCTTCCGAATCTATTCCTCAAACTCCATATGAGATATGGAAAGAAAGGAAACCGAGTCTTAAACACATTAAGATTTGGGGATGTCCAGCTTATGTCAAGAAAGTTGACCATGATAAGCAGGAATCTCGATCCGTAAAATGTAGGTTTGTGGGATATCCTAAAGAGATTTAGGGTATTACTGTTACACCGATCATAGGGTGTTTCTCTCCAGACATGCTACCTTCTTAGAAAAATAGTTTATTCTTGAAGGGAACAGTGGGAGCAAGATTGAACTTAAAGAAGTTCATGAAACACAAACTACTACGGTTCAAAAGGAAACTCCTGTTCAAACTAAACAACCTTATGTGACATAGTGTTGACTCTGAGAAATGGCAGAGTGCCATGAAATTCGAAATGGATTCTATGTATGCCAACCAAGTATGGACCTTGGTTGAAGCACCTGAGGATGTTAGACTTATTGGGTGATAAAAGGTATACAAGAGAAAGATTGGAGTAGATGGTTAGGTGGAGACCTACAAGGCTAGGCTCATGGCAAAATGATTCAGACAAAGGCAAAGGATTGACTTTGATGAAACTTTTTGCATGTAGCCCTACTCAAATCAATTCGGATTTTGCTTGCGATCCATATATGGATTGAAGCAAGCTTCTCGTAGATGGAACATCCATTTTGATGAGACAATCAAAGAGTTTGATTTTATCAAAAACATAGATGAACCATGTGTTTACAAGAAGGTTAGTGGGAGCGCGGTAACATTTCTTGTATTGTATGTGGGTGACATACTTCTTATAGGAAATGATATACCGATGCTGCAATCAGTCAAAGTGTGGCTATCAAAGAATTTCACTATGAAGGACTTGGGAGAGACATCCTAGATTCTTGGTATGAAGATCTATAGAGATAGATCGAGAAGAATGATTGGTCTTACCCAAGGTACATACATCGAGAAAGTGCTTAAAAGGTTTAGCATGAAAACTCCACGATATGTCTCATACCGATGAGCCGTGGAGTATCCCTTTTCCAAGAAGATGTCTCATGAGACACTTGAGGAAAGAGAGCGTATGAGTAAGATTCCTTATGCTTCAGCAATAGGATCTATCATGTACGCGATGTTGTGTACTAGGCCTGATGTTGCTTATTCAATTAGTGTGACAAGCAGATATCAGTCGGATCCAGGTGAAGACCACTGGAAAGTAGTGAAGAACATCCTTAAGTACTTGCGAAGGACTAAGGATATTTTTTCTTGTTTTTGGTGGATCTGAGTTGAAAAATAGAAGGGTTATACCTACTCTAGTTTTCAATCAGAAAGTGATGATAGCAAATCCATGTTAGGGTACGTGTTTACTCTAAAGGGTGGAGCGATTAGTTGGAAGAGTTCCAAACAGCCTACAACGGCTGACTCAACAGCGGAAGCAGAGTTTATAGATGCAAGTGACGCTGCAAAACTGTTTTGTGGCGCTTTCTTTTGATAGGGAGATCATTGAAAGTAGAGATGTCAACATTGAGAGAGTTGACACACATAACAACATAGCAGACCCACTCACTAAGCCGCAATTTAAGATTCACTTCGATCGTCATAATGAGTGAATGAGTATTAGATACTAGAATGATTGGCTTTAGTACAAGTGGGAGATTGAAAGAGTTTGTCCTAAAATCCAATCATGCATGATGATTTAGGAAGAACTTTCTTGTACTCTTATTTGATTTCATTAACATTAATAAAAGACTTATTTGTTTTTATTACGGGCTTTATCTATTTAAATTGTCTTAAATAAGATGTTCCATAGTTTAAAGTAAAGCTTCTAGAATTATAATGAGATTATAATAGTGAGATCTAGAAGATGATAACTATAGACTTAAACAGTTCCTGATCAAAGGATAACTAATCGGAAGTTAGTGAATCCGCAAAGATTAGTACATACTATGCTTGCTCCTTTCAGGAGGATGTCTGTTCTCATAGGCATTTGTGTGGTGACACTATAGCTAGTATGTAGGTGCTTATTAAGGAATAAGTTCACTGAACATGACTCGATAAGTTGAACAACTAATGGAGTTTACTCACGTGTCGATAGTTGTTCACTGAGTGATAGTTGTACAAGTGTCCTTAGACTTGAGATCGTTATAGTAATCTTGTATATAATGAACTATGCTTTGGTTTAGTCCTTAGTCTCAAGGACATCCATTAGGTCTATTCTGGGCATAGGGATTTGTGTATGGAGATAGTTAACGGTCAATAAAGGATCTACCCCTTCCAGTAAAGGAAGAGAATATCCTATGCTATTCTTATGATGCTAGTTCCGGAATCTCTGGCCAGAGTGTATGAAATTGGAAAGAAGTTTCTAATTTGCATTAATATGAACTTTGCATTATGAATAAGAATCATATGATTAAATTTGATAGGCTTGACACGAGATCCATGCCTTGTATTTAATCGGGATATTGCAGGGTAGAAGGAATTGATTGTACGGTAACTAGCACTGACAGGTTCTTGGTATTCTAAGCAGTGAATTCATATTATCCGGATAGTCGCGATATGTTGAGAAGCATCACTCACGATGTAGAATAAATATAATTAATCAGTTAATTATATTTAATGAATTTTAGAATTCATATAAATAATAAATAAAAAGTTTATTATTATTTATTTCTACTACCGGCTTAATTTGAACCTACAGGGTCACACCATAAAAAGATTAATTTATTGATGAAGGTATTTTGAGAGAGCAAGTTGTTTTAATAATGATTAAAATTGTTTTAATTATTATTTAAACATTTTATAAGATAAAGTGTGGGATTTATATATAATAATATATATGATATATTAATTATAAAAACCTACTTGAGCCCTATATAAAGAAAGAGATGAGAACATGTTTAGTATGCAAAAGTGGTTTTGTGAAAACCTAGTTGCCACCTCTCTTCTTCTTCATCTCTCTCTCTCAAAAGAACAAGACACCATTTTTATAAAAGCTTGTTTTATAAAAAGCTTCATCGAAGATTATTCTTGGTGGATACCGGTAGAGTGCTTCACACTCTGAGAAGCAACTGCTAGCAACCATCTAGACACCATCTTCGAATTTTCAAGGTAAGGTTTCGATTCCTCCGCTCTTTCATTTTTATATGATTTTCTATATGTCCGATACATGGTTTTTACGGAATAAATTGTTATACCGCGCTTCCGCTCGTCCGTAAATTCCTTCATAATCAACACATATGAGATTTACAGAAAACATACTCTCGGCCTTCAAATTCATCATAGAGATCCCACGCACACATGTTAGTCACAGAGGCATGCCTGTATACATCTAATAACAAGCCTAATTGTTTGTAATGCTTTCCATTACTTACATGACCTCTTAACTGAGGGAACCTCTAGTTGTAGAGTTTTTATTTGTATTGTACTTGTAGTAGGCATCAAATCCTAGTTGTGTAACTGTACTTATAGAGTCTAGAATAATGCTTGAAAGAAGTTCCAAGGTTCATGCCTCAAGCAAGAAGATAAAGGCTATCAAATAATCACAGTTGGGATTTGAAGAAATGAAGAATTTGCCTAAGTACCAATTCGAGAAGTATATTTGTCTATTCGAGAAGTCCAGCATTCGAGAAGTCAGGGGTTCGATATCTCAAGACACTATTCGATATCTCTGTATGTACTGTTCGATATCTCAGAGATTCGATATGTCTATGTACTCTATTCGAGTTCTCAAGGAGTCAACAAGTCAAAGTTCCATTCGATATCTCAAGGACTCAGAAAGCTATTCGATATCTCGAGGATTCGATAAGTCAAATGTTCTATTCGACAACTCAAGGAATCCTGATGGAAAAGAGCTATTCGAGAAGTGGTTCGATATGTCAATATAACAGTGTTCGAGAACTCAGAGTTATCGATCAAGTCAATTCTAGTTCTCGAATCACTTACTTAGTCACTTCTCGAATACATTCTTGGAGACAAAATACTGAAGAAATTGTACAAGTCAGAAACCTGCAACAAGCCAATGCACTTTATGGACCACAATCTATAACGTGCTCTGGAAAGCCTACAAGGAAGCTTGGAGAGATATAGAAGAGACAAGGAGCTAAAGAAGTGGATCTAAACAGGCTTTGCAAAGTCAAATCTGTAACCGTTTGGACACTTACTCAAAAAGGATAGACAGACTAGAAAGTAATTTGTTTAGCTACCTTATTTGCAGTAAGTAGGCTGTATCCATGTTCTATAAGGACACAGCCTCACTTCTGAACTTAGTAACTTTTTGTGAGTCAAGTTTTTCATACACTAAGATGTATCTCTCTGAGAAAAACGAAGCTGAGAATACTATCATTTGCATTCACAGATTGTAGCAACCTTTATCTAATAATACATTAGATTAAAGTGATATTGTGTTTTGTGTTATTCTTTATCCGCACCTTCAATCTTGCACACACAAACACTCTTGCTACATAGACTCGAAGAAGAAAAGTTCGAGAATCCATTCACCCCCCTCTGTATTCTCTTATCGTATTCAATACTCAACAAGTGGTATCAGAGCGGGCTGTTTATTCAAAAACAGAAAAACGATCATGAGTTCGAATACACCAAAGACTACAGGAACGGTGAAGGTCCCTAAGTTTGACAAAGAGAATTACAACCTCTGGAAGATAAAGATGATGTTGTTCATCAAAGCCTCTCATCCTTTGTACCCTGAGATTCTCAAGAATGGTCCTTTTGTTCCACAACAAGAGATACCAGAGAAGACTGTTGGAACCACAACAATCCCAAGATCTTATGAGGTTAAGGATCCATCAAAATGGACAGAATCAGAAAGGGAGAAGGTTGCTCTTGACAGCCACCTCATGTTGCTTATCATTGATTCCATGGACATGTCAATGTTTGCAAACATTGCATCATGTACATCTGCCAAAGAAATGTGGGATCACATTGAGGTGTTGTGTGAAGGAACTGATGAGGTTAAGGAAAACAAGAAACAGATACTGGTCACACAGTATGAAGCTTTCATGGCACAGTCCAAGGAAAGCATTACTGAGATGTTTGAGAGATTTCACAAGCTAGTTACTGAGTTGCAGATGAATGGCAAGGTTTACAGTACCAAGGAGTTAAACATGAAGTTTCTGCTATCCTCACCAAACCATCTAGAGCAAAGGGTCATTTCTCTGAGGGAAAGAGATTTGAACAAATTTACATATGATGTGCTCTATGGAGTTTTGAAAACTCATGAGCTTGAGTTGCTTCAGAAAAGGGCTATCCAAGCCAATCAAGGTAGAATGGTAAACACATCATGTGCCCTGATTGTCAATAAATCTATTCAAGACCTGGAAGCATCTACAAGTCAGTTAAGGATAGAAGAGGTAGTATAAGAGGAAGAAACTGAACCTGAGGTAAGTGAACATGTTGAGGAGAAGGAGGAAGAAGAGTTCTACACTCTTGAAGAACTAGATGGGATGGAAACCACTTCATATGCTTTCATGGCCAGAAAATTTCCAAACATCAAATTCAAAAGGAATCAACCCTTCAAACCCAAAACCCAAAACCATTCATTCAACAAAAGCAAGGCAATTGTGAAACCAAACAAGAATAAGTTTAAGACCAGCCATGTGGATAGGTCATCTGTAAGGTGCTATAGATGCAATGACCTAGGGCATTTTTCCAGTGAATGCAAAAAGCCTAAAAAGAAGGATAGAGACTATCTTGAGCTTGAAGCTAAGTATGAGGCCCTTCTGAAAAAGCAGACACAAGGTAAGGCCTACATAGCTGAAGGGAAGTGCTGGGATGATTCTGACAGTGATGGAGAGGAGCAAGAATTCTACAATTATGCCTTGATGGCCAATTCCAAGGATGACCCATCTCCATCTGATTCTCAGGTACCATCTCTCACTACTATAGATATGTCTGTTTCAGAGTATAAATGCATGATTGAACAACTATCTGTTGAAATGTTTAACACTCATACTAGTATGACTGCTGCTAATGAAGAGATTGCTAAACTATCTACTAGAAATGAAATGTTAACCAAAAAGAATGAGGAACTTGAGCTAACTGCTATGCAAATAGAAAACCTTAAGAAAGAAGTTGAATATCTGCAGAATAAGGTTTTGTGTGCTAGTCAGGTTGAAAAGGCTCTTAGGGATGAATTAGCTGAAAATGAATTCAAACTAAAAACTTTCAAGAAATCATCTGGTCTAGTGAAATCCTACTGTGAGAAAATTGAAGCAAAACCCAAGGCTGCTATTGGACTTGATTATGACACTCTTAAACAGAGAAAAGGCTATGCTGTCATTGAAGATGACACAGTTGTTCATGAGGAAGTGCCTCACATTTTGAAAAAGACTAAAAATCCAATTTTTAAGGAACCAACATTTGAAATTGATGAGGATGCCTTACTCATCAAACAAATGTTGAATGATGAGGATGAGGCACAATCAAATGAAAACAAGCATCATCCAAGAGTGAGAGTGTCAAGTCAGAAGACAAGAAGCCAGTAGTTGATAGGCCAAGACCTAAGAAGTTTGTTAAGTTTGTTTCAGCTGGGAAGAGTGAATCAGAAAAGAAAGTGACTAAGAAGAAACAGAACAGAAATGGCAAGTTAGGGATTAACAAGGATAACAACTATGCTTATATGCCTAATGCCCCTAGGAAAACTTGTCAGAACTGTTTCAGTACCAATCATTTAACTCATGCATGCAAGAAACCTACTGGTAGTGTATCTAAACCTTTCTATGATTGTTCTGTGCCTCTAAGACATAGAGATGCACCATTTTGTGATAAATTTGACTGTATGCCATGCAATATGAATGTTATGACTAGTTGTTTCAATCTGAGAAGGCAATTCATTGATGGTTGTATCAATCACAATTCTCACACACACTACACCAGGTCAAAGTCTTCGAGTCCTCCTAAAGCTAGGAAGGTACCTCTGTCACCTAAGTCTGAAACCTCAGGTTCTAAGACTTCTAACAGTGACAAGAAGACTAATGCCAAGAAAGTTGACAAGCATGTTGTTTATGATAAAACTGTTTCTAAGTCACATGGACCCAAACTTGTTTGGGTACCAAAGGAAAAGTAATACCTTTATGTTTGCAGGGCAAAGAAAGTGAAAAGAAGGTCATGTGGATTTTGGACAGTGGATGCTCAAATCATATGACTGGTGATATGGCCTTGCTATCACAGTACGAGGAAAAGGCTGGCCCAATGGTTGCTTTTGGAGATGACAGCATGGGTAACACATTGGGATATGGCAAGTTGAAAGTTGGTAATGTCATCATTGAAGATGTAGCACTAGTCAAGGGGCTCAAGCATAATCTGCTAAGTGTTGGTCAGTTTACTGATAGGGGATTCAAGGTGGATTTTGACAAAGATGAATGTTTGATCACCCACAAGAAGACTGGTAATTTTGCTCTATCTGGAGTAAGGAAGGGAAGCCTGTTTGTAGCCAATATGGATTCTGCAAACAAGGACAAAATTTGTTGTTTTTACTCAAAAGCATCAAATGAAGATTGTTGGCTGTGGCACAAGAAACTATCACACCTGAACTTCAAAGCCATTAACTCTCTAGTCAAAAGAGAGTTAGTGAGAGGCATGCCCACACTTGAATTCTGTCAAGAAGGAGTGTGTGAGGCTTGTCAAAAAGGAAAGATGAAAAGATCAAGCCACAAGACAAAGACAGTGACATCTATAACCAAGCCCCTACAACTCATTCATATGGATTTGTTTGGGCCTGTCAATATTATGTCAGTAGGAAGAAAGAAGTATGTCTTGGTGATGGTTGATGATTTTTCAAGGTATACATGGGTGGAATTTCTGGCATCAAAAGATGAGGCTCCACAAGTAATCATTGAGCATATAAAGAAAGTTGACAAGGAAGCAAAGGCCAACAATGCAAGTGTGATTGCACTGAGAAGTGATAATGGAACAGAGTTCAGAAATGTCAAACTTGAAGCATTTTGTAAAGAGAATGGTATTTCTCAGCAATTCTCAGCTCCAAGAACTCCACAACAAAATGGAGTTGTTGAGAGGAAGAATAGAACTCTAATTGAGGCTGCTAGAACAATGTTACTTGATACAAAAATGCCTACATGTTTTTGGGCTGAGGCTGTGAGCACTGCATGCTATATCCAGAACAGAACCCTCATCAACAAAAACACTGGAAAGACACCTTATAACTTGATGACTGGAAAGAAGTATACTCTAAAGTATGTTCATACTTTTGGAAGCAAATGCTTTGTATTGAAGGATAATTCTGAATATGTTGGAAAATTTGATGCAAAAGCATTTGAAGGAATTTTTCTTGGCTACTCTATGTAAAGAATTGCATACAAGGTTTATGTCATCAGTCAAAAGAAAGTTATGGAAAGCACAGATGTGACATTTGATGACAGCAAACTACCTGGACTAGAAGAAGCCAATGATGAAGATAAAGATCCATTGAAGTTTGATAATCTAGATGATTCTGATGAAGAGACTAAAACTGAAGTTGAAACTCGAGTTCAACAAACTCAAGTGAATGATGATACAAGAGAAGAATTTGTGCCAATCAATAGTGAAGGAACAAGCATCCAAGACACACCTGTGAGTAGTGGCAACTTCACAGGGGGAGGAAATGAGAATGACCATGATGTGGATGATGAAGCAACATCAAGAATGAGAAATCAGGCTGAGCACTCAAGGAAATGGGATAGATCACACACTGCAGAGCAAATCATTGGAGATCCTAATGCAGGAGTAAGGACTAAGAGAGCAACTCAGAATGAGTGCCTCTATGGCTGTTTTCTATCACAAGTTGAGCCTAAGAAACTTGATGATGCACTGTTGGATCCAGATTGGATTATTGCTATGCAAGAGGAGCTGAATCAATTTGAAAGGAACAAAGTATGGGAACTTATGCCTGCACCAAAGAACAGAACCATTGTTGGAACAAAATGGGTTCTAAAGAATAAGATGGATGAAGATGGTGTAATTATAAGAAACAAAGCAAGGTTGGTTGCAAAAGGATACTCTCAACAGGAAGGCATTGATTATGATGAGACATTTGCTCCTGTTGCTAGATTGGAAGCCATCAGAATATTCTTGGCATTTGCTGCTCATTCAAACTTTAAAGTGTATCAAATGGATGTCAAGAGTGCATTTCTGAATGGAAAGTTGGAAGAAGAAGTCTATGTGCAACAACCACCTGTTTTTGAGGATCCACACTTCCCAGAATTTGTCTACAGATTGCTTAAGGCATTGTATGGACTTAAGCAGGCTCCAAGAGCATGGTATGATACTTTATCACAATTTCTTCTTGAGAATCAATTCACTAGAGGCACACTGGACAAGACATTGTTTTACAAGAAGCATGATGATGATCTTATCTTAGTTCAGATCTATGTGGATGATATCATTTTTGGTTCTACAAATGAGAAGCTGTGTGAGAAATTTTCTAAACTCATGCAGAGCAGATATGAGATGAGTATGATGGGAGAGTTGACATTCTTTCTTGGGTTGCAATTCAGTCAAAGGAAGGATGGTATCTTTATCAGTCAGACCAAGTATATCAAGGATTTATTGAAGAAGTTTGACTTGGAAGATTGCTCACCTGCAAAGACACCCATGGCCACTGCCACTAAATTGGATGAAGATGCTAAAGGCAAGAAGGTAGATATCTCAGTCTACAGAGGCATGGTTGGTTCTCTGCTCTATCTCACTGCAAGTAGGCCAGACATCATGTTTGCTACATGCTTGTGTGCAAGGTTTCAATCAAATCCGAAAGAATCACATTTGATTGCTATAAAAAGGATCTTTAGATATCTGAAGGGCACTCCAAACTTGGGACTATGGTATCTAAGGACACAGGATTCAATCTGGTTGGTTATTCTGATGCTGATTATGCTGGATGCAGAGTGGATAGGAAAAGCACCTCAGGTAGCTGTCAGTTTCTTGGACAAAGGTTAGTCTCTTGGTATAGCAAGAAACAACAATCTGTGTCAACTTCTACAGCTGAGGCTGAATACATAGCTGCTGGAAGTTGCTGTGCTCAAGTGCTTTGGATTAGAAATCAACTTAGAGATTATGGACTTGTGTTGGAAAGAATTCCAATCATGTGTGACAACACAAGTGCAATCTCTATAGTTGCCAATCTTGTCAATCATTCTAGAACAAAGCACATTGACATCAGATATCATTTCATTAGAGAACATGCAACTAATGGAACCATTGAGTTGCATTATGTCTCTACAGATAAACAATTAGCTGACATATTCACTAAGCCACTAGATGAAGCCACCTTCACAAGGTTGGTTAGTGAGATTAGAATGCTGAATTCTTCAGATTCTGGCTAAGTGAATATATCATTTAGATTGTTGCAGCAGTAAACACTTTATCTAAATTTTCAATATTTTTGGAGTAAGTGTTGGCTGAAATATGATTTATAAATATTTCAAATCTGTTGCATATGTTGGAAAATCATATTTTTGCTAACTTGAAATTTTTATGAAATTTTGAGAAAATCACTATTTAATTTGCTAGAATATTCTTCAATGAATATGGCTGGTCAATTTTAAAAGATAGTGAAAATCAATTTTTATGAGTGATGGGTATAGTTCGATAAGTCAAACTTCTCGAATGATTCACTATTCGACATCTCTAACAAGTCTCATTAGAGTACTCTTGAGTTCTCGAATAGAGTCTTTTAGAGTTCTCGAATAGAGATTTCCTTGACTTCTTGAATATAGTGTTTTAGTTCTCGATTGACTGAGTTCTCGAATACTATATTTGAGTTCTCGAATCATTTGAAAATGCTGAATTCTCGCTGAATTTTAACCGATTTTGGACTTTTGTCTAAAAGTTTAATTCACTCATAAAAACACATTTTATTTAATTTAGAATTATTTCTGAGTTAGATAACTGCCAGCTATGAGTTTCTATTTGCTTGAGTTATCGATTAAGCCTTTCTTGACTTCTCGAATAGTTGTTTTATACCTCTCGAATGCCTGACTTGTCGATACAAAACATACTTCTAATCGACAATTCAAGTACTTCATACTTTTACACTTCTACACCTATTCGATTCATTTCATTCGATTTCTCAAGCATCTACACTCTCTAAACCTCTGAAACCCTAACTGCAAAAAGCCAAATTTCTTCTTCAACCTTCAATTTCTTTCCTCTCCTTCATACAAATGGCAACAGTAAAGTTCAACACCAACTTCATTGCCCTAACTAGTGATGTGGAAGCACCCAACGCCAATTTCAAGTGCTTTGTGAAATGGATGGCTGAGTCATGCATCAAGGATGCACTCTCTGCCAACCCAACTCTATATCTGGATATCCTGGAACAATTTTGGGGCACTGCTACTGTGGAGGTTGTAGCCCTGGAAAACGCAATCACTTCATATATCATCTACTTCAAGATTCAGGATCAGGAAATCACTATCACTACTGCAGACATGAATCAAGCACTGGGCCTACAACAAGAGTCATTTGACAGACTGGCCACGAATGTAGAGTTAGAGGAATTCCTTGAGTTCATCAACTACTCAGATGGGATCAATCTTGGCAAGCTGAACAGAAAGAATCTGAGAAAGGAGTGGAGCTATGTGTTTGCAACTCTTCTTCAAGTCTTCACTACCAGAAAATCAAGCTTTGATCAAATCAGTGCACCTGTGCAGCAAATTGGCTATGCATTGGCCTATGGAAAGAAGATAGATGTTGGCCAAATCATCCTACAAGAACTATATGGGAGACTTGGTAAAAATACAACCAAGAGAGGTACTGATATTTTCTTCCCTCGCTTTATTCAATCTGTACTTAACTTTAAAAATGCTCAATTGATTGAATTGCCTGGGATGGATAAAAATAAAATAGGCTATCCTAAATCCATGACCAAACTCATTTTTGGTAATTTGGAGACTAGGAATGATGTGGATGTAAGACTTAACATAACTCCCCATATGGAGAGTTTGTTTAGAACTTACCCCCACAACATGCCAACATTTGATGCAAAATCTCAGTTAGCTAAGCCCAAGCAAGTAAAACAAAATGCTAACCCAGGGCTTGCTAACCAACCCTCTCAACCAAACACTTTACCACACACTGAGCCAACTGCATCATCCTCTCAAAATGGTGATGCTAGTAAAAAGAAGAGAAAGGAAGTAATGTCTGCACCCTTGAATATCTTATCTGAAGCATCATTAGCTGTTGAACTAGGTCTAGAAAGTGAGGAACCAGAGTCACCCTTACTAAGGCCAAAGAAGAAGAAGAAAACTAAGACAACCTCTTCAGTCACACAAATGGCTGAAGTTGTAAAATCAGGGGCAAACAGCTCACTAGATGTATCCTCTCAACAGGGTGCATCTATAGAATCAAGCATCCTCCCCAATGCACCTTCTTGTATTGAGTCAGCACATGGGAGTGATAAGGATGGCACTACACTGAGTGGAGAGAACATTACACTTGAAACTCCCTCTATCTCTCAGGGGGGGTTGCCAAAATCTACTCTACAACACACTCCTCTTCCAGAATCTAACACTGAAATTTCTTTGGAGCCTGTAATTCAAGAAATTGAAGAGCAAGGCATTGATCACCAAGAATCCTTTTCTCTTGGTGAGCTAATGGACTCAAGTGACTTAGTGCATGACACTTTGCTCACCACCAGGACCCACATTTAGATGGTGAGGGAATGCATGCTGGGGCATATCCTGATGACACCATCACAAACACAGAGGCTTCACTAGTTTTTACTAGAGACTCTGTGCCTGTGTAAACTGCTGGTGTAACTCATCCCACTTCTGTGGAGACACCAGTAGTAGAGTCAATCCATCCAGTTACAGAAGTTGCATCTGTAACTGATGAGTCTAGTTTACCTAGCTCTAGCTCTGACTTTATGTCACAATGGCTGAAGCCTGTGCACCATGACAGTGCTTCAGGATCAGGGTCTGTTCCACAACAATTGACGGTTGAAGCACTTCAAAGCTTAATTGTGGATCAGATTCCTGAGTTCACAAAGATTGCACAGCACCTTCTCACTGCCAACCTGCCAAATCCTGACTATGAAGCTATTCTCCTGTGCCATAAAGAGAATGTGGAGCAACAACATGCCAAAATTGTGGATGAGTCTGAGAGAGAAGGAAATATAGATGCCTGGCTTCAAGGAAAGTATGACATTCCTCTCTCAGAAGGCCTACAGTACCTCAGAGAAGAGTACATCACTTCACTAGGGTCCAATGCCAATTCTCTCACCCCTAGTGCTGTGTATGAAGCAGTCAATGACAGTTACAAGGGTATTCTCAAGGCTGCACACTACCTTGGCAAGGGTCTAAAGACAGAAGTCACAGAAGTGTGTACAGCCACTACCAAGGAGGTGCATGAGCTAAAAAGGGTTTTTGATTCCAAATTCCCTCAACTGGAAACTGTGGTCAAGGAAATTCTAGCCTGCAAGTCTAGCTGTATCAAAATGGACAATGGCTTGGCCCTTCTCATGGACACTGTCACAGGGTTGGGGCATAAGTTTCAATCTCTATCTGATCAAACCACAGACTCAAATGCCATGCTGAGAACACTGTTCAAGAATCAATATGGGGATAAGCTGGTAACTGAGGTCCCTGTTCATGACATGACCAAGTATGAAGTCCAGAGACTCAAGGATCAATCACTCTCTGGTTTCAGGGCACATGAGCTATTCATTAAAGTGGATACTCTTGAAAAGGAGGTGGCTACTCTCACTAAGTCCAATGCTCATCTTACAGACAAGGTTGCACTTCTCAATGATCAGTTGGACACTCAAGCCTCTACCACTGCTAATGTTCTTTTGGATCAACAATCTATGCTGTCTGCCATGATGAAGCACATGGGTATCCCTCTACTTGAAGAATCTTCGACTCCAAAGGCTCCTACTACAGCCTCTGTGCCTGACAACAAGCCTAAGGGGGAGAAGAGGACATCAAGGAACTCAAAATCTAAGGGGGAGCCTCAGGCTAAGGGGGAGAAACCTAAGGACAATGGCATACAGTTAAATGAGGGTGGTCATCAAAGAGCCTCAAAATCTATAACCAATGTGCCAGGAAAAGGTAAAACAAAGGTTGATGAGCCCCCATCTCTGTCTGAGAAACCTAAGCCAGCATCCAAGGATGACAAGCTGAAGAAAGTGGCTGAAGTTGCCAAGGAAGAATATGAATTTGACATCCCTGACATTGTTAAACAATCTCTTCAAGCTGAACCCTCAGAATTCAAAAATGTGCTTACTCAAAGAGTATGTCAAGAAACTGCAAACTCCAGACTATACCATGACATAGCCTTTCTGAAGCATTTACAAGAGTTAAGGAAAAGAGCCAACTTCCACTACTTTGACTACATCAAGCTTCTTGTGCAAGATGTGTTTCTAGTCACTGTAATAAGAAGAGAAATTGTGCAAACCAATCCCCATGCCATCATTCTTTCTAATGAAAGAGAAGTCTTAGTTCACATTGCCAAGAACCTTTTTCACATCCACATTGAAGCCTTACAAATTCTATCTAGCTCTGAACTTGGAACAATCATCAAGAAGATAGAAAGGAATAACTCACCAGACAATGATATGCTCAAGGAGATTCTCACCAAGTGCATGAAATCTCAACTGCCTCAAGTGATTCCTCAGCCTCATTGTATTCTATATGAAAAGGGTCAAGACATTGTTGCATTCAGATTTAGTCAACATCTAAAGGCAAACAACATGTCCACCATAAAGTTTCTGGCTGGGGTTCTACATTCAAGGAGTGGAAAATCTAAATCTGAAAAGGAGGCTCTTGATATCCTGGTGAAGTTCATCAATTCTCAATCTGACATCAAGCCTATTGCTCAAGGTGTAAAGTCAAATCAAGACAAGGATGATCATGATAAAAGTGGAAGCAGGGGTGGAGATCAAGGGAGATATAAGGGCAGTGATGACAAGAAGAAAAGGGATGATAAAAGCAGAAAGAAGAATGATGACAAGGGTGGAGAAAAGGTCTATGAAAAGAGGAGTGGAAAACAGCAAGCCATGAACATTACTAATGACACTCCTACCACAACACAAGGCTCAATGTCTAGGGTGGATGTCACTAGTAATGATTCATCAAAATCTACATATCTGGCCTCTGCAAGTGTTTTACTACCTCAAGAAGAGAAAGGGATTCAAGTCAAGAAACCATATGTATGTTTCAAAAAACAAACTGCTAATGGAACACTACTATGGTCAGCCAACAAAGGTCAGAAGTTTCTGCCAAACAATAGAGTGAAAAAGTTTAAACTCAAGCATGCTGCTAGGAGAGTAAAGTCATCCAGGTCAAGGGCCCTAACAATATATCCAGGCTTAAAACTCCAACCATTAGATGAAGACTTTGATGAAGACCAATTTCAATATCTAAGAGCTCAAAGAATCTACTATGCTGCCATTATGAATAACTGCCTTGAAATTAAGTATACTGATGGAAGGGAGAAGAAATTCAAACAAGGACAGTGTCAAAATTGGGGCAAGCTATATGAAATAGAAAGAATCATTGCATTATTGGATTCTGAAGACAAAGTGGAGAAAGTATGGAAGCTGGAGTTGATTGATTTTGTAAAAATGAAGAGAGACTATGCTGAGAAGATAAGAAAGGGGTGCTTTGAGAAATGGCTAGAAAGGGAGAAGGAGATTGATAGGCTGGAAGTGGAAGCAGATAAGCTAAGGGCCAAGGGATTGTGTAGAGTTCAGTTTGATCCCTATATGGTGAAGTATAGGAGGAGAAATGGAGACAATGTCAATATCAGAATGAATCTACTCAGTCACTATCCTGCCAACATTCTAAAGCCAGTACTTGAAGATTTCAAAAACTCTATTCTACTCGAAGAACTGGATGCTATGGCAGAAATCATAAGAGCTATGGATGAGAATGCAAGGAGGGAGAAGGAAAGAAAACAGAAAGCATATGATGATTTACAGGCCAAGGCAATGGAGATGGAATCAAATGAGAATGGCTAGTATTTCATCATACTGTAAGATTATTTATCTTGTAACTTCATTCATGTGCTCAATCAATCTACATACCTGTACTTTTAAAGTTCTATCTTTATGTATGTTAGGCTTGTTATCAGACATGAAATTGTGACTAAGGGTCTTACTCACAATTTGGGGGAGATTGTTAGTCACAGAGGCATGCCTGTATACATCTAATAACAAGCCTAATTGTTTATAATGCTTTGCATTACTTACATGACCTCTTAACTGAGGGAACCTCTAGTTGTAGAGTTTCTATTTGTATTGTACTTGTAGTAGGCATCAAATCCTAGTTGTGTAACTGTACTTATAGAGTCTAGAATAATGCTTGAAAAAAGTTCCAAGGTTCATGCCTCAAGCAAGAAGATAAAGGCTGTCAAATAATCACAGTTGGGATTTGAAGAAATGAAGAATTTGCCTAAGTACCAATTCGAGAAGTATATTTGTCTATTCGAGAAGTCCAGCATTCGAGAGGTCAGGGGTTCGATATCTCAAGACACTATTCGATATCTCTGTATATACTATTCGATATCTCATTCGATATCTCAGAGATTCGATATGTCTATGTACTCTATTCGAGTTCTCAAGGAGTCAACAAGTCAAAGTTCCATTTGATATCTCAAGGACTCAGAAAGCTATTCGACATCTCGAGGATTCGATAAGTCAAATGTTCTATTCGACAACTCAAGGAATCCTGATGGAAAAGAGCTATTCGAGAAGTGGTTCAATATGTCAATATAACAGTGTTCGAGAACTCAGAGTTATCGATCAAGTCAATTCCAGTTCTCGAATAACTTACTTAGTCACTTATCGAATACATTCTTGGAGACAAAATACTGAAGAAATTGTACAAGTCAGAAACCTGCAACAAGCCAATGCACTTTATAGACCACAATCTGTAACGTGCTCTGGAAAGCCTACAAGGAAGCTTGGAGAGATATAGAAGAGACAAGGAGCTAAAGAAGTGGATCTAAACAGGCTTTGCAAAGTCAAATCTGTAACCGTTTGGACACTTACTCAAAAAGGATAGACAGACTAGAAAGTAATTTGTTTAGCTACCTTATTTGCAGTAAGTAGGCTGTATCCATGTTCTATAAGGACACAGCCTCACTTCTGAACTTAGTAACTTTTTGTGAGTCAAGTTTTTCATACACTAAGCTGTATCTCTCTGAGAAAAACGAAGCTGAGAATACTATCATTTGTATTCACAGATTGTAGCAACCTTTATCTAATAATACATTAGATTAAAGTGATATTGTGTTTTGTGTTATTCTTTATCCGCACCTTCAATCTTACACACACAAACACTCTTGCTACATAGACTCGAAGAAGAAAAGTTCGAGAATCCATTCACCCCCCCCTCTGTATTCTCTTATCGTATTCAATACTCAACAACACATATATATGTGTGCATTGATTCAAACAAGTCGGTAAAGACACTTTCCAAGTCATTTGTCATTTTGTACATGTCTTCATATGGATACGCAAGATTTTGTAACAAAAAAAAAATCACATAAATATAATACAGTAGTGTACGATTTGTACTTTATAACTTCAAAAAAATCCAGTAGAATTACCCCCATTTTGATCCATAAGAGGCTTTTCATTCCCGTGATTGTAGAAATTTCTTGAACACTGATACCACTCAAATATGGTATCACCATATGTCCTATTGTCAAGTGTGGCAATTAGTCCTAGACAACCGTTTGCCCTGATCTTAGGTTTCCACGAGGTATCTCTCTGGTTAAGTTTTCTTTTATGATCAAAGCGGGAATTAGTGGCGTGCATCACCAACATGCATTTTGAAATATAAGAAACTCTTTCTGAGCTGGTCAACAGCAAGGGGTGATACACACAATCACGGAGTTTGGTCCTGCAATATAAGTTAAACTTACGACATTTAATAGACATGATATGAGTAAATAACTTAGTCATGCACCAAAGTCACCAAAGTCCATGTATTAACATCATTTGATTAAATTCATGCATCTACATTACTTCTTAATACTATATCTCTTTCTACACAAGTGAACCTTGTTTTTTCGCAGACCATCACAAAAACAATTAAAACATTTCTTGAATCAGCCAATATTGACTATCACCAAAATAAAAAGACATTCCAAGGGGACTTTGACTGTTTGCACAACTACAAGGCAAGCAGTGCAAACATTTGCTTGGGGGTGCTGAAGGATCTAAATCCTAGTGTGATTGCATTCACTGGTACTCAAGAACACATGTATATATGTAAATCTTTGTAATAATTATTAAAAACATATGTTGGATATATTACCAATTTTATGCTTGCATAGTGGTTTTTATTCTGCTTGCCACAACATAAACATTACGCCATGGAATCAAAGGTGCAGTTAAAAGTGTGAAGAAGTTATTTGGCCGGAGAGCTTCAGCTTATGACGACGGGGTATTTAGTGGGACGGGATCTGGCTTCTTTATGTGGATCAGACCTCAAGCTAATCTCCATATTTGAGATGCATGAATTTTTGTCAGGGGGTTTGAGGCCATAACATAAATGTTTTACTACGGTTAATTTACCAGCATCAGTTACAAGAGATGCACTAATATTCAATAAATCATTTCTATCTTTTCTGTATGACAATTAGTCAAGTACATTTTCATGCGAAATTTACTTGTCCTTTTTATGACTTCTTACCCCGTGGTTGGGAATAATGTCCTTAATTGAAATTTTGAAGTGAACCGACAGGACCTAAAAGCCATCATCATGTTGCCCAATAAGATAGGACCCATAGGACCTTAAAAGCTATCATGTTGGCCAATAAGACTTATATACTAATTAGAAAAAATACTCGGTACTAGGCTTAAGATTTCTCGTCAAGCTTTTTATACACTTAGGCCATGTTTGTTATAAATGATTATAATTAATGGGCTATTACCTTATTTATCTCAAATATGAGTCATTATAGTCCGATGTATTCATATTTTGTTCTTTTTTTTTTTCAATTCATTTATTTTGTTAATCTTTCTGCTTCATTCATTTTGTTTATCTTTCTAATTCATGTATTAACATCATTTAATTAAATTCAAGCACTTGCATAACTTATTAATACTATGAATTTGTCTACTCGTATTCATTTGTTCATCATCTAGATTATTTTACTGCTAGTACATATAGTACCCTGCACTAGTGAAACAAATTTGAGTTAAGAATCAAATTATTAATTCAGATTATTATTCTCTGTCATATTACAACTTTTGTGTGTGGTTTCAAATTCATTTATTTCTACTCCCGGGATTGCGTTGAAATGATTCAGTCACCAATAAGCTTACATTGTGGTTGCGTTTTCAAGGTCCAAGAAAAAGTGCCGTAGATGCCTTTGATCTTCACATCCGGTTCTAACAATATTTCTCATGATTTTTTTCAATTGAGCTCTTTGCGTTGCTAAGTTAACACTTCTATTAGATGGAGTGCGCAGCTTTGGTTGTCCATTTGCTATCACCAACCGCTCAAAACCATCATTAAGCTGATTATGAAGGTCGAGCTTAATGCCAATTCTCAAAATATTCCTGCAACATATAAGTTATATGTTCAATACCACTTTACCAAATAAACATTTTAACTACAGATTAAAAGAATAGAGGAAAGTAAGGAAGATATTATACTTGAATCTGTCTGATATTCATAAAACAAACTTCCTTCTGATGTGTCCCGTTTATTTTGGAATTTTTGAAGTAGCATGTCAGCATCATGTTTACCAATGTACAAATTGTTCATAACCATGATGAAACTGATTATTTCTCAAGCTCTATTGGGTTAGCGTATGACCATCATCTAGAGGAGTTCAAAATAGTTATAATTTTACCTATGTCCTGGTCTGATGTTGATAGCTAAATACTTGTATATGGCAACAACTGAATTATATTAAAATAAGCAAACAATATTGTAAAATTCATGAATTATTATTAATTTATTAAAATATGAAATGAACACATCCTCGTAAATCCCATATTTTATTTTCTTTATCCAGAAAAAAAAGTATTATTGTTATTAAAAAGTTCAAAAATAGCATAATATTGATCTATTTAAATATTGTTTTGGTATTTAAAATTTCATAGTGTAAATTGTGAAAAGATGTTATATTCAAATTTAAATTAAAGAGTACAAGAATAGCATATTATTGATCCATTTTATTATTAATTTTTTGTAGTCAATATTATACCGTTGTATATTTTGAATAAAAAATGTCACAATGAATGTACTTTGGGTGTCCCATATGTATGTTAATTTCACACAATTTCACTGTTTCAGGTGAAAGACTACACATGCTTCCTAGTTCCAAAGAAACCACGGATCTTCTCTCAAGGTAATGAAGCTAGCAACAGTCTCTAACTTAATTGTGTTATTTTTTTCCAGGGGCACAAATGTGCAGAGAACCATAAATTCATTGATGAAAAGAAGGTTAAAAAAAGAATTGAGGTTATCCAAGTGTCTTACTTCTCAGTATGTACAGAACGTGGTGTACTTTCAAAATGCCCATTTTTTTATTTTTGCTAAATAATTGTTGGTCATATTAAGCACAATTTAAATATTTAATCTAATATTTTTTTAGAACTTTTAAAGTATGAATCATCACTACTAAAAAAATGTGGATTAGACATCACCGTTTTATATCGGTTTAAAATCACCAAAGTTAAAGACCTTTTTAAAATCAGTTATTTTAAAAGCGATGTTAACCATCGTTTTAGACATCATTTGGTAAAACAACCGTTGATTATGCATAATCAACGATTGAGATTTTAACATCGTTTTAGAACTTAGGACTAATTTCAGCCGTGGATTATGTATAATCAAATATTGAGATTTTTTCGTTCTGATACAGTACACGATATTTTTATTTTACTATATCACACATATATAATTAGAGATTATGGTGTACTTATGCAGGACACAATAGTTTATTTTCTAAAAAAAATTGAAAGAATAAATTATTTTTCACATAACTCAACCCCTACGTCGAACTCCCATACCATGTTAGGCAAACAGTAGCTCTAAAATCTTAAGATGTCAGAGGAAAGTCCCAACATATTCTTCAAGTTTATGAACATTTTTCATTCAATACAACATGACGGAGATCAACACCACCAACTAAAGACAATTCAGCTAATGGATGATGTAAGAGTTATCCGACAAGAAAAATATAGCACAAATTTGCCTCATAATTTTTTTTGTCATATTCCTAAAGTATATAACTATGTTTATTTAATAAAAAATATCACTTTATGCAAAAATTGGAACTGGCTTTAAACATTACGATTTTTTAGAAATTATTGAGTACCATGACAGAGGGACTATTAAATTTAATTACTAAGACCGAGATTTTTATTTGATTTAGAGAGATTAGCACTTAAGAGAGCATTAATTTAGAGAGAGTCTACTATAATGGCATAAAAAATCAACAATAAAGCACATACGAGCGCGATGAGATAGCTCAAATGTTAAGGGCTTATCTCTTGCCGTTCAAGGGTTATGACTTAAGCCTAATATCCTGCTTACTTGTTTGTTATCACGACAATTGGAGCATAAAAGGCATTCCCCCGAGTCAATCATCTGCTGATCAGAAAGTGGAACAGTTATAGTTTTAGTTTCCATTCCTAGACTTGGACAAGATAAAGGCTGTAAAACACAATGAAACAAGTTGAATATATGCATTCAAATTTGAGTTATACTAGTACTTAACAAGTGACAACACAGCAGTAAGAGAATCCACTTCCGGGAACAAAACAGATACAAATACTCCACTTAAAAGGGCATTCTTTAACAGTCAACTAAAGTGGTAAAAATTTATGTGTTCATGTCTCAAAATACTGAGCCATATGGGGGAACCCTCTTTCATTTTAATACTACCAAACTTTCATTTTAATACTACCAAACCATAAGTCCCAATGTCCCATCCATAAACGGAACTAAATATGATAAAGTCATCTTCTAAAAAGGAAAATCAGAAATCTTCCAAAAAGGAAAATAAGAACTCTTGACATGGGATAACAGACAGATTGAGAATATTGTCACTATATTCAAACCTAGATGAAATATGTCAACTTTAAAAACAAGCCATTACGAGATGAACTAATAAAGTCATGTGGCTTTCCGATCATAATATGATATACATATTTAACATATTGCACAAACAAACAAAGTAAACCCAATTTAACCATTCATCCATACACCAATAAGAAAACCAAGAAACAACACCTCATTTAACTAAAATATAAAATGTAAGGCTGATCAAAATGGGTTCTTGAATCAGCAAGAAGCTTTCTCAAGAGCTAACTTCTTTTGCAAAAAGAAAAGAAAAAAAATCAGGATCCAAGAAAATAGCAGATGAATAAAAAAACCCAGATGATGAAGTTGAAAAGAGTGTGCAGAAGAAGAGTGCCTTATGGTTAAGATGATGATGGAAGAAAATAAAAAGGTAGATACAATGTGGTGATGCCTTAGCATCTCCAAATATCTCATGCTTCACCCCTAAATATTTTATAAAAATTAAGCTTATGTGTGTCAACTCCAACAATACTTTCCATAATTGCTCTCTATTTTATATTTTAGTGTGCTAATATATGCATTACCCTCAATTAACGGTTACACACCCTAACAAAATTTTAGACTAAAATATCCTTATTAACATTTCAATTACACTTTTTTGTTGTCATTTATTTTTTATAATCAAAATCAAAGTATCATAGGCAAGAAAATAATATATACATATATAAGCGTCAAAATTTTTATAATCTTAAATCACCAATGCATTTTGAATTAATATTCTTGTGACAAGTTTCCACATAAGATAAAAATGTACAATTAGAAATTAGAGTACCATGATTAGTGGGTTTAATCAACAAAAATAATATAACAGCCTCCATAATAAATTTAAACGTAAATTTTATCTACTTTAAAAGAAAAGGATGTAATTAATATGTATAAAGATAAAAAAATAACATATTAAGAAAATGTATTAGATAGAAATAAAATTAGAAATTAACTTACTATACTTTTATACGCAAAGTATTGACATTTTTTGTTTGTAACGTATCTTCAGAATTCAAGTACTTTATATTGCATCTGCAATGTTACCATCCGTTCGTTTAGACTTTAAAGCATGATTTATTGTGGGATTTTAGAAAAGTACTAAAATAATAGAATAAATAATTGATAAAGGATTAGAGCATGTAAAAAATACGTAAGTGAGGGACATTTTGGACAAAATATATATTAATAGGGTGTGCAATCATCGAGGGTGTGCATATATGGTGATATATCATTTAATATTTAATGTTTTATCATTTAATATTTTGATTACTATCCTCAAGTATCAATTTAATATCATTTAATATTTAATGTTTTATCATTTAATTTAATGGAACGTTGAAGATCATTGACTCTCTTGCTGATTGATCTCCTCTCTTCATCATTGACAAGATGATATCGTAGTATGTACTTTACCACCTTGATATCTGGAAGTTTTTGCTATACTATTATGGGCAGTAGCCGTTGAATGATGACAAGATTCAGATATTGCGTCAAAAACAATGGATTGGAAGGTTGTTGTGTTCCCCACCAGCTTGTAGAGACAAGAATGAAAGAATAAAAGATGCCTGTACACAGCAGTGTTCATGAGTACTTATGCGATTGACCACGTCCAAATATACATATACATATATAGTAACCGGTAAGTAAAAGATATGTTAATATTATTAAAATACCTTAATAATCTTATTAGAGCAGCTTTGGCATCTTTTCTTGTTTTGACTTTTTCTCTAACAATAGATATTGTGTCACCAACAAAGCCGTAAATAGTCTGCAAAGATAAAGTAAATTTCGTAAAAAATGAACTAAGTGTTGAAAGATTGTGCAAATTTGTTTAACACGCATATGCATCTAATATAACATCTAGATTATTCTACTAACACTAATATATAATATACCTAGCATAATTGTATCAAATTAAAATTTTAATATTCAGTTTGGTATTCCAAAAATCTATTCGTTTATGTTGTATCTTTGTTTTCTCATCCTGGGCTGCAATATTGCTTCTACCACATTTCAAAGAGTGATTTTAATTATCTTAAACTATAAACTCATTCTATCAATACAATACTAAATTGTTATTATTCTTACTATAAATTAATAAATAATGAAACAAGTGATTCATCAAATGCCATTTTTATAAAACAAATTACAATACTGATATTTTTTTTTACCTTCTTGTCCTTCATTAGTTTATTCCTCACGGACTCCATCATGCGAGGATGGACGCTATGAATTGAAATTTTTGCTGCCCATTTACAAATAATTAATACTTTAATTGTGAACAGAAAAGATTGACTGTTACTCACAAAATTATAAATCTTACCGAGCACAAAATCATAGGCATCTATCACATCCAAGAAATCAGTGAAGTAAATATTTGGCAAGTCACGAGTAAGTTTTTCCATTTTGGAATGGATTGCCAGCTGTACACCATATATCACGATTCCTTTACACAAAATAAAAATTAATAAAGATTCTAAAACCGATTAATCAACACATATGTGATTTACAGAAAACATACTCTCGGCCTACAAATTCATCATAGAGAATCCCACGCACATATATATATATATATATATGCATTGATTCATACAAGTCGGGAAAGACACTTTCCAAGTCATTTGTCATTTTGTACATGTCTTCATATGGATACGCAAGATTCTATAACAAAACAAAATCACATAAATATAATGCAGTAGTGTACGATTTTGTACTTTATAACTTCAAAAAAATCCAGTAGAATTACCCCCATTTTGATCCATAAGAGGCTTGTCATTCCCGTGATTGTAGAAATTTCTTGAACACCGATACCACTCAAATATGGTATCACCATCTGTCCTATGGTCAAGTGTGGCAATTAGTCCTAGGCAACCGCTTGCCCTGATCTTAGGTTTCCACGAGGTATCTCTCTGGTTAAGTTTTCTTTTATGATCAAAGCGTGAGTTAGTGGTGTGCATCACCAACATGCATTTTGAAATATAAAAAACTCTTTCTGAGCTGGTCAATAGCAAGGGGTGATACACACAATCACGGAGTTTAGTCCTGCAATATAAGTTAAACTTACGACATTTAATAGACATGATATGAGTAAATAACTTAGTCATGCACCAAAGTCACCAAAGTCCATGTATTAACATCATTTGATTAAATTCATGCATCTACATTACTTCTTAATACTATATCTTTCTACACAAGTGAACCTTGTTTTTTCGCAGACCATCACAAAAACAATTAAAACATTTCTTGAATCAGCCAATATTGACTATCACCAAAATAAAAAGACATTCCAAGGGGACTTTGACTGTTTGCACAACTACAAGGCAATCAGTTTTAATCACCACTTATTCCCATTTCTTATCTATGTTGTGCAGTGCAGACATTTGCTTGGGGGTGCTGAAGGATCTAAATCCTAGTGTGATTGCATTCACCGGTACTCAAGAACACATGTATATGTAAATCTTTGTAATAATTATTAAAAACATATGTTGGATATATTACCAATTTTATGCTTGCATAGTGGTTTTTATTCTGCTAGCCACAACATAAACATTATGCCATGGAATCAAAGGTGCAGTTAAAAGTGTGAAGAAGTTATTTGGCCGGAGAGCTTCAGCTTATGACGACGGGGTATTTAATGGGACGGGATCTGGCTTCTTTTTGTGGATCAGACCTCAAGCTAATCTCCATATTTGAGATGCATGAATTTTTGTCAGGGGGTTTGAGGCCATAACGTAAATGTTTTACCACGGTTAATTTACCAGCATCAGTTCCAAGAGATGCACTAATATTCAATAAATCATTTCTATCTTTTCTGTATGACAATTAGTCAAGTACATTTTCATGCGAAATTTACTTGTCCTTTTTATGACTTCTTACCCCGTGGTTGGGAATAATGTCCTTAACTGAAATTTTGAAGTGAACCGACAGGACCTAAAAGCCATCATCATGTTGCCCAATAAGATAGGACCCATAGGACCTAAAAGCTATCATGTTGGCCAATAAGACTTATATACAAATTAGAAAAAATACTCGGTACTAGGCTTAAGATTTCTCGTCAAGCTTTTTATACACTTAGGCCATGTTTGTTATAAGTGATTATAATTAATGGGCTATTACCTTATTTATCTCAAATTTGAGTCATTATAGTCCGATGTATTCATATTTTGTTCTTTTTTTTCAATTCATTTATTTTGTTAATCTTTCTACTTCATTCATTTTGTTTATCTTTCTAATTCATGTATTAACATCATTTAATTAAATTCAAGCACTTGCATAACTTATTAATACTATGAATTTGTCTACTCGTATTCATTTGTTCATCATCTAGATTATTTTACTGTTAGTACATATAGTACCATGCACTAGTAAAACAAATTTGAGTTAAGAATCAAATTATTAATTCAGATTATTATTCTCTGTCATATTACAACTTTTGTATGTGGTTTCAAATTCATTTATTTCTACTCCCAGGATTGCATTGAAATGATTTAGTCACCAACAAACTTACATTGTGGTTGCGTTTTCAAGCTCCAAGAAAAAGTGCCATAGATGCCTTTGATCTTCACATCCGGTTCTAAGTTAACACTTCTATTAGATGGAGTGCGTAGCTTTGGTTGTCCGTTTGCTATCACCAACCGCTCAAAACCATCATTAAGCTGATTATGAAGGTCGAGCTTAATGCCAATTCTCAAAATATTCCTGCAACATATAAGTTATATGTTCAATACCACTTTACCAACTAAACATTTTAACTATAGATTAAAAGAATTGAGGAAAGTAAGGAAGATATTATACTTGAGTAGATCGTTTCTTTCGTCAGATGGCTTTTGATTATGTTCTATTGTTTCGAACATTTCAACAGAAAGATAGACCTTTCCCTCGTGGTCAACCACACTAATAGGTCTGACAAAGAGATCGGGGAAAGTCTGGAATTGTGCTAATGCTATATCAGCTTCCTTTCCGGCGATCTCCAAAAGTGGTGATTTTTAGCTTCATTATTCGAGTCTTAACCGACCATTTTTATGTACATATAAGAGCTCTATACCTTCATCTTATCTTCTTTATTATGTTCTCATATCGGATCTCGAAACGAGACCATAAAAATCCGTACAAGGATTAATATTCGAACAACGATTCGAAATATTACAAAACCTCAAAAAGAGGTAATATTTGACGACGGTCAAATTTTTATATCGAGCTTGATTTAATTCCCTTCTATCACCTTAGTGTTCCGAGGGAAAAGAATCTAAAAGCCACTTAATTAAAACTTTAACGCACTTACTTTGGCCATTAATATTTTATTATTGTGATATATATAATTGTGTTAAAGCGTGATTTGTTTCCCTTCTATCACCTCTAGTGTTCCGAGGGAAATAAGTTGTTAAGCTTCTATTTATATATTTTCTGCACTTTTTATTCTCGTCCACACACTTGTGAGTGATTTTACTTTCCGTACTTTTTATTCTCGTCCTCACACTTGTGAGTGATTTTACTTTCCGCACTTTTTATTCTCGTCCTCACACTTGTGAGTGATTTTTGTTAGTCACAGAGGCATGCCTGTTTACATCTAATAATAAGCCTAATTGTTTGTAATGCTTTGCATTACTTACATGACATCTTAATTGAGGAAACCTCTAGTTGTAGAGTTTCTATTTGTTTTGTACTTGTAATAGGCATCAAATCCTAGTTGTGTAACTGTACTTATATAGTCAAGAATAATGCTTGAAAGAAGTTCCAAGGTTCATGCCTCAAGCAAGAAGATGAAGACTGACAAATAATCACAGTTGGGATTTGAAGAAATGAAGAATTTGCCTAAGTACCAATTCGAGAAGTACTTTTGTCTATTCGAGAAGTCTAGTGTTCGAGAAGTCAGAGATTCGATATCTAAAAAGACACTGTTCGATATCTCTGAATGAACTGTTCGATATCTCATTCGATATCTCAGATATTCGACATGTCTAAATACTCTATTCGAGAACTCAAGAAGTCAACAAGTCAAAGTGGTATTCGAGTTCTCAAAGAGTCAACAAGTCAAAGTTCCATTCGATATCTCAAGGACTCAGAAAGATATTCGATATCTCAAGGATTCGACAAGTCAAGTGTTCTATTCGCCAACTCAAGGAATCCTGGAGAAAAGTATTATTCGAGAAGTGATTCGATATGTCAATCATACAGTATTCGAGAACTCAAAGTTATCTCATCCTAGTTCTCGAATCAATCACTTAGCCACTTCTCGAATACATTCTTGGAGACAAAATACTGAAGAAATTGTACAAGTCTGAAACCTGCAACAAGCCAATGCACTTTATGGACCACAATCTGTAACGTGCTCTGGAAAGCCTACAAGGAAGCTTGGAGAGATATAGAAGAGACAAAGAGCTAAAGAAGTGGATCTGAACAGAACTTTGCAAAGTCAAATCTGTAACCGTTTGGACACTTACTCAAAAAGGATAGACAGACTAGAAAGTAATTTGTTTTAGCTACCTTATTTGTAGTAAGTAGGTTGTATCCATGTTCTATAAGGATACAGCCTCACTTCCTTAGTTATTACTTTTGAGGAGTCAAGTTTTTCTTACACATTGTAAGCCATATCTCTTTGAGAAAAACGAAGCTGAGAATACTATCATTTGTATTCACAGATTGTAGCAACCTTTATCTAATAATATATTAGATTAAAGTGATATTGTGTCTTGTGTTATCTTTTATCCGCACCTACATACTTGCACACACAAACACTTATCTGCTACACAGATTCAAGAACGAATAAAAGTTCAAGAATCCATTCACCCCCCTCCTCTGTATTCTTTTACTGTATTCAACACTCAACAATTTTACTTTCCGCACTTTTTATTCTCGTCCTCACACTTGTGAGTGATTTTACTTTTCGCAGTAATTTAACGCATAATAGCGGCCCTCGGTTTATCCTATAGATAAAGCGAGCTACTTTTCTGCACGTGTGTGTTATATTTGTGTGTGGTGTTTAATTGGCCAAATTAATATTAAAAGTACAAATTGTTAAAGTAATATTATAACACTCTCGTTTAAATATAAATACGAATAGTCTAAATCAAGACTATATCGAGCGAGAAGTTTTTATCGAAGATCCTTAAGCTATAAAGCTTTTACAAGGACTTGATTTATACATTACTTCAAAAATAGACGTATTTTCAATAAAGAAATAATTTTAAATATACTTCGATCTTTACAAAAGACGAACCAAAGTATACGATTATAAACCTTATAAGCCTACGAGCTTAAAGGACATAATCAATATTTACAAACTCCGAGATATATTTAAATCTCACTATACGGAGTATTGTATTAAAAGTATTCTTCGATCTACAAGTCATATCGAATAAAGAATACACATAAAGTCGTAAGCAAATAAAGCTTATTGAACTTATTGTAATTAATATTCGTGTAAGAATATTATAGTCACCTTAGGACATATTAAGTCCAAACCTCTCTATATATTATGGTTTGTTTTCCTAAAATTTGGTTCGTACTATATTTTGATTTCACCCCTAATGGTACCTAAAATTTGGTTCACACTATATTTTGGTTTCACCCTAAAATCCTATTCTCCTTAGAATTCTATGTTGTTTTAAAAAAAAATAGAAATTCTATTATAATTATAATTATTTTATTTGTAATTTTTTTAATAGAATCATATTTTCCCTACAATACTATGTTCCTTTAAAAAGAATTAAAAATAGAATTCTTATGATATTATAATTCTTTGGTTTATAATTTTTTTTACTAGAAAAAGCCAACGATAAAAAATCACCAACAAATAGAGGGTAAAACACCAACGAGTACAATATATAATCCAGGGTTACTTGATATAAATTTTTGTAAAACACTAACGAATATGAAGCATGATCGTATAACAATTTATAAAACATTAACGAATCTAAAATATTTATTGAAAAATCCCTTTCAATGGTACTTTCATCACAAATTTAGTTACACCCTTATTTTGGTTTCATCACATATTCCTACTCCCCTAAAATTCATATTATTTTCTAAAAAAATTGTTTGAAATTTTGTTATAATTATAATTCTTTTACTATAATATTACTGAATTGTACAAAGAACATATTGGAACTAGAATTGTTATAATTATGTTTTCTTGATTGTTTAAAATATAATCTTAAATAAATAATAAATAAGATCTATATCTATAATAACTTTTATTAATAAACAAAACCCCTTTTTAATCAATATCTATGTTTGAATCAATATCAAAATCATATTGATTCTCTACTCTATTTACAATTGCGTCGTATGTAAGTGAGGACTACTATGTACCAATACTGCAGATCTGAATGTGTGATTTATACTGTAAATTGAACTTTTAATGTTTTTTTTTTTTGCTAAATAAACGAAAACTGTTTTTTAGTGCTTTTTGCTTGTAATATACTCAGTTTTGGCTTTATGTTGCATGTATGGGGATGAAATAGTAGCTTAAAATTCTCAGCGTTGGAAACATGTGAGATGAGTTCATTAATTATTGATTTTATCTTTAAAAGATTAGCCATTTGGATTCGGATAGAGTTATATATTAATTTTTGGTTATTTGTTTAAAGTTAAACTGTTCTTTACTTCTTTTCCATTTTAGAGTATTTATTTTTTGTTTTTTTATTTTGTGAAAAATCAATGATTTCTTAAGGTGAAAGTGCACCTTAGCTCACGTTTATTCTTCATGATTTTTACTTAGGCTACTTGAGCTAATTATGACTGGGGTTGTTATCAGTCGATTCGAGTTTTGGATTGCTCAAGTTTGGTTCTTTTAAAAGTAGACAAACTCGAGCCTACTTTGAGTCTGTTTTTGTCTTGATTAAGCTTAGCTCGTTCATGAACCGAGCCTAAAAATTATGTTGAGATCACTCATTAACAATCGAATCAAACCTGTGTCGAGTTCTTATCGTCTTGAAATGTTTATCTGCATCTCGGCTCATTTAAGAAAGCTGATTACTCTTAGGAATAATATAATAGTAAATATTTATTATTGAGTCAGAAAGGCACAATTTAAAAATAAGAACATTGATAAATTGTCATAAAGCTAACACTAATCAGAAATTATTGTAGTATTCAATAATTATGTGGTATCTCTATTTTGCTCTACTGATAGCATTAATGTTGCACTTACACATGAAAAGATATGATGGATCAATGCATTTTTATTTCTATCAAGCATTACTAGCTAGTAACTCATGTTAATATCAATTCCTTCTTTTGAATGCCAGATAACAAATGCTGGCGTCTTGACTGTAATGGGATGATCTGGAGAGGATAAAAATTGCAGGAATGGGAAACGTAGATGTAATTGTGGATAGTGCTTTAGATATTTTTGGTGTTAACTTGCGATTGTTAGAGATAATTTCAAACAATATTTTAAATAAGTTAACGTTTGAGATTTGCTGTTGTCATGTTCTCGTTTGGAGAAGTGCAATGAGTTTTCGGGGGTGGCCATTGTGTCCCTTTGTGGTTTCTTTTGTGTAGTTGGTGATGTTTTATTTTGCTGGAGTTAGTTTAGGAGATGAGGACGTTACCGTCGTTCGTGGAGCGCAAGGAAACAGACATCCGACCAAATCAAATCAAATACTACAAATCATAATCAAATCAAACGTTAATTTATTTAAAATATTGTTTGAGATTATGGGGCTCAAACAGCGATGTCGTAGTTTGGCATGACCTGCAAGCTGCTGTAGCAGTTTTAGGCTATGTTCACTTGGGTTAAATGGAATGTATTATGGGCCGAATGGAACGGCTCATGCATTCGGGTAAGAATGGAAAAAAGATCGTTTGGTTTGCCCAGGTGAATGGAAGGTTTATTCCGTCAGTCATTCCTTTCCCGATTAAACATAAAAAAAATCATTTCTTTCGTTACATGCAGGAATATATACTTTCATTCTGTCAACGACCATTCGACCGGTTTATTTTCTTCTCTTCTTATTTTGTAAAAGGTAACTTCTCGTCTTAGAGCCCCCACTTAGTTGATTTTAATCTTCAAATCCTTGTTTTTATAGAGGCTTATTTATTTAAAAAAATTCTGAAACCATCAATTGTGTATGCTAAGATTAACTCAAGCCTAGTTTTAAAAAAGATGCAAACGAGGACAAGTATATATAAATATTAACTTTATCTATTGTTACTGTTTTGCTTTTCCAGTTGGCTGCTCAAATTGCTCGTGCTGCCACCTTTGTTCGAATAAAAGAGGTATTTTACTATTTAACATGTCATTTTTTGTTTCATTAGTGTTTGTTAATGGCAAGTTAGTTATTTTTTGGTTGTTAATATTTGAATAATCTATGTGCTGCTGCTGCTGCTTCCAAACCTCATATATATGGTTCAGATAGCCGTCTTTTTACGATAAAAGTAGAAATGTTATTAGAGCATGCATGCAGATCCAATTTGCCAGAACTTGATTGAAGTAATTAGCAATGTTTGTTTCTCAGTTTGATTGCGATTGAAAGATTTGATATGGAGTTGTTCAAGTCGATTGTGTTTGTTAAGATTTTGATTAATCTTGATCTATATAATTAATCCTGTTTTTGATTAATTTAAAGTGTGTTTTGTATGTTAATAGTCATTTACTCTTGTCGGGTCCCTCTGCTGTGTTTTAATTACTAACAATTTTGGTAGTTCTCTAAATTGTATTCTTTATTTAGTTCTTTATTATTTCTAAAATGAACAACACTTGATTACTTGTATATGAACTGATGAACTGAGTTGGTCGCCTGATTTAGTGGCAGAGAGACAGGTGACTAAGATGGATTCACCCAGAAGTTTACTTTTCTTTTTTTCAGTTGCCCCTTCTTCTGGAAAATATTTTTGAGGCTGTATCTTTTACAAACTAGAGTGCTTGAAAATAGAGTGTTTGAATAATAATATAGATAGTTAAGAATGGAATGGAGAAACCAATGAATTTTGAATATTTACCAATTTTATACTTAAAATCTCATTACATTTTCTTCCCTTTCATTAATCACAACCAAATTAATAAACATTATTCCTTTCGTCCTACTCATTTCTATCCATTTTTTTTTCATTATTTGGCACGCATTTTAAGACCCCTATAAAGTATAGTTACACAACTTATTTTTAAAATTTTCTTTTTTTAAATAAAAATAGAAACATTAAATTTTTATTCAGAAGAAAAAAAAAATAAATTATGGATCTATATTTTTTAGGAACCTTAAAATACATGTTACATCCGATGTCACATCCCGTCCCCGATGGGTAGAATCCACTGGGACATAGGAAATATTAGATTAGTGTATTTTGGGTCAAAAGACTGTTGATAGAATCTACTTTACAATGTAAAAGTAACTCTAATGTTCTGGACAAGCATGCATAATATTATACGCACACAGAAGAAATTAATGCCCGGTTCACAAACTTTAAAGTTTTACCTTTTTTCTTTTCATTTTCTTGTTACTCCATGATTTAAACAAAGGCTGGCAGCCTCATCACTTAAATAACCAGAGAATGTTCTAACACCTTCAACATGCACTCACTCTGTCAGTCACACCCTCATTTTACATATACAAGCACCTCATATGATACCATGAAGGCATGAACTATCTATAGTGTTAAAAAGAATTACTCATTGTCCTCAACTAATAGTTTTTGCAGAGACGTACTTAAGTTGTATACGCATATCTAAATCATTAATAGCTAATTGTTGCAATATACTTTCTCGCTAATTTTAACAGTTTTTGGTTTTTACTTTTATCCAACTCGTTATTGACGATAAATTTGTTATAATTAAGTACACATCTTCTAAGAGCATCTCCGATAGGGGTTGCCAAGTCCTATGTGACATGACATCATTCGTTGCCCACCTATTGGAGTATCAGAGCATCTCCAATATAGGTTGTCAACATAGTTGTCAACTTCTACCACATCATCATATATATTATTTTTTTATTTCTTCTCTCCTCCATCTCATTGTTGGCAACTTTTGTTACAAATCTATTCCAATAGTTAACAACTTTAAAAGTTGTCAATGTGGTCTCATACATAAATTTTATATTATCTTATAAATACATTTAAAATATGAGAGATATAAAAAGGGTAAAGTTAAATACATTTTTGGAGAGTTGTATGTGTTTTAAATAAATGGAGAAGTTGCCAACTTTTGGCAACTTTGATTGGCAACTTGTTGGCAACATTGATACTCCAATAGGTGGGCAAACAAGGGTGTCATGCCACACACAGGACTTGGCAACCCCTATTGGAGATGCTCTCAATGTTGCCAACAAGTTGCCAACTAAAGTTGGCAACTTCTCCATTTAGTTAAAACACATATAACTCCCAAAAATGTATTTAACTTTATCATTTTTTATATATCCCATATTTTAAATATATTTATAAGATAATATAAAATTTATGTATGGGACCACATTGACAACTTTTAAAGTTGTCAACTATTGGAGTAGATTTGTAACAAAAGTTGCCAACAATGAGATTGAGGAGAGAAGAAATAAAAAAATAATATATGTGATGATGTTGTAGAAATTGGCAACTATGTTGGCTATCCCTATTAGAAATGCTGTAAGTTCTAATATGGACCTAAGCCATATAAACACAGGGAAAAGCATTGAAGAGTAAAGATCGATGCTGGGGGTAGATCTTGAAGGTGGTCCAAAGAACATAGCTAGGTTAAAAGATAGTTTACGAATACCCATGCAGCAAGCATATTACATAGATGACTGTACTAATTTGACGTACATTTGACCGTATTCTATATTCTCTTGTACCCAACCAGTGATGATGACATATATACAAACAGAAGAAATGACTAGTATACACACCTAGACCTATCATAATAATACTAATACATGTATAGTGGTCCAGTCTTCGATATGAGATTCTGCAGCAGCAGAAGCAGAGCCTAACCCCTCATCATCATCACTAGTAAATTGTTGTACATGAATGCAATTCTTCCTCCTGCATCTTTTTTACTTTTTCCACAATCAATGTCTGTTTTCAACAACTTCTTCCTCTCTTAGGGTTTCTTAATTAACACTCTCTTCCAAAGTTTTAAAGTGTCATAAACATTGAACATAATATAATTGGACGATGATTTAATTCAAGTGGTAAAGGTTTATTTATCGTCATCACACAGTCTAGGTTCAATTATCGCTCATCCCAAAATTTCTTAAACTAGATATTGATTTGTAAAATTTATAAGACTAATTATTCAAAAAAAATATAACTATTTCATTAAACTTAATATGTCATTTAGAGGCATAAATACAAGTACTCCGTAGAGTACTACAATTAAAGTCTAAAGCTATAGCTTTATATACCAGATGATGCTATGAACAGCTGCTTTCGGTCTCTTTATGCTGTCAATTTATATAGCTGGCTAGTATCGACCTATATATAATTTATATTTAATTTAATTCCGGTAGCACTTGTATATATTAATAATACTATGAAATCAGAGATCACTATAAAATAAACAAATAGAGCTTACAGATTGACAATATCTGTAACTCTATATAAGAAAAATATCTGTGGATGAATCTTATGTACAGACCTTTCACACGCTGCTATGTAAAGTACACATAAAAATTAATTTCCCGAGTAAATTCAGTACAATTACATAGTACATAATTGTGTGGGATATAGCCATATAGGTACACGGATAAAATTGATCAAGCTCTATTTCTACATTGTTGTAGTTTCTAGTGACCTTTTAAATACGGATACATTTTTGCAATACAAAGCGTCTTATAATAAGAGTTCATCATATAGGGGTGCCGATTAGGCCAAACGTTTATCATAACAAACTGTAAGAGAAAAATACAGTAAAAATTTTCTATAATATATGTATAGTAAAGTTTTTGTGTGAAAACAGGGAATCCATCTCTTTCTGCATCGCAAAAATCTTATGCCGTACGATTTATTGTAAAAATACGTTTATTGGTGACCGCAGGCAGGAATCTTGTAAGTTTCTTCCTTAATTTTTATATGATTATCAATTTATCAATATAGTGAGTCAAGGTAAATTTTCTGCACTGCAACTTCGTGGAGAAAAGGACACAGACAATGGCTATCCCTATGCATAACCCTATTCCCTATAACTCTATAAAAGGCTATAATCATTTCAGAACTTGTACATTACATTAACAAAACTCCAATTCACAAACATAAAGTTGATAACAAGCCATACATTAATAGATAAACTCTTGTTAATTAATGTTCATGTAAACAAAGAATATAACTACATATTGACAATCATAGATCAATGTTAATTACTAACAATCTAGTATAACTAAGCTTTCATAGCTATAAAGAAGCAAAGAAAAGGACACATGCAGTGACCAATTTAATACTACATATCAAGCACAAAATCTTTTGCTTGGCTTGTGACAACAAAACTTAACTAGTAGCTACCAGTTGCAGATTGGTTTTAAATTTCATATCATATTCCTCATCCAACACTCATCATATGTAATTGCTAGCTAGGTTTTCCAAATATCTTGATAGGATAAAAGGGAAGACAAGTCACAAGTTATTTAAAAAGAAAAGAATGTAGAGATATGCATAAACATTTTATACAAAAAATCAAATTATATTTATATTATGTTTTGTTTACTAAATCTAACAAAATGTAGTTAGTGATAGACAAAGTGGAAGTGTAATTACTCAAGTGGAAGTGTAATTACTCAAGTTAGTTGGGGAAATGAGTTGTGATAGACAAAATGTAAAATTACTACTCCATTAGGTTGGTATGTAAAATTTATGTAGTAAAGAAGTTGTGATACAGGTAACATTGGGAACATGAGGAGTTTTCAAGTTGACACTGCAGCTTGTTGAGTTTCATTACTACACATGTATGTACTAGCACAAGATGTGATAGAACAGTAGTCTTACATAAATGATGTATCATTTCAATTCCCAGGATAAATCATGATGAAATATGTCATTTCCAAGAACAACAAGCAGAGCTAATTAATAGTACTATTACTTGTATAATATCCTCTCTGTAAGCATTATAAGCATCACATCAAATCAACAAACAAAACCCTAACAAAAAGAAAGAAGCTACAATTATTAAGTTAATAAAATGTTGCCCTTGATGGCACATTTTTTGTTTATTGTAAATGAAATTCTTGAATGTAACATGAAATATTAAAATTAACAAAAAGAAAAATGTATAGAGAAATTTTGACAGGAGTAAAGATATAAACGATGATATGATGTTTATGCTTGGCTCCTCATACGCCATTCACGGAGGCATCGATTTGTCGATGAGATCTGCAAGTGGCATACAGGGAGCCAGGCATATGTATACATGTATATATCTCTCTATGTCTCATCCTTATATAAATATAATGCCATGAAATTATTTGTAACAATATTACCTCCTTGGAATATCACTTTCAGCAAGATGAAGAAAGAGTATCAAAGGGCTAGCTTAATTGAGAGAGAGAGAGAGAGAACAAGGGTCTTTATCAGAAAGAGAGACCTAGCTGTGTCTTTATATACAAACATGAATAAGATGAACAAGGGATGAATTGGCATGGCCAAAGTGCTCCAACAAAGGGAAGCAGATGAGCTAAAGAGGGTTTGATTTTGGTAATCTATGTGGGGTTTTAACAAATTCTTTAAAGAGGGAATGAAGGGAATTAAGATGTGGGGTTGGAGTTGCACCCTCTTCTTAGGCTAGCTACCCACGAGAGAGAGAGAGAGAGAGAGAGAGAGAGAGAATGTTTGTAAGGAGATAGAGAGGGGGAGGGGAGAGGATATAATAAAATGTATTTATGTAAGTAACCATGCAATTTCCCAAGCTATACCTCATGGTTTATGGTGTTTTGAATTCTCTTCTTTTTTTTCTGGGGTCAGTAAAGCAAATGCTGCTTTTTCTCTTCAGAAGTGCATTTGTCTGGAAGTGCTTGGATTACATGGATTCCTCTTCTCTTACTTTCTTTCTTTAAATAAACATAAAGTGAAAAAGATAGACCATAACCATAATTTGTTATCTTCCACCCCATATGTTTTGTGTATATATTATGTGTGTGTCTTATTCTTTGCTCGCTTTCTACTTGCTTATAATTTCGTTCAATATTATTACACCCTTTTAATTAACACATTTTACTTTCAACCCCATGTTCTTAGGTTTCAAATTTTTTAGTCGAGAAATTGGTTGGCCAACCGGACCACCAAATTAGTTTTTCTTGTCTAAACGATTGTAAGAAGATAAAACTTTTTTTCTTACCCATAGTCACACTCGCACACAGAACCACCTTATATACAGTAAAACCTTGATAAATGAATATTCAATAAAGAATAACCTCATTAAATTAATAATTTTTTCCAGTCCCGACATAATTATGAGATAGTATATTTTTATCTCAATAAATGAATAATCTCAATTAATGAATAAAATTTTTCGGTCCCGAACATATTCATTTATCACTGTACACAGTGCAAGAGAATTCACAAAATATATATTTATCTTTTTTTATAATAAATAATTATAAATCTTATTTAAGAAATTAAAAATGACATTACATAACTTTTCTTTTTGAAAAATTATTAAAAATTGATAAAATAATCCAAAGCAATTCTAGCATAAAATCAAATTTATCCAAAATGATTCTAATGTGGAATTAATTTTCAAATCAAATTTTTTGTTCAAATTTCATATATTAAAATCTGTTATAAAATTTACATGTCATTAGTATTCTACATTAGAATTAAATTTTATGTTTTTAAAAATTTCATTTATAACTTATTGATAAAATTCTATTATGAAATCAAGGATTATCTCCTCACTCTATATAAAAAGGTTTTTTCTTTCGCAAGGCCGTGTTCATGTGCTTCACGAGGTCGTGTGTTGATTTATCCTGTAGGTGAAATTATTTTTTAGTATTTTTAAAATCTTGCAGGTTGGTACCTACAAAGAAAATGATGTACTGACCTGCTCCGAACAGAATGTTGCAATCCTTAATTTCTTATTGTGATATTTAAGTTAAGTAAATATTTATAATAATCATATTACTCTTTGAAATATAAATTTCTTATGCGTGTAGAAAACGAAAGGGGAAAGGAAATGTGATGACATGGCGAAATTGATTAAAAAAGATGTTGTGCTGGTCAATTTCTTGATATAGCTATATTGTCATTTTACTCTTCTTCTTTTTTTTTAACTATTGTGCTTATATGTCATTTTACTCTTTTAATTTTATATAAAATAATATATTTTTCATCATCTTTCTCTTGCCCAAATAGTATAGTAATCCATTAAAAAAGCTCACACATTTTCTGTAAATAAAACTATGTTGTTGAAAGTTCAACTACCTTAATTTGTTGGTCAAACAAAAGTAAAAACACACTACAGTATCGAGATTGGAGGAGAGGAATGATTACAATTTTACACACATCATGAAGGGTCCTCTTTTCGTACCTTAATTCCGGAGAGTTTACATGTCCCGTATTGTCAATCAAATGTTACACAAACACCCAATCTGCCCCCCTTCCCCTCAAAAGATTCAGATCAACTGTTTCTCCCTGGTCTCTACTTGCACATTCAATGGCCAGGAATCAAGTTCAGAAACATCCCTCCCATGTGCATGTGTAGAACTCTAACTTTTTCTTGTAGACTTATGTGTTTACGGAGTAATATCGAGATTAGCGAGAATCGAACTCGATGAGGTACTCAAACTGATGGTGTGTATTTTTTTTTTTTCACTATCAGATTTCAAATATTAAATATTTTTAATTATGCTAGCTTAGTGTTTCGAAAGGGCAGTAGTATCGGAGAAGAGGTCTATGGACTATGATTGATATATAAAATTATTTTGGTGAATAATTGAATGATCTTATCGTACAGTCAAAATCTAAGGAATGGGAAGCAATGAAGCTATATATTGTTGTGAAGTGTGAATATAAGGACACCAATCGAATATTTAGGGTTTGACATAGAGACAACGAAGCAGTCAGAATTTTTGCACTACACTTGTCTATGCTATGTTTACCTTAGTGCTTGTTTGTATTCCTATTAAAAATATATATTTCCATCTAGTGCTTTAGAATTTAGGTCATGAGCATGAGTCGTAATACATCTTTTTTCTATGATATATTATTATAAATAAATGGCACTGTATAAGATTTGAGAGGACCCTAACTAAGATACTTGCTCTATTGTTAATATTTTATAATATGATTATAGGCCATAGCCTACAGATTTTTTTTTTGTCAACTAATCAGGTATATATGTTTCTTAATCGCCAGTTAAATTTACAATTAAGTTCGTTAAAAACGTCCAGTAGATGGACCATGTCACAAGGACTTCAGACTTTCACGAGATTGAAAATTTCTCATTTCACATTTAGCATAATTTAACTTGGTCTATTAGCTAGATTAATACTACAATCATACAAATCCATCTCAATAGTTGGACATTACCTGATAATAAGAAGAAAAATTTCTCTCTTTCAGAAACAAAAAAGAAAAATAAACCTTCCGGGTGAGTATCTTTAGATTGAATAAGAAATGAACTTGGTAAAAATGAATTCTCTAATTACTCAAACTTGCATATTATAAATCTGTCATGGTATCAGAGCCTAAGATCTAGACTCCTGATTGCTTCCGCTATTATCGACGCTGCTTCAATCTTTGTGCCTACTGCGATCGTTTTTTTTTCCTACGACTTGTGACAGAATTTGCTTCGGAGCTTCATCGGAGCTTTCATGGCGGCTCCTATCATCGTCTTCATCTATCGATGTTTACATTACATCGTTTTTGTCATAGCTATGATTTCTCATACTCAATCTCTATACTTAATCTATGAATCTCTTGTTATGTATCAGTTTTTTTACTTGATTCACTGTTCGTGTTCATCGTTAAAGCTTTGATTTCATAACTACTTCACTCTACCGTTAAAGCTTCGATTTCTTAAGCTCAATTCTGTTCATCTCTGATTAATATTATTCCAAGAGAATCAAACAAAGAATTGATGTTCTTATTAAAGAACTCAGTACCATTATCAGATCTAATAGTTTTGACTTTAGTCTGAAAATGAGTATCAACATATGCAAAGAACTTTTGAAACAGAGAATAAACCTGAGTTTTATTAGATAGCAGATATGTCCAAGTACATCTTGTACAATCATCTACTATTGTCAGAAAAGCATTACAAGTAGAGTAAGTCTTGTGCCTATAAGGCCCCCACAAATCACAATGCAATAGCTCAAATGGCTTACTAGCATGACTGAGACTATTAGGAAAGAAAGATCTACTATGCTTAGCATAGTGACATATGTACATCACAAGGCATTAGTTTGTTGATAGAATCTGGAAAGCAAAGACTATCTATATTTTTAAGAACATGAAAAGGAGAATGGCCCAATCTGGCATGCCAATTCTGAAAATTTTCCAACTGAGTAGTAGACCAAATAGTAGACTTTTGAGACACTTGATTGATAACAGCCTTTGATGAAATTGTAGAATTTGAAGAGCATCTTTGAGTAGGAAGGAAAAGATTGTAAAGATTGCCTTGTAACTTACCAATCCCTTTCACCTTCCTCTGCAAAGAGTCCTGAATAACACAAAGATGTGAAAGAAATTGCACATTGCAATGAAGAGTAGCTGTTAGTTTACTCACATAGATTAGATTAAATTGAAATGCTGGAACAAGCAGCACATCATACAGAACAATATCTGTTGTTAACTGAATAATACCCTTCATTTTCACCTTGGTATGATAACCATTAGGAAGACAGATATCAATGTTACATGTTGTTATATTCTTTAACAAAGCATGAGAACAGGTTATATGATCAGTAGCTCCTGAGTCTAATATCCAGTCAGTCAAAGCATGATTATTGACCAGACAAACAGATGTCATATAGGAACAAGTATGAAATGATGTACCTGATTGAGGTACTTCAGCAGTATTAGAGTCAGACATAGTATTCTGATTGAGCAATTGCAGAAGCTGCTGATATTGAGCATTAGAAAGTGAAGTATTGTTGAGATTCATGTCATAAGTCTGAGAAGATTCATCTGAAACTTGAGTGTCTTTAGACATAGATTGACCAGTTGCGGATAACTGTGCCACAACCTTTCCTGTATTCAAAGTAGGTTTTCTAGGTGGAAAACCAATAAGATGATAACATCTATCTCGAGTATGATTAGTACCATGACAGTGATTACATTCCATAGGAGTTCTTCTATTTTCAGCTTTCTTATAATCTTATCTCTTGAAATCACTCTGAAAGTTATTGTTCTTAAAATTTCTGAAGTTATTCACAGCTTTGTTCATAAGCACTGCTGATTCCACAACAGGCTGTGCAGGATTACCATGATTTCTCTGTCTTTCCTCTTGTTGCAAAAGAGACAACACTTGAGTCAATTTAGGCATTGGATTCATCATCAACAGTTGACCTCCAATATTTGTGTACAACTCATTTAGCCCCATTAGAAACTAAGTAACTTTCATCACTTCATCATATTGTTCAATCTGAGCCTTAGCTTTACAAGAACAGATGCAGACACACTTAGGCACATTTGTTGCATTCACAAAATCATCCCAAAGCATCTTAAACTTTGTATAGTATGCAGAAACAGACAAAGTATCTTGACTAAGAGCACTAAGAGCCTGCTTTAACTCGAAAATTCGAGGTCCATTACTCTGAGTATAACGAACATGAATATCATTCCAAACATCTACATCAAGTGGGATGAAAACAAGACTAGACCTAATCTCAGGCACAATTGAGTTAAGTATCCAAGTAATTACCATATCATTGCAACGCTGCCAGTGATCAAAGTACAGTGAAGATTCATTTGGTATCTTATATTTTCCATTGACAAATCCGAGTTTATTCTTTACAGAGAGTGCAAGAGACATTGACCTTTTCCATTCACTAAAATTTTCACCATTAAAAGCTGAACTAACAAGAATTAAACCTGGATGATCAGACAGATGA
The DNA here is from genome assembly GCA_037693485.1 of Kitagawia praeruptora. Taxonomy (NCBI): domain Eukaryota; kingdom Viridiplantae; phylum Streptophyta; class Magnoliopsida; order Apiales; family Apiaceae; genus Kitagawia; species Kitagawia praeruptora. The sequence continues at coordinate 46,109,949 of CM075349.1, forward strand.
AGATAGAGTGGATGACTTGTATCCAGAGTAACCGATCGATACTCATCTTCAAGAGTATCTGCATGTTCACCTATTTCGTCAACACGATCTGTATTTTCTTCAAGAGAAGCCATTAACAAGATGATTTTATTGATCAATCATTAGAAATGTTCAAGAAACACACAGAAAAAGAACAGATTTGATATAGAAAACTGATTTATAATGTGATCTGTGACTATTAAACACAGAAAACACAAGAAACACGATGAAAAGAAGCTTTAAGAAGCTTTAGAACAAACAAGAAAAGCATGAAATCGAAGTTTTAATGGCGGAAAATCTGTAACTAACTTGATTTGAGATGATGATCGAGTTTGTTATGGAGAGAGAAAATATGCTCTGATACCATTTAGATTGAATAAGAAATGAACTTGGTAAAAATGAATTCTTTAATTACTCAAACTGTCGCTACAATGTATTTATACAGGTAGAGAATGAATAAAGTGAAAAGACTAATCTACCCTTAGTACTAACTAACTCACTAACTAACTAAGCTAATGATTAATTTTGTACAAATCAGCTCTGTATAAGCTTAATAGTTATGATATTCCACGGATCAAATAAGAGATTATTTGGTTGTTCGGTTGTAATTTAGAACCTTGGTCGATTTAATTATATACTCTTTCCCTTTTTCTCAATTCTTTACAAATGCATTAGACACGAAGATTAAGAAAATGTATAAAATAATGGAAAAATTAATCGGACGGTAGGAATAATATATATACATTTTACATTTTCAATAATTTACTATATCGTATTTTTCATATTTACATTCTAATACATTACCCCAATTATTAAACATAAACAAATAAATAAAAGAGGAAATCAAAATGAATAGGACATATATATCATACTTCTTATTTGTCTGCATGAAGGGGAAGATATAGAGCCCGTTTGGCCCCCCTTAAAAATTTTTTTTATCTACTTAAAGTGATTTCGTGCTGTTTGTCTAACCTTAAATTTTTCCACTTAAAGTTAGTTTTAGTTCAAAAAAAAAAAGTACCTTGGAGGTACTTTTTTTCCACTTATTTTTTTTCTCATATCAATTTTTATGTATTTGAGTCACCTTTTAACTTGTATTGTATTCTTTGCATATATTTGTATTTTATACTTTCAAAAAAATTTAAATTTCTTTTTTTTTTTAATTAATTTTTTAAAAATAAATTTACTTTAAGTGGAATTAGCCAAACAGATACACCTAACTTTAAGTGAAAAATATCACTTTTCACTTAAAGTGGGTAAGTAGCACTTTAAGTGATAAGTAACAATTTTTAAGTTAAGCCAAACACCCTCATAGTTAATGGTAGGATTGTTAAAAAAATTTGAAAAATTTGATATTCGATCGAAAAATTTGATATCAAATTCGAAAAAAATGGATAATATTCTTATTCGAAAGAAAACGGATATTATTCGTATTCGAATTCGTATCCGAAAATAGCGAATACGGATATAGGCACATCCGTATTCGAAATATCCGATATCCGAAAATTTATATATATATCCTATATATATAGGGTCCTACTCCACTACAAACTAAAATTAACTACAAATTAAAAACTAAACACTAATCCAACATTTCATGCTAATCTAATGATCAAACTAGGTGTACCCCAATACAAAAAATGCTTAAAATACTTGGCTCTATCCCAAAAAAAAAAAAAAAAATCACTGTTCACGTGATGACGTGGCAGTGGATTTCACTGGTTAACGGTGCTTCGCACCTTATTGTACGGCGCTTCGCGCCTTTATCATTTTAAAGTTGTAAGGAATGGCAATCAATGGTAAAGGCAATAGACGATTGACGGGTGTGTCGAGGCCTTCGGCCCTCATGACTACCTAACTCATCCGTTTACTGTCTTAAATGCTTCGCATTTCCACGGCAAGATTTTTTTTTTTTTTGATAGAGCCAATTATTTTAAGCATCTTTCGTGAAGGTACCCTTGACGGGAAACTTAGAATAGATGAAATATAATTAATTTAGTGTTAGTTTGTAGTTTGTATTTAAGGATTGGTTTGTATTTAAGCAAAAGCCTATATATATATATACCTTTTAGAATATATAATTTATAATTAATAATTTAATCTTTATAATATATTATTCTTTAGTGGTTGGGGTTTATTTTGATTGTTACAGGATGTCTGTAGTTTAAAAAATTCTGTTTATTTTATTTTACTATGTTTGAATGGAAAAAAATTGTTATTTTTTATTTTTCTTAAAATGATTCGGATATTCTGATTTTCGGAAATATTCGGATTTTTATAAAAATCTCAAAAATCGGATATTCGGATTCGGATATAATTTTCTAATATCCGTTGGATTCGGATAGTGATTTCGGATTTCGAATTCATATTCGGATATAGGATATCCGTATCCGAAATATCCGTTTGACAGCCCTATTTAAGGGCATGGGATCCGTATCCAAAATATCCGTTTGACAGTCTCGAGGCTTCCCTTAAACAAAATTATATGTTTTTTTATTATTTTAAAAATATAAAAAAGTCTTTCTATGAAAACTTAAAATATGATATGTCCCTTCAGAAAATTTATTCGATACCCTCCTATGATAAATTTTCTTGATCCGTCCAGGCTGCATTGGATCCGTAGATTGGTAGCAAAGGTGCGTTTCGTGTGTATAGTCGTATAGACGTAATTATGTCCATTGAGTCTACATGTAAATTTGTTTGCCATTTATATTCTAGCTGATTGACAAACGTACCAAAGGGTTTGTTTAATCATGTGCGTGATTTAGGAAAAAGACTCTACTTAACTTAATACAAGTTGTAATCATCTCAATCATGCAATCTCAAGACAAATCTTAATCTCCAAATGTATATTAAGAAACACTTTGATCATCAAAGTCAAACAAAGTGTCAAGAAAAAACAGATAAATTTGAAAGATAAAGAAAGTGTGAGGTTGATCGTAGAAGTAGCCGAGTAGGGTCATATGAGTTCCTCCCTGGTGATATAAAATTATAAAAAGCAAGTCAAGTCAATAAAATCATTTCCCACTATATATAATGAATGACTATTCAACATATTGAAATAAATGGTCATGAAACTTGTAACATGCTTTGTCCAAGTTGATTAGACAAATCATTCAACAAAGTAAAATGGCTACTTCCCTCAAAGAAAAACAAAGGTAAAATGGCTACTGCATTATATTTACAGTCAAATTAGAGTCCGTTTCATTTGTAAAAATCAAGAATTGGATTTGATTGATAGAGATATTATTTAAAAATTAATCGAATATTTGGGATTTATCACAAATATTTGGTTATTAATCAGTGTGGTAAACATGGAACAATGATTAATCACAATGGTAAAAACTTAAATATAATTATTTGGTAACTATGAGTTTAATTGACATGACTGAATAAAAAATGTATTTTGATAGATGGACAATAAAAATGGGACGGAGTGAGTAATTAAAAATTTGTTTGTACAATATTTTTGTTTAACTAATATTTATAGGTTGAATTCATTTAGCAAAAAAAAAATATTTATAGGTTGAATTCTAAACAATAAGGAGATTATCAAAGACCTCTTCCCACAGACTTTGATTCTGTAAGTTGACTACTGAAAGTCGATATGATTCATAAAATAATGAACACAGTTTGTCGTATGATTCTGAGAATGTGGTAGCTGTATTATTTATATTTTATACAAAATATTGTCTTTTTATATTATGTTTTTAAAATATTAAAGGTTGTAGTATCAAGAGTTGCTATTGGAGTAATTGTACTTATTTCATATTAAGAAATCGCAAGTAGAAATAACAAAAAGAAACATAACACCATTTTTTTTAGTTTTGCTTTTATGAAAAAAAACTTGTTTCTATTAATAGACCAAAGTGAAATGACAATTGAAAGCAGCCCAAATCTACATAGAATTGATTACATTGGGTTATCATTGGCACAATCCAGAACCCAAATAACAAAATCTTAGGCCTGCTTCCTGGCACAAACTAGAACTTTACTAGTAAAACCAATGGGCCTGTCATGGCCAGTGAAACCACGTTCAGCCCATTTGTTATTATCAAACACTAAGCACTCAACATTTTTTGAAGTAATCAAAAAACAATCATTAAAGTATTTCGTACTACTACTTATCATCAACGATAATAGTATCAGTGTTCCTATGAATAGATTGATTGTACACACCAAGCCCAAGTGTATGGCTAGCCTTTCTTCGCATTGTCTTTTATTCCTTTCCTCTCAATTCATGTATGATTGTTGTTTGTGTTAATAATTTATTAATGTTAACAAAGACATTTCCAAAATAGTAGGATTAGTATTCGTGGACCATTCTTGAGGATTATTGTTTTTTAGCATTTGCAGAGTATAATTAGTATTCTCACTTGCATCACTTTTTTTTATCATACGAGTGACCTGAGTAATACGCCAATCACCTCTCTTTACTTTTGGAGCAGAATATTTGATATGTTTGGTAACATAGTACATTTACATTGGGTTATTACTATTTAATTATAGGATTGTTTTTTTGGTATACTCGTATATTTGGCTTTTGCCAATGGTATCATCACATTTTTTGTTTCTATACATGATATACTTGACATATTGTTTCTCTCTTAGTTATGCCCATTTGTTAGACAACAGTTAATATTTCAGGTGCACCACGTATAAAAGCCAAAAATGTGATGTTATCATTGGCAAAAGTCAATTCCAGGAGTGTACCAAAGAGAATATCTCTATCAATATTAATATATTCCTAATGTTTGCTAGTATTGCATTTTGAAAATTACTGCTTTTAATCCTTCATTTTTATAATCTTCTTTATTTCTTTGATGCCCTTTTTTGTCAATACATAGGAAAATGACTGCTTTTATCCTTTATTTTTTTAATCTTCTTTATTTCTTTGATATCCCTTTTTGTCATTACACAGCATTTGGAGCGACCCAATTTAGATTGGATCGACCCAAATCTAAATCTATACTATTTTTTATCATTACACAACATTTGGATCGACCCAATTGGATTGACCCAAATCTAAATCTCTACTTTTATCCTTCATTTTTTATTAATAATATAATTAATGATAATTAGCTGATTGCCTTTTTCAATTAAAAGATGTCTACTTATAATTTATATGATATTACCTTTTATAAATACCTAAAATATCATATCTTCCAATCAATAATTTTTTTCTCTCTAATCAGCATTTGGAGCGATCCAATTGGATCAACCCAAATCTAAACCTCTAATATTATCCTTCCTTTTTTATTAATAATATAATTAATGATAATTAGCTGATTGTCTTTTTCAATTAAAAGATATTTACTTATAATTGATGATATTACCTTTTATAAACACATAAAATATCAAATCTTCCAATCAATAATTTTTTTCTCTAATTAAAACACGTTGACTTTTAATTTAAAACATAATATTGCAATAATAATTAATAAATACCCAAGAATATGACATCATATCTTCTAACCACTAACAAAATATAATAAAAATTCATATACAACGAATAATATCCGTTAGATTTTTAGTTAAAAATTAGAATTGTTAGATCTAATAATTAAATATATTACATGATTAAATTTATTTACTAAATACATACCCAAAAATATGACATCATATCTTCTTACCACTAACAAAATATAACAAAAATTTGTATACAACTAATAATATCAATTAGATTTTTAGTTAAAAATTAGAATTGTTAGATCTAATGATTAAATATATTACATGATTAAATTTATTTACTAAAATTTCAAGGTTCAAATTTTTATAAATACCTAAAATATCATATCTTTCAATCAATAATTTATTCTCTCTAATTAAAACACGTTGACTTTTAATTTAAAACATAATGTTGCAATAATTAATACATACCCAAAAATATGACATCATATCTTCTAACTACTAATAAATCTATACTATATTATAAAAGCCGAAACATTAAAAGTTTGGTCGGTCGCTCGGTACGGTACCTATTGATTTTACTTAATCAAAGTAAACTCTTTGCCTTCTTGATCTATATTATAAAACCCGAAACATTAAAAGTTTGGTCGGTCGGTCGGTACGATACCTATTAATTTTACTTTTTTATCCTTACTCAAATAAAATCCATCATATTAACTAATTAATTTCTTTTTTCAGGTTAAACATATTATCTTCTCTATTTTTCAATAAATAAATAATTTTCTTTTTCAGGTAAATTCAATATCTTTTATATTTTATCTAACTAAAATTTCCATCCTACTAAATAATTAATTTCCCTTTTCTAGTTAAACATATTATCTTTTCTATTTTTCAAAAACTAAATAATTTTCTTTTTCAGGTAAAATACAATATTTTTATATTTTATCTAACTAAAATTTCTCCTTTATTAATCAATTTCCTTTTTAAGGTTAAACATATTACCTTTTCTATTTTTCAATAACTAAATAATTTCCTTTAGTTAAAATACAATATCTTTTACATTTTATCTAACTAAAATTTCTCATTTTTTTAAAAACTACGATCAATTTTATATAATAAAATAACATAATTATATTATAATTAGTATTAACCAATCAATTATCTTTTTAGCCAAAATACGTTACCTTTTCTCTTTTATCTAACTAAAATCTCTCTTTTTCCAATTGTATCATGGACGGTCACCTTTTTCAAACACGTTACCTTTTTTCCTTTCTCTTACGAAAATATCTCTTTTTCCAATTATATCACGGGCGATTCTATTTTATAAAAATAAAATAATAATATTAAATACTAATAATTAACTGATTACCTTTTCAACTAAAACGTATCATCTTTCATATTTTTTCTAATTAAATTCCTTTTTTTCTAGAAATTTTAGGGGTAACATTAATTTCTCATTTTCTAAAAACTATGAGCAATTTTATTTAGTAAAATAACATAATTAAATTATAATTACTATAAACTAATCAATTACCTTTTTCACATAAATTATGTCATCTTTTTAATTTTCACGTTACCTTTTTATTTTTTAAAACTAAAATCTCTATTTTTCCGATTATATCACGAACGGTTCTGTTTAATACAATAAACTAATAATATTATAATATTAATAATTAAGCGATTACCTTTTTTTTATCTAGAACGTATCATCTTCTATTTAATGAAATAAAATAATAATTATATAAATACTAATAATTAGCCGATTACGTTTTTCAAGTAAAACCTATCATTTTTTCTATATTTTCTAACTAAAATCCCTCATTTTCTAGAAATATCACGGATAACATTTATATAATTATTTTTATTGATTTCACAGTATTAAAAATTAGACAGCATAATATTTGTTTGGTTTTGATTTTGGTTTAGAATTTAAGAATTAAAGTTTTAATGAATTACCCGATGTTATAATAATATACAGGACACGAGAAAGGTACCTTTAAAATATTTGTTTGACTTTTCAATTTTCGATTTTACATGTCATAATAACAAAGGTAGTTGGAAAGATTACCAGTTAATAACATTGACACAGTACAGACCATGTTATTTGTAAATAATCTTGGGACTCAATTTGATACTTATAGACATAATTTTGTTTTCAAGCAAGTTTATGTTCTTTATAGATTTGTTCAAGTTAAGGTTCATGGGGTAGACATGCTACGTACCAGAAGGTCTTATGGAATAGCATATTTTTTATCAGATGTCTCCGAAGGGACTATGGAATAGCATACTTAGAAGCTCAGACCCACGTCACAAGCCTCACCATCTGGGTTAGGCAACATTGCTCTTATTTATACTCTAAATATCTTCTTTACTCACGTTCAATTTCACTTCATATATGATCTCATATTTAGCACTTTCACTTGAGCTCCATATTAAAATATAAAAGCACTAATTTTTTCCCTTTTTCAGTTTAGTTGGCTTTTTGAGTGCAGAATAGGTAGTGGAAAATATGATTGTTATCATTTGTAATCATACATTATTTGAAGATAAAAGTGAATAAGTGAGCTTCTTGCGGAGACCTGTGATTTTGGTAAACAGTATTATCCTTTATTTTTTTAATCTTTTTTATTTCTTTAATGCCCCTTTTTGTCATTACACAACATTTGGAGCGACCCAATTTAGGTTGGAACAAAAAATTCTATTATGATATTGTTCTTATTTTCAGTAATGTTGTAGTACTAAGATTGCACCTCCAGCCTTTCTCTTCTCCTCCAGCTACATAATTTTAAATATTGAAAACAAAATATAATACAAGAAAAAGTTTGCATTTATAAATATAGATTACAAGCACAGAGAGATGTTTAGTTACAGATAGACTACATAGCAACAACATAAGTGATAAAAAGAAAGATGTTAGTTATAGATAGACTACATAGCAGCAACATAAGTGATAAAAAGAAAGATGGTCCACCTGATGATCAAGCTAATGAATTATTGAAGTAATTAACAAGCCTGAACCACATAAGCAACTTCCATTTTATAGGTATTGTTTATCATAACGTGGGTAACGGGTTTATGTATTCCCAATAATTTTATTTTTGGTCACCCCTCTAAGTTGATCACAAAAAAATTAACAACCCATCAAAGTAAGTAGTTTAAAAATATATTCAAATTCAAATTATTATATTCGTTTCAATAAGAACATACTTTTAATATAATAAAGTCAACAAAATAAAAAATCAACAATTTCAGAAAGCGAGAGCCATGGTGAAAGACCTTAATTTGAACATAAACTATAAATCTACTAGAATATTTATATGATATTTTGGCTTGTTTATTTAATTGTATAATTTATTTATTTTTAATAAAAGAATCTATATTAATAATATATATACACTGTATTTTCGTACATGAATTTACTAATACAGTTTAATGATCATGCTCTGGTGAGAATGAGAACAGTGAGAACACATATATTCACTACATTTCAAACTATTTTAAAGGGCCTCGCTAGGGGCATCTTCACAAAAAAAGTCTGATAATTCTACCCTCTATCCATTCATTAAAAAAATTAACAAAAAAAATTAAAATGAGAACAGTGAGAACACAAATATTCGCTACATTTCAAACTATTTTAAAGGGTCCCTGAAAGGCATATGATGTAGCCTATTTGTATTTCGAGGATACAACTCAACTTAAACAAGATTGTAATAGTGAATAGTATATAGACTGTCACAAGGAATCTCAGATTGTATTATCTGTCAGAAGAAAAAGATCAAGGTCAATCTACAGACTTGAGATATTACTACATTGAAAGAAGCTCAGTCATCTGATCAAGCCTCAGTGGAGTATTTATTAAGAAGTGGATTCATTTAAAGTGACAGAGATTTCAACAGTGACAGAGACAGTACAGAAGAATTGAAGAGAGAAGAAAAGAAAAGGAACCAGATTTTAAAGTCAATATATGAAGAACAGACATTGCGGTTAGTCACTCATGAACCAGACAGTACATCGAGTGACAACATTAAACAGTGGTTGTTCGTCATTAACTTCAGTGGTTCAAGCTATCAAGATTGGTATAAGGGAAAATCATTGTGCAAGCAACAGAAGTGTTAAATTCAATAACCACAATGATTTTACTATCAAGTGGACATGGACTGGCTACGAGGAAAAAGAATTTGCGCTATCAATAGATTTATATTAATTCTTATTTAATTAACATATTTATGTAATTTATTTAATTAATAAATTAATTCATTCTTGAATTAATTTATTTATTAAATTAATTATCATGATAATTAACGTTGAATTAATGTATTAATCTAAATTGATTTAATTAAGTAATTAATGAATTAATCATTATTTGTTTAAATGATTAATTGATTAAGTAATTAATTAAATTAAAACAAAAGAGATTTGGGTTATGAATTTGCATGGACTGAATCCAAAAGAAATGAACTGGGCCGGTTGAAAAGCCATTGGGCTCAAGGCCCAATTGAAGTGCAAGATCTGTTAAAAGTGAGGTACTAAGTTGTAATTTTGTGTGTGAACACAAAATTAAGAAATCAAGTTGTTGTCGGCACATGTACTGAATAAACAATCAAATTGATTAACAAACAAGTGGTAACATGTTCTGTCTAGTCGCTGTCGGCAAAACAGCTCACGTCCCACGCAGCGCGTGTCTTTCACGCGCCAGGAAGAAAACGACCAAAGCCTGCGCGTGCTGTCCACTTCCCCTTCCTGCAACTGGTCTTCGTATGGCAGCTGTATTCATTTGATTACAAAAAGAATTAATCCGGAAGAGTCACTAGTTATTTAATTGATTTACAGACTATCTTCATAGTCACACCGGTAGTCTAGATTTTAATTTGATAGTCATACCAACAGTCTTCAAGTGTAATTGATAGTCTGTATTATTAAATGGATAGTCTACAAGCCATTTAATAGTCTGTGAATGATAGTCACACCGGTAGTCTGCAGCACAATTGGATAGTCTGCAAGTCATTTGATAATCTACCGATAGTCTAAAAAGTGAAGACAGAAGAGGCGGAGGATATTAAAAGAGGCAGGCGGCTCACTTTTATAACACTACAACATAATATCAAAACATACACAGACTCCATTTCTCTCTCTCAAACAAGAACACATCAAGCTTTAATTATTTTCTGTAAATTCAAGTTCTAAGCCTTTGTAATATTTTATCCGGTGGAACTTGATTATTTGTGATTCTTGTACTACTAGCGAATTAAGTTTCCTAGTTCTTATCTTGATTTTTATTAACTAAATTAGAAAAGTTCATGTCGAATTTTCTAATTAGTTTTTATCATCTTGATAATTAATCTGTACTGAAATTGTAACACCCATCAAGTTAATATATTGTTATATTCAACTTGAAATTTGTTTCAATTTATTCCGCACAAATTTGTCTAAACTAAATTTTATTTAACGGACAAATTTCGATAAATTGGTATAGATTGTATTCAACCCCCCCTTCTACAATCTTATCGGACCTAACAATTGGCATCAGAGCCTATTGATTGATACACAAATCAAGATCCTATTTTTATTCAATCAAAAATTTATCTCGAATTTTTAACTCACTTAAAAATTCATCATGTCTTCAAAAGCCATTGTTAAGATTCCCATATTTAATAAGGATAATTATGATATGTGGAAAAATAAAATGGAGTTGTTTCTTGATGTTACAAATCCAAAATATTTGTGGGTTTTAAAGAATGGACCAAAAATTCCTATGGTTCATGAAGAATAAGTTGTTACTGATGGAGCTGTTACAACACCTGCTAGAACCTATGAAAAGGATCCTAAGCTATTTTCTGATGATGAAAAGGAGGATGCTGGATTGGACAAAAATCTGAGACTCATTCTAATAGATTCCCTAGATGCTATAATGTATAGTCATGTAATGAATTGTAAAACTGCTAAGCACATCTGGGAAACTATTGAGACTATTAATGAAGGGACTGATGAAGTCAAGGAAAATAGACTTCAAATTTTGACCTCTGAATATGAACACTTTAGAGCTGGCCCTAACGAAGGCATTCAGGAAGTGTTCGAAAGGTATAACAAAATAATCAACAATTTGCAAGTTCATGGCAAGCAATATACCCAGAAGGAGATCAACATGAAGTTTTTACTGACAATGCCTACTCACTTAGAGCATAGGATAACTGTCATCAGAGAATCTAGAGATTTGAATAAGATTGCTCTTGAAAGGCTGTTTGGTGTTCTGAAAACGTATGAATTAGAACAAGTACAACAGAAGGAGTTCTCTGGTAAAGGCAGGGTGGCAAGTTCTTCTACAGCTCTGGTAGTTGAGGTTCCTAAAGAAGTGGAAGCTAAAGTTGTTCAACCTAAAAGCTTCACCAATTAACAAACTGAAGTTGAACATGGCCAAACTCCAGCTACTCAGGATGGTAGTGAATTCTATTCACTAGAAGAGCTGGATCAACTAGAAGATGAATCTATGGCAATGATGGTGAGACAATTCAGTAACTTCATATTTAGAAGAAATCCAAAGTTCAGGTTTAAGTCTAATAGCAGATTTCAGAGAGGAGGTTCTTCATCCTCTAGTAACAGGGGAGGATACAAAACTGGAACTGTTGACAGAAGCAAGATTCGTTGCTTTAATTGTAATGAATTGGGACACTTTGCTACTGAGTGTCAAAAACCCAAACAAGCACAGAAAAGAGACTATGCTTCTGAAAAGAAGAAAACTGGAAGAGCTTATGTAGCTGCCGGTAAAAGCTGGGATGACACAGATAGCGAAGACGAAGAATATGGAAATTTTGCGCTGGTGGCAAATGCTGAAACATCAACTCGTTATACTACACCGGTAATTCTTACTGACGCTGAGTTGATTGATAGCTTATATAATTCCATGGGTAATGCAAAGAAACAAATTGAAAGAATAACTCTATTAAACACTAAACTTGAAAATGAAGTGTTAGAGTTAAAAAAGGTGCCTGATAATCAAGATCAGCAAATAAAAGAAATAGCTCGACTTAACTACAGAGAAAAGTCGATATCAGAATACATGCATAAACAAATTGCTAAAGTTGCTGAACTTGAAACTAAGATAAAGGAACAGAATGTCAAATTATCTACTTGTTTTAATTCTGTGAAAATTTCTAAAGAGTTATTCAATAAACAAGCTGTAGAACAAACCGTAGGAATAGGGTTTGGCTACAACGAAGCTGTTGGAATGTTAGGCATAAATTCCCCTAATCCTGTTAGTGCTAAAGAAAGGGGAATACCACATGTGCTTAAGAATGTTGAAGATCCACTCTTTAAGAAGTCTGTTGCAGAGCCTCTAGATATGACTTCTCTTGTTATTCAAGAGGAGATGCGTACTGAGGACATTGCTAGTGGAAGTGTCCAACTTAATGAAAAATCTGTTAAGACACCTACAACCAAAAATGTTAAATCTAATAAGGTTGTTTCTATGAAACCAGTGAAGTTTGTTCCCAGTTCATCTAAAATTGAGTTAGGTGATAACAAGTTGGAGCAGAATGATAACATGTCTAACATGAATACCATGCCTGTTATTGATACTAATCATAAAGCATGTGGTGTTGTCAATTGTATGTCTTGTGCTTTTAATGTGATGTCTGCTTACTTTAATGGTAATCATGCATGTGCTAATAAGACTGCTCCTCGACAACACATGAACAGGAATAATAATGTTAGATCAAAGACTGTTAGTCCTCCTCAAGTTAGGAGAGAGACATTTGTACCAAAGCCTAAACAAAGTTTTACTAAGGCTGTCTACAAGGTCAAATGTCCAGTCACTGAAAAGAGTGTTCTTGCTGCTAAACAAACATGGATACCTAAAATGAAACAAAAGATTATCAAATCTGTTTATAGGGTCAAATGTTTGTTGACTAATGGTGTCAAGGTTAAAAATGTTGTTTTGCCTGACAAAGGTCAATTCTTTAAGTACTCTGGACCCAACCAAACTTGGGTTCCGAAGAAAGTTTAATCCGTTTGTCATTGCAGGGTGTTGAACAGGTTGAACGAGTAACCTGGATCTTGGACAGTGGATGTTCAAGGCATATGACTGGTGACAGAACCCTGCTGACAAATGTGGTGGAGAAGGCCGGCCCAGTAGTTACCTTTGGAGATAACAGCAAAGGTAGAACTGATGGATATGGCAGACTTGAAGCTGGAAATGTTATCATTGATGAAGTCTCTTTTGTGAAAGGACTTGAGCACAATTTGCTCAGTGTTAGTCAATTCTGTGACAAAGGATATGAAGTTTATTTCAACAAGAAGAATTGTCTAATTTCACACAAGAGACATGAAAAGCCACAACTGACAGGAGTTAGAAAAGGCAATCTGTACGTAGCCAATATGAACTCAGGAAGCACTGCAGAAATTACTTGCTTTTACACTAAAGCATCTAATGACGAGAGTTGGCTATGGCACAAGAAACTTTCTCATCTTAATTTCAAAACAATGAATTCTCTAGTTAAAAGAGAATTGGTGAGAGGTTTGCCTTCAATGGAATTCACTCAAGAAGGACTGTGTGATGCATGTCAAAAAGGCAAGCTAAAAAGGGCAAGTCACAGGAGCACTGACACATCTTCAATAACTGAACCATTACAATTACTTCATATGGATTTGTTTGGTCCAGTTAATGTGATGTCTATGTCAAGGAAGAGATATGCTCTAGTGATCGTTGATGATTTTTCAAAATACACATGGGTCCTGTTTTTGAATTCTAAAGATGAGACTCCACAACTGGTGATTGATCACATCAAATTAATTGAGCGAGATTCTACGTATCCAGTGAGAGCTATAAGATCATACAATGGAACTGAATTCAAGAATGCAGTTCTAAATGGTTTTTGCACTGAGAAGGGTATAACTAGACAATACTCAGCTCCAAGAACTCCTCAGCAAAATGGGGTAGTGGAAAGAAAGAATAGAACCTTGATTGAAGCTGCACGTACTATGTTAAGTGAATCAAGGCTTCCATTGTACTTTTGGGCTGAAGCTGTCAACACTGCTTGCTATACCCAGAATCGAACTCTAATCAATAAAGATCATATGAAGACACCCTATGAAATTATGGCTGATAAGAAACCATCACTCAAATACTTTCATGTATTTGGGGCAAAATGCTTTGTGCTTAAAGAAGGTGATGATCAAGGTGGTAAATTCGATACCAAAGCATTTGAAGCAATTTTTATTGGTTATTCAATGAGGGCGTACAGGGTGTATGTGATTGATGAACAGAAGATGATGGAAAGTGTCAATGTAACATTTGATGACACTAAACTCCCAAGTATCCAAACTGAAGATTCATCTGAAAAGCTATCTTTCAATGACATGACAGATTCAGATTCAGATGATGACAATTCACCTGAGATTTTTGCTGATGCTAATGACAACGATGATGATCAGGGTAATGGTGGTGAAAACAATGAGAATAATGAAGATACACCTGACACTCTTGAACATTCATCTAGTCAACCTGGCAACAACTCAGGGGGAGATAATGAAGGATCAACTAGTCATACACAACATCACAATGAAGAACAAGGCGAATCATCAAGATTAAATCTTCCCAGACAGACTGTTTGGAATAGAGCTCATCCTTTTGAGCTAATCATTGGTGATCCAGATGTTGGTGTGAAAACTAGAAGATATGAAGGATTATTAGGCAGAGATATGAAGAATCAGAAATGAAGATGAGTTATCTATTGAAGATCAGTTCAGTGTTAGAGGAACAATCATCTATCATTTCATCAACTGAGGATTCTGGAATTGTTAAATTCAAACCAGAGAAATTTTTTTAATGTACTATTTGCTAAGCTCCTAAATGCTTAATCTTTTTCTTGTTTAAGTGAGTTAGTTGAGTTATCCTCTAGGTATTTGCTTGTTGTTGTCTAACAAACAAATAGGGGGAGATTGAAAGGCATATGATGTAGCCTATTTGTATTTCGAGGATACAACTCAACTTAAACAAGATTGTAATAGTGAATAGTATATAGACTGTCACAAGGAATCTCAGATTGTATTATCTGTCAGAAGAAAAAGATCAAGGTCAATCTACAGACTTGAGATATTACTACATTGAAAGAAGCTCAGTCATCTGATCAAGCCTCAGTGGAGTATTTATTAAGAAGTGGATTCATTTAAATTGACAGAGATTTCAACAGTGACAGAGACAGTACAGAAGAATTGAAGAGAGAAGAAAAGAAAAGGAACCAGATTTTAAAGTCAATATATGAAGAACAGACATTGCGGTTAGTCACTCATGAACCAGACAGTACATCGAGTGACAACATTAAACAGTGGTTGTTCGTCATTAACTTCAGTGGTTCAAGCTATCAAGATTGGTATAAGGGAAAATCATTGTGCAAGCAACAGAAGTGTTAAATTCATTAACCACAATGATTTTACTATCAAGTGGACTGGCTACGAGGAAAAAGAATTTGCGCTATCAATAGATTTATATTAATTCTTATTTAATTAACATATTTATGTAATTTATTTAATTAATAAATTAATTCATTCTTGAATTAATTTATTTATTAAATTAATTATCATGATAATTAACGTTGAATTAATGTATTAATCTAAATTGATTTAATTAAGTAATTAATGAATTAATCATTATTTGTTTAAATGATTAATTGATTAAGTAATTAATTAAATTAAAACAAAAGAGATTTGGGTTATGAATTTGCATGGACTGAATCCAAAAGAAATGAACTGGGCCGGTTGAAAAGCCATTGGGCTCAAGGCCCAATTGAAGTGCAAGATCTGTTAAAAGTGAGGTACTAAGTTGTAATTTTGTGTGTGAACACAAAATTAAGAAATCAAGTTGTTGTCGGCACATGTACTGAATAAACAATCAAATTGATTAACAAACAAGTGGTAACATGTTCTGTCTAGTCGCTGTCGGCAAAACAGCTCACGTCCCACGCAGCGCGTGTCTTTCACGCGCCAGGAAGAAAACGACCAAAGCCTGCGCGTGCTGTCCACTTCCCCTTCCTGCAACTGGTCTTCGTATGGCAGCTGTATTCATTTGATTACAAAAAGAATTAATCCGGAAGAGTCACTAGTTATTTAATTGATTTACAGACTATCTTCATAGTCACACCGGTAGTCTAGATTTTAATTTGATAGTCATACCGACAGTCTTCGAGTGTAATTGATAGTCTGTATTATTAAATGGATAGTCTACAAGCCATTTAATAGTCTGTGAATGATAGTCACACCGGTAGTCTGCAGCACAATTGGATAGTCTGCAAGTCATTTGATAATCTACCGATAGTCTAAAAAGTGAAGACAGAAGAGGCGGAGGATATTAAAAGAGGCAGGCGGCTCACTTTTATAACACTACAACATAATATCAAAACATACACACTCCATTTCTCTCTCTCAAACAAGAACACATCAAGCTTTAATTATTTTCTGTAAATTCAAGTTCTAAGCCTTTGTAATATTTTATCCGGTGGAACTTGATTATTTGTGATTCTTGTACTACTAGCGAATTAAGTTTCCTAGTTCTTATCTTGATTTTTATTAACTAAATTAGAAAAGTTCATGTCGAATTTTCTAATTAGTTTTTATCATCTTGATAATTAATCTGTACTGAAATTGTAACACCCATCAAGTTAATATATTGTTATATTCAACTTGAAATTTGTTTCAATTTATTCCGCACAAATTTGTCTAAACTAAATTTTATTTAACGGACAAATTTCGATAAATTGGTATAGATTGTATTCAACCCCCCCTTCTACAATCTTATCGGACCTAACAGTCCCGCTAGGAGCATCTTCACACAAAAGTCTTATAATTCTACCCTCTATCAATTCATAAAAAAAATTAAAAATTGCTTGAAATGTGGTCTCATTGTTCTCCAACATTTACATATTATATTAACTAATGTTTTGGAGTCATTTAATGTTTTGGAGCCATTGGGGGTGAAGGGATTATCATTTCCGCATTTGAATAATGAAGACAATTTATTATTGTTTTCAATTAGAGAACAATATTTGTAAAAATATTTATTACTTTTATTGCAGATTTTGATGGATTAAATAAATTTTCAACACTGTTAAAATAGAATTGTATGCTACTTTTTTATATAAATTTTAGCATATCATTATTTTATTAAATACTTATATAACTGTATATAATATCTTTCTAAGAATTGATTATTTATATAATTGCATACAATATCTTTTTAAGAAATCAATCAAATTTGTTAAATTTTTGGCATTGTCAATTTAAATTAAATAAGATATTTTAAGAAATCAATCAAATTGTTAAATTTTTGGTATTATCACTTTAAATTAAATAAGATGCTGTGTACGAAGTACGGGCAAAATGCTTGTTATTTTTAATATTCATTAACAGTGATTAAACGGTGTTTAACGTTTTACTTAAAAAAGAGTATGACTAAGAGAGAAACAATATTTCAGGTGTACTACGTATAGAAGCCAAAAATGTAATGGTACCATGTACCAAAGAGAATATCCCTTTAATTATCTATATATATTATAATGCTTGGAGATCGGAAATGCACCAGAACAGTTTACGGTTTTTTCTTGAATTTTCGTTTTTTTGATTTTTTTTATTACAAATTCTTTTCTTGCATTAAATGCCTATTAATGATAGTTTAATTAGTCATTTATTACAGATATTAAACATAAATTAAATTTAATTATAGTTATTTTTTCAATATTAAATATTAATTATATATAGTTATGTTTATTTTTAGGTAAAATGACGACTAACAATTGTTTATATTGCGTTATTTTTTATTCCCTATTTAAGTTCACTATAATTGTTTTTCGGATGATTATAGAGTACACGACCTTAACTTCTCAAGCAATTTTTATTATCAATAATTGTGAAAATCGTAATAAATTACGAAAATACAAGATATTTACTTAGTATCTGGATATGTATACAAACAATACAGACAGATTTTCAATTTTGCACATGAATAAATAATATATGAGTTATGATCAAATCTATTAAAATTAAAAAATCCAGTCATTTATCGAAAGGTAAAATTGATAAAAAAAAGCTATACACCCATTGTTTCGTTATATTGTGTCGAAATAAATTTTTGTTGTAATTAAACAAATTTTTACACTATTATTGAATATGTATATTATGAGAGGGGTGTCGACTTTAAAAAATATTATTAACCTTAACTTCTCAAATAATCTTTATTATCAATACACAAATCTTTACTTAATATCTGAAATTTATAAACAAATCATCCGCATGAATAAATTACACATGAGTTATGACCAAACTAATTAAATTGAACAACCCCAAACATTTTATCGGAAGATTAAATTGATAAAAAATTATACACCCATGGTTTCATTATAATGTGTCAAAAATAAATTAATATTCAAATTAAATAAATTCTTACACTATTATTGAACATGTATATTATGAGAGGGGTGTCGACTTTAAAAAGCATTATTAAGTTGTATTCAGTATTTGTAACTTTTGATCGTAAATATTACGCTCATATTGTAATTTTTTTTATTATGTTTTTGATATTTTTAGAATTATCAAAATTTTAGATATATAATGAGAGTATTTTCCCAATTAATAATTCATGTAAATTAATTTTAAATTAATTTTTTTATAGAAAATTCATAAAAGACCAATCAATTTTTAAGAATAATAGAAATTAAATTATCTATTACAATACTTTTAGATAAAAATTTGGAAAGATCGAAAAGCTACCAGATTCGTTTAAGATAGTTTTCTTGAATTTTTGTATTTTGAATTTTTTTATTAAAATTCCTCTTTTTTTTTCATTAAATAGCTCTTGATGATATCTAAATTAGTCATTAATTACACCTATTAAATAGATATTAATTTTACTTTATTTAATTTATTTTAAATTTAGCAAACTTTATAAAAAAAATAGTAAACTTTATTTGTGTACTATAATTATTATTTTAATATATAATTATCATATATATATATATATATATATATTTATTTTAAGGTAAAATGACGACTTGAAATTGTTTACAAATTGTCCTTTTTATTTCCTATTCAAGATCACTAATTCTCTGCAATTTCTTTTCAGGTGACTATAGCAAGACGACCTTAAGTTCTCAAACAATCTTTATTATTAATGATTGTGGAAATCGTAATAAATTATAGAAGTATATAGATCTTCTCTTAACATTTGAAATTTGTATACAAATAATACATATAAATTTTTACCTTCGCACATGATTAAATTACACATGGATTACGATCAAACCGGTTAAATTAAATAAACCTAACCACTTTTATCGGTAATTAAATCAATAAAAAAGTTATATACCCTTTGTTTCATTAAATTGTCTCGGCACAAATTAAAATTCTAATTAAATAATTTTTTAATTTACTATTAAACATTTATGTTTTGAAAGGGGTGTCGACTTTAAAAAACATTATTGAGTTACTATTTTTATGTTTATGAATTTGATCGTAAAGATTGCGTTCATATTGTAATTACTATTTGTTATGTTTTTGAATTTTTATGGTTATCAAAACATTAGATATATAATGAGAGTCTTTTTTAACTAATAATTCATGTGAATTGTTTTAAATCAATTTATTCAGGAAATTCTTAAAAAATCGATTAGTTTTTAAAATGATTATGAATTGTATACATTAAATCCTTTTTTATTTCCTATTCAAGATCACTTATTCATTTGCAATTTCTTTTTAGACGACTGTAGCATAGACAATCTTAATTTCTCAAACAATCTAATCTTTATTATCAGTGATTGTGGAAATCATAATAAATTATAAAAATATATAAACCTTTGCTTAACATTTGAAATTTGTATACAAATAATACAGACATATTTTTACCTTACCTTTGCACATGAATAAATTACACATGAATTATGATAAACTGATTAAATTAAATAAACTCAACCATTTTTATCGGCAGATTAAATCGATTAAAATTTATACACCCGTTGTTTCATAATATTGTGTTGACATACATTAATATTCTAATTACATAATTTTTTACACTATTATTTAACATGTATGTTTGAAAGGGGTGTCGGCTTTAAAAACTGTTATTAAGTTATATTTAATATTTATAATTTTTGATCGTAAAGATTACGTTCTTATTGTAATTGGTACTTTTTTATGTTATCGATATTTTTAAGATAATCAAAATTTTAGATACGTAATGGAAGTACTTTTTAAAACTAATTATTCATGTATATTGTTTTAGATCTTTTTATTTTAGGAAATTCTTAAAAAACAAGTCAATTTTTAAAATAATGAAATTAAATAATCTATTTTTAATATCTAAAATAAAAAAATTATAAATACAAATTTTATATATTAAGTACAGAACTGTGTACTTCCATAATTTATTACAACTTCCACAATCATTGATAAAAAAGATTGCTTGAGAAGTTAAGGTTAATACTCACCGCCAACAGGTATTTTGGGAACTGATTATTTAAATTGGGGTATTTATGGACAACACCCCAATGCAAGTCCCACATCCAAGAAAAATAGCTAAAAAAGACTTTAATGACATTTACCTTCATTTAATAAATTAAGGTAAAATCAAATAAAAAATGATTAAAATTAAAAAATGACTATTTTTAAGATTGCAATAAAACTATTTTAAAGAAACCTTTAATGGCATTTACCATACTTTAATGGCATTAACCTTCATTTAATAAATCATTTAATAAATTAAGGTAAAATCAAATAAAAAATAATTAAAATTAAAAAATGACTATTTTTAAAATTGCAAGAAAACTATTTTAAAGAAACCTGGAAACTTTATTATAATCATTACCAACCATAATTATTCTATTGGGAAAATTAATTCTTTCGTCCCTAAACTTTGGGCCGTTTTTGGTCTAGGTCCCTAAACTAAAAAAGTCAATCTTTTGATCCCTTAACTTTCAATTTTTCTGATTAAGGTCCCTCCGTCCAAATAAGGCTAACGCCGTTAGTGGATAAAATTCGAAAAAAAAATTAAAAAATCAGAAATATTTCATAAAATTCAGAAAAATTCGATTTTTTTTTAAATATTCAGAAATATTTCATAAAATTTCAGAAAAATTATATGAATTAAAGTAAAGAATTTTGAAAAATTATAAAATTAAAATTATATGAAATTTTCAGAAAAATTTTGTAAAAAAATGAATATTTTTGAATGATTAAAATTTAATTAAATTTAAAAATGAACATACATAATTATTTTATTTTATTTTATTTAATTAAACAATTATAAAACTTTATTTGAGCATTATATTTATTATTTTAATAGTAAAAGTAATTACATTTATAATTAAGTTAATTTTTAGGTAAAATGACGACTGAAAATTATTTACATTGCGTCTTTTTTATTTTCTGTCGAATAACACTCCAATTTTTTTCCGAATAATTGTAATACAGATGTCCCTTAACTTCTCAAGCAATCTTCAATATTAGTAATTATGATCGTAATAAATTATAGAAGTACATAAATTTTCGCTTAACACCTATAATAAAAATAATACAAAGAGTTTTTATTTTTACACATGAATAAATTACACATGGGTTATGACCAAAGCAATTTAATTGAAGAAACCCAACTTTATTGATAGATTAAATAGTTAAAAAAATTATATACCCGTTGTTCATTATGTTGTGTTGAAATAAATTAACATTCTATTTAAATAAATTCGTACACTACTATTGAACATGTATGTTATGAGAGGGGCGTTGGTTTTAAAAAGTATTATTATATATAATATTTTTAACTTTTGGTTACGTTTGTATTATAATTGTTACTTTTTATGTTTATGATATTTTTAAAATTATGAAAATTTTAGATATATAAAGAGAGTATTTTCAAACTTATAATTCAAGTAAATTGTTTTGATTCAATTTTTTGTAAAAAAATTTAAGAGACCAATAAATTTTTAAATATGAATCATATATTTTCAATATTTTAAAATAAAATTTATGAACCGCGCGAAGCGCGGATAACAGTTCAAGGTATTTTTCTTGAATTTTCGTTTTTTTGATTTTTTTATTAAAATTCTTTTCTTGCATTAAATAGATATTAATGACATTTTAATTAGTCATTAATTACACTTATTAAACATATATTAAATTTACTCTATTTAACGCCAGAAGATCCAAGATTGTTTTAAGATTTATTATTTTCTCTTTTATTATTTTGTCTTTCCCTAAATTGTGCAAAAAAGGACCGTTGCTCTTAGACTAACTACTCCTATTAAATGTATTTGTTTAAACAAATACACAGTTTAGAAGATAATACTCCCTCCGTCCTTTTTAGTTGGTACATTTATAAAAAACACACATATTAAGAAAGAATTAATTATATAATTTGTTTCCATGTTTGTCCTTAATCTTAACATTAAATGAAAAATTATGAGTGTGTATATTAAATATAAAGTCAAACATTGATATTAGAAATAAAGGGATATATATGGAAAAATTAGTAAAAATATGTATTGGAACAAGGAATGTGACAACTATTTAGGGACAATTTTTTTTTATAAATGTACCAATTAAAGAGGGACGGAGGGAGTAAAAAAGAGTAATATTAGAAATCTCGAAATTGTTCCCAAATTTGTTCCCATATACCAAATATTATCTTTTAATTACTGAAACTCATATGAATATGTGAGGATCAAATGTTATCTTTTAATTACCGAAACTCATGTGAATATATGAGGGATTTTTTATTTTTAAAATACAAGATCTTGTCAACTAAATTTTTGGAAACAATTTTGAATTTTTTTTTGAAAATTCTAACATTTTTTAATAAAAAAACCCCACAAATCATAATCATCATTATATTGAGCACAAGTTGGGGGTTGAAAGCTTTTGCGTACACTCAATTATAATTATAGTAAGACATATTATGTTCCTACCCATATAAAGTCAAGAATGGAGTGGGGATGAGAATAAGGATTAGTTCACTTTCAATTGGTTTTGGACTTAAAGTAGATTCCATGGCACAGTTAGGTGTTAGTTTATTAATAAAGAACAAAATCATGCTTAGCTACTGCATTATATATCACGGAAGATGGAATATAGACACTTAAAAACGTCTAATATAAACAAAGTAGATCCTGTTACAGTATGAAAAATGCTATTGTTCTCTTAAACTTAAATCCTCTTGTGTTTCTTAAATTAACCATTTCCTGTAAGCATCTAGAAATATTAAGTAACACTTACACAAGTGATCGTCCATATGGGTTAAAGTTCGTAAAGAACTAAAATTTCATTCCATCCGCAAAAAAAATTAAAAAAATAAATAAATAATAATCATTACTTATATCTTTCGGTAAAATAGATTTAGGAGAAAGGGAACACCAGATACTTATATCTTTCGGTAAAATAGATTTAGGAGAAAGGGAACACGAGATGGCAAGGGAAGAAAGAAAAGAAGAACATTTTCCCAGCATACAAGTCCTCATAATTCAGTATGAATTCACTCAAATGTTACATGATGCGTTTTCCTTGCTTTTGACCTTGAACTAATTCACCATATCTCAATCTATCTTTAATTTATCCCCATCCTCTTGGACCTATTTGGTACATGGTGAAAAAGTGGAGTGGACATAACAATTGCCTGTACTCTGATAGCCAAAGAATCCCACAAAGATCATCCATTAACATCACATCCCACCTTTCTATTTTTACAATTGCAGTTGAGTGTACCTCCACCTAATGCCCTCCATCTTTCGGTCCATTTGTATGTTCTCTCACTAATATATTTTTTTTCTTCTCCATTTTTACAATATTACGTGTCCCTCTCCTGCATCCATAACAAAATCATTTTTTAGCAAGCATGCCAAGGGGAGCAGCTTTCCAAAACAGTGGCATTTACATTTACTTAAAGAATAAACATTTTTCTCGAAAGCCAGCCATGTTTCCACCGAGTCTCACATCCCCCGTCTCTCGATTGTTAAGAGACGGAAGATATTCACTACGCTACAATGCTAGAGATAAATTAACATTAAAACATCCTAACCTTTAGTTTAATCACCGCTATGATGAATTCAACAGTGTTAACTACAGACTATTAGACTTTCACCTAGTTCAATAGTACTTACAAGTGATTAAGTGAGCTCAGTAAAGGGAATTCACTGCCAAAAGGAGCAAAGTTAAAATTTTTGAAGTTGGTGTCACGACATAATGTTTTTACTTTCTCTTCTTTCAAATAAAATCACTAGCATAAATTATTGTCTTTTGACCAACCATGTCTTTGCTGAGTTTGGTAGGCAATTGTACAGGTCATTCTATCCAGAATCTTCAATGAAATCAAAACACTAGTAATCATGCACCAACTCACCTATCTACCCTAAAAAAAATGATAAGAAAGAGAAGCAAGCAAAGGCCTTCTGTAGTTCTGTTCTTCATCACAAACTGATACACTAAATTATTCCATATTGATTTTTAATTGGCCAGTGGTACTTAATAGGCAATACTTGCCTTCAAGAGTTTAAATTTCATTTGTTTATTATTAAAACTATGTATTATTTTTTAATTACATAAATAACCTCGAAGTTATCAGTGGCAGATTTAACTGATAAAGTAAAAACTAAACCAGGTATATCAGGACACAAAGCTGGAAGCTTGAATAGGAAAGTAATGAACTTTATTTGAAAAGTCATATGGGGCATTATTGAGGAAGCAAAAGTAAGTCTGTGTCTTGTCTCCTGGGCACCACAAAGATATGATTCTTTCACAAGTGTAAACAAGGCTCCCTTGCCATTACTTAAATTGTGGTATCTTGGGGGATTTCAATTTGTGTGGCAAATGCACATATTGATCATCCTCTAAAATCTAAGCAAACACTTTTTTCTAACTTGAGACATTGAAACCCATAGTGGGAGAGGAAATATCCTTGAATCACTCTTTCCTGATAGCTAATTCCTTTCAATCAGGTCCTGTTTACATACCTATTATCAGGTAAAATTAGCCTATGTCCTTTTTGTTTATATGTTACTCCAACTGTTATATTTTTGGACCCAAGAAAATGGCAAAGAAAACGATAATAGATTACCGAGCCCACCAGACACAACTAGACAATAACAATTTCCCGTGTGATTAAAATGTCACAGAATAAAGATAGTTTAAAGTCGGTCCGTCTCCATGATAAGGATGTTAGCCATGTAGGAACAATAAAGAGTCGTTAACATCATACTATGAATACGATGCTACGAGGATATGTGATGGTGCAAAATTGAGTTAAATGAAGAATAATTTAAAAATAGAAGGAGTACCGTAATTGATAGTTTTTGAGAATCTTGCTAAGTAGGTTTCTGATTTGCTTGTTTAAAAGCAACAGTGGGAGCTATCCTGCAACTCCTCTTCTGATGTTCTGATACAAGCTCTCTTGCAAACCAATCCAGCTTCTCGAAATTGCTCAGCTCCCCGATCCTCTTACCCTCGAACAGCGAAGATTCTACGCTTTTCTGTTTCAGCATTTCATCGCCTATTTCTGATAGCATTCTTAAGTTTTTAGGACTAGGGTCCGAATCAACATTAGCCCTGCAGCGACTTAAACTAGATCCGTTTGCCTGCCATACAAGTTGCATATCAGTCTTCCACACACATTATCATAATTATAAATATGCCTACGGGTATGCACGTCCAAGAAATTCAAAACTAGACTAATAAAAAAGTTGGTCATCATGAATTAAAGTTTATAGAATGAAAAAAGAATATAAACAATCAGCCCATGCCTAAAACCAACAAAAATTGACATATCAATTACATGCATATTATGATATAGGGAACTTCTACAGAATCTTTGTTATATAGCACGTCTAATAAAAAAACAAAGGCATGGCACCTTTCATGCACAAGTTTAGGTATTAAAAGTCTGACAGAAGAACAGTACTCTAAATTATAGTAATGGATTAGCCAAAAAAAAAAACACCCTAATAGTAAAACATACAAGTAACAATTACTGGTCCAAATTGCCAGCATGATTGTGTATGGTACATGACCATACTACCATAGTAGTACTATATTTCTAGTACATGATCATACAAAAACAGTAGCTAATTATGGAAACTGAGAGGCTGTTTGGATGGGGCTTAAAGCCCTAGCTTAAAGTAATTTCTGACTTTAAGTTAAAAAAATGTATATTTATGTAATAAATCAGAAAATGACTTAAAGTAAAAAAAACAGCTTAGGCTAGTTGTTGGCATGAGGTACTTTTTTGAATGACTTACTTTATTTTGATAATTTCATTTGATAAAAGTTAATATCATTATTCAAATTAATAATTTATCAAATTTATTATTATTTTTACATTTTTAAGAATTCATAAGTTACCCACTATAAAAAATTACCCAAATATATATTGACTTAAATTTTTTTCTTTTTACTTATCAATTTAAGCAACTTTAAGTTATAAGTAATAATTTTCCTAAGCTTATCCATAACAATAAAACACTGGCACTCATGGTAAAGTTTAACAAGTTAGTTGGCCGAGCCAACTGATTATTGCAGGATAAAAGGCAAAAACAATAACCACATAAATAGCACTATCGCCACGTTATGTTTTAGGTGAAAGAAGTTGAAAATGACATGGTACCGCATGCTCACTTGAGCACAAAATAATTGTCTACCACCTTAACATTTTGTAAACAGAAGAAAAAGAATAAAAAGCTTTGTGTATATATGTAATTCGAAGGGATAAGCTAAATAAATTGCAAAATTAAAGAAAAATATAAAGCTGTGTTTCTTAAACTAGCAACAAAAGAGAGAGGGGAGGTGGTGTCGAACCGAAGTAATTTGCTATTGTATTTGTTGCTTGCAGGGTGGTCTCGGAATATGCTGAAAGAGAACCCTTTTGATACATTGAAGACAACTATTTTTCTAGTGGGGTTCTAAGTTTTTGCTGCATTCTGTTTCAAAACATTCTATCATAGGTATGTTTAAAGACATTGCAGGGGAAAGAAAAATCCAGTTCTTGGGATAACTATTTAACAATCGAATCTTCTACCTACCTACTATCATGCATTCATGCAGCACAAGACAAATCTACTACAAGTCTAGAAACAATGAACGACTTGAGAACATGGTAGTGTTTTCATTTTATTGAGCTAAGCAATGTGACTGTTAGTGCAAGAAGAAAGGCAGGGACAAAGGAGCCTAATAAACAATAGATTTGATTACTGTGGGCTATTTTGTTGTCTCCTCAAATTCCTTCACACAACTCAAACTCAAGAACCCAAGAATGCACGGGCAAATTATAATTTGTACAAACATTCCTATCCTACTACGCAAAGACCCATAAACCCTTTCTCTCTCCTGCCAAGCACCAGCCTGTTTTATGTAATCCAAGTGGCAAAATATGACAAACCCCAAAAACGTCCATTTCAATTAAAGACAAACTCATTATTAACTTAATATAGTACTAAAATCTTGAGCAAATAATTCGGTCTTTTAACCAAAGTCATAATCTGACTGCCCAACCTCCGTAGATGTAACAAGTACTGTACTTACCCTAGCATCTCAGTCTTACTGCATTTTAGGTGCACAAACAGTCCACCACTTTCAGTTTGATTCCCAAAATGATCATATTTGACTCTATTCAACTATCACAATAAACGAGTTCAAACATCTTTGGTTGAAATCGACACACTATTTGACTCAATTACACCTTCCTACATACAAATTATTTTAAATAGGTGCGTCTAAGTATTTAATCTTAAGCAAAAATATTCAAACAATCAAGAAAGCTAAACATGTTACAATGTTAATAAGTTCGCATGATAATGCATGATAATATTCAAGATGTACGCAAACTTTACCTGTATGCGGACGTAATTACTACTATGGCCACTCCCAAACGCCATCGCAACCGAATGATCAACCAAATCAGCCGAACCATCACTCGAAATCCTCGCCATTGGCCTCGCCCAATCCTTCGCCTTCCACCTCCTCACTTGCTCAAACTCGTAATTCTCTTGAACCACGCCACTCCCAACCGAGAGCACCAATATATCCTCCACTCCCCTCACAAACGGAAACTCCTGCTTATTATGCAAAACATGCGTAATCGCCGCAGCCGTTGGGTTCGTCATCGCCAAACCCCCATCCACCGCAACGCACCGCGTTGCACCATCGACAGACCGCATCTCCACCGGTTCAAACAAACCCGGTTCAGCTGACGTGGCACGGCACACTTCCCAAAGACGAAAATCAAAGCTGTCCGACTCGATCGCATCAGCTCTCGAAAATAAAAAAGGTGCTGAGCTGGACAAATCGTAACACGGGATTAAAATCGGCTTTAACGTGTTCCGTAACGTTAAACACTTTCCGTTATCACTAAACGCCGATTTAACAACTTTCTCCATCGCCGCCGTGCTGTTAACTTTACCGTTACCGTTAAATATCCGACTCAGCATTTTACCTTCCGATTTACCCCTACCGTAAATGTTTTTACCGTGCTCCGTCATCATCCGCCACGTGTCATCCGCCGAAAAAATCGGACGCTTATCATCCTTCGTCCCGAACAACATCGCCGTAAAAATCCCTCCGACGCCGGTTCCGGCAGCAACATCGAAAAAATCCGCAATCCTCGCGTTGGAATCGCCGGAAACTCTCCGTAACGCATCTTCGAGACACGCCAAAGCTTTGCCGGCGATGATATTCCTCAGTCCACCTCCATCAACGCTCAGAATACAAACTTTACCTCTCTGATTCTTAAAATTACTCGCCGCGGCGTCGCTAATCACCGCCGACGCAACCTCCGATGACTTCTCATCATTCGCCGGCGAAATTTTCGGAATCCATAACTTCCGATCATCATAACCGAACAGAAACTTACTTTCGAGGATTGAGAAGATTTCGTAGCTGAGCTTATCTGTATCAATACTCGGCTCGTGCATTTCCGATGGAGCTGTAGCCATTGATGATGCTGATATATATGTATAGGTCTGGTTCTATTGTGTGTATATATATATCAAGGCATGTAGGTGAAGTTTGTTAAGAAGATGAAATGTAAGCATAGATTGTAGGCTAAATTTGGGTGTGTGTATATATTAAGGTAGGAGTGGCAGGGTCAAATTGTTGAGCAAAGTCCAAACTTAATATTTGTGTGTGCATATGTAAGTATCTGTGTGTATAGATTGTATCAAGAGAGAGGAGGTGGCTGAAATGACCAAGTCCATTTAGCTCTTATATAGGAGTAATGGATTTTAAAATTATGTTTCAAGTAAAATGTGTTTTCTTCTTTTTTTTTTTTTAAATTTTTTTGGGCATATCTAATAAATGTTCTTCTTTGAAAAATATTTTTTAGTTGGGGTTAAATGGCGTTTTGGTCACTCAACTGACCCTAAACTTTCAATTGGGTCACTCAACTGAAAAAGCTTTCAATCATGTCACTAAACACATAAAAACTTTCAATCGAATCACTAAACACATTAAAACTTTCAATCGAATCACTAAACACATTAAAACTTTCAATCGAATCACTAAACACATTAAAATTTTCATCAAATTATATGTTTTTAAATATCGCTCTTGAGATCGAACGCATATTTGGAGGTGATTTCGATGTCGGAATTTGGAGTTCTAGTAGTCGAATCGAAGCTCTCAACATCATCTTTCATAATCTGCAATCAGTTTTTATGGATGGTAAAATTTCGAATTTATATGAATTTTCTTTCAATTCTGCAAAATTAGGGTTCTTCAGTTGAAAGTTTTAATGTGTTTAGTGACCTGATTGAAAGCTTTTTCAGTTGAGTGACCTAATTGAAAGTTTGTAGTAAGTTGAGTGACCAAAACGCCATTTAACCCTTTTTAGTTGAATCTATTAATCGAGTCGAATTTAAATGTAATCAAAATTCAAGTATATTGAACGAATCCAATAAAAATAATTTAAATTCTAAACGATATGAGTTGTAATTCAATGAAATATTGCGACGTAACTTGTTATCATAGAATTTGTTACCCGTTTATGTCTATGAAATATTACCATTCTTATTTGTTACTATCATATATAATTTGTTACCCGTTTATGTGTATGAAATATTCCCGTTCTTATTTACGGTCTAGATTCTAGAACCTCCATTAATTAGTAATCCTATATATTAAATATAGGCGTGAGGGATTGGGAGAATTTGAGGGAGTTGCGGAGGTTAATTTGTAAGTATAGAATATAGTTGTGAGGGGTTGGGAGAATTTGAGTGACTCGTGGGAGGTGTTGTTTGTTTACCAATTCGATTGTGAAGAGTCAAAACAAAGGTTGGAGGCACGCTAAGACATACTACATTGTATACGTATGCGTGGATGTGTAAAGCACTTACCAATTTTTATTTATTTTATTATAATTATTTGTTTATGATAAGATTTATTATTGATTAATAAAGTAAGGTTCAGGTGAGTAAAACAAGTTTGGGCCCAAGTTAATTGCATTTCATGCTTATACAATTCATGGTGGCCCAGTTGATAAGACTTTAAATAAGGGTAATAAAAGCCGTAGAAGAAAGTCTTTGGATTTAAGCGGCCCAATCAAAAGTGAAAGTAAAGAGAGTGAAATTTAAATACCAAGTAAATTAAGTCATCCATGTGAACCTTTTGTTAGAAAAACGTTGCAAGTTTAATTACATCAATAAATTACAAATCTTTTGCCACCCTTTATTGTATTAAAATTGTTTTATTAAAGATTCAAAGTTGAAGTTTAACTAGAATCTTACCTAGATTAGTAATTAGGAGTAAGTTGTTTCTGATCAAACTTTTATATCTAAAGTTGAGCCTTGATTAAATAATGATCGATAAGATAATAAATTTGTTAAAATAATTTTTTTCCCAATATCAACATAAGGATTATAATGTATTATTACTATATAGAATAATAAAGTGAGAAAAATGAGTTTGATCTCAGGTAACTTACATGAGATTATATCTTTCTCCCATATATATTTAATGGCATTTTTGTAAATACAAATGATTCATTCTAAATTTACAAATTTACCTCCTACATTTATATTAGGAATTAAGTCTGTCAACGGGTCGGATTCGGATCGAATTATCCTAAATTCATATCCAAATCCGTTAAAAATTTTCGGATTCGGATCGGATCAGGGTCGGATATTTTATAGGTCGATCCATATCCGATCCGTTCGGATTTCGGGTTATCAGATCGGACCTCCGATCCGTTTAATAAATTTTAAAAATATAATTTTTTTTATTTTTTTAATTAGAAAAATAGTATTTTAATTTTTTTTGACAAAATAAAAATAAAAATTGTGACATATACATTGACAAATCCAAATTTATATTCCAAAATAATATTGTTTTCAAAAAACTTTATATATCATATATGTTTTATATATACTAAAAACTTAGCTTACTCAGTTATAATACCACTCAAAGTGGTGTCTGAGGAGGGTAGCTGTACGCAGACCATGCCCCTATACAATAGGGAGGCTGTTTCCAAAGGACCCCCGGCCAAATACAAATACAAATGCAAATGCAAATACAAAGAAAAGAAACTAATACAAACTAAACTCACACACACCCAGGGGTCGAACCCTTGACTTCCTACAAAGGAGACAAGGGTTCAACCCACTGCACCAACATGTTGTTGGCATGTTTTATATATACTCCATGTCCCATTCATTTCTATACGTTTTTTTAGAGTGTCTGACACGCATTTTAACGTGCATAACTAGTATAGTTCCATAACTTATTTTTAAAATTTTCTTTTTTTGTATAAAAATAGGATTTTCTATTTTTATACAAAAAAAAAAAAATTGTCAAAATAAATTATGTAACTATAGTAGTTATGAGCCTTAAAATGCGTGCCACGTACCCGTCCCCCAATGTATATAATTCATTGGGACGGAGGGAGTACATTTAATATATATTATATATTACATAAATATATAAAATATATAATAAATACAATATATTCGGATCGGATTATTATTGGATCGGATTATACAAAATCCATATCCGCTCCTTATCGGATCGGATTTTTTTTAGAAGGATCCATACCCGCTAATTTAGCTACGGATCGGATCGGGTCGGATCGGATCGGGTCGGATATCTGATCCATTGACAGGCCTATTAGAAATACTTATAACCTCATATAGCACCCTAAGGGCAAGGCCAATGGTGTGCTATATCTTGTGCTGTAGCTATATTATAGCACCAAATACAAAATATTGAAATCTAATAGTGTTCTATAGTTTGTGCTAAAATAGCACAATGTTATAATTTGTGCTATATATGGCACAAACAATAGCATTGAGCTATATTTTGAAACACCCCAAAATATAGGGAAATCATTTCTACATTTGTTTTGCTTCATGATCTTAAATTAAATTTGTATTAAAAAATATGGGGTAAATGAAAAGTTAGTTAAATATGAAATAAGATATAGCACAAACCATTAGAAACATGTTGTTATTTTAGCACCAAAAACCATTTTTTGGTACTATATTATAATAATAGCTCCATCTATTTTAGCACAACCATTAGCCTTGGTCTAAGGTCAACCTCATGTAATTGTTACTCTAATAAAGTAATATTTTACTTGGTTTTAAGGCTATTACTTCTAGGGTCCTGGTCCCTAACAAATGATTGTCAAGGACCCTGTATAACAATCAGTTTCCCAGCAAAGATCCAACGGCTGGGATTTCATAAAATTATTTTTTATGATCCGCGAATATTTTCCACGAATAGGGTTTTTTACGTTCCGCGAAAATTTTCCGTGAATAAACATTTTTACGTTCCACGAAAAATATCCGCGGATCATAAAAAATATTTTTATGGAATCCCAGTCGTTGAATCAAGGATTCAACGGCTGGGAAACTGATTGTTATACAGGGTCCCAGGACCCTTACTTCTATCTTTTATCACAATTTTTACAATTTTGCTCTCATTTCTATGGATCATCCAAACATCTCCTCAGTTTCATTATTATTTATCAGGATATTAAGCCTTCATTTGGCAAATGAGTAATGATAAGTGCTTCTTATCTGTTCGCCTAGAACCAAACGATTAGTTTAAATTATACTGTTGCATAAACGAGCCACTATTAGTTTCAATGATCTTCTAATAATTGTGAAGAAAAAAAGGGATTTGGATAAGTGAAAAGAGGGTTGTGACAAGAAGCATAAACAATTATTAAATGTAGCACCAAAATGTTGTACTCCCTTCGTCTCTAAATATGTTGCCTATTTCTTCCGGACACGTTTGCCAATACACATTTTTAATCATTAATATCTTCAATTTCGTATTAGTTTTAAATATAAAAACTTCACTGTATTAAAGTACTCATAAATACGAATCCAACAAGATCACTCATGATTATATTTGGTCTTATAGATTATGCGTAAATTAGTAATTTATCTCATGTTATGAACAATCCCGACATATGAAATGAGCAACTTAAAAAGAGACGGAGGGAGTACTTATCTGCTAATTTTTCTAAATGAGGAGTATTATTAAAGTTTGTCAAAACATTTGAATTAGTTAAACATGAAGTTCTAAACTATTTTGACCAAGTTAACTGAAGGTACCCAAACGGGGTCTAGCTTTCTCCATCAAACTGGCTGTCAACAAGTTTTCTTGACAAACCAGCTCAAATTTTGACACACCCCTACCCTTATTAAGGTTCATAACAGTGGTCCATGTTTTATGTGCTACTGTCAACCCTTTTCTTACCTTACTGGATTTCGACATTTGCCCATGTCGCCTGTCCCTTGCAAGCCATATGTACAAATTTAGATTACTAAACATATACGACATTTCCAAAATAAGGTGTTAATAAATTGGAGCGTCGGCCGGTGGTGGCAAAAATGTGGCTGAACTCGCTCCTCAACATTCTCCTCGATCTTGTTACTTACTATGACCGTCCGCTATGTCCAAGACTAGGAATTATAGACTTGATTCCGATAACAATGCACATGGTTTTTGTTACGGGCATCCGCTATGTCCATGACTAAGATTTATAGACTCGACACCAATACAAATCTTGTAGAACTACTTTTAGTGTTGGCAATGTGTAATGGAGATTGATGTTATTGATGCTGATATGGAATCTGCTTATTTACAGTAGAAGAGCTTCAGCTTGTTCACTTATTTTCCGAAAAAAAAGGTCATTCGACTATTTAGTCTTAACGAAATTTGAGGAACAATGCCTCGAGGTTGGCATGCATGACAATGAAGTAGAGAACTGCAAATGTAGTTTGAAAAACAGGGCAAGTTGTTTCACTCCAGGCCATTAGGCCAACCCTCCCATGATCTCATCCTGTTTGACAATTAATGTCTTTCTCTTCAGGTTGCTTGCAGAGGCCCCCTGTTATCAAAGTGAGGTCCATAATGTCTGTATTGTCTAGTGCCTTTTGTTTTATTATATGAACCTCATTACTGTTTGTTACCCCCTCCCCTATGTCACATAAGTCCGTTGGGGGGTAATTTATGGTTTAAAAACAGGGGACCAACGCCAGCTACTTTGGTAACAAAATCTCATTATTGTTTTGGCCATTCTGCAAGAAGAATGTGCCAGTAGTTGATAGCTACTCTCGTCTGTTCACTTGATAATGGGATCCAATGTTCCACAGTATGCCAGATCTCCCTGTTAGAAGCACTCAGAAGAATCTTGGTGCAATGGTTTGAGATCGAGAACTCCTTCAACACTGTTCCATGTTCGATAAGCACCCCAACTTTCCGAAAATAAAGAGCACCTAAATTATCATACCGTTGCCTACAAAACAAAACAATGAAGTCACTGAAAATTAAACACCACCTAATAGAATATACTTCTACATCATCAGTTGGTCACCTACAAAACAAAACAAAGAAGTCAGTGAATATCTAACATCACCTAATTGAATCAACAAGCTTTGATGGTGATCCATATTCCTTTGTTTCATAACCACAATACATATTTGAACAAACCTTCATTACTCAATATTTTTTTATTGCTACTCGATAAGGTTTAAGGTTCATTACATCTCCAACTTCCAATAATGCAATGTATCAGATTTCAGGAGCTTGTTCAAATTGAACTCAATAAAGATTATATATACTATGCCAATGGCAATTTGACTCTTGGAACCTTAAAGAGAACAATGAACAGAAAGATTTTACCCATCACAGCCAACTTCCAGCTTCTTTAAATAAACCCTAAACCAACATGGATGCAAACAACAGTACGAGATAGTTCTGCCAAAAAGTAAACACATTGATGAGGCTTAGTTTTAGCATCAATAAGCATTTAAACAAATGTAAGTAGCAGAAAGTAAATAGACCCAGCAAACATCAGCAAAGATGAATGGACCAACAAGATAGAAAGAAACAATGAAGCCAGCCAAGTAAATGGGCCGTTATTCTGTCTCAAATAAATATTAAGAACATGGTTTCTACTAGTACAATTCTGAATAGATACAAAGTTGATAATTCTCTTAAAACAATCATGGTCAACCACATGAAGGTAATAAAATTATAAGATACAACTCGCCATTTCTTCACCAGTCTACAAATATATAGAGAAACAGGGAACTGGGGAGATAATCTAGAACTTCCTGCCTCAGATCCTTGAAAAGGATTTAGTTCTTTACGGTTGTCACATGCTTCAAAAGCATCTGGACAACATCCTGCGAAATTCGTGAAGCTTCAGCCTTTAAGTTATCAATCTTTGCTGCAGTTTCCTTATCTAGACGCTTCACATTAGCACCTGAATCTCCACTACTCTGTTCATCAAAAGATAAACGACACATACCACAGTCAATATGAAAACCTCAAGCGACTTCTCCTTTAAAAACTAATAACACTTTTTCTGTGGGTGTGAGCTTGCATGTGAGTGTGTGTGTCAAAACTGTAGTTACAATTAGTATTGTAAAGCAGACAAGTAATCTGCACCCTGACTTATTACAAATACATTTCATTTAACTACCATTATTTCAAACGTCGTCAAACACAGACATATACTTCAACTATGATTCAAGATTTATTATAAGCAAACCAAACAAGGGGTCGACAGATATACTACTTTACTACTGGATGTTGTAAGGATACCTTCCTAATACCAAACAAGGTTTAAGAAAGAAAATAGTGGCTTCTATGCTATGTCATACCACATATTCCTGTATTTTAACTTGCAACAAAACTAACTAACTTGCCGAGTGTAAATTTCAATTCACAAGTTAACATACGAAGCACAGAGAAGTAGAACCAGTTGAAGTAATTGATATACATACTACTTCATTACTGAACTTTTAAGGGTTGATCCCTTTCTATTCAGTAAACAGAGTTTCAGAAAGAAAAATAGATGCATCTATGCTATGATATAGCATAGGTATCTGTATCCAAGTTAAATCAAACCAACTAAAACTTGCCAGGTGTAGATTGCAATCCACAAATTAACATACCAAGAACAGGGAAGTAGAAACAGTCATCCTAATAGTCCCCCCTCCCACCCAAAAAAGAGGAAGTAGAATAGTTGATCAAATCACCTGTGCAAGCTTCTGTTGAAATTCATGTTCCATTTGAGCACGAAATGCAGCTACCTCCTTCTCAGCCTCATCTTTGGCTTGTTTTAGCCTAGCCAGTTTTTCTAAAATTGAGGCCAAGAATATGCAATTCTGGATCAGTTTGAGGAATAACCAACAAGGCAACAATGCATACAATGATCTAGTACATAGATAAACCATAGCATACTTATTCTTCTTGCTCATAATGTACACATTGAGCAAGCTGGACCTCCATCGACTCGACTAGATTTATCGACGTGACAACCATGGTGGAAACAGTTAATGTTGCACATTGAGCAACTAATCAGATCTACTCACTAGACCTTTCAACCTAATGAACTAAAAGGGTTTTAATACGCTAACCTGGTGTTCATATCAGTGTTGCACAGTTCACGGGTGATTCGGAGGATACGTGGTATGGGATCGGGTACGTGAAACGTTAGTTTCTATGAATCGGGTACGATGACCCACGAATCGGATACGCGGGTCGATATGACGATCCCTTTTATAATTTTTTTTTTAATAAGCGTTATGTATATACTTGTCATTGTACGTACTATGTATTTATATTTTAGTTACTGTTTATATATTTAAGATATTTACTTTTAACCAAAAATATAAAAGACAAGTTGATCAGAAAATGTAAAATTTTAAATTACAGTAAAGTGGCCAGGACTTCCAATACATATTCTAAAGGGTAGTCAAATCAGTTGCGTCTTTTCTTCCATCTGCATCCAAAGCCTGACATTTCTTATACCTTCTATAGATTAGGTTTTAAGAATAATTTTAATCAAGATGGTATGAAGCTATTTTTTTTCCCTCTCCTTGTCACATTCTCCTTCCTAATCTCCGGAGTAAAAGGTGGATCGCCGGAGTTAGCGAACTGAACCGTAAAGCCCAGCGATCCGGGTCAAAAAAGGAATCGTGTTCCGGAACGAGCGAACTGGATCGCGGTTCCATAGGCTGACCCACGAACCATGCAACACTGGTTCATATCATCATTATCAATATCATATGAAATAATATAATATTTACTACAATCTACAAGCCAATCCATAACTAAGAAGATCACGTAAAGAGAAAGTCAACAAAGTTCAGTGTAACCACTGATACAAAAGCTCAAACCTAAGGAAAGGGGTAGAAAGTAGCTTTGAATTGTATGGATGATGCTTAGTAACAAACGCTGCATAGGAGGAGAACCTTTTGATGAGTGGTGATTGGTGAATTGGAGGTTCTGTAGATAGGATTATTTTGAGGTGCTACCGGACATGTTGGTGATAATTTTCATGTACATTATATGCTTACAGAAGAAGCTATCTCTTTGGTAAATTATAAGCATTAAGCAATGCAGAAAACAAAAATGCATAGGATTAACTAAGTTGCAAAACTTAGTCCAACAAAGATCTTATTTACTCAGCAAAACACAGGATAAACGGGAGGGTATGCTTGGATATGAAAGAACTAATTTTCTAGTGACTGGCCTTATATACTTGAATATAATTGTGTTCTAGACATCTCTAGTTAGCAGCACACAGGATGATTGCCGTGGAAATGGCCAGCCAAGAAAGAAGTAAATTTATGGTATATGATCCTAATATGGCCACATAATTCATGTCAGGCAGGCAAGCATTAAACTCACAGTGCCATCACAGCTTGCTTATGCATATTTTTTGGATCGTCGGAAATATCAGAAACATCCATAAAGATATAAATTTGAGCAAGCAACTGACAAATGAAATATCACAACTACCATTTCGGGCCGCATTAACAATGCTTTGAGCCTCTTGTTCTGCAGCTAGCAAGAGTTGGATTCCATTTTGCCCCCTGTTAGAATCCATTTGTGCACTAAATTAACTGCAAAACATACATCATTGTTATTGGTAATTTAAGATTACATAAGAGAAAACATTAAAGCAAATGATACTGTATCAATATATACATGACTATTAAGGCATGTGATGCATTAACGAGCTGCTACAAAACACTGTTGATGATTACTATGTTCCCAAAACATTAAAAGGTTGGAACCGGACGGTGGACAATATAACATGGGAATTAGACCACCAGATAATTGTTGCAGAATGTAAATTCTATCGGCATATGTCAACATATATGGACACCACCAACATCACCATGATACCAAAATCCAATTATTAGTAAATAGTTATAAGTTATAAAAAGCGACATACATGCAAAACGAGCTTCATGCGCATAACAGCACAAGTGAGCAACAAAAGTCAATCAAGGAGACACTAACACATGACATTGAGTCATTGATGTTGTATTCACAAGTATCAAGTTCTCATTAAGGTTAAACTGCATTTCCCATATTTATATAGGCACCAATTTGTGTACAGCTTTAGTACGCATCAGGCTACTAAAATAAACTTCATAATCATTTTATAATTAAAAACAGGATAATGATAAAAAAAAAAAAAAAAAACACGACGCTGTCCAAAGTTTTTGGAAATCCGTTCATTAATGTAAGAAAACTTAGCAACTGTTTTATTTAGTTGTCACATTTTAGAGTTGTTGCTACGAAATTGAACTTTTATTACAACAATCACTCACTTCCGCTTGCGTAACATTTCTATTAATAACAATACATCCATTCCCATCCAAGTAGAAACAACCTTTTATCTTCACTTGATCCCCAAATATAAAAAAAACCCTAACCAATAAAGCCGACACTAGGCTTAACCATCCTATCATAACCCAACCAATTTAGATCCAACAAACCAATCAAATCACTCTATAGGCTAGCCTCAACTGACAAATCCTTGTCATAAAATAATTCTCCAAAAACAAATACACGAAGAAACAAATCTTACTTAAAGTAACATAATCGACAAATTTCAATTAGTTAACGGTAAACTATGACAATTCGAGAAACTAAACACAAGCACACAAGATAGAATAACTTGACAATCAGATCGAGTAACTGTAAGTGATCAACAAATAAACCAGAACAATCGACAAATTAAACACGCGCACAGCAAATAAAACGAACTTAAAAATGAGATCAACTAAATTTAAATCGCTAAAAACGATTATAGATCTAATCTACTGATGCAAAATAAGGTGGATTAGATTGAAACAAACTGTAAATCTGTGATAATCTCTATAAATAAGACATGTTATATAAGAGTAAACAGATTGTAAAAGTATAGAGATTTTGAAGAGACAGAGAGAGAGAGAGAACCTGGAGATCAGGGGTGTGTAGATTGATATGTGACTAGAGAAGACACTGATTTGAAGATATCTTGTCCTGGTTCATTCCAGACCCTCGCATCTCGCCGTTTTATACTTGATTGTTATTATTTTTTAATCAATATTTTTTTTTGCTTTTTTTGCTAAAAAAAAAAATCAAATTTTTTTTGATAAAATAATGAAATTAGTATCGCTTTGTGTTTCATTTATTATTAACTAAATTGCAATTTGCAATCCTTTGGTTCGAACCAAAATCAATTTGGTACTCATAGTTTGCATAATTGCAATTTGCATCCTTAAAAATGTTTGGGCGCCGCAAATTGCAACCCTTTCGTGTATTTTTACCAAAAATCCAGGATTAATTTGGTAAATTCAGAATACTTAATTACATTTTGATCTCTAAAACATGAAATGTTGCATACATGAACCCTTGAACAAAAAGTTTCGAATTTTCATAAATTATTTCATTTCTTTCCTAATTTTTTTTGAATTTTTCATAATTTTTTTCGAATGTTTCTAAACGATTCACAGAAAAATTCAAAAAAATTTAGGAAAAATTCGAAAAAATTTATGAAAATTCGAAAGTTTTTGTTCAAGGGTTCATGTATGTAACATTTCATACTTTAGTGATCAAAATGTAATTAAGTATTCTGAATTTACAAAATTATTAGGGGCAATTTGGTAAAAATACACGAAAGAAGTGCAATTTGCAGCGCCCAAACATTCTTAGGAATGTAAACTGCAATTATGCAAACTATGAGTAATTATTTTTTGAAAGAAAGGGAAGTTAGAGAATTGATTTTTTTAACATGTTACTGAATAAATATTCAAATGTAAAGAAAGTAAAAAGAAAGATATGAAAAATGTTACTGAATTATAAAATAATAAGATAAAATACAAAATCAAGATAGGAATGGAAGACTAAGAAGGACGTATTTAATCCGGATTTTGAAGGATTTTTTTGAATTTCTAAAATTCTAGGTATTCAATTTGGATTTTAAAAAGTCCTTTGAAATCTGGTGCCTGGTAGTATTCAATAAGGATTTCAAAATATCAATTAAAATCTGGGAGTCGTTTTAGATTTTAAAAAGTCCATTAAAATCTGGTTTTATTCATTTTAGATTTTAAAAAGTCCATTAAAATTTGTTGCACATTATTTTCGAATGTAACTTTGCATCACGGTGTTGGTAATACATGGGACTAGTGTATGATATGCAGATGGTTGAGTACGCTCCTGACTGGTTACTCACCAAACTTATTACAGCTTCTTCTGATGAGATTACAAAAATTGTTAAAGTGCTGTGGGGAGTTTGATTTTGGAAAAACAAGAAGGTGTGGGATGATAAATAGGTCTCCCCAGCAATTGCTATGGATTGGAGCGGCAAGGTTCTGGCAGACTGGAGGAAGGCCAAGAGCACTTTACAAGTCCCTAGCATGTCTAGTAGCAGAGATATAGCGAAACAAGATGCGAGATGGACACCTCCTATAGAAGGTTCTTTGAAACTAAATGTGGATGCATCTGTTTTTCTTGGTGCTGATTCTTTTACTATTGGTATGGTCATCAGGGATCACCTAGGCAATTTAGTTGTAGGACGGAATATGTGGTTGGCAAGTCCAATTGCAGTTTTTGGCTGAAGCGATTGGGGTAGTTGAAGCTCTATCATGACTTCTTCGTTCCAGGCATGTTGATCAGGCTGTGATCGAGACTGATTCGTGCTCACAGCTCGAGCAATTAATGGTGTGGCTCAAAACATGTTGGAAGTGAAAGATATTATTGAAAATTGCCGAGTTCTTTTGAGCGAGAATCCAGGTCTATCAGTTAAGTTTGTTCGAAAGCAATCTAACAAGGTGGCTCATGAAATTGTCAGATTACCTTGTCTTTTAAATTGCTATAATGTGTTTACGTCTCCTCCCACATCATTGTTGGAGACTCTCTTGTATGACATTTCTATCTAATAGAAGTTTGCTTTGTTTCAAAAAAAAAAAAAGTCCTTCCAAATTTGATGGTATTCAAAATTCAATGATTTTTTTTGTATTTGATAAAATGATAGATTTTGAAAGATTTGCTAGTATATTATTTTATATCATTTGAAATCTCATCAAAATCAATTAGATTTTGAAGAATTTGTCGAGAATTCTAGTTAAATCAATAAGACTCTACGAGATTTTTCATCAACTCTACTGATAAGTGGATTTATATCCACTTGGATCGTTCCATTTCGGCTTAAATTGGTGTTTTGTATCTCAAGTATTGGTGTGTTTTAATCTGTTTTTGTGAGAATTGTGAAGGATGCATCTCAAGGTGATGGAATGGAATTTTTAGTAGCTATGTGGTGTTTTTAAACTCAAAAGAACAAGTGGCAGAAGTTGCATTTGAATTCGGCACAAGAATCAGCAAGAACGAGAAGGCAATTCTGCTGAGTTAGTAGTCAGGCGCGGGCGCGCCCAGTTTATACTGAGGCGGCGCGCGGGGAGCATTTCTGGAATTTAGCTGCGCGCGGGGCCGCTTGTTTTGAGCTATGTAGGCGCGCGGCCGCGCTCATGGGCGGCAGATTGTCCAGATTTTTTTCCAGAATTCTATTTCTAGAGGGAAATTGCCTTGTTTTCAATTCCTAATCATATGGCAATCACTTGGGACGATTAGAAGCTTCTGGAATTCAATTTAAACATGGGAATTGCACTTCTAATCCATTCAAGAATGGAAAATTACCGGAATTCTATTCTAATTCAAAGACGGTAATTGCTTGGACAAGAGGGCACTTGGGGCTATAAATACACACCTTGGGGCACATCAAAATCATTATCTACACACCATAATTCGTTCAGAGCACGAGAGAGAGAAGCCAAGGCGAGGATTGTGACGACAAGAAGATCTAGACATAGTTTTCTTATATTCCTTTGTTAGGCGTTTCTTTTGGATGCTTGTTACTTTCACGGATTTGTTCGCTAAACCTTATTCTATTATTGATTTATTCATCTTCATTACCTTGTTTAATACCATGCTTTCATATAATCCCATGGTGACGAAAGGTTCGATTATGAACTAATCGTTGTCATGGGATCCTAGTGGATTTATCTATGTAGCTTAGTAGTTTGCATGCCTTAAAGATTTATGTGTGGTGAATAATTGATATCCTCGTATGGTTATGCTTAATTGATAGATGCGTCGCGAATGTAGCATCCCAAAATTCGGGGTACAGATATGGGGCCACTAACTACACCAATAATATACTACCCTGGACATAAACAAGATAAAATAATAAAAACCCCTTAACCAAGATTGCATACAGGTTATGGTATGAAACAACTATCGAATTATATTATTACAATCAAACCTCAAAATAAAAACTGTTATACAACTTTTATAACTACATGGGATTTCTGTCTATCTAAATGTCCAACCTTGACCAATTCCCAATCACTATCCGATGAGATTCCGTAACCCGATCGTCTCCTCTCGCTGCTAGAAAACAACACCACTGACCATTACTAGGTCCACTAATCCTCTCTATTAACTAAAGAAAACAAACAAGCAAGAGTGAGCCAACAATGCTCAGCAAGTGCAATAGTGATAACAATTTCCATAATGATTATAAATCTGATTAACAAGGGGTTTCATTTCATTCTATGAAGGAATCAGATATATCGACTTATCAATTGCCACGAGGGCCAACAATTCACCATTAATAAGGAGTAACAGAAACTAGAACTGATAAGAGTTCTGATATCAAAATAGAATTAAAGCTGACTTCCAAGGAGTCAAGAACTAGACATCTCAATCTCTGAGTATAGATTATAATTGGAATTTTTATTTATTTTTTTAAAAAAAAACATCAAGGTTAGGGTGCTGATCAGTCACGCACTAACCCCGGACAAACGCACACAGCAATGTCCTTAATTGGGTCCATGGCACACATTGGCCT
Organism: Kitagawia praeruptora; assembly: GCA_037693485.1. Lineage (NCBI taxonomy): Eukaryota > Viridiplantae > Streptophyta > Magnoliopsida > Apiales > Apiaceae > Kitagawia > Kitagawia praeruptora. The sequence continues at coordinate 46,154,026 of CM075349.1, forward strand.
TAACTTCTGACCATTAATCTGGTCTCCCCGAAGGGACTCCTCTGACCATAATATGGTCTCCCCGAAGGGACATCTATTTTAAAAACATTTCCAATTCTAAGTCCAACGTATTAGGTGTCGGGACAATCGACAACCCTGATATCCAACCACTGGAAACTCACGTCCAGAATAACAACTCAAGATTAGGAGTTAATAAGAAACAACAACATCGTCTAGTATCGACAAGTTCGATACACTACAGGGAGCAAACGAACAATCAAGATTTTTAACAGATATCGACAAGTTCGATACCACCTAGGGTGGGGAATATAAGGAATGACAATTCAAATAAATACCAACAAGAAGAATATGAATGACCGGAATTATTGACGTTAACAACTTATCAAGAGAGAGATTTCACTTGAGCACATAACAGATATACATTGCAATAAGATTTTCAATCATCAAAATTCTAAGTTAAAGCGAAGATATGGTCAAACACTAGGCACATTGAAAAGTTTGAGTTTCTACAAGCAGATAAAGTAGCTTAAACATTTGTTTATAAAACGATTCCAATATGGAAAAGTTCAGAACATTTTGAAAGAAAACATTTTTCTAAATGGGGTCCTTTTTGTGAAAATATGCTAGAATCGAGAGTTTCGTTAGCAGGCTTTCATAAGAGTTTAAAATCTTGGATTTTCTTTTGTTCAGAAAATTCTTAGACAATTTCGACGAAAATAGGAGAAATGGCATTCCAGGGATAAGAAAATGAGCGATAAAGGTTATTTGTCAAATTCTTTATAAGTCGGATATTTGAATCATGGGTAGGGGAGATAAACAGCATCACACTATATGAAAAAGTATATGTCATCTGTCTTCTATACTTGGCCAAATCATCACATACTACAAGTAAATTAAATTGCATCACTTGAACAATAAGTGATTAGCAAAAACACTTGCCTCGATTCATGAAGTTCTCGATCCTAACATTGATCCTCGACTCAATTTCACGTAAGTCTTTACTTCTTTATATGCTGGCCTCTTACTCGGCTCAACTTCCATCTCTACTTCGTAACTCGCCACTTTCACATTAATTTACCCGTTGGCTTTGATACTTGTCCCTATGTTCATCGTTCCATTTTCTCACGCACTGCTCCTGACCAGGTTTCCTATTCGAACCTTTACAAGGTCAGATACTATTTCAGTATTAACTCAAGCAAAACTTCATTGTTTGCTCTATTCCACCCATACGCGTCTTATTATGCTCATACACATCTTATATAATTACATATACAATACATATAGTCATATCCAACCATATTCATATAGTAGTCTTAGTATAGTTAACTAAGTCACATAAACACGTCACACAACCACTTCAAAACAACACAACCACTTAATATTTAAAACCACGATATATTCTCGAAATAATCCACTGATACATGTATTTAAACTCTTAGAAATCATAACACACTTCCAAGCATTGAAATCAAATAAGTTAAATAGACTTTTAAATGGATTTGCAGGGGATTTTTAGAAAATTTCGGCATGTAGTATTCGTTTATCGGACTATGGGCACAGCCCCTCAATATCAATTATATACAATTCAACCATGTTTTTACAAAAAATAAAGCTGCCTCAACTTGCAGCAACAATACATAAGGAAATTTACCCGCCCTGACATGCGGCACATAAGGAAATTCTACCTCGACATGCAGTAAACACATAATAATTTACATTAGCATTAACTACTACTTACGCTACATCAATAATCGTATTACTCACGCATTTTAATGATACACGTGACAATCAATTATTGATATTCGTAAGCCCTAGGGAACAACCCCTAGCACTAACTATTACTTACGCTATATCAATGATCACGTCACTCAAGTATATTAATTATATTCGTGATAGTTAATCACTGATATTCGTAAGCCCGAGGAACTAGTTGAAGAGAATTACACAAGTACTTAAATATTGACATTTAAGACTCGAGATCTCATTTCAACTCCTCGCAGATAAACACATATAACATTAACCACATAAACACATAAGGAAAGTAACAATTAATAAAGCAAGCTAATGGTTTATCCTTGCTATAGACCACATTTGCAAACTATACATATAACTCACCACCACATAGTTGACAAGTATAGCATTTAACAGATATTATGACTCAACTATAACATTCAATCCATATAAACCATTTACAATTAGTAAGGTCATATAAACTCCAACATTATATGACAAATAATAATCAGTACTAATAATCATTTAACCACATATAACTTCACCTCAACTAGCTTGACAAGTATGAAATTCAATAAATACTACACTTGACTTATAACATTTATCACATAACAATTATACTTAGCAAACTCAAATAAACTCTTAGCACACTATATACGACAATGACAACTAGCAACAAATAATCCCCAAAACATATAATCAACCCACTAATATAAGCAATTAAAACATTTCATCAACTTCGACTTACATTAAAATCCCCAAATTTAACTTTAGAAATTATAACTCTAATTATTACACAATGATAATGATTAGCAACTAACAATCATACAACATATTACCAACTCGTAATTTAACCCCACAATTATAACTAACTATACTCTCCGAATTAATTCACGAAAACATAACAATACCCATAATAACAACATCAACCTACTTATGAAAATCCACATATCTAACTTGCAATTTAATCTCACAATTAATCTCCACAATCACAATAAATCATATACTTTCCGAATTAACTACGGAAATTAAAACAATATTATCACAATTTACAATATTAATCTAATTACGACAATTAACACAATAAACTCACAATTTAAAACTAGTTAAATTACAACAATTAAATAATTAAAATACGATAATTAAATACACGCGAATACGCGCATCTCAATTATACCTTTCTTTTCCGGCGACCACGCTGCCCTTGTACCACCGCTGCCATCCTCCTGCCATCTCTCTCTCTCTCTCTCTCCCCCACTGCCCTCTCTCCTTCACTGCTGCTGCACACACCACCACCACCACTTCTTCTCGAGCTACAACTCCGACAATTCAACCCACCACCGCCGGCCATGGCTGCCGCCACTGCTCCGGCCGACCACCGCGGCTCAGCCACCATCGCGACCTCCTCCCCCTGTGTGCCTGTTGCTACACCACAGCCTCACACCCATGCTTATACATACACTTACATGGATGCACACGCCTATACATACATATATATTGTGATTTGAATCCCCCAATTCATCTTCTCCTTTCTCTTTTCCCCCAATTCTCTTTTTCTCTCCCCCGATGACTCTCTCCCCGCGTTTCTTCTCTAACTGTCGAGAACCATCTGGAACAAATAAGAATGGCTGGGTTTGTTTTGTGTGTTATTGGGCTTGGCCCAATACAATTATATCACTTTTACACTTCATACCGACCCCATTTTAACACTTTTAAACGACTTATAAATCGAAATCAAATAAAATATTCGAAAAAATTAAACTTTTCATTTTTAAAATAAATAATACAAAATTACAAGCACACACATATTTTTAAAATAATTTTCGGATAAAAAATGAATTAAATATGAATTTTACAAATTTTGATCCTTTAAATACAATAAAACTCTTTAAATCATTTTTAAAATACCACAACACCCAGATTAATTCACCAAACAATTTTAAAAACTTAATAAATATATAAAGGAAATATTTCAAAAGATTTCATGATTTTAATCCCTCCAATAATTTTATAAAATCTACAGAGTATCAAAAATGCATGATTTAAACATATTTAAATCCTCCAAAATACAAATAAAAACACACAGACTTTCACAGCACACAAATCATCACGTAAACATATAAACACTACTTCACATATATTCCACCTTTACAACAATATTCACATCATATAGTTCATAATTTATATTAAATAAATAATTCGAAATTCGAAATTTTCTAGGGCGTTATAGCGAACATCTAATTTGTTAATCTCTTGTGAAGTGAAAGTGGATCTTGAGATTTAGAACTTTCCATGCTAGCATAGGTTCATAATTGTTTATTAATATGATTCGTGGTGTGAGATGAAAATACTTATACTGCCCTGTGTGATCTTAATGGATAACCTGCTCTTCAACCGTTATGTTTTCAAATTCTATAGACATATAGGGTCTAAGCATAATTGGTGTCTATTCATCTTCTATCTCTTTTGTGGATGTATGCTTAGTTTGGTATGCGTATGGTGGCAGGTAGCGTATACTTGTTCCATGTTATCTGATCAGATATCAAAACCAGCGCATGTATTGATTAAAGGCTACAACTCTAAGTGAAGTAGATAATGAAACTAGAATCCCATGTTTATTCTCATATTAGTAATTCGATTCAAATCTCTTAGTTAATTTAATTCTTAGTTTAATCTTTTGCATCTTAGTATAATTAGTTAATCAAACCCCAATTTGTTACTTTTCCTAGCAGTGAATTAAAACCATACATTGTTGCATAGGCATATTTACTGAGTAAAACTTAACCAGATCTATGTGGAATGAACTTTAATTGTATTACTTGTGACCACGTACGCTTGCGTGATTTTGTGTTAACAAGTTTTTGGCGCCGCTGCCGGGGATCATCAGTGTTTTATTTTTAGTTTATGTGCTTGTCAATAGTGGTCGTTAGCGTTCACTGACTCGGATTTCTTACTTTGTTTGTTTGTTTCGTGGTGTTTACAGGTACTTAGGTTTGTATGCAAACACGTTTGCAAGCTCGTTTACAAAAAATGGCAAAAGATGATCTTGTAGAGAGTTTAGAGAATAAGAACGAGGAAGCTGAAACTACAGTAGCGATGGGTGATGCAGCATCAGCTAAGGCTTTGAAGGAGTATTCTCAGCCGAAAATCAATGATATCCAGTCGAGTATTATCAGGCCGGCCATCACAGCTAATAACTTCGAGATCAAGCCGGGCACTATTTAGATGCTACAGAATTCGGTTCAGTTTGGGGTGCTCCTACAGAGGATCCTAACATGCATATTCGGGACTTTATCGAGATCTGTGATACTTTCAAGTTCAATGGTGTTTCGGATGATGCTATCAAGTTGAGGCTTTTCCCATTCTCTCTGATGGATAAGGCCAAAGGCTGGTTACACTCTCTACCACCTGGTTCCATTACTACATGGGAGGATCTTTCTCAGAAGTTTCTTACTAAATTCTTCCCTATGGCGAAAACTGCAGCAATAAGGAACCAGCTAACTCAGTTTCAGCAGCAATCTAGAGAATCTTTGTGTGAGGCTTGTGAACGTTACAAGGAGATGCTTCGTAGGTGTCCACATCATGGCATGCCTGACTGGATGGTTATCAACAGTTTCTACAATGGGTTGGGAGCACAATCTAGACCTATGCTAGATGCAGCATCAGGAGGAGCTCTGTGGGCTAAGAGCTACGATGAAGCTTATGAACTTACTGAGACGATAGCTGCTAATGAATATCAGAATCCAACCCAGAGGCTTTCTCAAGGCAAGGTAGCAGGTTTGTTTGAGTTGGATACAGCTTCAGCTATTGCAGCTCAGTTGAAGGCATTGACTATGAATGTGGATTCCCTTGCAAATTATGGAGTTCAGCAGGTGGCTAGTGTTTGTGAGCTTTGTGCAGGCGCACATGAGACGAATCAGTGTGCTATCTCTTCTGAATCAGCACATGAATCATTCCAACTTCAGCTGGAGCAACAATCAAAGTGCACAACAACCTTATCAGCAAGCGAAGCCATTCAATCAAGACTATCAACAGCCTTATGCTCCGAGGGCACCATATCAACCTCCTGGATTTCAGCAGCAACAGCCCCAGGCTCATGCGGGGCAATCTTCTAATGAAAAATCAGAGATGGATGATTTGAGGATGATGATGAAGAATCTGCAAGCTTCTCAAAAGATCTTGGAGAGCCAGTTGGGACAGATTGCAAGTGCCTTACTTAGTAGGCAACAAGGAACTCTTCCTAGCGATACAGAGACAAATCCAGGCATGAGGGACAATAAAGAACAGGTGAAAGCTGTGACTTTGAGATCAGGAAAGGTTACATCAGATTCGAAACCAGCCGCTAAAGAAGATGAAGAAGTGCAAAATCAGCAAGTTGAAAAATCTGCAATGCCCGAAATTGAGAAATCTGACTTAGTAGCTGATGAGGTAGATGGTGAAGTAGAGAAGAGCAAGGAACCTGTTAAAGCTTCTGTGGAGCAGTCTACTCAGATCTATCCTCCTCCTCCATATCCTAGAAGACTCCAGAAGCAGAATTTGAATAAGAAGTTTGCTAAGTTCTTAGAGGTGTTCAAGAAGTTGCAGATTAACATTCCTTTTACGGAAGCTCTTGAACAGATGCCGAGCTATGCCAAGTTCATGAAGGGTATTCTTTCTCATAAATTGAAGCTCGATGAATTAGAGACAGTTGCTCTAACGGAGGAGTGTAGTGCCGTTCTGCAGTAGAGGTTGCCACCTAAACTTAAAGATCCGGGAAGTTTCACCATCCCGTGTACTATTGGTAACCTTTCTTTCAGCAAGTGTTTGTGTGATTTGGGAGCTAGCATCAATCTCATGCCCTTGTCAGTCTACATGCAACTTGGTCTACCGAAACCAAAGCCAACTAACATCTCTTTGCAGTTGGCTGATCGATCTATCACATATCCAAGAGGCATAGTGGAGGACGTTTTGGTGAAAGTTGATAAGCTCATTTTCCCTGCTAATTTTGTTATCTTGGATTTTGAGGAAGATAAGAAGATTCCCATAATCTTAGGAAGACCATTCTTGGCTACGGGAAGAACTTTGATTGATGTGCAGAAATGGGAACTCATCATGAGGGTACAAGACCAGAATGTCACTTTCAATGTCTTTAATGCAATGAAATTTCCCTCAGAAGAAGAAGAATGCTTGAAGGTGGATTTGGTGGATTCTGCAGTTACTACGGAGATTGAAAAATTTCTGAAGTCAGATTCTTTGGAAAAAGTGTTAGTAGGTGATTCTGATTTTGAAGATGAGGAAATAGCCGAGCAACTTCAGCATTCAGCTCCTTGGAAAAGGAGATTTGACTTACCTTTTGAATCACTTGGGTTAGCAGAGCTGAAAAATTCTGAGGGGCATCTTAAACCATCTATTGAGGAAGCTCCTACACTTGAACTCAAACCACTTCCTGAGCACTTGAGGTATGCTTTTCTTGGTGATGCATCTACATTACCTGTTATTATTGCTTCTAACTTGTCAGCTAGTGCGGAAGAAAAGCTCTTACGAATTCTGAGAGAGTTCAAGTCAGCAATTGGTTGGACAATAGCAGATATCAAGGGAATCAGCCCTTCTTATTGCATGCACAAAATTCTGCTAGAGGAAGGAGCTAAACCTACTGTTGAACATCAGAGAAGACTTAATCCAATTATGAAAGAGGTGGTGAAGAAGGAAATTCTTAAGTGGTTAGATGCTGGTATTATCTATCCTATCTCAGACAGTTCTTGGGTGAGTCCGGTTCAATGTGTGCCGAAGAAAGGAGGCATGATTGTTGTTGCTAATGAGAAGAACGAGCTCATCCCTACTCGAACAGTCACGGGGTGGAGAGTTTGCATGGACTATCGGAAGCTCAACAAGGCCACGAGAAAAGATCACTTTCCTCTTCCTTTCATTGATCAGATGCTAGACAGGTTGGCGGGACACGAGTATTATTGTTTGCTTGATGGTTATTCTGGTTACAATCAGATTTGCATTGCTCCAGAAGATCAAGAGAAGATCACATTCACATGTCCTTTTGGTACTTTTGCGTTTCGTCGAGTTTCTTTCGGAATTTGTGGTGCTCCTGCTACTTTTCAAAGGTGCATGATGGCTATTTTCTCAGACATGATTGGCACGAATGTGGAGGTTTTTATGGATGACTTCTCAGTTTTTGGTACTTCATATGACGAGTGCTTGCATAATCTTGGCTTAGTATTAAAATGTTGTGTGGAGACTAATTTGGTGCTTAATTGGGAGAAGTGTCACTTTATGGTACAAGAAGGAATTATTCTTGGGCACAAGGTATCTAGTAAGGGGCTTGAAGTGGATAGGGCCAAGGTGGAGATAATCGAAAATCTTCCTCCACCTATTTCTGTTAAAGGAATCCGCAGTTTTCTTGGTCATGCAGGGTTCTATCGGCGATTCATTCAAGACTTCTCAAAAATTTCTAAACCTTTGTGCAACTTGTTGGAGAAGGATGTTCCTTTCAAGTTTGATGATGAGTGCCTTACTGCTTTTGAGCTTTTAAAGAAGAAGTTGACTACTACACCTGTCATTACCGCACCTAATTGGGAGGAACCGTTCGAGCTGATGTGTGATGCTAGTGACTATGATGTTGGAGCTGTGCTTGGGCAAAGGAAGGATAAGATTTTTCATGTGGTTTACTATGCTAGTAAAACCCTTAATGATGCACAACTTAACTACACCACTACTGAAAAGGAATTGTTAGCTGTTGTCTATGCTTTTGAGAAATTCAGATCTTATTTGCTTGGAACGGAAGTGATTGTGTATACGGACCATGCAGCTATTCGATATCTCATGTCGAAGAAGGATTCTAAGCCTGGATTGATTCGTTGGGTGCTTCTTTTGCAAGAGTTTGATGTGGAAATCAAGGATAGAAAAGGCACAGAAAATTAAGTAGCAGATCATCTATCACGCTTGGAGGATCATGGTAAGGATTCGCATAACAATTCTCTCATTAATGAATCTTTTCCAGATGAGCAGCTTTTTGGAGTGCAAGATGAAGAGCCATGGTTTGCTGATTATGTGAACTACCTGGTGAGCAATGTTATTCCTCCAGATCTTTCGAGTGCTCAAAGGAAGAAGTTTCTACATGATGTGAAGTGGTATCGTTGGGATGAGCCATTTTTGTTTAGGCAGGGAGCAGACCAGATGATCAGACGATGCATTCCGTATAGTGAGATTGAGAGTGTATTGCGAGATTGTCACTCAACTGTTTATGGTGGTCATTATGGTGGAGAAAAGACAGCAGCTCGTGCGCTTCAAGCAGGTTTTTATTGGCCTACCTTGTTTAAGGATGCTCATCAGTTTGTAATGAGTTGTGATCGATGTCAAAGGGTTGGCAATATATCTAGAAGAAACGAGATGTCTCTGAACATGCTTCTTGAGGTAGAGATCTTTGATGTGTGGGGAATTGACTTCATGGGACCTTTTGTTTCTTCGTGCAACAATCAGTACATCTTGCTAGCTGTGGATTACGTGTCTAAATGGGTTGAGGTTAAGGCATTGCCGACCAATAATGCTAAGGTGGTATTGAATTTCTTGCATAAACAAATTTTTACACGTTTCGGGACACCACGTGCTATAGTTAGTGATGAGGGGACACACTTCTGTAATCGTCAGTTTACTACGTTGATGGCAAAGTATAATGTGACGCATCGTGTTGCCACTGCTTATCATCCTCAAACTAATGGTCAAGCGGAAGTGTTTAACAGAGAGATCAAGAGAATTCTAGAGAAGGTGGTGAATCCGTCTCGTAAAGATTGGTCGTTGAAGTTGGATGAAGCTGTGTGGGCGTATAGAACTGCCTACAAGACTCCTCTAGGTATGTCTCCGTTTCAGTTGGTTTATGGGAAAGCTTGTCATTTGCCTGTAGAATTGGAACACAAGGCATATTGGGCGTTGAAGAAGTTAAATTTGGATATTAAGGCTGCGGGCACAAAACGGTTGCTTCAATTGAATGAACTTGAGGAATTTCGTGAGCAAGCTTACGAAAATAATAAAATGTACAAGGAGAAGGTCAAGAGGTGGCATGATAAGAGGTTGACACCCAAGACATTTGTATCGGGTCAACAAGTGTTGTTATTTAATTCTCGCCTCAAGCTTTTTCCTGGAAAACTCAAGTCGAGGTGGTCGGGTCCATTTATTGTCAAAACGGTGTATCCACATGGTGCTATTGAAATTTATGAAACCACACCGGATCATGCTTTTAAAGTGAATGGACAGAGGTTGAAGCATTATTATGGAGGTTCGTTTGAATGTGAGAAGGTTTCCGCCATTTTGGCATCTACGTGAAGTTTCGGAAGTACGTCGAGCTATTGAGGTAAAACAAGCGCTTCTTGGGAGGCAACCCATGGTGTATGATATTTTTAGTTATTCAGTAGGTAGGAAGTATTGTTGAAAAAAAAATAGAAAAAAATTCTGAGAATTCTGCTGGGCGCGGGCGCGCGGAGAAGACACTGGTATTGGGCGCGGCCGCGCGGAAGGTGTGAAAAAAATAAATAAATCGCCTGTTAAGTTTATTTATCCCCAAATCAGTTTTTGTGCAACTAAATCGAACCCTAACCTCTACAAAGCTTCTTCATAGCCTCTCTACATCTCCATATCAATCTTAAATCCTTCCATTTCATATCTCATATCTCAAACACGTATATACATACACATCCCTATACACTACACACATCTCCATTTTTTTTCCGAATCATCCAAGACTTCAAAGGGAGGCTGCGAATTTCAAGTTTGGGGGAGTGATTTGGCAGGTGCTACCTCTTCAAATTCGATTGGGTAATCTCTTGTTCTTATATTATTGATTTTTCGAATTGTGGGCTTGCAAAATTGTGGTTTTTGTGTGAGGATATTGTGGGCAGATTTTTGTACGAATTTGGGCATTTGTGGGGTGATTTTTTTTGTTGTTCTTGATTACTATGGCCCCGAAGAGAGCTCGGTTAGTGGGTAGTAGTTCACGTGGTCGGTCATTGTCGGATTCTGATTCAAGTTCGGATGAGGATATGAATAAGTTTCGATCCGTTGAGGCTCAGACTGAGTATGGTAAATTGATGACTCGGTCTGTAGCAAGGGATAGGATTTGGTTGGTTAATGCTGAGGATGGTGAGATTTTGGGTATGGTTCAGACTAGGGGTTGGCAGAGTCTGTGTGAGATGGCATCCGCGGTCCCGTTGAGCATAGTCCGGGAATTTTATGCTAATGCCAAGGAGACTAGGGATGGTTATTCGATTGTTATAGGGGTTACTGTGGATTATACGGTACGTGCTATTCGGCTTTTGCTTGGTTTGCCAGATAGACCTGATGGGGCGGAGGACTGGACTTTTAAGTCCAGATCTGAGGTTGATTTGGATGAGATTGTGGCACGTCTGTGTGTGCCAGGTACGTCTTGGAAGCTGAAGGTAGGGTCGACGGAGAAGGCTACTTTCTCAGCTGCTACTATGAACAAGTATGCTAGGGCTTGGAACTCATTCATTTGTGCTAATCTGTTGCCTACTACGCATACTCATGAGGTGATGGTAGAGAGAGCTATCTTGTTGTGGGGTATTCTGAATGGGCATTATATAGATGTTGGATATCTGGTTAATCAGAATATTCTCCGGTTTCTGAGGAGTTCGACAGGAGCGATTCCCCATGGCTCTATTGTGACGAGGTTGTGCTCCATTGCTGGGGTTATATTGTCTTCCGAGGAGCAGATTCAGATGCCGGCTGGACCCATTGATGTGTCGAAGTTGGTGGAATGGCCTGGCGGCATTCCTCATCCTGGAGGTTTGGGTTATGAGATTGCTGGTGCTCCTCTGGTTCAGCAGGCTCCTGTAGCAGTCTCGAGTGCTTCACATGATAGGCGGATGATGAGGCGTATGGATGCCTTGTATGAGAGTCAGAGCCATTTTTCAGCGAGATTGACACAGGCTTTCAGTACTGCTTTTGGAGCTAGTGGTATCCATGTTGAGTGGCCAGTTTTTGGATCGGACACTGTTTATCCACCGCCTGATTCTCCACCCGAGGAGGGTGATGACGCTGCGGCGTAGGTATGTTTCTACTTTCCCTCGTATTTACTTCCATTCAATGAGGTCATTGAATGTCTTAAGTTTGGGGGTGGTTTGGGGGAAAAGTATTGTATATGTAGTATTAGTGTCTCATTGTGTTCATGTAGGATATCATGCTTTGCATATTAGTCGTAATGCATCCATATATGTTCGTTTTATCTACGTGTGTTTCATATAGGACATTTTGCTATTTTTGTTGTTTTACCATGTGAGTTCATATTAGTTGCATTTTCATGGCATGCATTTTTCATGATCCCTTAGGACGAGCTGATTCTGATTGATAGGTAGGTGTTTAATTGAGTGTGATAATGATGAGTAGAGGGCTGATTTATAGTTCCTAGGAATTGACTTGCATGTTACGGGAACAAAACTAATTACACAGTCTCATCGGGGTGCTTTTGGGCTAGGTTAGGGTCATGCATGTTGGATGTTTTGAGATTTAATCACTTGTTTATTCTTAGAATTTTCGTTATTCTCTTTATAGCGTAGGAACACTAAAGTCTAAGTTTGGGGGAAAACAGGAATTTCATGCTAGTTGTTAATAATGCCTAGGCGTCAAATGGCTAGTAGCCGGCTCATATTTATACGAGTAGTCTAGGGTTGGAAATGAGAAAGGCTCATTCCAGATTGCAATATATAAAGTCAAAAATTTTGTTTGTTTATATGCAAAATTAACCAGAGTGAGCTTTTAAATACTCGAGTAATTAAGTCTGAGGGGACTTAGTCCTAGTAACCTAAAGCCCTTGTGGTTTGGGATTGCTGACCTAACACTCGCTACATGGGTATTATTGTATAAGCCTTTTGGGGTCTCATTCATTGCACGGTTAAATAAGCATGCGTATTGTATATAGTGTCGTAGTTTAGTAATAAAGCATGAGTTTCTGTCTATCTTGGATAAGGATGGAGGTGTTCCTAGGTTATGGAGTGTCTACAGTCTATTCTAGTTATAAACCTGTGATTGTCTTGGCGGAAAGCATGTATGATTTTTGACCTAATGTTGGGAGTATTTTTTATGCGCATTGCACACACGCACGTTTCTATCATGTATGGTTAGTATACGGGGACTTAGTCGAGCTCTGCTTGGATTTGTTGCATTCTTTGAGATATTTGCTTGTTAGTTGGTTTTGGTGAGTTTGAGGGGATCTTTGCATTTTCATACTAGTTGCATTCATGCATTGCATTGCATTGGATTTTGTGGGTACATTCACTATAGGCCCTCACGAGACCTTACTCGTCCACTAGGGCTGCCTAGGGGTTTAAAGGGCTTGTTGCATATGCCAAATGCAACCGTGATCACCTACGGAAGTGGTACTAGTTAGTTAGTTAGTTGTAATTGTTTATGCTTGAGGACAAGCATCGGTTTAAGTTTGGGGGTGTGATAAGTGGATTTATATCCACTTGGATCGTTCCATTTCGGCTTAAATTGGTGTTTTGTATCTCAAGTATTGGTGTGTTTTAATCTGTTTTTGTGAGAATTGTGAAGGATGCATCTCAAGGTGATGGAATGGAATTTTTAGTAGCTATGTGGTGTTTTTAAACTCAAAAGAACAAGTGGCAGAAGTTGCATTTGAATTCGGCACAAGAATCAGCAAGAACGAGAAGGCAATTCTGCTGAGTTAGTAGTCAGGCGCGGGCGCGCCCAGTTTATACTGAGGCGGCGCGCGGGCGCCCGGGCGCGCGGGCTTCTAATCTGCGCTCATGGGCGGCAGATTGTCCAAATTTTTTTCCAGAATTCTATTTCTAGAGGGAAATTGCCTTGTTTTCAATTCCTAATCATATGGCAATCACTTGGGACGATTAGAAGCTTCTGGAATTCAATTTAAACATGGGAATTGCACTTCTAATCCATTCAAGAATGGAAAATTACCGGAATTCTATTCTAATTCAAAGACGGTAATTGCTTGGACAAGAGGGCACTTGGGGCTATAAATACACACCTTGGGGCACATCAAAATCATTATCTACACACCATAATTCGTTCAGAGCACGAGAGAGAGAGAAGCCAAGGCGAGGATTGTGACGACAAGAAGATCTAGACATAGTTTTCTTATATTCCTTTGTTAGGCGTTTCTTTTGGATGCTTGTTACTTTCACGGATTTGTTCGCTAAACCTTATTCTATTATTGATTTATTCATCTTCATTACCTTGTTTAATACCATGCTTTCATATAATCCCATGGTGACGAAAGGTTCGATTATGAACTAATCGTTGTCATGGGATCCTAGTGGATTTATCTATGTAGCTTAGTAGTTTGCATGCCTTAAAGATTTATGTGTGGTGAATAATTGATATCCTCGTATGGTTATGCTTAATTGATAGATGCGTCGCGAACATCTAATTTGTTAATCTCTTGTGAAGTGAAAGTGGATCTTGAGATTTAGAACTTGCCATGCTAGCATAGGTTCATAATTGTTTATCAATATGATTCGTGGTGTGAGATGAAAATACTTATACTGCCCTGTGTGATCTTAATGGATAACCTGCTCTTCAACCGTTATGTTTTCAAATTCTATTGACATATAGGGTCTAAGCATAATTGGTGTCTATTCATCTTCTATCTCTTTTGTGGATGTATGTTTAGTTTGGTATGCGTATGCTGACAGGTAGCGTATACTTGTTCCGTGTTATCCGATCAGATATCAAAACCATCGCATGTATTGATTAAAGGCTGCAACTCTAAGTGAAGTAGATAATGAAACTAGAATCCCATGTTTATTCTCATATTAGTAATTCGGTTCAAATCTCTTAGTTAATTTAATTCTTAGTTTAATCTTTTGCATCTTAGTATAATTAGTTAATCAAACCCCAATTTGTTACTTTTCCTAGCAGTGAATTAAAACCATACATTGTTGCATAGGCATATTTACTGAGTAAAACTTAACCAGATCTCTGTGGAACGAACTTTAATTGTATTACTTGTGACCACGTACGCTTGCGTGATTTTGTGTTAACAAGTTTTTGAAAAATAAAACACCGATGATCCCCGACAGATTATGAACTAATCATTGTTTCGTGAACTAATCGTTGTTTATCCCCGACAGTTTCTCTTAGTTACTTGTTTGTGCTAACAAGTTTTTGGCGCCGCTGCCGGGGATCATCGGTGTTTTATTTTTGGTTTATGTGCTTGTCAATAGTGGTCATTAGAGTTCACTGACTCGAATTTTTTCTTACATATCTTGTTTAGTTCTATGTGTTCAGGTACTTGAGTGTTTGAAGATGGCATGCGAGGAGTTGCCATGGTGGGCATATTTGAGGACATCCATGCCTCAGCAATGTGAGCAGTGTTTGGGCGTTCATGATCCCTCACAATATTGTTACTACGAAGGAGTTGATCCATATGTCACTTATGAGGAACAACCATATTTTCAATACCATCCTCAATAGTACCAGCAAGATGTTCCAAATATGTCATATTTCTTTGGTAGTAAAGAGTTTCAACATCAGCAACCTATTCCTACTTTTCAATCAGATAAGGGTGATGATTTGAAGGAGATTAGGAAGGAGCTTAGGATGCTTATAAAGAGTAATGAGGAGTCTGTCAAATCTTTGGAGACACTAGTTGCTCAAGTTTTGAGTGCCTTGGAATAAGAGAAACAACAATTCATACTAGAGGCAATTCCAGAAAATAACGGTGACTTGGAGCAAGGTACTGCATGCTTAATTGAGAAAGACAAATTCCAAGATGAGGTGAGTGTTCGCAAGCCATGTAAGGAATTTGATCATGCTAGTATGGTGGATGATTCGGAAAGGGCACTATTTGAGACAGACACTGGTGAGCTACAGAAATTTCAAGAATTGGTATATGCGTACCAAGAGGCTGATGACCATGGGAAAGATGCAGGTATTCTATTTGTCTCAGAGTTTAAAGATGAAGGTAGCGCATTAGAGCCAACGGAGGAAGTTCTCTTTGAGGAACCAAAGGCTTCAGCAACTTACATTTACCCTCCTCCATTATATTCAAGCGAAGCCCGCGAGTGTGTGCTGTTCTACAAATTGACAAATTTTGGGTCAACAGATGAAGGCATTGGAATAGGACATAGTTGTTATACGAATAGGCCAAGCGAGGAGAAGGGGCAGAAAGTGTGCCGCCGTGATGACGATGAAGTATCGCGAAGAGATGATCAGGCAAACTATTATCATCCTTAATGGAGGCTTGGAAGTAACGTCAAGCTATTGACGTTAAAGAAGCACTTCGTGGGAGGCAACCCACGCTTTTCGGCATTTTTTTTGTAGGTATGTTTCTGCTATCCCTCGTATTTACTTCCATTCAATGCGGACATTGAATATTTTAAGTTTGGGGGTGGTTTGAGGGATTAGTAGTTGTTGTTGTATTATGTGTTCATGTAGGATTTCATGCTTTGCATATTAGTGGTAGTAAATTATGCATTTATGTTCGTGTTATCTACGTTTGTTTCATATAGGACATTCTGTTTTTATGTGCGTATATCATGTGAGTTCATAATAGTTTGCATTTGCACCCATGCTGGATAGGAATTTTGTGTTGTTGATGCTTTTGATTGAGAAGTGATATGCTTTGTTCTTGTGCACACACATACACTAGTAAGTTGAAGCTAGTAGACTTATTGAATGTTGTAAGTGATTAGAAGGACATGAATATGTGCAAGATGATTTAGTTTGCATGCTTTGAATACAAGTAGGTGCATTAGAGAGATTTTTGCTTGGGATTGAGTATGTTTTTCCACCAAGTGAGTTTTTGAGCCTTATTGCATATTTGCAATTTATTCGTTTGCTTGAGTGTCCACGGATTGTTTGCATAGCTAGCAGTTGTTTGAGGTCTTTCTTGAAACGCATGACATTATTTGACGATTAAAATGATAAAGGCATTTAGGATTAACCACATATTTTCCCATATTACCACACCATATTTACATGATCAATTAGTTAACCCGTTGAGCTTAATCCTATTTTTCGGTGACATACAACATTACTTGCCTAGACCTTTTTCTTGTATTGGCCTTACATTAATTTGAACCCACATTGTCAAAGGCTAGTAGAGTGCTTAAGGGAGTAATAAGGTGTGCAAGGAGGGGTTTATTGTTGGTCTTACTTTTGGGGGAAATATTGAAAATTGGGTTTGTTTACTTGATAGTCGGCATGTGTAATAAAATTGTGGGATCATTGTTATTGTTTATATTATTGTTTGTGTTATATTTAGCTCTCGAGAAAAGAAAAAGGGGAAAAAAATTATGAGAGCATGTTTGTGTTTGTTGTGATCCTACTTTAGTCGACTAGTCGAGTGTTTGTTTTAATAATAGATTATGTGGGGGGGAAATAGGGTGTTGTGTATGATTTATTATGGTACTTACTAGCTTTTGACACTTCACCTGATTTGGCTTATTTGACATACCTTGTCCCTAGCCCCGTTACAACCCAAATAAAGACCTTTTGATTATCGGCATTGATGTATGTTGTGTTAAGAGTTAGATTGATACCAAATGTCAAGCTTGCTTATGATTTTGTTGGAATTGAGTGATACACTTACCCTTGTTCTTGAGTGAATATTCTTTTGTGAGTGGATTGTGAGTGTTTACTTGTTTTTGCGTATGAGATCCCGAGTTTTGTCTCAAAGATGTACTCTTGTAGGCTTAGCATGATTACTAACTTATTCTTACATTTGACATGGGCTTGTGAGAACTTATGCATGTTCATTGAGTAGACTATGTGAATACTTGCACTTTCGACACCAAGACATTGCGTATTTACTTTGATTCTTAAGTTGATATGGCATGAGAGGATTTGAGGGTATGGTAGGATATTAGTACTAGATTATTTGCATTTTTCATATTAGTTGCATTCATGCATTGTATTGCATTAGGTTACAGGGATTTTGTGGGTACATTCGCTATAGGCCCTCACGAGACCTTACTCGTCCACTAGGGCTGCCTAGGGGTTTAAAGGGCTTGTTGTATATGCCAAATGCAACCGTGATCACCTACGGAAGTGGTACTAATTAGTTAGTTGTAATTGTTTATGCTTGAGGACAAGCATCGGTTTAAGTTTGGGGGTGTGATAAGTGGATTTTATATCCACTTGTAGCGTTCTATATCGGCTTAAATTGATTGTTTTGGACTCAAGTTTGTTGTAGTTTTGATGTGTTTTGTGTAGTGTACAGGTTTACAAGAATGTCGATTAAGGTGGATGTTTCTATCGTTTTTGGAGGATTAATTGATTAAAATTCGGATTTTCTGGTTAGGTTGCGCAGTCTACACTGTTTTGGCCATATCTGGAGTTCTAGAAGTCCGTTTTCAGCGATCTTACTGTCCACGCAAAACCTGGGAAATTTTCTATAATTCTGAACAGGAGCTTTGTGCGCTAGGAGCGCGTACCACGCGCTGGGGGCGCATAAATTCGCTGGAAATTCCTGAAAATGTCCGTTTTGCCCTTTTCAAGTTCTAATTGTATTTTGGGCAGTTTTTAGTACCTTAATTGAATTCTAATTGTATTGTAGGTTGATTTTCTTGCTGGGCAAGACTTCTAGAGCCTATATAAACACATCCTACCATTGTAATTTAGATAACCATTACATATCAATTACTTAGGGTTATTTGTATCTTTTCATACTTTGTTTTTATCATGGTTTCATCAGATCCCATGATGACGAGAGGTTCGATTATGAACTAATCGTTGTCATGGGATTCTAACGGATTTATTTATGGAGCTTTAGTATCTTGATACTTTACAGATCTGTGTGTGATGTATATCTGATATCCTCGTATGGTTGTGCTTATTGTGTTTAGATGCGTAGCTAACATCTAATATGTTAATCTCTTGTGAAGCGAGAGTGGATCTTGAGATTTAGAACTTGCCATGCTAGCATAGGATAGGTTGATGTTTTAACATCATGATTTGTGGCGTAAATAGAGATATTATGTTGCCCTATGTGATCAATGTGGATAACTTGTTCTTCAACCGTTATGTTTTCAAATTCTATAGAGATATAGGGTCTAAGCATAATTGGTGTCTATTCATTTTCTATCTCTTTTGTGGATGTATGTTTAGTTTGGTATTCGTATACTGAGAAGTAGCGTATACTTGTTTCGTGTTATCCGATCAGATATCATAACCATTGCATATAGTGATTAAAGGCGTCAGATCTAAGCAAAGTATTTAATGAAGTTAGGATTCCATGTTTTCTCTTGCAGAAGTAATTTGATTTAAATTCTCGTTAGTTAGTTAATTCTTAGTTTGTTAATTTGTTTTTTTAGTTAATCTTAGTTAATCAAAACCCAATTTGTTAATTGTCTTAGCAGTGAATAATAATCATACATTATTGCATAGGTACATCTACTGAATTAAAACCATAACCAGATCTCTGTGGGAACGAACTTGACTTATATCTGTATTACTTGTGACCACGTACGCTTGCGTGATTTAGTGCAAACAAGTTTTTGTCTACCAAAATCAACGTAGAATTGAAATTAACAAAAATCTTCTAAAATCCATGGACTATTATCAATCTATTAAAATCTAAATTGAATACACCCCTCTAAGAGTCTATTTGGCTACGACTTAAAAGCCGGGTTTAAAGCCATTTTTTAATTTAAGTTTAAAAATGATTGTTTATATAATAAGTCAGAAATTGACTTAAAGTTAAAAAAAATAGCTTAAAATCATAAGTTGGTATGAGGTAATTTTTTGAATGACTTATTTCATTTTGAAGATTTTATTTTATTAAAGTTAATATCATCATTCAAATAGATAATTTATTAAATTTATTTTTATATTTAAATTTTTAATAATTCTAAATCATTTATAATATAAAATTACCCAAATAAATTTTTACTTAAAATTTTCACTTTTCACTTATTACTTTAAATAACTTTAAATCATAAATAATAATTTTAAATTTAATCAAACGGGTTCAAAGTCCACTTTGTAGAAGCCCAAAAACTACTCTAGATTTATGTCCTGACAACAGAATTTCAAAACTAGGCCCTATTCGTTAGAATTTGAGATAAGACATCAGTCGAGGTTAAAAATTAAATGCATTAAAATAATTTTAAATTTTAAATTTTAAATTTTAAATTTTAAAATAATATATTTTTATGAAGTACTCCTATGACAAGAAGTATGCAAAGGATTGTTTGCACTGTTATTTATCTAAATACTTTATTGCATTTTGCATTCTTGTATTTAGGCTAAAATTTATTTTACACTCAAAATTTTAATAAATTATATTTTGCATTCCTTTAGATTACGATCCTTATTTTTTACACCCTTTTAATGATTTTTCGTTAAATTTTATCGTTATCATTAGTCAAAGTAAGGATATTTCAATGACTAATTATTATATTAAACAATTTATTTTTAAAAAAAAGTACGTAAGAAACAAAATTTAAAAATTGATTTTTTTCAAAAAAAATGAAAAAAAACCCAAAATCTTAAATTTATGATATTTATTTTATGGATAACATTTTGAAAATTATAAAAAAATATAGTTTATATTAAAATAATATTTTACGAGAATTTAGTAATGTAAATATTTTAAAAAAGCTGAATTATAAATTATATTTTAAAAAATCTATAAATTGTAGATAAAATGTTGGTAAATTTAAAAATCTAAAAATTATAAAAAGTAATTGAAATAATTTAATTTTAAAAATTATTATTAAGTATTATGACCGAAATACCCTCATTTTAACTAACGATGACGGTAAAAATTAACTTAAAATCGTTAAAGGAGTCCAAACTATAGCGATTCAAAACTTTTAGGATGCAAAATATAATTTGTTAATATTTTGATTGTAAAATGAATTTTAACCTAAATATAGAGATGCAAAGTGCAATTAAGTCTAATCTAAATTTTTTGGTACAATGACCCTTCTTCCATGTCCCCTTCTTTTTTTAATACAAAATGTGTATCCTTGCGGGGCCCATTTTAAATAAAAAATATTTTTATTTAAAATGGGCCCGCAGGGGCACTCATTTTATATTAAAAAAAGCAAGGAGACACGGAGGAAGGGTACAGAGGATCCAGACCCATGATAGAGATAGATTTTAGTATATAAATTACGGTTTGTCCATTTTTTGTTAATGCAGTGATTTAAGAATCCATCCCACCAAATCAGACGGATCAGACGGAACACATATCTGCCAAGAAACGATCAATTTATTACTAATCAGGTCAATATATATCAAATCTGACAAAAATAAAATAGTCAATATATATATCAAAGTTTTATGGAGTAATGATACAAATAAATTTTAAAACATTTTTTTGCACCTGTATATTTATATCCACAAGTTTTACCATTAAAATTTAGTTCACAAGCACAAAATGCACAATTAATACTAATATGATCCACAAATAAATTCACACCAAAGATAACTTCAGGTGTAACACCAAAGATGTGTGTCATATATGTGAAATTCACACCAATAGCATGTGACAACTGATTATAAAAAGTATTGAATAGCAGCAGCAGCAACAACAACAAAAAAAGAGCATTGAGCAATGGTAGCAATGCTGAATTGCTGATACACAGTATTGTTAATGCATATGCACTCACTTGTTGTAGCGTGCATGATTAAGTGCTACAAATACAATAAATAAAGGGTGAAATATTAGATGAAACTAATATTCAAAATACGAAACGAAGAAGGTGAAATTTTAGATGAAACTAATACTCAAAAATATACGATGCAAAGCATTAGTGTTTACATGAACATAAATTTTGATTTTCTGTTTTTTTTTTTTGTAAATTTTGATTTTCTGTTTTTTTTGTAAAAGCTAGGCACATGTTTTTTTGGTTAAAGCCATGCCGGCGAACAATTTTCTTTGACCCCTTCATGTACGAACATTATATACGATTCATTTAATTAAAATATATATTCTAGTCAAGTTAATTCAAATTAAAATAATTTGATGGAGCCCAAAAAATAGAAGCAAACTAGTTAAGTGATAATATTAATAGTTAAAAGAAAAGGCTTGAACGGTATTGATTTTTTTTTTTTGCTAAATAGTATTGATTTTTTTTTACTTTTGAAAAGAAAACAAAGGACTCATAAAATATCTAAAATTAAATAAACTGAATATCCTAGCACAAGAGAGTAAACATCATTTTACGATACCCGACATAAACATCGTAAAATAGACTTGAATTTAAAGTGAGTTAAAGTGAGAAATCTTTTATAAAAATCAAAAAATATCTAAAATTAAAAAAACTGAATATCCTAGCACAAGAGAGTAAACATCATTTTACGATACCCGACATAAACACCGTAAAATAGACTTGAATTTAAAGTGAGTTAAAGTGAGAAATCTTTTATAATTTAATAATAGATTATAAAATTTTGTTTAGAAATTCTAAAATAGAGACAATTTAAAATGAAGTTTGATTCTCCTGCTCTGTTTAATCAAAAAAAAGATAGCATTTGTAGAGCATTGGCTACATTGGACCAGGACCATTTGAAAATTTACAATATTCCAGCTAAATTACATACATGGAAATTGAAATGCTTGTATTTGGTAAAATACAATGTAATTTTCTGATAATTTATTACTTAAAACGTTATTAAGATACAATAAATCATTTAAAATCATTTACTCCAAGAATAATACAGTTTCCTCACAATCTATTATATATATTATTAATAGCATACTGTTTTGGCAAGATAATTTAATCCATCTGCCACGTAGATGCCACCTCAGCTATTATATTGTATTAATAATAATAAAAAAATGATCTTAGTGAGAATTGAACCCCTGACCTCTAAGGTTGGCAAGATAATTTAATCCATCTGCCACCTAGATGCCACCTCAGCTATTATATTGTATTAATAAAAAAAAAAATGATCTTAGTGAGAATTGAACCCCTAACCTCTAAGGTAAAAGTGAGAGCCCTTACCACTATACTAGACATGAGACTTTAATATATTTTAAAACTCATTATTAATATATCGTGTGAGACAACCCTCATATATTGTATTCATGATAAAAAATTATTAATTGAACCCTTAACCTCTAACTTAGAAAAGAGATTCTTTACCACTGGGCAAGACAACAATTTTGAAAATATTTTAAAACAAATTATTAATATATCGCGAGACAACCCCGATATATTATATTAACGATAAAAAAATTGTTCCTAATAAAAATTGAATCATTGACCTCTAACTTAGAATGGAGACAAATCAATTTTTCCTAATGATAAATCAATTTTGAATATATTATTAAACTCATTATTAATATATTATGAGACAATTTAATTATCATGAAATTACTAAATTACCCCTCCTATATTATATTAATGATAAAAAAATTGTTTCTCATGAAAATTAAACCCTTAACTCTAACTTAGAAATGAGATTCTTTACCATTATCCTAGATATCAGTTTTGAGAATATTTTATTTTTGATTATACATACATCATGAATAGATAATTTTTTAGATATATGTTGCATACTAAGCATTAACATGTTCAAGCACCATTTAATTATGATTTTACTAGCAAGCCCGTGCCTTGTATGCTAATGTCGAACCGTTGATTAATTATGACAATTTTTTGGTACTGCGGCACAAGATCAATAACATTTATATTTTTTTGCATTCTAATTATCTTGATCGATTATGCTGACTTTGGTTTTAGGATAACAAAATTAAACAAAAAGAGAGCTGACAGCTACAAAGGACATCAAAATTATATCTGAAACAAGATTCTGTAAAGTCATTTTTTAAGAACAACTGTTTTTATGATCACAGAACTAGCTTGGTTGATAAATATTTTCTCTTTATCTTTTGGATTACTATACCAAAGTTTCAAATGCTTTTGTTCGTAGCGGTTTCGTTATACGTTAGCATAATCTTGAATCTTCACAATGAATTAAAGTACTGCATCAAACAGAGAACTACCATGATCTCTGAACCCCAAAATTTTTCCTAAATGAATTATTGTTGGTTTTATAAAAATTTAAAAATAAGTTCAGATTTAGACATAATTCATTTAGAAAAACCTACTCTTGTCTTCAATAGGAAACTTCTTATTTAAATTACTGTAATCTTAGCCATATTTTCACTTTGATATTAAATTACTATAATCTCATCCATATTTAAATTACTATATAAGGGTCTCAATGTAGATGTGCTTTACTAAAACATGAAATAATTAGTATTTTGGTAAGTTGTAGGGAAAACTTTGATGGCAACCTATGTATACAAATATGCAACTGATTCAAAGACAAGTGAAACAGAGATCGAAAATTTTCTATAACATGTTTCGACTGCATTTGCATGATCCAAGATTATTGCCAGACAATGCAGACCAAATCATATACAGCTACGTACATCTACACGAGTACTGCTTAACAAGGTACATATGCAAGAGTACTGCTTAACAAGGTGCATACATCTTCAATGGGTCTTACTCCTCAATTACAAGTTTAAGAGCACTCAAAAGATACATGTGCTCTGCTTAACAAGGTGCATACATCTTCAATGGGTCTTACTTCTCAATTACAAGTTTAAGAGCACTTGCACACATAATTATCACCCTTATCGCAATCAACAATTTTCAGTGGAGAAAGATGACAGTCGTAATCACTATTGTGTTTTAGAGAGCGTGCATCCAATTCAACAACAAATGAGCTAGAGCGTGCCCAGTGACGGAGCCAGCAATACACACGAAGGGAGGCCAAATTATACTATAAAACTTTTTACCCCAAATTCATGATATGAACTAAGGATGAAGAGAACTATGCACTGAACTAAGCCATAGTATCATGAGTTTGATACTAAGCACCGATGAAAATATGAATCAAGGCTAAAAAAAATAAGGAAATATGATGTTGTTCGGTTTTGAATCTAGGCTTTTTCTCTCATAAACAACTTCAACACCACTAGGCCAACTAGTAATAGATGATATATATCAATAGAACATATACTTAAATTCAAATTTCAGGGGGGCACAGGCCTACCCTGACCTCTACCTGGCTACGCCTCTGTGAGCGTGCCCGTGCCTCACACGGGCTATAAAGCTAGTTATTAATATTAGCGCAACAAAGTACCTAGAGTTCCACCAAAAAAGAATGAACAAAAAGTGGAAGTGAAAATGAAATGCAAATCCTATCCCTCATGGAGATGGTCTCCTCACAAATGCAGTGCCAAGTTGCACAGAACTAATATTTCGTGATCGTCGAATATTATTTCGACGTTTAGCATAAACCACTCCTGCGAACCCCAGTAGAGCAGCACCATCAATGACTCCAAATGCAAGGCCAGCCTTTTGCCCGTCACTCATTCCTTTTGAACTGCTTTTAGGCTTTGCTAATTGCGGTGCTGGTGCTGGTGGTGAGTCTCCGTTATTAGGGTCAGACGGGCTCGGCCAAGAGGGCGAGGGCGTGGGCGGTGTATATGTTGGACTAGGCGAGGGTACATCATGTGATGAACCATATGGACCAGGCGCGGGCGAGGGTACATCATGTGATGGACCATATGGACCAGGCGCGGGCGCAGGTGATATAGCACTTAAAAATGTTAAATGTTGAAAGATTAGTGTGACCAAAAGAAGAAAGTAGTAAACTCTAGACATTTTTAAGGTATTGATCGTCTGCAACTAAACAACTTTATCTTATACCAGAAGTTTTAAGTGAATTTATACAAGTCTAGTTTCGATAAGAACAATGACAGAGGAAACATTTCGGAAACCCCTATGGTTTGCTTACCTTTAAATAAACTGTTCGCTTCGTTTTTAGGTTCATTTCTTTGTTTTCTAGCTATTTACATAAAGACAGTTTCACAAGAAATCTTCTATAAAATGTCAAGGAGACATAAACAGCATCCCAGTAATCACACGCACCAGACAAATAACAAGGTACAACCTTGAAAGTTGCCGAAAACACCAATTATGATATATCAGAAGTTATGAGCAGCTATGCAATGTATTTACCTGGAACCTACACAAAACCACAACCTCAAATCACACCATTCCTGGAAATTTCCCAAACAGAAAACGGTTGATGTAACAGCAGCATACGGTTTTAAGGTTTCTTACCTTAAAGTAGCGTGGTGATTATTGATGTAATACATCTTATGTAGTAGGCCTAGAAGTACATCAACTTAAGTAGTAGCGTGGTGATTATTGATGTAATACATCTTATGTAGTAGGCCTAGAAGTACATCAACTTATGTAGTAGCGTGGTGATTATTGATGTAATACATCTT